>OW386166.1:17500000-18750000 GCA_936431705.1 Cheilosia pagana | reverse complement strand
AGTCGCCGAAGACTTCTCCCAACTTCTCTGTAAATATCAAGCAATTGTTTGGAATGGAACGAACAAGGAAGTACATCGCCATGAAAGACGATACATAAGTTCTTGTAGGGAAATTGAATATTTGGGGGAACATAACTTAACGTTTGTGACGAAAGAATTCACCAACCACAACCCACCATTCATTTGGTGTATATTTCATGAAAATAGCTTTTGAAACTTCGCCGCAATCGGAACGACACAAGAACAAAAAATGCGAAAAATAATGTGCATGAATTGTTTCGATCAAAAGCTGAAACTTGCTGTCGGAAATTACAGTATTTTCATCAGACTTCAATTAACTGCCTACCCGATGCACAACACAGCACCTTTTGTCATGTACAATGCGAGTGAGATAAGCTTCGGCGACGATGGCGTTTGTCCAGTTTAGGCGTCACTTTTACAGGAGATTCCTATTTCCTCAATTAATATCCCAAAAACGAGGCATGCTCAGTGTTCTATCAGGCAATATTTCGCTACACCATCTAATCCTAAATCTAAAATGGGGGGGATGAATGAACCAGCCGTATTTAATTAAATAAACTCGAATGAAATAAATTCGAAATCATTGCCTAAAATTTGTGTAATCTCTTCGATTCCAAATCCATTCCGACAGCCACAAAGGACTAAGCCAGCAGCAGCAGCGGCAGGACACTCTGTCATTTGTTTCAACGTGCTACATCATCCCATGACTATAAATTACGTTGACACTATTATCCCAATTTTCAAATTTAACTTTCACGATGTCCATGACGTCCCATAAATGACCAGCTGAAAGCTGTAGAAACGCCACTGCTCCCGGACATGGAAACCAATAATGGACACCCATCAGCTGGCCGTCTAACTACCAGTCACATTATATTACATTGTTTCTGTATTGCTCCAGAGCTGCGATATGATGTGGCCATCGCGTATACCGCCGACATGTCATTTCCGCTTGAAATGTGGCAATAGCGCGTGGTATTCATTAGAATTTTGCGGTGCGCTATATTCCACCCACAATAATTGACACAGTGACAGTTAACGTAAATTAATTATAGCCGGCGAAGAGCACCGACCGGCAAACAACAAAGAGGCAAAATTCCGAAACACCTTCCCTGCGCTCATCATCGTCGGCGAGTGTATTCGAAGCACGGAAGCTGCAGATGCAGTGAACTAAGCCCACAATATTGGCCAGCGCAATGCAATGTAGGTACAGTAATGACGATGCATGGGACAGAAAACCAGGATCTATATGCTTGTTGGGTGTGGATATACAACATACGAGTACGAGTAGGTACTCGTGCTGTTATACGAATTGTTGGCTTGATGTCCTTGCGGATGCATAAATATGGTGAGCACAGGTGTAATTTATCCTGCAGAATATGGTGCAGCCCAACGAACAGCGGACAAGGTGCACTAGGATGATGCTGGAGCATAGGTAGACACGGCTCCTTTGGGAAATTACCTGGCGACCAAAATTCTGGTGAGCATTTCTTTGGGGGCAAACAAAAAAAAAACGCCAGCAAGATTCATTAGCTCACGTTTTAGCAGGTTGGTTAGGTATCTACCCAAGATGATGGTTTATTGCTGGATATAGCATTCGAGTCAATTGAAATGTTCAATCGAAAAGCCCATCAATGCTTCTCTGGGTGTATGTTGATTGGTGTTCTCTGCGGTGAGTACAGAAATATCTATAAAGATATAAACAGTGCAAACAGGGGTAAAGCAAATATTATTATGTTCCATCAAAGAACGTCGAAACACTACTCAAACGTCTCAGTCTCCAGATGGGGCTAAGCCACCAACGATGAGAGCACTGCTCGTCAATCGCAGTTAAATAATCTTTGAATACAAATATTCAGCAAGGACCTACCGAAAATGGTCACCCGCCAACTAACGTTTTTCGTCTTAAAACAAGGCTCTTTTAGAGTCTAATAGGAATAAATTTCTTCTTCTTCTCTTTTCTATCTCTATTTCTTCTCTTCTCTACATATATAACAAAACTTTAGAATAAAAAGTGCTAGACCACGCATCACGCGGAAACTACTGGACGGATTTTGACGAAACTTGACGTAGTGATTGCTTATGTTCTGGGTCGGGACTTAGGATATTTTTTTTATCCCGGAATATAAAGTGATTCTTACAAAATAGTCAAAAAAAACTGTGTATTTGTAAGGAAAATTCTAATTATACCTACAGACCTAGCTCAGTAATAGCTTATCGGATTGAAAAATAAAAAAATAGGTGAATTTAGTAAATGTTCCCCTGAATCATTTAAGATATAAAACATCCTCCTACGTTGTCCTGAAGCTGAGCAATGTTCAAAACAATTATTCAAAACATCGCCCACAATTTAGTTAGTTATGCAGCAGTAAGTATCGTTTCAGAGGAGTGTGTTTGATTATTATGTGCGCGCTCTAACGTGATCATTGTTTTGCACTTCAATGGGCAGTCGTCTCTTTTCAGCGCACAAATTCAGGTTGGACGCATTTTCAGGTGTTGTTCATTAGGAAAAGTTTCAAAATGGGCTGGTGGGATTCGTGTGTCAAGTTGTTTAATTCGTGTTGCTTCCTCTTCATTAACATTTGAGGTTCGTCAGATTTTTTGTGTTGAGGTTTTTATGTAGGCTTTTTAGTAGGAATTAAAATTAGTATTAGTGTTTGAACATAGTACTCGTATGTAGTGTTTTTTAAAGCGTAAATTGTTGTTATTAACTTTGGTCGTTGTCGGTCGTCATCCGCACATAAAATTAAGACCTGAGCGCATCGTAGTGTCTTATTAGCATCTTATGAGAGCCTTATTGATCTTTAAATGGCCACAAACTCCATTTAGAGGAGTTAATTAAACTCTCCTTATAAGTCCTGAAAGTCTCTCTCCCCTAAAAAATACTCAATATCTAATATGTAATTAGTTGAAAGATTGAAAAGTTACCAACCAAAATGTTGATATGAACGAGAAAGTTTTCTGCGACCCAGTCGTGCATTTTTATTTATGATTTTTTTCGGTTAACGAATTTGTGTGTCCATATTTTTAATTTTTATTAAATCTATTTGCTTTGAATATTTTTATGCAAAATAATAACCAAATAAATATTGGATTCTTGAGTAGAAGGACAAGCATATCAGGAGTTTCTGTTATATAAGGGCATGTTCTTGTTTTTGACTGGTGAGATTTGTGATGCTGGTTTTATTTGTCTATGATGTGATTGTAGGGTTTTACCGATATTTTCACATAGTATTTTGTTTTTAAATTTCCGTTTGCAGTCATAAACTGTAGTATTTTTTTTATAATAGGTACGGCTTCAAAAACTAAGTGGGGTCCTATAAGAAATACATGTGCTATCTTAAATTTATATTTTTGGAAAAATCGTTAAAGTGGATTTTGGAAAACTACTAGCACAAAAAAGTAATAAAAATATTGCAATATATTTCTAAAAACTAAGTATAAAGTTGTTGAAAGTATAGATTTTTGGTGATTCGAATGGAAAATTAAGAACGCAATAATCTTGAAAACATAAATTCTACTCCAAGTATGAATTTTAGTCAATTCTTTTTTTATTTTTTTAAGTAGGTAAACTATGTCCTCAAAATATAATTTTTTTTTTGTTTTTTCAAAAATCCGTTGTACGTTGTAAAACTGAGGATGTTATTGTTAGAAATGTTAATTTTACCATCGGAATAATTTTTTGTTAAGATCGTAAGACGTTAAGACTGTTATTTGAATTTTTATCATGTTCACGTCATGCATTTAAGCTACAATATCAAATTTGGTTGAAATCGTTACAGCGGTTTTCATATTAACTGCAGAAAACAAAATGTTTAAAAAACGACATTTTTCAAAATTAATCTGTTTTTCGATAATTTGGGGAAAATCATAGTTCGCTATCATGTTGTAAATGAACATATTACCTTAAGAATGATTTTTTTGTCAATATAGTAGGTATGTAGGTACCGTTTTTGAGATAGATAAGTCCAATATTCAAAAGTAGTTATTCGATTTTTTTGCCAAAAACTGGGTATGCAGCAAAGTTAGCCTCACCATCCTAAACACGAATATCAGTTTTGGCTAAAATTGTTAGGTTCTTTTTGAAAAAAATTTAATTTGTTTGAAACCGTTGGAGAGTACCGTTAACAATAGGGCTAAATTGCAAAAAAAGTGACCCCCGAAGCAGCGTTGCCCCAGACTTTTTGGATGTATCTTCTTTTTTTTGAAAAATTTATCAAAAGTATCACAAGTCAAATTGACAATTTAGTAGAAACGAAAAAAAAAAAATTAATGTAGGTACAAAATAACAAAATCCTTAAAACAAACATTACATTTCACTTTATAAAAACAGTAGCAGATAATTAGTGAAGAGATTGTTGACCTTTGACAACATGCTGACGATACTAATAATCAATTTTGGTTTCGACTTTGGATTTACGGAAGCGCACAATTATCTACTGCGTAGATTACTCATCAAATTAAGGGTCGGGTACCCTGTAAGTGCAACCGCAGAGGTTTATGTCGTTTTCCATTGGGCAAAAAGAAGCGTCCGGAAGAGTCCGGAATCGAAAAAATCACTTCTGAAACCGTCCCTTTGGCACAAAAAATACTCTTCTGGTGATTCTGAGAAGAGAAATTCGCTTCTCGATTTGAAGTCAGAATCCACTCAAGGAGCACTCACACATGTGTAATTTATGTATTTTACACAAGCCAGCTGACAGCAGCCGTAGATTTTTTTTTGGCATTTCACCAATACATTTCTGCATTCAACCAGAAGCAGTTTTCTTGTTCCATTGGACCTCAGAATGAGTGAATCCCCGAGTGAAACCAATGGAAAACGACATTAGTTAGACACGAATTTGAATTGATTAGTTTGAGGTCGTATATCTCGTATATCGCCCCGTAAATAGTATATAAATGCGACCATCAACACGACTGGATCGCACGAAACTTTCTCGTTCATATCGTCAGTTTGGTTGGTTTATTTTTCTTTTATTATTGTTTATAGGCTAAAAACCAGATTTTTCAAATTGGTGATGCTGGTAGGTGGCCATGACTCGAAGTAGGGTTTTTGATGTAAGAATTCAGAGATTTGTTTTTGAATTTGCACGTGTTTGGGGGTAAATGAAGTGCGAGTTTCTGATAGTGTAAATTCCAATTGGTTGAATTTATTTTAATGTTCATGATTGAAAAAAGAAGAAGTGGGAAATATTTGCTAAAAAGGAGTTTCTAGTAGTTGTGATTACATTTTGACTGGTAGTGCGGTAATGTTTATAAGGCGGCGTTATTTGCATTTTTCTTAAAAAAATTAAGTACGGAGTTTTATTAAGAATACTTATGTTATTGTAAATAAGCATTTTAGTCAAAATCCTTAGAGCTGATTTTGAAAAATAATGCGTACAAAATAGTTAAAAATATTGCAGTTTAGTTTGAAAAATAATCTTGCTCAACTGAGCAAAACTGAGTATAGGATATTGTTCAGGATGTTAGTATTACTTGATTTTTAAAGTTTTATCCAAATCAAAAATGGCGTTTTCGAGATATGAACAGTTTTCAAAATCAGCGTTTCCAGTGGTTAGAATTGAAAATGAAGGACGCAATAATGTTGGAAACGGCAATTTTACTCCAAGCATGCATTTAGTCGGCGCAGTGGCTTAGCGGTTAGTGTGTTGGGCTACTAAGCGAGGTGTCCCCGGTTAGAATCCCGAAAGACCCAAATTACATCTTAAGGTTTTTTTCCACTGCGCCACCTCTCGCGAACGTCTGACAAACATCCGAGAGTAAAACTGTCATGAATGAGCTTCTCAATTAGCCGTTTGGACTCGGCGTAAAATTGTAGATCCCTTCCATTCGTCCCAAAAATTGAAAACCCACACAAAGCGAATGGTTGCGAGAAGCTAGGCCTTGGGTCCCATAGACCTGTCGCGCCAAAATATTTATTTTTATTTTTATGAATTTTTGTCGAAATAGTTTTAACCGTTTTTGAGATATGACTAATTTTCAAAATTACCGTTATTCGATTTTTCTGCGAAAAACTGGGTATGCAGCCATCTTAGTTACACCTACTTAAGCCCAAATAGCAATTTTGGTTGAAATCGTTAGAGCCGTTCGAAAAACTCAAGATTGCTGAATACCGTTACAACGGCAACTCTTAACGTGCAAAAATAAAAGTGGCCCCGAACTGTAAGCCCACCAACTCCAAATCCGAGGTTTGAAAGAAATTCGTCCAGCCGTTTGCGCTGTAGAGCTCAGGAAGGACGGACAGACGGACAGCAATGCAAGACCCACCTTTTTGAGTTCCTCTATCATCATAATGTAAAAACACAAAAAAATATTTGTGGCCACGTTTTTGGGAAAATATTACTGCTAAGTGCTAACTGTGTGCTCGTATATAACTTACTCTCACGTCTCAAACAATAGAGACTTTTATTTCAAAAATTGTAGATAGAGGCTTCGATGCGGAAGACTAAAGGCAGTAACTTACCGAACTGCCAGAGTAAATTCATAGAGAAGGTAAAGATATTATAAGACCTCAACCAATGGTGCATGCATGCTATGCCCGATGACAGCATAATTCAAATTATATCGCATGTAAAAATTTTAAAAAACTTAAGGAAGTTTGCAGAAGTGACACGAATGAACAATGGTTATTGGCAAACAGTCAACATTACAAGTCAGCATCAATTAAAAGAGATTCCTTCTTCTAGAAGTCACTGACTTGTCAAGCAACATTATGTAAAAGCTTGATAAGTTTTAAAGCTCCCTTCGACCGGTTACAGGTACCTATCCTTTATGCACGAATCAATCACCGGACCTAATTAAGGACTGTTTTCATAAATGCCTTTCTAAATCAAATCCCTCGTCCACGACAGAGCAACGCTATCCCTCGCACCACGCACAACTCAGTGCGTGGCACCGGTCACAGTCACAGCCTCGTATATCCTAATTTAAATTTTTACCTCATTTCGTGGGGGGGGGGGCATCCATTATCCGGAGTTCTCTCATGTCAAACCAGATTTGTCCAAATTAACATTTCATGAGTGCGGTTCTGTTGTAGCGGTTGGTCCTTGTGCCACCCGGTCATTTGGTCCTTCGCATCTCTAGAGTCTGCAGCTGATATCATGTGGCGCTCGTATAATTCCCGAAACTTCTGATTATACAGGATAACAGCCAAGGATATACAGCGGCACAAAAACCGAAAAATCCCAAATTAAATATACGATACCTGTCTCTGGCATTCAAAGGACAAACAAGGTCTAGCCTGACATGTAATTTCCAAATGGAGGTTGTCTCTTTTTTGTTTAAGCTGAAAAATGAAAAAAAGGCAAAAAAGTATTTTCCACCGTACAGCTGCAAGTTGACGACGATTGCGATGCGGGAAACGATGGTATCCGTTACAATCATTTTATTACCCCCACTGCCGTATCGTATGTTGCCCTGGATATACTGTATTATACTTGTATTCTTCACTCTACCCGGCACCGAAGGACTGACGTATTCTTGGATTATGAAAAGCGCCGCTGAGCATGGGGAACGCAATTTCGGTACCGATATCCACACACACAGGGATGAGATCTGATAACCTAAAAAGGTAGCACTTTGCAGTCACATTCGGTCCGTATCCGTAGGTATCCAGTGCCAAAAGGACATTCATATGAAAATTCGATAAATTGCGATATTCCATAGAGTGGAAAACTAGATTTTCTGAAAAATATTCCAAAGTCATGCAGAATGCTACCGATGCGAAGAACTCACTCACGGTAGAGATGATGTTTGCCGTGTGTGTCCTTTTGTATATTATATTTATTTAAGTGTGTATCCATTTTTTCGATCGTACAAAATTTAATCGCTTCACTTAATTTTCCATATTAAGAAATACTCGCAGATGCAAATGTTCAAAGGACTTACGATTTGATCCTTTATTTTGCTGGTCTTAATGTCAAAAGGCTTTTATCAAATAAATTGCATTGCAGACGATAAGTTCTTTCTAAATGTGCTGCATTAGTGAGGCGAATAAAATTAGCGCACATCTTAAAGAAAACTGAATTGTAAGATTTGCCTCTTTGTATGTGGATTTGCACAAGCATCAGGATAAAAATACCCACGCAAACCATAGGGCTGAAGGTAAAGCAGCACTTAACGTTTGTTCCGTTGCATTCGGCCAATCAGAAGATAAATTTATAAGCGTTTAACGTGGTCTGAAGGACAGTCGGCATTGTCGTTATTTTCGCTTTACCTACAGATATGAAGGTTGAAATTTATCACGCTCCTAAAGGACCGCATAAAAACTACTGGAGAGCTTCGTAACCTACTGATTGTAGGCTGCCATCGATGAGGCGGAGGTCTATCTCATCTATCTCATAGTCAAGGTTAAAAGTAGGTATACGCACAGTCCTTTAAATCCGAAATACTGTTCATAAATTAAATTAATTTTTATTTATTGGATGCATCTGTATATATTCTGTGCATTATCATGCCTGGCAGATGCAAATGGATATTTTTAATTGATGGTAAGCGATTTTGTATGCTCACTCTGCTAACAGGAATTATGTTCGCAATTTAAATTTTTCGCAAATTCCAACCGCAATTCAATCAGGAAACGCAAATAGATTTTAAATCATTCAGGATATTCTCTAATCCAAACAATTAAACCCATTTCAGATGATATCCTGACGCAATATAAATATATTAATTTTTTGCGCATAAATAGCCATCAAAACGGGTGGCGATGTTGATTGAGGGTGACTTTTCATTAGTTGGAAAAACATACCTTTAATGCCAACATTTTCACAGATACAGTGATTAAATATTTTGTTATGTTTAGGTTGAATATGCGGGTCATCCGGGGAGGAACACGCAGGATCAAGATATTATTACAAATGGGAAAACGCATGCAGCCAAATTGAATTTACATAAAATGTTCTGCAGTGCGAAGGACACCTGATGGTAGCTGGTATAAGTATGGTGGCGATCTAATTGAGGTGTAAAAAGGGGTTTGCGAAGTCAGCTTATAAGAACAACTAAGCTGCCGGGCTTCACGGAGCCGAGGTACCACTATGTAATATACCTTACTACTTCGAAAGGTGGCGTTTTGTCTAACTCTACGTTTTGGAGCGTTGGCTTACTGTAACAATAATAATTAACTCAATAAATTTTCACAGCATTTATCAAGGCAGTAATGACAGCTTGCTGTGTTCTGCCAGTAATGTCAATCTTTCGTAGCATGTCTCTTTGAAAAACTAAACAGTATAAATATTCCCTTTTGTATTAGTTTTTATTGTATGAGCTCATTTTCTCGATTGCTGAGTTTAGTGAAAAGAGCTACACTGAATACAGGAAAAAAGCAGTACTTACATCCCCATTCGCAACCCACTTTACAGGGAAACCTGCCCTGTGAGTCTGACTATCCCACAACTGGTATAAAAACCCGCGAAAATAGAATAGCCAACTATTTTCTTATCAGAGTGCAAAGAGCGTGCTTGTGACCACACGCCAGATGTGAAACTTCTCTCGCAAAATGTGGATGTTAAATTGAACTGTGTTGTATGTAGTTGAATTTCATTAAGAAATTTAATTTAAAAACCAAATCTTTATAATATTAATACAGCGCAGTAGATAATTATGTTCATTAATTTAAAGAGTTTTAATAACACAATCCAATCGAAAGATTTCTATTTTTAGAGCTTTTGTTTACATTTTGTTTTCATATCTTCAACTGATTAAGTAGTCTAGTGTCTGTGTGAAACCTAGCTTCTTCAGTTCACTCCAGGGTGCCCATACAAGTAGGTATTCACTTTGAGAATTAAATTGAAAAAATTTAAAAAAAAATATATATTTCCATATAATAATACAAACCCACAAAATTTAATTGAAATCGGTTGAGTTGTTAAGGAGTTTTAGGCGGCGGCATAGTGATGGCGACAGGCCAATTTCTGCCACGCACTTCCGCTTGGTCATTTCCGTTTTAGAAGAAAAGATTTTACTTCCAAGTCGGGCCATAAGATGTTTCACATCAAAAGAAGAATTTTCATTTATTAACCATTCATTAACTTCCCTTGCCTTACAACTCTATTCAATTTTAAAATTATATTACTTACTAGCTGTCCTGTGCTTGCCTTGCCTCACCCGCCTGCTACTTTTAAGACAACAAGTATTTTCATCGAACTACATCGAACAGTTTTTTTTTACAAATATTTGTTCATACCCTTGGACCTTTCTAAAAGCTATATAAAGCAAAAACAGACAGTAAAAATATAATTTAAATTCTACTAAAATGTCTACACAAAAAAGATCTACGCAAAGTTTATTTCCCTCTTACCCACCTCAAATGTCGACAAAAAGGAAGCTACACGAATGAAACAACTTGACACACGAATACCACCAGCCCATTTCCAAACTTTTCCTAATGAACAACACCTGAAAATGTGTTCAACCTGAATGTGTGCGCTGAAAAGAGGCAATGATGTGCAAAAGAGTAGTATCCACTGAAGGAAAATTGTGGGCGATATTTTGAATATTTGTTTTGAACATTGCTCAGTTTCAATCCGCGTTTGCGCGATAGCTAAAGAGGTATCGTCTTGCATTGTTTTGTGTGTTTTTCCGACAATTAGAATATTTTGCATGAATTTTATTGTGAAAATTGACTTCGTAATTTTTTAAATGTTCAAGATAACATTACGGCTATTGAAAACAAAGACTTAAAGATGACAACTACCTAAACGAAGAATGTGCAAGTTGGAAGTGGAAACAACCGATAAAGGAGTTGGCGCTAAAAATAAGGGATAAAATAAAAAAATGCGCTGTTCAGATAATGCGTTCTTTATGTATTTACACAAAAAACAAAAACAATGTACTCCAATGTACTAAGAAACTTAAATATCTCTTTCTTCAAGCACGGATTTTGTGGGTAAGCTATCTGCATTTAAAATTGCCGCCAATTCACCCCACATTTAATTTATTTGGTGATTCCCTTTCACAGAATTTGGTTTGTAGCCCTTTGCCAAGTCCGGATGTAGGTCCATGTATTTAAATAAAATTGCCATTTGCTTCGGCGTAGTTGACTTTAATAAAAATGTGCTCGACGTTTCTTGTTATTAATTAAAAACAAACAAATATTAATTATGTACTTACACTTTGCAATTTGAGAACCAATTAATTCGCCGGCACCAAACACAACAACCGAAATCGTTTTACAAATGTCATACGATGACGTCTAGTGCTTATTCCATACCGAAAGTTCTCAAATTTTATACCAAATAAACGAGAAACGAGGCGTTAGTAATAGAGTTACGGAAAGCAAATTGATGACGAGATCGTACTACTATCGCGCGGACGATTATCGATTTTAAAGTTACGAAATAGTTTTTTGACTATTTTGTAAGAATCACGTTATATTCCGGGATAAGAAATATCCTAAGTCCCGATCCAGAATATAAGCAATCACAATGCCAAGTTTCATCAAAATCTGTCCAGCAGTTTCTGCGTGATGCGTAGTCAAGCAATTTTTATTTTACAGTTTTATTATAATGTAGAAAGAATAAAAAAAAAAAAGGTTTCGCCGCAAGAGTTACCATTGACCAAACAGATTTGTTTTCTTATTTATTTATATTAACAACATCTGACATATATCTATCCTCATGCATTCCTCGGTATTCGTCAGTTACCTTTATTTTATAATTCTATTAACTACAGTATGGTCAAAATTTTAACTTTTCTAGAAAGCATAAGACCTATTAACTTTTGGGTAGCGTATTATTGGGATGAACATTTCATATTGCAGACAGATATGACAAGCCGAAAAGAAGACACTCCCCACCGACGAGATTAGACCACGAATAAAAAAATACAACTTAATTCCTTATTTTACTATACAATTTGGCAACATGTCGATACCAAAATAAATGGGATGCGAAGCGCTTGTGGCGGAATTTCCATAACAAAGTAGCGTCACTTATATATTTTGTGGTTTGACTATGTCTCTTGTGACGTACAAGCGTAGGGTGCCTGAACAAATTTAAGCCCAATTTCGTTAAATTTTATGGTAAAACAAATTCTACTTCTAGAGATGATTTGCTTTGCATCACATTTTTTAAGTCACATGTCAGCACATCACCATCAGGAACTCGGTGTAAATGATGCCAACGTTATGTGATTTTTTTGGAATGTGAAACTGAAATTACCTGACAGAGCTCACAAACAACGCAAAGACGGGTTACAATCCCAGAGACTCTTATACCAGTAAAATGTGAAATAGTTACGTGCCTCAGCGCTCTGGCTAGCAAAGATTGCGCACGCTGAATGCAGTCATTGCTATACCTGTCGAAGACAGTCCGTACCTTAAGACAAATAGTACAAAGACTGCCGAAAATCTAAATTTGGGACACAAAACTTTCAAAACCACTTTGTAAGTCCTAAACCACATCACATGTCCTTTCCAAATCTGTCACCTTGTTGCAAAGTCCAGATTACTATACATATATACGTCCACCCTCTCCATACAATAACCATACATCCTTCTGTGGGGTAATTTGCAAGCGCATTAAGTACTTAACCGATGACATGACTGCATGTATTACACGACATTTCGTTTCGGTGGTGCTTGGTGTCAACACTTTGTCCTTCGTATTCCAGTCGTACAACAATTTCTGTTTTAATGGACAGAATGTAACCGCAGTCCTTTGGGAATGTGCCTCAACATTCTCTCTCCCAGCGATCGACTACAAAAAGGATGTACGAAAATATGTGTGTGTGTGCTGTACGAAGTGGGTGGATGAAACATAAAAACCCAAAACCCCCCAACTCTATGGTTGTGTCTTACGAAAATATTTGTAACAAAATTGCGTTGCAGATTATTTTCGTGAGACTGCTCTTCCGCCCCGGTGAATTTGTACCCTAACCGATAAGGACGTAAACTCATGCACTGTCATTTCGCTCCGAGATGAAAGTGGAAAACTACTTGAATCTGACACTTAAAGGTACGTATCTACCCCATCCGACACACATGTCGACAGTTCTAGAAGTAATGAATCAAAGTGGAACTTGAGTTGACAGAAAATTAAATTCCTGGCATAAATTGACTTTTATTAATGCTTGTGCGCTCGTATTATAGTTTTAATTAAATATACTACGCTCCCTCGTCATCAGGGATGGGATTAGAAATTTTGAACAACACGCACCACTCGTGTAGTTGGCCCAAAAAGTTATTCCACAAATAGAACCCATTCATCGCATACCTATCTACAAATAAAAGTGAAAGATTAAAGAAAAGCTGGTGGTACATCCGGTGATATAGCTGCTGTCACAACTGTCATACCGGAAAATCGTCGGATGCTCTCAAAATGTAAAATAAAATGTGACATTGCACCTCATTCGATGTGCAGCAGTCACCACAGTGACAATGTTGCTTGTGCACGTTTGCGACTTGCACCCGGGTGATGTCCTGGGTGACAATTCTGCGGCTGATGGCACGTTCAATGGAACTCTGCAAAACTTTACCTTCATACATGCCCACCTAGAGTTCGATTAAATGGTGACTGGAGCAAAAATAGACAACTATCTACATAATGGAGGGGGGGGCAGCAACGACAACGGCAACAAAAAAATGTTAAACAAATAAAAACCATGCATGAGGAGGGATGAACGAGAAACTGTCACTATTGCTGACATTTTGTTGATTTTTGAGTTATTTTAACAAAGTTTTCATGGTTCACGTACCTCGCGCTGGCATTTTGAAAAATATTTCACATACCTAAAGTTGTTTTTTTTATTTTTTTTTGCAGAAGAAGACTTTTTCCTGGGTATCAGGTGAGTTATGATACGAATAGTTGTGATAGTGGATGTTATTTTCGCTTCATGGTTGGGGTGGCGACTGTCGAGCGGATGCGATTCTCACGTAATATGCAAGTGGGAAAATATGTCAGGCAATATTGTTTTGTTTTGGCTCGGTGTTGTTTTGGTTTTTTTCTCTTCCTTTTTATTTGTTGTTATTTATTGACAGTTATTTGAGTTTGGTATATTGACGCGTGCGAAAATAAAATGGATGTGCTATTTTAATTATTGGTTTAGAATTCAGTGAGTTTTTTTTAGGAACATCTATTACGTATTTGTTTGGCCAGGTGTCAAAAGGAAGTTTTGATTTTTTAACAAAGAAAATTCATACAAACAATGGGAGTACTTTTAAGTTTGGCCTTTTTGATATATACCCCCTGTGTAACAGGCTGTTTACATAAAATTTGAATTTTAAAAATGTTGGCTGAAATGAACTCTCACATTATTAATGGAAATTTATTGCATTCATGTGGCTCTCGCGGTAGGCTTTGCAGCAAAGTATCCTGGTCAAGCCTATTTTTGAGGATCTTGTTGACTGTTACTGACTCTATCTTACGAATGGCTCGGGCGATATTCTCTTGAAAGTACTTGAATAACGTTTGGACGCTCCCGCATTACTATAAGGGCGCTCTACAAAAACAAATCTAGCAGGGTCACATCGCAGCTAAGAAGCGGCCAACATCGCCTAGGTTACTGAGCTTAATACGCAAACGATCAATTGTTTAATGGGTTGTGTGGTTGAAAGCAATAACCGTACAAGTTCATGTCTTCACTATGCAGACCAATAAAATTCATTAATCACGGCTCTGATTAATCAGCAGCGCCTTCACTCTCAGCCGCAGCACCAGTCTCAGGAATTTTTGCATAAACTTTTTTTAACATGAGGTACGATGGGTGCTCCTTTGGTTTAAAATCACGCAATCTAATTGAGGAATACAGGGGTGAAATCGGCTAAGGTGATAGTTGATTGTCGTTTTTAATTATCAACTCTTCTTTGCTCTGCGTAAAGCAATCACAAAAAACTGATTGATTATTGGCAGAACTTAGAGTTTTGAACGTCACTTCCTTGCCAACGCTGTCATTTCGAGCAGCTGATGTGTACAATTATGTTCGAAGTTTTTATTCTGAAAATGTAGATAAGTGAATGCATTACAAATGTTAACAAATTGCAATAAATTTGTTTGTTTTTTAAGGTCTCAAGAAAAAAAGGAGCAAATAATCACTAAAATATTTAATTTATTTGGAGAAGAAGTTGAGGGCATACCGCATACCGCATGCCTATGAAAATGACACAAATGTATGAAAGCGACACCTAAATTTCTGTCGCATGAAATTGATCGCAAAAAAGCGATTGTCAATTTGGATAATCACCTTACGTGGACGTAAAGCGATGATTTTGATTGTCAACAATCAACTATCACCTTAGCCGATTCCACCCCAGCACTCACTTTTGAGCTAAGTTTGCTATACTTCTCAACGTATGTATTTATGACACTGACTTAAAGAAAAAGAGGGGAAAAGGAAAAAAACTGCTTTAAGCGATTTTTGTAAAAATTGCATGTCAAACAGTTGCTACAAGTCATATGGCAACAGTTTATGTCGAAATATTCAAGAAAAAAGACATGTTTTTAGATATCATTAATTTCCGAAATTTATATTTTATTTAAACTATTTCTTGATATAATAAAACTTATTTTATATAGATATACCTTAATATTTAGATTTATTTTTATACAAATAAATCACCGTTTAAGTATAGGAAAAATATTATTAATTAAACAGTTATAATTTGTTGTTTTTCAGGATTAATAACAAAAAGATTCTGATTCTCTTATATATTTTATTTTATTTATACTAGTACCGGTCGAAATTCGACCAATTTTGTCTGTAGATAAAGTAGCGAAGCCAACTTGTTTCTTACAAAATTTATTTATTATTTATTTTATATTTTTATATGCTAAATCTTGATTCATACCTTTCCGCTATGAAAAAATAATGGAAAAGGGCAAAACATGAATGTTCGTTTCCCTAGTAACGCCTCGCAGATAACTCTGCAATGCCTCTGAAATAAAATGTTATGATTGCTTAATTTTAGGGGTAATAAAATTGCATACCTTTATGGGTTAATGAGACTCTCCAACAGGTTCTAATCTAAGATGATTAAATTAAACTGCTTGTATGGGAAATTCTTAACTTCATTTTACCAGTCTTAGTGGCGACATATACCTACGACTTTTTGTTTGTGCACATCTTTGGCATAGTACCTTTCGAATGATATAAGTTTCATTCTCATCATTTCATGATAAATACTTAAAAAGTGCACGGAAACTTTACGTTTACGTATTAATATAATGATGATCTATAAATAGACATCGGCGGATTAAGATGGTTGGTGCGTGCATTTTAGCAAGCCATATGCAAGAAACTCGTTTGAATTGATGCTCTTAAAAAAGCCACCTTCAGCTGCCCAGTGAAATTTAGCTTAGTTATTATTGAGTGGATGTTATTCGGAACTTGAGCATATCAATTCGCAAAAATTAAATACCACTAAAAGAGAAGAAATTTGTATTTTTTGTGATGTCCTTATTTGTCTGGCTTGGATTTTATAGAAGCGATGACTGGGCAATGAAAACGCTGGTTAAGCTGGTTAACTTACGTCCATTTTGCAGAGCAGTCACGACCGAAAAGACCAACGCTTCGTATCAAATGTACAGAGAGAGAGTACCTATCCACAAAACGAAAGAAATACGCTTCAAATCACAAAATGTATCATTGGTATCAGGAAACTTGTAGCAAATATAGGTGAACACATTTTTCTATTGTGTTCTTATAGGAATCGTAGTAATAAACATCTACCAACTTCTGAATGTCCCATTGTTAATAATTTGGATAGTCCTTTTTAATGACTTTATTAGCATCTCTGGCATCAACATTACTCCAAATTGCTGACAGCAGATAAAATGCCCGTCTAGTAAGCAACCCTAAAGCACACGGCGAGTTTCTAAAGCAATTCCAATTTAAATTGACTGTGTTTTTCAATTAATTATCAATCCTTTCACCATAGGCATCCATTATGAGCAGTCATCTGGATGTCGTGAGCATGTGCAGTCATTAAAAAAGCCCCTTGAGTGAAATGTGAATGAGTCCCAGAATAGGTACTCACTCTTGGGCATTTAGGAGCCATCAATGATTTTGATTGATCCTATAATCGCGCATAGATATTTTGTTCCTGTTCCTTTGTGACAACGTACGATGATAGAGACATCTTCACTTCCCCAAGAAGGTCAATAAAAATAAATTATGCTTTCTGGGTTTATGAGGGGACAATGCTGCACTTAGATACTCTGTATAATGTCATCAAAGGAATTCAGGCCCATCGCACCATTACGATTTTATTTTGATACAATGTATAAAATTGCATTTTGATAATAATGGCAAACACACGCCGATCAAGGATCACCAGTACTGAGGCTTAAAGATCAGCAAAGCTAACTAAAAACTGTTCGAGGGCAACATCAGTTAGTACACTACATTTCAGTGTCCGCAAAAGCACTTTAAAGAAAGAAAGGAAGAAAAAATGTCCAATTTGCGTATAGAATTTAAAGCTTGTATGATGAATGGACGTACGGATGGATAGAGAAATGGACGAATGGACGGATGGACGGATGCACGGACGAATGGATGGACTAAAACTAGGTTTAAACAAGGACTGATAGACATTTATTGACATGGTAGACATTTATTTTTTTAATCCCAAAAATCGTGTCAGGCAGTATAACCGACTGTGAACATCATCGTGTAGATTTGCAGGACTAAATAGCCAATCGTTCATAATAAATTCTGACCGTACCCATACGCCTCGTGTCTCCAAATTTGTAATGTCGTTTAAATTTGGCCACCATAGCGCAAATTGTGTTGGATTATTTCAAAATCTATAAAATGTTTGGTATGCCAGGAGGCCAGTAGGTACGTTGAAAATAATTTGACAATTTTTCTTCTTCTGAAAAGGAAAGGAACGTGTTACAATACAAAAGAAAAAGTAAAGTGAATAAATGAATTTGTTTAAAACAGGAAATTTACTTTTGCCCCGCCTTTATTATTAGGAGAAGTATTTCATAAAATTCGATTTCTAAGGTAATTCTAATTCCACTTACTTCTGTTCGTTTCAAGAGAAAAAATTCCCACAAATTCGCATCACTGTTCATGTTTGAGTAGTGATTCTGCTAGTGGAAGTATTTTCAAAAAAAATGCATGATGTAGAAATACCTCTAAAAATAAATTTAGACAGAACACACATAAATACAGCACACTGTACGGACGAACGTGAAACGACTAAGCAGTTAGCAAACACGTTTTTTTAACCCTTCTTCCTTTTTTCGGTCTTAGCTTTGAATTGTTATTTTTCCATTTTTCTGTTGATACATTTTATTTTAGTATAATATACGCTTATGGAAATAAGAAAGACTTTCACCGACAGAAGAAAGAAAACCTAAATATAAAAAAGAAAGATCGAGTACTAGGTAGGTACGCGTTGCGGGTACGTACATCGTACACTCAGTACTGGATACAAGATATCCTGTCTGCAGGTGATGTATGTGGAGTACCTATACTCCGATAAAAAAAAAATTACTAAATGGATGAAAGAACGAACATAAAAAATACATTATACGCTTGTTTTCATTTTCCCATAGTGTTGGAATAAATTCATTTTTAATAGCGAATAAAAAGTTTTCTCTTCAGTTTATCCTTTTGCACGTTTTACATTTCGTCCTCCTTCTTTGGGGGCTAAAGGCTTCGAGGTAATTGAAGGCAAACGTATCTATAGAAGTGTGTTTACACACAACTGTGCGCGCAATGGATAATAAGTAACGAGTGAGAGTGTTTTTGTTTATGAATTTTTTAAAAGCTAAATTGCACATCCTGCACTCAGAGTGTCAGAGTGTGCTCAAGGAAGGAGAGTCGGAGGAGTGATCTGTTTTTTGTTTTTCTTTCAGGCATACATGTGCAAATGGATGTCTGAAGAATGCCTTATTAAAAAAAAATAAAAGGAACTGATGCTGAGGTAGAATTGACTGTCAATCTAAATTTATTAAAAAAAATTAAGCCCTTTCTATAAGTGTGGGCTAAGGCGTTCATATTCAATTAACATCTTAAATCATTTGGCAACCACTTGGTATACCTTTCTTTCGCCAAAACATTACTGCCTTTGAAAAGCGAAAATGACAGTCAATGTTTAGATTGTGGTGTGCTTGGCGCAAAAATATTTCGCAAACCATTTCTTATTTTACAATAATTTTTTTTTTGAAAAGTAACCACTACTTCCGTGAACGAACATGTCAACCGGATTCAGGTACGAACATACTCCGAGCAACTTTGACTCCATTTTCGAAGTCAAACATTCATTTTCGAAATTCACTTTTGGACTTATTCGAAGTGGTATAAAAGCTCTTTTCTATTTCCCGATTTCTTGTGCGTAGCTGGTATGTGTTCTGCCACGTAAGTCAATCGTTTTTTTTACATTTCCTATAATCAGTATTACATATTTCTTGCGTTTTTCTCTAAATTTCCTCCCAAAAGTACTGATATAAACTCAGTTTAATAATCTGTCCGATCTGAGGTTAATTTGCAGGAAAGAAAAGATTGAAAACCACGCTGGGATCGCGGAATCCCTTAGCATTTTTGCATTTACTGTTATACGAGGGTTTAACTTGCCGAACTTCTAACGTTAAAAGCATTTTAAGCAGGTAAATAAGTGTCTATGGAATCATCCTAACCTATACTCCATTTTATTTTACCAGAAGCGGATGAGTTCTAGGGTTTGCCAGTCGTGTTTCCACTGCGATAATTATCGCATACCCGTATAAAAGGAACACAAAACTGTAACTTATACCAGAGCCTCCGCATTTTAAAAGGCCCAGGAGCGTTAGCTGAAGCTGATGCGAGTTTCATCTGCCTACCCGCCTAAGATAGCGCTCCGCCCCAAAGAACGGAAATCCATTTGGTATCTCTAACGAGAGTCCCAACAATCAACCAAACCATTTCCATCAAGTAACCCACAGCCGCCGAAATCATCACATGCATGCATGAACATCCAAATTCATTGGTACACGTGCAAAAAAATTGCCTACAATTCGTCCATCTCTAACCTTCACCCCGCCATCGTCTTCAACATCACAGTTACTCGTGCAAAATACAGCAAAGTGTGAAAGTGAAAAGCAAAATATTTAACTAAAATCGTTTGTCTATACCTATTTTTATATACATATAAACAAATTTCCAACTTTGTCTATAATTTGCTAAATATTTCATTAACCTACTTATGAACCACTTAATCTTTAACTTAAATCTAAAAGCCTAAGAATAGATTTGACTATTTAATTAATAATATCCTATAAAGCTATAAACAAAAATTGCTGAAATTTGTGCGCAAACTTCATCGCATCGACATCATCACCCATCAAAAAAACAAAGTGAGTACAAAACATTTATCTTTTCTTTGGCTTGCATTTTTTTTCCTATTCATATATTCATAACACGTACAATTTTAACCTAAACTACATGATTTATCTATATTATAACGTTATCACTTCATATGAATTGCTTATGAACCCCACCGTCGAGCTAAAGCCGAGCATCCGCAAGCGTGCCGCTGCTGCTGCTGTTTGGTAATTTTCCACCAACCGAACCCGCCCACGCTACAAGATGTTAAATAGACCAGACATAGTCAAGTTATATTTGATACTAACTGACCTATGTCCGACTCGCTTCGCCAATTCTCAAACTTAGACATTATAAAGGTTTTCTTAATAAGGGCCAGTGTTGCCACTAAAAAGAAGGAAATCTTGTATGACCGATTTTATTTATTTTAAATTCTTTCAAAAAATCCAGTCAAAAGTTAAAATAAGGATTTTTAATCAGAAATCCGGTCAAAAATCAAATTAGCAATATATTTTCAATATAATATTCTAGTGGTTATGTTTAGTTTCTTTATTTTACAAAACAAATCTTAAGCAAGTATTTAAGATATAGTTTTTAAAAGTCATGTATATTCTATACAGCATAACCCACAACACTATTTTTACTCAAACCCGAATGAAACTCGAATTTTGTGTTAAATAATTTTTTAAAAATTTGTTGTATAGCGACACAAAAAATGCAACCGTAAAAATTATCAATTGATTTTTTTTAACCACTTAAACTTAATGGTTGAATTTAATCAACTTTAGTAATTGTAAAGTTAGTTCATCAGGTGAGTCAAAAGGAAATTATGGATTTCTGGCCTGTGGATTTATGACCCTGCGCCGGGGAAAATGGCTGTCCCTTACCCATTATAACGCTGCCTTTATAAACCTGCATATCAAATCCTCATTGTGATGTTGCATACAAACAATCCTGTGGATTTGATAAAACTCATTACCTTGTCTATTGTTTCTGGGTGCGTTGGATTTTGTACCCGGTGTAGGCCCAAATCTACCAATACAGCTCAAACCAACCTTTCTCCCAAATGCTGCGGAAGGTCAGCATAAATCTTACTATTTTCGGCTTCAACTGCAGCATTGCCTAAACCTTAAATCTCCTTAACGAGCCCTAGCTTGAAGCCTAAAATATCAATTTAACCTGCAAGTTTCGCGCGATCCAGTCGTTGACTTAATTTTTATTTGTTTATGCTATTATGATAAAACTTATGGAAGTCCAGCTAAGTGACAGTATCCAACAACCACTACCACTATTGAAAAACATTTTCAGTCCTTCTCTCGTCAACACTATTTTTCCCCAACAATGGCAGTGACGAAAATTCCTCATGTGCTTAATATCTGTTATAAGTCCCCGCCGCATTCAGCTAACTTGCATCCAAAGTGATTAACATCTGAAAGCACAGATAACTGAGTATACGGGTTGTACATGCAACTTCATTTCGCCTCTCCGATAAGCACAGCTGCGAGGAGGAACCTCATTTTTTGTTGACATGTAAGTGCTTTTTAGCCAAGTGTAATCCTTGGAAGAGGTGTTGATCCTTTGTGCTTGCAAATGAAACACACATCATACGCAGGATAACAAATGAGTGATACAAAAACATTTGAGAGAGACAGTGGCGACATCCAATCGGCCATTTGCCCTCCAACGGCTTACCAACCAAAATAGAATTCAATTGGCTTGTTGATCATGTACGGCGGCAATAAGCTTCCAGCACAATGTTGCCAGTTCGTGCTCAATACGCAGCGTGTGCATTCCAAATACTTATCTGCCCTGGCTTGTGCGCACAGTTCAGCCCGTTTGATATATGGACAATGCGGAACGTTTTACGTTAAACGGAAGCGATTTATTGATAAAAGGGATGCAAATTGTCCCAAGGGTGGCAGTGGTGGTGAATGGGTTGATTCCACACTCGCAGAGACGGTAATGAAGACTTGTGCCTGTTTCAATGGAAGGTGGTGAGCTTCGGTGAATTTTAAACAATTACCTTAGATTTATTTCGTCTTCTTGGAAGTCCGTACCGGTATCGGTTTCGGTATTCAAAAATACTTCCACAGGTAAGTACAGAGATACCTTTTAGTGGGCTGGGTCGGGTCATTTGCCCATGTCAGAGTTTAATGCGAAAGGCATTAAAGACCCGAAGTAATATGGGAAATCCGGCTTGCTGTTGATGGTGTGTTGCAGCTCTAATGGGGTATCTTTCTCGTTTCTTCATCCGATGCTCACCACAATAATTGGAAAAGTTTTCATCTCTGCGGAGATCCACAGACAGGCGTTTTTCAATAATTCTAGTGTTTGCAGATAAATGCGAAAAGTTTTGTTTGAAAATAGATTATCCGCAGAGCGCTGTATGCGGTGCGGGACACTGTAACTGTGGTTCCTGGGGGCAACGGCCGGCAGTGGTCGATGAAAGCGATGCTGGAAGTTGGACATATTGAGGGCTTTTCTTATGCTGTTGTAAATATTACTTAGGGTGTGCTGTTTAATCGCAGAGATTCTGAGAAGTTTATCGTTTAGATGGCATCGCACGTGATCACAGTAATTGCTGTCATTATAAATCGTAGTTGTGTAGAGATTTCATGGTAATAGCCGAAAGGATGTGGCTGCTGTAATTATGTAATTTCTTTTGATTTAGATTAAGCTTTGACATCGCCTCATCAGGGCTTGGGGTTGTTGAGAAAGAAGCGGTGGGTACCATTTTGAGTACTGCTGTTAGGCATCTGCGACTAGGGAGATTAGTATGGAATAATGTGTGTCGAAGTTTATATGGAAATATCCTTCGGTTTTCTTATCCGAAAGTGGCCTGAAATGTTGTCTGCTCTCTTCTTAATGTGTCTGTCTTCATCTAAGTAAATGCAATATGACTTGAGCGTCGGGCTATCTGTGAGTCTTACCGATGGTTAGGCCTCTTTTATGTTCCTAAAAAGTGTGTTGTCTTTATACCATCAGTGGTCCCTTTTAGCTTGGCTGCTAAACGCTTAAACCTAAACGCTAAACGCTTAAACCATACCTCTGTACTCTATCTCTCCTTATACCTACATGTTACGCCTTTCCGTACTGGTCCTGCATTTTCAATATTTAGGTTGTAAAGTCGCCCCATGGTCGTAAGTCCGGAAATTTGTTTATTCCATTCTATTCCATTGCATTCCATTCGACTGAATATTAAGACAGGGTCTCTCAGTCTTTTCGCTAAACATCTATAAGTCGGCAGACCTTGGAAAGCTTTTTTTGATTCTGTTGAGCTTTCATTTGGGACGAGCCTCTTAGAAGCGATATCATCAGCGAAGCCGATCCACTTAGCTCCTTTTGGGAGCTTTAGGCGCACAGCTCTGTCATACACTATATTCCATATACAGGAGAGGTCCAACGGCCGATTCTTATTTTACACTTGCGGTAATGCTGTAGTACCTAACACCTCCTTACTAACTATATTCAATGTGGGTAAAGCTAAGTCCGACACGTAAAAAATCGCCAACAAAGCATAAGGGATTTTGTAGCTCTTCGGGAAGTGGTAGATTTTGTTGCGGACCTAGCTTACCGGTAAAGCTATGGATCCATCACATTGCCTTTGAAAGGATTGTTTACGCATATACCAATCACCGATTTATTCGCTCTAGAAAATGTAAATTTATTTTTCAATCGGACAAGTTGTTCGCCACCAAACGCCATTTTTGCGGTTTTTAAACTGCCAGTTCGCAGTAAAACTCTTTTGTTTTTGAAGAAAAATCCAAAAAATTAACCCGTTCGAATTTTACTGCGCCGAATATATCAAAAGAAGCATATATTTCAAAAACAATTTTTTTTTCGCTCTTTTCTAAATAGCTAATAAATAGTTAAAAAAAGTAAAGCCACCCCTACCAAAAACAACGTTTTTTAAAAATTTAAATAAATTAGATTTTGTCAGAATTATACTAACCCTCATAGATAAAGAGAAGCGTCTATTTATTAGCTATCAGCCCATAGAACAAAATAATTTCTCGCTGTTCTCTAAGTGTGTCAGAAAGTAAAAAGTTAATTTTGCGACCGTAAAATTAGCTGACCTACAAAAATAAAAATTTTAAAAAATATAAAAGCCCTGCATTGTGCTTGAATTCTACTAAGTCGCATAGCTCATTAGAAGCCTAAGCTATCTACCGAAAGAATAAAAAAATGTATCGCTCTTCTTTAAATGATCTAAAAAAGGTTAGCTTGACCTTAAATTAAAAAATTTATATAAAAAATAAATACATAGATTAAGTCCGAGTTCTACTAATCTATCAACCATAGAAAAAAATTATTTGTTGTTAAATGAAAAAGAAGTGTGGGAGTTTGTTGTGATTTCTTAAAAAATTAAATACAAAATATTTTATATCCACGTAACATTTATTTTTAGAAAATTTTTAAGATAGGTTTAAGTTTTAAAATAAATATGAGCTATATCTCTTGAAATAAATATAATTTTTATTGCGTACGATTTTCTTTGTAACTCAGCTCTTGAATTGAGCTGACTGATGGCTTAAAATATTTTTGGGAAATGTTGGCCCGCTTAAGTCTTTCCCTATTTTTCTGTGCTGATACTGATTGAGAATTTTTTGAGTAACAGCAGGTTAAAGGAAGTGGAATCTAAGAAATAAATAATTTTATCCAAATCTCCCTTTAAAAAAAGGAATGACAATGAACGTTATATCGTTCATAGATTTTTATCAGTTCTAAAAACGATTTCAAAAACGTGTTGTATAGAGCCTATAATATATAACAGACATAAGACCGCCACTAGTCTTATTACATGTTTAGATCATCTAACTACACTCGCGCAGTGTTAATAACAACACGATTATTGAAGGATCACGCGGTGTTCTCTCTAGATAAATGCGAAAAAGAACAGCTTTTCTAAAACCAACTTTTACCACAATAAGTTGAACTAGACTACCGGTCACCAGTCGTTCTATTCAATCGCACATAGTTAAAACATGCCTATAAAACCTTTGTGTCATCCCAATCAAAACTCCTCACTTTATAACATCCTTTCGCTCTATGTTTCGCAACAAAGTTTAAAACAATCCCGCACATCTGAACTTGAAAAGTATACTTTCCAGCACCGAACCCGCCATCCCATCGCATTGATTAGGAATGCAAATTACACGCCAATTGAATTTTATTAAATTATTCTTCGTTATTTTCGACTGTGTATTTTTATTAGCCCGATGAATAATGAATTACTCAGCTGATGATGTATTTCAGACGATTAGATCCATATTTGCTTGATTTGCATAATGCCTTGTGCGCGCGTCGTCCTCTTTGTTCATTCATTGGGTGTAGTGCTCCGTTTAACCCCCCCAAGTTTGACTTTAGTTTGTTTTTTGTTGTTTCTTAAAGTAAATGTCCCTCATTATTATCCTGTAGGGGCTTTTCTGGCTCTGTGAAAATTGTTATTTATTGTCTCGACGTAGAGCCTCCAAATGTTGTTAATTCAAATTATGCGAATGGAGTCATCATTTGAAATCTTAACGCGAAGCATTCTTAATGCTGTCATCGGTATGGAACCGTTCCTTGTGATAGCCAACTACATTATGATTTATTTGTAATTTTTCCCCAGGGGACATTGTTGGGCACTAATGAGACAGAAGGATAAGCAATTCACTAAGCGAAGAGTATGGCAAAGGCTATCAATTCTAGCGCATTAGGTTTTATGAATATACTGGCTCAGGTGGGGACGGCTGAAAAATATCATTGCAGCATCGTTTTGAATTTACACCACATCGATTTTTTCTGGTTATAGATCTTAGGCTTGTATATTTTAAAAGGTCTCATTTCAGCGCCCTATTCCCCAAGAAGCGCTTTAAGTGACGCAATTTTTGTCTACCGAAATTTCAGAAGTGTCCACCTTTGAGAAAGCCCTTCTTTGCTGATACATTATGAGATGTTTTAAATGTGAATGTCTCGAAATTTGGAGGCATTTTCTGAAAGTCGTATTTATGCATCGCTGCAACTTCGACATGCATTGAGCTTTTAAAATTTCTTCAGAATAATATAAGTAATTTTATATTTAATACTGTCCGTAAAATAAGCAGTAAAAAAGGTTAAAGCCTTGGGCTACTTATTCTGTGAAGTAAACAACTCCCCAACTATTTCCCAGTTGCCGTGCTTCCTTCTCGACTGTTCTACGCCATGTTCTTCTAGGACCGCCGCGTATCCTGCCATCTTGAGTAAGCGGATTCCATTGCATCGCGTGGTTAGCTATGGACCTGTCACCTTTTCGGAAAGTGTGCACCTATTAACAAACGTTTGCAGCTTTCTTGTGATAGAAGTGGTTACTCTCCAAGTACCACATCCATATAATAGCACGGACTCAATGTTGGAACGAAACAGTCGTAGCTTGGTGTTTAAGCTAATTGCATTACTTCGCCAAATTTTGGATAGCATCCCAAACGCAGACTTCGCTTCAACTATTCCGTTGTTTACCAGTTCGATTCCGCCATCGGTTGAGCTATTGGAAACTGTTAAACTCTCTCAACCGTTTGTCCTGCAATGCATACACGAGTATGAGTTGATGAGTTCGGTGTGAGGCTGATCAGTTTTGTTTTTGCCGAATAAAAATAAATTCTGCCAACGACGTCTGCTTCCCTCTCTACATTTGCTGTCATTTGATAAAGGTCCATTATTCTGTGAGATGGAAGGTGTTTGAGTTCAGATGCAAGAGTCCATCGAATTCCTCCATTTCCCATCGATAAAGCCGCATTTAGCACATCGCTGATCACCAATAAAAACAATATTGGTGAAAGAATGCAGCCTTGCTGAACTCCACTTTGGACTTCGAATTCCTCAGACAGCTTTCCTCTGTGCAAAACGTGATATATGGATCCATCGTACGTAGCCTTGATAATTGCTATTAATTTATCTGGGATTCCTCTCCTGCGCAAGGCACGCCAAATAAATTCCCGATTGACACAATCAAACGCCTTTTCGAAATCGATGAACAGCAGTTGGAGTGGCGATCGATATTCAACGCACTGCTCGATGATCCGCAGGGTGTTGATGTGGTCGACACAGGAGGAACCAGAGCGGAAACCTGCTTGTTCGGCGTCGAGTGTGTCTTCAAAGTGTTCCTTAATTCGCTTCAGAATAATTCTAGCTATTATCTTAGCCACAGCAGGCAGCACGCAGATGCCTCTCCAACATTGATATAAGAACAGCTCGGAATATAAACTTCTATTCTCAAGTCCGTAATGCACTAGGTAGTCCAGGCTCCAGGAAAGGAATGGAAGGCTATAAACAACATTATTGATATTAGATCTTGAGAATATCTTCAAAGCTATAAGTCTGGTGTTAATATTGATGGTCGTCCAACAGAATAAATTGATTTATTGATTTATTTTATTTTCTTCGGTTGTTCATATGTTCTTCTTTAGTCAGTTACATGTTTTAATAAAGAAGATGAACTCTTGAAATGTTGCTTCTTTATCTATAAAACTTGGGATGATAAAAACATATTCCTCAGGTATTTTTTTGGGCGTTACCAAAGTTTTTAGTATATTCAACAACACAATTCTACTAAGGAAATTACGCTATACAGGCTTTCGTGATTTTATGCGCAACTGGTTTGGGTCCTACCTAAAGGATAAAACTCAAAAAGTTATAGCATGTAACCTTACTAGTAAACCAAAAACTATGAACTTAGCTGTGCCTCAGTAATTCGCCCTTGGTCCTATACTCATACTTATCTATATTAATCTCTTATGTAGCCAACTGTTTAAAGAAAAATTTACAGCTTTTGCAGATGATTTTGGCATTGCATACCAATTGAATAGTCTAAGCTTTAAAGCGGACATAAATCATGGCGTATTCGGAACATAAACTTGTTATAATTATCACTTCAAGTATGCACTTCAATCATATTATACAGGATTCCCTTACCATTGAAATTATCTTTCATGCAAATAATTGCAAGTGGTCAAATGTGTCAAATTGTGTTGTACAGAGGAACACACAAGGACAATGTTGTTGAAGCAGGCTAATCTTGTAACACAAGCTATTTTAAAATTAAAACAATAAGTCAGTTTAAATATTTTATCGTTACTTATCACCAAAATCTAAGCTGGTCCAAGCACATCTTGTTTCTGCAGTACGAGGCTTTACTAGTCTTAAACAATTTTGTTACAAAACAACTTTAAAAGCAGTAACCTGGGGTTGGGTTTGCCAAACAAATAAAAATGAGAACGTGGGGTCAGTTCATCAGCTCCTTTTATAGATTTGTTTTCATAAAATTGAAAATTGTGCTACTAAAATATTTGTACCTACTACCTATTTTAAAGTTTTTTTGACAGATCCTTATTTCTAATACTCGAAATCATTTTCAATCCATTTTCAATAAACTTATAAACTGGACAAAAATTATTGAATCTAATTTAAAACTTACACTGATCTTATTCTAGCTTACTAGCTCTTAATGAGCACTCTAAACTATATATTAACCTTAAAATTATAGGATCCGGAGTATCTGCTGACGATCTTGCCATCCACTTCAAAAACATGCTTCAAAACAAAGCAGACCATACATTTTCGTATGCTGAACCTCTATTCATTTATGACATATTGAATAGCGAAATCAACGTAGCTGAAGTAAAGCTTATTTTTCACAAAGCAAAAATAGAAAAGCGCCAGGAGAAGACGAGATTCCAAACGAATATTTCAAAAACGCCACCCCAGCCCTAATTTGCCAACTAACATCTCTTTTTAATGAAGTGTTTTCTAAAGAAGATGTCCCTGCGACATTGAAAAATGCTGTGATATTCGCTATTCACAAAAAAGGAGACATTAAAAATGTGGAAAATTATAGAGGCATTTCGTTTATGAACGTCATTTCAGAAGTGTTCTGTGGTGTACTTGTTAACAGGCTTTAGACATGGGTCAAAACCAATAATACACTGACTCAATTCCAAGCTGGTTTCAGCGTGAAAGCGTTCCAAGCAAGGAAGAAGAAAGTTCACGCATTTTTCGTTGACTTTAAGTCTGCTTTTGATATGGTGAATCGTAATGCACTTTTCTATAAACATTATCCCAACTAGGCATATCGAAGCATACGAAGTTCACTCGTATAGTAAAGGAACTATATGCAGAATCGAAAGCAGCTGTCTGGGATGGAGCAACGTACTCGAAATGGTTTGAAACGGACTGCGGTGTTAAACAAGGATGCCTTCAAAGTGTTCTTTTATTTGCGCTTTTTATTAATGATGTAGAAGCTCACCTACCTGGAGGAATCCGGATTGCTGACTTGACCAAAAAAGTGTTCCTATATGCTGATGACCTGGTGTTACTTTCTGAGTCTCCAGACAATCTCCAGCTGATGATTAATCGCCTAGCCGAATATTGTGGCAAATGTGGACTTTTCATTAATGCTGATAAATCCAAAATAATGGTGTTCTTAAGATCCGCCCGGAACAAAACTGCATATAACTGGCACTTCAATGCAAACCCTTTACAGATAGCTAATGAATATAAGTAAAATAAATAAATACTGAAACTGAAAAAGAAGCTCTTGGAGGAGCCGCTAATCCCTCGTGCCGCGTTTCCTGTAGTATAATACCGGCTCACCAACTTTTGTCTGGACTAACCTTTTCATGTCTACATGAAGAAATGCCTTAGGCCTGATGAAGCCAAACCGAAGCGTACACCCGTGATACATTAAATTGGGGTAGTAATCCGCTGAGATCAGGTTATTATCACTGGGCATCGCTCTTTTAACGTGTTTTCTAATAAATTTAATTAGGAAATTGTCAATCCTATTTAGTCCTATTCTTATTGCGATAGATTCTAAACAACCCTAGACGGATCCTGAGGTACTGCTTTTCAAACACCCTTTTCATTTCTTTTTCATATATAAAGGTGCTATATTTAAGCACGTAGGACAGCCGTTGACGATGATCGGTGTCAGAGCGTAAGCCCGAGCAAGACAAGAATCTATATGTTTGTCAAAATATAGATTTTGGTCGAGCCGGATACAAAGATAACTGCCCACGTTTCTCATCGCCAATTGTCGCCCGTGCTACCAAATATTGGCTAATTTCCTACAGTTTTTTTTCTGGTATTCTTAGAGACCCTAGTCAATGGAGTTGTGAACAGGATTGTTTCCGATTTTCGGAAATTGATATTTTGGACTTTCAATAGCATGTCTGAGAGAACCTGTAAATATTGAATAAATCATCGCTCCCTGTTGTAGCCCGTTTTTAAATTCCAAGACCGAAGTCACAAACTTCTTTCTCATAAGCATGCCATAAACCAATGACTTTTGAATACCCAATCTGGTCAGCTCATATTTAGAAGAGCCCCTCCAACAATACGGTATCGAAAGCCTTCTCAAAGTTAACCATCAAGCAGTCACCAGTGAATTGGTTCTTGCTCTTGTTCCACTGTATTTTGAAAACCAGTTTTTAAGTTTATTTCGAATAATGTTATGGTAAAGTTAATACAAAGATTGTGAAAATAATAAAAATAAATTATGTATAATACTCGGCAATTCATCCCGATACGGCAGGTAAACGACCACCGTAACTTGCATGACTATCGAAAATAAATAAATTAAATTTTCAGTGCAACAAGTAACTGACAACAGTGCTGACTTCTTCCCATCGTCGATCAAACACAGAACGTCAGTCAAACAGGTCAATGTACTACAATCTTGGTTAAGAAAGGTTTCCATTAATGAAAATAAAAATGTTACGTATACGCCACCGCATTCGTTCATTTTCCCAACCCCATCGGTCACCTCATTGAGAAGGAGGTGCAATTACTTTCAAACTCAATATGCATTGACGCTAAGAAAATGCAAAAAAAATCCAAATTCATTAGCTGATAAAGCTGCCAGCTGTCCCTCAGTCAACACACATTTCATTGACACTGTTGGCGACGCAACGGCAACACACATTACACTCCACTTAATGTATAATTTCAAATTCCATTTAGTCGATTGGCAGAGACCGCGCTTTGTCTCCTCCCGACTCCCATATGTACACCGACCATATCATCTGCAAGGACACGTCGCGACGTAAGCATAGAGCACGTGTCATCATCACACATGCAAATGGTTTTATGGAATGCATGGCACAGGGGTTGTGCAACTGCTTCAAACACAAGATACACACCGCGTTCTATGTAACCGATTGCTGATGGCTTCGGCTGCCATATAACCATTCATGTCTCCACACAGCAAGGGTATACATACCGCCAGGTTGGGGTGTTGTGTTCAACATTGATCGGTAAAAACCCCAAGCAGCGCTTCGTTATGCACTTGAGGCTATTTAAGTGCGCTGTGCAATGTTTCGCATTCGCATCGCTGCTGGAGGGTTGCTTTGTATTGCTGTGTATAGTAAATATTATTATAGCCGTAAGGGCGGGGGTAACTAATTGCAATCAATTATTTTGTTTGGAGCTCGCTCATACCTTTTGACGTAGCACGCATGGTAGCAGGGTTCTTGAAAAATTGATTTACCTCCGCAGACATGTGAAGGACTCGCCAAAGTGGTTGTTGCTTTCCAAGGCAACTTTATAATTTTATAATTTTCTATGGCAGCTGACGTGTAATGCGAGTTTTCAATAGATTTGCATTTATTTCCAGTGGTTGATGGAGCAGCACTCCACTCGTGTGCTGCAACAGTATGTTGAAATGCAGATGAACAATGGAGATCAGTTCTTATTTGACGCGAATGTTGGGTGATAATAATTAGGTTTTATGAGGTGGATTGGTTGGTTTTCCAGTCTAGTGGAATTTGTAGTGCACAGGACACGTGAAAAGAAACGGGAAGCAAGGCCGTTTAAGAGCACGTACTTGGACAGCGTATAATTTCTCCATTAACTTGCTTTTCATGCAAATTAACAAGTGTATCACCACGGCTCGCAAGGCCTATCATCATTATAAGAAACGATACCTTAGCATGTTATGCGGACATGAAGGATGTATTTGTAGGACACGCACAAGTGGACAAGTTTTTCTCGAAGGCGAATCAGAGCAAACTAATTTAATGCTACGACAGCGGGTGAACACATTTCTTTTTTTCTGTTTTAGATGTTGAATAGATAGCTTTAAGTGTGGTAGTGACTTGTTAATGGCCCCATGTGATAGACAATCTATTGACAATAAGGGGAATGTATTGCAAAGGACACTGGATGTTAGTGTGGTTATTTATTTTGCGACGAAATTGCATGTGGATCACAAATGCAATCCTTTCAATTATTTCTATTTCAGTATAAGCCGTAGACTTTCTTATGAAACGCGTAGCAGTTGGGCGGTAAGTCAAAAAGCTGGTCATTGGAGAAGTGACTTCAGTTGACATTTGTGTCTAGAGTCCAGCACTTCGAAAGAGCTCTTTATTACACTTGAGCGCTCAAATTGTTGACATTGTATCGTTTTCCATATGGTAAAGTCGGGTACTTTGGCATCAGGAGGGATATGGCACCCTTTAAATTTCTCCCAGAACCGATATTTCTTTTCAAATAATATGGAGACAGCAAAATATCATGCAATAATACTGAAACAGTCGAGGGGTGCAGTCGCAACATCGCAGAAGTCAAAGGGACTTTTGGGCGTTCATATATTCCAAACGGGCTAGTATCGGTTTTCCGTCAAATATTAATTTTCAAGGCAATTCATCTAGCAATCCAGAAGTTATTTTCAACATGTTTGCGTCTTTCTTTCAAGGTATTTATGATTCATCCTGCCTCACTTCTTTTAATGATGACTATTTCGGTTCTTTGCGTGCTTTTACTGCCTCAAGCTCTCTGGTACTTATTAGATCGGAAATATTATCGGCATTGCGTGATTTGAATAACAGTAAAAAAATAGATTTCTTGGGTTATTACCATGTGGTTTTTAAATCTTGAGCCGATCCTCTCAGCTTTCCCCTCCTCATTATTTTCAATCAGTCACTGAATAGTGGAAATATTCGCTTATAACTCAAATTTATAAGAGTGGTAAAAAAGACCAAATTTCAAATATCAGACCAGTTTCTAAACTGTCTATTATACTTAAACTTTTGGACCGTCTAGTGAGGGAAAAGATGATTTGCATTTTAAGTAGCTTTATTGAAAGGGATTTTGAAAGAGTCGTACGACTTGCCTAACCTCGTGCAGTTTACCAACTATTGCTGATCACCTATTGAAAATCATAAGCAAGAAAAACTTGAGTGTTTACGGATTTTTCGGTCTTTTACTTTCCTGGTTTAAATCCTATCTTTTTGGTAGAAAACCATATGTGGAGATGACGTTACCAGTCAGAACGCAAAACAGGAATATAACATTTGATGTCTCTCTACGTTTTTCCATAGTGACCGTGACAATGACCGTCTCTATAAAAATTGATCTGCCTACCATCCTTGAAAACTAATCGCTCATGCTTCGTCTCTAGAATTGACATATCTTTTAGAGGCCAGGAGACTACTGTTTGCTATTTCTTCGATACCGAGGGTGGTTCTTTTTATACTGTATCAACATACTCATACTCATAGTCATAACTCCAAAGGAAAACCGCTTTAGAGGGACACTCTTTCTGCTACTATGGGTCCATCAAATACAGATGATCATTTCTGCTGTCGTCGAACTGAAAATCCGTGGCTACTCGTTTAAGAAAAAATTGCCAATTCTCGGCGCTGCTTAGATTCAATGGAAGGTACAACGTTTTGAAAAGCACATCCCCCATGTCATGTTCCCAAAAATGGAGCTGTTTTTGAATTAAGCTTTCGTGCCAAAAATCACAAAAAGGTCTTTAGTTTCGAATTTTCGAGAAAGGCTGGTCCCGGAAATTGTATAGTCAATAATTACAGATAGGTATATGGTATATACAGAAAAATAATGCCATTTATGAATGCTAAATCATATTTAAGAGATTTTTACAATCATTAAAGTAATCGGCATACATCAATCAGTTAATAAATGCCATTAATAAAAATATTAAAAAAACTAAAGGCTCTAAGTGGCTACCTTGGGGGACATCAGATAAGACTAAGACTGAGTCTAAATTGAGACGAATATTGAATATTTACCTCCAATATTTGCATTTTCGGTATAACTACGAAAATGGATCCTTCCCTGAAATCCCTCGCATTGATTATCTACATATTACAGTCCAAGTGCTAGTTAGATGAAAGCAAACCCAGCCTGACATCACTCACTTGTTGGTTTAACCGTTTGCAATGACGAGCAGTCGTACAACGTACACTAATAAATTAATTGCAACACACGAAGCGATATCCCTTCGTAAGTCCATGGAGTAATCGAAATTGAAATCGAAATTATTACCCATGATTCGCTGTCGTAATTAATTTGCAATCCATTCCATTCAATGCTGGCAGTGGTATGCAATGTAAAATGGATGAGAAACTAGGACACCAGCCACCAGCACACATACACACGTGCACTCACTTTTTTTTCTGAACAAATGCACCAACAACAACTGTTAATCAATCCAAGCATTTAATTTAATTTATATATTAATTGCCAATGGCAGCTGAATGTCGGTTGAGTTTTTTTTCTGTGTTTGTCCTTTCCACATAAATCGTAGATCTTTCCCGCTTGCGACTTGTCCGAACGTATTTACTTTCCTGTGTTTATTGCCGCTACATTTGGGCATACGCGCGAGTGTATGAGTATTTCACTTTATTCTCGCTTTTAAAATAAATTTTTAATATTCGTTTATTGCCAAGGATTACAAAGGATAAAATACAATTTAAACGATACATACAAATGTACGTACGTTAGTTGGAATCTACGGGAGCGCGGCCCGAATTGGTGGCCAGGACAGGTTTTTATTTATTCCTTTGAAGAGTGAACTACATGCAATTGATTGTGTGTCTATGGTGCTTTCTCCCACATTCACTATGGTTACTTCATGTCAGATGTTCTCATGCTGCGTAGGTTTGGGTGAACAAAAATCTCGTTTCACTATACCTACTACTGTGCGGGCTCGATTTTTTTCGAGTAGTTACAGTATATTGGGGCATCTTTAATTTAACAATGAACCCCGATTGGACGGCACGAATGAATAGTTTACAAAAAAAAAAAATGTATTGAAACTCGCCACCACAAAATAAAATAAACAAAAAAAAAAAGACAAAGGATGCAAAGAGGTTAAAGTGATATATGCATGTGTGTACCGAACATAGGGTCGTGAAATGTGTTCTCGGTGTACACTGTACAGCACATTAATTATTTCCTCTCATGAATTTAAATACGGATTTAAATCCGCACGTAATAATTCACAGTCAGTGCAAAATAAAAAGTAAAAACGTCACAGCAACACAATGCGCGCTACATTGTACGAATACTCGTGAGAGAAATTTTTCCAAAAAAAGGAAAACTGGAAGGATTAACCCGAAAATGAAAAACCACGCTCACCTGAAGATGTAACGAGTATTGCAGTAACTGTGGGTAAAATCAGTGATTTAATAGTTAAAGTGGAATATACACTTCGTTGGATGGGCATTTTTTTTGCCATTGATAAATAATAACTTGTTGGTATCTGATTCCGGATGAATTTGCCTTTGCTTGATTTAATTCCCCTCACAGAATTCACTTTAAAGCGCGGTGATTGTCAATTAGCCTTTGTTTTGCATACATCCGATTTACCTATGGTAACCTGAAAGAAGAAGCACAGCTGGATGGCTACTGGACCCTTGCAACTTGGTTTTGACTGGCACAATAAATTACTGAAAATTGGCATCATTTCAGACTGTAATAGGACTTTCCCTAATAACATGGCTATCTGTCATGTCCAAAGCACATAGATTGAATACAGGATTTTTAAAAACAAGTCACGTTCGAAGAAAAAGGGACCCAATTGATGAATTCAATCGTACATAAAACTGAAAGGGGGACAACATAAAATTGCGAAAGGAAATTATCAATTATTCCGGCAACCGTCACATTTTTGTCAAAGGCCTGGCCTATTCAAATTGTGATTTCACTGGTTTCCTTTGATCAATTAGTCTTCGCCAAAAAAGGTTAATAATCTAATTAGGTATAATGAAAAATACTCACTTCTATCACAAAAGAGTTTCAAAAACACATTTACAATTGAACAGGACTAGGTAATCGTAGTTTGGAAATAAAAACTCTTTCATGTCATGTTATTAAATTGTGCGGCATGAATTGGTCTCCTTCAACAAGAAAAACCCCAGTTCTAAAATTTATATAAAAACTAGCGGTATACACCCGGCGTTGCCCGTGCCTTTCGTATTAAGTCCCGCCTACACTTCGCAAAGAGATTTTTTTAAAGGCAGGTGCAACACGCCTTTTTTAAAATGCATCTACCAAATTGCAATGCTCAATCTTCGGTTGCTTTCGAAATATAAGATTTTGAATGTTTATTTTTTGTATGGGCGGTGCCACCCCCCTTTGTCCACTTTCGACCAATCGTGAATCTAAACCATCCAGGGCACCACCCAAACGCATACAAAAAAAATTCATTCAAATCGGTCCAGCCGTTTAGGAGGAGTTCAGTGACATACACACATACAGTAGAATTATATATATAAAGATAAAAAAAATTGGTCAGGGTGTAAAAGGTTTTCTAAAATAAGTTTTCGACCTCCTTAAGCCAATTCATAATATATTATTTTGACAGAAATTGAAAAATAGTTTGGAAACCGCCTTTCGGGAACCAATTTTGCAGGTAAAAAAAAACTATTATTCGATGGAATGTTTTTCCAATGGGGGAGAATCCCAGTTCTGTAAAGTAGGTACCTACCTATTGTTCGATAAAAGTAACGAGCGACGAAAAGAATAAACGACCAAAATCAAAATGCAAATGCAAATGCAAAATTTCGACTGTTCATTTAGGTATATTTTCATTTCTCCATTACAATGGATAGTTTTTCAAATTAAAAAGTGTAAAAAGAGATGGTCAACCTTAACAATATGGCGGCAAATTCAAATAAACATATAAAACGAGTACAACAACGGGTATGGAACATTAGAGATGATGCAATAAATATTCATGAAAAAATCGATAACAATTTTATTTTATTTAACGATAATGTGTCCCAACAATTATATACCACAAAAAGTTGTAATACGTGAAATGGCGTAATGGTACTTTATTATAATAGATGTATCTTTCAGGGCACTCATTCCGTATGTCGATTATCGTCAGACGATAGCGATTCGACGATAGCTTAGCTTTCCGTAATTTCATTAATAGTCTATCATCCGGGCGATATCGTTTAGACGATTCAACATTTTTTGCTTCACGTAACTAAATAATCGTTGAAACGATATCACCCAGGCGATACAGTTTGAACCAGGTGTCATTTTGCATTAATTTCTATGTTTTGCAAACAACTAAAGATATTTAAATGAGTTTCAAAGAGAATAAATGACTCTATATGTTTTTCAATGCTACCGAATATACTGATATTCTAATATATTGATATTCTAATATTTACTTTTAATCTAAGAAGTTTTATTCAACGCTTTCATCGATCAGAACAAGCATTTTCAATGGTTTTGATAACAATAAAACTGACAGTCTGTTGCCGTCTAGGATATCTACACTCACCAAACACTTTAACCGCAATCGTTTAACTAACAACAGTTTGTGAGCTACAGAGATACCGAAAGTTCTCAAACTTTGTGAAATATTGTTCTCAAACTTCATACCAATTAAACGAGAGACGATACGTTATAGAGATACGGAAAGCAAATTTATGACGAGATCGTCGATTACTATCGCGCGGCAGATTATCGTTTTAAATGTTACGGAATGAGTACCCAGACTTAAACGACTTTCTTTTTCTATATTAAATTATATGCTGCCCTAGCGAGGTATCCGTCGACTGTCGGAACGGACAATTCTCCGATTTTATACGATTCGGAGGATTTTGGCTTGGTGGTAGGTAGTCCAAAAACCTATTCGGAATATCTTTCTGAAATTTTAGAATGCATATCGGCGAATTACGTTGAAGTGCAATGTGGTGCATTATTTTGTTAAATGTTTGACAGCTAGGTTCCGATATCCTCCGACAGAAATTGGTAGCGCTTTTCCGAAAGCGAATACCTCGAATGTAATTTGAACAAACATTGAGAAAAAAAACTATAATTAGAGAAAAATGCTAAATCCAAAGAAAAGTCAACAAAGCGAACAAAGATTTTTTTAATGACAGGCTTTTAAACTCCGCATTCTCAGTCCGCGACTGTTTTTTTTTATAATTGACTGAGAAATTTTCGTGCGACCCAGTCGTGTACATTAGGTCTGTTCGTTTCCTTTCGCGAAATTTAGGAAGACGGAAAGAAAGTCTGTTTTAATTTAACAAATGTGTCCGTTTGCATTATCGTTAGGGAACAAAACTATTATTGCTTCTGTTAGAAATATGTCTTTTAACGATGTACAGTACCCTTGATTATATTTTGCTGAACGTCATCTTTTGTTTCGCTAAACGTTTTCAAGGCAATATGTCAAACTAAGGATTTTGTATTTTTCTGTAACCTTCTTTTTCTCCAGCCTTTCTGAAAATAAGTCACGCTTGCAATTTTTCTTAATCTAAAATTATCACTGTAATCCCAATTAACTTAATGAAATTTATTGTTTGATTTGTTAATTGGTTTGTAGTATTTTAATTTAAAAGCGAATTTATTTATCCACAAACGCTTCCATTACGACTTCTGGCTCAGCACGTCGGGGGCTGAATTTTCACAAAGGGCAGAAAATGAGTTTGTATAAAAAGTACTACCTACTACTTTTCTTATTTTTGAGAGAACGACTTGTTCCTTGAACAAAGTCTTCAACATGCTCCTCATCTTCAGCGGTCGGGATAATGGAATCTTATTAAAATAATCGACAGAATTCGTATTTAAGTAACATATAAAAACCGTTTATGCATGTTGATATTTCACTGAATTTCTTGATAAAATGCCTACTCATATCCAGGGCCGAAAAGTATTTTCTAAGTGGGGGAGTATCCCTACCAACATTAACTCTACCAGCGCTTTCGGCTTTTTAAAACTGCAGCTTCATGAGTTTATTGACAATTAAGGAATGCGCCACAGAAGACTCAAAGAGAGAGTTTCTATAACGTCAATAAAAAGCTAAGCTATCATCACTTTGGTAACCTTTGGAAAACTGATATCTGAAAACTTGCCATCAGAGAGCGAACTGACTATGCATAGTAACCTGCAGGTCCCTGAAATTATGCCAAAAAATTTCAAACATGGCTTGGCATTTTTTCCTAGGAAAAATCGCATAAATGTGTTGACTCAAATGCTGCGAATTTTGTAATTTTTTCCAAAACACTTAGGATTTTTTTTTATTAAAAAAAACCAACGAAGAAAACGCAAAAAAATGTTGAAGAGGAGCATGCCTCCATACACCGTACATTGAATGAAAACGAACTAAGTCAAATTGACCTTGTTTCGTTTGCATTAACGAAAAAATACCAAATTTAAAATTACGTTGAATTTAAGTTTGAAAAAGAAATAACGCCAAATTTGGCTTCATTTCGTTTGACTTTATTTCACGCCAAAAAAGAGCTTTTTATATTTTACTTTTTGCTTTTTTTTGGCATTTTTTTCAAAGAATCACGCCGCAAATATTTCGGTCTTTCTTCCCAAAACAATTTTTGGCGTAATTTCAAGGAGCCTCAGCTCATCAGCTGCAGCAGTGAAACCATTCGTTAGAGTCAATGGAGTAAGTATATTTGAGTAAGAGGTTTATCGAAAAAGGATGGCAAACATTCAGTACCTAATGCAAACTTAGAACCAAATCACTCATCAATATACGCCCTTCGATTTATTTTTGCCCAAAAAATTCTTCCATTACTGGAACCTTTTATGGTCAAGTCATTGACATTTGACAATGACAGCACTCAGTGCGAGATGGGCATTGCCATGTCTCCGAAAGGGAGGCAAATCTGCATCGTCTTCAGTTTTCTCCCATTAAAAAAAAAAACCAAATCCCAATAGTGTCTAGTGGTATGCCAAACTGTCTAGACTTCTTATTGGCTATAGTGCAAGGCGAGTCGCATTCACAGGAGAATATCGCCACACCGAAGTGGGTATAGGAGTCCTATCTACCGTCGACCATATCTGAAGTTGTTCTTTGCGATACACCATAAAGCTTAACTCAATTGCAAACTGTCGTCGTCTAATACTGAAGGGACACTATCCTCGCAGTCAGAAAGTAACTGTCAGCAGATACACTTTGCGATCATTTTTTATTCAGAGGAAAGACCGACATGCACAACGCATCAAGAAGCACACCAACAAATTTATGCGGGCAAGCGTTTTTTAGATGTTCGCATTCCAATCGTGATGGTTCTTTCACAAACATTGGCTAAGAGTCTGAGTGACAGTTTATGTACACCCCCTGCAGGTTGATTTATTGGATTGTCAATTGATCAGGGAACTGGGACGTTGGGCGGATCAAAACGAACAACAGAAGTCTTCTTCAATCTGAGTGCAAGGCAACATGGGGCACAGCACATGACAAAGAAAATCCGCTCTGTAAGAGATTTTCTTTTCATACTGAGTTTATGTATGCAACGCAACACAACCCATGCTATCCCCTTTTGGGAGTTCAGTAAAAGCCTCGTCGTCGGCAGCACGCTATCCCCAAACGATACAATAAAACATTTAATTTGTCAATACTGCCGATGCAAGGCAACTCAAGCTCGTATTTGCGGCAGAGGACATAGTGGAGCACATTTTCTTACATAAGAGGGAGCCACCTCTGTTTGGTTTCCTTTTGAGGTTGACTCTTTGGCAAATTAACAAAAAACTCTCCGAAAAGAGAAAACTTCTTGGGTTAATACAGTGCGCACCGCACTCTGAGGGGCTGTGCGGTTGCTTTGCGATCCCGGCTCTGGTTGTGCCCCGGCCACATTCAATTTTCTCCATCTTCAGTTCTGTATAGAATTTATAAACTATCGGCTTTCGCAAATACCTTAGATGGACGAAAACCGCAGAGAAATTGCAAGAAATAACTTTGCTTTGGCATTGCCCCATGTGAGATGTGAGCAGCCGGTGTGCTCAGAGAGCTGCTCCCTCCCACACAAATGTGGGAGAGGGAATTTCAATTTAAAAGTTTCTAATTTTTCGCTTAGCTAGCTGTATCCTGTTCTGGCAAAGGAATTTCAGTGGCTGGCAATAGTTAAATCAAATAATGACATGAATTCCCACTTCGCAGTGAACTGTTTCATTTGCCCTAGATTTAGGGGAATAGCTTTTGGAAATTGTTAAGTGTGTGCGGTGCGGGCGTAAATGGAACCTTGATTTTGATGTTCTCGAGTTTGTACCTTCTAATGGAGTCTTTGTGCGAGGAATTTTCCTAATTAGCCTATGGATTGTGTGTACAGGGGCAGGGCCATAGGAGATACCTGTAAGATGACGTTGTCTTTCTTGGAAAATTTGTGAAGGGGGTGTCTCTTTATTGGGAAAGGGCTTTTTTGCGACAGTGAAGATATTTGCGGAGGGCAGAGAATCTATTGTGTTAAACGGTGATGGTCCCTTTTGGTTGGTTCGACACTTTCTTGGTGAGCGGATGGAAGTTGGGAACACGTTTTTGGACTTTCAAACCTGAGTTCAATATTTAACGCTATCCCAGTTTAAACTCGTGGTTCAGTATCTATCACATATCAAATTCAATCTCGCATCTGGGGTTCTTTTTTTTTGGTTGTTAGCCTACGATAATTTTGATTACTTTTATGATGACTCGATAACTGGGGCCTTTGGATACTTATCCAAATCGAAAATAGCATTCTTGAGAAACGAATAGTTTTTTTAAAGCAGCGTTTTACGTGATTTAAAATTCTAAATTTTACTCCAAGTATGCATTTTGGTCAAAATCGTTGCAGCCGTTTTCATGCGAGTAAACTAAACGAAACCAATTAAAAAAAAATACTGTACTTTTTTATAAAATAATAAAAATAATAAAATATTTGGTATTTGAAATTTTTAATTTTTAAAATTTTATAAATAAGTATGAAATAGAAAAGAACATTTTATTGTCCAAGTGACAAGTAATTTATGCTAATAATTGAACAATAGTTTTTTGATGGGGAATACAGAAAAAACCATAGCAAAAAAAAAGTTATCAATTTAAATGAAATTGTTTTAAAAGGCAATGAAAAAAAAATATGTAGAAATTCTTAGTTTAGTTTAGTTTATTTCATCAAACAAAGTTACAGTGCTTTAGTGATTAATAGATAATAATGTAGTATAATATAGTATAATAAATAAAAAATAAAAGTAAAATAAAAATAAAATAAAAATAAAATAAAAATAAAATAAAAATAAAATAAAAATAAAAGAAAAATAAAATAAAAATAAAATAGAAATAAAAAAAAAAAAAAAATAAAATAAAATAAAAATAAAGTAAAAATAAAATAAAAATAAAATAAAAATAAAACAAAAATAAAATAAAAATAAAAATAAAATAAAAGAAAACATTGCCACCATATAAGTTACAAATTAAAAGCAAATTATTTTTGAATGAAACTCCGCTTAGACTATAATCAATCATATCGCAAACAGTATTACTTTCTTTTAAACACCTGGACAATGGTTCATTGGCAGCATAATTTGTTCTGTGATATGGAACATTAAAAAACAGTCGGTTTCTAAGCATCCTCGCAGGAACATTAAAGTTAATTAATGTCAAAATATCGGAACAGTCAATATGATTTGCCAAAACATCACGAATGAACATAACCTCAAAGAATTTTCTTCGAATGTTAAAAGGCAAGATACCAAATAATTTGCATCTTGTTACATAAATGAAGTCATATCAATATCTCAGTGAAGCCTTTTCACAAATACTCTTGTAAAACGTTTTTGTATTCTCTCAATTCTATAAGAGTGAACTTCATACAAAGGGCACCAAATAGTGCTACAATACTCAAGAGTAGATCTAACAAAAGCAAAAAACAGACATTTCAAAGTGTGTGGATCACAGAACTCCTTCGAATTGCGCAATATAAATCCCAACATTGAATTCGATAATCAATATCCATTCATAAAGCTATTTATGGCTGAGTAATCCAAAGACAATAACCATTACTTAACACCTTTTTAATATATTTTTATTTCTCTCACACCTAATTTACCTGGAAGTGAATTAAACAAAGAGGTGCGGTGGCATAGTAAAATATTTGAAAATGTGCCTTATAAATAGTAGGAATAGGAACGGTTACCAAATTTATAGTATTGTTACGTGGGTTATAATTCTCTACGTTTCTTACAAAGTAAAATCGCGAGTTTTCGAAAAATATTTTTAAGACTTTGCAGCAGTAAAGATGCCTTAGCGAAAAAAATTCAAGACCTTCCACTTCTAAAGCCAAATTCACAATCGCTGAAGAAATGCGTTCTATCAAGAAACGACAACATACCGGATTTAATACCTTTCCCAAATACTTTAAAAAATATCGATAGCAGAGATATAGGACGATAATTATTTAAAATAGTATTAATTCCTTTTTTGTAGAGTGGTATTACTACAGCTGTCTTTAGGGATTGTGGAAAAATACCTAGCTTGACCATAACCCAGATTTGTCCATTCCTCGTCGTTCTTTGGAATTGGGCATTCCACAAACGTCATTATACCGTATTTATGACCGGAGTTGGATGGTATTGATCTGAAAAACGTTTACTTTCAACAAGACGATGCTACGTGCCACACAAGCAGCGAAACCATTGATCTTTTACGGGAAAAGCTTTCGGACCGTGATATCTCTCGAAGAGGTGATCACAATTGGCCACCGAGATCTTGTGATTTAACACCTTGCGATTTCTTCCTTTGGTGCCACGTGAAAGATAAGGTGTACGCCAACAGCCCAGCGTCGATTCAAGACCTCAAAAATGGAATTCGTGAGTCTATCGAGGACATAGGTGGTGGCCATTTATTTATCTCAAAAAATAAATAACAAATTATTGTATGAATCTCCAGAGCAGTGAATGGTTCACAAAAAAAAACAATCAGTTTGACAATCCGTATCATAATTTTTATCAAAATGTTGAATTCAGATAATAAAGGTCATTTGAGATAACTCCAATTTTCAAAAGTATCTACCGTTATGAGATTTTTAAGTGAAAACCTGGTTATGCAGCCACATTAAGCTCACCTACTTAAGCTCTAATTTAAATTTTGGTTGAAATCGTTAAAACCGTTTTCTAAAAAATCACACTTGCTTACAAATTTTATATTACCACTAGCTGTTGCCCGCGGCTTCGCTCGCCGATTAATGCCGATTTTGTCAATCACTTCAAGTACACTTAAGGAACCCTTTGTCGTTTTCTGCATTACTTATTAAAACGGATACAAAATTAGTTCAACTGAATTTCAATAAATTCTTATTCTAAATAAAGCAATAGTGCCAATAGTTGTCTAGAAATACCTTTTGCAAAAACAAAAAAATTTGAAGATCTGCATGCACATTGCTGTCGTTTATTACACATATACAAAAAAAAAAACAGAGTGTGCTTGTGACCACATGCCAGATGTGAAACTTCTCTCGCTAAATGTGGATGTTAAATTGAACTGTGTTGTATGTTGAATTTCATTAAGAAATTTAATTAAAAAATTAAATCGTTATACCTAATATTATAATTTTAATACAGCGCAGTTGATAATTGTATTCATTAATTTATCCAATCCAACGTTTTCTATTTCTATTTCGAGAGTTTTTGTGTATAGTGTCTGTATAAAACCTAGCTTCTTCAGTTCACTCCAACGTGCCAATATAGGTATTCACTTTAATGAGAGTTTAGTTGAAAAAATTAAAAAAATATATCTTTCCATATAACCACACAAACCAAAAAAAAAATCATTGAAATTGGTTGAGTGGTTAAGCGGATCGCCAACAGCGCCACCTATCGGGTCCAAAACTATCCTATCCATCTAGCTTCAACCAACCATACCCACCTACAAAATTTCATTCGAATCGGTTGAGTGGTTAAGAAGATCGACAACAGCGCCACCTATCGGGTCGGGTCAGGAAGATCGACCTCGCCTTCTTCTCTTTCGTTTCACTTCGGAGAAAACTTGATGACGCTGTTGTTGTTGCAATGTATGTGCTTGTGCGATGTGCGCCACCCACCACCCCCAAGCAGAACAACGTTCAGGAACAACGGTTGTGGAAAATTTTCGATTTGAGGAAATAAATTAAGTTTTTTTATGTTAAATTTTGGTTGTAGCTCAGCTTCTAGATGACGCAGGAAGCTGATTGATGGCTTAAAATAATTAGGGAAGTGTTGGCTTTCTTTATTTTTTTGTTTGGTTTACATTGATTAAGAATTGATTGAGTAATGGCGAGCTAAGGGCAGTAAAGTCAGAAAAAAAACACATTTTGGCTAAAAACGCTGCCAAAAAAGAAGCATGGTAATAAAAGAAATAGCCTATTACCGTCTCAGAACCTTAACTAATATTTTAAAAAAAGTTTAATCGAAATCAGTGCAGTAGCTTTTACGCCAACTGCGAACATAGAAAACGGCTACAGTTTTATTATATGTATAGATTAATATTGAGGTGAAAGTGCAAAACAAAAATCGGCTCCAAACTGTTGGTCCAACAACTTCCAAATCCAAAGTTTAAATCAAATTCGTTTAGCCTTTTAGGCTGTAGAGTTCAATTGATTAAAATCACGAATTCAACATTTTTCACGTGAAATTTAGAAAATAAAATTAACTAATTAAGAGGAAGATTTTCAGAAACTAAGCATGTCGGAAGCTTGACGGAATTTCCTACCTCAAATTGTATACCACCCTTCTGCAATGCAATTAATCCGTGTTTACACGTTACATACCTCTTACATTCGGGTTTCGGGGACTAAATATATCCCAAACAGAAACGATTGCTTAATAAAATCACTCCATAAACCTCAACTGTGCTCCCTTGTCAAACAATGGCCCTCTCCCTCATCAAGATGCAAAACTGATTGGCCGGGGAGATTCCATACCATCCTGCCGCACAGATGAAAATCAAAGTAACATCCACGGAAACGAAATGAAAGAACCGGAAATTTCTAATAGAATCACAAAGAAAAAAAAAACACAAATCCATCTCTGACGACACCCACATCGTTGTAAGACATCATGATGCAGTTGTTGGCCTCTGTCACAGAGCCCACCGAGAGAGAGAGAGAGCATCTTGAGGGACATGCATTGATGTCGCTCCAGGATTAGGTATGCAGATTTGTAATCATCAGAGGATGTGGGTGAAAATGCCTGCACACTCGTTCGTATGGCTGAAAAGAACGCATTTAGACATATCCAAGTATCATATGCATGCACACATAGCCGAGGAAGAAGAGACATACCCAGACCCGATATAAAGCCAGCAGAAGCAGCACAATGGCACATTGAAACGAGGGCGGTTTGAAATGTTGGTTTTGCATATGTGAAACCATTTACTCAAAGCGATTCCTCCGGGAATTTCGTACCAAGAAATATATCAGAAATGTATTTGAAACCTAATGGAGGGACACAAAAGATATCCAGGATTCTTTTCTTTGCCGTATAGTCGCATCGTGACAGTGTCATCGTCTGCTTGTGGTGCACCATTCGAATATGAATGTTTCCATTATTCATGTGTGTACATTTTCAAATCGTTGGTAATGCTGCCACACAATGCCAAGTCCCAAGTGTGTGGAAGGGGTGGGTGCCAGAGAAATTATAAACTATCCTTGAGTTTCTTCCGAGTTGCCACTGCATCTAGATTAGAATGCAGTAAATTGATGTTAATTTTCTTCAGTTGAACACACATGGACATGGACAAGGACATGGACAGACACTGCGACGACGATGTTGATGATGATGAAGACGGTGCCATTGGATTGCAGCCCGGATAGATGTGGTTTCTTAATTATTTCAGCAATGTTCCGGAAAATGGAGTTGCTTTGGTTATGGCATGTATTGTGTCTTTGTTGGGCACATGTGTGCCTGAGACTGAGTTGAAGAAAGCGGCAACTGATTGGGACGTGCTACTAATTATATTTCTTATGAATTTCAGAAATAAAACGCAAAGTTTACATGAATATTCATTGCAATTGTCGTTGGTGTTTACTTTACTTAGTTTGGGAATTTAATTAAGGAAGGACACGCCTGGGAGATAGTTTCCTTTTCACTCATTCGACACTAATCATACCATCGTCTTAAAAGCTGTCAATTTGTACAATTTCTTCTGTTAATCAAGCGAAGGTAAAATTTAAATTCACCGACGTGGCACCCACATCAAGATGGCAATCACTTTCACTATACCTACACCAGAAAAAGTGTCGGGCAAGGCTCATGGCGTAATAATAAATTGAAAAATATTTATGTCAATCGCGTACCAAAGTCAATTTAACTTTTTGCTCCGAAACGCAATTTTCTTATGTATCCACTTCCACATAAGTTATTCATGCAGGTAACATTTGTGGCACCTTTCGGTGCGGCAAACATGAAATATGTTTGCTAGGAAAAAATAAAAACGCCGAACCACCTGCCAAAATGTTCGCGAGATTGAAAAACAATAGAAAAATGAAACCCCAATTTTGACAGTATGGTAGGTTTTCCAAAAAAAAAAAAGGTACAGCCTTCATATATCCCCTTTAAGAATGTGTATCCTTGTAACGAAAGTAATCAGTAGAGGTTGGCGTAGTGCTCTTTTATTAGAAGACATTCTCTAGCTGTCTTCTAGAAGAGGATAATACTGTGAATGTCTGTGAATACTTACATCGCACCCATGCACATTGAAAGTCATGCGAAACAACGCGCGCCAGGACGAACTTTCTGTGTGATATTTTCATTTGTGAGCACTAAACGACTTTGTTAATAGCAGCGGTTCGGATGGAAAATAGTTTTGCGATCTTTTGTTCATTTTTATGTCCTCTTAGTGGAAACTCACAGTGTGTTTTGAGGTTAAGCGAACAATATCATGTGTGAACAGTGAACAGCTAACTTTTCGACGACTCTAATTGCCGAAGGACATTACATATGAGTTTTATGCTCCATTCAGGGCAATACGAACGCTGTGGAAGTTGTCGGAATAAGGTTTTAAGTTTTTATGATGGGTTTTAGATGACAAGTCGTGTCATCATGTTCACCATAAAGGAGGTAGTATATCCACTGGTATTGAGTGGACCGTGTTTCACACTTTGTGGCAGTACCTATATTATGAACTGGGTGTGTCTTTAAAAATAGTTTCAGCTTGTGCAGGAATTAAAGCCGCGTGAAAATTGTGTATTTTTGAGGAATGGGCACGCAAGCAATAATGCTATTGATATTCATTCTGAACTTTGTTCATGGATGAGGCTCTTTTTTATTGAATAAGCAGTCTGTCCGGATTTGGTTGAAGGCATTCCAAGCAACGTTGCCGCTCGTGACAATATTTTTCAAAATTACCCCTGTGGCGCAGACAGTTTACATATGGCATGTTTCTGTATGGGTTTTTGTAAATATTTGAAATAAAAAAAAATTATTAAAATACCAAACTTTTTAACGACAGCACTTGCATTCACTTTTAAACAACATTTACATCCGTAGCCACTAAAATGCATTCATTCTCCTTTTTAGACGATTCGAAATCGTCTTTTGTACAAAATAATAAATTTATTAATTTCCTGTAATGAAATAACTATGAAATAGTAAAAACGCAAACTTGCCAACATTTTATTAATTTAATTCTAAGGGGCCAGTTATAGCGATACGTAAAAAGCAACCGAAAAAATTTTCTTTTGCTTTTTTGGACCACTTAACGTTAATGCTTGAACTCAATCTTGGTCTTAAAATGTTATTTATTAATAATTATAAAGTTATTTTATCAAAAAATATATATAAGTGAATTATGTTTAAATTTTCGAAAAAAAATATTTATTCATTTTTCTGTACGTACAATTTTTTTTTAGTTCAGAAAAATAAATGAATTCTTTTTCTAGAAAAATTGAAGATAATTTGCTTACTTTTTTTTTGATAAACTAACTTTACAATTCCTTAGCAACATTTTAAGACCAAGATTGAGTTCAACAATTAAGTTTAAGTGGTTAAAAAAGCAAAAGAAAATTTGTACGGTTTGGTTTTTCGTGTCGTTATAACTGCACTCTAGCAATTAAATTGTTACTGATTTAATTTTCTGTTTGATCTGAACTCAATTTTTTTTGCCAAAAAAAAAATTATTGTATTAGAATTAATTTGTATTTTTTTTTTTTTATTTTCAATTTGTTTGCTATCTATTTTGATAAAGTTTTGTTTATAATGAAGTGCAATTAAATTGCAGTAAATTAAAAAGGCCTAAAAGCTACATATATAAAAAAAATTTAAGCGGTTTTTTACACATATTTTTTATGTTAGCTCAACTTATCATTAGAGTAGCCAGAGTTTTATGTATTTAGCTTCCAGTTATATGGTTTAATTAACCTAAAGGTTGCTTTATTTAATTCTAATTTTCCAAAGCGCTTCTTGTTTACAGATATTTAAAAGAAAACTTCTGACGTGGTATTTTAGATACTGCTGCAAACACAATCAAAAAAGAGAATGGAGCCATACATCCACACCTAAATAAGGAAGAAATAGCTAAAAAGTTGAAGTTAATGAATTAAATCAAGAGTAAGTGTTCTGTTCCAGAAAAGAGAGGATCAACTGCCATGGATATTTTCTACTCGAAGACGTTTTATAGCCATACCATACATACGTGTGGGTGAATTATCCATTTAGAACAAGTAAGTAGGTACCACGCTTTAGTTCTCGGAAACACAATCATATTGGCTCTCTTCCTTTTTCCCATATTTGACTTCGTTTATTTTCAAATCGGAGTTAAGAGTTAATTAAAAAAACTTTCAAATCAAATTCTAAAAGAAATATAAAGTTTTATTTCCTTTATAAAAAAATAACATGTATTCCTTCTACTCACTGTTTTTTCCAGTTGAATTGATACATTTTTAGGTCTATCCTTTTTCTACATTTATAAGTCTGAGGAAATGTACCTATACGCTTCAACATATTTAAATTTCGAACAGGCTTGTATACCACTGATTTTGAACAGGGCTTACAAAATAGATATAGATAAAATAAATAAATAGACTCCATCAAAAAATATAACCCGATGAGGAAATAAAAGGATGTTGGTTCCACAAGATTCAAGCTCTAAAAACGAAAGCTTCAACATTTTTTCAATTGCTATATGTTAAATGAGGAAAACTATAATGGATTTAAATGACGTTGAAGAAGAGGAAGATAAAATAATAATTCTCACTTGTGCAAGTTTCGAGAATCCTTGAAATATACTCCTTCAGTCATGCAATCATCGCAAAATGTTCTAAGTTATTTCTTCTGTTAACTTATTTTTGTAGGTCTTCCAATTTAGTTTGTTTTCTTTCCCTTTTTTGTTGAAGTAAACTTTACATTGTTAAGACATTAATGTGTTAAAAATGTACGCTTTATTTTCATCGTTACTTTGAAAAATAAATGCATGGCAACGTGGGTCTTGTTATTTGTTTCGAGAGCATTTAAACCAATGCCAATTGTAGACCTATGTCACATCGGTGGGACTTAATTCTATTATCAAAATTTGGACTTATATCCCGTGGGGTTATGTCCCTGCACCCCAAAATGCTCCTTTCTTGCCAGGTGACACGGTTAAACAAATTTTGCGGCAGCGCTGGGATCGAATCGCGTCGTCCGTGAACGAACATTACGTTCACGGAATTTAGTTGATTTTACATGTGAAACAAAAACAAATTTCGTCACGTAATGCTCGTTCACGGACGACGCGATGTGACCCCCGATTTCAAACAACATAGCGCACGGCGGAATCAAATTTTTGTGGGAAAAAATCGACATGTAAAGTGTAGGTTAAAATCAGAAGATTTGGCGCCCATTTTTTGTTTTCCTCGCAATTTAAAAATAGAATCGTACTTAAATTTAAGACATACGAGTATATTAATTAGCTTTATTCTTAATTTAAAAACAAAAACAAAGATCATCAATATAATTTGCATGAAATGTACGACAGCCTTTATCCTGATTCATGTACTTTAATGAGTCTTTCCTTGAGGATATACAAATACATATATATTATCTGTAAGGCGCACATTTTGATCATATGAAATGGTTAATGCTTTTCTCTACTTCATCTTTTTGTACCATTTTTAAATTAAATAAAATATAAACACGCGTTCTAAGATTTTCCCGTCAGAAGTTTGTTGCAAAGAAAATCTACAGCCTTAATAGTAGGTTCTAATGTTGTTGTACCTAATTAATACCTACCTACAACGCAATGAACACAAAACTCAAATTTCTATCCACAATGAAGGAAGTACGTGGGAGGTAGGTCGTAGGTATCACAAGGAACCTTATGTAGAAAAAAAGTTGGGTTGACCTAAATAGAATTTTGTCGAATACACAAATTTATCAGAAAGAAAAAAACTAAAAACTTGAATAGGTGTCATTTTATATAAAAAATATTGTCACCTTCTGGTATTTCAGCACCATAAATATTCACAATAACTTTGCCTACCTAAAGCCTGCCTACTTCATGGCATTTCAAACATTTTCAAATTCATCAACGAAACTTAAGAGCAAAGTTCAATAAACTAACCCACCTACCCTTGACCTACTGCTGTATACGAAAAGAGCCGCCCCTAACCTTGGAACAAATTTATTTCATTTCCATAATGCAACAAATATTGTACATAAAATACCGGATACCAGATACAATACATCAAAGCAAATATTGCACCCCTTTCCATAGGTAAAACAAGAAACCAACTACGGTAAGGAGGTTGGCTCCCACACACACACACTCACACGCAAATAAATACCAGAATGTTATCTAGATTCATAAATGTCGAAATGGAAATAAAATTCCGCCTGCAGATAAATGTATGTGCGACCAGCAAACGAGCTGTTCAATCTATTTGTTCCCCCCTTCCCCACCTCTCTGTGCAACCCACCATTCGCAGGAAGGAATATTAAAAAAAAAAACACCATCCCAACCGAAGGAATAGAAAATCGCAAGAGTACGAAACGAACTCGCAAAAAGGACATAGCTGAAGCGAAAGGGAGAAACACCCCCACACACAGCGTCCCTGAGGGCGAATTTTCATTGTTTTTCCACTCAGAAACACGGTGGCACTAGGCACAAGGAACACGGAACACGGTACACCATCATGGCCAGGCCATATCTATTTGCTGCTCGTCGTCGTGCGGTGGTGCCGGTGATGCTGCCTCGCTAATAGAGAGAACGCAAAAGGTGGCGAACGTGTATTATTATTAGTATTTCGACAATTTAAAATTGATGTAGCTACCAACACAGGCACAAACAATTCCATTTCCCCATTCGGTGGGTATGCATATATGGCTAACGGACGAACATACATGGGGGATGGGGGTATGTTGACATTCTAACATTGTCATGTCGACATTGGCAATATATTGTCTTTTGGGGAATACATGCAGCAGGATAGCCCCATACCCCCCATAAATACGTCTTTGGCGTTTGTTTTTCTTTTTCGAATTCAATTGAAATTTTATGTTCGCCTTAAGTGTATATGGGGCACGGTGCGTAAATATTATAGCCTAGGAGCTAGGACCAGCATGCGAAACAGATTTTGCCATATACAAAAGATGTGGGAAGCTACTTTCAATCCAATCGCTTCGAGGCTTTGTCTATTGTTTATTACCTTATTTTTTATGAAATGCTATAGGAAAATGTTAGACGCATAATGTTTATACGGACTAAATGGAGTGAGGTGTATGCCCAAATTTAGATGACCCTCGAGAGATGGTAGCACACAGATGCTTAACAAAGAGCAAAGGGAGGAGAAGCCGAATAAAATTGTTCTTGATAGAGAGTTCATTTTCATTGATTGTCCGACAGTAGAAGATCTCGATGGAGAAGTACTAAAAAAGCCACCTAAATTCAGCAAGTCAATGAGTTAGACTGTTTTATGCCCAACTGTCCTAAGTTCCTCACTAAATGTTAATTGAGTTGGATTTGTGCCAAGGGCCACCTTAAGCGAGGTTTTTTCTTTACTGCGTGGACCTTTTGAGCAAAAATCTAAAATGATAGAGTTGATGTCCATTCGCGCTAAATATGAATTGGACATGTAAAGCATCAAATGCACCAAGAAGTGTATTGTAACAAAAAAATCAAGCAAAAAAAATATGTGTGGACGTTGTAAATCAATTCTCTTCTCGACGCAACATGGGTTTTTAAAGCGTAGATCTACAACCACAAACCTCACGGAATTTGTATCCAACACATTTTGCGCCTTGACAAAAGCGTTTGACAAAATCTCGCACAAAGTAATACTCCTCAAACTAAAAGCAACCGATTTTCCACTTAGGTTTATTTCCTGAATTAAGTCCTATCTTCAGAATTCCTTTTCTCTAACCCAGTCATAGCGTCCTCTGGTGTACCACAGGGTAGTCATCAAGGACCCTTGATCTTTAATCTGACAATTAACGATGTAGTGCGCGTTCCCTCGCACTTCAAGATGACCTGAACCACTTCTATAATTGGTGTCAACAAAATTGTTTAGAGCTTAACGTGAAAAAATGTCAAGCTATAACATTCTCTCGCAAACGTCATCCACCTCCTAAAAGATCTTACTTCTTTAACAACCAGTTTGTCTCCCCTGTTTCCTCAATTCGCGATCTGGGCATTATCTGCGGCACCCAACTTAACTTCCGCCCTCACATCGACAACGCTATCATCAGAGCCAACTCAGCACTCGGCTTTATTAAACGTTGGTCGAAAGAGTTTTCTAACCCCTACGTCACCTATATTATGACGTTCGTAAGACCACTTTTCGAATATTCCAGTCAAATCTGGTCACCCTACCATCAAGTGCATAATTATGAGAATCGAGTCTGTCCAGCGTAGGGTTATCTGGTTTGCCTTACGTGGGCTCGGCTGGGATGATCCATATAATCTGCACAAAACCAGCTGTGAAACATGCTCTTCATAACCAACTTAATTCCTGACTCATTTCTTTCCCAATCACAAAATTGTCATTGACCATAATTATGTTCTATTTTTTAGTCTGAAATTTAGTAGATTGTTTAACTATTTTTTCTTTATTTATTTTTCTTTGTACGCTTGTATTTATTAAACAATAAATGTTAAATATTCAAATTTAAGTTTTGACAGTGATTAACACTCACTCACTCTGTTTTGATACCGTACAAAATTTTTCTATTTTCTACAAACTGTCTAAACTTTAATCACTTGGCTTCACAGTCAATTTGACAAATATGGCTTTAACAATATGGCCGCTATCAACTGTCAAAGTTTGGAAGTCCCCATTGAAGGACTCTTTATTTTAAAACTTATCCAGTTCGAATATATACCTACGTCAGATCAAATGTTCGCCAGAATACGCATCTACGGTAACAGTTCAAAACAAACAAACCTAAATTTTCATCTGACAAACTACCATGCTGGTCTGAAAGCTAGATAATGAACGTATCGCGCGGCAGACTGTAAGCCAGTGCCCCAGTTGTCCGATATCGATCAAAAATGTTGCAGCAGGTGATGGGCAATTTGCTGCGGAGAGGCTTACTGTGGAGTCGACTTCTGCGGTCCAATCTACACATACCTCAAAATTCGTGGCAAGACTTCCTATAAATCGTATGTGGCATTTCGAATGTGTGTCCGATTTGTCTGCAGACGCTTTTAACGCAGCCCTGAAAAGGATGATAGGTCGTCGAGATCGCCCAAGAGATATTCACTGCGAAAATGCCACCAATTTCATTGGAGCACAATCCAAACTTTTAGAGCTGCGAAATATGTTGTTCAAAAAATCTAAAAAAGAAAAAATAACATTGACATACTAATGCCAGCTTCAATTTTAATTTTATATACCCCCAGGGGGACCTTCTTTGGTGGGATTTGGGAGGCAGCAATTAAGACGGCTAAAGGCGGACCCAAGCACACATTCGAAGAGCTAACAACAGCGTTGGTAGAGGTTGAAGCCGTGATGAACTCAAGGCCGCTTACTCGAATGTCCTCGGATCCCAGTGACGTTGAAGCACTAACTCCAGGACATCTTCTCATCGGGTCATCGTTAAAGGCAGTTGCAGAGCCAGCAGAGGAAGTTGCAAACATCAGCTACATCGAACGTTGGCGTCGAATAAACGCAGTTAAGACCCACTTCTGGCAGAGGTGGTCCAAGAAATACATCCACCCCATAAATGGCTTCTAGAAAGAATAACGAACACCCGGCGGTATGCGCCCATATTGTTTCATTATTTTGTTTAAAAAATGGTAACATAATCGTTTTTCTCGTCCGTCTGCTGCACAATTTTACTCGGTTGCAGTAGCAACCACCACAACACCACAACTTTTTTTTGTCGTCGAACTGCAAATGCAGCGTGGTCAATAACCCCTTGCGGTTAAAGCTTCGAACTTTTCGTCGGTTAAATTGTTACAGCTATGCATTCGGTCATTCCTTCAACCAGAGTCCCTCTGTCCGATATATCGTTTGGAATACAAGAACAACTGGTCGACTCTCGGTTTACATTGCGTCCAATCCAATAATACAGATCAACAATTGAGCTCAGATTATCACTATGATTGATTACTGCACAAAAACTAAATAGTGCACACAAAAGGACGACACTTGCCTAAAGTGCAGAACACCGGTGGAAAAAATGTCAGGAGCAATCATAGATGCCGCCTCTGATGTGTTACATTGCGCTATGCAAGACAAAATCCATGGTGGTCACTTACCGGCTAGCGCACGCATCCAACATGAAAGTTAAGGGCCCAACCTATAGAATCCGTCGCGTCCCTTGCGGCGACGGATCCGGCAATATTGATGTATTAGACAGAACGCGCAGTCCCATATAATCCGTCGCACATGTTAACTACCGATGACTTCACTTCATACATAGTCTCAATGAGATGCTCCTCAAACATGTTTCTCGAAGAAATTTGGGTACGAATTGCATTGAAAAAACAATATACTCACATGAGTTCTTTAAAATAGTTGTGCGCTGTGCCAACTGCCGAAGTGTCAACGCATGCCCCGCACACAGAAAAGTAGAAAGTAAACCTACTTTATCCGTCGCATTCGGCACGTGCGATGCCTATGGGTCACTGGTCACTGCTGCTGTGTATTCTATCAACCAGTCAGTCGAATACGTTGCCGCAACGGACGCGATTCGTTGGGCCCTTTATTTTGGACTTGAACCGGTCAACGGTTATAAACCGGGTTACACACATAACATACTAAGGGCCAGATCTATGTCATTTCGCTTAACTTATCCTAGCCACAGATTTAGTTGCTTAACTAGGTCAACATGAAAAAGTTATAACGTTTTTTGGGAGTTTTAATCATATCGGTTTTATTACCATTAACCAAGTTAAGAGTTTATATTGGCAAGCGGAACATTTTGCAACATTCTAGGCATCCTAATCTAAGGTAACCTAACGTAAGAAGAAAGGGAAACATCTATAGCGTTGTGGCAAGTCCGGTGGGATAACACAGCAAAAGGCAGATGGACCCACAAACTGATCCCAAACATCGAGGCGTGGACAAAAAAACCAGCGGGGATTGCAACTGTAGAAGAGTACAGGGGTGTGGTTAAGTACGTAAAGAGCGAGGCACTGGAAAAAAATATCCCTTGAATCGTGCATGCCAGATAGTACGAACTACACATTGATAGTATAAACTTTGGCCCAAATGACAAGGTGACCGCACCGGGACCTTTCATGAATGACATTACAAGTTCAAGATACGAAAAAAAAATCGCAAGTGGACATAGATCTAAAAGTAGTTAACTTTTTGCTCTTGGCCTTGTACCTTGTACCTTGTACCTTGTACCTAGGTACATAGGTATGGTATGACGTTTCTTAATCTTGTATCATTTTTAAAAATGTTCTGTCCACTTGACTACTTGACAGTTGACAGCCGACAAACATTTCTGAATTATTGAGAATCTTCGATTTAAGGCTCTCTTGTGAGATTATAATTGACATCGACGATCCACCTAGCAAGTTTTTGTTTTTTTTACACTTATTTCGCATTTTGACAGCAATAGCAATAACAAATGCTGCTGCAACTTTCTGTCTGAAGTGGACAAGTGTATGAGAGTACTATCCAAATACAAATTTACTCTCAGGAATCTCGCAAACAGCTCTCGATAGTAAGATTCCAAAAATTTGACTCTCAAATGGAAAACAACTTGAGAGCAACTCTCGAGAGTTTACTATCGAAAGAACTCTCAAATGAACAGGCATCTTTAGATCAACATTTTTCCACTGCGGCACCTCTCAAGAGTATAACTCTCTTGAAAAAGCTTCTCAATTATACCTGTTACGACTTCGCATAAAATTGTAAATCATTAAATTCGTCCGTTCCGTTCTTACGGAAGCCAACTAGGTATATACATATATTTTCTGAAAAGGTTTACACGTAAGTTATATAACAAGCTTTTTTAAGTACAAAAGCGCCATAGAAAATACTGTTTTGAACAAGCCAAAAACTCTGTTTTCAAAAAATGTTTGCAATAACACTGAAGTGGACACTAAAATACGGAACGGAGCGCTTGTTGTAAGGACCAACATTATCAATTAGTCTGCATTTGCCTCATAGCTTCCTTACAAATCAAGCTCACATGATTGGCACCAATGACCTTGCATCTTGCTGAAAAGGGCCATAGCGAAATGCGATTTAAGGAAAACTTTCCATTCAACTGTGTACAACAATTGGCAAAAAAAAAAACAACCTTAAACAAACGAACCATAAAACCAGTTAACCACAGCGTCATAGTTTAAGCGATTTGCAAGCGAAATCCTTTTGTGAGTTTTTCCTTTTTCCTTTTTGCGCATTCGCAACGAAAATCAGATGAAAACTTTTCCAAAAACATCAGACTCCATTTCACCTAAATCCGATTTAAACTCCTCAACTACCTACATACAGAGATTCCACAAGTTTCGAGTGGTTACCGACAACGCAGCGAGTTTATATGGTTAGCTGTAGCTGGTGTTGTTTTTTTTTTTCTCCTACATTCCTCGCTAGCTCTTTTGAGGTTAGATCCACTTTTAGACTGGCCACTCGTCCATAAATAGCATATTTCATTGCACAGCCATCTGAGCAGTGGCAGGATCTGAGCGCCGGCCGCCGACTAAATTTTCCTCGAGAAAAAGGCTGCCAAACGAAATGGGGGAGGGTAAAAAGTCTCACAACTGCAAAGCAGAAAACAACCGCAAAAGTCTGTGTGTCCGAAAAAGGGAGACGACTATGGCCAAACTCGACCAGTATCCCCATTAGTGCGAGGCCATCTTGTCCCACATGAGTTATTTTGTTAATTTTAATCTACTTTCAGATTCCACATGTGTGAGAAGTGAGATTGAGCGAGGGGGATGGTTTCTCTTCACTTTATATTCATTATTGTGCGCCAAGGATATTCATTGTCAGTTGTCACCCCAGCAGCTGCAGACAGCACACACCCAACCGGCCGCTGTTGTAGGTGTACGAATTTTCTCCCTACTGCGGTGTTGTTCTTTGGAAAAGTTTTCTTTTCCAACAGGACACAGTGTTGTAAAGTCAACTATGTACTTCTTAATGATATCCTTCGGTCTTCCACGAGCGCTCGTAATGGTATGCCCGCATGCCACTCCAACCTTCCCCGCGGCTGGCTTGAGTGCTGGGCCGAAGTGCTTTGCGTTAGGATTTCTAACCTAATTAAAATGTTGGCCATTGTCCAAGGGCATTAATTAAAAATTGAAAAAATAATTATCCTTGAATTTCACGACATTAAAAAGTATTAAATGCTTCGGTCGACTCAAAGCAGCAATGGATAGCGAAATCCTTGTAATCACAAGCGCGCGGTGGCGGTAATATTGTGCATATACGGGACACGTAGCGGGGATTCTCTCGCACTCAATGCAGAATGTGATCCTTTTTGCAATTATCTTTGTTTTTCCATTCGTTTATTAGATTTTCTTTTCTGCTGCTCTTAATCTCCTCTTCTTGCCGTTTTATTTCCCTTTTTCTTGTTATTTACTTTATTTCATTACGTCCCATTATAATGGCTGTAAAAATATTAAAACGCTGAAGTGGAGGAGATTAAGTTACATTGAGTGGAAGTGAAGAAAAACAAGAAATGAAATATAATTCGTTGCGTCCTTCCTACTGATGTCGTTATTGTCTGCAGCTGATTACATTTAATTCTAGATCGAGTGAATGAATGAATTCGTTTTGGCGGAAATAGTGTTGGTAACCAATTAGTGGAATAGGAGACTTATTGCGGTCGGTGGTGCGTTGGTCACGTTTGTGGTTGAGGGCAATAATAATGCGGTCTGTTTAAGTGGTTGCCAGGGTGTATAATGTAGTCGCCGGTGTGGAATTGATTTCGAAGAATATACCTATCTATATAAATATTTGAGTTGACGTAAGTAAGGGAGACTTGAGTGAAATGAGTGAAATCTATCATGGAGATGACACGGAAATTGGAAGAGATTACTTTTGGTGGCGCTTACAATCCGACACGGCTACATGGAATACATGAAAGAATTGCATCACGTGGCCCACAAGAAATTGGATCTTGCATTATGCATTATAAAGGGTCTGCCATCAAGTGGTTTCTTTTTAAATCATAGGTTTTTTGACACTGACAGCTGTTTCGGCTGTAAATCCGCGAAACGAAATGAGTCGCTTTACGTTTGAACAACGTTGGGAAATATTGAAAACTTATTTCTAAAGTGAATGCTGTGATATTTTGGGTGAAAAATCAACTTTTCTGACGAGACGCATGTTCATCTCGGTGGGTACGTTAAAAAACAAAATTGGATTTGGACGATCTCTGGTTCAAGCAGGATGTCGCGCTATGCCACAACCGATCTTTTGCGCACCAAAATCCCAAATCGGGTTTTCAGCCGTCTTGGCGATGTCAATTGGCCTCCTTGGAGCTGCGATTTGACTCATTTAGACTTTTCTGTCGAGAACCGTAAAGAACCGATGTTATGCCAACAATCCGGAAACGATTCAAACACCTAAATCCAATATTATCCAAGCAATCTGTGAGCTACAGCCCAAAACCATCAACAAGGTCTTGGAAAATTAGAGTGACAGAATGCGCTACTGCGAAGCCAGTCAAGGCAGCCACTTGAACGACGCTGTGTTCCATAATAAATGGGAATGTATAAAGTAAAAGCGGTTCTATAGGAAAATTTGTATTCCTGGTTATTGGGATCGTGTTATCTTAGAAAAAACTTACCGCAACATGTCTGTGAACCCTAGGCCTAGCTTCTCAAAACCATTCTTTTTGTGTGAGTTTTTCATGTTTGGGTAGAATGAAAGGGATCTACAATTTTATGTCGAGAAGCTCTTTCATCTCACGACAGTTATACTCACGTATGTTTGTCAGGCGTTCGCAAAAAATGGCGCTGTGGAAAAAAGCCTTTTATTATCCAATTAAAGTATTCAAACAATGGAGTTGTTTTATTCGAAGAAGTGGATATTTAGAAAAAAAAAGTACTGACTAAAAATTGAATACTGAATTGCAATCTACCATGTATTCTAAAATCCTCTGAAAACGTATTTAAAGGCTCTTGAAGATTAAAGTTTTTAAATTAATACGCTTTTGCTAATTTCATAAACAAAAATTAAATTAAATAAATTGCTATGAACATCTATTTCCTTATTACAAGCAAAACGGCCTATGCAACTATTTGTTGACAGCTTTACAATTTTCAAAATGGCTTAAGTCACACTTTTTTTATTTTATAACTTAATCGAACTTTTTCTCATAAGCTATGTACATTTTATTAGTTTAAAATAAAAATATTTATTCCAACTTGTTTACTAAAAATAAACAAAATAAAAACTCTCATAACATAAAAGTTTCATAACTTTTTCACACCCACTCTCTGCAGTTCGAAAATTTGGCGCTTATGCCGTTTTGGCGCTGAGTGTCTCATACTGATCCTTTATATTTACCTCCAGTTGTGCGCCGCAATCGCTCTTCAGTATGTCTAATCCATCTAGCTGTCTCCTGCATTTTGCTGGACAGTCGGCAAAATGTCTCTCATTTACAGATTTGTTCCGCAAAGTCCTGCAAAATTATAAATAGAAAAGTATCACTTATGCAAACTCTCAATAAGAAGTTAAGTTAAATAATGCGCATTTGAATAGTGCTTTAAAAAATATTGTTGTCATTTTGGTTTGACATGTCAAAAAAAAAAATAAAATTTCTGCAAAAAATTCGTTTGCAGTGCATAAATTCTTGTTTTCTATGATCTAGTAGGTATTTTTTTTCAGAATGAAAAGATAAAGTACCAATAAGCAGTTGAACTATTAGATTTGTTTATTTTATTTATTGAATTACTTACTTACTTATCTACTTAAGGTGGCGCTACAGTCCGGGGTGGACCTGGGTCTCAACCAACAAGTATCTCCAGGAAGGCGATCTTTAGCTAGCTATCTCCAGTTTCTCACGCTAGGTTGGTTAAGGTCCTCCTCTACTGCGCCGTCCCTCGGGTGTGGATTCGAAGATATTCCGAGCCGGAGAATTCGTGTCCATTCCCTCTACATGACCCAGCCACCTCAGTCGTTGGACCTTCACTCTTCTGACTAGGTCGGTGTCGGTGTACAGCCCGTACAGTTCGTCGTTGAATCTCCTTCTCCATTCACCGTAAATGCAGACGGGACCAAAAATAACACGAAGAATTTTTCTCTCGAAGCAACCGAGAGTTACCTCATCCGCTTTTGATAGAGTCCATGCCTCTGCGCCATATAGCAGGACTGGGATGATTAGGGTCTTATAAAGGGTCACTTTAGTTGTTCGAGACAGGGCTTTGCTACTCAATTGCCTTCTTAGCCCAAAGAAACAGCGATTGACAAGAGTAATTCTACGTTTAACCTCAGCGCTGGTGTCGTTGTCTGAGTTCATAGCGGAGCCTAGGTAGACAAAGTCCTTAACCACCTCAAAGTTATATCTGTCTATTGTGACGTTCTGTCCGACGTTCTGTGCGAGTAATTGGACGGACTTTTGAAAGATCGTGCCTCTGGTGTTGGCGTTTGAGTTTTGCACTGTTCTTTCAAGAACGATATTGAAGAAGTCACATGACAGCGCAACGGCCTGTCTAAATCCTTTTTTGCCATTTATTGAATTATATCTACTTATTAATTTACTATTTACTCCAATGTTTAAAAATGACATAAACTAATTATAACCAAATATAAAATTTTAATAAAATAATAAAAAATGTGTGTTTAAAAAAAATTAAAAAAAAAATTTTTATCTTAAAATGTGTCCCGCATTGTCTTTAAAAATGTAGCGTCACTTTAGGTATATGTACCCTTTTAGCTGCAAATACATATTGGGAAGAAAATTAAATTGGAATCAAAGTATTGAAGCGAAAAATACAAAGCATGCTTTGAAAGGTAAAATACATAAAAACAAAAATACATACGTATTTTTTAACAAAAGGTATAGGTACCTAATTAATATTTATTTTCAATGCAACGCAGCAAGTGTGATCTACTCGCGGTGGCGATTGGCAATGGAAATGGACTTATTCCCCTCCTACATGCCTTTTATGGATTGGGATCCTTTTGATTTTCTACCTCCATAAATTTACCGAAATAGACGAGTACTCCGGGTCATGTTAAAAGTCGAATAAAGGTTCATAATGATTGTTCGCTCGAATTGATTGCAAATAATAAGGTCCAATACATAATAAAGACCATTTGCATACCCTTTCAGGGCTACCTGTGTATCCTGTGTTCAGAATCCTGTGCTAATGAAAATGAAACGCATGAATATGCTGGCTGCACGCACACGTGTGCAGTGTATATATCTAACCAGTGGATAGAAATAGGGAAATAAAGTGCACGACTGAGTTGCATGTACTTGTAATTTTTATGGGTGGCATACAAAAATCAGCTGTAAGGTTTTCCTTAAAAACTGTTTAGTATTTTACTCTTTAGTAACTTCCAAACTAGGTTTAAATAAAACAAATTTTTTTTGAGAGTATTAATCAATTAAATTAAATCGTAAATTCCTTAACGCTTACTTACGGTCCACCAACAATTATATCTGAAGGATCTGAAAACTATTTCCTTTGTTCTTAATCTAATAGAGTCAAAAAAAAATTATAAATAGAAAAATTGAGTACAGCTGGATCCCAACAAATTTTGATGGCGGCTGTAAGACAGATGGACAAGTCTGGGTAGAAAAGTCTAATCTTCATTCTTCGTAAAATATATGGATCAAGCAAAACTTACACACCTAACAACTAATTAATTTTATGCTCCCCATTCCCAATTACCACATCATTTAATATCACCCTAACAAATATCGGTTGGTTATGTGAAGTGAGCTCATTGGAAGCGGGGGAAGTGTTTACTCCCGATTTCCTTCCGCAGCGGTCAGCGGAGGACAAACTAAAAAAACGCGAGTTGGAGGTTTCTCTACCACGGTTACGCTGTCCGAAAACTGCAGTAACCATTGAACAGGCAAACCACCAACTTTATATCGATTTTTTTAAATAAAAATGCCCATTAAAATATTTTGAAATGAAAAACAAAAAAATGTTTTAATAAAACAGGAAAGAAAACTATAAATTACAATATGTTATATGGCATAATGTCTTATTCATTTGTCAAAATACAGCACAGCCAAATCAGACCAAATTAAACTCAAGTCCATAATGTTTTATCGTTGAAACCGAACATAAACTAATTTTTTTAAAACCTTGTCTAAATTTTATCAGTACTTTAACTCGGTTTAAAACTCAATTTCATACTGATGGGTTTTCTTGTTTATGTAAAATTTTTAACATTTCTTCGCTCCCAGGAGGCAATGTAAAAATTAGCAAAAAGCTTAAAACAAATTTCATTCGTGAAATTTTGGTTTCTCAAAAGTTGTATGAATCGAAGAGGTTATGTAATAAACATCAACCTAAAAATTAATTAAAAAAGCAAAAAGTTAAAACTTATATCGGCACACAAGAAATCAAATGAATTATCAATAAATGACAAACAACACAAAACAAATGACATTTTATATCAAATTTGACACGAGTTAAAATTGGTTCAAACTGTTTTAGGTCCGCTTTTATGCTTCTTTAATTCAGCGGCTTTAATACTTCTTTTTAAGGGAATACTATTGATATAGGTTTAAATTTTCGGTTTTAAAAAATTTAAATTAAAAGTTGAAAATTTAGTTAAACCAGATTTACACCCGGAGTTATTATTATGGAAGTACAATAAATAGCAACAAATCGACAACTGTTCAAATAGTTTTTTTTTTTTTTTTTAACAGATTTAGCACTTAAAATGTCAAAATAGGACTTCTTCTTCAATATTCTATTGTTGAGAAAAATTAGGATATGGAAACAAATCAAATGCAGAAGCAAACTGTTGGAAAACCAATTTCAATAAAGGTACTAATATGATGTCTTGAAAACGGTCCATTTTCCAGCGTCTGAAAAACTGCAAAGTAAAATAGACTTTTTATATTTAATAATAATTTTATGCATCTAATTAAAATATTTATTAAAGAAATTTGTTATAAAAGAAAAAAAATATATGTGATTTTTAAGTGGACAATAAAACCTGTCTTTTCATTGATCTCATTTTAAAATGTTACAAGGTACCCCCGATTACTTTCAAGCGCCCAATAACTACGCTTTTAGGAACATTCGAATCGACTTAAATATACGCTGACCAAAATGGACTTGCAATTGGAATTATTTGTTATTTGTTTTACAAAATTTTAATATAAAACTCGCAGAGTGCATAGATTCGTTCGTGCGTAGGTGAGAAATCGGGAAAAATGGTTGCACCATGGGGATTGTTGTTCCAAATCAAAATCGGCGCTGCGCACTCTTGTAAATTGAAAATACATTTTCTGTATTTAATTGGCAAACAAAAACAAACTCGAAATTCCATTTGAATAAAGTGAATTCGTATTAGGAAATTGGATTTATACATTTTTAATTAAATAATGTACAATCAGGAAATACATGCAATTGATGATTTTGTATAATCTTCCTGTTTGGCGGGAAATCTAACCAAATCAATATAACTAAATCAGCAAGTTTATCTAATGTTAAATGATGCATAGAAACTAATCATCCGAGCGAGAATGGCAAGCACCTGGGGTGTTTCACGATTTAGGGATAGACAGAACTGTAAAATTAAATGAACAGCAGACACATCATGGTAATGAATGAGAACAGTAGACTTTATTAAAAAGACAATACCAGAATTCAGTGCGTTGCTTAAATATAACATATTTCTAACTAAAAAATAGAAAAAAATATATTTTTGGCGAGACAGGTCTGTGGGACCCAAGGCCTAGCTTCTCACAACCATTCGTTTTGTGTGAGTTTTAAATTTTCAGGACGAATGGAAGGAATTTAAAATTTTACGCCGAGTCCAAACGGCTAATTGAGAAGCTCATTCATGACAGTTTTACTCTCGGATGTTTGTCAGACGTTCGCGAGAGGTGGCGCAGTGGAAAAAATCCTTAAGATGTAATTTGGTTCTTTTCGGAATTCGAACCGGGGACCCCTCGCTTAGTAGCCCAACATACTGACTCTAAGCCACTTCGTCACTATCTAACTATCACAATCTAAATAAGAAAGAGTACTTTACGTAGTGTCCTTTCACTTTGCTCTATTTTATAGATTGTCATACCCGCCTATTTAAATCCCATAACATTGGCCAACAGTGTCAAGGAGCATTTTATCTCTATATACACGCGGGGTTAAACAATGGATCTACACACCTCCCATACAGCAAACTTGTTTAAAACACCATAACTTGACACTTATCTCAGCTTTCGCCTGTGGTTTTCATAAGTTGGTAAATGCTGTCACGTAAGTCCGAAAAATCTCAGTTTAGTTTTTCAGCATTCATACTTAAAACTTTACAACGACTGCTAGAAATCCATTTACGCAGAAACTTCTGTCAACGGCACAGCATGCTTATTCTAAGGTTAAATCAGTACAAACGGCACTACATACGCTACCGCGTTCCATAGAAGACTCCCTCTGTCATAAGAAATATACGATGGTTGCATTCCTAGACATAAAAGGCCTTTCAACAACGTCAACTAATCTGCGATTGCTTGTGCGCTGGCAGCTCTGAACGTGAATGCCTCACTCGGCTAGCTGATCAATTTGATGCTCAATATGCGAATTATCAACTCAAGTCTGTAAGAATGAGAATGAGATATCTACCAGAAATCTGTCGGTAGAGGAACCCTACAAAGTGGCGTCCAATTTTCCCTTGTCTGAAATCTGGTGGTGAATGAACTGCTGATATGCCTGGAAGCAGTTACAAAGCGATTGCCTATGCGGACGATGTTACTATTACTGTGTTAGAAAAATACCTAAACACTTTTAAAGAACTAATACAAAACTCCCTTAACAAGTGAATAAAATGGGAAAACTGTTATGGGTTGGGCGTCTCTAAATGACATTAAAACTGTCGTTGGTCTCTCAGAGAGATGACAGAGCAGTTCAATATTCACCTCTGTTATGGGTGCCGGGACATAGATGTCTCGAAAGAACATTTATCTTATGTGGACAACCGGCTCGACATGTCTAGCGACAAAACAGAACTGGCCAAAGCTGGATCTAAAACGTTCTAAATATTTGATTTCATTTGAAAGGAAACATATCAGAGCTACAATAGGTATCAACACAGGCCACTCCCAACTCGCAAGTAACAATATGACTTCGGTAAGGCGCTACTGAGGCTATTTCCCCTCCCGCAATATTGACATTTTAAAATAGAGGCAATTGCTTGTGCATATAAAACCCCACCGAAAATGCAATTTCAATTCCTGAAAGACCTTATAGAAGTAATTAACATCCGCAGTGAAGAGCAGGACTAATAGAAGCAATTTTTCGGTAAGATGCTTGCTGTAAGGCCTTACCGAAACTGTAATCCAATTTATTGTTCATTTTTTTTTTCTATTATCAACATTATTTAATGACTTCAATTTCCCATACGGGAATGCAGCCGCCAAAAATTTAGAACAGGGACTCTGGGAAGTCAATTTCTTTATACAAAAAATTAAGATTGGTACAAAACACACGTAGACCAAGGTATATAGAACTACAAGGTATGATATTCCGCGTTTATTGAAAAGATTAAAAGCAACTCGCTACATCGTTTGCGCCAGTGTTTAAGAAGACAAGATGCTTCGAACTGGTCATCCACTGGACGATAATGCTGAAGTCAATTAGGAAGATTAAAGAAAATCTTGGCCGATCCAGAATCGGCAAGCAAAGCAGCAAAATGTTCATTAGAATCAATGGAAGGTCATAAAATCAATTTTTTTTTATCTAAAGATATATAATTCGATATTTTTGTATTCATAAAGGTGGCAGAAAATCACTGGTCAGCCTTTTGATGAGCATGAGAATGGCCAGCAGGAGCAACAGCAGCAAAGATGAGAGAATTCCTCGGAAGTGGTCCATAAAAACCATCTCCATAATAACAATTACCAACTTCCTATTCTAATCAACGGGCACGACGACGGTTTATTTGTATTTACTTTTCGTGTATTTTTGAATTTAAAATATTAATTTTAAAAAATATTTTACATCGAAAAAAGAATTTCTTTATTTCTTTTTCTAAGGTACAATTTTCAGAAAGAAACATTATCTAATTTATGCAATTAGAGCAACATTTAAGTGAGGTAGAATTAAACTTATTGAATATCGGTATGATCAAGGGTTTCCAGTTTTTGTACGAATTCCTGGTTTGGTTGTTGAAGCCCTCCTTCCGAAACTACTAAGTTCGTCCAACCAAATGAGCTAGTATTGTTAATATCCGTATATTTTTGAATTATTTCTGGCATTTTCAGTTTAATTCTGTAAATAATACTATCCAGCTACATGCTCAAGTGCATCATACTGAAGATCTTCCATATCTTAAGCAGCATCTGGGATACTTGTGTTGTGGTTTTCTTCAGTGAAATATGAGAGCAATGTGGAAGTTATGACACTATCGGGACAATCTTCTTCATTAACACAGTCCGCTTGTGAGTTGTGACCCATCGAATTTTTTCTCATCGCTGCTATTTTTTAACTATTTCTGTCTTATTTCGACTTAGTTTTTGTTATTGTTGCTGTTGCAACCAAACACTGCAGATTAACCATTTTTAACCATAAAATTAACTTTTATTTGTATTTTAATATTTATTTTTTAAATTAAAAAGGAAAAAAGTACGCTTTTACAAAAATGCTTACCGAAATGTCAAATGTGTTGTCTTCGAGTGACGTAACAGTGTAAGAGAGAGATGCAAGAAGACATGCGCAATATCACACCATGTAGTTTTATATACCTTGCACGTAGACAAAGTCTCATCGAATGACACTCTCATTTGGGTATTCATGGTTTTCAGGTCACCAAGCGAGTGTGACTCCTAAGAGACGAATACAAATTCTCTATGCGGTCATTAAAGTGTGACGAACGTGGGCGTTTCGCTACATGCCTCTGGTCGGAAGCTCTAAAAAAGCTCCTCACATATCTGCGGAAGTCTAATAGAGATCTTATCGAAACTTAATGCCATAATCCTCTGTAAGGCCTGTGAATATACTTCAAAATTGCTCTACTTCGGTTAACAAGTACTATCGAAGCTTTTGCCTACAGAAATTACAAATCTGAACCAACGATCTACAAAACACAGACATTCGATATCTCCTACGCCTTATTAGAAGCTCCAACTGGTTCAACGAGTTGGAAGAATAAATACATAGATTCATGAGGTATCACAAGGGACATAATGGTCTTAGTGTGTTGGCTTAGCCTACAGCCACTTCAGCCCAACCTAACCTAACCTTTGATTTGATGAGCACAACCTGTCCTTTTATTGATGTTACGGTAGTCATGGAGTCTTTCCAAAATATTTCTTTAGTTTTGGCGGTGTTCACTTGGCCTTTGTTTTTTCGATATGGAAGTGGGATCGCCTGCCCTTTCTGTTTATAATTTGGGGACCGTTCCTCCGCCCGACTAGGCTCTGAGACAGCATCCTTCTGGCGACCTACGATATAAAATAGGGTTGAAGGGAAGTGCAATCAACCAACTGTATAGAGTACAGGATCTTTGAATATACATTTCATCAAAAAAATAATCCGACTTTCCAAATTCAGCCCTTTTCAAACTCCATCGATGACAACAACCAAAAGCTGACAAATCTCAAACCCTCAGTAAGAACCAACAACAAGTGCAATGCTGACGCTGATTGATGGCAACGCATATAGAACTCTATGGATAAATTCAAATTTCATTCGATTGCCATTAAAAGTTATATCCTGCGGGAATGTAAAACACATTTCTCCAGCCACCATCAGCACCAATTTGGCATCCATATGAAATTCCCCCTCAGCACAGTGTAATGGAATGGCGTTTCAAATTCCTCCCCCTTCCCTTTCAACATCATGCTATCTCTTGATGCCATTTATTTTCTTCACTATCCTGCCAATTTTTCAGTATGCATTCTGCACGATAGTTGCTTGGATAATGGATAAGAGCCGCCGCCGCCGCTGCCAGTCCCCTGCGGAACGGCAAGAAGAGGGGTTGCGAAATCGAGAACGATTTCACTTTATTCTCGTATATATATAAATAAGGATATTTTCTTAAAAATTGAAACAATTCTGTAAAGTGCTCGGAAGGAGCTCTCTCGGAGATACCAAAACTAAAAATGAAAAAAAGAAAAACGAACAGAAAAATGAAACACCAGAAGAAAAACGAAAATCAGCAACGTAGAATGAAATAGAATTTTCCTCTTCGCTTAATGGGGTAGGGGGCAGACTTCAACTGCACCCAGTTCAGTTTTTTGAAGAAAACCTATTCTCGGGATCGGGTTCGGGATCCCCTCGGTACAATATCAACAACTGCACCACCAGGATAAAACGTAACAAAGTTTAGCTGCATATAGCAATCCTTGAATGGGAGGGTGCGCTGAATAAAAAACAAGGAACATCGAATAAAAAATACTCTTCGAGAGTAAAATAAGTGATGCATTAGTCGTTGTTTTGTGTGTCCATATCCTGAAGTAAAACGCTGCGGGGATGAGGTGGATATTCTAAAAAGAGTTTTCACAATGAGAATGATTTTATCGGATTTTATTTTCCAATATTTTTCTTTCTTTTTTCGTCCTCTTTTTGTGTATAGGAACTTTTGCTTGTGATTTTGTTTTTTGTTGTTTTGCACGGAGGCGTGCGATTCCGCATGGTACCATTGGCAATGACGTTGCCATCGTTTCCAGTTTTATTTCTGAAGATCCACATGAAGGCGCAAGACAAGAATTTGTGCTACTTATAGACAGCCTCTGACAACGGGTACGGGAGATTTGAAGATGGAGACAGAGAGGCCTGCGAAATAATCAACTTTCGATTTGAGCACAATTTCGAAGCAATTCATGACACAATATGAATTTGCGATGACAACGGAAACGAAGTTAAATATAATATCGGGAATCCGGCATAAACGGATTTTTAAGAACGATGTCAGTTTGGTAATTTGATTTTGATCCTTTGTCACGAATCGCTGTTTGATTGATGGCCTAAGCTTTTGAGTCAAAAGTACGGGAAAAACTCTTTGCTTCGGATAAGTGTTAATCAATAATACTTTTCCCAAACTAAGATGTAGGTAGCTAATTTTTTTCTTCAGATAAAACTGTCAAACTGAGATAAATTTTTCAAATTTATTTTTAGTACAGTTTGACAAGTCTTCGCATTTTACAATTTACTTTGACAATTTGTCTTTCAGGCAACTTTGTGATTTTTGTGAAAGGTCTGATTGAATGAATGTCGAATTATTGTGACAAAAAAACAAATATGCATAGAGACCAAGAGAAATATTGGTTCTTAATATTACAGTTGTTGAAAAATTGTTCATTTGATATTTTTTATGATATCATATTTACCTACGTGCATTAAAACAATCTCAAAAACATATTGCAAAAGCTGTAGTTTTTATTAACAATCAAATCTAAAAGAAACAAGCTTATTAAAAAGCGACTACGTAATCTGTCCCAATATGTCTTTTATATATTTATTTTATTCTTAAGACTTTAAAAAAAAATACTGGTGGGGTTATAGCAATTATTAATATTACTAAACTTTATAATTAATTCCCTTTTATTTTTCAAAAAATTTCATATAAATAACTCCGATTTATTAAAAGCTGGGACATCTGAAACACAATTCCTTTAAAACACTAGAACTTTTTATGGAAAAAAGTCCGCTTAAAAGTGGGAATCGGGTTATATGGACAACACAGGATTTATGAATGCATGCGTGAAATAGGAACTGAGCAAGAGAGCAGACACGTCTTTCCTACATAATTTGACATTATTCAACCAAACAGCATACTATCTCTGTCTGTCACATGTATAAAATAAAGTTAAAAGAGATGTACCCAAATATATTGCGCGTTTAGTATGTTTGATTTGAGAATGAAGTGCATGTTTCAAATTTTGTCTATTTATTTAAAAACCTTTCAAGATATCGAGATAATTTATATCCTATGTTGGACCTGCAGATGTCCTCTTTAAGCTGGCATTTACTATATTTAAATGCTCCCAGTATTTTCGAACGCAAAGCATTGCAAAGGAAAAAGCGAAACAAAACGAAAAAATAAATTACTCTTGTCCAATTTTCTCCGAAATTTATAGAGATACAGAGTTGAAACAAAGTGGAGATTGTAGGCCTAGGTATCCTCTATAGGCCTGTGAGCACCAGAATATGTTCAGCAGTTTTTAATATTTTTGCATTCAAATTCAATTTAAGTCGAACGGAACTGCACCAATTTTATTTATGTGATGATGATTATTACCAATTCGATTTGATGAAAATTTTGTGCAGGGTCCGCTTTACTGAAACTAATTTTCAGTTATCCTAGGTCCGCTTAACTGAAAAAAATCTGCTTACATAACCAATCTAAAGCCACTTGTCGTCCTGCAGAAATGTGCCATAAGAAGAATAAGTAACGTCCGTCGCCTGGCTCATTCCATAGTCTTGTTTAGGGCTTTGAAAATACTACCAGTGCGTCATTTATTTTTATTTAGAAACTCTAAAATATTATTTTTAAGAGGTAACTATATGCAGAGTCCAATATTTGGTGCTCGAAGCTAACTAGTCATGTAGTTCAGATTCCTGTTTTTCGCTTCATTCACTATAGAAACTCCTATCCAGTTGTTTCTTGTAAACTGTATAATCGTCCTGATATAAGACTCATAAAATCTCTGAACAAATTTTTTTATAAACTAAAGTCATGGTTACATAATTTTGATTATGATGAAATTGAAGTTTTTTTCACCTACATTTCATAAACATTGTTCCTTTTCGTTCGTATGATTTAATTTTGTATCCTATTAAATTTTGATAAACTATAAAAAAAAAAAATTATTTTTGTCATCCCACCAACTCTTCTTTTGTAAAAATTGTTTCCAATTTTACATTGTATTGTATTGTGGTATTTTTTTTTTTATTTACACATTATTATTCTTTGCTTGATAATGAGCAGTTTCAATGCACATGTTTTTCATAAATAAAACATTTAATTATTTCTATCATTTCAGTCTCAAAAAGATCACTTGTTAAAATTCACTGTACCTACTTCTGAACTAAAAATTCGAAGTAAAAAATATATGCAAAGAAAAAGTGAAGTAGAACCAAAAATTTGTGAAGCAAATACAAAAAGATTGCGTAAATTTTTTTATTTACTAGTTTTCATAAAATTCATTTTAACCTAACCAATTTAGTTTTTTACCAAAAATTATTTTTAAACAAAAAGTTGTTTTTCTGATAAAAACAAGGTGACATTGATATAGGTATTGCATCAATTGAAAATTCAGTCATACAAAAAAGTAAATATTTTCATAATTTAGAGATCAAAGTAAATTATACTTTTACAATAAAAATTTTTTTAACTTATTTCCTATCAACAAATTTATATTGTTTAAAAAACCAATTTCACAAAGATTATTTATAAGTGATCGTGTGAAGATTAAGTTTTCAACTGTCACATTTCCACGATTTCTAAATTTGTTTTTTATCAAATTCATTTCTGGAAAATGTCTTTCAGCTGCTGGCTGCGTAAAACAGCCAAAGTTAGCATATATTGACGAATTTTTGAACAAAATTCCTTCCATTTGATTCGATTTTCCCATTAAGGATACACCGACAGAAAAATAGATTAATAGTAAGCAAAAACTATAAGGAATACCAATTTGGTTGAAATATGTGTGTTAACGCAAAACAGAAGTAGATGTTTGGTAAAGCGAAGTATTGGAGTATATTTTTTTTATTTCTTAAAATCGAATTAGATCTACTTCGATCGAAGTAAAGTCCGAACGCTGATACCTACTAATCAACTTATATTAAAAACAGTTTGGGACAAAGGACCGATCACTGTGGAACTCTGATATTGATGAACTTGGAACCACTAATAATGTTCATTTCTTAAAATATGTTGTTGTAAACCAATCTAAGACTAAGCATCAAAATCCTCTGCAGTACAATTTATCAAGATTTAAATTAAATAAAATTCAGCAGCTATTTTTCAATAGCATTTCTTTTTAATTAATAACATTGATACCCAACAGCTGTTCCTTGGTTTTAAATCAGCGTACGATAGTACAAATAGGGATGAACTATATCGTACCATGTCCAGCTTTGGAGAATGCTCGCTGTTCCGTCAAAATTGGTAGGGATTATACCGAAACCTTCGACACCACCAAAAGGTTAAGGCAAGGAGACGCACTGTAAATACGGAAAACAACCTCAGCGCGGTAATCAAATGTAGAATAACTCTTGCTAATCTCTTATCGAGAAAAGCCAAGGAGACCCTAAGCAAAACACTCATCACCCCGGTCCGGCGCGTAAAGCCTTTGACGCCATACCGGAGGTAAGGGGACACCAAAGAAGACCTTATCTCCGATGGAGCGACCAGATAGAAGGAGACCTCCAATTGCTTGGAGTGCGAAATTGGAGACCGCAGGCTAGGAATCGAGCCGGCTGGAGGAGCATATTAAGTAAGGCCCAGGAGCACCACCCTTTGTAGCGTCATCTTAAGTAAGTAAGTATAAAGTTCTTTTTAATTTTACCACGAACTAGATAAAAAATGGTTTTTGTATAGAATAAAACATCCGGAAAACGATCTGCACAATTAACGAAATGACCAAGGTGCAGTAATTTATTCAACGAACTCTCTTAGCTGCTCATGGTTTTTAATTCTTGTTTGAATTGACATTTTTAAGCATGGAGACACAGCGAGACTGTAAAAAGCTTCTTGAAAATTGCAATCGAACTGTGGCAGCTAAATTTCCATAATTTTTGGGATATTCTTCAACAATGAAAGCACTTCATTCTCATCAAACAGTCTTTTTTTTGTTGCCAACCCTTACCGCACGAATGACGGCGAATTCAAATATTGCATGCATTTTGGGACACCCTTTATATGAAAATTGTATGCGTTCTTCCGAAAGGCTTGAAGCCCCTGACGCACGGACTTATAAAAATACGTTTCGTACCACTCCAAAGATTATCCTATCCCTTTTAGAATACATAGAAAGGTACCACATTTTTCTACTATAACTCAATCCGTTCCAAAATGTTTTGCAGTAAGGAAAAACGCATTCGGACCACCTAATACATTTTGCGGTAAACAACTATACGACCCTGAGTAGCAGACAAAATCCTAAAAAACACCCCCATAGGATTCAGAACTGCCTTCTACCTTTTGTACTAAATAACCTGAATAGCCGCACTTGCTCGAAATATCATAACTCCTTTCCACCATTGACCCTATTGCCGACTAATATTTACAGCAGACCACAGAATTCATTGAGAGCTCATATACCCAGGGGATTGTTGCAACTATAATATCCACTTGCCTTAAACAGTTCCTTAAAATATACGACTCACAAAAGAAGGTAACAACAAAAAACAACAAAAGAGAGAACCCCCAATTGGCTTCGACTTTTCGAAAAGAATATATATACGACAGTGAAAAGTAGCAACCACCGCCGCTCCCCATTTCAATACCCAAAGGGAGCCATTTTAACTTTAAAGCAACTTTTTTTCTTCTCCTATAAAAGAAATTAAATATTCATTACGATCCTTCTGAGCAAACAACTCAGCCAAACTCCCCGGTCCCAGCTTTACATTATTCTTCTTCTTGTGCTTCGTTCTGCTGTGACTTCTCTTCATCGTTATCGAGGGCAAAAGTAACAAAATATACTAAAGAGACAACAACAACTGGAGTAACATTTTATTCACAAAAACCTAAATGCATAATTTATGCCAAAGTCTCATCACAATTCCACAAAGGCTAATTTAAGGTTGAATCGTCCTCGTCGTCGTTGTCGTCCACTCTGTGGGATTTGCGCGCGGCCAACACCCAACTGATACTGAGTACACACCACACCCGCACAATGAAAGGAGCAAAAGTTAACCTGCCCGCAGCCGCCCCCATCGCCCCCATCATCATAAGGGAAGCGCGCACCCTTAACAGCCAATCGTGGCCGCAATCTTTCAGGCTTTGTAATTAGTCAAAGGAATTGCGGAATAATTTATGGCGCGCTGCCCCGCCGCCATAGAGACCAGCGACAGTAGATTTATTTTGCGTCTTGGGTTCTCTTTCGTTTTTTGTTAGTCTCCTCCATATTACCATACCTAGCGATGCATTACAGATCATTCCAATATAAGCTCATTACAATTAATAAACGTTTTAATTATACTAAACCGAAAGACAGAACTAATTATGGGTAATCACGGACTGAGGGATGTTCAAGTCCGGTTGAGTAATCGCATTTTGAGAGTAGGTATGCTTGGCTCTTTTGGATGGGCGTGCGTGTGTTGTTTAGTGGTGGGATCAGGTAAATGCAGGGACATGCCTGAAATTGGCCATTAAATTGAAATGAGCACAGTAATTGTAGTGGGATAACAGATTGGTCTAATATTATGCAAGATGGGTTTGCCATTTTGTCACACAATTGCACGCGCGTAAGGAGGAGACGATTATCGCGCAATTGTCATCACTGATGGAGTGTTTGCTGTTTAATTACAATTTAAGGTTGTACGAGGTGGTGGTAGTTAATTTCAGGGTCTTTTGTACATTGTAAATTGTTTGAACCATCGTTTTCTCAACTCATAGGCTGTTAAGGCTGCCTTAAATATGTCGGCAAAAAAAAAATCCTTCTCGAATGCCCTGAACTCTGACATTTCTATGGGATCAAGATGCGATTAAGGAAAGGCATACCTACCAGTTGAAAGGCGTGATTTACGTTGGAAATATTCGGCATCGGGACAAATCAGAGCGAACGTGTTTCAAAAGATTTGGTGATTCCATATGAAAACACTGAACAGGCAGAAGCATTACCTACGTCGTTTCAAATAATATTTAGAGCATTTAGTTAGTCCCATACCACTAGACCTTTTTGTATGGGAATATACAGCAAACAGTGCCCTTTAACTTAGCCAGACTAAAAGCTGGAAACACAGGCAGGTGGGTTGTACGCAAATCCTAAACAAATGAGACTACACAACCCCACGTTTAGATATCATAAGGCCATTTGTCACTTGCTTCCCTAACAGAGATGATTGGCAAAAATATTAGCGGATATCCATCGGATATCCATCTACACGGATGGATCCAAGATGGACGTAGGAGTCGCCGCGGAAGTCTATAATCCGAAAGCATTGAACTATCCACACTCCTAGAGCTGTCCACAAGGTGGGGTACTCTCTCCTGTACTTTGGACACTAGTCATTGATGAACTCCTAGACATCTTGCACAATCAGGGTAAAAAATACAAGGTCACGGTTATGGGCAAATATGACTCCGCTATTTCGGAGACTATGCAAATGGCCTACAAATGGTGTCAGAACAAAGGATTGACTATCAATCCATCAAAATCTGTCCTGATACTGTTCTCGAGAAAGAAAAAATTGGAATTAAAACCGATCAAGCTGAAAACACAGTCATAGACTTACCAAAAGAGGTCAAATATTTAGGTATAACCCTAGATAAGGCACTCACCTGGAATCCTTACCTTGATCAAGTCACTAGGAATAGGAAGGCGACAAGGGCAATGTACGACAAAACCTGGGGCTTAAGACCAAAAATGATCTATTGGTCATACAATACGATAATCAAACTGATGATCACCTATGCAGCGATAGCATGGTGACCAGAAACGCAACAAAGCTCGGCCTAAAACAAACTTAGCAAGATATATCGCTTGGCATGTACTGGTATAACAGGGGCTATGAAAACATGCCCAATAGCAGCCTTAGGAGCAATGGCTAGGCCTCTACATATTTCCGTGAAGAAAGAAGCTAGTCTCAGTGCCCTCAGCCTCCCCAATATATCATAGGCAGCTTCATAGGTTATCTCAGGATATTGCAAATATTTCAAGATGATCCTGTGATTAAAATATCAGACACCATGCTTAAAAAGTTCCTTTTTTTCAGAAAATTCGAGACACAAAGGATATCTATCTTTTGCCGTTATTAAATCTATCCTATGTATTTTCATTATTGCCAGTGTAACAAATGATATAAACGCACTAAAGGTCAGTATACAAACCAAGATCAAAGTCAAATTTGTTAAGCATTCAAAATAGTTGCCTTACCCAAAAGCTGAGGTTTCCCGGTTTTATTATAAAAGAAAATTTGAGGTCTACAATTTAACCGGTTACTCCAATTTAAACAAAGTCCCTTACCGCTGCATATGGACCGAAGCGCAGATGCGCAGAGTGGTAGGTCTGGAAACGACTTGCATTTTTTCCACAGGCACCCTGAAATTTAAAATATAATTCATAAGTACTCGGAGCCCAGCTCCTAGAAGTTGATAGTGTTCAAATTGCCATTGAAAAGCATTTGCGAATTGAGAGGAAAAGTAACAATTTTGGCGCTCTTTGAATGAAAAGGGGGAAAACGAGGGAAAAGCTTAAAAAAGGGGGAACTTTGGAACTTAAATTGCTTAAAGGTAAAATTAAAACGCAATTCCTTTACAAATAAATTTCATAGTTTACTCAGCATCAAATGTTCGAACTAAATATCAAAGAAAACAGCCCACCGAACGTCTACGTAAGAATTTATGTGTTTTGACATTTTGGCTAATAGAAAAGGAAATCATTTCAAATTCAAATTTTAAACTGAATGGCAGAATTCTTTTAATTTTTTCATATAAAGATAAAGGCAAATTTCAATTAGGGGAAAAAAGGGTAACTTTTTGCGAATTTAGGGGAAAATTATTGGGAAAATTCTTCACAATCTGGGAGCACTGGATGTGTCACTGCACTGGATGTGTCACTTTGTTCACTTCTCAAAATTGATTATAAAAAAGTTAATTTGCGAATCATTACTTTTTAAACTTTGCTGAAGCATCAAAAAACTGGGTTATCCCACTGTTCTGCAAATTAAAAATTAAGATATAGCTCAAAAGACCTTTGTGTAAGAGAATACAAAAACTATTTATCAAATGATGTTCCTTTTGTGAAAATTATTTTATTTAAAAAATCTAAGAATGGCCCAGCCCTTTCTATTTTATTTGATTACAACGACATTTTTCCCAATTTTTCAAAAAGATTTTTAGATCCCAGTTATAAACAAACGTAGTTATATTCAAGAAATATTTTTCTTTGAAACAATAACTTACCTTGTTTTTTTACATAAAAGGAAAGTTTAAATACCAGTATAGTTAAAATATGCTACATACGCTACATACGCATCAAACATCACAAAATCGTTCCTGATTTATATGCCACATAGGTTGGTCAAAAAGTGTCTCATACCATACAAAAACTTACGCAATTTTTGAAGAAAAAAAGTCATACGCAATACTAAACTAAAGCGTATAGGTAGAACTAAATTAATAAATGATTGTTTAATGGTTGTTTTACTAAAGGTTTTTGCTTTATTCGTATTCAAACTTTATACGTGTTTTTCTCAAAACTAGGGGTCGAATCGCGTCGTCCGTGAAACAAAAACAAATTCCGTCACGTAATGCTCGTTCACGGACGATGCGATTCGACCCTAGGTTAAATCGTTTGGATCACTCCAACACTCCTTTACATTTCCCGTGGAGTGGAAGAAAATCAATCATTTGGCGCTCCTCAGGGCTCAATCGTTGGACCAATTCCATTCACAATCTATATCAACGAACTTACAGAAATTATCAAATACTGCTAAATTCATCTATTTGCGGATGATGTGGATAAATAAATTGTCTCAAAACAGTTACCTAGTTTTGAATCCCCTTAAGTCAAAATCACTACCTATACCTACCTACATTAGAATTGAAGTAACAAATTTCTAATTGCTTAAATTTAACCTCGGTCTATTGAAAAACTGCCACTTAGGGTCGTTCGGTGACGGTGTGCTGCTGTAATAATAATTAAGCGACTGTCGCATCAGGTCCGGATCCATTTACGACCCTATTCCTAGCTTCTTATACACGCATTCGTGTGTATTCTTTTTGAGAAGCTGTTTCAGATCAGTAATGCTCTTCGATCTTGGTTAAAGTATCACAAAGTTACGCGAGGAAGACAGATGATTTTTTTCATTTCCGGATGGTACATCTTAGTTTCTCAGATTACACATTCTGCTTCTGTTTTTTAAACAACTGATAAATTAATTACAATAAGGAATTCAATATTTACAAAGCTTTTTAGTAGATATATCAACGTGCGGCAACAGCTTGAAGCCCAAAATTATAAACTATACAAACTAAACCACATGAGCACTCTTACAGCTCCGACACATATGGAACTACTTCCGCTCCATTTTTGTGGCATTGCATGTGGTATTGCATAATGTGGCTTGTTTTATCCTCATCCTTCTATAGCGCATACAATACAGCTTCCACTTTCATCGGGTAGTGCAATAAATAACTAAAGTGGTTTAGACTTTTATTCGCCGGCTAAGAGAGCTTTATGTACATTCGTATAAAAGGTTGGTTTTTGTACCGCATGTAAGGACGTTCAGCTCAAGTCGACGCCATTAAAAGTTGCTCATACTCACCACGCGTATGTGTGGCTGATGGTTTTTACAAAGTACACTCTAACTGACCGGTGGGTGTTTAGTTTAGTGCGTTCATCTGCCTTAACATGAAACAATGCTCTACCAATGGTTGTTCCTTTGCCTTGTACGTTTGTAATTTATAAATGCAACCAAATGGTGTATCTTAATAGAATCCGGAAATGTATTTAATGGTTAGCGAACTAAGAAGCGGTTACTTTTCGCAGGTGCCGACCGCTTGATACAGCCCTTCCCAATTTTCAACCCCCAAAGTGTGGTTTATTGTTGTTCTGTATCTTCCATGCACTGGTGTTTCTTTGCAGTCGCATTAGATAGTAACCCACCAGATTTCGCTACGAATACTAAACATTGCCCCGTTTTTCCCACGGTGGCGGTAAATCGTTTAGATTTGGTGTATATCGTCATAGTGGTCCATTTTAGCTGCAAGTCTAGAGATCCATCAACAAGGGTGTTTATAGAAATAAAACTAGATTCTTCGCGGCTCGGTAGATTATGCAATATTTTGAGAGACGATTTTGTTGTTAACTGCATTGATAAATAAATATAAATAAATATTTTGGCGCGACAGGTCTATGGGACCCAAGGCCTAGCTTCTCACGACCATTCGTTTTGTGTGGGTTTTCAATTTTTGGTACGAATGGTAGGGATCTACAATTTTACGCCGAGTCCAAACGGCTAATTGAGAAGCTCATTCATGAAAGTTTTAATCTCGGATGTTTGTCAGACGTTCGCGAGAGGTGGCGCAGTGGAAAAAAACCTTAAGATGTATTTTGGCCCTTTCGGGATTCGAACCTGGAACCCCTCGCTTAGTAGCCCAACACACTACCACTAAGCCACTGCGCCGCGTACTAACTGCTCTGCTTAAAACAAACCATCGGATTTGATAAAGTTCCTCGTTCCTCTTTATCAAATTGATCTTGTATCATTCCGATGTGTCCCAGCTTCCAGGGGTTGGTAATACGCGTTCTATCTGGCGTTCGCCTCTCTTCTGGCTTTTAGTCCTGCTTTAACCTCCATTCAGAAAATTGTCTTGCTAATTCATCCAATTGACTAGAATGCCTTATATAATCTAGGGGCTAAAAGAGGAAGAGGTATATTGTGCTGTGACTCGAGAACAATTAGCTCCTTCACAAGTTTTGGTTTATTTCTTGAGTTGTTATTCTATTAATGCTCCTTGGCTGTCAAATAAGAGGGTTTATACCTTCCATTGATTTTAAGATACTTACAATCCTGCCCTTGGAATACAATGTTATAGTCTAAAAGGCGTGTCAATATTGACATGACCACTGAATAGAAGAACACGCATGACCCGATCACGGTATCCATTTCTCCATATTCTTGACAGTTGGGATAGCTCTTGTACATCCTAGATATGGCGTGATGTAGTGAGTGCTGATAGGATTGTTGAAGTATTTCCTTTATGATTCGTCCGGCGAACCGTTTCATAAAATGTCCAGTCTGATTTCCTGGAAGCAGGTTGATGATAGCCTCAAATCTGTTGATTGGAATTCTCCTCATTGCGCTTGCGGTGCCGGTGAAAGCTAGTCCTTGGAAACTCATTAAGAATGCCATAGGTCTTTTTTCTATTAGATTAGCCATTGCTGCGGCATTTGTAAGTTTGAGCAACTACCTATAACAATGTAAATTATTAAATGAATACAGTAAAACCCGGGTAAGTGCCTCTCGCTTAAGTGCCTAACCAGCATAAGTATCTTTTTTATTGAGGTACCGAAATTCTGAGGAATATAAAACTCATCTTTTTAGTACCTTTTGCTTAACTACCCGCTTAATTGCCTTTTGTTTTGCATACTTTTATTGAAATTTACCTGAAAAAAATTCTTTTAAATTATACATTTTTGAAATCAGCTGAAAAAATACAAAAGCTCTTTTCTTTTAGCTCCTCCTTGTGTTTCATGCTTCAAAAATCAAAAATAAAAAAAGTAATAATCTTAATCTACTACAATGGTGGAGAATGGGTAGCTGCCACTGTCAAAATTCAAGCTGTCAATGTAAATTTTTTTTTCTATAAATTTAAAAACGAGTGCCCATGTGGACTTAAGCGGATTTTTTTAATAACTGCCTAACCGTCATAAGTGCCTATCAAAACGGGGCATTTAAGGTGAGGAACTTATCCGGGTTTTACTGTAGGTATATGTCAAATAGCGTACGAAATTGATGTGCCTGATTTTCCGGAAAACACTATTTTTTACATGGTTCTCAATTATGTTACTTACAAACGAATATCAGCCGTTTTTACATTTCAAAAGAAATTTGGGTCACGAACGCTAACTAAAACCAGAGACAGATTATAATATTCTTCATCATGTGGATCAATACACAGAAAAAGGCAAATGATAACAGCGACACCGGATCCTAATGGTTCCAGAGACTACCGCTGCCACTTAGATACATACAACAAAAGTGTACATTTCTTTTTCAAACAACAGCGCCATCTATTGAATTTCATTTGAACTACTCTCTAAACATTGCCGGCATTGATAGGAGCAAACCACAAAATTTTCAGTAAACTCTTTTGGGTAGTTTCTATTTCATTGGGACAAATGGAAGGGACCTCCAATTGCATGCCGAGTCCGAATGGCTGCCTTGAAATACTTTTTAAGGTTAATTAAACTCTTGGATATTTATCTGACGTTAGCGAGAGGTGGTGAGGTGGAAAAACCTTCAAATGTACCCAATAAATGTCTTTCCAGAGATCGAACTTGAAATCCCTCGCTCAGTAGTCCTAGACATACTGAAAACATATCCTCTGCGCCTAAAATTATCATTAGAGACCATGGCAAGAAATCATTAGACTTAGTTACATAAATATATAGGAATAGGAAAATTAATATTCATGTCCAAGGAGTTCTCCTGATGGACTAATGATGAGACTGTCTCCTCCATTAGACGCAAGTGTCCACATTTCTCATTCACACCTTGTTAATCTATAATTCAGAGTGTGATCCGAGTGACTTTTTATTTTCCATAAGCCAGGGATCTGTAAAAAAAAATCTACCCTTTCCTCTTCCATAAAGAAGCTCAAAATGTAATATGACAAGGAATAGCTGTAATGCTATTGCACCCACAGTAAGTCCTCGCGGTGATGACCAACCATCACTTTAATGCAGTTCAACGACTGACTTGATTTCGATTTTTTTTCACTTCATAGACGCTAACGCTACAAAAATACAGAGAGCAGTCAGTCAGTCAAAACTAAGCGCTGCAACAAAGATAGACAGGAAAGACTGCGGGATGACAGCCAACGTATATACACGACGTACGCGTACGAGTATAGTATAGCTGAAGCCAAACATCGTGTGCAAGTCCTTCCTGTTCGCACACTCAAATGGGTTTCTTTGTAAGAAGCGAATAAAAATTGTTTACTAGAGCATTAAATTGAATGAAAATTTATGGTCTTTCATATTTTAGAGCTGTGTGCATGTCCGTATGCACACACACACACACTCTGGAGAGGAATTTTCTTCTTCATCATCTTCAAGTAGGATATACTAAATGTTTGATACGGTAAGCGTAAGGATACGCGAATGCTTACAAAACTGTATTATGTGCAGAACGAAATAGGAAAATAAAGAAAATGCTCAACGTGATGGAGGAAGGAGATGCGCCTCATTTTGGCAGTAAATTTTCTCAGTTTTTTTGCTCCCTTTGACGGTGGCGTGTGCACCTCGTTTACTATCCCAAGACGACCGCCATGCCGAGGACTTCCATGTGCGCCGTATTGTTTCTGCTAACTCGAGTTGGCAATATGACCATTTTTGATATTTTCCTTCTCTTCCCTTTTTTTCTGGTTGCCGAGCATAATAATAACTCTACTTAGTAATAAAAGTAGCCATGGTTTAGGTTTGCCTTATTCAAGATGATCCTTCGGCCAAACTTGCTGAAGACGAATCGGAGATGCAAACAAAGAATGTAATGGGCGAAGCGACTCCCCCTCTTAAAAGTCTATAGGAAAGCTGGCAAAAAAATTACTTCTATTTTCGGGAATGATGCATGGAAATAGATGGGAAGCAAGTGGATCCACAAGTCTACTCAGCGATATGATGATGTAGGTGGGTATGGGTGGGGTGAAAAAAAAACACAATAAAACGTCTGGCAAGAGCTGGCCTATTAATAAAAATGTCGTTTTGGAAATTACGATTAAATTAGCTTCGTGATTGTGAATTATTAAGGAAGAAAAGATATCCTGCCGAAGCAAAGCGATCATTAGTTATGATTACATTTTTGGAGAATCTTCCTGGGTTTTTATTTTTTTAATTTTATACTTTAGATGCTGAGTCTTTTTTTTAAGTTCTATATGGGAAGGATATTTTTTACTATTCATGTTGCCTGATGCACTGATTGGCAAAGCGTCATGTACCTGAAGAAGGCTGAACTCAAACGCACTGCTCGAAAATGGTGTATCGAGCTGCGAATGTGAATGGCGAGCTGACTTTTGTAAATGACAGGGGAACTTTGGTAATTGTGTGCATATTTGTGGAGATTATTTCTTTCTGCATGATTGAGATTTGGTGTTATACCAAATTTAGTTAAATTGTAGACCAATGATCGAGGTGTTCTGGATTGATTTCAACTTCGCCAACTATCACGAACGTCAGACAAAAATTCAGAAGTAGCTCTAACTTTCCTGGAAGAGTGAGAAGCTCTACCGCTCGGATTGGAACACAATTTTAGGCGTTGCTTTGACATGGTCTCATAAGTAGTTAGGTGTATAACCACCACAGGGCTAATGTTATTTAAGTAACAGGGTATAAAGAAATTTTGTTGAAGTTTCGGCTTTAAGTTTGGTGGATCCGACAAGCTTACCTACCTCTGCCTTAGGTAGAAGCACTATCACAAAATCACACAGTCTGGCTTTTAATATGCATTATATGCAAAGCTCATGGCCTTCCGGCTCTCAGAATGACCTACGGCCAGTCGTTGAAGTAAAAACAGAGGACAAGAGGTTGGCAAGGTCACACCCTTAAGACTAGACTCCAAAGAATGCCCTAATTTGACAACTCACGTCGTGCCGAATTCGCTATTTGCGTTGCGTTGCGCTATAATGTTATGAGAAATAGTTTAAGTTTGAAATTTATGGCCCCATTTTGAATGGCCCTTTATTTAATCTTCTGTTTTATGCTTCAGAAAATCGAAAAAAAATACCGGAAATTCATTATTTTTTAAGTCCCTTTGCAAAAATGTCCGCCAATCTTTCGATTTCATTTTGTATACAACTCGTTTTTCTTTTTATGGCTCGATCTCTATTTGTCTATATTTTTAAATACCCCATCAACCAAATGAATGTTTGTCTAGAGCTTGTCAATGGTTTGAGGCTTTTTAGCGTGCCCCTTGCTTTTCAAATAACCCCACAAAAAGAATTCTGGTGTGGTGAAATCTGGCGATCTGGGTGGCAAGTCAATGTGGTCGATTTTTGACTTTTTTTTTCTAAACTTTACGTGGACTGTCTGTTGTAAATATTTTTTCAGTCAATCTCACTTTATACTGAAGCAAATGCAAATCATCCTTAAAAAAAAGTCTCAACGTAGTTCCACTTCCACCAAAATGCTGAGTATGGTGACTAAACTACACAGCTGCGCATCAGTCTCTCTTACCGCTTTAGACGATCCATCTTTTAAATTTTACTGAGCTGACGCTTTCAAAACATGTATACACTCAAGTCAATCGGCTAATAGATTTCAAAGTTATTAAATGCTTACATACCGACTTTAAAGTTGGCCAATTCGTTGCTTACTAAAGTTCTCCAATATGCTAACGACTTGCTGCTACTTGATAGACTGCAAAACTTGGTATTAATGTTGACAAAATTAAGTTTGAAGATCGACAACACAGAAGAAAATTACCATTATAGATTAGTACAAGTTCCTCGGAGTCCAAGTCCCCCGGTCCGCTAGGGGGAATTTTACAACTGAAACCCTCTTCTAAACTGTTCATTTAAAGAGTGAGATTATTTTAATGTTTATGTTCCTCCGTTAAATTCCACCTAGTTTCTTTACCACTGTTGGTTCTGCTCGCTACTCCTAGTCTCCAAGTCTTCCTGAAGTAGACGGTTAGCAGCAACATGCGTTCATAGCGGATGCCACTGTAGAGACCTTGGCAGGTTCCCCGTCTACAAATGAACCTCGCGAAGGCATCAAAAAAAGCCTGAGTGAGGAATCATCTAGCACCTTAATATCTGTGTTTTGTTGGTTAAACGCGACCTCTTAGTAAGAGTTTAATGGAATCAATTGACTGAAGTTGGAGAAGCAGAAATTATTCCCTAGGTGATTGAAACCAGAAAAGCATTCTCTTGGTATTCCCAAATCTTCTTTCAACTAATAATAACATATTGACATAAATGTCGACGTCTTGGAACCACAGCGTAAAATGTATGCAAGCGTGTAAAGAAGGCGTTGAAATAAACTCAAACGCCCATTAAGAGGGAAAATATTTTAACAAATTGAAAGAAACACAATCCACTGCAGAACCTTCCTAAAACTGCATCTTAATTCCGCAAAACCGGTAACAAATACGGGTCTCACCTCACAACAAACTTATAATTGAGTTAATCAAACGTCTTGACCAGTGGAGGAAAATTAATCGATTCGACATTCAGGAAGTTTCGTCTCCGCATGGCCATCAGTTCCTCAGTTACTCTCTCGAGGTGTATACTGTATAGGTACCTTTTTGAAATTACTTTTGAAACTTTTAACAGAAAACTTTCCTCACAATTCCGTAAACTAACTGCGGGCTTCGGCATGGAACTAAAAAATTTAATTCCACACAAGCACCAGGCGAACTAATAGTGTTGGTAATTATCACCACTTTGAAGCAAGTTCTGGACAAGTTTTTTCCCTTTAACTACATTCCACATCCCATCGCGGTAGAGAGGAAGGCGTCACAACTTCCACCGTCACTTCCGATCTCTCTGCAACACTCGAAACCTTTGCAAGGTTAATTAAGCAGAAATGTGTAGTGAAAACGAATTGAAAAAAGAACAACAAAAACAAGTTTCAGGTACCTAGTTTCTGTATGCGTTCTCCGTCGCTTGTTTTAGAGGTCTTTTGCATCTCAGTGGAATGCATCTTTCGAGCCTTGTACAGTTTAAGGCGGTTATTAGGGCAGAAAATTACACGAGCATTGGATTAACCTCAGCCCACTGTATACAATAGTTGTTCCCGGTAATTTTTTTTATGTTAGTTTTGTTACCTACACTGAAAGTGTGGCTACAAAGGAGTTAGCGATGTATGTGAAGTGACGAGAACGATGATTATGTTGGGGCGGTGCAGCGGCGCGAGCTGAGCTCAGTGGAATTGTTAATCACAAGTTTGTTGTTAACTCTGGCACGGATGATGTAGTCAGGCTAATAAACGCTTCCACATTGGGAAAAGTTCTGCCCTCCTTGAGTGGCTGATGGGTTGGGTGTGGGTGTGGGTGTGTAGGTACACTTTGTTAGCGGGAAAATTGAAAACATGTTTCCCTTCAAAACTATGGAAGCTCGCTGAACTGCACTTAAATGGAGAAAGTTGATTTTAGTGAGTGAACTCCACCGCCATTAACATGACTGAGAGAAATTACGCGGGCGGAGGACGGTGGGGTGGAGGCCTTTTTGGAAAGTTTATTTGGCGGTAAGTTAGCTGGTAGCTGGAAAGACCGTATTTAGCAAAATTATTTAAATGGGTTTGAAGTCAGGCAGTTGGAAAAGTGCCTTGTGGCGAGTAGGCGTTCAAAGGAGTTTCTGAGACAAACTATACATAATGTTGGGAGCAGAAGGGAGGCAAACGGTGGCTTCATGAAATCCGGGAGTAGTATTTTCAGCAAGGTAACAACAACCGTTCAGTATGGTATACATGGTAGTGGAGTCCGATTCGAATGGAGCTGGAGTAGTTTATAACTTGAGGGTCTTATTCGAAGAAGGTGGTATTTTTTTGATTTTAATTTTGTGGGACTGGTCAAGCTGGGTTAAATTTTGGACACATTGTGCATATGGGTTTGCGTTAAGTACGTAGCTTTCCTTTTCAAAATGAATAACGGAAACTTACAAACCGCGCCTCACTTGAATAAATAAATAAAATAAATAAATATTTTGGCGCGACTGGTCTGTGGGACCCAAGGCCTAGCTTTTCGCAACCATTCGTTTTGTGTGGGTTTTCAATTTTTGGGACGAATGCAAGGGATCTACAATTTTACGCCGAGTCCAAATGGCCAATTGAGAAGCTCTTTCATGACAGTTTTACCCTCGGATGTTTGTCAGTCGTCCGCGAGAGAAGGGGGAGTGGAAAAAAAACCTTAAGATGCAATTTGGTTCTTTCGGGATTTTATGTTTTTGCTATTCTCGATTTGCTGATGATACCTTCCAGATTCGTAGACGTTAATAGCAAACCATCCTCCAAACACCGTCAAAAATATTAGGGTCTGGTCTATGGGGAGGCCCTCGTAATTAATCGACGTTTTGGGGGGTTCGAACGGAAGTCTTAAAAAATCGGGCGGTACGGACTGGAGTAGTCTCAGGCTGAAAACAGCACTTCAAATGCCTGAACACGTTTTAAATCCGGAAATGACCTTTTAAGTACACTTTTGTAAGCCAACGTGTTAATTTTTGAAGTCAGAATCTGCAGTTTTTCCATAATACGTTATCGCTCCACAAACCATACCTAATACAACATTCGTTCTAAGGTTTTGAGCATGAAGGAGGTTAAGCTAATAGGTCTGAAGTCCTTCGCGGATTCGTGAGCAATTTTGCCGACTTTCGGAATGAAAACTACTCGTACTTGCCTCCACGACTGAGGAATATGATACTGCTTCTGTAAATTTTCAAGAGCAGGGGCATCACTGCATTTTCATGTTTCTGTAGCATGATGAAGAGAGTGCCATCCTGTCCCGGTGATTTATACCAAGCGAAGCTGTGAATAGCCCAGGAAATCTTTTCTTTGGTTATACTTATAATGCGCTTTATTCCTACCCTGTAGGAAAGTGTGTGTTAAGTAGAAGCTCTAGTAGATTCCGTTCGTTCTCTGAAATATGGACTATAGGTAGAGTGTCCTTTGGATAGAATCTTACGGAGTCTAGTAGATTCCTTTAGAGTGTCGATCGATTGACAGTATTCGGACCATGCTTGTGTCTTAGCTGATCTTATGGATTTTTTGTAGAATTTTAGGCAGTCTTTGTAAGGTTGCCAGTACTAATGCCTGTAGCAGATATTGAAAATGTCCCTAGTCAACCTTCTCACATTGGTTAGGTCTTCATTTTTTTGCTATATTTTTTTTGCTATATTTAACGTGACACGATGCCTTAAAGGCCGTGTTCATTGCCCTTTCTAGTGCAAGTAGAATTGTGTCCAGTTCAACACATGAGTTGATTTTCATATGTGTAGTATGACAAAGTTTAGAGTTTAAGACTTCACCGAAGGTCGGTGGTGCGCGGGAGATGAATGCCACAAATATTTTGTTCGTATTCTTCATTGGATGACGGAGTTCAACCCCCCGTTCAGTATATTTCGACAGCATGCACGACACCCAATTTAATTAAAAAGGCAAACATACAACAGTGATAAGGTTAATGCCCTACAATTACCCCAGGAAGACTAAATCACCGAAATTTGGTGGCTCTATATGCGAAGAACACATCAGGATTAGCTTAGGGGATCTCTTGTTTTTTTTTTAATTTTTTTCGTTGCGTCCAAAGGATGTGTAATGTTCAAAAGATACTTATTGCCCGTGCTACTAGCATGCACGATTCGCGGGATATGTTTCTCCAGTGCCTCGCGCCTTACGTACTAAACCACACCCCTGTACTCTTCTACCACTCTCCCCGCGGGACTGCCGTTAGGTATTACTTCGCAGGGCTGGTTAGCAACTTATGCCAAATCATCTACGTCTGTCACTTCGACCCTTCTTAGTCTTTTGGCTCTTCTTAGCTCGTTTTGTACGCTCGTAATGTATGAACATATTTCCAACCAGTCGTCTTCTGAGCTCAACATACGCTCAATGAGAAGCTGTGGAATGGGTTAGTTCAATCTTTCCCCTGAAAATCGTCTGCAGTGGAACATTACGTGCTCCGTATCCTCGTCTTCATCTAGGCATTCGGGGCATAGAGGCGAGCTATCGTGGCCGAATCAGTGAAGATAACTTCGATAGCCGCCGTGCCGGTCGATGGGAATCATTCTTACAATAACGCAGGCTGCTTCGTCCGAAATTGTTGGGAATCCGCTTATTGTTCTTATTGCTCAGAGCCTGTATGCTGACGAGAGCTTCCTTCTTGTTTTCTTCGTTGTAAGAGCCCCTGCCCAGTGCAGCGTATATCAGTATTGAGCTGACCACCCTAAATAACAGAATCCTTCTGGCGTATCCAGGGCCACCGATGTTTGGCATAATCCGGGAAAGAGCTGCTTGCAACTGTGACGCCCTTTTGCTGGCGTACTGGATGTGCGTTTTAAAGCTTAACCTGTAGTCGATACTCCTAGGTACATTAATGACTCATTTGATCTAATTAGACGGTTTCCAACACGGAAAAAAGCATATTCCACAGTCTGTCGGTCGGTCTTGTGGTTAGCTAGTTCTATCCCTGCAGACTCTAGCCAATTCTTGATTCTGGCTACTGCTTCATCCGTGGCGGACTCTATCTCGTGGATATGTTTGGCCACAGTAACCAGAGCGATATCGTCAGCAAAGCCTATAACTTTAACTCCTTGTGGCAGCGTTAATCGAAGAACACCGTCGCACATTATGTTCCACGGGAGGGGTCCAAGAACCGATCCTTGTGGTACTCCCGCGGTGATGCTGTAGTAATTAACGCCATCGTCAGTATGGTACCTTAACTTCCTGTCGGTAAGGTAGTTTGCGACTATATTCAGCAGGTAGTACGGCGTTTCCATTCTGGCCAAGGATCTCCTAATCCATGACCAGCTTGCCGAATTAAAGGCATTTTTAACATCAAGATCTCTTGTAAGGAGCCGAAATCTCTCACTTGACTGTGTTTTACTGGTAGACTGACACACCCAATCGAGTATAGCGACTAATCGGAGTTATGTGTTAGGTAACTTAAGCTATTAAACCTAAACCAACTCTCATCGGCTATAGTCTTAAATTTAAGTCTTTTTCGATTTCAACACGGCATGGCGTATCCACGCAAAACCAGCGAAACAATCCTAAGCTCCTCCATCCAACACAACAACAAACTGCAAAATCCTTAATTGAAATCAAATCAGTTTCGCTATCTACACGTGGCACGCACAATGCCCCACATAATTTATGTATTTCACTGTCACCAAATCTCCATTATATGATCGATACGCAGCTACACCGATGTGACATGTCTTCACGCTGTCAAGGAAATTGATGCTGCCGAATTAGGTGTGCGAATCGATTTTCTTGTTGCTGACACCGCACTATTATTATCTACCATTGATATTATTACCAATCTGAATAGGTCCCAAATTGGTCTGGCTCTGGATTTTCGTATAAATACCTCTCCATAGAGAGCACACACACATACATATTAAAATATTCTGATTTATGGTAGCATTACGATCAAAAGTTCTCACACACTGCACGCCAATGTAGTCAGTGTAATTTATTGCATTACCACATGTTTCACATGCGTTCCCCAGAGAAATGCTTTGTATCTGCAAACGGAAAACTCCATGCAGATTGAGCCGAAGATAAATTGCTGAAAACCTCTGAGTAATAAGCATGTCTCTAGATAATTCAATAAATAATAAATAAGTATTGCGCAATTGCTAACACGTCCCAATACACCGCCTACATGTACATATACGCAAAAAAAAATTATAAGGGAAGCCACCATTCAGAACCGCACCGCACCTCGGCATCCCTTACGAGATTACGCTGACTTGGAGCGGAGTAGAAAATCCGTATCCATGTCTCATGTGGTGGCTGGTATAATGGTTAAATGTTTTTCTGATAAAATTATGAACCTCACGCCTAGTTTGTGGCACTTGAGTGTGTGTGGTGTGTTGTGCGCGTATACTTGACTCAAAGGAATTCATGGTCGAAGGAGCCTTTTGAATGCTGCTCGCAATTAGGGTCGCCTAGTATATGTATATATTGGGAGGGAGAGATCACGGGTCTTTGAACGCGCACCCATACTTGCAATTTCCGAATGAGTTTCGTCCTAACGGCATGGCATAGTATTAAGAATTCCTAATTAAAATTTTATTCTCAAATGGGTGAGGTTATGGTTTTATTGGCTTTGAACTCAATTTGGAATTTTCAATGAGAGTTGCCCCATCTCCCGTGAGCGGTCTTAAAAGGGGTTAGGTCGTGCGGTACTTTGTACTTCTAATGGGTTTTGGGTCGAGTGATATGCGTGACCGAAATACCATTTCATTTCGTTTGGCTCACAGCAGTGCATAACATATATGGGGACGTGTGATTGGCTGCTATACCTAGTGATTTCTGACAGCCGGCGGAGGATAAATTCGCATTTCGATTAAATGGATTTTTCGGAGTATATCCGAATTTTTCTTTCAAATTTAATTTTCACCAACTAGGTACCTACTAGTGATCGAATTTCTAGTAGCAAATGACTTGAGTGTGCAATTTTTTTTAAGGGAGTATTTTTATTTAAGCCTTCGAGATCACCCAAACCTTTGCTGTGAAAGAATTTGCTTAAACGAAACAGGCAAGTCCATGTAGAACATAGCCACAATGGTGTCAACTGTTTTTAAGAGTCCGTTTTTTAACTTTCTCATATTAAACGTAGTAATAGAAAGATTTATTTTATTCGTATAAAATGTTGAACTCGAGGTTTTAATCAATTCTGACATAGGAACTCAAAAAGTGGCTATCGCGATTCTGTCCGTTCCTCAGGTTGTCCGGTTGTCCGTCTGCTCCTGAGCAGACCTCATGACCACATATGTCAAACAGGTCACAAAGGAAAACTCAGATTTTGTACTATCTGCCATAATTCGCGAAGAAAAATACAACTAATACCAGCGCCAGAGGCAGCTACTTGACACGCCCCGCCTCAGAATCCGCACATGCTACCTGTTGCTCCTCCTAGGGTTGCCATAAAATAAATGTTAAAACATGGGACAATTTTCTTAAAAAGCGAGACATGGCGGAACATTTTAGAAATATTTGTAAACTAGCTGACCCGTGCTCGCCTTGCTTCACCCTTGGGATTTTTTTATAAATATGTTCCCTTCCTTGGACCTTTCTAAAAGCAATATAAAGCAGAAAAAAAGACAATAAAAACATAATTTTAATTCCTACTAAAAATTCTACACAAAAAAGATTTACGCAAAGTTCTGTTATTTGTTCCCTCTAACCCACCTCAAATGTCGGCGAAAAGAAGCAACACGAATGAAACAACTTGACATTGACACACGAACCCTACCCCAGCCCATATCCAAGCTTGTTCCAAACGTGTTCAACCTGAATGTATGCGCTGAAAAGAGACGACTGCCCATTGATACAACTGCAACGATACTCGCATTTTTTATTCTACAGTTTTATTATATGTAGAGAAGAGATTCCTAACCATCCTTTATTTGGGAGGACAGTCCTCCTTTTCAACTATTTGTGCTCCTGTCCTTTCTTACTTGAAAATATCCTCCTATTCAAAAATCTAAACTTAATTTCGTAAGATATACGTCTTCTCAATGGCATGCACATGGACACCCTTTTTTGTCACGATGTCATATACAATTAAAATTATGATAGACGTCACTTTTTAATTAATTCCTTTTTTCTCAACTTTTAGTCTTTCAACTTTTTTGGTTTGTTTTGTTTCTTTAAATTAGGTACATTTTCTTTGAAAAAGTAAATATTGTTATTGGAATATACCTACGTTTCAATTGCTTTTATAAAATTAAATGAAATTATTTAATTCTTTGTTACGACAGCAAATGCCTTCGATATATTTATTTCTTTTGTATTAAATTGTTAATTTTTTTATTTAAATATAGAATTAATTCTTTAGCAAAAAAATGTTTAATTTTTTTTAATACTTAGCTTCTTGTATGTTTTTGAATAAAACAAAAAATAATTACTTCATTTTGGTTTTATTTTATTAAAAACGTACAAAAAGCGAAGTATTAAAAATAAATTAAATATTTTTTTGTTTATACACATTTGATGTTTAAATAAAAAAATAGTTCAGTATTGAACTAAAAAAATGAATACTTAATTTTTGTTTTATTTGAAGAAATATTTTCAATATTATTAACTACTTCACATAGGTAACCCTACTAAAAGTAATCTGTGAACAGTTCACTGGACCACGTCGTCTTATACATGTTAAATGAATGTTATTCAAGCCAATGGCTTAAAATGCGACTTATCAATGAATATTAGGTCCCGCGCGCTCCTAATACGAGCGATGGCATTGGGCTTTAGTTACCGGACCAAATGGATCTTAAGCGCAGTTGTGTGACAACATATTTTCAAAGTCTTCCACAAAGTCTTGTGGTTTCTTTTGGAAAATGCGTTTTAAGCTTCTGGCGCGACAAGTCTATGGGACCCAAGACCTAGCTTCTCACAACCATTCGTTTTGTGTTAGTTTTCAATTTTTGGGACGAATGGAAGGGATCTACCATTTTAAACCGAGTCCTAACAGCTAATTAAGAAGCTCTTTCATGATAGTTTTACTCCCGGATGTTTGTCAGACGTTCGCGAGATGTGGCGCAGTGGAAAAAAACCTTAAGATGTAATTTGGTTCTTTCTGGACTCGACCCCTCGCTTAGTAGTTCAACACACTAACTAATAATAGCCGATTGCAATAAAATAAAAACTAAGTAATTCTCCATTTTCTGTGTCACGATTTTCTGAGAAATCCAAACGGATTGCGTGAGTCCTTTTAACATGGTGCTGTAACAAAACCACATAAATAAACAAACAAAATCATATAAATAAAATTGGTGTAGTTCTGTTCGACTTTTATTCAATTTGACTGCATGCCTTTGAATGCAAAAATCTTAAAAACTGCTTAAGTTATTCTGATGAATTTTTCACGCGCCTATAGAGGATACCTAGGCCTACAATCTCCACTTTGTTTCAACTCTATATCTCTATAAATTCCAGAGAAAATTGGACAAGAGTAATTTATTTTTTCGTTTTCTTTTGTTTTTTCCTTTGCGACGCTTTGCGTTCGAAAATACTGGGGGCATTTAAATATAGTAAATGCCAACTTAAAGAGGACATATGCAGGTACAACATAGGATATCCATTTACTCGATATCTTAAAAGGTTTTTAAATAAATAGACAAAATTTGTAACATTTCTACTATTTTCAAATGGGTGAGTGGATATGCACTTCATTCTCAAATCAAACATACTAAACGCGCAATATATTTGGGTACATCTCTTTTAACTTTATTTTACTCCTGTGACAGACAGAGATAGTATTCTGTTTGGTTTGCTAAGCAACAAAAAAAAATAGGGTAAAATAGCCTATTGTTGGCACCCCACCATGAGCCAATTACTGGCACAAAGTACACCGCCCATCATTGGAAAATTGAGAATTGAGACACTGTTTGCCTGTTTTTTTTTTAATTATCTTATACCACAATATATTATAGGTGCCAATAATAGGACTGAGGAATGCCAATGAATGGAACGAAGTGCAGATAATTGGTGAAAATTGACTTTGCTTTATTTTACTGTATGTTTTTTAAGTAATTTTATATTTTGTTTATGTTTTTTATTAAAAAAAAAACTTAATAAATGTAAATGAATTATGTACTTTAATGTTATTTGAATGTTTATTTTTTATATTTACACACACATAAAGACTCAAGTTTTCTTAAGGTACCAATGATTGGGTGTTTTACCCTATAAATTATAATGTGAAATATGTAGGAAAGACGTGTCTGCTCTCTTGCTCAGTTCCTATTTCACTCATGCATTAATAAACCCTGTGGAGTCCATATAACCCGATTCCCACCGACTTCCCATTTATAATTCTTAAATTTTTTTAATTAACAAAAACCAAATATACACGAAAGCCTACCTACCAAATAAATTTAATATTCACAAAAAAGTACACACACGTAACCCATCAACTAAATATTGTGTGTGTATCCATTTTCATCCATCATCGTCGTCTTCACGACAAAGCAATCGTAACCCCAAATATGTCGGGTTATTAAAGCTCTCACTGTCACTGGACAGTTGATTTTGAAAGAACATTTTTTATTTGTATCTATTTTTTCTTTCCTGAGGAGAGAAGAGTATACTGTGAGACCTCTTTGTTCAACCTGCTTGGCCATGCGCAATCACACACACACACACACAACACAGTACAGCGGATGCAGTGCAGGTATGTAATGTGAGGTGTTTCGTGTGTGTCGATGTTTCAGCCACTCTTATACCGTCTTTGTTCTCTTGATCTTGATGAGTTTCTATTTCATTTAATTTCCTGGATGTGTTTGGTTATGGGTGGTGTGGCGGGAGGGGGGCATGGGATTGAGTATTGAGAGACATAGTAGAAAGCAGATACGGTGTGAAATGTTTACGGGATTGAGAGAGACAATGATTTAACATTTTAACATTTGAAGCGAATACCTGTTAACATAACGTTGATAAGAAGGAAGACGAATTGTTTTATACAGTGCTAACTGGTAAGAAATATCTCTTATTCGCCAAATTACGCGTTATGAGAAATGTGGATGTGAAAGAGTTCATAAAAAAAATACTAAACTACTACTAATTGTAACGAATAATCAAAGAAACCACATTTTGCACGGGCGAAGCCGGGCGGGTACAGCTAGTTTATAAATAAAATAAATAAATAAATAAATATTTTGGCGCGACAGGTCTATGGGACCCAAGGCCTAGCTTCTCGCAACCATTCGCTTTGTGTGGGTTTTCAATTTTTGGGACGAATGGAAGGGATCTACAATTTTACGCCGAGTCCAAACGGCTAATTGAGAAGCTCATTCATGACAGTTTTACTCTCGGATGTTTGTCAGACGTTCGCGAGAGGTGGCGCAGTGGAAGAAAACCTTAAGATGTAATTTGGCCCTCTCGGGATTCGAACCTGAGCCCTTCGCTTAGTAGCCCAACACACTACCACTAAGCCACTGCGCCGACAAAACAAAATTTACAATTTTATTATAATGAAACTGGGAACTAAGTCTGAGGGCTTATTTTTTCGTGATCGTCGATCGTACGTTTCGTTACAAACAGCGAGAGTCCTTGCCATTGGGTCTCTAAAAAGATCTTCATCTCTGCCGTAGGTGCAGTAGGACGAGTAATCTTATCACTTTATTTCGAAATGTTTTTTTTTTTGTAATATTTAAAATGGGTTCCATAAGCTTGTAATAATTTTGGATTAAATAATAAAGTTCCTATTCCCTATCCCTATATTTGTTTTCATTTAATTTTTTACACCCGACTTGTATTTCAACTTTGCATCTGCAAACGGAACCTGGGGTCGAATTACCGCACCCGTTAGCGAGCGATACGTCACTGAATTTTGTTGATTTTAGATGCAAAACAATAACAAATTCAGTCACGTATTGCTCGATCACGGATGCGGTAATTCAACCCCTGGACCGTTTTAAAATTGAACAAAAAGAGTATTTTCTGAGAAAAATGTTCATTAACATCTTTCAACTCGTTCCTATGGTAAAATATTTAAATCTTGTATGCACTTACGAAATCCAAAATTCTAAATTTCTAAATTCCAAAATCCCGCTCCATGATTTCCAAAGTGGCTTTCCAAATTTTTAAGCTTATGTTCATAGAAATTTGATTTTCTAAAGTCATATCACTTACCTAGTTAATGAGGTGTATGTCTGTGCATGGCTGAACTCGTTACTTAGTTATATGCACTTGCACAAATTGCATAAGTTGTTCCATAAGCCTTGCAGGTTCTCCTCTCCGTATGCGAAATAGAGAAAAAATAAAATCACTAAAATAGAATTAATATCCCCCGAAGGGTAGCACAGAGTGCAGCCTCTTACCGGACTATATTGCTGGCTAAAATAAAAATGAGGAATGCGGAACAAAAAAAAAATCAACACAAAAGGATAACCGCTTCACTATCAAATACAATAGGTGCTTCTGAAGTTTCATTTTACGTGAAATGTTTACTTTTTACGTACGGAAATTGTGGAATGCTATTCAATGCAATGTTGGCCAACAGCGAAATGAGTCCCTTGGGTACTCTCGGATCGGAGTGTTTCCCCTTTTTTTCGAGGGGGGTGGATGGTTGTAAATCGTACCCAATGCCAGGAAATTTTTACCCCGTTTTTCTTTTCTTTGTTATACAAACACATAACACACACAGACTGTATGGCTTTCTCTTTCTCGCAAGGGCATAAATTGTCCAGCGTTATAGCGTTTTTCGGATTTTTGCCGCACCAGCATCCGGGTCCAGTGTAATTGAATTTTTAATCCCGTTTATAGTCAAGTGATCTGCCTGCTGCTGCTGTTTTCCTGCAGTTATGGTTCTTGATTCCCGGAATCATATGGAAGACTTTTTCGTAGCTAGAGGTGTTTCCATTGTTGTTTGTTTTTTTTTTATTAATGGAATTTAGCTAGTTCTGCTTCTGCTTTTGTGGTTGGTTATCATTTTTCAATTAAGGACTGGCGACTGAATTGGATACTGGACGAAAGTGGGCAAAGGGTTTGTTTTTACTTTGGTAACATTTTATTTAGTTTTTTCTTTTAAACAAACATGGAGAGATTTATTGCAACTATATGGTCTTGTGGTTAAAATGCTTTGTTCGAATGGGTAAGTAGAAAAATAAAATGTTGTGGCTCTTGAATTTAACTGTGTACTTATATGGCCAATGAAGCAGGCAAATAACCACCCTTTCCCTCCCATGGTAGCCATTTGGCTACCACGCACATTTTTTAAAGTAACTATTACAAAACAGGCAATATTAAAAGAATTCTTGTTTTTATTAACCTGGCAAGATCATTTTCTTCCAGTTTATTGGAAAAAATTTTGTATGTTTTACCTGGTAACGATGTTGTCGCAACGTAACTTTTGGTCGCGAATTTGAACAGGTAAATATAAGTTTTGTTACCGAAAAAAAATGTTTTTGTGCAAATAACATTGTTATAAAAATTATTTTGTAAAATACAAAACGATATCTAAAAACACGTTGCAGAAATACGCGATTAACCAGTGGTTGCCGATTTTCTACATTGGGGTGTTATCGAGCATTTGAATTGAGAAAAAAAACCGTTTAGCTTCGAATGCTGTCATTTATGTAGAGTAAATTTAAAACAATAATAATACAATAAAGCACTTCGTTATCCGTTAAAAGCTTTCCGTTTTTATATATCTAATGACTATTTTTTGACTAGGATCTCATTTAAGCCATTGGCAGCAACACAATACCTATATTCTGTTTTCCGTCAAGGTTAAAAGGTTAAAAGGTATGTAAATAGTGCTGTTGTTGAAAATGATATACGTATATTTATTCCAATTGAATAGAGATCAACATGTCAATTGAACGATATTTGCTAGGCTTAGAGATAGAACTCTGTAAAATTTTAGATGGTGATTTCTCGGAAGAAGAGGAGGAAATGGAGGATGAAACTGAAATGCTGGTTGAATATATAGAAAAACATTGCGAGAACATTCCAGTTGAGGATACCTACTCAGTTTCTTGAAGAACTTGGTAGGTCTTATATTTTTTACTTAAATTTTGTGTACGCTTAGTTATTGTTCTTATATATATTAAAGATGAGAGTGCCAACGAAATAGTTGAGATGGTGGCAAATTCAGAACCAGATTCATCGAAAGATCCTCCCGATCCAGAGTTAACTCCTTTTGAATATTTTAAGCTTTTTGTTGATGACTTTATTATCGAAGACATTGTTTTCCAAAGTAATCTTTACTCGGTTCAAAATGATATCGACAATCCACTCAATACTAATTTTAGCGAAAAAGTTCTTTGGAATTTAATTTAATGTAATGTATCCAATATATTGGGCAAGTTGTACAAGATTAGCACCAATAGCTGACATAATGCCACGAAATAGATTTGATTTTCTAATGAAAAACCTGCACTTAAATGATAATTCAAAAATGAAAGACCGCACAGATTCGGTCCTTTTCTGAATAAAATCAGAGCAAACTTCATAAAAATCGAACCTGAGGAAATGAATTCTATAGATGAAGTGTTGATTCCGACCAAATAAAATCACTATAACGTGTTTGAAATCTCGGGTTTTATTTTATGATTGATTTGCTACAGTCTCAAACACTATTCTATTTGCTTTTATTTATTCTATTCTTTTTATTTCTCCTTTCTCCTTTTTCTTTTCCTGTAACTTATTATATTGTAAACTTAATTGCTATACTAAGATTATAATAATAATAAATTTAACTGAAATTATAAATTAAAAAAAAAATTAAAAAATTGCATATCTACTTTTGTGTTCTTATAAGTCTTATATACATAGTACTAGTTTATTTTATACTAGTTCGTAATAAATGAAATCATATTCAGCTTAATGTGCTTATTTTTATTTCAGTTTAAAACAACAATTCCGCTGTTTCTTACGAACGGTTAAAAACAATTCGGGAAATAATGTGATATGGTATATCACTTTATCCGAAGGCAGTATATCACATTATCCGCCAGTTTTATTAAGGCGAGTTACAGAGCTTTTTTTTAATTTTTCTTCTGCAGAAGCCTTAAGTCGAAATATTATGCGCAATGCATAAAAAAGCTATAATGAATAGTCCGGCAAGAGTTATGTCATAAAAATTACGAGTGAGTGACAGAAAACAAATGCCTATATCACATTACCCGAAGTTACTCTAAATATAATAAAAAAAAAAAACTATTTTGTTCATACGGAAACTCCAAGCGATAGGTGTTTAGGTGACGGATTGCTGGCGTATTGTCTACAAACCTAATAAAAATTTAAGTATTCAATAAAAACAAGAAGTTTAAAATTGTTTAAATATTCATTGTGCAGAAAAAATAGATTATTTTTTTTAATAAAGGAGTCAAAAACATACTTTCGGACATTTATGTTCACATTTTCTTCCCTTCCTTCTTCGTTTTCCACATACAAATATAAACTTATTGAATCCATTTATTTTAAACAAAATATGAAATTTTAACAATCAACAACAGCAACACAAAAAAAATTATGTCGGGAAACTGTAATATAATTGAGACACGAGTTAATGTTCTCTGTGTGAATGTTCTTTATTAACTGAACGAGGATCTACCTTAGCTTATGGACTAACTCTATGTATTATCCCTAATAATATAAAACAAAGTGAATATTTTTTTGTGTGAAGCTACAGAACAAACGGGTGAACGGATTTTGACAATTTTTTTTTTATTTGTTAGCTTTTTATGAGGAGCAAGTTCGTGCATTTAAAAATATTTCATTTTGATTGTGGAAGTCTAAGAAATTCAATAATTAGACTTTGAACACAAAAAAGTGAACTTCTCCTTCGTCTATTTGAATGAAATTAATTCCATTTTTTAGATACCTCAATCGCGCATCTTTTAAGTCCAAAACTAAGTTTCTATTCGTTATATTAGCTGAGCAATATTAAAAAATCCTTTGCGAAATTCCTTTTTTATCAATTTGATAATTGACCAAGATTTTCCAATCGATCTCAGTGGTGGTTTCTTTTTCAGTTTTCTTTCAAGGTATATTCGTATTTTTTGAGAGAGCGGGAGGGTTTTTTTTGCATATTAATACTCAGAATCGGAACTGTAGTCGAATGGATTTGTTCTGCTCATGCTCAAGTGCTTTGCATGTTGCATCTGCTCAGCTCATGCGTTTAAGGTTGCGCTGAGTGAGTTATTTTTTAGTTGGGTAGATATAGAGTATGTATATGAATGTGGCGAGTGTGCTGTCCATTTGAGTGGGACGGAGGATGGGACCGAGAATCGAGATTGAGTGTGATAACAGATAAGATAATCGGCCCATGCGAGGTATCTGTCGGAACGGAAAATTCTCCGATTTTATACGATTCGCAGGAATTTTGCTTCGAGTTGTTCTTCGGAACATCTATTCGGAATATTTCTCCGACAATTTGTAAGGCATACCTATCGGCGAATTACGTTGAAGTGCGATGAAGTGCATTTTTTTCTTCAATTTTTAACAGCTAGGTTCCGATATAATCCGACAGAAATTGTTTGCGGAATTTGTTAACCATTTGGATTTGAGCCTCCGACAGAGTAGGTATGCGTTGCGGGGAATTTTCCGCTCCGACGGATACCTCGCTAGGGCCAAATGTGGATGTGACATGTGAAGTGTAAAGTGTTAAGGATTGTAAGCAACGTTGCCAGACTTTTAAAAATGAAAATGCTAAATCATATCTATAAATAAAAATGGTGTAATTCTGTTCGACTAAAATTGAATTTGACTGCACATCTTTAAATGCAAAAACCTTAGAAATTGCTGAATATATTTTGGTACATTTTTCACAGGCCTATAGACTATAGTAGAGGATACCTAGGCCTACAATCCCAACTTTATTTCAACTCCATATCTCTATAAATTCCGGAAAAAAAATTGGACAAGATTAATTTATTTTTTTGTTTCGTTTCGCTTTTTTCTTTTTCACGTTTTGCGTCCGAAAAAAAGAGTAAATACCAGCTTAAGAGGACATCTTCAGGTACCACTTAGGATAACTATTAACTAGATACCTAGGTATCTTTTAAGGTTTTTAAATAAATAGGCAAAATTTGAAACATTTCTACGATTTTCACCTGGGTAAGTGGATACTGGATATGCTTTTCATTCTCAAATCAAACAAACCAACCGCGCAATATATTGGCATCTCCCTGTGACACAAAGGCAGTATGCTGTTTGGTTTGCTAAGAAAAAGGGAAACCTATAAAAGAAATGCCAAATTTGTAGGAAATCTGTGGTGTGTCTGCTCTCTTGCTCAACTTCCATTTCATTCAACCTGGCTGTGGCGTGGCGTCCATATAACCCTAACCCGAGTCCTACCGAATTCCCTTTTTAAGTTTTCACCAGTCAACACTATCTACCAAAAACCAAATTAATATACATGAAAGCAACCAAATGAATTTAATATTAAGAAAATGGTGCACACACGTAATCTGTCTGATTAATAAAACTGGCTGGCTATAAGAGAGGTTTTACAAATTTGAAGCATATTCATTTAAACATGGTTACTTATAAACCAATTTTCGATATCATTAACACCGATTGAATGTGTACATTTTTCCTAAATAACTGGTGAAAATTGGATCAAAATGTTATTATTTTTTTTTTAACTGTTCTGAAACCACATTTTGCACGGGCAAAGCCGGGCGGGTACAGCTAGTATTAGTATATGACGTGTAAGTGAGAAAGCGAGAAGGGGCCGTTATCATATATAACTAATTATGTCTGTTAACAAGACAACCGTGGGGTGACACTTTACTATTACAACTACCTCTTACACCTCCCCCTTTAAGTTATAAAAAAATAGTTTACAATAATTGCAATAAATTCATTTCTTTTTTGTATGCTAATTCAAACTCAAACAAGTTTACTTTTTATTTTAATTCATTATTAACAACCAGAGTTACTTAAGCTAACTCACTAGTTGTGGTTGACTGAATGCGTGGTCTAGGCCGAAGAAGGTACGGTGATCGACTTTTATTTGTAACTATTTTGTTTTCATTGTTTTTACTTTCAGTATTGTTTTTCACGTAAGGCAGCTCAGGAACTGTATCATAAGCAATCCTTGAATATTTCAAGTGTCTGCTAGTTTGCCCTTCAACCCATTCATCCGGTAGAATGGACCTCCAACATAGTTACAGTAGAGAAGCCAAATAAGTCAATTCGTGTTTGTCTTCATCCACAATGTTTGAATAGTGTGTTAGTGGTAGAACAGTGCAAAATTCCCACTATAGGGAAGCTCAGAGCACAGTTAGCAGACATGACAGTATTTTCCGTGTTTTATTTAAAAGATGTTTTTTTTTCATGTTCAGCTAGATAAAAAATCAAGTTATAAATAAAATAAATGCATCATGCTGTCAAATACTTGGAAAAATAAATGGAAAATTTAAAGTCAGAATGGAAACTGCAAAGCGTGGGGAACAATAATTTTCGCCCCGTTCGGAAAAGCGGGCGAAATTAAGGAATCGCTTTTAATACGATCCGCCGTGCATTTGGCAAAATCCCCCCTGTATAATATATATCAATGAGGACAACAAGTGTCCCTGAGGGCTATAACAGCCAACTTAGTGGAAAACAATCAAAACATGGGAAGTTTTTTTTTGGAGTTTTTCAATGTCTTGCTGGATAAAGATTAAGTGAAATCTAGAAAATCTAGAGAATTTGTTATGTCCATGGATTTCACATTTTTGAACCCCGGAAAAAAAATTTAACGACAAAAACGACTAAATCGAGAAGGCTCTTAAAAAGCTGGACAAACAAAAATATCAATTATAGACTTTCTGATTCAGTTGAAAAATGAGAATAACAACATTCCAACTCAAGAACCAACAAAATGTTTAACCAACAAATGTTTAAATTTAAATTGCTTTGCCAAGCTGTCGAAAAGCTATACCTACTAAGAATTGAAGCCCATAACGGCCTTATGACGCTTTAGCAAAGCGACAAAAAGCCATGTGTTTCGAAATATAACCTTTTGTCACGGCACCGACAGAAACACATCCCTGTAAAAATTGGCAAAACTTCTATAAGTTCGGAAGAAGCTCTCCTTCCTATCCAAGCAACAAGTTTCGCAGCACAAAATCTATAACACAAAATTGAGACGTTCCATTTAAATTAATTTAAACATTTTTTGTTTCATCTAATAGGCACTTAGGTACATACAAGTCCTCTGCAGACTGTGTAAGCAGATAACACAAAGAACAAACACCTTCCATCTACTCTACAGCAGCGGAAGATGCTATCACAACAAACCTGAATTAGAGCGTCAACTCTTAACACGACGGCACTCTGCTTCCGCCAAATCGATGACACCATTTGCAATATTCGCCAAGGGTACGCAGATGACTTCGAGTGGATGGGAAAAGAATTTTCAATCTTCTGCTCCTTCGTATTCATTATTCGGTTCTCGTAATCCGCGCGCGAGTTTATCTTCTACTCCATTTTACTTAAATGCGAATTGAACACTTGACTCTGCACTGAATAGCGAAATCGAACGTATTCAACATGTACTCGTGTATAGTATACCCTGCGAGATGGTGGCCCGGATGCGGCTGCTGCGAGCTGGGAGAGTCGGAAGTACCTACGCGACAGACGCTCTGGCCCGTATATCCGGGATTGCTACACAGTACCACCAGCGATCCTCCTGTGTTCCTTTTTAGTACCCCTACCATCATCTCAGATTTTTCAATTTGGGGTAAAAATCTCAATCCTGGGAGCAAAGGTTTGGCACGAAAATTGGGCTCGCATCCTCCCACTATTTTGTTGGATGGTTTTTGTGGCAAAGTTTGGCGGAAAGTTTTTCTGCATTTGATTTTTCAATGCATAAATAAATATTGAGTGAGTGATTTTTTTTTTGCTGCCGCTTCGTATCGTAAAAAAGGGGGAGGGGATTTTTAAACCGTGTTTTTTTTTTGTTTTTTCGGTAACAAGGGAAGCTATCGGTTGTGTTATCTTGTCGGAATGTAGTCATATTTGGGTTGGCAGACAGAGGTTGCCTGCGGGTACTCTATGCATGGGGTAAATGTATTCCGCGCCATAAAAATTCAACAGCTATTGTGCGGCAGCGTTACTGGCAATTGAGTCAGCTTTGAATGGAAATCGAAGTGTTTTCCGGAACTGATCAAATGGTTTGTGTGATTTTTGCCACTATTGTTGTAAGGCATTGCGGCTTGTTGTGGTTTATGCATTTGCATGCGAGTATTTCTAAGTCATTGGTTAAATTGACCTCAATTCCGGTTATCGCTTTATCTATGGTGACCAAGTTTAGGCAGTTTTGTAAATATCGACAGATATCATTGTTTAAATTGATTCCGGTCGGTGGATCGGGGTGGGACTCAATCCAAAAATGGAAGTCGTGATATTGTTTAAAAAAAACATCAAATTTATAGAATCTGCTGAATAAAACACAGAGTGGTGTGTAAAGCAACTAATGCTAATAAAGGGTTATTCAATTGTTGGGACGGGTCGATGTTGGCAGCCTGTGGCGGGTGGTGTTTCTCTGGTGTTTATTATTAAGTCACTGAAGCTGAATCGTCGTGGTAAGATAAACGATTGAACAGCACGAAGGACAGTGGCTTTTTAAAGTTGACTCTCGAATGTTTGATTTGCTTGAATTCCTTTTTTTCTAAACATCCTAGAAAAAAACCCTCGCCAATTCCATTTTCTAACTGATAACTATAGCTCTATTTAATACATTATCCAAGCCTTTACATCACGTACCATTTTAAATGATCGTCTTGCATGGGCGTGCATTTCAAACACTTTGAATAACGAGAAAAACGGTTCCGTAAAATAACGCCGAATTCAAAAATTCGGCATTATTTCACTTTGTGAAATCGAAATAACGCCGAATTTCCAAGTTCGGTCTTATTTCACTTTGTTAAAGTGAAATATATTTCACTTTGCTAAAGTGAAATAAAGACCAGTTGGCCTTACTTCGCCTTGAGTTACATTTCGATAATATGCAGAAATATAGCTACTCTTTTTAGATAGGTATCTACTATTAACCAAAAAAAAATATATTACGGCGCGACAAGTCTATGGGACCCAAGGCCTAGCTTCTCGCAACCATTCGCTTTGTGTGGGTTTTCAATTTTTGGGACGAATGGAAGGGATCTACAATTTTACGCCGAGTCCAAACGGCTAACTGAGAAGCTCATTCATGACAGTTTTACTCTCGGATGTTTGTCAGACGTTCCCGAGAGGTGGCGCAGTGGAAAAAATCCTTAAGATGTAATTTGGTTCTTTTCGGGACTCGAACCGGGGACCCCTCGATTAATAGTCCAACACACTAACTCTAAGCCACTGCGCCACCACTATTAACTATTCGCCCTAATTTTGAGCTATTTTTTCTCAGATTTCTCGTTCTACCTAATTAAACATTTGGAATTCGCGCTAATTTTGATAAATTATTTTCTTTTCTACTTTAACATTTAAAGTTTTTCAAAATCGTTCGTTCTATTTACTTTAAAATTTGAGAAAATAATAGTTCGAAATTCGATTTTTGGAATTTGGCGTTATTTTGCTCTGCGTTATTTCACGGCACATCACACGGTTTTTTATTGCAATTGTAGTTGATTTTGTTCATAGACTAAATGTTTTATGTGTTTATGCAATAAAGCCGAACAAAAATAGGTACATCAGCAATTTTTATTTAATCCAATAGCTATTATCCACAAACTCAATAAATTGCATTTTAAAATCAACGTATACCTAAAATTTGTTTACTTAATTTTATTTCTCATTTCTGAATTTCAAATACAAATATTAGTGTTGTAAAAATGTGTTGTCCGGCATTTTTACCACACCAACAAAATCAATGTTATGTCCCCACCGAACTTTTAAGTGTTTAAGTGTGACATTTGGAATTAGTTGGCAAACTTTCAATATCGTACATATAAAAATGCAAAAGAAAAATTACCCGCAACAATTTTAAATGAGTTCAAATGCTTTGGATAGAATTTATATCTAACAGAATAAATCCAAAAATTATATAAACAATTACTATCTGCATTTTTAGTTTTCATTTTTTGACAGTTTGTTTTTGCGTGAACATTTTGCGTATGTTCGATTTTATTTTGTGTGGATTTGCACGTAATTAAAAATTAAACAGGTACAAATCACGTAATAAGTGATCACGAAAATGTATGGTAAATCACATCATTAACGACCTTGATATTCTCGTAAATCACATCATAAATGATCACCTCATTTAGCTTAATAAGTTCTTACCAAAATTTTAGAAATTGCATTTTAATAGCTATTTAAATGCCCACTCAAACCCTATACAAAGTTTTCAAAAAAGTACGATAATTAAATACGATTTTTCAAAACGAAAAACAGAATATTCTAAAAAAGTTCATATGACAACACCGAATTTAATCTGCCTTGAGAAGGTGTTTCAAACTTCAAGTCCTTTTAAGAAATGCGATTAAAAAATATACTCAAAATGTTTTCTTTGTTTGAAGAAAATGAGTCGAGTGGCAAGTGCCCAGCCTTTCACTTTTTCTTATGTACATAATTCTCTTTCATGTCTACAATTTTACAATGAGAAGGCATCTTGTATTCGGAGGGATTCTTAGAATTATAAAAAGTAAAAATATTTATATGCATTTACGAGTAATTTTCTCTCCTGTGAAAAAGGTAATGGACACCTTTTTCAAAAAGTTATGAGTTTGAAGTTGTTGCGCTGGAAATTGTGATCAAATACAAATTCAGTATAAGGGTTCGTTCAGGTGCTGAACTGCAAACTTTGCTGAAGAACAGATTTGTACTTGCTGATTTTGGATCAGATCTGATATTTGTTAAGGTGTATTGAAGTGGCTCCAGCCCCGCCGAAATATTGTTGAACATTATTTTTTTTGTTAAATAAATGAAAAAAGCACCATTCCCAGAAGCGCATTACGAGACATCAGTTAGCTGACATCTACAACAGCAAAGTTTGTTAAAAACAAAGTAGGTCTTGAAAAATGTTATATCCCGTAGACAGACCATAACGACATCAATAAAAAACCTCCAGTAACTCATTTAGTCGTTTGATTTCGGTAATATTAAGGGTGTTCTTTTTCAGAGGTATACTTAGAAATTTAAGTTGGCAACACTATTTTAACTGGCGGACATTTTATCAGCTGTCAAGTGACTTTTGGCATTTCACCATCAATAGACTGACGCCTGAACAATGCTTCCAAATTGTGCAAATTTATTTATCACTTTACAGCTGGCCGGCCGTAAAGATGTATTTTCTTTCGAAGGGAGAAGACTATTGTCGAAAAGAACTATGGACTTTTAATTCTAGAGGGATAAATGTTGATGATGAGTTGGACATAGATTACGAAAGCAAAAACAATGGAATGTCAGAAGCGTATTTGTATTGTATACAAAACGTTATGGCAGATTAATACAGCAGTACTTGCTTAGAAAATAATAACTGGAAATTTTTGGAAATAAAGGGTTTTTCAACAGGGACGCTACAAAAGTAGAGCGTCAGGGACAGCAAACGACGCCGAATTTCTTGCCGCTCCTTTGACATTTCTCTTCAGTAAGGTTTGCCATTTCATGATGGAAGGATATACGAGCCAACAACAATTTACTACCGAAATTCGGAGTCAGTGGCCTCACCGTTAAGAGCGCTACGTCCTAGCAGATCAACAATTGAGCGTCTAGTGGACAAATTTTAATCCACAGGCGCAGTACGAAATGTTCCCGTGCCAGTGAGACAAAGAAGTGCCCGTAGTGTCGAGAATATTGCTGCCGCAGAGGCTTCAGTTGAAGAGAGCCCAAATGTGTCTCTCACACGTCGTTCTCAAGCGTTGGGCATCTCTGGGACGTCGTTGTGGCGAATTTTGCGAAAATATCTTGGCCTACATCCTTACAAGATTAAATTGACGCAAGAACTGAAGCCGCTTGACCACCAGAAGCGTTCGTGAATTGGGCTGAGCAACAACTTGAAAATTATTCGGATTTTCATCAAAAAATTATCTTTAGCGATGAGGCTTATTTCTGGCTGAATGGCTTCGTCAATAAACAAAATATGCGGTATTCGTCTGGCAGCAATCCACACGTACTCCATGAGTCATCATTGCATCCCGAACAAATTACCGTTTGGTGTGGTTTATGGGCCGGCGGCGTCACTTGGCCGTACTTCTTCCGTGATGATCAAGACCGGCACGTTACTGTGAATGGGAATCGCTACCGTTCAATGATAACCGAATATTTTTGGCCCCAATTGGATGATATGGACTGGGAGGACATGTGGTTCCAACAGGACGGCGCCACAAGCCACACAGCGAATGAAACAATCAATTTATTTATTGGAAACCAAGTTTGGAGAACGTGTTATCTCACGAAATGGTCCAGTCGCTTGGCCGCCTCGGTCGTGCGATTTGACGCCGTTAGACTTCCTGTGGGGCTACGTCAAGTCTATGGTCTATGCCAACAAGCCAGCGGACGGTTTGTACAGCGACTACTGTTGTCTGCGAGAAGCTTTTATTTATCTTCCAAAAAACCTGCCAAATGACAAAATATGGTCTTCTTTTTTAAGAATTCTTTTAATGAATTGAGAAACTTGAAGAAGCTGATATCATTCGTACTTGCAAAACACGTTAGTAATGCGTTTTGCGAAAGAGTTTTCCATTTACTGAACGACCTATATACTAAAGAAAGAAACCGAATATCATTTGACTTAATAAAGGCCGAGTTATTAATTCGGTTGAATTTTGACGAAAGCTGTCTAAGTGAAATGTGATTGAAATCTTTGTTTGGTTTTGGTTTTGTAATTCTTTTTTATTTTATTATTGAATAAAATAAGCTTATTTGGAGATTAATAAAACAAATTATTTCCCTTTTTTTATTAATAAACAAAAATAAAATAGTCGAAATTTGAAATGTCCAGACGAGTCCCGGAATTTTGATTTCGAAATCGCAACCCTATGTGGCGCCGTGGCGGCCATATGCCAAAAATCATATTTAAATTATAATACCATAAGGCATAAGATTATCTTTAAAATAAAGGAAAATTCGGGTCAATTTAAAAAAAAAATGTTTGTTTTATTCCATTTCAAAGTTCTACACCTTTTAAAAAAAAACTCCCTTTGTTATGTTGCTCCACATTAAGCCCTAAGTTTTTATAGTGAAAATTATACGAATTGGATTGGTAGTTTTGACGTGATTCCCGAACAAACCCACATACAAAATGAAAATCTTCACAACTTAATTATGCAGGTACAAAGATTTGCAGGTTCGTTTCACAGAAGTACAGCTGTTCGGCGATGAAAAAAGATCTATCCCTGCCGTCAAGAGATTTCAATTCTTTTACATTCTCGGCTTGGAATTTTACGATATGTCAGCAAATCGTTGCCTTTGTTCCTGTAACGCATTACAATTTCACGCACCTATTGTGCTGACAGTAACTTACATCGAATATTCACTTTTTTTGTGCCAGGAAGACAAACACTCACACAAACACTTTCATATGTGGGAAGGAGGGCCTATACTTCCCATCTCAAACCCTGATAATCAATTCGATTCCCGTACGCTTCATAAAATTATGAAATTTTTCTCCTTGCAAACGTGAGCTTCCTTCTCGGCAATCTCTACCCATGCCACACGTTCGATGATGATGCCGCCGCCGCCGCCGCCACCGCCGCACACATGGGAGACCCAGTCGCCTATACTATATCCCAAATTGGCAACAGGAAATGGCTTTGGCAAGCATCCAGGCGGGACGTGTTTTGTATATAGCAGGGCTTGAAGCTTATTGCTATTTTGCCTGAAAGGACATTCATATTCCTTTCACAATGTCCAGACGAAATCGTTTGGGCGGCATCTATCGCTTTAGCTACACATGCGAGTATATTGTATCTATACTATAAGCAAGCAGTTGGCCGGTCGCCCGGCGGCGGCATCATCATCGGCTGGCTGGAGTCACTTTGATTCCCTGCTGAGTCCTGTTATCGGAATAATAAACAAAAATATACTCATGTGCGTGAGATTTGGTAAATATTTCCTTTCCACCACACACACACACACGTACCACCCCACCCTTTCTTCAAATCGAGCGAGATAGCTAATAGGTAGGGCGAAACAAATTCATATAATGAAAGTGCTGATGCTGAATCGAAAGGAAATCAGAGGATATCTCTTCGCTTCGGGAAACGATAGATGGTGGGTAAATGAACAAAATTAAACGAAATGGAGGCCAATAGATGTGCTCCGGGGAAATGTGATAAATGATTTTTACCCGGGGTGGCAATTAAGGCGCGTGGGCATATAATTTGTGTTTTGTGCTGGCAATTTGGCGGGCGGAAAACTTTCAAAATTTAATTATTGCTAAATTAATATTGTAAGACGGTGTGGGGCTGATTGGATGGGATGGTCGCGCCGCGCCACGATCTCATTCGAAAAGGGGTTGAGTGTGAAACTTTATGTTGGTATATGACAGTGTAATAGCGGAGCAATTTGGAGAAGCTACGTGATACTCAAACGTTGTATTGCTGTTATCTAGGTTGGGGCTTAGGCCTGCTATACCCTGCCACCTCTACTGAGTTGTGGTTATATGAGCTAGAGATTAGGATAAGGCATTTCCATGCGAGTATTTATGGGATAGCTGGCACGTCACTTGTAGTTTGGTGATGGCTGATTTGATTATGTGTATTCATTAGAAGGGGGATGCTGTATACCTAGGGTAGGTATTGGAAATAATTAAAAGTATTTTGTAGTATAGGGTGAGCTTGCAAGAAAACCGGGAAAGTTGGGAGGGTTTATTTGAAAAGCAAGTTACTGCCAGTTGTGAAAATCTACCTACGTTTTCCTTGACATCACAGGCTTTTACACGGACGGTTACATACAGAAAAGGTAGTGGTCGTAACTACAGGGGGACCACTCATCGCTATTTAGACTGCAGGTATTCCAGATACTCTGCCAATTATTCTATTTTCTCTATCATCGATTTTTAAATATAACACACGATAAATTTTCTTGTTACTCCGAGAAAGTTGAAAGGACTAACTACGAATTATGAATCAATCTAAGATCGAATGAAAAAGTGCAAGGACTTGTGTCCGCATTTGGCACAATTTTATTCGTCACGGGTATTTTTCAAGGAAAAATATATTAAAATCACCTTTGACGCATTTAATGCCAAAATCGGTATTTTGTATTTCGACCAAAGGACATGTAGAAATGGATTTGAAATCACTGTCGGAAAGTCATGCAAATTGGCTGTGTGACAGCAGTAGTAAGGCGGTGAAATATTATACAAGTAATTTAAAATATGTCATGTTTTACGTTACACTTTCTAAGTTATTGGAAGAGGAAAACCTTAGAAGGTGGGCGCATTTTGCTGCAGGATTTCTGTAGATATTGACATTATTTATTCATTTTTATGAAGGAGTGACGTTAGTACACAAGTTTGAATAATAAATTTATTTTGATTATCTTATCCTGGTTGATGTTCAACTGTTAGGTATTTTATACTAAAAGGAAGAAGCCGAGAATTTTTCGCCCTTGTTTTTAAAAGTGTCTAGTGTCTAAGTTTAGATCAAAAATATCTTTATTTTGAAATATTGTCAGTGAAAAAATAGCTTTGTCAGAATTATAGAAGAGTACTGGAAAAAGTATTGTCAACTATCTTGGCGGGAAGGAGCACATTAAAGTCACACATAGGTACCTATAGGGACCAATTTGTCAACACTAGATTGTAAAACGAAGAATATTGCGTTTTTCAAAAATAGTTTTTAAGTTTTTAAGAATCAAATCATTAAGCGTAAGAATATCATACCTAATCCTATTTTCATATTTTCTCAGTCTTGTATGTAATCAAAAATTCAAAACTGTTTTCTGAATAATATCTTTGTTGGGTTAAGTTTAATTACAGTGGAAGTCATATTTGGTTGGTTTATTATATTTTGAGCTTTTCAACAGTCGGAAATAACGTCGTCGACTCGTCGTATATAACGACCAATTTTTCGGAAAAAATCGGTCCTTGTCGTTGCTTATAACAACGGAATGAGAGAAAATCAAAAATCCTGTTAAATATAATGGCAGTTTATTTGATGTGCCGCCATGAAAGATGCTTTAAAATTAATTGTGGTTAACGAGTCTATACCAAAAAACCTTAGCATTTTATGTGATTTTTTTTATTTATTGCTGAATATTTGTGGAAGGTAGTCGGATATAGCCTTATTCCATCGGTCGCTTTACCGTCGTTATAAGCGACTTCAACTGTATTTAACATTTTCTTAAAGGAATCAAGCTTGGATCTTCAGTAATAAATTCTTGCTGTAACAACTAGTTTTAAGTACATATTTCTTTTTAAATTAATATACTCAATATTTCTATGGATTTTTTTTTTTTGATATTGTTACAAAGTAAAAACATTGTTCATTAACCTCCGTATTAATAAAGGCTGCGTAAAAGTTATCAAGAGGTTACACAGCAGTTACGTAATATTTTATATGGGGGTAATATTTTAACATGAAATCAGAAAAGATATGAAGTCTTTATACTTTGTGTTGAATATTTATGTAAAACTTTTAATAGCAATAAAAGAGTGCCAACATATTTAGTTTTTACGTATTTCGAATTAAATTGGTTCAAATTGAAAGATATACGTTTTGGTACCTATATTAGCCGTTTCTTTTTTGGAAAATATTTGATCGCCTGTAAACCTTTAAACCTTTAAGCACGAAAAACATTTTAGGATATTTTGAGACTAATGTATGATAGATGGGTTAAATTGTTGGTTTTAACAAATTTAACATAAAAAGTATTTAAAAATTGAAAAAATTGAGTTTGAGTGACAATAACTAGTTTATGGTAAAAACCAAAATATCGAAAGCTTTTTCCTTTGGTTCAGGTACATTTCATCTGTTTATTTCTTAGAATTTTTTCTTTTTTGTATAACAATATACTTCAAATTTAACAATTTATTAAATTTAGAAAGCCCGCCATTTTTAATTGTTGACGTAGTTAGATGTTTGTTGAATTTTAATAACAACTTATTTTTTATGCAACAACTAAAGTCTATTATGAGAAAATCTATAAATTCTAAAGTGTTTCTCGATTAATTTTGTGGACCAAATATCCAAAAATATCGAAATAGTGGGCACTACTTAGAAAATCAGGCTTAGATCCGCAATACTAGTCGGCTTGTATGGTCTTTTATGGAACGAATTTTAAATTGTGTGCTATATCCTTACATTAAAATTGAAAATTTGCCCTGAAATTCTCCAATGTCTGTCAATCTACGGGAGAGGTAAGATATTAACAACACCCTTCAGGGTTCCCCACAAAAAAAGTCCGAAGGTGTCAAATCGCATCTCCGAGGCGTTCAATTGACATCGCAAAGACGGCTGATAAGACGATTTGGGAAAGTTAAGTACCTACAGCAAACAATTGCAACAACACACACTTCTTGAGATGCACAACAGGTATTCATCACAAATTGTACTGGATAGCAGCAGTTAACTTCATGCTACCTTCCTGGTAAGTAATGTGTTCATGATATTACTAAAAAAAAACATCTCTTAGTGCCTTTCGCTTTTAGCAAGAGGGATTTGAGAGGATGTTTTTTAAATTGTTATTTCATCAATTACATAATTTATCATTTCAATATTGACAACACCGTAAGTTTAAAAGTAAATAGTTTTGCTGGTTTGCTAATTACGGAAGGCTCCTTAGACTTTCAGTAGTAGGTGGCTATGCGGGAATTATTCCCATTCCTAAAAAATACCCCATAGCATATTTTTTCCACCTGGAAATTTTTGCTCTGTAAAGTTTTAAACACAAATTAAGCTCTTCCTAACTATTTATTTTGTATTGATGCACTTTTCGTGCTGGCTTGTAATTTGTTTTAATTATGGCCGACCATATTTTTTGTAACCTCTATTAACTTCTTTCGTTTAAACAACTTCTAATGTTTCATGCAACAAGTTCCCCGCAGACTGGATTTAACTCGTATAATGTATTCCCAATTTTAGGCAACTAGCAACATCCAGTCGTAATTTTAATTTGCAGTTGTCAAAATACCCACCACACCATGGCAGCTAAATTAAATTATGAGGTAAATTGCTACCGTCCTCGTTTGAAAACTTTTTATCAAGACTTCGAAAAATGTTGGCCGATCGGTATTTATAGTGGCGAAACATATTCAATACAATAGTACAAAAGGAACATATCTACGACAAATGTTTGGAATTTTTTCATCATCCTCAATATTATTATTAGTTCAACGGCGAGGCGGTCCGCACACAAAGCAACAAATGTATGCAGAATATCCTCCATTCTACAACACGTGTTCGACATTGTGTCACATAGCTTGTCATTTTGAGCAAGGACATTTTTTTTTGTTCGTTGTCTAACATAAAAATGTCACCAAAGAATGCGCAGCAGCTAAATTTCAGAACGAAAATAATTTCTGTGTACTATAAACTGAATTTGTGTTATTTTTAAACCGGCTTGATACCTAAATTTGCGATAGTTTCTGGATTATCTGGAAAAGAACTGTGAGTGTATTTTATGCTTTCTTTTTATCTCCCAAAAAATATAAACACTAAAATATTGTATAACTAGTCACTCACAATCGTTGGGTTCAGAGAAATTCATTTTGTAAGACCACTGACGAGCCTTATTTCAGAAATTAAGAAGTAAAGGATTTTTCTCAATTTTCCTATGTATTTAACAGCCATAGACATTTGATCGAGGAATGTCTGCAAAGTGTTTCGTGCTTTTTGTGTTAGATCGAAAGTCCTTAAAGCGTTCAAGACCTCACAGCACATTTTGTGAACAAAAAAAGAGGTACATAAATGGCTACTTACAAAATGCAAAAACATTCAAATTGCTGCAATTCTTACCAACAAAAGCATTCATATAATTGGGAGAATCGATGCCTTCTTTGCATACGTCCATTGCCTACCAATAACACCCATACAAATAATTTTTGAAAAAAAACCCGCTCACCTTTTAAACTCATTTTGCAGTCAAAATGACGAAAAGAGACTTAATTCACGCAAAAGTTGGTTTTTATTAATAAATTCCAGTTGGAAAATGGTTTTTAATTGAATTTCACTTGATAAAGTGACATGCAGTTTATTAAACAAAAAAAATATCGCATACAGAAAAGGACGGATAAGAGTTTAAGGATATTTATTTAAATTGCGTATATACAAAATGCAATATATTAAATGCCGCACAGAGAGTGATTGGTTAAAATATTATATTTATCGGCATCTGAATGAGTGGATTCGTATTTTTGTGGAATTTTAATGACTCATTTGTCGCAAATAAATGAAACGAAATGAAATATGAAAATATCGGTAAAACGTGAGTTGAAATCTTAAAAAATTTCGATGTGACTTCCCTATCCTATAGACCAGCGAAGCAAGGCCAGCGCGGGTCAGCGGTCAGCTAGTATTCAACCAGCGAAATGTATCTATGGGCGGAACTGTGTGCTTAAATACGATGTGTATTGTAAATAAATTATTTTGTGCGTCAGTTATTATGTAGATACCATTTGAAAGCTAGCAGCAATATTCACACACACCACCAAAATGGTTTAGGTTGATCTTCAAATGGAGCGAAGGGGTTTTTATTCTTTTATTGAAAAAATTGTGTTTCAGGCGACAATTTCGAAGAAATGTAAATCACACGGTATCCAAAAAAACCTTTCCCTAGCCTTGCTAGGGAAAGAGCAAGATAATGGTCTCTTTAAGTTCAGATGGGGAGACATGTAGTCATAATTGACAACGTTCCCAACGTATTTCTCTAGAATCTGTGCGCGACCAAAATTTCATAGGTTATTTATAATTATTAGTTATTTATAAGCATTGTTAATTCTTAAGACATTTTTTGAAGGTAGCAGATTTCTGCATGCATAGGTCTATAAACTTGAGACCCCTTGCTCAGTAGTCCAGTACCTAGATTTTTCTTTCCATTGATGGTTATAATTATTTATTTAACTTACAAGAAGGACTATGTAATTTAGGTTCCTAAATCTTTAGGAAACAAACTGCTTTAAACAAAAAGTAAATTTTAAGTTTTTTTTCATCCAGAAAATTGTCAGTGTAAAATTTGTGTTAGACCTTCAAGGATGTCCAATAAGGTGGATGAATCTATGTGGGCTGAAGCAGTCAATACGGCAGTGTATTTTAGAAATAGGTGTCCTACGAAAGTTTTGAATAACACTACACCCGAAGAAGTTTGAAGTAGTCTAAAGCCATCTATAGGAAATTTTAGAGTATATACGAGTAATGCAGATGGAGGATATCTTGTTTTGGAAGAGCCAGAGCAAAGTGAAACTGAACAGCAAATGAACCAGCAGGGGGAGAAACAAAACCATAGGTTGTCGGTATCAAAAACGCTGAAAATGGTGAAGTGCAGAGGTTTAAGGCGCAGCAAAAGAGTACGCTTGGGAGTTTGGAATAAATTATGATCAACGCTCATGCTTTATATTATTACATTCTCCCTTAGCTACGTAAGCTTATACCATTTGTAAAGTCAGTCTCCAATAAACTCTCGAACTCGAACCATCGTTTAATTCTTCTTAGTCTCGTAACTCTAAAAACTAGTGGCAAATGTACCGAGTTTCATTACAAAAAGACGTAATGTTGAGCGTCTGTCACTATATAACTACCTTAGATAAATTGTAAATCTCATTCAAGTCGTAATTGAAAAGGGACTTTTCAACCCTTCGGTTAAACGAAAAGGTATTATGAGAACGACTTTTTCAATGGGTAATTATATTAAAGATACGCGGAGCTAGTCCAGAGTATTAACTGGTAGACCATGTGAGTATTTTGCGGGGCAACATAAGCAAGATTCCCAACAGAGCTACAAAGAAAGTTCCAATTCGGTTCATCATTAAAAGAGTACCCGCTTGTGGAAAATTATGTTTGGTGTCTAGTTTTCCCGATAGTTTTGAATAAGTGCTTTTGGACTAAAAAAGTTTGTATTTTATTTCTGTCTGTGCAGTTGGGAAACGAAACAAACCCAAATTTTGGGAGTTCGGCCTTATTTTGTTGGATTTTATTTCACGTCACCAAATGAACTCACTTGTCTTTAAACATCAAACCAAGAACCACTGACCTATGTGATTTTCGCCATTTTGGGCGTTTGCATATATGGCATTTTTTATTCGACTTTGTAAGGGAGAGGACACAGAAAAGTGTAAAAATGTTGTTGCAGTAAAAGTGAAAACTGGAAGTTGTAAGTTCAGAGCTTTAAGACCTCGGCAAACAGAGCGCGTTTTCAACGCTACATTGAATTCACCACGGCTTTGAAACGCGGCGGTGAAACGCGGGGTTGTGAAAAATTACAGATTATTTTGTCACGCGTCACGTTTGAAAAAATTGTTCATGATTTTATATCTTAAAAAACGGAAAAATTAATGAAATGTGTTTGAAATTACAAATATTTGAGCAGTTTTGAAGGTTGAGATAGGAGGCAACACAAAAATCCTTTTTCTTTTTCAGGAATTACATTTTACGGCAAATAAAAGCAATAATTCTTTCTCCGAGCTGCTTGACAATTTTAGTAAATGAAAGCCAAGAGTCATGTACATTAATCAGAGCTTTCTGTTTGACATCCTCTAACGCGGCGGTTAGAACGTAACGTCAAAATGATTTTACCGCCGCGTAAATTAATCTAAACCACTTCGTTAAAAACGCGTTCTGTTTGGCGAAGCCTTTAACTAACTTTTTCAAACTGAAACAGCATCTCAATATTTCAGAGTCGTAGTTGACATCGACTGTCAGATCTAAGAGGGATTTGTTAGAATAAGAAAAGCCAATGTCAGTTTACCTTTCGTTTTCAATGTGTAAATAGAGTAAACAGGTCTGTTCATTTACTTTTGTAGTAAAAATGGAAAAGACTGTCAAAATGCCTGTGGAGGGGATGAATTCTCTCTCAAAAAGGGAAACTTACACAAAAGTTAAGGAACGCTTTTGTAGTAACCTGTGAAAAATGACAGATGCGAATATTCCACCCAAATGCTAAATAGAACAACAAATTCAAATCAGCTGTAAATTTTCAGGCAACTGACAGATGTTTCAATTCTTACGCGAAGAAATTTGTTGAGTAAAAACTAGTAAGAGGGGAAATATCTTGCTCTCTCAGAGCCGCTCTCTTTTACGAATTTTTCGAGTTACGGAACGACAATTATTGAGTAAAATGCGTAAGAATTCGTAAAAATTCGTAAGATTTAAAAGTAAAGGAACATATATTTAAAGCAATATTGGTCCCAAAACGGAGCCCTGAAGAACACCAATTTTTATACCGCCACACTCATTAAATAATTTAAACCGTTTAAGCAAAAAACCTCTGAGCCCTGCTTTATTTAATTGTATAGCAAAATGATATGATCTATATAATTCCATAAATCTTTTTGAAGGACATTGCAAAACAGTTTAAAAGCAACATTGGGATCATTTATTTACCATACCTACATCTGACCAACTTTCTTGTACCTAATAAGCGATCTTTTAAATATGAATTGGGTTTCGTTTGTCAATACTCAGCACATTATTCGATTACAGAAACAAGCAGATAATTCAATGGTCGGAAATTCCTAAATTCAGGCTTCAAGTGCAAATGGATCAATGAATTTAGAGGGTTATCTAGTTGAAACATTTATACATGACTCACAGATAATTTCAAATCTTACCCATATCAGAATCGTTGAACGCATCCTCCCTGTTGGAAAAATAGCTAGTAGGTAAGTAAAAATCATAATTTAGCTCCATCTTTATTTACTTTCTTCCTTCCTCTTTCTGAATTCAATAAAAATAGAATTTGAATGAGTTTTTCAACACCCTTCCCGCTGCAAACAGTAGAGAAATGCCAGTAATAACTACTGTCACTTCCTCGAAGGAATATTCCTGATTGGAATATTAACTAAAAATAATAAAGGCGAGTCTTCATCTGGCACTGAGTAACCGGAAACGAAAACGCAGTCTTTTTGCACCAGATGGTTTTTTTTTTTTTTGTCTTTGAATGAAATAAATCGTTTTCGTCCTTTTTCAGTAGCTACTCTTTTTTCCGGTCAGAATAAATCTTCATTTTCATTACTGCATTATAGAGGGCTGACAATCATTCTCGTTCCGGTCGGGGAGAGCAAGACGATGCGATAAGGTGAATCCTTTCAATTTCAATTCCTAATTGAATCAATAACGATTCATTTCGATAACTTTGCTTTCAACGCTGCACAAGGAGCAGCAGCAGCAAATAAAAAGGACACAATGAGTTCTATGCTATGTGCGCTTACATTTCGAACAGACGTCGCGTCGTCAACGATGATGATGATGATGATGACGATGAGAACTACACGGGCGGCGCATCCGAATAGACCGCGTCAGGCAATGGGTGGTGCAAACAGGATATGAATTGAAAATGGTTTCCTCCACTCTAAACTGATGTGGCAATTGCATGTGTCCTCTGTGGTGGCGCAGTAAAAAAATAACATGTGGGGAGATGAGACTCCAAATGAAGAGAATGGCGGTTTGTCCCGTGTATTTGGCACGTGGTAGTTACAATTTTCGTTTCCTCAATTTGCACGGTTCCTTAATTTTTTTTGCTTTGTACTCGCAGATAATTGGGATTCCTCATCTCTATTTGTTAGTACTGCAGGTGTCAGCGTGGGACAGCGATTTTTTGATTGAAAGGAAATCAGTTGTGATGTGGGAGAGTGGGAATAATCTGCCCATTCACCCTGATATCGACCCCCATTCGCATCTTGCCATATGGGATGAGTATAAAAAGCACGAGGGTGGATAAAACAGTATTCAATGACTAGCTGCTACTTGAAGTTCATTCGACTACACGCGTATTTACTAGAAAGTCTATTTCATCTAGGTAAAGTGGGAAGTCTTGAAGAAAGACACAATAAGCCGACTCATCCCCAGCATTACCGTGTGCCCAATCATGCAGAATAATTTTGAAACACATTGCACTGCTCTTCAACATCGGTTGCCTGTCCCATGTACACCGTTCCCAACCCAAACGTCTTCCATGCGAAATTGTGTGCAATATAAATTGTGAACTTTGCCATTGGGATATCCTCTGAACGATGAAAGGACATCCATTTATACGACCCAGTATCGAATGTTATATATTTCTGGATTTCAATTCCTGTAGATATTAGCCTAATACTATGTTACGTTCAATGTATCTAGTATTATTTTTAAATCCTAGCAGGATTTTCGGTATAGGTAACCAACATGTGAGTGCCAGCGGAGCGTAAGGACAACGCTGACTAAAAGCAATGTTATTGTATACCTGGGCAGCAGTAACAACTGTACAGCATCCCTGAGAGTTTCATCCTAATAAATAAGGATTTCCCTTGATCTTTAGTGCATGGGTATAAATTTTGATAGCATTCGAATGGGGACCCCTTCTACCCCGGATAATGTCTACAACAGATTATATAAAACGAGGTCCTTGTGCATAGCGCACTATACTTACCGTATGGGGATGCTGTTGTGCGTAGACATTCTAATACGGATTAGGGTAGGTATTAAGGGGTTTTCTTTCTGTCTGCCATTGTCGGGCTGTATGCAAGTCAATATGCGTTATACTGACTGGAAGTCGGTAGTCGGTGTTCGGTGGCTGTGAAGTCAGTCTTATCGAGTAATTGCTTTTGCAATGAAGTCAAAGGGCATTCCTGTTAATGGCATGGTGGAAGTAAATTTATTTGCAGGCCCTGTTTATGTCTGAAGAGGTTTACACTTTTGGGATTGCCCTTGAGCGAGAAACTATTGATTTAAAACAAATCCGGTGTCTACAAGCCTCGATCAGCTGCAATTGGCCATCAAGAACGTGTAGCTCTGCACATCTGTCATAAAGGTAGGTACCTGTAGGTTAAGTGAATGTTAAGAGAAGTCTATCGCTGATGACTTGAAACCCTGCAAGCCACAAATCAGTTGCAACTGTTTATTCTGACATAATTGATTGTGCGGTTTTCAATTTTGCTTTTAAGCTGTGTACTGCAGGAGAATTTTAGAAATAAGTACTATCGGTTAATAACAAACGATCTTTTACCACAGATGGAATATTAAGTTGCATCCTTAAACAAATTGCACTCTATGCCGTTGAAATAGTACCTAAGCTATATATTTTTAATAAGGGTATGTTGTTTTTCCTTCCTTTTTAAAAGTTACCTAGGAGTTATTATTATTCTGCAAAATTTAACTTCAACATGGCGAATTTTGTGTCGTGACTTGGGTCTACACTGGTATAAGATCAAACTGACCCTGGAGCCATCTATGTTGAAAAGCAAAATTGTTGTATAGAGGACGACGGCAAGCCACATGAGTTTTCTTTTACCCTGGTGGCAATGGTGGATTTTGGGCCGGCAGCGTTATTGGGCCGTACTTTTTTGAAAATGTCGTTCGTGAGGCCATCACCATCAATGGCGAGTTTTTCAGAACTATTCACCCTTATTTCAGGTGGCGTTACCCGCCAGTAAGCAAATGAGTCGCTTTACGCCATTAAACGCTAGATGTCGTTTAAGTTCATGTGGAACTTAATTTCTTCTAACGGGCGTATTAGTCTCACAAAACGACAAGTTAAACGACATTTATTGGCGTTGGGACATTTGTAAACGCCAAGCAATAAATTCGACTTAAAATGTGAGTTTTGTTAAATTTTCAAGTCATTAAGCTTAAATTTTACTTATTTAGCTATTTATTTTTCCTCAGGGGATGCTGATACTTACACTTGTCATTTGGGAGATCCAATGTATTGGATTTTGATCTCATGGTACTCCTTATTCTTGTGAGAGCCTTTTTGTTGGTTTCCGCTTCACTGTCATCTTCGCTACTCAGCGATCAAAATTTGTGGCAATAGTGTCCAGATTTTGTGTTACCTTAGTAGTTTTATTTATTCAAAATTATTTTAACAACACAAAATAAATCAACAACAAATTTAAGCGCAGCGAAAAATGCAATAAAAATATTCTTGCAGTAACAGCTTTTGATGTGGAATCTATGTGGAATGTAATAAAAATGACACTCATGGATGGCGTTTAAGTCGCGGAACACAGATAACAAATCGACAGTAAAGTAACACGACTCCTAAAACGACAATTGTCGTTCACTATAAACGCCACTTGGAATAATGGAATAAGGGTGATTCTAACCAATTTTTGTTGCGCCAAATTGAACGAAATGTAGACCTCATTTGGTTCCAACAGGACGGGGCTACGACGTGCCACAACAATGTAATTTATTAAACAATTTTTGTTCAGTTAACAATAAGCAATTCTCCAGACAAAAGCTCTTCAAGGATCCTATTAAAATATGGCCACCATTCCATATGGAATATGTCCGCGTTTAAGGCCAAAATCGCAGAGGATTTTCGAAATGGACGCAATGACTTTCGGCTTTTTGGTATGTACTACATTCTACATAATGTTGTTTACTTTGTATGACTTTCTTCTTTTTAGGAAACGGTGGTTATCCCTCAGCACCGTATCTGATGGCTCCATACAGAAATGCTGAACTAAATTCGATGCAAGGAAGATTTAATAAAAAGCATGCTCAGGGAAGAAATATAATTGAAAAAACTATTGAGGTCTTGAAAGGTAGATTCAGATGCACACTTCGGGCACAGAAAAATAAACACAATTAACTAATGTTTGCGCAGCACTGCATAACATATGAATAAAGTATCGTGCCGGAAGGAGAAAATATTGAAGATATACCAGACGATATAAGCATTCTCAACAGTGACCAATATATTGAATCCTTAAACGACAATTTTATTAACGAAGGCAGACGAATACGAGACACCATTTTAAGTTTCATGTAGGTAAACAAAATAACTATATTTATTTTTAAGGAAATTGTAAATACATATGTACATAACTTAAAATAAAAACTGAAAAAAATCAGGAAATTAATTTAAATATTTTAAGGGACATTACACATAACATAAAAAAAGCTTGGAAATTATTCGTTTGAGGTTTTGGTTTTTATATCTCCAGCATTTCAATTTTCAGTTTAATGCAAACCAATTTTTTTAAACAAAAAAAGTAACAAGTTTGAATAAAATGAAATAAAAACTAAAAAAACGATAAAGTTAAAAATAAGGCACGGAATTCTTTCAAATATTTTAAGATAAAAATTGTTCATTTAAAGCTTTTGCTTTTCCTGCTCCAGTATTTTGATTTTTGACCTCCGTTATGTTTTTCTATTTCTTTCTTTGTATATTTTGCTTTTTTTGATTTTTCAAATTTCTTCCTTGTTTTCTTTGGCGATTTGAAGTTTCTCTTTTAAATAATATTCTATATTACAAATATTTTTTTTAAACCACCCAATTTATTCAGCATATTTTCGTGATAGTTTATTTGGTCTGGTCATCAGTTTGGTTTTTTAATAAAGATAGGTACACAAAGAAAAGTTTTATTTTGTAGCTCAACACCTGCAACTGGAACCGGCAACCGGTTCTGTAGATTGTTCATGAGCAGCGCCTTTAGTTGACATAAATCATTTTCATTGGAGGTGGTAACATTTACCAAATCAACCTCTCTTCCATGTGGATTAACGCATGTATTGAATTCTAGTAAACTAGCAATTGCTTCTTTTAAATCGCTGAATTGGTGAAACCGGTTTAAGTTACCACCCGTGGCAATGACTTCTATTTTGTTTTCTGTTTTTTTCTTCTTTATTTTGCATTTTAGATGGATCCATACTCTCTGCCATTTTTTTGAAGTTAGTTCTGGAGGCCCTAGGCTATTTAGCTCTTTAGAAATTATTCCTCACTTTGTAGTTGCTACAGCTTTGGAGTTCCGCGTTCTGTTCCATCAACTGGACCAATATGTATTATTGTTACTTTGTTGCTTACTACTTTTTGAGAACTGTGGAAATAAAGAAATTATAAATGTTATCACCTGTTTAACTTGAAACTCACATCATCAACTGCCAATTTACGATTGAAAGAAAAATTTACAGCTTACAAGAAAATCGATGAAAATTAGGGACGTTCGAATACCTAGTTTGTGTAAAACGGCAACTAGATTTGTCTGAACTAGGTATACGAACGCCTGAACTAAGTAAGTTTAGCTGTTGTTGTAAACTCGTGTTTAATTTTTGAATTTTGACACTTTAAAATGTCAACTGAGGACGCAGGTAGGATTTGACTAGATTTGTCGGCTACCCCGCCATAAACGTCAACTGCAAAAACTAATCACGTGACCAATCTGGGCCAGTAAAAACTCAAACACATAGCTAGTCAGCTGTCAGACTTACTAAACTAGGTATCCGAACTTCCCCATTGTTGATCACAATACCGTTTAATTTTCTTTCACAATCAATTTTAAAACAAAAACTCACATAATTTAATTATGAATCATATAATTAAATGATTATGAACATTTTTGAAGACGGGGACATAATTTTTAAACGTAAAATTAACATTAACTAATTTGATGATTGGCTACGCTTTTTTCCATTTTAAGTAAGCGAAGGATAACATCAGGCTCAACGCACTAAATATTTATATTAACAATTAAAAAAATTACAATTTTTAATACCAGTTATGGAAAAATTTTAGAACCCCTTATCCGAAAAAATTAAAGACTTTCGACTTCCAGAAACATTGGTCTTGAGATGTAAGCTCTAGCCATGTATATAGTACATCTATCTTCCCTCTTCAAATAAGGATTTAGTCGGCCTTAAAATTGACATAAATATGGGAAGCATCTGTTTCAACTTCTTGATTTGTTCTTTATGATCTGGTCTAATCACCGGAGTCCGGAGGGATTTCCTGACAGGAGTTAATCACGTTGCTTACAAAAGGCTTCTAGTCACTTGTACGCGGTGTAGAAGAAGACTAATTCCTCTGGCATTATCTGCATCTTCATGCACTTAGCCAAACACATTCCACTAAATTTAAGGAATATGTCTGAACAAATAGTGAACCACTCCAATGCCATAAAATGTCCACCGATGTGCAAACGCTGCACCGAAGGATATTCACACACTCCTATATCACAATCCCTATCCACTGCAGTATTGGAAAACTTTTAGAATAACTCAATTAAAATGCTTCCCCTAGCTGCGAAGCATAACTGGGAGGAAAAAAAAAAGATTTTCACTTGAAAAGATTAGAAGGAAGCGTTCGCTACGAGAGGAGGACATTTAAAATACACCTACCTTTCCAGCTCGCTGCTGTTTTAATAGTGTTTGCCTTCTGTACACCCAACCCCACACACCTTTTCACGGATTTCTTCGAAAGGCGTTCGTTCTAGATTCGCTTCTTCGTCAAAACCACACAGCGGGGTAGATGTTTAATGCTTCCAAGAATCCTTTCATGCAACACACCAAAAGCGTGGTTGGTACAATTCTCATTTTTATTGATTTTATTGCACACAAGTTCACGATTTTAATTTCGCCTAAGTACTCAATTAAACGACTTTTGAGCGCCGCCATTCGTGATGAGGAAAACACTGAACGATTACAACGACAGCGCCCGCAGAACGATTCCTTTCACGTTTGATGAGGGCTCATTAATTGGTAAAAACAACCGAACGAGTCGTTAACGGTTTGATATTGCATCGCGGCAGTACTCTTCTCCCCCATTGTTCTCCTCCGAAGCAGCATAAAAAGTCCACAAGTCTAGGAATGGTACTACAAGTATGCCACGTTCCGACATCCCAAACCCACCCCGAAAGACTCACCACTTGGAGCGTTAATATTTTGCAATTAAAATCGTTTACCACCCACTTTCTATTAATATACCTGGAGGGCGATTTCGAATAGGAAGCGGGGGTGGGGGACGATGATCGATCGGGGGAGGATTTGCGCCTGAATATCCTTTTGCTATGGGTAAATTGTGAGTTTGACAGTGATTTTGGTTTAAAGCAAACCCCGCAGCAATGCAACTCCGTTCTAATCTCATTTCGTGAGGTAATACACGTTGACTACTATGCTCCTGCTCATAAAAACAAACAGGATACTGGTACACCCAGCAGTGTATTATTATTAACCCCTAAGCGAAAGAACTTTGATCATTTGCTTAGTGCTCTATGAAATGAAATTAGATTAGAGTGGAAATGCCTCGAGTCACTTCTGATTCATTAATACGTAAATTCATTTGGTCCTTGGAGGATGTGCGCGGCGTTAATAAAATCTTTATTGTTGTGGTGGAGCGTGGAGGTGTTGTGTTGGCATCGGGATCGGGATACGTGAGGTTAATTTGATTTTATTTATTTATTTCTTGGTCTCTTCGCATTTGATTGCTCCATGGAATACACCCTCAAAAATATCATTAGATTAATGATAGAATTAATTACTGCGGTGTCAGTGAGTAGTGATTGGGCGCGCTAAATTCACTTAACGTTCCGCACGACGAATTATACTGCAAAGTAATAAAAGAAATATTGCACGATACTGCGCGAGGATAGGAGATTTGATTTGTCATGCCAAATATTTTAGAGCCAGATGGTTGGTTGGATACAGGCCACTAGTTTTGCAACCTTTCAAACTTGTTTTAGTCGTCGTTTAGCAGTCGGTCTTTTTGAAGAATATTAATAAAAAAGGACGACCAAAGCTCTGCAGATCCTGGAGAAAACGATGGCACTCTGGTGTCAGGTGGAAAGGGATTAAGTCAGAAATAGTAGTTTTCCGCAAAATGGGATTAAGGACTAAACATTTTTGTATAAATCCAGATATTTTTTTTTCGCAAATCTGTATATATAAAAATAAGTTGAATTGTGTTTGTCGCCAATGTTCTCTGTTATGCGTGAACCGATTTTGATTCTGGAAACTTCCCATGAAAGGTGACGTTAATACCATGGTTTGTAGGCATATACGGTCTTTGTAGGTGTATTGGTTTATGAGTTATAGGGGCGTGGTACCGCCCATACAAAAAATACATTCAAAATCTTATATTTCGAAAACCAACAAATAGATTTAGTTCAAATTTGCAAACAGTCTTAGGTATAAGCTCAGGAGTATTCCTGTGAAGAATGGGAAGAATTGGACAAGGAGGCGTGGCACCGCCCATACATAAAATACATTCAAAATCTTATATCTTGAAGAACTATGGCAAAAAATCGGCTTTGTATATTAAAACTATTGTGTGCTTCAAGGCATTAGAATAACATTTTTTATCACTGATTTAAATGAATTTGAATTTGATGTTTTTAATTTTATATTTTGCACTACGAAGTGTGCAGGGAGTCCGCTAGTTAATTATACAAAACATCACTGTTTGAATTTGAAAAATTTCTATAATAAAATTTCTTATAAGTTTCTTTGGTTGACAATTGCACTTTGAAACTTTTTTAGAGTAAATTACAAACTAGAAATCGCAGAGTGGTAGAAATTATATATTGGAAAACAAATTACAAGCAGCATTGCATCTCTGCACAATCTTCCTAACAAACAAAAATTAAGCGAAAATGTTGTGCTTAAGGCAGTGAATGTGGTTCTTAACTATTTCCCTTCGCCTATTTAAATAAAGGGTTAAGAGGTGTTATTTTGAACAGCCCGCTATTTTGGTAGCTGTCACTTTTGAAGCTGTTATTTTTTAACATTTGACAAGTAGAAACTGCGCCATTACTAAAAATGGAACGATACACGCTTCAGCAACGCATTGAAAATATAAAAATTCACTACAGAAATGGTGAAAATTTTGCAGTCACAGTTCGCAAAACTAAAGCATTTTTGGGTCGTCGTAAAGCACGCAATACAGAAATTGGTGAAAAAATTCGAGCTGTTGGGACAAGTTAGTGATGTGAAGAATAAAACTCGTGCGCTCAAGAACAACTGATAATATTGCTGCTGTAGCCCAAAGTGTTGAAGAAAACTCAGGTTTGTCCATTCCTCGTCGTTCTTTGGAATTGGGTATGATTAATGATTTTTTATGGCCGAAGTTGGATGGTATTGATCTGGACAACGTTTACTTTCAACAAGACGGCGCTACGTGCCCACAAGCAACGAAACCATTGATCTTTTCCGGGAAAAGTTTCCGGACCGTGTTATCTCTCGAAGAGAGATCTTGTGATTTAACACCTTGCGACTTCTTCCTATGGGGCCACGTGAAAGATAAGGTCTACGCCAACAGCCCAGCGTCGATTCAAGACCTCAAAGATGAAATTCGTGAGTCTATCGAGGACATAGGGCAGCCACTTTGCGATTTTGTTATGGAAAATTTTATGAAAAGGATATGGTCCTGTAAGCGTTGTCGTGGTGGCCATTTTGCTGATGTTGTTTTTCATTATTAACGGAATACCTTCCTTTTTATTATAATATAAATATCCGATCATTTAAATCAAAAAATGGCATTTTTCTTTGAATATCAAAATAACACCTGTTATTGGAAAACTCTTTATAAGATAGGTACTGGGTAAAATTTTTTAATGTGCCAATTTTCTGAATAAATTTGTTCCGCAATTTTCCTGCAGACTGAACAAGATGCCGCTTCCAAACGGCAGGTCAACCGTTTCGAGGACAGTCTTTTAAAAATTTACTTAAATGGGGTTAAGATCATGTAAAATAAATAGAATACTAAAGAATAAATATATGAGTTGGTGCAACAGTTGTAGGTATAGGTGTAGGACTCAAGACCTATTTTATCACAACAACAAATCATGCAAAATAAATAATTGGCTCGTATAGTGCCCTATGCTTTATTTCTCACAACAATTTGTGGGTTTAACTATTATAAGACGAATGGGAAAACTTATAATTTTAAGCCGAGTCCGTAAATTGAGAAGCTCTTCTTTAGCAGTAGTAGCTAAATTAACTTACTTCACATACTGTACAAATTATGACTAGAAACAGAAATTAATATTGTAGGTTTCATTGTATTTCACTCTCAGAACTTGGGTCGGAACAATAGTTTTATTTAAGAAAATTAATGATTTCCCCAAGGTCCTGCAAATTGTATGTGGAGTGTGGACCCAGGAAGAACAACATCGTAGGTATTAAGCATTACCTGTACCTACAGTTTATAAGGGATAGAACTCGCGAAATTTTCTTAATCCTGGTTATACCTTTTCCCTAAAATTACTAATAGGGCTATCTAACTTAGCCCTACAAATGATAATAAACAGAGAACAAAAACAGTGTCGTAAAATAAATGGAATCCAATGTTGTCCTACGGTACGTTGTCTATTTCTTTGTCTGAAACCTACCATTAGGTTAGTTGAAATATAGATAGCATCCACCTATGTACATTCGCATGACTGTGAAAATTGCATTATTTGCGATTAGAGGATCACCTGCGTCTTTCCAGACTAAACTATAGTTGTATGTGTGCATGCAGCATACGTTTTCAGGTACTTATCCTACACAGTGTTTAAAACTTAACAGCAGCACAGGGATATCCTTTCAGCCAAACCTGCGTAAGCGTACGTTACGTAGCCCATTGAAATACATTCTATCCATCTAGGAACTCAATTCACATTTGAATCCTCGCCTCAGCCTTTTTACATACTACCTGCAAGCTGCAACAGTGATCTTATCAGGGAGTGGAAGGAAAAGCCAGTTGGTCTCACTCAACGAGAAGCAACAACAATTCGCATAGGACTTTTGGTATTTGCAAGCCGGGATTCTGCTATTGTATGAAATGCAGGCTGTTGTATACAAAAAGAGGACAGGACTTTGAACTACCATACCATATCATATTCAGCCGTAACGTCCTGCCGTTTGCCTATTATCATGTTTTGGAAATTCCAGGATGAATTTATGTTTAGCTCGCTGCTGGAAGTGGCATGCGTAATTCACTTCCTACGTGTTCTTAGGATAGGTCATTTATTTTGTCCCTTTTCAGCTTTTGTTTAAGTGTATGTAAATATAACAAAGGACATACATTTGTGGATATTTATTATTCTCTCTCTGTCTATATAGGGAAATACTGGCGCGACAAATGTTCAGAGAGTACTTTTCAGTTTTCACCAAACAGAACAGAAAAACAAATCCACCTAAATATTCTTGTTCGATCCTTGACAAGTGAGGAATCAGTTTAAGATTGGCTTTAGATCGAAGCGGTTGTAAGAGCGCAGAAAATTCAGCCTTATATTAAAATCCTAGTTATATTTCAAAGTTAAAAACCGTTTTTTGTACTTTTATCGAAGTGAAAATTGTGAACAAAATGGATCAAAATTCTGTAAGTACCACCGTTACGGATATTAAGAACTAGATTAATTGATTTTGAATATATACTATTGGAAATGATTACCAACACTTGTGAATTGGTTCTATACGGTTTACATACTCGCATCGCGTATGCTAGAAACTCATTGCGTCCTTGAAATTGGGTGGCAATCACATTGGATTATGAACTGGGATTCTGTTTCGATAAAACAAATTTTCGACTGGGTATCCTTATACACTAAAGCAGATGGGACAGGTTGTTGGAAAATTATTTATCAATCCAATTTCATTTACCTAACAGTCTTAATAGATTTTAAGGACACCTATGACATAAATATTTCGTGCTACAGTAAAATGTCATACGGACGTGTAAATAATGTAACAAAGTATAGGAATGATCTGAACGAAACATTAACGAAGTGTCTATTTAATTCCCAAGACAAAAATACGCTCATAATTTTGAGAGGTGATATGACACAAAAATCTAAGTAGCGACTGGATTATTGGTCATCAATTCTGTTCTTACAGAGGAAGTTATTTTTATTTTTATTTATTTCAGTTTGTGCACTTTTAGAGAAAATTAATAAACCCCCTTAATCACTATAAAACCGAATAACAAACTGAATAATATCAAATGCATTTAGCTGGCGTAGAGGTCTAAAATTATATGGAACTCTAGCTTTTTGGAATCAATAATTATCACTATTGCGTCCTAAATTGTGTACAGTTTGCACACGCCACTTACTCTAATAACGAACGAAAGAAAAAAGCTGAACAGTGTTTATTTTTATTTCTCAACATCCTTTTATTTAATAAATTTAAACTTACTATTCATATTACTTGTTAAAGGTATTTCTGTTTAGTAATTTGAAGTGTTCATCTTCTTGACTCATGGTTTTCCTTATTTATTTTCAGCAACTGGAAATACCCGTAGTCGAACAGTCTGCAATGCAGTCAATTCAATGCGAGTACTATGACCCACCAATGACTCTAGATGCCTGGACACAAAGAAGTCCTGAGGATTTTCCGAACATTCCGCCGTTGTTTGATCCGAAGGTTGAAGCTGCACTCTTAGCTAGAATTCAAGAGCTCGAGAGAAGACTACGAGTTCAGTCTGATGAGATTGAAGAACTTAAGAAACAAAACTCTTCAAGATCAACACCTGACTTGGCAGCCTACAACTCTTCAGAAGTAAAGCACGATAGCCCAACTTACGCCATACTTAAAAAATTCTATGAAGCCAACTGTGACGCCCAAATTGAGTTTGAAATAGGTGATATTATTGGAAGTTGTGATTTAATAAATGCATCACCGAAATTGAACACCTTCAAAGAGGCTCCAAGGGTTCATGATCAAAATGACGACGTAGCACTTCCTAAAAGGCTTAAGTCAAATCAACCCATGACAACGATAGGACCATATAACACCCAAATTCCCACAGAGGAGTTTCAAAAAATATCTTGGACATCGGCATCAATTGCAACAAGGAAATTGCTTACAACAGTTTTTGATCGTGGGACACTGGCCACACACTCAATGACTGGAAAAGCATCACCGGCGTTTAAGGATCTCAATAAGCCGGTAAAGGGTCGATTACATCCGAGTGCTGTTCAGGATATAATTCACATTGTCTCCCAAAAATGTGGCGTATCTGCAAAGGAAGTTCGCTCGGCAATCACAACAAAATGTGCGGACGAAAATAAAATGCTCAAGTTGAAGGAGCTGAAAAAATCTGGCTCCCAAATGGATAAAAAAGGTGTCCTAAGGGAGTGCAATTACCGGAAATTTTCTCAGTGAAAGACAATTTTTGAGCATTGAATTTGGTAATGCACCACAATGCGTTGATGTGGAGATATGAATCCATGAAAGCCAAACGGCACTTGTAAGTGCCACAAAAAAATATTTAAGAGATATTTTTGCTGAAATCAATTTTGAATTTTCTTATTACAGAAACTGAATTGTAGACGTAGACTGATTTTGTTTAAGTTTTCCGATTAAAATAAATTTGTTTTAATAAAAGTAGGCTAGTAGCTTATGGGAAAAGTGAGAAAAGAAAACACCTAAACCGTCAAGGCGAATAAAAGTTGTCAAAGCTAGGATACATACTGCACAGTATTCCTTTTTTACATTTTTCTTTTTGAAAATTACATTGTTTTCATATTTTCAATTCTTAAAGTGTCTCTTGCAATTCTGTCCGAATGCTTTGCAAAACTCACTTTTACGCCCTTTTCATCCACACCACAAAATAATCTGAATTTTAACTATTAAAAGCAAAAAACAACAAACAAAATGAACGAAAAAGTTCCGTGCGACCCAGTTTATTTTGTTCGATCTTAAGAATGACTTCTGCTGAATTTTTCCTTCTGATGAGCTGCCACTAATTTTTCTAAATTACTTTTCCTCCAGACATAGAAACTTCCCATTTAATTCAACCTACAACTAAAGACTCTCCTTGCTTAAACTAAAATTCATTCAAACCACAAACAGGAAATATGTATAAATCCAGGATCACAGCCTTCAGTTCGACATCAACAGCCCCCAAAACTCCAAATTCAAATAAACGGGTAAATAAATATTTACATTTGTCATAAACATGATTATTGATTGAAATTTGTGTTGAACAAACATCCTGGCAAAGGCCGGAATGACCGAAAAAAAAAACAGTAATGAACCCACAATAGCACCACTGCCAAAGGACCGAGTTGCAAAGTGTGATTCCCATTTGATTTAATTTAATCGTCCCTTCGCTTTAAGGATTCTCTCTCCTCTCTGTTCGGTGTTCTGTCGGGTGAAAACAGTTAGTCCTTTTTATAAATTAACACGGTCAATTCGAAGGGTCGCATTGGGCAATCCTTTTATTTTTCCCTTTTAGTTTTTGAATTCATTTTTCTTCTACGAGTATATCTTTGCATAAATGAAATGTAAAGAAAAAGGTTACGACTTACGAAGAAAATGACCGAAAAGAGTGAAGAAGAACAAGACAATCTTTTAAGAACCGCGAAAATGGTAAACGACCACGATAAAAGAACAGTTCTACCTTGGTGGCAAGTAGATTACTAAGGATAGCGTGTCGGATAACGACGAGGAGTCGTCGCTTTGACGAAATAAAAATAGGTTGAGGCAAAAGGTTGCAGTAAGTAGATAATGTAAGGAATTTAGAAAATTAGAAGGTAAGCTACCTGTTTTAGCCCCCAAGAGTAATTGCATAATCTACCTTTCGAAATTGTGTTTCTCTCTTTTTTTTGGTTCGCTTCGGTTTGTAATTAAATGTTAGGTGCAGAAGTATCTTTGGGTTTCGCATGGAGGTGGATACTGAAGGGAATTGCCGCGCAAAAACTATTTAGCTGGAGAAATATGAAATACGGTTATGGCTGTAGTTAGCTGGCCGCCCTTGAGTAATTGTAATGCGTTTGCAAGGTCGTGAACGGGTGGAATGTCGTGGGGGAATTTTGTGTAGGAGCTCTTATTAATCCGGTCCTACGTTCTTTTGGAAATTTTGTGAATGAGGCGACAGAGAAATAACAGAACACATCAGGAGCAGTGTCCAGTGTGGTATGCGATATTGACGTAGTCCACAACAGTGCAACATCAAACGTCTTTCTTTTCATGGGGTACTTTCGAACGATACTCTAATTATACTTTAAATATCAGTATGTATGTTCTTAAAATCATTAGCTGGAGTAGGGCTGCATAATTTGTGATTTGCTTTTTGTCGAGGCTAAGGTTAACTGGACGGATCGCCAAGGTTCTTTCCAAAGAAAACCGAACTTTATAGAAACTCAGCCAAGGAAAAAGAGTTCAAAACGGTCTGTTTATTTAAGACAGCCGCCAAGAGTAGGTACACTACAAACACCCAAATATTTGCTTTGTTCAAAATTAACAAATACCTTTAAGACACCAATATCAAAGGAAAAGAAAAAAAGATTTAAAAGACTTGCTTCCCGCTTTACCTGACGTCGATAAGCAATATTTCAAAACGTTGCTAAATCTTTAAATTCTTAATTGAATATGATAGCAGTAGAATAGCTTTAATTTTTGTTTGTTTTTTTTTAATAAGAATTTTTAATTTAATTGAATTTCTAATTTTCTTATTTAATTACATTTTTTGGAATTAAAACTTTGTTGTCAAAAAGACGAAATAAATTTTTTATTTTCAAATTTTAGCATCCAACTCCTTGCTTTCTTGCCTTTTAGATATTTTGGATGAGATTTGCTTTGTGCCATATCCATTTTTAGTTTTCCACGTGCATGGACAAACAAAATCAGTTTCAAAATATAGGAGGTGGGAGGTGGGACACAAGTCAAAAAGGTAGACTTTACGTAAATTAACGTAGCGTGTAAACGGTTTGGCAAACCACTGTGAAAATTGGTAGGTGAACTCTTTATAAGACTAACTTCAAGTCAAAAAAATAAGAAAAATCCTATCACACGGTTTCGGTGTACCAAGTACGCAAACCTTTAAATGCGTTTTTCTCGGAAAAGTACCAATGGCGTATGGACCAAAACAATTCTCAAGCGACGTAATACAAAAAATTCCTAGAACTACGCTTGGGGACTAAAGCACCTGGTACAACTTGTCACAAGTATCCACCGCATTACAAGTCGGACGAGGTCTTATTCTACTTGTTGGCTGAAAAGTTTTCGGTTTTATTACTGCTGCCTATACAATTAAAGACTAGAAGGAGAATGCCGCCTAACACATCTATATATATATTCAAAGACTCTACGCGTCGAAGCGTTTGTGTTCATTCGCGCTATATTTCCTATTTATTTTAGACAACTGATGCTCAATTTTCTGACCAAGTCGTCTTTGCGGTACAATTCGCGGTTTGATCTTCTCCTCCAAAGGCCTTTAGTGCAAAAGGGTCAACGCTTTGGAAAAAATTAAAGCTTCAGTGCCGTGCAGCAGGTTCAGACTCCTTTATAAAATTTTCTTAGTTGTTCAGGGCTTTACTGCCCAATTGTCTTCTAAGCCTATAGAACCAGATATAATGTGCCGACTAAGTATTTTGTCAAGATCAAAAGTAATTTTTTTTAAATTGTAATAAGAACTAAAACAGGTGAACATACTAAATCTTTTACTTTTTAATATACTTATTTAAATTCATTAAAATAGCTTTTGCTTAATTATTTTGACAAATAAGCTTTACTTGAAAATTAATATAATTTTAAATTTAATAAGGTGCAAAATCAAACAATTACTGAACAAATATATTCGCTTTAGCCTCAACAACTTTCTGTAATCGTCTTGTAACCGATTCGATGAGTTTTTAAGCAGTTCTGCTGAAACGTCATCTCAGAGCTTTAAAAATAGACTCCGCTACAAAAATAGACTCCTCTCTGCTCCGAGTCAGAGAAACAGTTCTTTTTCCTTTAATGTAAGCTCATATATTTTCAGTAAAATTAAATCTGGGCCTTGAGTGGCCAGTTGTGTGTTTCTGGTTCAATGTGCCGCAAAAGTTGCAACATCATTCGGCTTTTCTGGTAAGGAGTGTTATCTTGTTTGAGAATAAATGACAGCAGGATTAGCATATCGCTAGATGGGAATGCATGATTGTTTAAAGCATTTGTGCTGGCTCTTTGCTTAATCGATTGGAACCAAATCTACAAGGCCGTTGGACGACATACAACCCCTGAATATGACCGACCCGCCATGCCATCATGCTTATACTGGTCTGAACAACTGATGCGTTTTTGACGAGCTATTTTCGACATTCGAACAAATCTTTTTTTCGCTGATCCATGAAACTCAACTTAGTTCCAGAAGCTTCTTGATTTATTTTTTTTGGGTTTTCAGCATATTTTTTTTATTTTCAACCTCGAGATTTTTGGGAGTTAAATCTGCATTTATAATAAAGTCTCTCAGAATATATCTATCTTTCGTGTTTTTTTTCGTTTTGCGCTTGAGTGAGGTCATTTTTTTTACAGAATTTATTCTTTTGTACTTATTGATTTGTATATTTATCATTTGCTTCGACAAATTAAATTTTTCACTTATTTTTTTAACAGAAAGACCGCAATCGTATTTTGAAAACAAAAGCTGCTTGATTTTCCATATTTTCTGTCATTTTCCAAATATTTTAATCAAAATGGACCTATACCCAATGAATCTATCATAATAACTTTGAATTGAAACGATTAGAATACTTTTCGCCAAACAAACCGTAAAATATGATTGCGCCAAAAAACTTATGCCAGTCAAAAAATCGCACTTTAACCACAAAAAGGTCTGACCTGTCCAGCGATGGGAGCTTATTGACTTCATTTGCACACGCTATCATAGGTCACACCATATATGCAATCACTCAGTGAAAACTGATAAGTGTAAATGAAAGTTTTTAGAAGTTATGCGCGCGACTGGCATTCAAAAATATTCTTGCCGACGAGATGTAACTGTCGGAAATTATTGCAGAACCGAGGTAGTCCCTAACGTCCTCAAAAGGTGTATCTGTCGATAGTGACTTTCTGACCGATTCATCGATGCTGAATACCTATCAATCTTCGTCGCTCTCTCTCACGAAAACGTCAAAACCCTGTCAAAATACTAATTTCAGCTCTCGTATGAATTTCCCTTCAATCTGTAATCCACGTTGGTGGATTGGCAGCTCTAAGCCAAGGACGCACATTCTCGCTCCTGCCCCCAAAACTTGTTCTTAATTATTATTCCTGCCGTAGGCTTACCCCCAGCAAATTCCTAACAAGTAATCAAACACAATAGACAATTTTATTCACTGAATATGGGATAAGCACACACACACACATAAACACACCCATTCTCCAACAGTATATTCATTTATGTTCACACTTTCAATCTACCCAACATGCATGTATGTCAAATGGGAATACTTTTTATAGCCATTCACAGTCTTTGCCAACACCCCCCAACCCAAAGCGGTACACTGCTTTCCGTATAGGTGCCGACTGCTAAGACCGACAGACACTTTTGCTATAAATTTCAATTTAACCCAAGACAATAAATGTCAAAATGTGTTGTATGTACATGAGACCACGTCTGCAACAGCTCTGCATGCAGACATCGCTCGTCCCTTGCCAGCCATAGAGAAGCGGATGCTGGCTGACTATACGACCAACGACGTGTGGGGGTGGATGGCGCGTTCAGTCTGTGTTAAGGGTGTTATTGTACGCAGCATAATATTCATAACACAGCATCATCATCGGTGCCGTTGTCGTTTTCTGCTGGTCCGCTTCGGACAAATGAATTTTGCACACATTGTGACGTTACAACATCTAACAAGGATATCAGTGAAGTTTACAGGGCACAGCTTAAGCTGATTTGTTCCCTCCGAGTAACCAGTTTGTGATGGAGATTCTATAGCCTAAGTAAGAAATAATATGTCTGCGTTTGACGTAGAAATTTCATTTTGAAAATGATGCATGGATGTTCCTGCTGAGCGAACACTTATACTTCAAAGTCTTCCCGAGACTAGACAGCCGAATGTACTTGATAGACTTGATGTGTGTGTGTTGTGGATGCTGCCTTGACCGTATACACATGTATGTGGCTTATGCTATGCATCACTTTGATGTGTTTTGGTCACTAGCGGGTTCGTTTTGCTCTTCATGCGGATTGCGGAGATTTTCTGTTTTCTAAGCAAAGACAGATATACCTACCCACAGCTTTATAGTGGTGTTCTGTATCTGTAGTAAAACAAAAAGGTTCGTCAGTCAAATGAGAGTGATTCTGGTAAATAAATAACAGCCGCATTGGTTGCAATGCACTGAGAGCTGGAGTCCGAGACTCAGACGCTTTGATATGAAAAAGAACCACAGGCGCAAAACGCCCCGCCAGTTGGGTGCTTTCTTTTTGCACTCTCTTTTTTGCTACAATCTAAAAGTCTTGAAGGATTTCTATTTAAGAAGCAGAGCAGACAAAGTAATCAACTGCCTAAGCCCAACATCCGGTACCGGTGTCTATCAAAGTGAACAGCTCACTTTCAGACCCTCAAAAGCTTGTCCCACTGAACTAGTAGCTGACAGAAAATATATATTATCAATCATGTAACTGTAATGGAATTCAACCCTTCTATGGCAACAGCAGCGCATATGGCCACAGCTGTCATGTTGCCTGTCCAGTTTAAGCCAGGCATCGTGCGCCATATCATAATCAAACGTAAACAGTACCCATGCATGTGCTTTGGTTTCGTGACTGAATCCGAAAAATGTGGAAGTGAATAACGAATACACTCAGATCCATTCTAAACGCCATCGCGCGCAAATTGTGTGAAGCTTTGATAGGCATGGCAGGGAATTTTTGTTGTGAAAGCATACTCGTATATCACACAATAAAAATGCGGATTTTGCTTGTAGGATTATAAATGATTTTCAACTTAATTGTCGGTTAGGAATGAAATTCAATACGCCATGTAGGCAGGCAGTCAGGTTTTCATATGATATGTGAGGGTGTATAGCTTGTAAGCTGCTCAAAGGATATGAAGGGTAGGCATATTGGAAATTGGAATGTGGCTCATCACTTTTCGTTTTGTGTTCCCATTTGTGAGGTATGATTTAAGAAATTAAAAGAAATTCAGGGTTCTGAACAATGTGACTAACCCGGTAGAGGGAGCCCTGCACTTCGAAACGGCTTTCATCAGAAAAAAAGACTCTTCGCCATTCTTGCGAAGACCAGTATCTGTGTTGCTTGGTCCATTGAAGCGTTTTTCTCATGGTTGCCTCAGTTAGAAGCTGTTTTTTAAGTGGTATTCACACATTTAGAAGACGCCTTCTAAGAATCGATAAGTCCACCACCACACCAGCCGACACTAAGTCCCTTTGAAGGTCGCTGCTAGTCTTACAAGGATAAATGACGCTGTTATGGATCAAAGTCTTGTCATTGCGATCCGTCGTCTTGCGTTTTCGTTTTCAATGGATCATGTATGCTTTTGTCAGTGTGCTCATGCAAAGCAATAACCATAGCTCTCTTCTTCATCGAAATATCCATTTTCAAATTTGTAAAAAACAAATTAACCAAAGCTAGCATGACACTAAACTTTCATTAAATGTTTTCGTACATTTTGTACATATACATGCAACTTAACTTCGTAAATCCAAAAGAAATTTTTATTTTTCATAGTTTAAAACAGTATCTAACGATTATGTTTAAAAAATATGTCTGACTCAATTAATTTGCAGAGCAATCATTTACAAAAATAATTATATAATAATGACAGAGCATCATAGTATTTTAAGTAAATATTTTATAATTGACAAAATTAGGTGGCTGCAAGAAATGTTACTTTACAGACGGAATGTAAAACAAGGTGGCCTTGTTTTTCCAAACAATATTGGCCGAATGCCAAACGGTAACAATTCAAAATACGAATGTTCTTGAGCCTTAATGGGTTAATGACCGTGCTGCACTAGCAGTTCGAAGATCTAGTGATAAACACTGCAACCGAGTAAAACTAAAGGGTGATTTTTTAGCTGGTTTGGTTTTGGCAACACTGGTTTTGACAGCTGACGTGTGTTTAGTACCTTGTGTCACTGTCAAACAGCTTCAGTTTGGTTTGCAATTTAACCATGGATCGTCTTACAAATGAACAACGCTTGCAAATTATTGAATTTTACTATCAAAATTCGTGCTCGGTTCGAAATGTTCATCGCGCGCTGCTTCCATTTTATGGACGAAGCTCATTTTTGGCTCAATGGGCACGTAAATAAGCAGAATTGTCGATTTTGGATTGAATATCAGCCAGAAGCATTGCAAGAGCTACCAATGCATCCAGAAAAAGTCACAGTTTGGTGCGGTTTATGGGCGGTGGCATCATTGGACCGTACTTCTTCAAAGATGATGCGAATCGCAGCGTTACTGTCAATGGTGAACGCTACCGAGCGATGATAACAAACTTTTTTTTGCCCGAAATGGAAGTTCTTGACTTGCATGATATGTGGTTTCAACAAGACGGTGCCACATGCCACACAGCACGCGAAACAATGGCGCAATTGCGAGGCGAGTTTGGTGAACAGTTAATTTCACGTTTCGGGCCGGTCAATTGGCCGCCTAGATCGTGCGATTTGACACCATTAGATTATTTTTTGTGGGGGTATGTCAAGGCTAATGTGTATAGGGACAAGCCCGCTTCGATTGACGCACTGGAAGCCAACATCCATGCATTCATTCGTGAGATACCGGCCGATATGTGTGAAAGAGTATGCCAAAATTGGACTCAGCGGATGGACTACCTGAGACGCAGCCGCGGTCAACATTTGCATGAAATTATCTTTAAACATTAAATTGCAAGGTTCAAACTATCGATTCAAATAAATATTTCATTCATTTTTTCGAATTTTTTGTGTTTTTTTTTTAAAAAAGTTCTAAACCTCTTAAAAAATCACCCGTTACAAGTACAAGGTGAACGACGAGAAAAACAAGTATAGTTACAACTGATGCTTTTTATTGCATAAATGAGTGAATGTTTATCGTTTGGCAATGCTTTTGTACAAAAATCGACTTAGTAATTAAACAAAATGGGGGCAGACAATTTTTATGCGCCGGATTTGAATTCTGAACGACGAAAGGACGTTTCAAAACTTGTGAAGCAATAAAAGTTTTACTAATCGAAGGTTAAATGCAGCGGTGCATTATTTTAAGTGAAGGTAAGCCAGATATAATATTATTAAAAAAGTGAATGTGCAAAATGCACTAGATACTGTTTGAACTCATCAATGGTTCAATATAAATCTGTGTCTAGGTACTACATAACAACATTTAAAACTTATCAAAAAAAGGATGCGTATACTGCAGAAATAAAAATAAAGACGGCTAATAATCTGAATATTACTAAATGCATTCAAAATCAATTGTTTGTTTGACCTGAGCTCTTTGGATTTTGGGAAGAGCTTCAGCTTTTATAAACAACTAGTGGTGACAATTTCGTGTTTTTAGATCCTGTACTTTTTCAACGACTTATGTATTTATTAACAAAAAAAAAAACAAATTTCTCAAAGAACGCAAGATCAGATTTTTCTCTAAAGGCCTCTCAACGAATTAACCAAGTAGCATTTATATTGTCTGACAAACATCCGAGAGTCCTGGAAAACCTTACTCAGTTCAGCCGTTCGTAATCGCCAAAAAAACGTAGGTCTTCACAACTCATCCCAAAAATTAAAAAAAATAAAATTCACCAAAACGAGTGATTGTTAAATTTCCCAAGTAAGTCAGTGTTCGATAGATCACGATTGTTCCGCTTGGTATATTGGACTCGCAAGCGGTAGCTGAAATTGTCAGTTAGTTGAGCTGCAACCGAAGCTGAATAAAATAAATTAAAACTAGAAGCGGCTTACAATTTTCATATTCTCCTTCCTTGAAGCTGCTTATGTCTCATGTGCTCAGCTGTTTTTTGTGGGTCAATAACCCTGACCTATTTACTTTCTGCACGTAAAACTGCTTGACCTATAGTAGGTGGCCGTAGTGTAATTGTAGTGTGGGGGTTTGTGTCTGTTGATTGTCAATAATGCCCCACATTTTCGGAATGTGTGTTGGAGTGCATTGGTTTGTACACGGTGCATCTCGCTCACACCCAATTCAGCCATCAAAGATTTTCCTACTAACTTTTGGTCAGAGATTTTGCTTGTAACTACATCCATCAAATGGCTATGACATGTGTTGAAGCGAGATCGAACATTTGTTGTCGATCGGCATGTTGACCAATTAGTCGATATTTGACAGTCGTCGGTTCTCCTCGGTGCGGTGTGTCATCTCTTCAGTGCATTTTCTTCAGTGTTTATTCTGTTTTTTTTTTAACCCTAGTAGTGTAGTGTGCATTAGAGCTAGCTCCTCGTAATGTTAAGCATTTATTGCTAAAGATGAGAGCGCATTTGAGAAACTAGCTTCCTGCAAATACACGCTTCCTTCCGTTTTTATTTTGTTGAGAAGCAACAGCGGTTCTTTGAGATGTCCTGAAAACATAATACAGAAACGTGACGACATGAACGTGCAGTTGTTGTAGTTGTATACTTATTATTACTCTTGTTGAGAAAAAATGATTACAGCTGTTTGTTTTTACTGTATTTTCTTCTAACCAAAATTGACTTTAATTGACTGCCAAACTCAATTTAGTGCGTTGCTAATAATAATTTAATTAAAACTCACTACTATTGCCACCGCATTTAGAAGTCGATTTCAAAAGTTAGAACTAAGTAACCAATTGTCCAAGTAGGCTTCCCGATTCATAAACAGAACTGCTGCAAGATATTCTTTTAAAGCCTCTACTTAAATGAAATGAAAAATTTAAATTTCGTAACAGAAGTGGGTCAGTTCGCCGTGATATTTTTATCTCCCACTTGTTCAATATAATTGCCCCAAGTACCAACCACCAACGCTTTATTGTTATTTAAAATGGTCAAACCGAGGCATCACTTACACACAACGTAAAGCGAGCAATTTAAAAAAAGCGTATTCTTACCTCCCTCGTACTGTCGGGATAAATGTCAGGATACGTGGATGTATGTACAGATGAATATCAAATAAATCTGTCGAATTGAATGTCCAATCGAATATGCGTGGAGCTTTGTACAATTGAACTTTCATATTCTTTGAATTGCAGTTGACAGTTTTTTTTTTGTCCCCCACCAGCAATAATTCTGAATGTTTGCTTTAAACGGAAGTCAAAGAGATATATCGAAAATGTCACCGTTTAAATATTTAAGAATTTTTATTTTACAGCGTTTGTATTGGTGATGTACGGAGGTGTGTTTGTGCATCAAAATTAAATTGTTTAAATTTCAGTGAATGCAGGCAGATGCATTCTGGTGATAACATCGTTCTGATTGGATAATTATTATAAGGCACTGTGTGTATAAAAAAATTAGTTTTCGTGATTTTTAAAACTACATAAATATAGGAAATAATAATTAAAACGCAGTTCATTAAAAACGTGAAAGTTGTTTTAAAGATAATAGAAATTATAGAGTGGAGTTTGGAACAATAAATATTTTGACTTAAGTTCCTTCTCACTTACAATCATAGGTGGCGCAAAGTCCGTGCTCAGGCCTGCTTATTAACCAATATTCCTCTCCAGTTAAGGCGGTCTTCGGGTGACTGCCTCCAGTTGCGCACTTCAACTTGGTTGAGGTCTCTTTTCACTTGGGCGTGCCATTTAACGCGAGGTCTTCCCCTACTGCTTTAGAACGACTCTTTGAGCTGGATCGTTGGTTTCCATTCGCTCTACATGCCAAACCTATCTTAGATGACTGATGCGAACTTTCCTGATCAAGTCGATGTCGCTGTACAGCTTGTAAAGTTCGCTGTTTAGTCTCCTTCTCAAAAAGGCCGTCAACACATACCGCACCAAAAATTACTAGAAGAATTTTACGGTTGAAGTGACCAAGAAGATATTCGTCCTCCTTTGATATTGTCCATGATTCTGCACCATAAAGTAAAACTGAGATGATGAGGGTCTCACATAGAGCCTCCTTAGGGTTTTTCGGCGTGCCTAGTAGGGCTTACTAATCATTTGTCTTCTCAAGCCAAAATAACAGCGATTGGCATGTGAAACTCTTGGCTTGATTTCTGCTATGATTCCATTTTAAGAGTTAATAGCAGAGCCGAGGTAGACAAATTCCCTCAACACCTCAAAGTTATAGCTTTCTATCGTGACGTTCTGTCCCAATTCATCGTGTTATGTGTCCATTCTTTAATTTTTTTTTTGCCTTCATTCACAACTAAAACCATTTTAAAGCTTCTTAACTGATACTTACAATTATTGACAGTTTGCTGTTTTCGGCCAAGTTGCATTGCTGAGACTTTTGAAAAATTGAGGTCCTGGTTTTGTCTGGCGAGTTTCGCAAAGTGTTCTCAAGTACGATGTTGAAAAAGTCAGCAAAAGGCTCGGTGAGATTGTTTCCGACCTTTGAGGAGTAGTTGGCGATCTCCATCGTCATTCTGCAAAATCTGACAAGTTTGACCGGGTTGCCAAAACTAGACATGGCGCTGCATAGCTCGTCTCTATAAATCGGGTAATGGTAGGTAGGTTGGCTTTCATCGCCCAGGTTGAATGGTTGTTCTGCCAGCGGAATTTATGTCATCTTCTGCAGAAATGGTTTTTCCAGGTCCGATTTCCGAACATTGTTTCAAGAGTAAAACTTTTCTATTTAATAGGTCTAATCATTTATTTATTTATTTTTAGACCTAATTACGCGTAGATTAGCTTGGTCTGTAAAAGTCCATAGTTGGAAGCCGTTTAGTCACATTGCGAATGCCCTGTTAAGAGTGACATTAGAAAAAGACATTCAGAAAAAAACGAAGTTATCCAAAGAATTTTCAGTTCTTGTTAGATTGTGAGTGAAAAATTGTTAGCTTAAAAAAAAAAATATACACAAACTTATTACTGATTTTTTAAGAATCAAATTATTAGTAATATAAATAAAATTCTTGTTAAACAAATTTTAAGATTCTTAATCAATTTTAAAAACGAAAAATTGTCAGCCCAACAAGAAAATTGTTGTGATAAATATTTCTTGAGACCAAATAAACTTTCAAAAATCAAATTGTTGACTCAAAAATTCATTCTTCAGTTAACAACTATTAACAAGAATAAAAAAAATCGTCATAACAATGAAAAATGTAAACTTGTATCATTTTTGATATTGATTTTCTTTAAAAATGTATTTTTGAAATTTAAATAAGAATTGTTACGTTTTTTCCCACAAGAGACAATACAGTCATCATAAATTGCGATCGCGTTTTAACTTTAACATTTTATGTTAAAAACTGCAAAAAATTAAAAAAAATGCAATATTAAAGAGAGTTGATGGTGGACCAAAATAATATTAATTTTCAACATGTGTAAAAACAGCTCTGAAGAACTTGTTTGGTTTAAGTTTTTTTTTTAAATAATATGTGTTTTTAAAGGTTTAACATTTTTTGTTCTTTAATCAAGATATTCTCTCTTAAAATTTTAAATATTTTCGTATTTGGCCACACGATTCAAATTATTGATCTTTTATAACAACTCTTTCTTCAGGCAACAGTTTTCATTCTTAAAATTTTTACATTTTCTTATAGATATATAGATAGATACTTTATTTAGCTTAAATAAGCCATTTTTCATTTTGTACAGTTTACAGTGATTTTTTGTTTTCTTAGGTACTAATATTACTTAAATTCGATAATTTTCCTTTTGAATAGTACAAAATTCGTTTAATTTTTTATTTCCGTTGGCAGACTGTTGAATCTTTGGAATCCCGTGTAGTTAATTGTTCGCTGTCCTCTAATAGTTCTAGTTCTTTGGATTCTAAAATCTCCGACACTCCTTAAGTTGTACGTTGTGTTGTCCCTTGTTGTGACATTTTCACGGAGATAAATTGGACACATACCGTTTTTGATTTTGTAGATAAAAATCATAGCATTCACAAAGAGTTGTTGATTTATAGTTAACCAATTTAGGGAGTTTATCATTGATATTATTGGTGTGTATCGAGTTCTTTTTAGTACTATACGCATTGCTTTATTTTGCAAGACTTGAAGTCTATAGTGCTGTTTAATTTGCCCTGGTAGCCTTCTATATTGCTATATCCGCGAGTTTGACAGAGTTTGATCGTGTCAGCTCCAGATATGAATACATATCAAAATGAGGGCTTTTTGAAGGTGTCCATCGCCTGAAAACCTATTTAAGCACTCGGCATCCTCGTTACAGCCGTTTTGGAAATGATGTCCGTTGCAGAACCGCCAATTTTAAGGACCAGTTCATTATTCACGTCAGTAGATTATTCACATCACTGCTGCCTAAAAGTTCCGTCAACAACATTACTCGGAGCAATAGGGCCAAAATGCCATCTAGCAAATGGCTTAACAAAATCCTTAAGCACACACACATTCGTACCGAACTACACAATCACATGACTTATACTTACTCTTGTGATATGTTTCTTCTTCAAATTACATTTACCATTCTGAAAGCGGGTTTCAGAGCAATAGTGCACTTATTCGCATACAAATTGAATTGTATCTGAAAAGGAAGAAAATGCAAAGATCCCAGCTACCCAGAAGCACAGCGGTAACCAGCATAATGCTCCATAGGAAAGCACCAGCAGACAACTCTGGCCCATCGCCTACAGGAATGTGGAGAAGAAAAGTGCATCTGGATTTTTATTTTTATTCTTTTCCTTCTTACAGCATTGGGAATGAGTTCATAAATGCAATTTAAAGTTGCATAAAGTCGATCCGTTTTTATGCGAAGACATACTTCCATTCTGGCATCTTTTCGCCTCCAAAATGGCGACTGACATAAATGGAAAATAAATTGAGCTCGAAGGACTTTTACCCATTCACAAGGCGAAACTTTATTTCATATAATTTTGTTAATAAAAGAATTTTCAGTTTTAATATCGTCTTAGGTTCTAAGTCGCTTTGGTCCGCCGAGCGACGCCACCGACCGACCGGTGCCGCACCGTATGTTAGCTGAGCTGTGTATCTCTCTGGCTTAGTGATGCGCTCTTACTGCTGCTATATAAGATTGGGTGTGGTTGGAGTTGGAGCCGGCAGAGTCAGTCAACAGGAAATTAATATATCTGTTGGAGGAGTTTCACTCATATACACATATACCTATAGCCGATAACGGATTGCAGTGGGATTGGAATAATCCATCTTGTGCATTGTTATTCCTTCGAAAGGAATCAAACGATTTTCCTCCTTACTTTTCTCCTGGCTGTGTTATACACGACGCTATGTGCTGATCCTTTAGTCTCTGTGAGTGCAAGGATGGGAGGTTTTTAGTTCCATTTGGATGGTTTCATAATGCCTGCTGTATATACGGCCGTGACTTCTTTCAAAAGAGATTTATGAATTGGGAATTGGATACGTGCACAAAGTCATATTAACTTGATTTGGTGTTACTCTGATTTTTCCGATTTTGTTCGAACTTACTTTGCCATTGGTGTGGTGTATTTCGTTTTCATTTCAGATATTAAATACGGGGACCAACTGGCTGGTGAAAGTCTCTTCAGCTGCGTTATTTTGGTGGAGACGGTCTTCTGCCTGGTTTATGGAACTTGTTGTTTGAAGCATACAGGAAAGAGGACGATTCGTTCAAAAGTTGAATTGAAATGAAAGACTTCGAAATTCGTATTTTCGAACAACCGTTGATATATAAACATTATTTTTATCAATAGAACTGTGTAGTTTTTTTTAAACTTGACATCACTTGCTTTACTCTACGGTGGGTGGGCGCATAGAGCCTTTTGATCCGTTATTCATAGGAAACGAAGTCAGGACCTTAGGAAATTTGATTGGAAAAACTGTGTACTTAGTTAACATGAAATCGTAGAGCGTCCAATGCATCCCGAAAAAGTCATCGGTCCATGATTACTAACTTCTTTTGGGCTGAATTCGATGGATTGAACACCAATGACATACGGACGGTTCACACAGCTTACGCCACATTGGAAATTCTGCATTTACTATATTTTCGATTTGCAGAAATGTTAAACAAAGAACTAGACAACTGTTCGTGCGAATTTCGCACTAGTTTTTTCTCAAATTTTAAATGCTTAAGTAAATATAACGAGCAATTTTAGAAAAAAAATTGTTCAAAATTCGCGCAAATTCCAAATGTTAAATTAAGTAGAAGTTAACTATTCAAAATTAGGGCGAATAGTTAACAGTATCTAAAAAGAGTAGCTATATTTTTGCATATTATCTGAATGTAAGTCAAAGCGAAATAAGGCAGCCTTGGCTTTATTTCGCTTTCACAAAGTGAAATATTGCCGAATTATGGAATTCGGCGTTATTTCACGGCACCAATGCGATGTTAACTGGCTACTAATATGGATATCGTGCGATTTGGCCCCTTTAGACTTTTTCTTGTAGGGTTTTCTAAAGGCCCTCAAAGCCAACTTACCTCTCTCATCGGTCAAATTCAGCCTGATTTATGTGCCAGTGTCATGGAAAATTTACCATTTCGGATTCGGAAGCGTGTCACCCATGGAATTTGAACGATATTATATTACATACTAGCTGACCAGTGCTCGCCTTACTTCATCGAACTACATCGAAAAGGAAGCAACGCGAATGAAACAACTTGACACACAAATCCCACCAGCCCATTTCCGAACTTATCACAATAAACAACACCCAAAAATGTGTTCAACCTGAATGTGTGGGTGTGCGCTGAAAAGAGATGACTGCCCGTTCACACACGCACTACTGCAACGATACTCACTGCTGCATGACAACTGGCAGTGATATCCACTGAAGGAAAATTGTGGGCGATGTTTTGAATAATTGTTTTCAACATTGCTCAGCTTTAGCAGGGGGATGTTTAATATATAAAATGATTCTGGGGATAATTTACTAAATTCACCTAATTTTTCAATCCGATAAGCCATTACTGAGATAGGTCTGTTTAAATAGAATTTTCATTACATAAAAATCTGTTCAGTTGTTTTTGCGTGAAGAGTGGTCAGGAATTTTTTATTCTACAGTTTTATTATATGTAGGGATAGAGAAGAGAAGAGATTTTATTATATGTTGAGAAGAGACATTGTCCTTCTGCTTTCACAAAGAAATAACAAAGAACCCCTGAAGATGCACCCATCAGAATAAAAGAAAATCAGCAGCCTTTTCACTAGTTTTCACTAGCGGCTTTCCCAGATGATAGGCTAAAGAAATCGTTTGCTATAAATAATGTTATTCTATTTTTTTATTATTATTATTTATTTATTCATCAATTTTGAACTTAAAACTATGTTAGGAGCTCAGGTCAGGCCACAGAGGCGTCTTTGGCATGGCGGAGGAGGACGGAGCCACGCTCGCGGTCACACGGCTAAACTCGTCGGACGGGGTAATTCTTGCCTCCCCTTCCCACCAGCCACCTGCTCTTCACAAAAAAAAATAAATAAAAAGGATAGTAGAAGATCTAACCATACTTGACGTCGGACGGACTGAAAAAGGACGAAAGAGAAGAAAAAAAGAAGATAGAAAAGAAGAGAAGGAAATGCTCAATAAGACCTTTGCCTATACAGAGGGGCGAGGGTGGAAAGTCAGATGCTTTCGAATACAATTTGATAATTAACTTAAACTATGCCCGCCACCAAAAGAACGCAAAAAAAATTAAAACTATCGTTTAACCTAATATATACCTAAGCAGCTTTCCAGCTTTCCACTCTCGCTCCTCAGTATGGGTTCATCTCATTCCGGAGATGTGCCCGATGTAGTTGGCACCTGCGCGGCTAGCCCCTTTAACCACTGGAACCAGTCAGTCGTCAGTCAATGTTTGTTATGTCATCAGTAGTAACGTCTGTTATGTCTCACGATGCTACCCCAATCAAACGCGCGGAAGGACGGCTTTCCCAGCAACCCACACACCACATCGCTTCCTAATCTACTCCATCTTGCGAGTTGCGACACAAAATCATTTTCAATTTAAAAGTAGTAAACAGGAACTTAAGAATTTCTAGAACAATTACCAAAAACATCAATGCGATCAATAACTAAATTAAATTCGTTAGTGCAACGCTCAATGGGTTCATTACTGCCATAATTTGTTCTGTGAAATCGACCACGAAGATTAAAAGGTTTGAAAGTGCCAATTGCCCATTTAACCTTGTCTGGGCTAAAAATGTTGCCAGATAAACTGTTAACTCTACTACACGAAAACAGGAACCAGGGAAATGTACCTGAAGTAAGGTTTAATGGTATCCGTTCGGTCCGTTGTGTAGGTTCCATCATTTTTCTTGAGCAATCCTACATAATTTGTCTGATATTTGTGTAGAACTTTGTGGATTCTAGCTGCTACCGGCATATCTAATATATGTCTTCGCAGCATTTTCTCCATGATGCACTTTTAGATCTTCTCAATTCTGAGTATTCTGTGAGAGCGGATCTATATTCGTCCCACATTTTGGTTATTTTAGCTCGATTAAAGAGTTTTCTAACCTTCTTCCTGCTCTTGGCTAGTTGGTCGTTCCACCAGGGAACCTTACGTTTTCAAGCTGGTTTTACTGACACAACTATCTTGGTAGGAGGTTAGCAATATATTAATAAGCTGATATGCTCAAGATCCCACGTGGACTCAATTGACGAGATGAACATATCCGTTTTTGAGAAAACAAGTCATCGATACTCATTCCAGTCCGTCAACTTGGGATCGTATCTGTTTTTGAGCCTGTGTCAATTGGCCAGGTATGTCGAACCTAATGTGTTGATGGTCAGACATAGAGGCTTCATCTGACACATACCAATTTACAATGAAATTTGAGATAAATGGACTAGCAAGAGTGATTTATAAAAACCATTTATAAAGGTTGGTTTAGTACCATTGTTAAGAATATCAACATTTCTACTAACAAGAAAGTCTAAAATCAACCTCGTTTGTTGATGTTACTGCTAAAGCCCATGCAAGGGACGAAAATGGGCCATCTCACGCCGAGCGTTCATTAGTTGGCCATCGCGGCGCTATGATTCCTTCATGCGAATTGACAGCACTCTATATTTTTTTCTTTGGGGCTACGTCAAGTCATTAGTCTACGCTTACAAGCCGATCAGTTTGGACCAGCTCGAGTCTATCATTCGGGACAGTGCTGCCAGAATAACGCCGTACTTATTGTACCCAGTGATCAAAAGTGATTCCGACCGCTTAAAGCACTGCCAGCGAAGGCGAGTCGGCCATTTAAATAATATATATACTATTCCACACATAATGGCATGGACATATAGCTTCCGAATAAAGCCAGAAATAATTTCATATCACACACCGTTGTTGTTTTATTTAAATTAATTTCCCAATCATTCTTATCTGGTCACTACGACTCATTTATGTGACAATGAAAACGTGTCCTTAGGTGGCAATAGCTCCTTCTATCAAATTTTGAACAGAATCACAGAAATATTAACTTTTCTTCGCTGCCCCTATAAGAAAATCCAAGCACGCCATTGTTAATTGTAGTAAAAAAACTCACGTAACAACAAATTAAAAAAGACGAGAGAAAGCCCATTAATTAAGACGCAATTTAAAAATCCATTTCCAATTCCAACGTTTCCCACACCTGACGACGACGACGACGAGACATTACTATTCCGTTTTAAAAAGAAAGTCAATCATTACACCAGCCCAATCTCTTCGTATATATTATACATTCTTTGGAAATCAGTTCGCGCCACCATTCTTCTGTCGAAACTCCGTTGAACTTCTTAACAAAAGGACATTTCCATTACAGCGCTTCACGGCGAGTATTTTATTTTAAATGTAAACATTTATTGTCCAGATCCGCCCTTATCGTATCCTTAATTACTTTCGCATTATTTTCCCGATTCACTCCCTCCGACGCGACGATTGTGGGCCAACGAGACGGATAAATAAATAAAAACATTAAACAAAAAAAAAAAAAAAAACGCTAAGCTCCACATTCTCAGCTGCCGCGTGGCGACACTTTGTCATCTTGTTAGCGGCCGGTGGTGATGGCATCCCGGGAGAAGGTAAACAAAGAAAACTGTGAAAGTAAGTAAACGAAGAAGGTCCAAATGAATGTTGTTGTTGCTTCTTCTTATTTTTTTTTTAATTTAATCAGGAATAAGATTTTACGAGATGGCCACGGAATTAATGGCCCCCCAACTTCCGAGTTTACGATTTGGAAAAAATAAAAGGGAAGTCATAAACCATGGAACAAAAAGTCAACGCGTAGAGGGAATAATTTTTTGTTTTTCATTTCACCTTTTGCCAAAAATATTCCTGCAGGATGTAAATATATAGGGAGAGTGTTAAGTACCAACGGAAATTTATATCATTTCCGTGATACAAATCGGCGGCCTTTGAACGTGGCAGGCGGGTCCAGCTTTTAAATCGATCTTAGGCGGACGAGTGTCTAGGTGGCGGCATGGCAGCGTTCAGGTTGAAGGTGTTTTGAGGTAATTTTAAATTTAAAGCTATATCGGAGTTGAATGAGAGTTTGTCAATATTTCTTAACCAACTTAAACAACTAAAAAAAATAATGTTAAATTTTTTTATTTATTTATGAACAAAAATCATAATATGTTGCAACATTGTACAACATTGCGCCGTACACGTGGACTTTGTTGATTTTTTCATATCGTTGTTGAAATCTGAATCCCATTGTGATTGCCCACAAACTCAACTAAACTAGGTACCCCTTGCTTGTTTTTTAAAAAAGGATTCATCGGGGAGTTTACAGTTGGGAACTCTATTTCTCCTCACTGTTCCAAGACTGTGACTCTTGATGTTAAAAATGCCTTCAATTCGGCAAGCTGGTCATGCATTAGGAGATCCTTGGCTAGAATGGAAACGCCGTACTACCTGCTGAATATAGTAGCAAACTATCTTACTAACAGGAAGTTGAGATACCATAATGTCGATGGCGTTAAGTACTACAACATCACCGCGGGAGTACCACAAGGGTCGGTTCTTGGACCCCTCCTGTGGAATTTAATGTACGACGGAGCTCCCCAATAACGCTGCCACAAGGAGTTAAAGTTATAGGCTTTGCTGACGATATCGCTGTGGTTACTGTGGCCAAACATATCCACGAGATAGAGTCCGCCACGGATGAAGCAGTGACCAGAATCAAGAATTGGCTTGAGTCTGCAGGGCTAGGACTAGCCGACCACAGGACCGAGGCTGGCTTAATAACCATCCGAAAGACTGTGGAATATGCAAATTTGCGTGTTGGAAACCAAATAAATAGATCAAAGGAGTCATTAATGTACCTAGGAGTAATGCTCGACAACAGGTTAAGCTTTAAAACGCACATCCAGTACGCCAGCAAAAGGGCGTCACAGATGCAAGCAGCTCTTTCCCGGATTATGCCAAACATCGGTGGCCCTGGATACGCCAGAAGGATTCTGTTATCCAGGGTGGTCAGCTCAATACTGATATACGCTGCACCGGTCTGAGCAGGGGATATTACAATGAAGGAAACAAAAAGGAAGCTCTCGTCAGCAAACAGGCTCTACGCCATAAGAACAATAAGCAGATTCCCAACAATTTCCTCTATGCGTTATTGCGGGAATGATTCCCATTGACATTCTCGCCAACAAAATGCAAAGGATCTACCTTAGGCTAACAGTCAACAGGCAAGAGGTCATCATAAATAGGAGGATAAAAGAAGAAGAAAGGGCAACATCTATAGCACTGCGGCAATGTCGGTGGGATAACACGGCAAAAGGCAGATGGACCCATAAACTGATTCCAAACATCGAGGCCTGGACAAGAAGAACAAGCGGGGATTGCAACTACCACCTAACGCAGTTCCTGTCCGGGCACGGCGGCTATTGGAGTTATCTTCACAGATTCGGCCACGATAGCTCGCGTCTATGCCCCGAATGCTCAGATGAAGAAGAAGATACGGAGCACGTAATGTTCCACTGCAGAAGATTTTCAGGAGGAAGAGTGAACTTACCCACTCCGCAGCTTCTCATAAAGCGTATGTTGAGCTCAAAAGACGACTGGTTGGAAATATGTTCATACATAACGAGCGTACAAAGCGAGCTAAGAAGAATATTCTCTTGGCCACTGTAAATTTCGAAATTGTGGTTAAAACCATTAACTCCTCACAAAATGAACAGTTTGAACCCCCATTTGTCAGGTTTGGCCGGCATGTATTGCCTTTCAGAATGCTCCGAGCCTTGGTTGAGCACATCTGCTCATCTACAGCCAAGTACTTTCGAAAAGCGTTCGTTTAGCTTTTCCATGAGTGGTCTTACCTCATAAAGCCTGTCATTTCCGGGTTGGGTGTAAGGCAACATATTGGAGTTGTCATTGAAATTGAAATTTTGCCGCAAACGCTCAAATTTCTTAAGTGGCATAGTGTCTTTGATTAGAGATATTCCAATTTTATCGGACCAGTAATTCCTTACATTCAAAATGCGTACTATAGACGCCCAACGGGCCAACGGAATGTGGAGTTTTTTGATATCAGCTTATTGGGACATTTTCGTCGCAATTCTGTCATAACAGGCCGGGCTATGTGAGGAGTTGCACCATCTTGCTGAAACCACTCAGAATTGAAAGAAATTCACATTCGGCGTTTTTTGGGATAGAAAAACTCTCTCAACATGCCTGTCCAGTTTTAAAAAACTCCTGCCTTAGTTAGCTGTAGCGTGATGCGTAGAGCAAAAGTGATGGCAGTGCAGGCTGTTCTTTGTACCCTGGTCAACATGTACCGTATATACCTTCTATTTGTGGACTTCCACCATAAGTAAGATATAAAAGATTAGTCGTAAATAAGATTTCGGCATCGTACGTAAGTTTCGAGGGTTGGGTTAGGATGAGTGGAATTGTGAGATCGTCACAAAAGACCAGGCATCATAGCGTCCCCAAAAATAGAAACGTGCAATGGACGAGGAATGTTTGCCACGTAGCGACGTCTACTTAAAACCACATGTCGTTGGTGTTCATATCATCCAATTCAGGCCAAAATAAGTTGGTAATCATCGACATATTGCGCTTGTTGCTGACGGTGATACGCTTGGCAACGGGCTCCAGGAAATAACCCCCCAACGAAATAACCCCCCAAATAGAAAATGAAATAACCCCCCAAATTTGAGGAATAATTTCACTGTGAAATTATACCCCAAATAGAACATGAAATAAGTCCCCAAAATGGTATGAAATAAGTCCCCAACTAAAATTTGGGGTCTTATTTCATTTTTCTTATTTATGCCAAAATATGAAATATAATCCAAGAACTCCATTAACAGTTAATTTTCTTATCTGCAGGTGTTCCTAGACTAAGTATTTGATTCGCGGATTTTTTGTACAGATGTACGAAAGTACCGTTTTAAAATTAGTTCAGTGATAGGTTTGTATTTTTGAAGATAAAAATATTTTTTTTGCATATTTTCGTCCTTAAAAATAATAAGCGAAATACCTAAATAAAAATAGACCATTGCCGAATATAAGATATTTAATGGGCGGAACTTTTAAAATAGTTCCCAAAGGTTCTTTAACCAGCTTCTAGTCATCTATATATAATATTGAATATTGACGAGGTAATGACGTTATTTTAATTAAATAAATTGTTTCAACCTTAGCGCCGCAGGCGAAAATTTGGTACAAAAAATCGCGCGATTTTTTGTACCAAATTTTTATTATTCCTTAATGTTGCAGATAGTTTATTTTATTAAAAATCCAAATTTTAAATCGCGCGATTTTTTGTACCTACCAAATTTTTATTATTCCTTAATGTTGCAGATAGTTTGTTTTATTAAAAATCCAAATTTTAAACTATTAACAAATTTGCTTTTACTTATTTCCGTTATTTTTCTTTTCAAATGAATGAAATGTTGCAATTATTAAAAAAAGCACGTCTTTATTTAATTAAAAATACATATATAAAGATTGTAAATTTATTTTTAAAAAGACAGTAAAGAAGAGAAAAGAAAATAAAATAACAACAAATTGGGGTGTTATTTCATTTTTGAAATTAGGGTGTTATTTCATTATCAAATCTTAATCATAATCTTATGTACTGGCAACTTCTTTATTTTATATCAGACCCGTGGGTCGGCGCGGGCGCCCCACCGGCGGCGGTTATCGCGGGGTCGCGGCGAGCGCGGCGTACCACCGTGAAGAACGCGGCCGCAAACGCGCCCCCCCTTCGCCACGGCTCTGATTCAAAATAATTGTAATTGCTTGTTCATTTTGTTCGAATTCTTAACTATATATTATGTAGCTGTACCTACTACACATTTTTTATACTTTCCTTGCCCAAATTTTGGGGACTTATTTCATAGTTGAATTTGGGGAGTTATTTCACTGTGAAATAACTCCCTAATTTGAAGTATGAAATAAGTCCCCAAAAGCCCATGAAATAAATCCCCACCTCCATACAAATTTTGGGGGGTTATTTCCTTTTCTATTTGGGGGGTTATTTCGTTGGGGGGTTATTTCCTGGAGCCTTGGCAACGTCATTTCCAACCAAAAAAGGACCGATGAGGCCGCCAGCCCAAAGTCCAACCTTTCAGTTGCTTTTTTCGGGATGCATTTGATGCTATTGGATCCCATGTGGATTCCATTCATCCGGAAATGGGCCTCATCGGTAATAGATGATTTTTTGATGAAAATTAGGGCCAGTTTTTAAAGATTTTTTTTTTATTCTTCCATAGGTAGGTATAACATTCGCTTTTGCTGGTCTCTGAAGCTCTTGAAACTCCACGAGAAGTTAACGGCTGAGGTGGAGGAGATTGAGCAGAAGACTGCAATAAAGTTTCTGGTTGTGGTAGATTGTCGGAATCGTTTCCTGACGAGCTATCTTTCTGGGGAACAAATGTAGGGTCCTTATCACATTCATCGGTAGAAAAATCAAGTTCGTCTTCACCTTCTCACCATGAACTGAGTATCTCCTCAAGCTGTTGGTTTATTAAAAGGATTAAGGTTAATTAGGATTTTTTGGAACCCAGCATAGAGGTCAATTTTGTTGATATACCTACAGTGCGGCTTGACACTTGCTTATACAAAGTTCGAATCTACGCATCTAAAAAAATATTGCTTAAAGCTTAAACCGACAACAGCTATTCAAACTCAGACAGATCAGCAACCATCTGTGCAGTTTAATTCAAACTCGCAACGCATTCTCTATCTTCCTTTATCCATCAGCAAGTCCCCAGGTCAATCAATCATCTCAACGTCAATACTTTGTCAAACTGAACGACCTACATCACCACCGCCAGTTAATTTTTCAAAAGGACATCCGATTGTTCTCGCCAATCAGGTCAGTAACTGAATATCCAATGAATATGCTCGAGAGATAAAAGTGAAAAAGCAGCAAAAAACAACAAAAAAAAACAAAAAAACAAACGAAATCCCAGAGCCCTCTTCATATCCGATGAATTTGTCGGAATTTAAATCCTTCGTATCCGGCTAAAAGGCAAAAAAAAACCCAACAAAATCACCCTTTCACAGTTAAGAACATCAATCCACACCTGTCGTTCGGAAACGGAAGCGGGCAGCAAGCACCTTTTTGCTGCATTCATAGAAAGGACTCAACCGTCGTCGTCAACTCCTGCACACAAATCGAGTCCATTGATTCAATGATGACTGATGAAGTAACCCACCACCACTCATATAGATCAGTCAGAGAACACATGCTCCGTAGGCGGCGCACAACCGGCATGGGATTTGTCCGGCAGAATTTAAAACGTGTTTTCCGCACATCCTGCTGCTGCACACTGCCACTCGACATCAATACATCATTCTGAAGATGAAAACTTCATGTCTGCGCTTGATAGTCTACATTATAGACCATGCGGGTTCTAATTGAAATGACTTGATACCCTTTGCAAGCCTAATCAAAAGGAGTTATCCCTTCTGTGTGCCTGTGCAATTCATTTCAACAGGCTACTGCACACGCACACAACCTGACCATTATCGATCAATTGACACTTTCAGCTGACGTGATGTCATCATGATTTGAGGTTGTGCTGATTTTGTCACCTCTTGCAGCTGCCAGCATTTCAAATTCTGAATAATATTCCAACAAAGCGATTATGTATTCGCATGGCTTTTCCAATCGGGAAGCTGTCGAAGAACTCTTATTGAATTCGTTTTCGGGACTGTGCGGTTTCTGGCCTCAACTTCCGCAAGGACTTTCGGAAATTTCATTGAATTCTGTATGCACGTACCTGAGGGTGGTTGGCAATATTAAAAGTTACCCATACCCCACACCTAAGCTCCTGTATCCCATGTGTGCGCAGCTTTAAGTGAATGCCCAGGATCTTGGTCAGGAGGCGGCTTGCCTAATAGCTCACGAGATTATGGCTCGGTGTGAGTGGCCATCGACAGATGGATATACAAAATTTGGGATAATCTGAGGATATGCCAGGGAAATAACTTCTTGCTCTGCAGTGGATTCCATTCAAGTGGATACTACATATTATTCCTCTGTGGCACAGAATAGGTATACCTAGTCCATAAAGTGCATTTCACATATATGAGTTCGAGTATATTCCCTCAAGTCGCAGCGATGGCTACACAAAGGCACTCTGTCGAAGAAAGGAAAAGTTTTTCTCTATGCAGCGAAACTCTAAGACTGTTTTATTATGCTGAGATTTTGAGATTCGAAAAGGTGTTCATCCGATTTCCATTCGAGTGGAAAGTTCTCAGGGAAGTCATAAAAGAAATATTATGTAGCAGATGGATTTCAACGGTGAGGATTTAAGAATGGCACTTGCGTTATGGCTTTTTAGGTGGCAACCGAGTGAAACTTTAATGTGAATTAATTCGATAAACTTTATCTCATATGGCACAGAGGAATATGGCTGTCGAGTAGTCCTCTCTCCTAACCAATCTGAATGAAAGTTCGGCAGTTGTCGGGATAGGTACATTGCAGTCGACTGTTTTAATTTATGTTTTTCATCTATGATTACATTGTTGATCAATTTGACAACATCTCACTGAAAATAAAATGCCAGGTAATATTGACAAAATTCTATTGTAAGATTTCAATAAAAACAGTTTTTTGAAATGATAAGTCTATATATATAAAAATGGATCTTGGTTTGTTCGGATGCTTACAACTCGAGAACGGCTCAACCGATTTGAATGATCTTTGTTTTGTTTTGTTTGTCTTAAATCAGCGATGGTTTAGAAGAAAAGAAAAGTTGGAAAATTCTCAACAGGTGGCGTTGTAGGCACACATTACATTTTTCATGGGGAAACGCACTTTGAAAAAAAAAAAAAAAGTGGATAGAAATCGAGTAGTGACACTTTAAATATAGAAAAAAAAATATTTTCAAAATCACAGTTTGTTGATCTTTTCTGATAGAAACACTTTACTGCTAAGTGCGAGAGAATCAACAGGTGGCGCTGTGGTCGATCTTCCGAGCCGCTCAACCGATTTCAATGAAACTTTGTGAATGCGCATGGTTGATTCCAACTTGAAAGATAGTATAGTTTTGGGCCCTAATGGAAACCAAGTGCAATCAAAAACAAATAGAAAACCTTGGATTAAAAATAAATAAATAAATATTTTGGCGCGACAGGTCTGTGGGACCCAAGGCCTAGCTTCTCACAACCTAAGATGTAATTTGGTTCTTTCGTTAACAAAGCCATTTGCAAAAAATAATCGGGATAGAAATCGGGATATGGCACTTGCCATATAGGTAACAAAATAATAAAATTTACTATAGGTATCTGGACATTTATGAAGCCTTGAATTTTTGTAAATGGTGTTCAACACAATGGGGCAGTAATCAAAAAGGGCGCCGTTGCACCTCCCTTAAAAAACGACTCTGCGAATTGTGGCGGGACTTAATACGAAAGGCACGGGAGTACAGCTAGTCAAATATATCAATACAACTTAAGTTTTATAATTTTGAACGATATATTGTCAAACGGATAAAACATTCACTTTGTCAGATTAACAAAAGACAATTTTCATTTCAAGAAATCGAGATTTTATCAGTTGAACAATTTTATTGTCGAATTAACATAAAAACATAACCAAAAATCACCTTTGTAAATGTTTGTCGAATTGATAAAACTTATGCAAAATGTTTGTCAGCTTAACAAAATACAGATTATCAATTACAATTTGTTGAAACGAAAAAAATGTTTGTAGATATAATACAAATTTTGTAGAATTGATAACACACAAATGTTGAGTCGACAAAAATACATTTTAAACATTGCAATCTTTTGAATGCTATACTATTAATGACCTCATTTATATTTCACATGCGAAGTACCTACTAAGAAGCAGAAATTTTGTTAGTGCGCATAAAAGTACCCAAGTGAAAGTGAATAAAAAATAAAACATATTTAAAACTAAAAAAATGATAATGTTTTCATTTTTATTTTGATATTTTATTATTAAGTTGAATTTAAAATTAGTACAAAACCGTTTCTTATTATTTCATGAATTATTTTTTTTCTATAATTACTTACTTTTTCAATAAATCTAATTATCAAACTTATTTGTTTTGCGCATTATTTATTGTAGTAGGTTGTGTAGTATAAGAGAAAATAGAGTTAAAAGCAAAAGAAGAATTAGAGATTGAATGAAATAATATGTAAATGAAGTTACTAAAGCAAAATGGAAGATTAGTCGTAGTTCAGCATTCGAGGATTAAAGTTAATTTTAAACTTACCGCGTTTCATTTTTTTATTGATTGAGATCTATATTTATTAATACTTAATATGTGTTTTTCCAAGGGTACTGTAGTCATATTTTAGATTTAATTTCTTTATTAAGATAAATAATTATTTCGTACCTTCAAAATTAAGTTAAAGTTCAGCTAAAAGTGAGTATTATTCATATCGATAGAAATAATATCCAAAATAGTTTATTTAATTCAACAGAACAATCGAAAAATTTTCCGATTTTATACGATTCTGAGGTTTTTTGCTTCTAGGTATTCTTTAGAACATCTATTCGGAATATTTGTCCGACATTTTGTAACGCATATCGGCGAATTACGTTGAAGTGCGATGAAGTGCATTTTTTTCTTCAATTTTTGACAGCTGCGTTCCGATATCCTCCGACAGAAATTGGTTGCGGAATTTGTTTACGATTTGGATTTGAGTTTTCGACAGAGTATGCGTTGCGGAGAATTTTCCGTTCCGACGGATGCCTCACTAGGGGTGAATAAATAAAGAATTGTAAGAATATTTCTCTTCACTCAACAATCCTGTTGACAAAATGTTGCTATGCAACCAACATCTCTTTGTACAGTCAACACCCGTTCAGTAACGCAGCACACTAACCACTGAGCCTCAGCCTGAACGTTTAAGCGGTAACGATTTTCGAGAAATATATTTCTAGAAAGTGAGTTTGCCCCCTCCACAGCTCTTGGAGTTTTGGAAAAATGATCTCCTCGTGTACCAAGTGTACCCACTGATAAGTAAAAGTGATGTTCAGCGCAGATGTGAAAGTCCAAAAAAGTCAAGTTTGCTAAGGGCTTTATGCAATTCACCCAAGACCCGGTCATAAGCCTTTGAGTTTTGAGATGCAGCTCTGAATTCACAATGTCGCTGGATCGCCTGCATTTAAAAACAGAGAGCGACTGCGAGTGATTGAAAATGTATTCTAATCGAACATAAGTTAAAATCTGTGTAATCCGTATGAAAAAGAGTCAATTAGCTCACAAAACCGTCAGTTTTATGCTCCCCATTACAACTTTGTATACCTACACAATTCCTAATTGGTCCCAACCATGAATCAATATAAGAAATGTTCATTTAATCCTTGTTTATGTTGTAAAATTTGACAACTAGTCGACAGCGAAAAGTATATTGTGACGAGGTTATTTCTTATATCGTGACGTACCTACCTCCGCAAAGTAACAGAAAATACAAAGCACTTTTGGCGGCAATTTTAAGACGTCATGAAAAGACATTGTACTGTGTATTGTGTAACACTCGTCTTTAAAAGGATAGGTACATATTGAAAAATTGGATAGAGACCACTTGCGGCATTCCACCCCTTCCCGCAGTGGAAATCCAACCTCCGCCTTTGACATACTATCAACGCTCATCCAACTGCTACACTAGCAATAAAAATTCCTTCGATTTAGACGGCACACGGCCTTTATGAAGGCCAACAGGACAGAATGATATTTGAAATGCCATTCGCACAGATTTCAGATTACCAATAAAAACCAAGTGTTCCATCGAAAACATTCCCCAACCTCGAAAGCCTCACAATTAAATCTCACAAACTCAATTACACTAAGCGGAAAACTAATAAGCAGGACGTGGCATCATTTGCAACAATTTTCACAACACCATACCTTCTGTGCCCGCATGCCCATCCCACATAAAGACGGCCTCCTCATCTATGATGCGGCAACGGAACGGGAAACTTCTCGTCTACTAATTTGATCGTAAAAAATCATTTACCGTGAATAGAAATTTGCACAGCCATTACGTTGTCCGGGAATTTTCACACTCAATTTGATGTCATAAAAAATTATTTCCCACTAAGAAATTTCCTTCTTCGATCGTTGGCAGTTGGCACTTGGCAGTTCCTCTGCCACCATACACCGCATGCCATTCGAATTGAGTACAAAGTCCTGCTTCTGACCCCCCCATGCAACAGTAGTTACACCGAGGCTCGATATTGTTTCTCTTTTGTGCCTACACACGAATATTCTAACACAAATGTAAAACAATAAAATTACATTAATAAAGTAAAACGTTTAGCTTTGGTTAATTCCCCAGCTGAATGGGGTTCGGGGGTGGGTTTCTGTATGCAAGGGATTTCTCACTTACAGAGCGCGTAAGTAAAAGAGCGATGAGGAGGACATTTTTTAACGACTTCCATTTTTATCGAAATCGGATTAATAAATGAGGGAAAAATTCAATTAGGATGACTTCCATTTTTATTCGTCCTTCGTTCCGTTAATAATTCCTATAGATTTTTTTTTCGATTTTGTTTGTTATGTCCTTATTCTCCTTCGGGGTGGGTTAAATCCAGTTCGAGGAATTTATTTCTGAGGTTGAGACGATGCTAAGAAGAAGCACATCTTGAACTGGAGAAGAGTTTGAAAAAAGGGATGATGGCGAAAGAAGACGCGTTAATGTCGTTGGATCGTATTTGAGGAAATGCAGCGAGGGTTGGGCAAAAGGTTCAATTTGATTTCGAAGAATATACGGTCCGTCAGAGCGGAGCTCATAACTTAATCCCAGTGATGAAGTTGATTGTGATGAACAGAAGGTGTTGAATTGGTTTACAGTTGAGGAAGTATACAAGTTGCCAGGACGATGACGATGGTTTTGGAGGATAAGCGAAAAAATGAGAAAAGTCGGAATGTTTGAAGAGCTTATCCGAGGTTGTGGGTGAAACTGGTATTCTTTTGAAACCTAATTTGAATTTCGTATATACTTGTTGTAATGTTAGGTGGAATTTATTTGTTAAAATGAATGTGAATCCGAATCCTGTCAAGACTTGGTATTTTGGAACTTTGAAATCAAGAAAATTTGATAACAATGTCAAATGAAGTTTTACCTGGTAGAATTTTAGTTCTTATTCGAGGGATTGTCGCCGGAATTTGGAGGAATAAACTATTGAATATCCAGAAACAACATACAAACATGCAAACTTTGTCATTATGCTCGTGGGGCAGGAAAGCTAAAGCTGTGCACTGGACTGAGAAATAATTACTTTTAAGGGAAGCTTTTGTGGTTTTGATTCCTTAAGATATCAAATAAGACTGTAAGCAAAAACTGTCAGTGTCCAAATAAGGTGCAGGGAAATAAGTCTCCGGGAACTAAGTCCACTGAGAGACACACGAATGTTTTTACTTATTTCCCTCTTAATAACTTAACAAGAAGGTGTCCAAAATGCGGTGCACAGATAAGAAAATTATCACATGACATCAATTTCATTGATTGGATGATTTATGTGATGAAAAACCAACATAAAAGCCAAATTTCCTGCATTTCCTCTTCAGCAGAGTTCCCTTCAAATTCGCATTTCGTTCTTCGGGGAGCTCATCCGCGATACATTTTATTCTGTCGAAATTGGTTGACGTGTCGCGGCGAACGGTAATGTTTAAAATAATCGCTATTCGCCAAAAAGCCAAGTAGTAAAATTACGCAAATATGCTCGACTGAAATAATATAATTTTCTGGGGAGATTTTAGCATTGGAATGGGCTCACATGTCACATTCATACTTTGCCTTTCTGCATAAGAGAAAACACAGGTTTATATTTTGATAATAGAAAACAAATTGTCGGAAATTGTTGGGAAGTTACCAATCGACATGAGACCCAAGAGTGTCCAATGCATGCTGAAAAGGTCACCTTTTTATGTGGATTTTGCTCTGGCAACATTATCAGTCAATATTTCTCGGAGAACAACATTGGCTAGGCCATCACCTTCAACGGCAAGCGCTATAGGTCTATTATTACCCACTTCATTCGGCTTGAATTGGATGATATGGACATTTGAACCATATAATATTTTATAAACAATGGCTTCGTTGGCGTTTCAAACGAATAAATACTCACCTTTGTTTTATTTGAATAAAATATAGGAAGCGTTTAACGAAAAACCCTTTATAATGTTGCTTGGTGTCGCACTCGCTTTGAAGACCTTATCACTCTAATAGAAATACGAAAGTAATTTGTCTGTCAAGTTTATTTGACAGGAAGTTAACCATTTGTGCAATGATGGTGACATATTGTACCAGCGGTACTTAGCTACAAAATATCGAAATTTATCGACAATTTCGTGGCTACAACTATCATTATTGTGTGCATTTTTTTAATCAATCCAATGTCGTATTTAGTTATATCCGGATCCGCCGAGATCTCATATTTTTGAGAGAAACGTGCTCATATCATTCGAATTGCAAAATCCTGGATTAGGTGTGTCAATCATCAACCGGGATTTTTCCCTAAATTCCACCTGTATTCGGGATTTATTTTCTGCAACAATTATTTTACTCACACAAAACGAATGGTTGTGAGAAGCTAGGCATAGGGTCCCATAGACCTGTTGCGCGAACTATGTATTTATGTATTTAACAATTATTTTGCCTTTTCCTCTAGCTTGCCATTTTTTAATTTAGGTAACTTGTATGGCAAGTGCAATAGACACTCGAAGAAACGTATCCATTCATGTAAAACAGAAAGCCCATTTGTTCGACCCGATTAAAGTTTTTAGGTACTGCGCCACATATATAACATTTGTGTGTTGATGACGTATCTGTAAGCGCATTGCATACTTTATCATCAACCAATTATAATCTGGTTTAAAAGACGATATTTGTTTAAGCAGGTCATGGTCATCAAAATATTTCGTTCGAGTATTTAACTCCCTTGTTAAGAAACTAAACTCATCTGTTATTTTAAAATATCCAGAACTTCTTAGAGTATTCAAAAGTTCTTGCCTCGTTACAAATAATGTGTCAGAACTCTTTCCTAAGGCAAACAAAAGTTATAATAAGTACAATTTTTGTTATCACACAGGAACATTTAAAAAAAATTATATAGAAAAATGGTGCAAGTACGGGCTAAAAATGTTAACGGTTCTATGGTGCTCAAATGCCACTCTATAAAGTTCAATCACATATAAAACCGGGACTTACACGGAACATTATTCAATCGTCCAATCTTTAAAATTAAATAGAAAAAAATTGCCATTTTACAATGTCATGAGAATTATAAGAAAAACTTGCAGAATATAGCACTATTTTAAAATTAGTACCTAATACCATACGTAAAGCTTATTTAATACCTGAAATTGAAGGTTCCATATCAATAAAATGAATTACTATAAAGAAAACAGCGAAAGAAAATAAAGATAAACGCAAAAAAAAAACAAAGCTAGAGAACTCAATTGTTTCTGCTGTAGATTAATGACTCCAACTGATGCATATTTTGCGAGATGTGTTGTAGATAACGGGCTAATTCATTTGGTTTATGGTAGAGTGGACAGTTATGCATGGAGAAATAAAAGCAATGGACCTTTACGTCACGTTTTAATTTCCGAATTTATGCCAGCTTTTGTTGCATGCTGCCCCTTTGTGCGCCCCATTATTGGGCTGTCCCTGTATAAACCACTCTCCTCTTTATTAAATATTCAATCAGATACCATAAAAAAACTTTCCTTAAATATTTTTCAAAAGATTCTCTGTGAAAACCTCCATTTTAAGTTCAAAATCCTTTTAAAGTATGAATAAATCGTGTACTCTAATACTTAACTAATATTTATTTTTTTTTTTTTTTTGATAAAAATAAGTTAAAAAAAATGTGAACCTATTATATCCCCCTTTTTGCCATTTTTATTCTGGTAACCCTAGGCTTAGAACTGTAGCGTGTTCTAGGCGGAAATAATGGCGATTAAAGAGGTCTCTGGCTCAAAAAAAAAAACTGCTAAAGATATCCGCATCTTTTCAGACAGCCAAGCAGCTATCAAATCCTTAGAATCCGTGTCAAACAATTCAAAAGTAGCTCTAGACTGTCAATCGTCTCATGTAGAGATGGCAGAGCAGTTTTAACATTCACCTCTATTGGGGCCAGGGCACAGAGATATTCCAGGGCATTGTATGGCCGATGAACTCGCCAAACGTGGAACAAGTAACGCCTATCTCACTAGACAAAATGTATTCAGGTATGCCTATTTGCAAACTTAAATTAAAATAAGATGCCTTCGAGAAAACGAATCTTAGGTGGGCTAGTAGTAATACGTTCCTAACGACAAAACAGATTTGGTCAATGCTAAACCTGAAACGAGGTTGATCTCTCTAAATAGGGCGCACATAAGCGCCGTAGTAGGTGTCATCACTGGACACGGTCTCATAGAAAAACACGCATACAGGCTAGGCGTACTCTCAAATGATTTTTGTAGAAGCTGCAGGGATGAGGAAGAGGAGGAGACTATCACCCACCTTCTCTGTACCTGCCCCGCGTGGGGATTTAGGATTTTTGATCCATCGGTACCACAATGGATCTTTATACTGGTCTAAGTGTGCTAGCTTTCGTAGCTGGCTGTCATTTTAGCCTAACCTTACCTAACCTAACCCTAGCCCGTGAGTGTTTTTGTGAACCGAGTCCGATTGGCTAAATTTTGGAGCTTTATCAAAAATATTACACTCTCTAATGTTTGTTAGACGTTTTCTGATGGTATGAGGTATGGTGGAAAAGTAACAATATCAAATTCAAACGAATTCCATTCATCCGATAACTACAGGGCGGTGCATAAGCAGCGTTATGATTTAATCATGATATGATTTTTTTTGTTTACATATTTTGTTTTTTTTTTCAGAATTAACTTTGAAAAACTTGAGAAATTTACGATGCAAAGACTCGGCACAGAACAAAGAATTAAAGTTATTCAATTTTATTTTGAAAGAAGGCATTTAATTATTTAGGAACAAATTCCAATTTTCCATTGGGTTGAGCGTTTTCACCGATAGGGGGCGTGTCCTTGATCTTCCGTGTGCTGGAAGACCTTGTGCAGTTCAAAATGATGTAGGTATGCATTGCCCATATTAAGGAAAACTCCAGGTCACGTTCTCACCAGTTGCCGATCTGACCGTCTAGACCAGTGATTCCCAAAGTCCAGGTCCAGGAAGACTCGACGGGGGTCTAACTTGGCATGAAAAAAATGGGGGTTGACCAGTTGTAGATAGGTGACGAACATTTTTCTGGTTTCGATAGCAAAACAAATAGTCTGTTTATTTAGCACTATTTCCCTTTTTCAAAAACGTCCCTTCTTTTTTTTTTTTGAGTAGGTAGTGTAACTCACAACTGTTACTTGTAAAAACTTGCATATTCGATATTCAGTGTAACGCGTGTTGAAACTTGCTAAGCGCCACCCGCAACGCTTGTTCAGACGTAAAGAGGAAAGAAGTACGACTTGTATTTAAGAGATTTTAGAATTGGAACTCAGCCGCGAAGCAAATTTCCATCGTTAGATCTAATATTCACATTTTTTGACGAGTTTTGGAAATATGGTAAAAATATAGTAGCAGGGTCCACCGAAACCTGGCTACTTTTGTGATCTCTTCGCAAAGAGTTAACATCAATTACACCTTTTTCCATACAAGATTCAATTGGTTCAAGCTGAAAGGGAAATTTTTGGCAATCAAATATCTGGCCAAAGCCTTCGACCGATTGAACTTTTTCATATTTTTTTCTTTGGGGCTACCTAAAGCCAAGAACCATGCGACAGCTTAAGGGCAGTGTCCGAAAAAAATTAAAGGCGCTATGACCTGAAATTCTGGAAAAAGTGATGGAAAGTACTCTGAAAAGAGAAAGTCGGTATGAAGCAAAGAACGGGAAGCATTTGAGAAATATGATCTTGAACATATTTCCAAACTATAATCAAAATTTCAATAAATGTCAAAGTAAAACAAGATTAGAAAGAAACAAGTTATTCAGTAAATAAATAAAATGCGACAACCTGTACAAGTACATATCATATAGTTTAAAGAGTCAAAATAGTTGCGCGCGACAAAAGCAATCCAAATGCCGAACAACATGTTGCCAATTCTATAGGCCAACTTTTACTAAAAGAATTTATGATTTTTGCCAAGCATTTTAACTAAAACCAAGTTCGTACTTGCCATACTCGTATCGGACCGTTCATTCCAATGAGAACACCTAAGTCCAAAACACACACGAGTCCTCGCATATGAAATGCCAAAAAGTACAAACACACACACACAAAGCCCAACATAAAAGCAACATTTTGCGCAGATAATGCAAACCACAAGCACCATCTTAAGCTGTAATTTCATTTAATTTCGAAAATGGTTACTTTCGTTATTTACAGTCTCGCAGCCGCCGCCGCAACTGCTATTTCAATGAGCGAGTCGTCCTACAAGAAGGAGCAAGCAGTTTATTAAATTACATAAAGGCAACACAAAAGAACGGAAGCCGATGTTTATTGAGAGCACAGAGGTCCTTCCTTATCCTTGATCTTGATTCGCTGGTTGCCGTATATATTGTGTAGGTACTCTCTCGCACACAGTCCTAGAAAGCGTTGACAATTTAATTTACTGAATTCCTTTTTATCTGGAAATTTAGAAAACATGTAGCACACACATGAACGACTTTAAAAGCTTGACGGGGGGAGGGGGGTTGATTTTAATTTCAATATGTTGAACCCTTTGTCAGTGGAACTGCTTGGTATACTCCTCTGTAATGGCAACAAAGACTCAACCTACAATGTACGCTAATACCGCCTTAAATTCAAATAAAATTAATTTATTTGGCAATTAATGGCAACGCTCGCTGCTCGGAGAGAAAAAGGCTTCTGGCTTCTGTGGCTAGCGAGAGCAAACACTTTCCTAGGATTCGGTTCCTTATTTTGCTGCTCCATTTAAAGTGGCGCGCATTAAATTTGTTTTCAGGGTAACCTCGCAACCGCAGCAAGCACAACCGGAGTAGTTATTTAAAAGAAGCTTCCTGGATCTTATTGCTTAAAGGTGATGATGCTCTGGTCGCAGATAGTGGGGTTTCTGGTGGGTTGCAACGGAGGATAATAGCCTGTGTCTCTCCTTTATTTGAATACGGCAAGAGACTGAGTTTAAAGTTTTGTTGAACGTTTTCTGTAGCAATTGCTTCGACTTTATTATGTGGAACAAATTATTTGATTTGATGGTAAGGTTGTTGATCTTATTGAAGTAGCAATTGTTGAGCCTTGTAGGTCAGGTAAGGACAGGTCTCAACTTCTATGGACTATCGGGAGCTGGCTGCCTTATTACTCTAAAGGAACAAATATTTTACATTCTTAATGTAAAGAAATAGAAGTCTGAAATAAGAAAATTAAAAAAATTGATTTCGGGAAAATATATCTCTTAAATATTTTTTTGTGGCACTTACAAGTGCCGTTTGGCTTTGATGCATTTTCCCCACCACCCAAGGGGAATGCATTGTGGTACGTAACCAAATTCAATGCTCAAAAATTGTCTTTCACACAGAAAATTTCCGTTTATTGCACTCCCTTAGGACACCTTCGTTAGCCATTTGGAAGCCAGAGGTCGAATTACCGCACCCGTGAGCGAGCGATACGTCACTGAATTTTGTTGATTTAACATGCAAAACAATAACAAATTCAGTCACGTATTGCTCGATCACGGATGCGGTAATTCAACCCCAGATTTTTTCAGCTCCTTCAACTTGAGCATTTTATTTTCGTCCGCACATTTAGTTGTGATTGCCGAGCGGACTTCCTTTGCAGATACGCCACATTTTTGGGAGACAATGTGACTATATCCTGAACAGCACTCGGATGTAATCGACCTTTAACCGGCTTATTAAGATCCTTAAACGCCGGTGATGCTTTTCCAGTCATTGAGTGTGTGGCCAGTGTCCCACGATCAAAAACTGTTGCAAGCAATTTCCATGTAGCAATTGACGCCGATGTCCAAGATAATTTTTGAAACTCCTCTGTGGGAATTTGGGTGTTACATGGTCCTATCGTTGTCATGGGTTGATTTGACTTAAACCTTTTAGGAAGTGCCCCGCCGTCATTTAAATCGTGAACCATTGGAGCCGCTTTTTCAGTGTTCAATTTCGGTGATGCATTTACGGAATCACAACTTCCAATAATGTCACTTATTTCAATCTCAATTTGGGCGTCACAATTTGCTTCATAGAATTGTTTAAGTATGGCGTAAGTTGTGCTTTCGTTGGAGGTGGAGAGTGCCAGGTCAGATGTTAAAATTGTAGAGTTTCGTTTTTTAATTTCCTCAATCTCATTAGACTGAGCTCGTAGTCTTCTGTCGAGCTCTTGAATTCTAGCTAAGAGTTCAGCTTCAACCTTCGGATCAATGAACGTCGAAAAGTTCGGGAAATCCTCAGAACTTGTTTGTGTCCAGGCATCTAGAGTCATTGGTGGGTCATAGTACTCGCATTGAATTGACTGCATTGCAGACTGTTCGACTACGGGTATTTCCAGTTGCTGGAAATAAATAAAGAAAATCATGAGTCAAGAAGATGAACACTTCAAATTACTAAACAGAAATATCTTAAACAAGTAAAATGAATAGTGAGTTACAAAAAATAAATTATTAGGCTGTTAAATGAAATTGGATTGATAAATAATTGTTCAACAACCTGTCCAAATCATAACTGGGAATTTGTTCATCCAAACAAAATCCCAGTTCATAATCCAATGTGATTGCCACCCAATTTCAAGGACGCAACCGTATAGAACCAATTCACAAGTGGTGGTAAGTATGTATTTCCAATAGGATTTATTCAAAATCAATAAATCTAGTTTTTAAAATACGTAACGGTGGCACTTACAAAATGTTGATCCATTTTGTTCACAATTTTCACTTCGATAAACGTACAAAAAACGGTTTTTAACTTTGAAATATCACTAGGATTTTAATATAAGACTGACTTGTCTGCGCTCTTACAACCGCTTCGATCGAAAGTCAATCTTAAACTGATTCCTCACTTGTCAAGGATCGAACAAGAATATTTAGGTGGATTTGTTTTTCTGTTCTGTTTGGTGAAAACTGAAAAGTACTCTCTGAACATTTGTCGCGCCAGTATTTCCCTATATAGACAGAGAGAGAATAATAAATATCCATAAATGTATGTCCTTTGTTATATTTACATACACTTAAACAAAAGCTGAAAAGGGACAAAATAAATGACCTATCCTAAGAACAGGTAGGAAGTGAATTACGCATGCCACTTCCAGCAGCGAGCTAAACAAAAATTCATCCTGGAATTTCCAAAAAATAATAATAGGCAAACGGCAGGACGTTACGGCTGAATATGATATGGTATGGTAGTTCAAAGTCATGTCCTCTTTTTGTATGCAACAGCCTGCATTTCATACAATAGCAGAATCCCGGCTTGCAAATACCCGATGTCCTATGCGAATTTTTGTTGCTTGTGAGACCAACAACTAATCTCTCCCACTCCCTGATAAGATCACTGTGGTAGGTAGGTAGTTGTTAATAAAGGCTGAGGCGAGGACTCAATTCAAATGTGAATTGAGTTTCTAGATGGATGGAAATAAAATGTGAAGAGTTCCAAGAAATGCTATCATCGGAATGTATTTCAATGCGCTACGTAACGTACGCTTATAGGTATGGTTCAATGGATATCCCTGGCTTTCTGTTAAGTTTTAAACACTGTGTAGAATAAGTACCTGAACTTATCTGCATGCACATATACAACTGTAGCTTAGTCTGGAAAGACGCAGAAGAATGCAATTTTCACAGTCATGCAAATGTAGGTGGATGCTATCTATAATTAAACTAACCTAATGGTAGGCTTCAGACAAAGAAATAGACAACCTACCGTAGGACAACATTGAATTCCATTTATTTTATGACACTGTTTTTGTTATCTGTTTATTATCATTTGTAGGGCTAAGGTAGATAGCCCTATTAGTAATCTTAAGGAAAAGGTATAACCAGGATTAAGAAAATTTCGCGAGTTTTATCCCTTATAAACTGTAGGTACAGGTAATGCTAAATACCTACAATGTTGTTCTTCCTGGGTCCACATAAAATTTGTAGGAATTTAGTGAAAACATTATTTTTCTTAAATAAAACTATTGTTTCGACCCAAGTTCTGATAGTGAAATAGTTAAGAACCACATTAACTGCCTAAAACACAAATTGTGCATAGGTGTAGAATTTCTACCACTGGGCGAACTCTACTTATTGTAATTTTAAAGTTTCATTTGGATCTTACCTGGAGCTGGAGAATGACATTTATCAGAATTGAATGAGGTCATTAATATTTTAACTACAGATACATTCATATTTTAACCACAGTGCTAAGAGCTGCGATCGCAAGACATATTTTACGAACAATTGTCACATAAACCAAAAGTTGAAAGTACTTATAAGCGAAAGCAGTCTATGTGGTTGAAAACCGTAATTTTTAGCATTAAAATAACTTGAACATTTTGGGCGACAGGTAAAAAGGGGTGAAGTCAATCAGCATGAGTCTAACGTAACTCTTTCCTAATAAAATTATTTTATGCAAAGAGTATAAGTCAGAAAACTTAAAAATTGCTTGGTAGTTGAAGTTGAATTTTGTTGCTTGTTATGTTTTGAGTCAATGAAAATGCTCCTAAGGTGTATATCGTCACATCAACTTTCCTGCAGCTGCCAAAACTGATGTAAACTCTGGGGGTTGTTCCAATGACACAGCTGTCAGCTCTTTAGACAAAGCTAATCTGCTTGCAGAGCATTTTGCTGGTAGATCAATGCTCCCAGACTGCGCTTTGTCTCCACCTTTAATTGAAAGCGTCGAATTTACCATGGGACAAGTCCATTTTCGCTCTCGTAAAGTTGCAAGAGTACTTTTCGATCTCAACATAAATAAATCCTCTGATAGAGACTGTATCTCCCCCATCGTTCTGAGGAGGTGTTCTTCCACACTGGCAAAACAATTGCGTAAGCTTTTTGATCTGTCCTATTCTTCTGGACTCTTTCCGAGGAGGTGGAAAACAGCATTTGTCCAGCCCGTCCCTAAAAAATGCGAATCTTCTTCTCCCGCCAATTACCGACCCTTAGCACTTACGTCCATTCTTTCGAAGGTCATGGAAACGCTGATAAATCGTCAGCTTATGAAATAAATTGAATCACGAAAACTACTTAATGACCGGCTGTACGGTATTCGTGGCAACAGATCCACTGGTGATTTGATGGTTTATCTCACCGAAAAGTGGAACCAATTTCTCCATCACTCCGGTGAAACGGAGATTGTTGCGCTTGATATTTCAAAGGCATTTGACAGAGTTTGGCATCAAGCTCTTTTGTCGAAAATGCGTGCCTATGGGATCGATGCGTCTCTTACTCAATGGATTAGAAACTACCTTTCTGGATGTTCAATTCAAGTTGTCTTGGATGGTTTCAAGTCTGAAATTCACTATTTAAATGCCAATTTGTCTCTGACTCTTTTTCTCATTTTTATAAATGATCTCTTGTCTGTAACTTCTCATCCAATTCACTCTTTCGCAGATGACAGCACTCTCAGCTTCTCATATTCATTCCAGGACTCAAGTACTCGCCCTTCGGCCGTAGAACTGGAACGACAACGCATGTTAACTCATTAGATTCCGACCTTGGTAGCATTATAAATTGGGGTTTAACCAACAGAGTGGAATTTAATGCTTTCAAAACACAATGCCGTCAGCTGTCTCTAAAGCAAAACCCGAACCTTCAGCCATTATTCATGAATGGCACCGAAACCGAAAGACTTTCCATTCTCGGTATGTATGTTCATAACAACCTTCGTTGAAATGACCACATAGATACACGAAGTCCCCAAGAATGCTGCGAAATGTCTAGTTTCCTTAAACGGTGCAAGAAATATTTTACCTCTTCTGATCTGGCTAATATATATAAGGCGTTCATTCGCCCCAAACTTGAGAACAATGCTCATTATCTGCTCTGGTGCGCGTCAAAAACCACACTGCACCTACTCGAAAGGATCCAAAATCGAGCGATAAAACTAATCGGAGGCACGAACATAGCGAATTTAATAAATTCGCTTGAACATCGCAGAAATGTAGCATGTCTGTCACTGTTTTATCGGTTCTTTAACAAACAGTGCTTAACCAAAATCGCCAGTTGCATTTTCAACAATGTAACCGCAATGGTCGGCGCAGTGGCTTAGTGGTAGTGTGTTGGGCTACTAGGCGAGGGGTCCCCGGTTCGAATCCCGAAAGAGCCAAATTATATCAAGGTTTTTTTTCACTGCGCCACCTCTCGCGAACGTCTGACAAACATCCGAGAGTAAAACTGTCATGAAAGAGCTTCTCAATTAGCCGTTTGGACTCGGCGTAAAATTGCAGATCCCTTCCATTCGTCCCAAAAGTTGAAAAACCACACAAAATGAATGTTTGTGAGAAGCTAGTCCTTGGTTCCAACAGACCTATCGCGCCAAAATATTTACATTTATTTTTTTAACCGCAATACCGAAATACAGAGATTCTTTCATAAGCCGTACAACACGAATGTGGAATGCTTTACCTAGCTCTTACCCTGCTCATTACAATTTACAGACATTTAAAACCAATGTGCATCGGAATCTCCAATCTCCTCTATGCTCTATCCCAGTTTCCTTACTGCGCTGTATAAATCACACTACACTATAAGAGTAACCACAACATCTTTAGCGCCTGTTAATAATAAAAAAAATTCAATTAACAACATGCAAGTTTAACCCAAGTTCCCTCTAAAGTGTAGACCATTTAAGTGAATTTTAGAAAATATTCCCAAACACTTAATTTAACAAATTTTCTTTTATTCTTGTGCACATAATCAAAATATGCTTTGAAATTCTATTGTTGTAATAACACTGAACATTGTTGAATGATGTTACACATGAACAGTTAAAATGCCCGTTTGAAAATCGACGAATTTGCGATGAATTCCCTACCGACAGCAGCTAAATTAAAAGGGAATTGCGAAAGCAAAAAAGAACACAGCCAATCAACCACCACTGAAATTTATTACCAAATAGGTAGTTGCTAATTTTGTTTCGGCTGAGAGGTAAATCCAAGTGAACGGGAGTTCCATTTAGGTTTTCCAGCACAGCATGTGCAAGCAAACATGATGTTAAATCCAACAAAAAACCAAACTATTGTTATCTCTAACTGAGAGCATAACATGATAGCAGGTGAATTGTTGTTGCAACCAACCGGCACAAGAACTTTTCACTGGACAAATACAGAGAGTCACAGAATTTATGATACAATAATTCACTGTAAATTTTATTTCAAATGTTATACAAACTGTAAGAACAAGTTAGAGAAATAGGATTCCAATGCTATTAATATTTTTTTAAATAATTTTATTAAGTTAAACAAAACAAAAGTACCTATACGCGAAAATTGTTAAAGCGCCAAAGCAAATTAATAAATTATTTAAAAAAAAAACCGAAGTCCATCTTAAGTTTTTAACTTTCTCGCATTACGTAGTAAGAGAAAGGCATTGTAATCGTACAAAAAATCGAACTCGAGATTTTAATCAAATCTAACATTACGATGATAGAGGAACTCGAAAGAGTGGGTCTCGCAATTCTGTCCGTCTTTCCGTCCTTTCCTGAGCTCCAAAGCGCAAACGGCTGGACGGATTTCTTTCAAACTTCGGATTTGGAGTTGGTGGGCTTACAGTTCGGGGCCATTTTTTTTTTGCATGTTAAGAGTTGCTGTTGTAACGGTATTCAGCAATTTTGAGTTTTTCGAAAACGGCTTTAACGATTTTAACCAAAATGTATACTTGCACTACCATATATGGGGTTAACATGAGGGCATACCTACCCAGTTTTTGGCTTAAAACTCCAATAAGGGTACTTTTGAAAAGTGGCCTTATCTCAAAAACGGTCAATACGATTGCACCAAAATTTAATTTTATATGTAATATCGTCATTCCTAACATGATAGAAAACTCAGTTTTTCTATTAATTATCTATAATGGATTTTTGAAAAAAAGACATAATTTGAGATTTTAGTTTTCTTTTTTTTACCTATATGAAAACGGCTAAAGCGATTTTGACCAAAATGCATACTTGCAGTAAAATTGACGTTTTCAACATTATTGCGCCCTTTATTTTCGATTCTAACTACCGGAAACGCTGATTTTGAAAACTGCTCAAATCTCGAAAACGCGATTTGCGATTTGGAAAAAACTTTAAAAACCAAGTAAAGCTAACATCTTGAACAATACTCTATACTCAGTTTTTGGCTAAATAGTTGAGCAAGATTATTTTTCGAACTCAACTTTGAAATATTTTTTTACTATTTTGTACGCATTATTTTCCAAAATCAGCTTTAAAGATTTTGACTAAATTGCTTATTAACGATAAGATAAGTATTCTTAATAAAACCCCGTACTTAGTTTTTCTTAGAGAAATGTAAATAAGGCCGTCTTATAAACATTACCGCACAACCAGTTAAAATGTAATCACAACTACTAGGAACTCCTTTTTAGCATATATTTCCCACTTCTTCTTTTTTCAACCATATTAATCATGAACCTGAAAATAATTCTAACCAATTGGAATCTACACTATCAGAAACCCGCACTTCAATTACCCCTAAACACGTGTAAATTCAAAAACATCACAAACCCTACTTCGACTCATAGCCACCTACCAGCATCACCAATTTGAAAAATCTTGTTTTATAGCCTATAAAAAATAATAATAAAAAAAATAACCAACCAAACTGATGATATGAACGAGAAAGTTTCGGGTGATCCAGTCGTGCACTTTATTTATTGTATAAATACGAGTGAACATTTTTGCAAATTGACAGATAAAAGTCCCCGATTGGATTAGATTTGGATATATAGTTAACTCGGTCTGGCAGCACTTTACACAGCATTTTATTGATTGACGTTTAAGGAGGGCTAGTGGAAGATCTAGACACTTCCGTCAAACTAACGTCAAATTCCATAGTAAAATTGTCATCGATCACAGATGCTTAGATCTCCATTCTTTAAAGCCGCGTCTCCACAAGCAATTTCATAACTTGCCACCTGTCAAATTACATAGCAACAAAGAACGATAGTAAATAGTGTGTACCAAAATGTAACTATGGCTTTATATGGCTTAACTATTTCATTCGTTCAAATTCTCACTCAGTCGTCGGGAAAAAAATGCAAGTGTCAAACTTCACAAAAATTACTTTAACAGCTGTTTGACTTGTTTCACTTGTTGTGTCTCAGTTTTGATTGGCCTAGCTCGTAGGCAAAATACTGTTAATCGGTCGAAGTTGGGGAGTCTCAGTATTGCCTCTGGGTTTTAGCTTTTACCACAGCAAAGCAAAGTAGATTAGGATTTTCAGCACGCAATTACAAAAACTACGTCCTACTTGTCAAGTCCTACTTTACTTTGGTGTGCTGACTGCTAAGATAAAAGCTCAAACAAATAAATGGTGACACAATTCAGTGCAAACTTTCCTTCCTTAACCTTCGTAACATAAGGTACATACCTATATACATGAACTGCTAGGGAAATGTCAGTTTCATACAAACCTGCGAGGAAAAGTAAAGCCAACATAAGCACTACCCTTTATGGTTCAATGCGGCGAAAGTAAGAAACCTCTGCGCGTCATTGCTATTTTTACATAGAATACAGTGTCAATCATTGTAGAAACATTGCAACTGCGCTTAATAACGATTTTTTCAAATTATTTCCAACTTTCTACTCGGCACTTAAACTGTGGCGATTATCACAGATAGTGTAATACGAATATATTCCGCAACTGAGGAATTGGCGCCACCAACATCAGACGTGTGGGCAATGCTTAAAACGCATTAACGCACTTGGGATTTGGGCAGCCCTGTAAAGTAATTAACCTTTCCTAATAACATGCAGACGATCATGCTATAAATACCAAGAGCAATCAACAAGATGCATTAGTCGAGTAGTACTACATAGAGAGTTAAATGTGTTATAACTTTTAAGTAGTGTAAATAAAATAATATTTGTTTAAGTGATCAACAAATTGATAGTGAGTGACGGCAAAATCGCTGACATTTGAGTGTTTCTGATTCTCTCCGCCGGCCGTGAATCAAAAGCGCAAGTGCTTAAGTTTGCTTTAACGAAAAATTAGTTGCTAACAGTCCATGTAATATACCTTCCTAGTCGGCACAATAATTTCGGTATCCTTCAGCGCATCCGTCTAAATGTTGCAATATGGCGGCCAAATGTGACTGAAAGCATTGCGTACAATTTATTATTTTCTCAGTTTCTCTCGTCAACACCGGTTCTATTTCTTCGGTTTACTTATTTATTCGTTTAACTATAAATTATAAAATATGCGCTGTGCTATTTACGGGTGTTGTGTTAACAAATGGAAGAAAAATTTTAATGGGGAAATCAATTTCCATTCGTTCCCAAACGCAAATGAAATATGCAAGTAGTGCGTTTTTTTGTGTCAAAGAGTAGACAAAATTAATGTGAAAACTGCTCGAGTTTGTTCAAAACATTTTAAGAAAAGCGATTATGTTCCTCTTAATGTTTTATATGAACATAATGGACTATACTTGAAAGCAAAACGCCTAAAGAAGAATGCAGCTCCTTCACTTTTATTGCCAACAAAGAGGCAGGAAGAAAGAAAAACCGATGCTGACAGCGAGCTGCGCATACCCAATGAAGCGTACACAGCTGATAGCACTGCGCAAACTGATTGCAGTACACAAACTGATGAAATCTCCCCGACACATTCCCAGTAAGTGAACGAATTTACTTAAACAAAAGCTGGGTAATTATTTCGTGTTAATTATGATTTTTATTTTCCAGATTACAAAAAGAAATCGCAATGCTGGAAGCAAAAACAAACCATTGACACCATTGGAATTAAATGTGAATAAAACTTGTTATGTCCGTGGAACATACAAAAACTAATAATGTAGACAATTATAAATTACTTTATTCAAAAAGTTAATAAAATGCCACAAGAAAGAAGACAAGTGTTTTTGTTTTTCTTTTTGAAACATCATCATACCGGGTACTGCACTCAAACTATATGGTACTAATAAAGCAGGCAGTCACAGTAGACCGCCATTTTTGCTTGTTCACATAACTGACATCTGCGCAATTTATAAGGTACCTGTGATTTGTGCATCTGCTAAAATCTGAGCCATAGCTAACCGTAGCTGTGGCCCTAGACCTGTCCAAAGCCTTCGACACAGTTAGCCGAGCTTTATTGCTCAAAGATACCGTTGAGTCGCCACTACCAACTGCTAGACGGATATTGATGAAACTTGACATAGTGATTGCCTATGTTCTGCGTCGGGACTTAGGATACCTTTTATCCCGGAATATAACGTGGTTTTTACAACATAGTCAGAGAACTGTATATCTGTAAAGGGAATTCTAATTATACAGACATAGCTTAATAATAGCTTATCGGATGAAAAAATAAAAAAATAGATGAATTTTGTAAATCTTCCCCTGAATCATTTAAGATATTAAACATCTTCCTGCGTTGTCCTGAAGCTGAGCAATGTTCAAAACAATTATTCAAAACATCGCTCAGGAGAAGGTTTTTACGAAAGAAAATTTTGAGAAAACCATCTGGAAAATTGAAAATTGATTTTTTGTATGGAATCTTGTGTGCAATTGACCTACATAAAAAAAAATGTTTATAAATAAATAGCGCTAGCGGGGGTCCACTATACTGAAATTTTTTTATTTTCAAATATTTATTTTTACTGTTTTTTTATGAATAAATGGATTAATTTTTTTTTGTTTACTTACTTAATTATTATAAAATTTTTCCGGGGTCATCACTTCTAAAAAACATTTGCGCACATAATTTTTTAAGTTTTTAAATTCAATTCTATGTACATTGTAGAAGAAGGAACTTTGCCGGTCTATGCAGTTAAACAGCGTCTAACCTAATTAAGTTATTTCATATTCCATTGGGATTTTCAGACCTTGCTCCCAGACTTCAGACTATTGGTGCCCATGGAACACAGAATGATTTTTATCCATTTGTGATGGTTGGTAATTAATTGGAACTACTAAATAATACCGAGAAAGAAAAAGAATAGGTAGCTGACTCCACAAAGACCGGGAGAAGCCCCACCGAGCTGGTCAAAAATATTGCTGAAAAACAACGCTACAACACCGCCTTTCACTATGATGCATTCCAATTTCCAACTAAGAAATAAACCAAACAAATGGTCACATCCCCATACTGATCATAATGAGACTCTCATGTCTCATCACAGACTGAGCAAATTGCACTACTCTGTCAGCTGCTGACAACAGCGCAACCTCTGCACATACCTCCAGTCCTCCACCGGTATTTACATTAATGAGAGCTTTGCCAAAGGAAATAGCTCCTTGCTTCGACATGCTCTTCAGCTTCGTCGTGAAGGTTAACTGTTCTTTGCCAAATCGCTTAATGGTTTTGTGACCGTGAAGAACAAGCATGATGCCGAGATCTACAACAAAATTTCCCAAACAATTTTATTTTTAATATTTAATCTTTGAAAGGAGAACTATTTGAATAAATGAATGCGTGAAAATACTTGAATTTTGAATTAAAATATGTTGGAATGCCTGTGTATTTCTTTTTCAGATTCAATTATTGAATGTCGTTTTTATATTATTTTTTCTCTTCCTCTTCCTGTTTTCCTGTCTGTTGTTTACATTCCAATATGTTTGAAACATGCTCTTCGTAACTACCTTGACCCTTGACTATCCCATTTCTTTTCCCAACCACAAAATTGTTGATTAAGCTCACATTTATGCTTTTAACTTGTAATTGACCGCTATTATATTATATTTTGTAGTTTTTGTAGTCTTGAGTGTAGTAGATTGTGAAATTTTTTTTTTTTACGCTTGTATAAAACAATAATAATAATAATGTTACAACCATATACCACGCCAATCAAATTGTACTTCTATTCCCTCTTTGTGGTGTTTTCGATAAGGTTGAGGCTCGGACATTAGTCAACATTTTATTAAATGCCTACGATGGATTTAAAGTTTGCCACTTAAATTTAGTTATTAACGAGTATTAACGTTATTTGTGTTAACGAAACAAGGTTCAAAACTCTTTATTATGAGAAATACCATGACGTTATTTATTGCATGCAAATTTTGGAAAAATCATCAACGGTACTGATTACGATTTTAGCCAACAAGGGTCTTTTGATTTTATTTGATTCTTTTGTATTGTTAATTTTGCGGGAAGAATAATATTTGGATTGATGAAACATCAAATAGCCATTTTTCTGCCGCTAAATTCTGTTGCTGAAAAATTAATTTTCTGTTCCCAATTCGGTTTCTGTTGCAAATGTATGGGATTCTGTTTCTGTTCCTGTTTCTGTTCTTTGTCACTTGGTGCCTTTTTTTTAATCTGAAATAAGAAAATTAAAAAAATTGATATCGGAAAAAATATCTTTTAAATATTTTTTTGTGGCACTTACAAGTGCCGTTTGACTTTAATGCATATTTCCACACCACCCAAGGGGAATGCATAGTGGTGCGTTTCCAAATTCAATGCTCAAATATTGTCTTTCACTGAGAAAATGCCCGTTTATTGCACTCCCTTAGAATACCTTTATTAGCCCTTTGGGAGCCAGATTTCTTCAGCTCCTTCAACTTGAGCATTTTGTTGTCATCCGGACCTCCTTTGCAGATACGCCACATTTTTGGGAGACAATGTGAATTATATCCTGAACAGCTTTCGGAGGCAATCGACTCTTAACCGGCTTATTGAGATCTTTAAACGCCGGTGATGCTTTTCCAGTCATTGAGTGTGTCCAGTGTGTGTGATGGGCCAGTGCCATGGGTTAATTTGACTTAAACCTTTTAGGAAGTGCCTCGTCGTCATTCTGATCGTGAACCATAGGAGCCGCTTTTACAGTGTTCGATTTCGGTGATGCATTTATGGAATCACAACTTTCAATAATATCACTTATTTCTATCTCAATTTGGGCGTCACAATTTGCTTCATCGGATTGAGTAAATATGTTTTAAGACGCTCAGGAAAAATTCCAATTACATAAAAATTTTAATATTTAATATTACTTTGTTAGCATTTTAAAAGTAAGTTTAAATAAAGCTTCCAGTCAAACACAACAATTAGATCTTTCAACTCAACTCATCTAAATTTTCCCGGAATAGAAAACAATCACAATGTTCATTTCAACTGCGCATACATTTCCAGTGGCAACAAATTATTTTCTACCAAAAAGGTAGGATTTTTACTATAAAAGCGAAGCCCTGAAAAGACCGTAACACCCAAGATTTTGTAAAAGGACAAGAAAATGTATTATACTGAAGGCTTTCACAAAATTAATTTATGAAGGTATATAAATATAAATAAATATTTTGGGGCGACAAGTCTATGGGACCCAAGGCCTAACTTCTCACAACCTTTCGTTTTGTGTGGGTTTTCAATTTTTGGGACGAATGGAAGCGATCTAAAATTTTACGCCGAGTCCAAACGGCTAATTGAGAAGCTCTTTCATGACAGTTTTACTCTCGGATGTTTGTCAGACGTTCGCGAGAGGTGGCGCAGTAGAAAAAACCTTAAGATGTAATTTGGTTCTTTCAGGATTCGAACTGGGGACCCCTCGCTTAGTAGCCCAACGCACTACCACTAAGCCACTGAGAATTTATGAAGGTATAGGTACTACATATTTACAGGGTATACCCGACAGTCTTAAGATCAATAAATCTTCCAGTAAAAGACTGATAGCAGATAGAGACGACGGGGAAACTGAGAGAATCAGCACAAGATTCTAAGTTAAAACCCAAGAAGTCAGGATTTTTACTGACCTTCAAATCATTCCGTGCCAAGAATATTTCCGATCGTTTAGATTCAAAAGAGCTTGATGCAGTAAAATCATGCAAAGAATCAAAGTTAGGCTTGAGGAATCATGAACACTTTGAAAATACGACGCGAGCATGTTCAAAATGTCTCTGGGATTATTGGATGAATGACCTTTAAAATTCATAGTTGTGGGAAAACCAATACCTACTGGCCGTTTAGAAACTACGTGCCGCCAAAAATGCCTTGGGTTGATTTTAGATATTTTTCCAAGAAAAATCTTCAAGAAAAACCTGAAAAGAAAAAATTAATTCTTTTCTCACCCGCACAAATAGTTCATGTAACGATAGAGATTTACTCTTTTTACTCATTTTCGCACTTTAGGCACAAAAATATTTAAAATTAAGAACAAAGTATTAGAGAAAGCATTTAAGTTTTTCGTAACTGAGTTGTACCTAAGTTCATCACCCCAGTTCACTAATGCAAATTAAACTGATTAATTTCATTATTGGAATTATTAGACTAAAAAATTAATTTAGACGAATCCGTGAATAACATTTTATTATAATAGCACCGTTTGCATCCTTCCAAGAAAACTCTGTTTCCACTTTTTTTAGCCCAGCTGATAACGCCTTCGAGGGTCATATAGGTATAGAAATGTTAGATTTACAATGACTTCCAACAAACATGAACACACACATTACATTTTTCATGCTGCGCCTGTTGGTTGGAGTGTGATGCACTCATGTCTCCAAAAGTTTACGATCCTGCTTTGATTAATTACAGATTTTCTGAACACTGATTAAGGTGCTTGCACTTTCAATGTGCTACAGGGAGAAAGCATGCTTTACAACGTTCTTGCACGTTACGTATTTGACGTTTAGTTTTCTTGTTATCGTTTTTATCTCGTCCGGTGTTCGTTGGTAATTATTTATTTCTTCTCGGTTTCGTGATTGTTTTTGTTTCTAATTGGTGTGTGAAGTGCACATTGAGCTAGACATTGACTACATTACATTAAATTACATTAAAACTAGTATTTTATTTTAATACTGAAATGGTCACTTTTGCGGTTCGGAAGTGTTTTTTTCTCATTCTAAAGTGTTTTGTTTATTTTTCGTATGAAAATGTTTTCTGTCAAAATCAGCAGCTGGCGGACGACAGTGTTTTGTTATTTTCTAACAATGATTGTTTCGTGAAACTAGTGAAAAAAACACTAAATGCAAAAAAGTTCAATGCAATAAAAATCAGTTCAAAAAGTCCCCTCACTTCCCAGGTTCGTTAACTTTTAACTTGGCGTACCTGGTGAAATTATAATTATAATTTTTTTAATTTAAATACTTAGAAGAGTGGGCTTCGCATTCGGATTTTTAAAACAAAATAAAAAAGACAAGGTGGTCACTCCAATTGATCTTCATCGAATATACAAATGTGATTCCTGTTCCCGTTGCTACCGCGCGAATTATTACTTTTTTTTTCTTTAATTCTCTCAACAAAATCGTATTTTACATAACTCTTCGTTTTATCAAATTTTACATAATGTTTCTTTTCAAATTTAAATAGAAACGTTAAGTAAAATATGATTTTGTTGCTAAGAATTGTAGAAAATAGAAGTAAAAATTCGAATTACTTTAGCACCTACTTCCGTTTTTATTTTTGTTACGCTGTTTTTTTTTTTGTTTCGTTGAAATAAACGTTTAATTGTTATAGAAGACGCTAACGTGTTAAAATTTTGAGTTTAATTTCATAGATGTTTTATAAAAACAATTACTTAAAATAACTTCTACTGGTTTGAAATATGTCCCATCTTTAAACTAACTTTACAATTCCTAACCAACATTTTAAGACCAAGATTGAGTTCAACAATTAAGTTTAAGTGGTTAAAAAAAGCAAAACAAAATTTGTACGGTTTGGTTTTTCGTGCCGCTATAACTGCAGTCTTAAGGTGAAAAATATTAAAAGGAAAACTATTTAATGTTTTCAAATAATAACGTTGCTCCCACTTTGCTTATTTGTTTTTCTTTTATATTTCTAAATAAATAACGCTAACCGCTGGCGCTGCTCTTTTTACACAAGTCCCACGTCATATGCATTACAGTATTTTTTTCTTAGTTATTGTTAGCTTATAAGTACCTACTTTCAGTGAAATAAATCAGTTGCTTTCGAATCATTGAACTAAGCGGTTGTTCTCTCATTGATATTGCAACAAAAAATATTTAATTCGTCGATATCAGTGTTAGAAATTGAGCCCAAATTAGTTTCATTAGTAAAGTGATCAAACAACAAAATAAGAAAGACAAATAAAGCATACAAATTTAAATGGTTATGTCCTAATCCAAGTGATTTAGATCTTTAAAGCTCCTAATATAAATGATCTTCATACCAGTGGCATACCACACCCAGAGCAATTGATAATTGTTTTTCTCTTTTGCCTCCCTTGCCTCCTTGCAGTCTGAAACAAAAAAAATAAGATTAACAATAAAAGCAAAACACCTATCGCCGTAATCTCGTAATCAGTCTTTATAATAATTGATCTATCCTGTCCAGGGAGTACAACATCACATCGCCGTCAATATTCCAGTGCAATTTTCTTTGTCAAAGGTGCTTAGGTACATAAAAGAATCAATTCGCAAATTATCGACTCCAATGCCATTTTCGTTGTTGAAGATGTTTTGCCTACGCTGTCAGCGGCCAGTCGTTGATGTAGATGTTGCCTTTAGTTGAAGAGAAGATTTCGATCGAGTCGATAGGTTTTTCTTCGCATATATTATTACAACTACGATCGGCTCTTCATTTTTCTGTTGCGCAGTCCATTTTCCTCTTCTCTTTTTTCTGTAACGCAACACCAGTACGATGGCTGATGATGGTAACCACTGTTGTGTCGATTTACGGAACTTTACGCAACTCAAGGCAGTTTGTTTGTATGAATCAGCATTTCGGTTTTGTATTCCTAGTTTCTGCTCTACTTTGTCAAACTAAGTTGAGACTTCAGCAACAAATTTTTTTTTTCTTATTCCATTCATCATTTGAGTGGGAAATAATGGAAGTATTTTGATAACAAACTACTTGTTAATAAATTTATAGCAATAAGTGTTGAAAACCTAAATTATTAATTAACAAAAAAGTGCAAAGTGGAATGTGTTTCAGAATAGTTGATGGAAACGAAATTCTTTGATTATTCGTTACAATGTGCTTAGAATTTTTTTAAGAATAAGAGTAGGTACATGTGCTTGAAATAATTATGTAAAATAATGCTTCAAATTCGTAAATTATCTTCTGTAGATATTTAGGTATATTAATCAAATTAGGAGCGAAGAATATTATCTCAGTAAAATCAATGTATTGGTCAAATGGGAATATTTCAAATATAAAAGAATACTGTTCAGTGTTCATTTTCCAAAGTTTGTATTTTAACCTTGAAAACTTGCTTTATTTTAGTATACTCGCCTTTACACGGCTAAGGTGTTTTCTTCAAAAAGCGGCTCCTACTTTTATTAAAACAAACTTATTTTAATCGGAAAATTAATAAAAATCAGTCGACGATTCCGTTTCTGTAATAAGAAAATTAAAAAAATTGATTTCCGAAAAAATATCTCATAAATATTTCTTAGTGGCACTTACAAGTACCGTTTGACTTTAATGCATATTTTCACACCACCCAAGGGGAATGCTTTGTGGTGCGATTCCAAATTCAATGCTCAAAAATTATCTTTCATTCAGAAATTTTCCGTTTATTGCACTACCTTAGGATACCTTTATTATGCGGACCTCCTTTGCAGATACGCCTCATTTTTGGGAGACAATATGCACGATATCCTGAATAGCATTCGGAGGCAATCGGCCCTTAACCGGCTTGAGATCCTTAAACGCCGGTGATGCTTTTTCAGTCATTGAATATGTGGCCAGTGTCTCACGATCAAAAACAGTCGTAAGCAATTTCCTTGTTGCAATTGATTCCGATTTCCAAGATATTTTTCGAAATTCCTGGGAATTTGGGTATTACATGGTCCTATCGTTGTCATGGGTTGATTTGACATAGACATTTTAGGAAGCGCTACGTCGTCATTTTGATCGTGAACCCTTGGAGCCTCTTTAACGGTGTTCAATTTCGGTGATGCATTTACAGAATCACAACTTCCAATAACATCACCTATTTCAATCTCAATTTGGACGTCACAAGAACGGTTTAGCATTCATGCATATTTCCACACCGCCCAAGGGGAATGCATTATGGTACGTAACCAAATTCAATGCTCAAAAATTGCCTTTCATTCAGAAAATTTCCGTTAATTGCTCTCCCTTAGGATACCTTTATTAGGCATTTTGGAGCCAGGTTTCTTCAGCTCCTTTACCTTGAGCATTTTATTTCGTCCGCACATTTAGTTGTTATTGCCATGCGAACCTCCTTTGCAGATACGCCACATTTTTGGGAGACAATATGCACGATATCCTGAACAGCTTTCGGAGGCAATCGACCCTTAACCGGCTTATTGAGATCCTTAAACGCCGGTGATGCTTTTCCAGTCATTGAGTGTGTGGCCAGTGTCCCACGATCAAAAACTGTTGTAAGCAATTTCCTTGTTGCAATTGATGCCGATGTCCAAGATATTTTTTGAAACTTCTCTGTGGGAACTTGGGTGTTACATGGTCCTATCGTTGTCATGGGTTGATTTGACTCAAACCTTTTAGGAAGTGCTTCGCCGTCCTTTTGATCGTGAACCATTGAAGCCGCTTTTACGGAGTACAATTTCGGTGTGGTATTTATGGAAGCACAACTTCCAATAATGTCACTTATTTCAATATTTATTTGGGCGTCACAATTTGCTTCATAGAATTGTTTAAGTATGCTGTAAGTTGTGCTTTCGTTGGAGTTGGAGAGTGCCAGGTCAGATGTTAAAATTGTAAATTTTTGTTTTTTAATTTCCTCAATCTCATCAGACTGAGCTCGTAGTATAGTGGTGCGTTTCCAAATTCAATGCTCAAAAATTGTCTTTCATTCAGAAAATTTCCGTTTATTGCACTCCCTCTATTAGCCATTCGGGAGCCAGGTTTCTTCTGCTCCTTTACCTTGAGCATTTTATTTCGTCCGCACATTTAGTTGTGATTGCCGAGCGGACATCCTTTGCAGATACGCCACATTTTTGGGAGACAATGCAAATTATATCCTGAACAGCATTCGGAGGCAATCGACCCTTAACCGGCTTATTGAGATCTTTAAACGCCGGTGATGCTTTTCCAGTCATTGAGTGTGTCCAGTGTGTGTGATGGGCCAGTACCATGGGTTAATTTGACTTAAACCTTTTAGGAAGTGCCTCGCCGTCATTCTGATCGTGAACCATAGGAGCCGCTTTTACAGTGTTCGATTTCGGTGATGCATTTATGGAATCATAACTTTCAATAATATCACTTATTTCTATGTCAATTTGGGCGTCACAATTGGCTTCATCAAATTGACTTAGTATGGTGTTAGTTGTGCTTTCGTTTTTCATTTCTGAAGAGTTGGAGACCTCCAGGTTAGCTGTTAATCTTGGAATGTTATGTTTCTTAATTTCCTCAATCTCGTCAGACTGAGCTCATATTCTTCTCTCAAGCTCTTGAATTTTAGCTAAGAGTGCAGCTTCAACTTTCGGATCAATCAATGGCGGAATATTTCTGAAATCCTCAGGGCTTGTTTGTGTCCAGACATCTAGAGTCATTGGTGGGTCATAATACTCGTATTGAATTGACCGAGTTGCAGACTGTGGGCTTAGTGGTTATAGAATCATCTTGGGCTCTTGCTGCTGTATTTGAACATGCTGCTCCGATTGTTCCACCTCCGAAACATGTTTATAGAACTTTCCTATTTGAGACTGCCGTTGCGACTGCGGTGAAGCTGATGCATACGTCTCCGTTTTAAATATACAGCCGGTTGTTCAACTACGGATTTTTTCAGTTGCTAGAAATAAATGAAGAATGGCATGAATCAAGAAGGTGAACAATTCAAGTTACTCAACAGAAATATTTTAAACAATTATTATGAATAGTAAGTTACAGAAAATTTATTATTAGGCTGTTAATTTAAATTGGATTGATAAATAATTGTCCAACAACCTGTCCAAATCATAACTGGGAATTCCCGAAACAGAATCCTTGTTCATAATTCAATGTGATTGACACCCAATTTCAAGGACGCAATAAGTTTCTAGCATGCGTCTTCCGAGTAAGTATGGACGAATTCACAAGTGTTGATAAAAATTTCCAATAGGATTTATTCAAAATCAATTAATCTAGTTTTTAAAATACGTAACGGTGGTACTTACAGAATTTTGATCCATTTTGTTCACAATTTTCACTTCGATAAACGTACAAAAAACGGTTTTTAACTTTGAAATATCACTAGGATTTTAGTATAAGGCTGAATTTTCTGCGCTCTTACAAATGCTTCGATCTAAAGCCAATCTTAAACTGATTCCTCATTTGTCAAGGATCGAACAAGAATTTTTAGGTGGATTTGTTTTTCTGTTCTATTTGGTGAAAACTGAAAAGTACTCTCTGAACATTTTGCGGGCCAAATTCTCACTATATAGACAGAGAGAATAATAAAATATCGACAAATGCATGTCCCTTGTTATATTTACCTACACTTAAACAAAAGCTGAAAAGGAACAAAATAAATGACCTATCCTAAGATCAGGTAGGAAGTGAATTACGCATGCCACTCCCAGCAGCGAGCTAAAAATAAATTCATCCTGGAATTTCCAAAACGGCAGGGCGTAATTGCTGATTATGATATGGTACAGTAGTTCAAGGACTTGTCCTCTTTTTGTATGTACTAGCCCAAATTTCATACAATAGCAGAATCCCGGCTTGCAAATACCCAATGTCCTATGCAAATTGTTTTTGCTTGTGAGACCAACTGCTTTTCTCTCCCACTCCCTGATAAGTAGGTAGTTGTGTAAAAAGGCTGAGGCGATGGTGATTTGAATTTCTAGATGGATGGAAATAAAATGTGAAGAGTTCCAAGAAGTGCTATCACCGGAATGTATTTCAATGAGCTACGTAACGTACCCTTATAGGTATGGTTCAATGGATGTCCCTGGATTTCTGTTAAGTTTTAAACACTGTGTAGGATAAGTATCTACCTGAAAACGTATGCTGCATGCACACAAACAACTGTCGTTTAGTCTGGAAAGACGCAGGTGATCCTCTAATCGCAAAGAATGTAATTTTCACAAAGTCATGCAAATGAAGTTGGATGCTATCTATATTTCAACCAACCCAATGGTAGGAAATAGAAATAGACAACCTACCGTAGGACAACATTGGATTCCATTTATTTTACGACACTGTTTTTGTTCTCTGTTTGTTATAGTTTGTTTGGTCTATCTACCTACATAATAGTTATCTTAGGGAAAAGGTATATCCCGGATTAGGAAAATATCGCGAATTGTATCTCCTATAAAGTGTAGGTACAGGTAATGCTAAAAACAATGTTGTTTATTAATTAATTTATTTATTTATTTCATTTCATCAAATGAGTACATTTCCTGTTCTCGTGAGACTACCTAATACAAAAATACAATACTTAGATGCTACCACCAAAGCCTAAAATCAAAATTAGCTTCTTCTTAAACAAATCCCTACTAATATCTATAAAAAATACGAAGGCATTTCAATATTCCAGCGTAATTTACGCACAGCGACTCTAGTTTAACGCTTTTGAATCTTCTCAATCCTACTAGAATGTACTTCATAACAAGGATTCCAAACTATACTACAGTATTCAAGATTAGACCGGATAAATGCAAAGAACAGACATTTAAGAGTATGAGGATCATGAAAGTCTTTAGATAGACATTTAAGAGTATGAGGATCATGAAAGTCTTTAGAATTCCGCAAAATAAAACCTAACATAGAATTGCCTTTAGCAACCAAGAAGTCAATGTGCTTACAAAAACTTAGTTTATTGTCAAAAATGACTCCTAGGTCTTTTTAGAGGATATAATGGACAATGGAACACTAGTTATAACGTACGTAAATGGAACTGGGGAAAGATTACGACAGAAGGATAAGCTTTGACATTTAGAGACGTTGAGGTGGGGGTCATTATTATGACACCACATAGAGAGTCTCTCAAGATCCTATTGTAAAAGAATGCAGTCATGCTCAGAGTGAATAGTTCGGAACACTTTTAAATCATCCGCAAACAGAAGTCATTGGGAATTCAAAAGCAAGTCAGGAATGTCAATAATAAATAATAGGAAGAGCAAAGGGCCCAGATGACTACCTTGAGGGACTCCAGAGGTAACATAAACTGGTGATGAAATTACATCCTTGATGCGCGCATACTGAATACGATCCGTGAGATATGATCGAATCCATTCTAAGAAGTTGGAGTGAAATCCTATTCTTGACAGTTTGGAAATTAAAACTTTGTGATTTACGCTATCAAATGCTTTAGCAAAATCTGTATAAATTGCATCACACTGTAAGCCTTTCTCAAGATCTTTTACGACAGAGTAAGAAAAGATTGAGAGATTTGTAGTGGTAGATCTGCCAGCCACAAATCCATGTTGAAACGGAGAGATCAGTCCCTTCAAGAGAGGTGTAAGTTCCTCACAAATAAGTTTTTCAAACAGCTTAGGTATGCCCGATATTTTACAAATTGGTCGATAATTAGAAATATCTTGTCTCGATCCAGATTTATAAACTGGTGTTAAAAACGAGCTCTTCCACGCCTTCAAAAAAAATTACCAGTCTGTAGAGATAGATTAAACAACATACACAGAGGCACAGAACAAGCTTGGAAACACTTTTGAAGTAAGATTTGCGGGTCCACATACAATTTGTAGGAATCAAGGGAATAACAACAATTTATTATCTTTAGTATTCTATTTATTTTACATGATTTTAAATCAAAGTTCGCCTAGTGCCGGGAATTCCACCATTATATAACAATACTAAATTGTTCAGTACCATTTTACTTATTTCATTCCTATTTTTATTGGAATTATATAAGTATTCAAATATCATTATATCAGACGACCTGAAAATAGTAAAATACAGGTATTTTATATATAGGTATTTTAATAAATAAAATGAATATTTTTCTTTACTTAGTGTGCAAAACTATGTAACTTTTTATTTTGAACATATATAAAACATATTTGAAACTGTTATTGACATTTTTGTAAAACACTTTGTCCTAAAGGTTTCTGAAATAAATACAGGTCAATGTTTAAATGCATTAAAACAGGCTATATGTGAGGTCTTACGAAGGAATAATGATTTACGTAGGTACATATCTCAAATTTAACAAAATTTAGAGTTACGTACTATCAGTGCGGTGTGTAACCCCTGGCTAAACAATTCGAGTGCAATAATCCGCAATCGCCTCATCTGCACAGACATCGATGGTAAATTGCAATGAACTCCACTTCTGGCCTCGACCTCCTACTCGAAAGCATTTGCGTTGTGCTCGCAACCACATTGATTTACGACATTAAATAGCCATACTTATCTACTTGCCAATAGCAGTCTGCACTTACACGTGTAGTTGTCATTAACTCAATTTGATTACCCTAATTGCTGATTTCCGATGCAAATTACATGACAATAATAATTGCTCAATCGAACTCACTTCCTAATTGAATTCACAAAAAAAAGAGTAAAATAATATTCAATCTCCCTCCCCATTCAGTCAACCCACACACTATATCCTGGAAGACATTAATTCAATCGAAGTAGTTAGCCGAACAAGAAAGCCAAGAAAGGATTGTGTGAGACGGCAAAAATGTTTCCCTCTCAAAAGTATAATAACAATACCCCGAACCGAACTATAACCGAACACTAACTCAAACTTAACTTCTGTTTACACAATCTGATGATGATAGCATTGCATTCAATTCCTTACTGCGATCACTCATTCTGGCTCGTACATACACGCAAATATACTTCCATAAGAAAATGGAACAAACTATGGAGTCTTTCTCAACTTTCAGCATTGATGATTCATCACTATAATCCATCCATCAGATGAATCAAAAATGTGCTCCTTCAAATGGAAGGAGTAGCTGCTGCCACTATAGACGACGACGACGATGACGACGAAGAGGACGACAAGGACGACGCGGACGAAGTCAATACGATGAACTATCATACACTCAGACATATTGCACGGCATCCGCACTATCTTAGCGTGTGCTCCTTTAAAAGGAAACGAGTTAATGGCAAACATTTACTTTCACTCGACTTTAAAGTGCAGAAATTTTCTTAAAAAAACACACACACACCCAAACAGAGAGCCATGTTCCCCTGGATATAGTGAAGCATCATCCGTAGATATATACGTTCGACTTACTCCGTTCATTATGCTTAGCATGTATAAATGATGAAGTTTCATTAACAATTGCGAAAAGTAACTCTCCCCACACAAGGACATGCAGCAGCCCAGCTGAGCCGGGCTGAGGACGAGGAGGGAAGAACAACATTATTCGACTCTTTATTTATGCTTCTTGTATAAGATAAAATGATGAGGGAACGCAAAAAAAAAATCCCTTCCACCTATAGCCTAGTTTGTATATAGATCGTCCTCGTGCTGCCTGCAGATAATGGATATAACAAAAACGAAGATACATCTTGAAAAAGGAAAAAACAAAAAAAAAAAACTATCAAGTCCAGCATAGTCGTGCAGTGTATATGAAACGGACTGGCAAACTCTGCTGGTGCGATGTGGAACAATGCTTTTGTTAATTGGTTTCCATTGTCCTTTCGTCGATAATAGACCATGATGAAGGCATCCTTTCGTCGTTAGTTTGCTCTCGGCTACTACTACTGGGCTGTTGTTCTTGTTCTTCTAGCTTCTTCCGTCTCTGACGAGCGGAAATCTATTTTATAATTTATTAGGCAAACAGTGCAAGGACTCTATGTACAAGAAGCCGTCAGTTGTAGCTGGGAAATTAAGAGAAAGAGGCCAAAATGAATAGACCAGAAACGCAAGCACCAATTGAGTCGTCTATTTGCATATAGCCTCATCTTTGATTTGTATATAGGAATTGGATGGGAGTCTTTTTTTCTATTTCTTTTTACTGTTCTTCTTGAATAGTGAATACAATTTTTGTAGATTCCAATTATAGAGCCAAGGAATGTTAGCATTCTTCGAAAACAAACAAACTGTGTGCGTAAGGGCTTTTGTTTATATGCATTGCATTGAGTTTCAGACAAGAAACAATCGTTTTTGCATTTGCATTGCTTTTAAATCAATTTTTGGTCCTTAAAGGCACCCAGAGAAGTTGGTCTTTGCCAAAAACTTCGATTTCAATCACGCTAGGCTCACACGCCGAGGCAAAATAATTTTTTATCTCTAAATGTAAGGATTTGCATTTTTTTTTCTGTTTCTTCTTTTTAAAATTCTTACACAGCCCGACTCGAACTTGTAACTCTTAAGCTCCAAAATTAGCAATTCTTCCTATAGAAAGATTATGCGCGACCCAGTCGTGCACATTTTTTTCTGGTTGCTCCTAGGAGTTGGAAAATCTTTGTAAGATTTCATAGCATGTGCTCCTGGCAAGTACGACTTCTATACTGCCATGAAGATTTTCCCAACAAGAATCTACAAAGTAGGTCTGGAGGTGTAGGCCAAAGTAATTGTCGGTAGATACGAGTTCATAGGTCCATCAGCCTTTGCGACAGTTAGGCTGCACTTAAGGCCTTGCTCAACCCTGATATCCATTCCAAAAGATTTTGGGATTGCAAGACGCTTCTGAAGTCGGTGACAAAGCTGAAATATTTAACTTTTGTAAGGGTCTTAGGACAGATTGAGATTGTGAAAAATGAGATCTTCCAGGATATTTCTAAGCAAGACTCAGAGGAAAGTCTATCGGGACCTGTGTTGGGTATTTCTGCGTCCTCAGCCAGGGCATCCATTGTAGAATGGAATTTTTATATAGCGCTTAATTGCACACTCGACTGGGTGGTGATACTGCATTTGGTTCTTGATATTACAAGCTACATCTCAGTGGTCAAGTGAAGAGTTACCTTACTTGCCAATCTGCCTTTTGATTTTATTGGGCAGCGAGTTTCGGATACAAATTCCGAGTCGGAGCTACTGTACTGATCTGCGTTGCAGAGTGGCTGTTTTCACGCTACAAACCTAGCTCTTACGTTCGCTGTAGCGCCACAGACAATAAACAGGGGTCGAATTACCGCACTTGTGAACGAGCAATCCGTCACTGAATTTTGTTGATTTTACATGCGAAACAATAACAAATTCAGTCAAGTAATACTCGATTACGGATGCCGTAATTCAACCCCAGTTGTATCACGTTCATAGAGAAGAATGTTGATACTTTTTGCGATCGACAGACAAAGATTGTCCAACAAATGGAGCGTGAAAGAAGAATACACCACACTTCAACCTCATTTGAAAAGGATAGATTGGTTTTGCTTTTTATTTATACAGTGCGCCATCTCACCTCATTCGCATATTGATCGTACGCCGAAAGCACTTTGTTCGTCAACGGCCGTTGTTGCTTTGATTGTTGTTGTTGTTTTTTTTTGGGTAGATGCGATTTCACAGTGGTCAGTCATCCGAGGATATTATTTATGTAATAAGGAAAATGACAAAAATGTATTCTACCTGTGCCCTGATTGTACGTCGCGGGAGGTGTGTGTGCGTGTGTTTTTTTTTTTTTTTTGGTTGCGTCTAAAAGATGTGTAATCTTCAAAAGATACTAGTTGCCCGTGTTACTAGCATGCACGATTCGCGGGATATGTTTCTCCAGTGCCTCGCGCCTTACTAAACCACACCCCTGGCCTATACTCTTCTACCACTCTAGGTATTACTTACGAGGGGCTGGTAAGCAACTCATTCTAAATCATCTACGTCTGCCACTTCGACCCTTCTAGTCTTTCGGCTCTTCTTAGCTCGTTTTTTACGCTCGTAATGTATGAACATATTTCCAACCAGTCGTCTTCTGAGCTCAATATATGCTCTATGAGAAGCTGTGGAATGGGTAAGTTCAATCTTCCTCCCGAAAAGAGCCTGCGGTGAAACATTACGTGCTCCGTATCTTCTTCTTCATCTAGGCATTCGGAGCATAGAGGCGAGCTATCGTGGCCAAATCTGTGAAGATAACTTCGTTAGCCGCCGTGCCCGAACAGGACCTGCGTAAGGTGGTAATTGCAATCCCCGCTTGTTGTTCTTGTCCACACCTCGATGTTTGGGATCAGTTTGTGGGTCCATCTGCCTTTTGCCCTGTTATCCCACCGAAGTTGCCGCAGAGCTATAGATGTTGCCCTTTCTTCTTCTTTTATCCTTCTCCTTATGATGACCTCTTGCCTGTTGACTGTTAGCCTAAGGTAGATCCTTTGCATTTTGTTGGCGAGAATGTCAATGTGAATCATTCCCGCAATAACGCATGCAGGAAATTCTTCGGAATCCGCTTATTGTTCTAATGGCGTAGAGCCTGTTTGCTGACGAGAGCTTACTTCTTGTTTCCTTAGTTGTAAGAGCCCCTGCCCAGACCGGTGCAGCGTATATCAGTATAGAGCTAACCACCGTGGATAAAAGAATCCTTTTGGCGTATCCAGGGCCACCGATGTTTGGCATAATCCGAGAAAGAGCTGCTTGCATCTGTGACGCCCTTTTGCTGGCGTACTGGATGTGCGTTTTAAAGCTTAACCTGTTGTCGAGCATTACTCCTACGAATATTAATGACTCCTTTGATCTAGTTATTTGGTTTCCAACGCGGAAATTTGCATATTCCACAGTGTGTCGGCTGGTTATGAAGACATCCTCGGTCTTGTGGTCAGCTAGTCCTAGCCCTGCAGACTCTAGCCAATTCTTGACTCTGGCTACTGCTTCATCCGTGGCGGACTCTTTCCCGTGGATATGTTTGGCCACAGTAACCACAGCGATATCGTCAGCAAAGCCTATAACTTTAACTCCTTGTGGCAGCGTTAATCGGAGAACTCTGTCGTACAAAACCCCATTTATGGCGTTTTCGATTGAAGAAAAGAATTGCTCTTTCTATGAAAAGAGTAAATCCAGAAGTGCTCTTTCTATGTTTTCCATGTTTCATTGAAAAATAAAGTGCACTTCCAGGTCAATTCTAAACACGACAGAAGTGTCCGGAATATTTTTAAAGAATTGCCCTGAACTCACCAACACACACAAGTAAAATGTCAGATTGAAATGTTTGTTGTGCTATTAAAAACAAATTTTGCGTTATGTGATCGGAAAATACCCAATTATGAATGCAAATGTAAATGTTAACTGAAATATATTGATTTGGCCCATTGAAACATTCATATTTAATGGAGATCGCAAAAAAAAGTAGCAGCAGAAAACCAAATCTCACATATGACACGTATATGTTGTCTACCTCTATAGCAAAAGTGTGCCAACGAATTTCATTGAAAAGGGCAATTCTGAATTTCAGGGCAATTCTCTCAGATCTTCAATGAAAAACGCCATTAGTTTTACATTTTGGGTACGATCAGTTAGATACGAATCGATACGATTTAAAATAACGTAGTCCCCAAAATTCGCAGATGCAATAGTTTTTGTGACAGTTTCTTTTTTTTTGTAAGGATTTTGCTGGAATGGAAAATCATCGAAAGACATTGCAGAGCTAAACGCGAGGGATGCTTCTGCAATAGAGAGGGACTTTAACCCATCTAAAAACCCTCCCTGGGGTAAAAATCCGCCGGTTGTTGGATTTCTGAATCTTTTTGGAAAATATATTTGTCAACTTTTATAGATCAAGATATCTTATCCGTCTCAATCTCCTAATTGCATTGTCTGAATTTAATAATTCTGTTATTTCAAAGTTAACGTGGTTGAGAAGCCTATTTCTGTGGATTTGAGCAACTTTTCTGACTTCATCTTCAACCATTTCAATATTTAGATCTCTATGTATATCAGCGTTACGTATAAACCAAGGTACATACATTGACTATGTTCATTAGTACTTTACTTTGGAAGATCTGAATTTTTTGTATATTTGTTTGGCATGTGCATGCCCACAACTGGAGCCCATAGGTCCATACTTGTTTTAGAATTTGCTTGTATAGCAATAACTTGTTGTAGTTGGATAGGGGTGAATATCTCCCAATAAGCCAATACATTTTACTGTATCGCATGTTCAACTCGTCTGTTTTTTTCTTTACATGAGCTTTCCAGCGCAGTTTAGCGTCAAGAGTCATGCCTAGTAATTGTCATTGTCATTTATATATATTGGAATGTGTGATACGTTTTTATACGTAAAGTTAGTATGAACTGACTTTAGGTCATTTAATTTAATCTGCCATTTTTTAGTCCATTCTGATATACTGTTTATCGGCGTTTGAAGCTATTTCGACAGTTGCTCCCTCAGCAAGTACAGCAGTGTCATCTGCAAATGTTGCTACAATGGTTTCAACACTTACAGACAGGTCGCTAGTGAATAACAGGTATAGCACTGGACCTAGAACACTGCCTTGTGGCACACCAGCTTTAATTTCTCTTAATGTTGAGCACTCTGTATCTTGCTTAATTCTGAAGAATCGATCTGATATATAAGACTCCAAAATGGTCGAATACTGCTTCGGCAGTTGCTTTTGTAGTTTGTGGATAAGTCCTTTGTGCCAGACTTTATCGAAAGCTTGTGCTATATCAAGAAATATTATAGAGCACACTTTTTTCTCTTCAAATGCTTTTTCGATTTTATCTGTGATCCTATGCAAATGGTCAATTGTAGAGTTTTTACTTCTAAATCCAAACTGGTGTGCTGGCACCAGCGATTTTTCATCAATTATTTTTTGCAGACGTTTTACCAGCATTTTTTCAAACACCTTAGACAACATTGGCAGTATAGATATTGGCCGATAAGAGGTTACTTCGCTAGGTGGTTTGCCTGGTTTTGGTATAATTATAACCTCCGCGACCTTCCACATGCTTGGCACATACCATACCTAATCTGCTCTAATTTTTGTAAACCTTTTCGTGGGAATTCTTTTAAGATTTCCCCTGTGATTAAGTCAAACCCTGGGGCCTTTTTTATATTTACCTGGAGGAATGTGAGCTATTGGCCTGTTCATTTTCTTTGCTGCCTTCTAGAGCGAGTAGTCGGTACTAGCATCATTCGTAAGACTGCTAATGTAAGCTTTTATAGATTCATTTTTGAATTCTCTTACAGATTTCCTAAGCTTATTGTTTAAGTTGTTAAGTCTAGTTTTGTCGCTTGGCGCCCTTGTCTGTTGCCAGCGTTTTCTAGCCTTCCTCTTTTCTGTAATGATTTCACATATTTCGCGAGGGTACGAGTTTTGCTTAATCTTGTTTGTTCTTTTAGGAGTTGCAGCCCATGCAGCTTTTTGTATGTTTAGTGTAAATATTTGCACTGCTTCTTCTAGTTGGTCTTCGGTTTGAATAGCTGAAGATAGTTGGATACTTTCTTCTAACTTCTGTCCAAAGTAGATAATTCCAATCAGTCAGTCTATTAACAAGTTTTGGGCTTTGTTCTTTTATCGTTATTTTATCGCCAAGTTTAAGAAGTACTGAGGAGTGCTCTGATTGAAGATCTGGGCCTTCTTCCACATTTATTTTATTTGAATATATATTTTTGGATATGAAGAAGTCGACAAGATCAGGGGTTTTTTTCCTATCTGTTGTGACAGTAAAACAAGGGCTTTAAAGCACTGTAAAGTTTCCCTTACAAATGAATCGTTTTGATGGGGATCTTCTCAAAAAATTCATAATTTGGCGCCCAGGTTTGTTGACACATACAGTCATATTTTGCTTAAATACTTTTGGGAGCTATATTCGAATAATAAAATAGGTTAAATACTATTTATCCGTGAATTAAGACCGCATTTGTCTTAGACACATCTCCAACGAAATCAGTATCAGCAACATCTTAGAGACGAACCTTAAAACGCCTTTACGTCCAGAAAAGAAAATCTCATCAAACCGAATCCATACGTATGTATAATGAATGACATTAAGCAAAACGCTCCGCAATGCATCATCTTCTCTTATTGAAATCGGTTTTCAAAGTGCATTTCACGTAATCACAACTCCACTCCCGCAGAATCATCGATTGCATTTCCGTATTCAATATAGGATTATGTGTGCAGAGTACCAGTGTGTGATGTGTGCACGGGTTCATTCATCCCCTTTGGTAACATACCCTTCTGCACTGTGAACGCATACTCCCCACTCCACCCAGCGCCAGGAGTATGGTGTCTCGCTCAGTGAAATTACTCTATCGCTATCGCTATGTTGTGTCCTTGATTCATTGTACTCGTCGCTCATGCAAAAAGAAAAATATTCCAAGCACAGCCAGGATCGGGGAAGGTATAGTACAATATACAGACGTATACGTCTCGTACTCGTGTAGTGACAGTGACTCTTAGCCCAGCAGCAGCAGCAGCGGCAACCTCCTTGGCTTCGATGTTTATTGCTCTGCGAATCCAACAAATTTCTCAAGGAAGAAAATTAATGCAGCCCCATTCCGTCTGTCTTGATGGGAATTTGTGTCAATAATTTTGTATTCCGTAGATGCAAATTTATCTTCGGATTGGAAACAAAGGGAAAACTTTTCATATAAACATATGCGTTTGCAGATACCAAAGAGTATACATATAAATTTTGTCTCGATGTCCTGAAGTATTGTTGATTGGTAGAGATTGAGGAGTGTGTGCGTATGTGTAGACGATCTGTGCCAGAGTTCGTTTGAGGGTATGTGCCTTTAACATCCTGCATTTCTGAATAACTTGGAAGCCTTTTACTATTTTTTTTATTATTTTTTTTTTTATCGAAATGAACTTGTCAATTTTGAACAGGATTGCTGATAAGAAAATATTGCCAATAAATTTGTGTTACATATGCAGTCAAATAATGCAGTGGTTTTTGCAGTATGACGGACTTTTGAGTGCTTGGGGTTTTCAATTCCGTCTTCCCTTTGATGATAAGATGGAACTTGAATGTTCAAGTATCTGAATTTCTAATTTGATAAGAAAAGCAGCAGCGGCCGCAATTTGATCATCATAACAAAATAAGGTAGGTAAATGTATTAGTGTTTTGTTAATATCGATGCCCAAATGGCCGACTCTGCGGCGACCTGAAAGACGGGTGGTTATGTCCTTTGCAAAGTTTCTAAGCTCTGCAGGTGGAATAATCGCTTTGTTGAAGATACGTTTTCATACCCAGTGATGTGCCGTGTGGTCACAGAGGTTGTTTTCACAGGATTTTTTCCCCTCTTCAGAAAGAACCTATAATCTGTCTCCGGATAAAGTTTATCTCAAGCCACATTGACTTGTGAGAGGGCCCATTAGCTTTTTAATGTATTCCTTACTTAATTTGAGGATTTCTTGTAGAAGAAGGCCTTAATTGTTGTTGGTCCCCTCGTTATTCAGCCCCTAAGCAGTAACCCAGTTGGTTATAGTTCTGGTCCAAAGAATGCGGATTCCGATACAGCCCTAGCTATAGTTCTTCCGCCGATTCGTTACCTGCAATACCTTGAAGATCAACGTCTTAACCTTCTATGTTTGAATGGGGATTGCAAGGCATCGTAGCTTTTGATTCTATTGTATAGGACTACAGGGCTTGTAAGACCACTTGACTATCTGAGAAGATTTGTATTTAAACGCCATTAATTCCATTTTTTAGTTTAAAGCGGAGCAAATCTCCATGGAAAAGACTTCTGCCTGTGGGACGATGTTTTGAGTAACTCTTTCGGTCAGTCAGATTACTAGGGTCACTAAGTCCTTTGTTGAAGAACGTTGATATTTTTGTCCATTAAAAAGGCTTCTCATACAAATATGCTAACCTCGGCCACATTTCCAGAGGAGGGAATCAAAAGGACTTCTACTCTACTTCTGCTGCCAGGCACAGGATTCTTATCGGTATGCTCTTTAGAATCAACTTGAACTGTCCGGAGCGGTACTTCCTTCCTCTAAGCACTATTAGTTTGGCCATAGAAGAATCATCAATTGAGAGTAAAAGGTGAACGAAAGCACTTCTTGATGAACTTCAGATCGACAAGAACTTTCTCGTTTGAAAGTTACAGGCTCTGTGAAAGAAACAGCGGACGATTTGTGGCCTTGGAAATAAATAGTCTTCCACCAGTTTAAGGCCCAAATTATGCATTTGACTCATCCATCCACCGGTAGCACTCTATGTGCAGACGAACATTAACCAACCAGTTTTAAGATGCGACCCTGAGAAACTTCTACATACGCCGCAGTTACTCAGCTCAATCGAGGTGGCACTGACTGCAACTTGTACGAGAGCCATTTGCTGAAATTTGATATAACTGCCTTAACAGCCTGTTTATCATGGGTGACCCTTCAGATGAATACCACCTCCAACAGCATAGGCCATTGAGTTCTTGCACATTAAGCCTTCTTTTAGAAAGGGCGCCCACTTCAAGTTGCCTACCATTCACGAAGGAAAACAAGCTTACTCGATGTGTTTAAACAACTGCACCACTGGTCATTGCCGGGTTGGTATCCGGTAGCTTAAGCTTAACTCAGAAAAAAAATATAATGTTAAGATTTTTATACTTTGGCGCAACAATTTTCGTACTTTAAAATAAACCCAAGTACTTAAAATTCTTAATTTGAGAATGTAAGTGCAAGACTAATTCAAAAAAATTTATTCTTGACCTAAAGATCAAAAATGTCAAAATTCTAAAAATGTAAACTGCAGAAATAGTTGTTAAAAAAGCTCATCAATTTAAATCGTGGGGCCAAATACGAATAAATTTAAAATTTTAAGAGAGAAAATCTCAAGAAAATAAATGTTAAACTTTTAAAAACAAATAAATTAAAAAAATTAAAATAAAATGAAACAACTTCTTCAGAGTTGTTTAAAATGACACTTTTTACGCATGTTGAAAATTAATAATATTTCTATCCAATAATAATTTAATCCTATCCGCCATCAACTCTCTTTTGTTGAAAATTGCATCAATTTCATACGAATATATAATTTTGAGCAGTTTCTAATTATTGAGTCAACAATTTAATTTTTGAAGATATATTTTGTCTCAAGAAATACTTAACACAAACATTTTCTTGTTGGGCCGATAATTTTTCGTTTTTAAAGTTGTTTCAGAATTTTAAAACTGGTTTAAAAAGAATTTTAATTTTAAACTAATGATTTGATTCTTAAAAAATCAATAATGAGTTGTTGTTAATGGAAGAACTTTTTTTCGGGCCAACAATTTTTCACTCACTATCTAACAAGAACTGAAAATTCTTCGGAAAACAACGTAATTTTTTCTGAGTGTATTCTAGGAAACCGCTGCTACTTCGGTTTGGCAAAGCAATTGGGTTCAAAACTCCTAACTCGAAGGACGAAATGTACGCTTTAAAAAACACTCATCCTGCCAGTTCTGCTTTATGGCGCCGAGTGCTGGACGATAAGCAGGAAGGGAGAGCTGATACTGGGCTCCTTCGAAAGAAAAATTCTTCGACGGATTTTTGGTCCTGTGTGCGAGGAGGGCGAATGGAGGAGAAGATACAACCGCGAACTCTATGAGCTGTACCAAGATGTGGATGTAGTCCAAAAAGCCAAAATACGTCGACTACATTGGCTCGGCCACATCGAGCGAATGGATAATAATGCTCCAGCTAAGAGGATCTTCGAATCCCAGCCCCCAGGTTCGAGACGACAAGGAAGACCGAACCTCCGGTTCAAAGACCAAGCCATCGCGGATGCCAGAGCGCTTGGTCTGGAAAATTGGAAGCAGCGTGCCCGGGATCGCAGAGGATGGAAGGCTGCAGTGTCTCAGGCAGAGACTCTCCACGGGTCGGGAGCCCGTTAAGTAAATTCTAAATAATAAATTGTTTATTTATTTAAAATGCCTCAGGTCGGAGTTGTTAGACCTGCTTCGATGATCTGCTCCATCATGAGCAATATCATCATTGACATGCCGTTCCATGATAGACAGTGAAATTCACCTCAAATCGCTTAAAGCCTATACAAACTGAGACGATACCTACGTTGACACGGCACAACCATCTTTATACGTAGTTTACATAGTTTCTAAGGAAGCTGGAACCTATTCTCAGCTCCTGGTAAATTAGATTTTCCCTTTCACATTTTATTTGCGCTTAAATTGCTTCGCCTATAATGGAGATGCATCTATTCGTATGCGAGTTGCATTTCCTCAAACTGACCTCAGCCATCACATATCCAACTGTACGAGTGCATTGTGTTTAGGATGCAACATACCATAGCTACGTTATACCCTTCGAATAATTAAGCACAAATTCCTTGAGCGCACGCAGACCACTGTTTCATATGGATGCGCGCGTCCTCTGTACCAACTCTCAAGACGTACATTCGCCCTGTATCCTTGTACATATTCATCTCACTGCGGTTAAGATGCTCATTCACTTTGTCTTCATTGTCTTGCTGCACACAAGTGCACACACAGCTATGCACATATTGTATAAAATTAGAAGCAAAGTCATTTGTGCAGCATCGCGGGCATCATCAACAGAATTGCAATGAGCATCGCACTGTAGAGTGTACACTGTACATACGACAGAACTAAAGGACAGCAGCCCCACTACAAGAAGAAGAATGCCACACAATGGCATTCACATCAACACCCCAACTGACAAACAGAATAATCAACACCGCAGTTTAACATCATTATAATGCACAAAATACCAAAAGGATAAGATGCGAATTTTTGATGAGTTCAAGGGAAATTTTACTTAAGGATAATCTGCAAGACGACTTGCAAATGTAATTTCTAGCAATTGCTTCACTGCACGCTACTCTCTCTCTATTCGGTCTTCTCCACTTTCTCATCCGGTTGAGGAGATGCAGTTGCATTGTTGTGCCAGAACGAGGTCAGATACGGATACAGAGAACATTTGCATTCTGTTTTTCCGTGGATTTGTTTCCTGCGCTAAGCTTCTGCATAGACGATTGCTCCTTCCAGCAAACAATTTACATTTTTTTCCCCCACCCGATGCCGCCATCTTAGGACTTTGTAAGACATGCAAGAATCTGCTCCGCAAAACAAGCGAAAGAAATGGTTTTAGGTAGTCGAGTGTGGTCGTACTTGTATATTATTATGTGTGTGATGGAATTTTACTTTGGAAATGAAGTCGCTGTAGTAATACGAGTATTTATTTTCCTCATGCTTATTCCTTCTTTGCGGAATAAAAGTTCAATTGGAAACAGTCGGAGGTATTGTCGAGGTCATTGAGGAATACTGTGTAAGCCAAAAAGGCTGATCAGTTCCGTCGAGGCTAACTGAGACGAAGCAAAGGGTAAGGATATGTCCCTACAAGCTGAAACAAGCTGAACTTTAAAGGGAGCTGATGAACAAATGGCAGGTCAACTTAGAAGTGGGCTCCTGAAAGTGCAGAAGTTAGCAACAGTCCCATACCCACAGCAACATATTGTAGCTTACCATCGGCAGACTAAAAGGGCCGCTTGGGGCGCCAAAAAAAAGACAGTCTTTTATATGAAGTGGAAGTAATCAGTAGCGAAATGACTTCCTCTATATCCTCATGGTAAAGTGGACGAGGACAATTTGAAACAAAAATGGAAAATGTGTTAAAAAGAAGGGAATATGATTTAAATCCAGCACTTCCGTAGGAAGTTAGAGCTTCAAAATTTAGAAACCACCTTAAAGTAATGCAAGAAGCACTGCATGCGATGATTCCTTTAAAGGTTGTGAAAAAACGAGTCCAAAAAGTCGATAAGGAAGTGGTGCGTACAGATCGTTTCTTTTTTTTCAAGATCTTCCTGAAGTGTGGAGATGTTGCTGATGGTAGAATGGTAGACTCTCCTAAAGCACACAGGTATTATATTGATCAGTTTATTGGCGAAGGATTTTGGGCTTTCACGCAAGAGAATTTTATGCCCGTTAGGGAAACTTCTTTGTTATTAGTTGAAGCACATCTACATGAATAACAAGGGTTTTACTTGTTTCATAAATTTCATTAGTTTCAGAAAATAAGTAGAGAATCATCCCCAATAGAAAAATGAAAATACATAATAATCAATAGCCCCGTAGATAATTGAGAGAAGGTGTTCTAAAGGTAGGCGACGCTTAGAAGAATTTAGTTGCTGGAAAGGGCGTTTCGCAGCAAAAGTTAATAGTTGATTCACTTGGGTAGAAGTAAAATAAAAAATCGCGAAACGTTCGGTAAACGTTATAAAATTCTTTCTTTATTACTGATAATTCAAAGTAAATATTACATTCGAATGAATTCAATATGCATTGCAATAAGTGAAACCTCGACTGCTTTATGTACAATGATCAGCTGTGATTCTGATAGGTCATTGCCCTTCGACAGTAAAAAACTTGCTTTACATAAGCACAATTTCCATTTTAACATAACAATACAATTGAAAATTTACTAACACTTCTTTGATTATACCATTTGCATCTTCTCAATATGTGAGAGCAAGATGGCCCTATGATGAGGTGCAGACTGTCTTGCCTTGGCTGTTGCGAGAGAAGACCAACTATACGTCAATGATGGGTAGTCGATCATTTGACGTTCAAACGATTAATTGTCTCGTGTTGATTTCGTCCGTCGGTGGTTTTGTTTTCGGCTTCGTTTTTGTGCGATGTTTTTCGTGTTTTTTGTTCGATTAATTGCTTTTTTAATGTCCTGTGCCTTGTTACCAGTGATTGGGAATATTGTCAAGACCTAGTTCTTGAGGTTGAGTGATCATATTCCAATCACTGGTCCTATGTATACGGACATTGATTACATCTACGATTCCGTATCCTTTGTTGGGGAATCAACAGAAGAATTTTCTCAAAAAGTTACCTAGTAATATTTTGCCAAACGACCAAAATTTTAGACGAAGACAAACGCCTGCTTTCTTTTGTTTCAATCTTTTGGAAAGATATTTAAATCAACAATAACACGCGTGTTTTTTAAATTTTCTTTTACCCGCTGTGACAAAGCAAAACATGGACGAACTGGACTACAGGTATTCACCATTTAATTGATCTTTATTTCACACAATTCGGTACCAAAAAAGAAGCATAATCGTTGTAGTAAAAAAATATCTTACATCTTTGAATGGTTGAACAATGTAGTTTTGTTGTTGTTTAATTCCAATTTCCAAATATATCAAGGTGAAGTTGTGAAATTACAATCCATTTATACTCCAACCAGTCAATAAAGCGGGTCATTTGTATTAAAATAACAATAATTGAAATTTAACCATCTAAATAGTATAGAAATAATTAGTTATAGTAAAAGGGCGTGTATGACCAGTATTAAGTTTTAAAATTCTACTCGTTTGTTTAGGGTTTTCTTCTATGCCGAGCTGGAACGTCTGAATCGAGAAGCTTTTCCAGAACATTTAAACTCTCATAATGCTTGCCACACGATTGTAAAAAAGTGTTCAATGAATAAAACGCAAGCCAGAAATTTCAGTGTGTTTTTTCAGTGATCGAACTTAAGCCACTTTAATAAAGAAATTATTTCCCGCTGCAAAATCGTTTACCTATCCTTAAATCGAATTTTTCAATCTTTAGTTTTAACAAACTTTTAGAAGAACTACAATAAGAGGAGCGAAAATATAGTCAATTCATGTTTAATTGCTTCACTTCGAACTAGTTGCAAGAAGCTTTTAGCTAATAAGCTTGCTCTAACTTCCGCTCATTTTTTAACCTACTATTAACTGAACTAGTTATGGTCGCTCAGTATAATCTTTTTCTGTTTATTTTTATTGATTCAATAGTAAGATTTTTTAGTTAGTCCCCTTAAAAAGTAAAATATAATTTCATTGTTAAGTTTTATAAAACAAATTAAAGGCTTTTTGTTTTTAACAAAACGTGAAATTGAGCATTTACATCCATCTTAAATCACATTTCCTAGAAATAAAAAGGTTGATTTTTATTTTACCGGTCGAGTTGGGTATTCATACATAATACGCTGAATGGTTGATGGAGAGGTAAAGATGGAAAAATCAAAATTCTTTCTTCAACTGAAAGCTGTGTATAAGTCAAACTCATTTTCATTACAAATAAATTTTAGAGCTTACTCACAATTAAAAGTGTTCATACTAAACATTAAGGAAAACAGCCCATCCATTGAATTTCCGTATTTATTTTAATTTTTTTAATAAAATTGTTATAAAAGAATATGCATAGGTACTTACATTTTTATTTATTTTTTTGTATTTAAAATAAATGCAAAATTTATTTAAATATTAATGGGCATAAATAGGAAAACAGTCTTCAAAGTCTGGTAACACATGTTGTTGCGACTTAGGCTGCTCCGTAATAAATTGTTAAAGCAAGCGCGGAACAGATAAAGAAACCTGTATCAGACAATTGTTGGCTCGAATGGAAATTGTATATTTTTTGCTTCAGAACTTTTTTTTCCAGCTTTGGAAGATGATTTTTAGGTAACTGGCATCCTCAATTACCACGTTCGACAACTTATTTCAACTTCATCGGCATACAGAGCAGAAGAATAATATATCTTGTGCTGTCGGGAGGTGATTTTTAAACTTTGAGAATAAAAAGTGTGCCAATATAGAGCCTTGTGGGATACCAGTAAATGTATACAATTCGAATTCGTCATATTAAATAGCCGCCATAACTCTTTGATTTCTACTGGATCTGTATTATCAGATAGTCCTGCTGAATGTGAAAAACTGAACTGTACAAATGCACTTACAGTTTCTGTCAAACCTGACCAGAAATTTGAGTTTTTGAATTTTTCTTTCGTAGAAAATTGAACAAAAGTGAACGAAATTGAAAAAAATAACACTGCAATATGGACCGGCTTTGTACATTAGTGTGTCGATAAGTTAAAGAAGAACTATGAATTATGGAGATTATTTTTGGAATTTAGCCTAAAACTTAAAGCCTTAGATTTTGGTAGCAATTGCAACGCTTTATTCATACCAATCTGAATAAAAGGTAAGGGGCGCCGCTTTTCGAACATTTTAAAACTTAGAGGTAATTCAGATCGGATTCATTCGCTCGAAACGTAGCAAATGCCTTGATTTTAACATTTCTTTTGTGTTCCGATGAATTGGGAAAAGAAAATGTTTTTATTGCACAAGGGGTGCTTGGCAATGGTAAATACAAATGAACTCTTTAGGAGAACGTTATAAAATGTATTTCCGTCCTTCTTGGCGACCTAATAGCGAGTGAGTTTAAATTTCTCTATGAACATTTGAAGTAATCTCGGTACTTTATGTATTACTCTTACCATTATATAAGTTTTATTTAACCAATGTTTGCTGTATTCCCCTACCATTAACACATTTGCAAGTTTATCATGTTAATGCCCCATATTAAGCGCCTATAGTGAGAGTGGAACATAACTATTTTTAGTACACAATAAACATAGGGTTTTACTTGTTGCATTATAACACATTCAAATTAGTTAGACCGTATCACTCGATTTGCTTGAGGCACTTCTTATTGTTAGACAAAGACAGCTCCTTGCCTTGAGATCGGCAACTCGGCATGTTTGACATTTCGTTCTGTGATTCGTGTTGTTTTTGTTTGCCTCGCTGTTCGTGCCACGTATTAAAAATTAAATTTATATTTTGTGCAATAATAGTTGTAGTTTTTTAGTTTTTTTTTTTATGCAACTGAGCCTTGAAGCTAGTTGCTGTGAATACTGTTTAAACTTTAAACGCATTCCTCCACATCTCCTCCATGTAACATGTACCGCTGCAGCGTGTCTTCATGTTTTCTGTTTGTTGCGAACCAACATTGAGTAAAAGCAATATCCAAATTTAAGCCTAGAAAACAGCAAAAACATACTTGAACTTCCAATTTTGGACATTTATTCAACGTCTTTTTTGAAAAATCGTGGAATACTTCAACGTATGGGGCAAATTTCTTCACTGAGGCATGAGTATAAACTCGGTTGATCTTTTCAAGTTAGGTGCTTTGAAGGATAATGTTTTTTTGAACGCGTCTTTCTCTATACAAAATATCCGCATCCAAATAAGGAAAGACTCTGGCAATTTTAATAACCCTTTTGCATATTTTTTATCTGTTTTCTCTATCCATCCATCCTAAGTTATACTTTTGTTGAGTGTCATTACTTGTCCAATGAATCCGTAAGTTATTCGCCTGTAAACACGGCCTTTTTAAGATTCGGACGGACGTACTCTAGCCCAATTTCCCTTATAACATTTGATTGAATCATCCGTATCTATGTATGAGATGTTTTTTTTTTAGGTTTGGAAGCTACCGGGCCTTTCTCTCGAAACCGACAAAGCTACCAACAAACTCAACGTTGCCTAACCGTAGTGCATTCTAAACAAAGTGTAGCTACTCTATCCTCTTTCTAAGAGACATATGAATATGCAGAAAAACTATTCACCTTCCTTTCCCTTTTCAATTGTTTAATTTTCAATGTTCCAGAGAACAATGCCTGCAAAAACAAACAATATTCCTCCGCACGGTGCAGGGCAAAAGGCGCAGACCGCACTCTTTTTTTACTCTCATCAAATCGATAATATCTTTTCATTGTCCTAAATGAACTAACTAAATGTATCTGATATCAATAAATACAATAAAAACCATCGCACAATAAAGTTCTCTTCCTTTATTTATGTCATCAACATAAACAACGCAAACAATGCAGCGCAAGCACACACCACACAATACAAGTTGTGGAGAAGGAGGACCCGGCTCTGGAAGCCTGGTGTCTGGTACAGAGTCAACAAGACAAATTCAACACAAACTGAACGCAAACCCAACACTCAATTTATTGACCCAGAGAACGAAAGATATTCAGCGAGCAGCCGAGCTGCCGAGCACCTTCAAATTGGGGTACTTCCCCCACCATCTTGCTCTAATATCATCGGCATCGCCCTCGCTGTCGTTTTCGTTGTTGTGTGTAGTAGGTTGTGGGTCCACTTCCTTCGTCGTCATCTCAGAAACAAATAATGGATCCCGGCCAAGAGGGTGTCTATAAAACAGCACAATGGAGAAATGTATCTGTAGCTACAAAAGCCGATTTTTTTTCCTTGTTTCCTTTCCAACCACCTATCTAGTCTCTACATCCTATCGGGGTTTTCACGGGAGCAGAAAAAAATGAGATCGAAGAAATAAGCCAGAACACTGCCATTGGGCTACATTTGGAATACATATCACCCAAACTGCACAAGACACCGACCGACGCCGACGGAGATGGGCATAGCGAGCATTGTTGAAGATTCGCCTCTGACCTATTCAGGATACACCCGTATATACGGTAACGGAACGGGAATCATAATAATGATAATAATAATAATAAAGAAAACAGCTTTTGAAGCTCATCTCATGGATATCCGCGCGCCCTACCCGGCATCCTCCCCCAAACATCCATTCCATTCTGTGAGACATAAAATAATAAAACAAGAACTGCGAACAGTCTCCTGCGGGTACTAGAATTTTATTTATTTTATGCAGTTGGAATTTTTATGAGTTAATTTAATTTATAGTTTTATTATGTCCCACATAATCCGGATGGCCTCCGTGGCGGCGCTCAACTGAGGAGGGCCTTATGGCAAACTGGTGGGAGACGCGCCGGCCGCCGAGAGGATGTATCTATCGCCTTTCACTTGTTTTTTTTCTGTATTTTTGTTTGTTTTTGTTTTCGTCCTGTGGGTCGCATTGTCTTATGGCTGTGTGTTGATTTATTCCATCGGACGGATGGATGCGTATAACGAAATTAGACGTGTGGGCGGCGCGGCGGAGGTGTATACTGTATACGCGCGTTTGACAATGTCGATGAAGATGTTCATATAGCGGCGGCGGCGGTGGGATTAGCCGATAATCGGGGTGCAAACACAAACAGAAAGGAGTTTTTTTTTATATCGCTAGAGGGGGTGGCTCTGGAGCATACTCGCAATAATGAACGTGAGCGCTTATATTAACGGGATGTTTGAGATGAAATATTGGAGCGACCTGAATGAGTTATGAAGGCTTAATAATTTTATAGCTGACCAGGTGGATCATGTATTGGATACAGATGTGGGGGCGTTGAATTTTTATGTGAATTCCACAATAAATCCCGGGGACAAAGTGTTGGACACCATAGTCGTTTTGAGATTAGGCGATAATTTATTACCCCATCATTTTGTGTCTTCATTTTTGTTGTATGGGTGTGGTAGGTAGATAGGTATTCAGTTGGGATGTTAAGTTTGATGGTACTGTTTGAATACAAATGGTATGGGTTCATTTAGTGTCGCTTGCAGTTATTGATAAATACTTTGTAAGTATGTGCTACAACATTATAATCCAATCAATCAATTTAGTGGTAAGGCTCATCAGAAAATGTGGCAAGGAACTGTAGCTATCGCATAAAAAAAGCCGTTTTGATATTGGTAATAAGCATTAGCATACGTCCCGATAACTCAAAAGGATGGTTCAATTCACATGCCCAACTTAAAACTAGGCAACTTATACCTACCATTCCCAAATATGGTTAACGAAAAAGTCTCTGGGACTGATGGAATTTTATTGAAGCGCTACTCGAGTTTGTTTAATTTTTTAATTTTTTTTAATAAGCTCTTGAAGTTGTTATCTAAGTCATAAGTAATTGAAAAATATTTGAAAAAAGGATATGGTATAGGCAACCTGAATGTTGTGTATACCTATACCGATTATAAGGCTCTCACGAGTGAGCAAGACAGATAAATGTTGCTACGTGTCTGCAGACTGAAAATCATCCTGTGATATATTTAACAGAGCTGCGCATCTTTTCAAATCAGCAGCTCTATATAGAGAGAGATGCGAATATTTGCATGTTAGTATACATTTTGAGGACCTGACTGTAAATGTTTTTTTTTTGCAAATAATCTTGAAATTCCTGCAGATAAACCTGTGAGCTCTGCAGCCTATAATTAGCAAAATTAAGCGCTTCTATGACCTTTGGAAGACTATTTTGGAATTAGTATATATATTTAAGAAACTCACTTATTTTATTTTGGCAAGCAGCTTTGAAGAAAAATGTTTTACTACAGAAGAAGACTGTCAAATTTAAATTGGGGTCAAGTTTTTTGTCAAAAAAAAAGAAGAGGAAAATGCTTGGATCCCTCTTTCTAACTTTTAAGTCCTTAATATTGCATTAAGTCCATAACATTATAACCTAACTTTTGATAGAAAATTGGTATCCGGAGTTGGTATCCCATCTCTCGTTAAGCCTCTCCTATGCAATCAAATCTAAGCCAATGACTCTAAGCGTAAGTCGGTGGCAACTGCTCAACATACGTTGTCGCGTGCAATAGAAGACTCCCACCGTTACAAGGAGGGTCCTATCTCTTAGAGGTCAATGAACTTCTGATAAATGCATATGCGGGAGGTTGCAATATGATTAGCTATGCGGACGACACGTTGCTATTGCGGTGTCAGTAAAATACCATAATACTTTAAGAGAACTCCTACAATAGAACATATTGTAGGAGCTTGTTAAATAGGCGAAAAAATACGGGTTGGGCGTAAACATCTCTCAACACTGAACTTGTTCCCTTCTCCCAGAAATACAATATTCCGCACATTGACCTTCCGTCTATAAACTACACTAGCTTGACATTCCCAAGTGAAGCTAAAGGCTTACAGCCAGCCTTATATTCAAGAAAGAGTTAAAAACACCATTGTGGCACTTTTCTCTTGTAAAAAAGTTAAAAACAAATTTTAATTTCATACTTTTAAACAACAATTTTCGTGCTTTAAAATGCACCCGAGTACTAAAAATGTTGAATTCTAGAATGCAAGTGTAAGGCTAATGCAAAAACTTTTATTCTTGGTAAAATATGTCAAAATTTAAATAATGCAAACTGTTGTCTGAGGAAGGAGGTGGTTAAAAATCAACATTTTAAATCGTGTGGCCAAATACGAAAATATTTGAAATTTTAAGAGAGAAAATCTTGATTCAAGAAAATAAATGTTAAACTTTTAAAAACACATAAATTCAAAAAAATTAAAACAAAATTCAACAACTTCTTCAGAGCTGTTTAAAGTGACACTTTTTTTTATTAATAACATTTTAATCCAATAATAATTTCCTCCTATTCGCCATCAACATTACCCGTGCACCTGAACTTACTCGCAGTGCATATGATTTCCTCGAAACCTAAATCATCAATAATTCCCACAGCTACAATACACCTGCGTCCGCACATCCAAATTCCGAAGAAACCGCCGATTCAGCGTCTGCGTTTACCTGCGACACTTTTGTTTGTCTTAGGTTATAAATATTTGTAATTAATAGATTAAGTTTGAGTTTTAATTCAGTATCATTCTAATAAAGAGCTCTGCTCCGGGAAAAAAAAAACATTTTTTTAATCGTTTTAATTTAAAGAAACGTAATTGGCGTAACTCTCTTTTGTTGGAAATGTTATTTCATGCGAATAGATAATTTTGAGGATTTCCTAACTGTTGAGTCAACAATTTGATTTTTGAAAATATATTTTGTCTTAAGAAATATTTAACACAACAACTTTCTTGTTTGGCTGATAGTTTTTCGTTTTTAAAGTTGTTTAAGAATTTTAAAACCAGTTTAACAATAATTTTATTTTTAAACCAATAATTTGATTCTTAAAAAATCAATGAGTTATTGTTGATGGAAGAACTTTTTTGAGCCAAACATTTTTCACAATCTCACAAGAACTGAAAATTCTTCGGATAACAACGTTTTTACGTACGGTGTGGTTGTATGGTGGACTGCTTTAAACAAATCGGTTAGTCGCGATAAGCTTAGTAAAGTCCAAAGAACGTCTCAAGAATTTCTATATTAGGCTTGGTGTTTTCTGAAAAGATTTTTGCAGAAGCTGTTAGGTCGAGGAGGAGGAGAAGGAGATTCATCTCCACTTTCTCCGTACTTTTCCGCCTTTCCTAACATTACCATACTTAAATTCTTGAAACTTTCCCATGTCGTATTAAATGCGCCCCTCATATTCTTCCAACTCTCCAAGCAGAGATTCTGGTCGTACTCGAAGTTGCGGAGCTACTTCAGATGCGATCGATAGTCAGTATACGAATATTGGTTTTGAGGAAGTATGTCATGACCATGAGACTAGGCTTACCAAATAAGGATATATGCAGATACTGTGAGGACCTAAAAGTCGGGAAAAACATTTTCCACCTTCTCTGTGAATGTCAAGCAATAGAAGGAAGCTACTCTGATGCAGGTAGTTCTTTGATAACTTAGAGGAGGTTGGTTCCTCAAACAATATTGAGACCGTATACTTAAATTCTGTAGCCTAAATTGAATGTTTGGACAAATTGTTAATATTTTTCACCTGTAATGGTTCCATGGGGTGGGGATGGCGATGGGACCACTATGGTGCCTGTCTTTTGTAACCATTTTACTTAACTTAACTTAACCTAAACTACTCAATTCGACATTTTCATAATCCGATGCGGTTTTGAAAGTGTTAATGAATCTGTCCCGTTTATGTGGTAATTCAAATATTGAACTGCAACGTCGGAAAGCTCTAAATTTGAAGTTGGCTCATACGTTCTGATGGATCATCATTGTAGTCATATTCTCCATATATTTAACTGTGCTTTCAAAATGCATTTAACTAATTTAATTAAATTTCTCTTGCTTGTTAATATTTTTTAGCACAGACAAATATTTTCCACAGCATTTTGTTTTTTCAACTAAAAGAATTTCATCGTGCTAAAAAGGTTACGCGTGGTTTACATTACTGTCAATCTTTAATGGTATATCCTCAAAATTGAACTTATCAAAACCCATCAGTTGGAACTACCCTGACATTTTCAACTTTACTTACATCACTCTAATGCCATTAAAAGTATCACCACTGACCACCACAAGCTCTTTGTACTTTTTACTCAAAATATTCAGATGACCCAGTTACCTTAACACATGATCCTGCTCCGTAGAAATGGTCAATACCACAACCGCAACACATTAAACAACCTATATCAGGTACAATATACTGAATCCTTATCAAAGTCCGATGCTTTCAAGACCATAGAACGAAGTAGAGGAAAAAAGAGGAAACCTCAAAGATAATCAGAGATAATAAGCTCATAATGAAATAAGTTCATTTAGGTGCACAAAAGCCAATATTGTCCTCCTTCGAGTTATCCAGGCGCCTGAAAGTTACCTTTCTGCTGTCGTCCTTGGTTTACTTTAATGGGCCCTCTCTCTCTCTCTCTGTCTGGTGCGACCGAACACCGGCCCTATTACCCAGTTCTTAAATAACTAAGTGCAACACCTCCTACAGGTACTGAAATGTACAATATACAATGTCCTGCAGATAGAAGCTATACAAACGTACATCGAAGGTTTCTACCTTAAGCCCGCTCCCTCGGTCGATGTTATGTGCTGTGCATGCGAAGGATGCAGCCAGGATTTTAATGCCTTGTGGCAAATGCAATATAATCTGCGAGGGCAATGTTTAAATTATTTCGATAGTTGGCAATTTGCCCGAAAAAGGATTTTGCATAAGGCAAACGGGCACGGGATGGCAGACGAGGCATTGTCGGAAATTGAAATCAAATTAAGCGTTTGCTGTTTTTGTTTGAATTTTTTCTTCGATGCTGACAAAGTGGATTTCACTCGATTGTTGATCTTTTTCTCTGGCATAGAAAGAATCGTTTTCTTGAGTGAAATTGCAGTGCAACTGCAGGGCATTGCTGTGTCAAGGCATTTGGGAAATTTGCATGGCAAAAATGCTAAGAAAGATTGACGTTCCGTTTTGTAAGTCGTCCTCCTCCAGATGCCGGGGTATTAAAATTGAATGATGTTATTTCGAAGTAAAGTTTTCTAGTGAGTAGTACTTCGCAGTGGACCTATGCAGTTTTATTGGGATTTATTTGATTGAAAACATTTTTTAAATCGGGGAAACCAACTTTGTTCGCTTAAATTGGAGTACAGTACAACTGCTGTTGGGAAATGTATTTCGAGTTCTTATTTCATTACAGGATTACAGTCTTTTCGACCAGTACCTACCCCTTTCACCGCCTTCAAAATTCTGAATACAAAAGGGGAACAGAAAAGTACCGCCCGCGGTCGAAATTCCACCAATTTTGTCTGTAGATAAGGTAAAGAAATCCAACTTGTTTTTTACATAATTTATTTATTATTTATTTTAATTTATTTATATGCTAAATCTTAATTCATATACCTTTCCGCTATGAAAAAATAATGGAAAAGGGCAAAACGTGAATGTTCGTTTCCATAGTAACACCTCGCAGATAACTCTGCAAAGCCCCTGAAATAAGATTTTATGATTGCTTACTTTTAGGGGTAATCAAATTGCATACCTTTATGGGTTAATGAGACTCTCCAACAGGTTCTAATCTATGATGATTAAATTCGTCACTATGGAAACATGACGGCGACAAATTGAATGGCAACAAAATGCTTTCGATTAACTGCTAAGCATTTTACCAGTCTTAATGGCGACATATACCTAAGATTTGTTTGTTTCTGCACATCTACCTTTCTGCACAGTACCTTTCGAATGATATAAGTTTCATTCTCCTCATTTCATGATAAATACTTAAAAAGTGTACGGAAACTTTTGATGTTTACGTATTAATATAATGAGATCCATTGCACAAAATGACATCTTTCACTTTGTATATTTTCTTCTCTTTATATTATGTTTGTATTTGCGAAGCCATTGTGAATACATGCATATGAAGTGTTGTACAAATTTCTACAACTGACTTTAGGGAATTTATTACATAGGTAATACATTTTAAAAAGTTTTCATTATTTTTATTTTCAATCTTAAACTTAAAACTATGATGTCTAATTTTGATGTTTGTTAAAGTTTTTGTCCCGCCATTGTGAAAACTTTCCCCCGCTAAAAATATATAAAGTCCCTCTTTGCTGGTAACCCTATTCCTAAAAGTGATTGTTCGAGTGGTCAATTTATAACAGTCAATTTCAAGTGTCAATCCCTCCTAACAGGACATTTTTCTACAGGAAGGACGTATACATATACACATATTCAAACAGGCGCTAGCGCGAAATAAGCAGTGAGCAGTACGCCACGAGGATTATTGAATGCAACAGAGAGATTGACAACCACAACGCTTTTGCACAGATTTTTTAAAAAGGCGGTATGACCCTGATGGTGTTGACTTACAAGCTACTTAAAATTATCTAAAGAATGAATTATATTGAAAAAGTTTCATAATACGCTCCGACAACAAAGTTTTCAGTGAGATCGTTTGCGAACTTTTTGGAGCATAGATCGTTTTTTACCGTCATCGTGCGCAACCGACTAAAACTGTCAGTTATTCCGAAAAATTGTCACGATTCTGTGATTAGTATTAGTAAAGATCCGTACAGGACCGAAACTCTAGGCCTAGCTGGACTTCCGGATGTCAAACGTTATCGAGATGTGGCGCAGTGGAAAAAACCTTGGTAGTCCAACACTCTGACTACTACGCCACTGCACCTAGAAATGGTTTCTGACAGGATTTTCTGATAAACACTAAAGTGTACAACTTTTATTCAATAAATTCTTAAAACTTCGACCAGTTTAACAATAATCGCTTAAACTAAATAAAATTAAGGTCGAAGTTCTCTCGAAACAACGAACGTGCTCAGAATTACGTTCTAGTTCTAGCTTTTTTAGAAAGGGAAGCTGAGCAATATTTCTAAAAAAACAAGTCCGAGAGTAACGGATATGCAGTTGAGCGTAGGCTACACCAAGCGAAAGCGACTCGTTCTAAACCAAAAATCCGATACATAGAAGTAATGATCGGCAATAGGCTTAATTTTAAGGCGCACCTAGGCTACGTTGGTAGAAGGCAAGCTCATCACTTAGAAAGAATGGTTGGTTTCAGAAGAAGCGGAACTCACCCAGCTGAGAGGGTGGCTACCGATATCCTTGGTAAGTTTATGTACATCTGGCTAAGGCGCTGACACAAAGCTACAATAGAAAGATGGACACATCGACTTGTCAGTTGTCACTGACATAGAACATTGGGTGAACAGAAAGGTCGGAGGCTTAAACTTATTATCACGCAGTTTCTAAGCACCCATATTACAAATAGAATTTTGGAAAAAATAGTACTCCCCATCAAGCCCCTTACCGATGCATTATATAAACAGGAATGCCGTTCGGTCCAGCAGCTTCTGTCATTCGGTCTGCCACTCTAGTACAAAGATTTCTTATGGTTATATCAGGGGCTGTGTCGCGTCATCCGTGAACGAGCATTACGTGACGGAATTTGTTTTTGTTTCTGTTGTAACTTAAAGAAAACAATAGAGAGAATATTAAACACAATTAATACTTGATTGTAATTCAGATTTTATTCCTCTAATTTAGTTTTGGTGATTTCAAGTCTTCTTTCTTCCACGTGTCGATCCTCGTCTTGACAGCTGTCAACACCTCTCCAGTGCCGGGGTTTCCTGTCACTCTCTAAGCACAGGGTGACTCCAGAACACTGCATTCCTCCCTTTTCAGTTGGTTCCAAAACGTTGAGGGGCTTTTATCACTCGTCCGTAACGAGTGACGTTATCGGGAACTGGATTTGCGACGGCGGTGGTGGCGGTTAAGCTATCGTCGTTCGGCGCAAATTCGTGCTTCTCTATTTGAATCGCTGGTGGAACAGTGCTGGCAGGGGGTGGCAGGTGATGGCAGGTGGTGGTAGGTGGTGGTAGGGGGGTAGCTTCTGCTGACACGTCTTCTCGCTGACGATCGGCGCTGTCATCATGTGTTGAGGGAATCGCATACAAGATTGGGTTGCTGTCGGTTAGTCGGCGTTTAATTTGGTCAATGTGACGGCGACCTATTTTGTTGTCTATGGATTTTATCACATAGGATACGGGGCCGGTGAATTCAATAACTTCGCCTTCCAACCACAATGGTCCAGTCGAATAATTCCGAAAATAAACGGCGTCCCCGACTTTGAAACTTCTTACTTGAGTCGATTCTGGAATAATACCAGTTGACTGTCCATCATCGGGATGCAGGACATCCAATACCGTGCGAAGCCGACGTCCCATCAGCAGCTCGGCAGGAGTTTTTCCAGTTGTCGTATTAGGCGTCGTGTGTTGTTTAAAAAGGATACGTTGCAATTTGGTGTGCATGTCTCCCTCCGTCAGGGTTTTAAAAGAAGTTTTTAAATACTGCACCATGCGCTCCGCTTGACCATTACTGGATGGGTGGTATGGGGCCGTCGTGTTGTACCTAATCCCATTTGATAAATAAAACTGCTGCATTTCAGCTGATACAAAAGCTGTTCCGTTATCCGAAATAATCCTTTTTGGTTGGCCGTGAGTTGCAAATATTTCACGTAGCTTGTTCTTCACTTCTGCGGATGATACACTGCGTACTATTCTTACTTCTAACCACTTAGACATCGAGTCTACGACGACCAAAAATGTATAACCCTGGAAAGGACCAGCAAAATCAACATGTAATGTATCCCATGGCTCTTCTGGTGGTTGCAGGAATTGTCGTAGAGCAGCTGGTGGACTCGCCTTATTTTGTTGACATTTGACGCAATGCTGGACTGTTAATTCAATTTGTTTGTCGAGGTTGGGCCACCACACATAGCTGCGGGAATAAGCTTTCATTAGGTTGATTCCCGGATGATATCCATGAAGTAATTCCAAAATTGTATGTTGGTATTTGGGTGGCACCACTACTCTACTACCCCACAATATGCAGCCTTTGTGCGTGGAGAGTTCTGTTCTTCTTCGGAGATAAGGCATGAGTTCTTCGGTACTTTCAACCACTCGCGGCCAACCATGTAAAAGCATTCGTAAAACTCTTGACATCACAGGGTCTTTCGCAGTTTCATGCGCGATCTGAGCCGCTGTCACTGGTGGGTTACTTCGCATCTCAAGCATCAAGATATCAGCCGGTCCACTTGTTGAGGCATCGACTGACGATGGTAGTGGCAATCTGCTCATACAATCAGCATTCGTATTCTTTGGCCCTGGCCTATACTCCATCTTATAGTCATATGCGGAGAGTAATAAACACCAACGTAGCATGCGGGGAGATACCATTTGTGGTATTTGTTTCCCTCTATTAAATATGCCCAGTAACGGTTTATGGTCAGTGACGATAACTATTTCTCTCCCAGCCACATACTGATGAAAGTGTTTCATTGCAACTATAATTGCTAAGGCCTCTTTATCAATATGTGCATAGTTTCGCTCATGGACTCCCAGTGTGCGAGATGCAAATGCAATGGGCCGCTCTACTCCATTCTTATCCCGATGTGCCAAAACAGCGCCAATCCCATAAGGCGAAGCATCGCAGGCGAGAACCAATGTTTTATTAACATCATAATGTACTAAAAGGGTGTCTGAATCAAGTAAAGCCTTTAGCTCATTAAAAACTGCTTGATGCTCGTCAGTCCACTTCCATTTCTCATTTTTGTCTAGCAACCGATGTAATTTTTCGGCAATCGACGCCTTATGAGGTAAAAAAGAGTTATAAAAATTTAACAACCCTAGAAAAGATTGCAGCATCTCCTTGTTTTCTGGAGTGGCGGCTTGTTGTATTGCTCTCACTTTTTCTTTGTTTGGTGAAATTCCCTCACCACTAATATGAAAACCGAGAAAATCCAATTCACGTTGCGCAAATAAACACTTTTGCTTATTTACTGTCAAGTTGGCTTTAGCTAATCTCTTAAAAACTGTCTCTAAGTTACGAAGGTGATCCCCTTCATCTCTTCCGGAAATGATAATGTCATCGAGATATGCTTTTACGCCATTTATCCCAGCCAAGAGACTGTCCATAAACTTTTGAAACAGGCCTGGAGCGGCCGAGACACCAAATGGTAACCTGCGTACCCTATATAATCCCTTGTGTGTATTCAGCGTCAACAACTCGGCCGAAGCATCATCAACCACCAGCTGCTGATACGCCTGTTGTAAGTCGAGCTTCGTAAACCACTTACCACCTGAAATTTCCGCCATTACCTCCGCAAACAACGGTAGAGGATAAGAATTTGTTTTGATCACCGCATTGACAGTGCTACGGTAATCGCCACATATCCTTACGGACCCATCAGACTTCGGCACCGGTACAATCGGCGTCGCCCAGCGGGAAAACATAACCGGCTCCAAAATGTTTTGTTTCACGAGTTTCTCAATTTCTTTCTCCACTGCTGACTTCCAGGCGATGGGACACTGCCGATGTTTCAAAAAAATTGGCGTTGACCCTGGCCATACTTCCAGCGAAACAGGCGGGCCTTGATGAGCACCCAGTTCGTCATTAAAAATGTCTTTGTATTTCCGTTCCAGACTCGCCATATCCCCTGCCACCTCCAGTGCACATACCCCTTGCACCGAAATTCCCAACACTGGGAACCAGTCTCTGCCTAGCAAGCACCTCCCACCACCTGCAACAACAATAACCGGCAGTTGATATTCTTTATTATTATATTTTATATTCACCAAAGAAGATCCGAGTACATGCAACTTCTCCTTGGACCAGGTCTGCAGAGTTATTGTCGACGGACTTAGCTGTCTCTTATCGTGATTGATCCGATCCCAAGTAACTTCCGAAATCACTGTGCACGCGGCACCCGAATCAACTTCAAATGATTCTACCACGCCGTTAAGATGCACGTCTGTCAAAATCTTGTGTGCGGCTGATGTCTGAATGTGGTTCAATTCAAAAAAATAGTTCGACGGCCCCGGTTGTACCCCCAGCTGAGGTTCAGGTTAATTTTCGACTGCCCTTTCCTCAACTGCATGCACAGCTTGTTGTTGACGAGAGTCTGCTTTCTTTTTAAAACACGCTTTGCTTGCGTGACCTCTGATAGAGCAATAATCGCATTTCTTCTCTTTAAAGAAACACTTATCAGCAAAATGATTGCCATCACATCGAAAACACCGCAAGTGTTCTGGACGTTGATATTTCTTCTTAGAAGTTATCGTCATAATATCATTGTTGCCTCGCACGTTTATCACGTTGCGCTGAGCCGTTTCATGTGCAACGGATATTTCATATGCCCTCTTGAAATCCAGTTTGGGCTCACTGAACAACCGTTTTTGTAATGATTCATCCGCCACTCCGCATACCATTTGATCTCTCAACATTTTATCTAATTCCAGAAAATCGCAGTGTTCGGACAATTTTCTTAGATCCTTTACAAAATCGGCGATCGTTTCGTCACTCTTCTGACAACGTTTGTGAAAAGTAAATCGTTGTACGATTTCATTCGGTTTTGGATGGAAATGTCCATCCAGTTTCTCTACGATTTCATGGAAAGACACGTCTTTTGGAGTCAGCGGCGTAAGCAAAGAGCGGATTATCTCGTACGTCGTTTCCCCCACACTTGATAGGAATATTGCTCGCATGGATACCTCGTTCGTTATTCCGTTCGCCTCAAAATAAAACTCCATACGTTCTTTATAATTATTCCATGCCATTGTTGGTTGAAACTGCTCCAATTTCCCGAAAGTCTGCGATGCCGATTGATTGACATTTGCCATCGTGCTTTCGTTTAGTGCCATATTTTCGCTCGTCGCCAAAATGTTGTAACTTAAAGAAAACAATAGAGAGAATATTAAACACAATAATTAATACTTGATTGTAATTCAGATTTTATTCCTCTAATTTAGTTTTGGTGATTTCAAGTCTTCTTTCTTCCACGTGTCGATCCTCGTCTTGACAGCTGTCAACACCTCTCCAGTGCCGGGGTTTCCTGTCACTCTCTAAGCACAGGGTGACTCCAGAACACTGCAGTTTCACATAAAAATCAACTAATTCCGTGAACGTAATGCTCGTTCACGGATAACGCGATTCGACCCCAGGCTGATGACACCAAATTTACCATTGATGGGAAGTGTCAGTCCCAAAAGATGAACACTTGATCTTAGTACCTACGGACCATATGGTGCCGCTATGAAGTGTTGCCTACCGTTTGACTGAAAATAAAAATCAAATCCAGCCGACTGTTTTTTTGACTTCATTTTTTCGCCTTTAAGTGCAATTAAAAAAAAAATTCAAAATAAATTTCACGTCCAAATAAAACCTAGTGTAAACTAGCATTCGTGCAGTGCAATGAACACACCCATTTTGTAATATTTTTGACTATCTAAATTGACAGAAACAAACAGTCCCACTAACACCGAGCACATTCAAAAACTTAGTTGTCTTAAGTCGATTAGGTGTAAGATGAATGCAAAAATTAGTTCGGTCGAGAATGTCACATTTTCTACGTCAGCCGCATATCCGAACTGTCAACTTAGTACTCAGTCACGAATTTCTTGACTAGATTCGTCGGCTACCCCTCAACTGAAACAGCTGCCCATGTGACCGATCTAAGCCAATCAAAACTTAAATACCTAACTACATCAATCAGACTTACTAGACTCGATACTTAAACGTCCCTACGGGAATTTTTTGTTTGACAGTTTTTTTTTTGTCTGGATTTGTAGATACAAATTCCAGTCAAACAGTCAAATTTGACTGGATTCCAACATTCCCTGGCAGAACTGGCTAAGATACAACTTTTGATACCTGTGCAGTGTTACCAAGTGCTTAAAGTGAAATTCCCCATCACAGACATTAAAATTTCCCTTTTTCCAAATCATGTTTTTGTCCTATTTTCCAATCTGTGGGCACGTTCACAAATCTAGTTACCTTAGGTCGCCTAGATGTTTCTGTTTCTCAGGTTTGAAGCGGAATATTAGAGTTAAGTACATATTAACATTTTAACATTTGAACATTTAACATTTCGTTATAGAAGAAAGAAAATTTCCCGTTCATCAAATTTTTTACTGAAATACCCTACAAAAAGGGGAATTCGGGACGAAGTTAAACACAGGCTGTGTTATATTGCCAAAGCAAAAGCAGCGAGATACCAATAATTCGTGCCTAAAACTTTTAAGAAGACAAAGACCTATTGCTGCTTTTGACATGTCTTTAAGAAAAACAGTTGGCTGTGGATAAGTTTTGTTAGTATCTACAGCTTAAGCCTTAAGGGCTAGTTGTGAAATGGATCCATTTCTCTGTTGAATTAAGTAGCAAGATTGCTATCCGTCTTGTTAACTGGTGCTCAGCAATCAGTTAAGCTTTCCCCTAAAGCTGATACCAATCGGTTTGTTATTTAAATTGCTAGTTTTTTTTTTTAAATACCGCTATTTCTCACTGAACTACACTGTAGATACATAGATACATACATAAATACATAGTCACCGGTGTTTAATGAATCCTTAGGGTCTAATGTCGTGAGCAAACTCTCCAGAAAGCTTATAAATTTATGGATCTTTTCGGTAATATATCATGCTACCAAAATAAAAACTACAGCCATATGGACTCATTCGCATATGCAACAAAGTATCTAGATACACAAGGACCACTATACTCATAGTATCGACCGTCCAGTTTCGCTTATTGAGTATGCCCACGGAGGTATCAATCATTTTAGCCACTGGGGGATTGGCGAGGAAGAAAAATAAAACAAGTAACTCAATCACACCAGCCAAATATAGATCCGAAGGATTTTCTTTCCGTCTGTGAGTAAATCCTGTAATTTACGACATGGAATCGTGCAATCAAAGTTCACATGCAAAGGTTGCTCCCAACTCGCTTCCTTCTGCCGCTCTTTTTATTTTTTTTATTTTTTTTATTTTTTTTTAAGTTCGCAGGGTGGGGCGGAATCAATCTTTCAAAAAGTCTGGTAAAAATGTTGTGCGATTGGAAATCTCGTCCCCATGCAACCATAAATCAATTTTCAACAAAAGAAACAGAAAGGACCGAATTTCGCCTCTGAAAAGGAAGAAGAATTGCGTCGAGTTTTTGATTACCCATCTAGTTGTATACTGCCTGCGAGCAGTGGATTACTGGCGGCGCGATGGCAACAGCTACTACGGTGTGGGTGGTACCTATATACGCACACCGGCTCCGTTGTGACATAAATTATCAAAGGAATTTCCTATTGACTCCTGATGGCTAAATTAGAATATTTCTTTGTTTGGCGTGTCCTTGTTCTCGATGTTTTTGTTATACTGCTGTTGGAAAGTTGTGAGCGATGAACCTTTCGTCCTGCATCCGCCGGCTATATGGAAAGTGAAAATTATGGTATTCCTATGTGGGGTGGGGTGGGGAGGGAGGCGTACGTTTTCAATGTGGCAGGTGCTTGGGAGGAGACTTTAAAACTTTGTTCACTTGAAAGGTTAGTAAAGAAGTTTTTGACAAGTGCCAAAGAAAGGTGTGTTATTTCACTTTGGCGCGGTTGCTGTGCATTATTAATGGCTGTTGTTGTTGTTGTTGTTATAAGCTGTCTGTACATCAGGGCTCGAGTGTGCTGTATGTATATATGGCCTGACAAATGGTTTATTAATGAATTCGAAAGTTTCGATGTTGTCAGGACAACGTACAGAGGGTTAACATGCTGTAACGGAGTTAATACGAAATCATATCAAAAATCCATGACATTTGTTACAGATCAATATTGCTTGCATATTATTTATGCAGGATGTATGGGAGTACTTAGGAAGATTACCTTTTGTTTACTGTAGAAGAACATAGTTTAACTTTTAAAACTAGTTGTAAGGTAAAACAAAAGGGTAACACATAAGATCAGTATACAGAGGGTACTAGAGAGGTCTGCTCAGGATCTAAGCAGCGTCCTTATCTGCACGGATGTATGAAGAACAATTTTTTTTTGAATTCGGAATTCTAATAGCGGGCTAATGGTGCCTTATGTTAAAAGAAAAATTAATGTAATTTTTCCATTAATTTGGTTTAGATCTCGCCTCCGCACTGACTTCAAAAATGAAATTTCGATACAAGATTTTACTAAACTTATAGGTATGGCAAAAAATAATATGAAAGTAAATAGATAAATAAAAGTTCGCAAAATATTACTATTGAAGATTAGAAATTCAATATAAACAAAAAATAAATTCATTCTCGTAACAATAAACATTAGGTATTTTATAATGAAAAAGCTTAAAAATCCTATTTTGTCTCAAATTTAGGCATTTCCTTCTGTGATTCTATTTTCGACTTTATTGCGCCTAGTCATAACTTTTTTGTCTACTGAGAAGTGGCAGCTTCCGTCTTTATCTTTACAGCTCGTTCAACAGCCTGGGTATGGCATGGAAGCCTTAAAAACAACACTTTACCTTCACCACCGGATACCACGATGCTGCGAATTTCTTTGTCGCACAAGTTTTGCATAATCGGTGGTTCAGAAACCTTTTCTTGCCAATTTATTAAATCCAATAAGTGTTTTAAAAGTAGCTCATTCATATATATTAAAAATATTATCCATTGAAGTGTTTTTTGAAGTTCTGTCTCAAGTATTCTTATACCACCGCCGTACTTTCCTGAATTCACATTAATTTGTACCGCCACAACCGCTAGCCAAAAGATGATGTTGAGGAATCCTTTATCTAATAGAAAACTCATTATTGCAATTTGTACTCTTTTGGTAAGGAACTTCATATCCCATGTATATGGATCCTGGCTCTTATAGCAAAGAGATGTATGTGTTCTTCAAAAATTGGAGTGGCCATATATTTTCTATTTTGGATGCTACTACAGCTGCTACTTCTGGAACGGTGGGCTTTTTTGTTTGCAGTTTCCAATTCGAATTTAAGTTGATGTCTCCTCCATTCATAGGTATAGTTATTGCATCTTCATAAGTAGGCATAATGTTTCCTTTTATATCACAAGGATCACCAAATATAGGACATTTATATATACTTCGCCCTAGCATGTTATTTTTTTAAAGAGTTTAGTTTAATATTTGTAAAAGAGACGATAACACATATTGAAAACAATAATTAATTGATATGAAACAAAAAGAGGGGCTAATTTGACATAAATTTTAAAAAAAGTGATTAAATTTTATAGTACCCACACCGTGTCACTTGATTACGAAAAGGTCGATTTTTGGCTTAATTTTACGATTTTTTTTTAATCCTTTGATAATCTGGGAAAAACTAAATAGAATATGAAAAAAGGATGTATTGTGTTAAGGAATTAAAAACGAATTCCCGGAATAAGAAGTTTTATGATGTTTTTCCCAATTAAGTCATAAATTCAGTCCTATTTTTGGAACCCAAGTTGTTAATAAAAGTTTCAGTGTGTCTGCGCGGGCAGTTATCGTTATCCAAATCGAATAATATTTTGCATATATATATTTAAGCCTATAAGGCCCCTTTTTTTCGCTATTAGATACCAATAAATAAAAAAAGTTTTTTTCGCTCCACCCTAGTGTCCGAACAAAAAACTCCTGGAGAAAACCGGTACCTTGGTGGAATACCGAACTGCAGCGTACTCGCAAAGTAACCAGGAAGCTCCTAAATCGGTCTCTAAGAAGCTGGACTGGAATCTGTATCGATCTAAACAAAAAGAATTTAAAAGACTAATTCGTAATTCGAAAAGTGACTGGCGTAACTGGTATATTGCATCCAGAGTGGTGACTGATGACGCTATCAAATATGCAATTGCATCGTTTGAGAGTTTCAAGTCACCTGGTCCGGGTGGAATTTATCCAGCTATGTTGAAACAAGGTTGTAGTCAGCTGATGCCGACGCTTGGCCTTGCCTTACATACCTTTTCATTGGCGTATGGTTAAAGTCGTGTTCATAACAATAATTGGTAAGACTCACTAGTGACTACACTCTCGCCAAAAGTTTCCGACCCATAAGTCTGTCTTCCTTCCTGCTGAAAAGTTTGGAAAGACTGGTTGCGCTGCCCTCAAGGTGGTGTTCTATCTCCCGTTTAATGGTGTATGGTAGTAGACTCTCTGCTAACGGTTATCAATCTTCCTGGAACCAACACACAAGCCTTCGATGTCGCGGTTCTATCTGTCGGTTCAAACCTAAGGACTGTCTGCTCTCTGGGGCAGAGATGCTTGAGATTGATAGATGATTGGTGCACAAGAAATGGGCTTTCAGTGAATCCTCTTAAAACTACGATTGTTCTCTTCACGAGAAGGAGGAAGGTCACTGGTCTGGCTCAGCTTGTGCTTAAAGGTGTCACTATCCCGATCTCTGATGAAGTCAAATATATTGATCCTCGATAGAAAACTTCTTTGGTCCAAGCATGTTGAAGCGAAAAGCAGTAAAGCTCTGTCCACTTTCTGGCAGTGCAAAGGTGCTTTTGGCAAGATATGGGGCTTATCTCCTAAAAGGGTCCTTTGGATCTATACGGCAATGGTAAGACCTCTCCTCTCGTATGCATCGGTTGTATGGTGGAACAGGCTTTCGCGGAAACGTGTTACTGCCTCTTTTGCCAAACTTCAAAGAACGGTTTGTCTCGGCTGCACAGGGGCTTTCTCCAGTACTCCGGGCTCTGATCTAGATGCTATGATGAAGCTCCCCCCCCCCCTTGATATTATCATGGGGTGTACGCTGAAATCCATCTCTCGGTTAAAAAGAGGCGGCTTTTGGTACCACGCGCATTGGAATTTTGAAGAACTTGTACGAGAATAATCCTTTGACCCCGGTCTTATGGATATGCCGTCTGACGCAATGACACCAGAAATCCTATACTGCGACAAAACTATCAAGTCTACTTTCTCCAGGCAACGGAATGGCTTCCGCCAGACTCAGAGGCAGGGATGTCTCTAGAACCAGACCCCTGTTTTCGTGGAAAGCGAGAACATTAGACTACACTACCCGTTAGGTAACCATGCGTCTGTCTTCCAAGCGGAGATTTTCACTATCCTTATGGCTATGTACTATATTGTGAGTTGTGACAAACAGGTGGAGGGCTAGAAGCATATGCGTTTGCAGTGATAGCCAAGCTGCACTTAAAACGCTGCTCAACCCTCTTACCTCGTCCAAGTTAGTGCTTTCTCTGAACTTGGTCGGAAGGCTAAACACAGTGAAACTTATCTGGGTTTCAGGTCACACTGGTATCCAGGGAAACGAGATCGTTAAATAGCTTGCCAGGCTGGGTTAAGAATAAGCTGAAGAAGAAGGACCTGAACCTGCATTTCTTGGGTTTCTCGTGAACACAAGTGTCGGTGGCGTGACTCTGCTGGGTGTAGACAGACCAAACGACTGTGTCCTGACATCTGCAAAGGGTCCGCGTCTTTCCTTCTGTCTCTCAGGAGAATCGACTGTAGACTGCTTTTGGGTGTGCTTTCGGGCCATCAAGCTTTTGCCAAATACTTAAATGTATTGGGTTTGAGCGACACCACCATCTGTCCTGCTTGTGGAAAGGATGACGTTACAGCGGAACACATCCTCTGTAGTTGTCCTGTCTTTGCTCGCATCAGGTGGCGGATCTTTGGGGCTGACGTGGTGAGTGCCGAACATCTAAGCTCTTTATCACTGAAGCTCCTTTTCATCTTTCTTCGAAAGACGGGAAAACTGACTACAGCAATGTAAGGTGTCTGTTTTGACAATACAATGGACCAGTAGTTGTGTCTGAGTGCTCCATCGGACAGTAGCAACCTCCAACAAAAAAAAAAAGAACTTATGGCGGAGTTTAAATAAATATGTCCTTATTATTTGTTTTCATTATTTTTGTATTTAATAACAAAAACATAAGAATAAATTAAGTTTAAATTCCACAATTCAAATAAATAAAATTAAAATAGATCACAAATATAAATGAATATCTTTCGTAAATCATTTTTCGAGTCATTCCTAACATAATGTTTCATGTTTTAGAAAAACTTTGCGAACGACTCAGAATTCAAAATGAATTTTTTTAAGGAACTTGATTAATTGTAACAAAGTTTTATGCATTTTGGACATTTAACAAGCATTAAGTTTTGAACGGTTTTAACATTTAATTTATTTCTAAATTTGCTTTTAATTAAATTCATTTTAGAAAAATTTCTCCCCTCATAATTGTTTCTGACAGAAAAATGTTATTTAATTTATTCGTCAAAATGTATGATAAAAAACGAGATAATGCTTTATTAATATCATTCCACTCTTCCAGGGTTCTTTCCATATTATTTTTCCTTATTTCTTCAAATGGAAAAAGAAAACAAATTAATTTTAAGGTTCAAATACGGGATATCAAAAAATCGCAGCAGATTGCTAGTCCAGCGGATCAGCGGAGTAGATTTTAATTTTGTTCAAAATCGGAGTCCGGAGTCCGGACACTGAGTCGAACAAAAAAAGTAGCAAATATGTGTCCGTCTTGCACGGTCCTCATAGTCATTTAGAAGATGCCTCAAGACAGTCCATTTAACGTTCGCCTTTCTTTTCAAGCTTGGTTGTGCAAGGCGGACTATTCACAGAAGGATAAGCTTGTTCTCATACAGCTGTTGAATCCTGTCTTGGTAATTCCTCCGCTTTCTGATTGTCTGGAATGCCTTCAATTGTAGCTTTCATTTGTTCTTCATATATTTAGGCAGAAGAAATGTGGCTTGCCTGGACTCAGCTCTTCGAAATGAAGGCCGAACTCAACACCTTTCTAGTTGGCAATGGCTTAAATAAGACTTTCACCTTCTCCTAATGAGTTTGCTCGAAAATGTTTACTGCCACCACTACTACTACCACAAAAAAAATTACTACCGTTAATACGCACACATAATACTGAAATAAGTGTATACTTACATTTATTTTAATCGAAATACTTATCGTCTCCTTGTTTTCGTAGAGAATAATCATCTGTCTCTCCTTCCACTCAAAATGCAATATATTTGATTAGCGGTGTGGCAGGACTCAAATATGCGATGCAACCACGAATCAACACTACCTATACCCACTTGGTAATAATTGTGCAGCGCTAATACATCCAAAACACAGTTATGCAATCAACAGCATCGTTCAGGACTGGAGGACGATGCACGTATAGGCAAATCTAATGCACTCTATACGCAAACAGGATTATCCTTGTTAAGCTCTTGCAAATGATCTCCAAGAAGTTTTAATTAACAAAGCGCCAGCAGCAGCAGCAATCTCTCTGTCTGTCTCTGTCTGCATCGATGGTTGTCAGTGGAAATAGGTACTTAGCTAGCAAAACGGGCCGAGGATTACGATGCCGATAACGTTGGCGGCAAACAATGATGCCTCCGATGAGGATGTAACTAATAAATCTCACATTCTGATAGTTTTGCTAGTTTGACGCAGCAATTTTGTGTTTATGACAGCTAATGAATTGATACACACACGCCTAATGGTTTAACGTTGCTTGAAGTGCACTGTGCTGCTGATGACGGCTTTGGAAATCCAACAGAAGGAGAGGTCCTCTCACAGTGTTTTTGTTTGCGGTTCACAGGTCAAATGCAAAAAACCTATTCCTTTAATAATTATTATCTGCTACACACAGACAACATCTCTATTTTTGCTGTCAGAATCATCCCCTTCATGTGGGCTGTGGGCTGTCTGTGGTCAGTATGGTGAGGTTTTAGGGTATATCTACGGCAGCAGAGAAAGCCAGAGTCAATGTGCTGAAGGTATCGATTTCTTGAATAATGCTGATGCTTTAGCCTGTTTGTATTGGAACACAGGATGCTGGCGAAATACTCCTAAATAATTAGTACGTAATAACACTCTGGTAGTGTTTTAATTGGATTCGTCTAATCTAAGTTATTGGTATAGCTTACTTTTGAGTGTGCACCGAAACCTTTACGGTACCTAGGTGGGAATTGCTTGATAGCATCATATTGCATGTACGGTTACAGTGACATTTTCTAGGACTTCTGTTAACGATTTTCGAGCAATTACTTATTCATTTCATTTTGGGAGTGGACTCGGCGCAGAAGTCATATTGTCGTTCTTGTAGATTCGAGCCACGGCCGGCGGGGCAGTGAAATATACAGCAAGGACAGCATGACTAAGGCCAGAAATGCTTGCTATTTTTGAACTTGTCTTAGTTGGAAAAGGCGCTATGGGAAATTTTTCGAAAACTATTATTTTTAAATAATAACGTTTTTTTGCTTATTAAAATACTGTTAAAGCACTCCGAAGCGTTTTTCGTTCTTGTTAGATTGTGAGTGAGAAATTGCTGACTGAAAAAAATGTTCTTTGATTTTTTTTAGGAATCAATATAGTTTAAAAATAAAATTCTTGTTAAACCAGTTTTAAAATTCTTAAGCAACTTAAAAACGGAAAAATGATCAGCCCAACAAGAAAACTGTTCTGTTGAATATTTCTTGAGAGAAAATTTCCTTTTAAAAATCAAATTGTTGACTAACAATTCTTTCTTCAGTTATTATTATTATTATTATCAAGAATAAAACAACTTAAATTTGATATAGGTCAATCTGAAAATGAACAAGTTTTGAAAAATCGTTATAAAGCTGCTAAAAGCATTGGAAGAATGTAGCATAGCTTCAAAAGTCTTAAATATGAAGTTTAAGATTTAAGTTTTTAGAAATCTGGCAATTTAAATATTTTAATCAAGAATTCTGTTGTTATTTTTTGTTGACAATGTGCTCTTGTGTCAACAATTTTTAGATATTTTTAAAAGTTTAACGTTTATTGTTCTTGAACCAAGATTCTCTTAAAATTTTAAATATTTTCGTATTTGGCCACACGATTTAAATTGTTGAGTTTTTTTAACAACTTATTCTTCTGCTTACATTCTTAAAATGTTGACATTTTGAATTTTCAATTCAAGAATAAAAGTTCGTGCATTAGTCTTACACTTGCATTCTCAAATTAAGACTTTTAAGTACTTGGGTTCATTTTAAATTACGAAAATTGTTGGGCCAAAGTATAAAATTCTTGATATTATATTTTTTTTTAAAACTTAATAAAATAAATAAATAGTTGGCGCGACAGGTCTGTGGGATCCAAGGCCTAGCTTCCCACAACCATTCGTTTTGTGCGGGTTTTCGTTTTTGGGACGATTGGAAGGGATCTTCAATTTTACGCAGAGTCCAAACGGCTAATTAAGAAGCGCCTTCATGACAGTTTTACTCTCGGATGTTTGTCAGACGTTCGCAAGAGGTGGTGCAGTAAAAAAAACAGCATAACCCAATTAAGCTTTGAAAATAATTTCATAACCAAGACTAAGCAACCACACTGTAAAATGGATAGAGAATGGATGAAGGAACTATTGAAGAAGTGTTTTGGTCAGAAACTAAGCACTACCAATCCATGGCAAATGGAGCAGCATTTTCAAAGTTGAAAAACTACAGAAACGGTAATATCTACGTTCATTTTTACGTTCATTTATCGCAATTTTTACGTTTTGCTGATTTTTTAATACGATACGATTACAAATAGTAATACGATGTAGAACTTATTCTACTATTCGTTAGAAATTACAAATCGCTAAACACATGGTACAGAAAATCCAGGAACAAAGCTTTTTGGTGTCCCTAAATTCGTCTTACTGTGTTTCTCAAATTTATACACATTGTGTCTCAATCTTTCCATTTTCAAATTTTGTAGTACCAAACCCGTTTCCAGTTTTGTGTTTTCTGCGACCTGACAGCAACCGAGGTCATTAAGTATTTGATTCTAGCACATTTAAGAAAGAGAAGATAAATAAGAAATAGAGTACACCATTTTACAGAGCAAGACGAATTCAGAGGTACCAAATACTAAGCGATAACTTGTGTACGGTTCTCTGAAGACAGGTTCGAGAGTGTAACATTTTTCTTCTTTCAAATATGCTAGGTTATTAAAGAAAAGCTACATTTTCGGGACTGTTTCTAGAAAACCTGGTATGCTTCCATGTTAACTTTATTTTTATTATTAAAATTAGTAAAGACGGAAGTAAAAATAATTTAATTCGACTTAAATTCTTTGTTTCGTTTCAAAAGGTCTTCAAAAGCGCTTGATCGTGTTTAGCACAATGTTCTTTTAAATAAACTTAAGCTTTTTGTAGTTCTTTCTAATATTTAAAAATGAATTAGTATTTATTTGACCAATCGCAAATAATTTGTTAAAATTGGATCCGCGTTTACGAATGAAATTCGATATTTTTCAGCTGTTCCCCAAGGAAGTCATATTCTGCTTTTCTCTTCTTTTTCTGCGTTTTATCAATGACTTCGTATCAAGTTAAAAATGTATTTTGTAAGCAGATAATCTAAAAATCTACAAGGCAATAAACTGTATGTCAGATATCTTAGCGCTACTAAATGATTTGAACCGTTTAAATGACTGGTGTCTTCTTGGCCTTTATTTTAATATTAAGAAATGTTCTTGCTTTTAGTAGAAAAAAGTTCCCTATATTTTGTAATTATAGAATAAACACAACATTGAGCAGAGTTTCAGACCAAAAAGACTTGGGGTCACATTTGACACTGAACTAAACTTTTCATTGGATACTGACTCCATAGTTGGCAGAGCTAACCAAATTCAAATGCATAGAGAATGTTCAAAGAAGGTCTACTAAGTATGGTCGGAATGATCCTATCACTATGGCTTGCATAAATCATTTTATTAATACGTAAACATCAAAAGTTTCCGTGCACTTATTAAGTAGTTATCATGAAATGAGGAGAATGAAACTTATATCATTCGAAAGGTACTGTGCCGTAGATGTGCAGAAACAAAAAATCGTAGGTATATGTCGCCATTAAGACTGGTAAAATGAAGTTAAGAATTTCACATACAAAATGCTTAGCAGTTAATCGAAAGCATTTTGTTGGCATTCAATTTGTCGCCGTCATGTTTCCATAGTAACGAATTTAATCATCTTAGATTAGAAGCTGTTGGAGAGTCTCATTAACCCATAAAAGTTTTGCAATTTAATTGCCCCTAAAAGTAAGCAATCATAAAATCTTATCTCAGGGGCATTGCAGAGTTATCTGCGAGGTATATGGAAAAGAACATTCATGTTTTGCCCTTTTCCATTTTTTTCCATAGCGGAAATGTATATTAATTAAGATTTAGCATAAAATTATGTAAAAAAACAAGTTGGCTTTCTTTATCCACAGACAAAATTGGTCGAATTTTGACCACGGGCGGTACTAGTTACAATAAATACGAAAACGTAATTGATTTCAATATAAGTAGGGAACATTGTAAATCTGTAGTTTTAAGTAAACTATAAATTTGTGAGAGCGATAGCATTCTTGTATAGACTAGTGCAAAATACTCTAAAATAAGTAGTACTAATAAGATGAAATAAATAAACAAAAAATTAAAAAAATAGTCCTTAATCAGATTTCGAAATAAAGCGCACATAACAAATGTCTTTCAATTTTGTAGATAGGTACCTACGTTTTGATGAGTAAACAAAGAAAAGTTTGTCCAACTCGAATGCGGCTAAAATATTATTTTGTGCTCGACTTTCCATTTTCAAAATAGGAAACATATAAAACTGCTGAATCCAACTTAAAACAAAACTTAAACCGAATAAATGTTTGTCCATGCGACGCTACAGACTACTTTGCATAAGGATAATGTTGACAGCAAGTACACTCACACACTTTGTCCCTATATTCGCTCTGTCAAATCCACCACTTTGTCTTTCCACTCCAATTGGCCTTTGCCATTGGCTTTCCATGAAGTTTCGAAAAAACTTTTGCTGACCATAAACCTCAATTTAAAGTTATTTTTATTTTTTTTTTCACTTTTGCATCAAGAAACTACAACAGACCCAAAGGCAGGGCATAAGACCGACCTGGCTACCTGTAGCGACGACGGAATTATGTTCGTTATAAAAAACTTTCAGACGTTGCCCAGAATGTTCTTTTGTCATAATGAAGGATAACATTTCCTTTAATGTTTTTGTGAGTTTTTTTTGCATTGACCGAAGCAAAACAAAAAAGCAAACGTCTCGAGAACTTGCAAAGAAGTCAAAATCAAAAGGCTAAGAGTAAGTGCGCTATTTGTAATTTAAATTAAGGTTTGACTTGGTTCCATGGTAGGGTGGCTCCATCCCCCTCTAGATGGGTTCTATAAATTTACTGGGATACCTTTCGGATGTAAATATAATTGTGCAAACTTTCCAAAAACTAAAATATCGTTGGCATTCTGGTAGAGATTTATATTTCCAAGTAAGTCCGTGGGTATCTCTTGTGATAAACCTTTATTTATATTTTTTCGAATAAAAACCGCAAATATTTGACATAACAAGTTAGATGAAAGTGTTTCTATAATTAGAACTTTAATTTGCGAATACGAGCTGAGGGGTAGTTATTTTCAAAATTTCCTACTGCTGTCGTCCTTGGGGGTTTATTTGTTTATATCCAGTTCCTCAGTTTTGAATAAACACATTTCCTGACGGATAAAAAGGAGGTGCTCCGGAAAAGCCATCAAAATATTTTTTATGCGTAGCGTAATAGCTAAATGTTGTGGTGGCGTAAATACGCAAAGTTTGATCTCTAAATATAGACGTTTGTTTTGAGAGATGAAACAGACTAAGTTCAGCACAGTTCCCCATCTATTTGAGCGTCAAACGAAAAACATTATATTATCAAAAATTCGAGACCGATGCCTTTTGAAACTGAAAGGTTTGCCAAAAGGGGTTTGAAGCAAGAACACAAGCTTAATCCCTAAATCCTTTATCTATCGATGCCTGTTGCGCCAACTATTCATGTTGATACATTTGGGTTTGCCACAATTAATTTATTGAAGGAGACGTTTGGTAACCGCATAGTTTCACATGCAGACTCGTGAATTGGATTTCAAGATCGTGCGATGTATGTAAAGTCGCCAATCTAAGCCGATAAACCCGAAACTATTGACCACTTGGAGGGCAACATTCGACGTGTCATTGCTGATAGGTATACGGCCAAAAATTTTGGAAAAATTAATCGAAAATTGGACCTCCACATTTGACTACGTCCGAGCCACTCGTGGCGGTCATATGCCAGAAATCATATTTAAATTATAATGCCAGAAGATTTATCTTTCGAATAAAGTAAATGTTATGCCAATTTAAAAGAACCTTTTTTCCTTAATTTCATATCAAAGTTGTATACCTCTAAAAAGACACCATACTCACCATTTACAACTTATATTTTACATCTTACCAATCCAAATTACACGAGATTATTTTACATAGATTGAAAGATACATAGGTACCTTTCTTTTGCTTATTAAAATATTTACTTTAATGTTTGCGTTTGGATTCATTAATTTATAAGTTTTTCGGTAGGAATTAGGGAGTTTGTACAATTCACGTTTTTCTTTGTAAAAACCGTAAATGTCAACACACAATGTGGAACGTGAACAATGCTCTTCACTTAATTGAAAAATGTCGAAAATGCAATTAGCAAATTTTCACTTTCTCGTATATACGTAGTAAGAAAAAGATAAGTTGTATTCGTAAAAAATTTCGAAATCGAGATTATAATCAAATCTGATATTACGATGATAGAGGAACTCAAAAAATTAAACATAACTACTAAAATCGTTTTTAAGGTAATATGATCATTCCTAACATGATGTAAAACTCAGTTTTTCTCTAAATTGTTTATAATGGATTTTTGAAAAGTCATATTTTGAGAAATCGGTCTGCCTACATGAAAACGGCTGCAATGATTTTTACCAAAATGCATACTTGGATTAAGATTTACGTTTTCAACATTATTGCGTCCTTCATTTTCGATTCGAATCACCGGAAGCGCTGATTTTGAAACTGTCCGTATTTCGAAAACGCCATTTTCGAATTGAACAAACAAATAAAATAAGTGAATATTTTGGCGCGACAGGTCTGTGGGAGACAAGGACTAGCTTCTCACAACCATTGGTTTTTTTGTGAGTTTTCAATTTTTGGGACGAATGGAAGGGATCTACAATTTTACGCCGAGTCCAAACGGCTAATTGAGAAGCTCATTCATGACAGTTTTACTCTCGGATGTTTTTCAGACGTTCGCGAGAGGTGGCGCAGTGGAAAAAAACCTTAATATGTAATTTGGCCCTTTCGGGATTCGAACCTGAGACCCCTCGCTTAGTAGCCCAACGCACTACCACTAAACCACTGCGCCGACCAAATATGAAGCATCACATTTTTATTGTTAACTAGTGAGCCTCCTCCAGCTTTGCTAGGCGTTATTTATTTATAAACATTTTTCTTCGGTAGGCCAATTGCACACACAGTACGATAATCCATATAAATAATATTTTCCTTACAAATCCGGGATATCCGGGATGAAAATTACCCTAAGTCCCGACCCAGAACATAAGCAATCACTACGCCAAGTTTCATCAAGATCCGTCCAGTAGTTTCTGCGTGATGCGTGGTCAGGCATTTTTTATTCTACAGTTTTATTACATGTAGAGAAGAGATAGAGAAGAGAACAGATATTCGAATTGTAAAAAAGGATTCAATGAATGCAATTTCATAACTGCACTTCTTTATTTATTGCAATGCTGTAGCCATTATAAAACAAAATTCATTTGAAATTCTTAACAAAATTGTGTCACAATTTTTGTTGTTTCAAAAAATACATTTTTTCAGTCCGGTAAAAGTGAGTCCCCTCCATCGGGGACATAAGTTCATGTTTCATTTAAATATTTGTTAATACTTCTCTCAGACCGAATCAAACTGAGAAAATTAACCAAAAACGATCAAACGATTTTAAAATAGCAAACGTTTAATCGCAATCGTTCAGTCGTCGGAATTTGACAGTTGGAAGAGTTTCACGAAGCATAAGTTCAATCGTCCAAAACGACGTCGTCAGACGATCAGCGTCTTACGCGATGAAAGCGCAGGGGTCGAATCGCGTCATCCGTGAACGAGCATTACGTGACGGAATCTGTTTTTGTTTCACATGTAAATCAACTTAATTCCGTGAACGTAATGCTCGATCACGGATGACGCGATTTGACCCCAGATCTTTCGAAAATGCTTTTTACTGAGAGCGTAAGCCTCACTTTATTATTTTATATATGTACTGCCATCTGAAATGATTATCTTTAAACCAAAAGTACAATTTATTTTTTATTTCTTATGTTTTCGGTACGGTTTATCTAGCATGAGATTTTTTATCTAATAAAATAAAAATAAACCAACCAAACTGTGATAATATGAACGAGAAAGTTTTCGTGGGCCATTTAAAATCCTCTTATCTATGACTGTCATGACGGAGAGATTGTATCCAACATCAGGACGAATATTTAAATTTTTCAAACAACTTCCACTATATGCCATTCTGATTCCAACATATGTCTAACATGCACACGCCAATTGTAGGACTAAAATCTACTCGTTACTAATTATTTTTCTAAGTCTTTTTCCTTTTTCAGTCATTATCAATGAGACTGTGTATATATTTAAACCGATTACACAAATGGACACAGTAACCCACAAGACAGATACCTGCCTGAAATCGAAAAATCCACTTTAAGAAGAATTTAGTTAAATTTAATAACATGCATTCGCACACGAATGCATGTTAAAGCGGATTATGTAGGTAAATACTTCCCGTATGTGTGTAGATGTAGCCCATTATGCATGTTGGCAACCTGTCGTACATGCACCCTCAGGGCAAATCAACAAAACTCATTAACGAGTAACGACTAACGACACATACGTAAGCTAAGTAGTTTGCCGAGTTTAGTTCTGCCCCGCAAGCATAGCACAATTCACGCCGACTTGTAAAATGGAATGCGAAATGCGAATGCGAATACGAAACACGCAACTAAAATGAAGTCCCTCATTAGCTATTCATTAATCGCAATATTTCCTCGAGATATTATCGAGCGATTCACTTTAAGGCCAATTAATTAATACTAAATCCGAGGCATCCTTTCGCCGGCACAAAACAATGGCACACGATTCCCCACCCCCCAACCGAAATAAATCTTTAATTCGACTTTATTCGTCGGAGGATGAAATTGTTTGTCATCTCGCTTATCTAATGGTGATATTTTTCATCAGTCGGCTTATTTCAACAAAATCAATTATCAATTGTCGTCGTCCCGGTGTCGCTACCCTACACGAAACAAATCTGTTCATTGATGGGGTGGGTGTACACCCGCCAATGGTTTCAATGGCTTGTTTCAATATTCACTCAGTAACCGAAATTAATATTTAAATGAGGACATTTCCGAAAGCCGTTACTCCTTTAATTTCTTATCACAAAGCCAAACAAGACGATTCGACAGCGACGCGGACAAAATGTGCCACGGCAGGGATATTGATGCAAAAAGAATGCCAAAGAGAGAGGGAGAGCAAAAAAAATCGGAAATCTTCTCTCGGTTTGCGGCGTTAGGTACCTAAGAGCTAAGACATTCAGAATTAAAACCGAAATGAAGGACATTCAGAGAGCTAAGAAGCCGATAAAGACCCGCCCAACGAGCGGAAGCAGTCGAGGAAGTCTCTTCCACTCACTATGGGTGTAAACTTAATGTTGATAGTGGGTATTAAAGTTACTTAGAGTTGTGTAAGGATTACAAAGGATTAAAAGTGTTTAAATAGCTAACGTTGTCGGAACAAAAGACCCTTGCAAGCAGTCCCTCTCTCTCACTCCCTCTGTCTATAGGTATCTGTTCTTTTAGCAATGCGATGACAAAAGGTAGGGTCGGGTGGACGGTATTTAATTATGTTGACTAAGGGCAAATCTCTGTGAAGATATTTTTCCCTACTTTTTTTGTGTCTTTTGTTTTCATTTTTTAACCCATATTCCTTTTTGGTCTTGTTTTTCGTTGTTGTAGGGCCTCGGAGCGAAATGCTTTACACAATTGTATCGAATCGAATAATGCCATTCATTGAGTGATTTTGGAGTTGTAAATATGTAGAAAGATTGAAATGTCTTGTATTTCACTGGATCTGTTTGTAAATTGGTGGTCTTAGCCTGGGGGGCTGACGTTTGATCTGTCCTGCTGTACAAATTGTTGTGATTACTGATTATGTAGACGCTGCCACTTTTGCTGGGGTGAATCGCAGCCTCTCCATTTAGGTAGGTCACTACGTAACGGCAATAGTTGTGAAGAAATGGCTACATCTCAACTCCTGCCACCGCACGAGTCTTTGTTCCATTCTAGGGGAAAAAAAAATTGGAAGCTAAAAACTGCATGACTGGGTCGCACGAAACTTTCTCGTTCATCACAAGTTTGGTTGGGTTTATATGTGTATGTCAATTGGTTGGTAAAAAGTTAGATGCACAAAATATCAGGATAATGAAAAATGATAAAAAAAATCCACTTTTGGCTTACTATTCATTTATTTCGGAATACCTAGTTAGAACATTTTAGCGTAGGTACTATTTTAAGGTTCTTATACTTTAAAAGATTTTTGTGTACAAGGACAAGCGTATCAGGAGTTTATGTTTTCTGATCTGTTACGGCAAATTTTTATTTTTGACTTTTTTAGGTATACACCGATATATATTAACACTAGCGGACCCGACAGACGTTGTCCTGCATGCTTTTAGAAGCCACGTATGATTAATATAATTAGCTTGTTAATCGGGAAATATGCTTTCAATCAAAGCATCTTTCGTATTTTCCATGTTGGATAAGTTGTCCGGCAATTTGATGCATTGTGTGTCTCCATGCAATGGTATTGCTCCATTTCCAATGTTGAGCAATTGCTCGGAGAATGATAGTGCCAATGGATCGTTTTGTAGTTGAACTCTTACATTTGTGTTAAGACGTTATGTACAGACATTTCGCCATAGATGATTGTTTTATACATGCGTTAATTTCGTCCGCATATGTAGCGCGTGGAATTACCGGCAATGTGTCTCTAAAATCACCGGACAGCAGCAGTAAAGCACCACCAAAAAGCCTGGTGTTATTATTTAGATCTTTCATCATTCTATCGAGAGCTTCAAGTGAATGCTTGTGTGCCATAGTGCATTCATCCCAGATAATAATTTTGCATTTTTGCAAAAAAAAAAACGGTTCTAAAATACCCACAATTTGTCTCTTCTCCATCTGCTCGATATGGTTGTACTGGCAGCGTGCGTTTATTTGCTGTTCCTCATCACCCATTAAGTAAATTTGGAGAAATTTTGAATCGGTATTAGGCAATTAGGCATCGGCATTAAAGAACCAATTTGATGATACACTTGGCCCTGAATCTTAAAAGTTGATTGAAAATTGCGACCATCCGCGTTCTGAACGATTTTTGTTGCTCCAAATGAGGTCATTTGAAATTGAATTTGCGAATTTTACGCAAAAATAATTTGGATTGTGTCAATGCGCGATACACTTGCAAACGCTGTTGTTCACGTGTTCTGAATGAATCGGTGACTCTTTAACGGGCCAGTCTTTGTCTTAATGCATTGGCTCGAAGACGTTCGTTGCGTTGCTCTTGATTTTCATTTACACGTTTGATTGAAGCCTGGTTTCTTAAATTTGCATTGTCCGTCAATTTATCTTCTGTCGATCTATTTAGCCGACCTTTCTGGACTAATTGTGTATCGTAGCTCAGGGAAAAGAAGAATCAAAGTAAAATAAAACCGCCGAAACAAATAAAACACAATAGAACTTTAGTGGAAAAATATTCAAAAACCACTTTTATTAGACCTGCGACCTGCTCCTGCTCGATCCTGCTGAAAGACTTACTCTCGTTATACAATTACTAGAACCTTCTCGCTCTTTCGTTAAGTTTATATGTATACTCTTTCAATACATCGACTGCAGAGTTGCAATACTCATGCAGTTCGATACAGTCCCGGCGAAAACCTACGGTTTTCTACCCTTTCGCTTTTTATTTACATATTACTGCTAAATATAATTATAAATTATAATAGTTAAATAAATTATTCCAGCTCTTCGATTGGCAGGATACAGATCTTATGTACCGGCCTCGTAAGTTGATTGGTTTCTGTTTGAAGAACTGCGCTCCGAACTAGTCCGTCCCTGCTTGGTATTAATCTCAATATCCGCCCCTGCTTGGTATTAATCTCAATATCCGCCACAATTCTATGCCCTTTGTATTTGGCATCTCATTGGTTACGAACGGTAACGGTAACACAAGTGGCTCACCAATCAGAAAACGTCCCGGCGTTAACGCCTGCAGATCATTTAGATCATCGCTCAATGGATGTAGCGGTCTTAATTTCAAGATGGCTTCTAAACCTTCACTCCAACAATTCTCGTCAAATGATATTTCATTGACTTTAACGCTGCTTCATATAGGTATACCACCTTTATGTGGTGCTGCAGGAGCCATAAACCTCCATTCCGTCCCTTTCAAACTTAAATATTCAAAAGTATCCTTCACCAGCCAACGCTCTTTTGCCTTTTGCAATTCCTTCGCTGCACCGACAAATGCTGTACCATTGTCGCTATATAATCTTTCACACCTGCCCCTTCTCGCTATGAATCTTTCGAAACAAGCAATAAACGCCACTGACGTCAGATTTGATACCAAATCAATATGACAAACAAAGACGGAAACCCAACATTTCTGCCTTATTATTTGCTCACCTGTCGATCATTTTGATCTCAAACGGACCTGCGTAATCTACCCCTGTGTGTAGAAAAGCTTTTCCTGCTGTTACTCTCTCTGCCGGCAAGTCAGCCATCAAATGCATCTCAAAGCAATGATTATATCGCACACAAACCAAGCACTTATGTAGATAATTCCTCAGCTCACTTCGGAGCTTTGGAATCCAGAATCTCTGATGAACGTACTACATCATGACCTGCACCGCTTCATGTTTAGTTGCTGTATGAGCACTATCCATGATCAACCAGGCTAATCGAGAACCATTTGGCACGATTGCTGGATGCCTTCTCTCGTATTCCATCTCCGCTCTCTCTAGCCTGCCTCCGACTCTCAGAATCCTTTCACCATCCAGAATTGGTTTCAAGGATTCGATCCTGCTCTTATCAGGTAAGCACCTGTCCTTCTCTAAACAAGTAATTTCCTTCGGAAAATACTTTTTCTGCTCTTTTCTTAGTAAGTGACCAATTGATTCCATTTCTCTTCAGAAAACGGTTGATCAAGTACCCCTGCTATATTTGCTCTATTACCTGCACTATTTCCTGCTCTTTCTCTTCTTCTCACCTGACGTACAGAACGTATACGTCTCTTACCATATCTTTTCTCATCATCCTTCCGTTGCTTTATCTTTGCTCTAGTTGCATTGATAAAGTGAAGTACGTAGCTGATTATATTTATAGCCTTCTCTAACGTAGACGTGTATTCGATCAATGGAATACTCCTTCTCCAGCACCTCACATAAATAGATAAGGGGTCTGTGAATTTCATAATCACAAAAACCTTCATCTCATCCCTCCCCCCATCTGAAACATTTGGCACAAACTTTTCAGATGACCATCTCGACCGGGGGTTTGTCAGCCTTTCCGGCCCGTGCAACCACAACTTGTTATCAACCAATGCTGACGTTACGAGTGAATCTGAGATCAGATCTCTGAGATCAGAGATCATACTCGATACCTTCCCATTTCATTGTTTTGATGACGCTAACAATTAGTCGTCCCAATAGCTCCGCTGCTCCAAGCTCCAAGCGCGGTATTGTTACTGTTTTAAGTGGTGGAACCCGTGTTTTTGCTGTTAGGAGATTTGCTAAAATCCTGCCGTTTGCCCATACCGTTCTCACGTAAATCGCTGCACCATATGCTCTTTCGGAAGCATCCGAAAACCCATATAATTCCTTCCGTACCTCATCCGAGGTACCTATCCATCTCTGAATTTTTACATTCTCTAATGCTGTTATCTCCTGCCAAAAATCTCTCCATCTCTCATCTATCTCTCTTGGTAATTTCTCATTGGGATCGTAAAGTTCCGCAACACAGCTCACTACTTTTCGCTTCGTCATTGCCTGCTCAGTCACCGGTGTTTTCACTACAAATGTGAATTGGTCCTTCTCCAGCAGCCACTTAAGGCCTAAAATCGATGCCTTCTCGTCATCTTGAAACAAGATTGGCTCCTACTCTTCATAGTTCATGTCCTTCACTAGAGCCTTTGAATTAGATTTCCATTTTCTAAGCTCAAACCCTGCGCCTTTTAAAACATAATCGATATCTTTTGATAATTCGATCGCCTTCTCTTCAGAATCAGTACCAGTGGTACAGTCATCCATATAAAAGTCTTCCATAATTGCCTTAGCAGCTTTTGGAAACTCCTGCTCCGCTTCTCTTGCACATTGTATTAACGCTCTTACAGCATTATAAGCTGATGAGGTCATACCAAAAGTGACTACTGTCAGCCAATATTCTCTCAAATCATCCTGTGGATTTTCTCTCCAGAATATACGCTGCAAATCCCACTGCTCCTTCACAACTTTCACCATTCTGAACATCATTTTAATGTCAGCACCAATAGCAACTGGATGCCTGCTGAAGCGCATTAAAATATCATGCAGATCCTTTTGTAGCTTTTCTCCCAGAATTTGCACCTCATTTAATGAAAAGCGTTTATTTGTCCTGCAGCTTGCATCAAATACGACTCTAAACTTTTTAGTGACGCAATGATGTGGTATATAGTTTTGCTATGCATTGTACCAGTTACTGGTGTCATGTGCCCTGCTCTTTCATACTCTCTCATGAACTCTACATACTTTTGTTTCAGCTCACAATCTCCTGCTAACCTTCTCTCTAAAGCAAAGAACCTACATCTCGCTGTAAGTTTTGAGCTACCAAGCTCCTTCTCTGATTCCTTCAAAGGAATCGTCACAATAAACCTGCCAGAATCATCACGTGAAAACGTATTGATGAAATTCTGTTCCACCTTCTCCTGCTCTTTTGACCTGCTTGATGACGTTTCAACATCATCCAACTGTCATAAACGGTTAAGCGATTCATGAAGTTGATTATTGTCCATGTAAATGACATGTGACACCTGCTGAAGCTCATTGCCCATGCTATCCTTCTCACCTCCATACTCTCCGAGTATGATCCTGTCAAATACAGTTTCAATCTCTATAACACCACCTGGCTGATGTCCTAAAACAGAAGTAAATGTTTCTGCTATAAACCTGCACCCAAGCAATAAATCTACAGGACCTGCTTTCCAATAATCTGGATCAGCAAGAGGTAACCCTGTAGAAATGTCCATCCGTGGCGATCCCAAATTGTGTGCATGCACAATTGGCTGCCATTTTCCTTCTTTGGGTAGTACCCAGAAATCCTGCTTTACTGAAACCTGCGAATTAAACCATGGACTTACAAGAAGCGTGGTTTTGTATTTGATGTTGAAAGGTTCGCCTTCCAGACTAATCATTCTCCTTGCAATTTGCACCTTTGGCAATGCTAATCTCTGACCAAGCTGATAGGTGACAAGATTAGGCTGTGCCCCTGTATCTAAAAGTGCCCTTACTGGGCCAATCCTTCCTGCTATCCATCTCAATTCGTGCCTGTGCCGTAGGCATCAAGATAAAATGTTCCTGCTCATGTTCATTGTAATTAAAAGATTTTAAGTAAGTTCTATTAATATCTTTAATTTTCTTTCTTGAACAACTTGCTCTCTTACAATCTCCCCAGGACATTTTATCCTCTGATTCGCTCTCTTCTTCCTTCACCCCTGCTCTACCTGCTCTTTCGGTTGTCCTGCTCTTGTCCAACCGAGTGCGTTTCTCGGAAGGGACAGTTAGTCAATCCCTCTTATTTTTATTTACGCCTTCCTGCTGGTTCCTTCCCTTATTTTCCTTCTCCTGCGCATAAAACACGGTTGCTTCACTCTTCCTGATCTCCCTCATAGGACAGCGTACACTGTTGTCCTTCGGGGTAAGTCCAGTTTCCAAGCAATTTGGGCAGAGTGCCTTTTCCTTCACAAAGTCCTGCTGGACTGCAAGCTCAAGATTGCAAACTGTGGGCAACGCCACATTAGATGGCTCAAAGATTTGCACATGTGACAAGGTAACAGTCTGTTATCACCTGCTGCTTCCACTCTCCGGGCATTGCTGCCACCTGCTCTTAAATTATCACTCCTGCTAAATGTTGACCGCGCTTGTTGTATAGGCGGCGGCTGCTCAAATTTCCTGCTCACTGCTCCGCCCAACATCTCGGCACGCTTGTCTAAGAAGACACAAAATTCCTTTGAAGAGGGCTCTTCAGATGTGCGCACTTCTTCCCATTTTCACGCCGTCTCTGGATCCAACCTTGCAAGTAGAACATGAATAATAATCATATCCCAATGTTCCGTTGGGATCCCCTGCGCTGCCAATTGCCGAAGCGTTTCGTAAGTGGTATTGGCCATCCTTTGCAAATCTCCTGCTCTTGGTTAAATTTCTCAATAGCTCCCTGCACGTTGCGTATGTTTTAGTCAATATCTCATTGATACGCCTCCATGCTTCGCAATAATTTTTCTCGGTGAGTTGCCATTCACCGAGAATCTTCGCTGCTCTTCCTGATAGCGATGCTTTTAAATATGAGAATTTATAGGCGGGCGCTATTTTGTCTTTGTTGTGGATCGCTGCCACAAAGCGATTTCGAAAACCCTGCCATTTGGTGATATCGCCGTCGAACGATCCCTTTCTTCACATCGTGTTGTGCGAATGGAAGATTAACCTGGACTTCGATAGGCTATCCTGCTCTACCTGCTGTGCCTGCTGCTTGAGTGGTTTCAAGTATTTTCTCCTTCAATGCTGCATAGGCTTTGAAATAGTTCGCCTCGGCTTCAGCTATCCTGCGCTGCATCTCCAGATTTATTAACAAATCGTCGGCTGATGCAATCCTACCCTCAGATTCCTTCACCTGCGCCCAAGCATCCTGCAAGACTTCAAGTCTGACCTGCGCTGCTGCTATCGTGCAAGTTCCAAAAGTTGGGGATTCCACGAAGGCCAGCATCCTGCTCACCTAAAATATTCCGGCGTCCAACGTATAACTATCGTTACGTTCCTGCTCTTTTTCCATCTCTTGTTTTTTTTTTTATTAATATAATATTAACAAAATATACCTGCTCGCTTTTATTTCCTGGAAAGGCATAAAGAGACCCGTATTGCATTAGAAGTTATATTGCAATAATGCTTTAACCTGCAAACAAAAAGTAAATAAATAATAATTCGCAGTAGGTACTTCGATGTGAAATTTCCCAGTATGCGATAATGTATGTGTTAAATATAGTAACCAAACAATAAAAAATATTTCAAAAATATGGTAAATAGGTAATAAAATAAATATAAATAAATGGGTTGGCAAATTGTTGCTGCTTTTGAAGCTGTCGTTGTGTTGTTGTTGTTGTTGTGTTATATATATACATATGTATATATTCCTGCTCTTTGTCTGTCGTATATCAGAACTCAAGTCAATTTGAGCATATTCCGAAATACGATTCCTGCTGCTTGCAAGCGTTCCTTCTCTTAAAAAACTAGCACCGTCGTGCTTTAAGTTTTTTCCTGCTCCTGCAATCCTGCATAATTAACAATTATTATGATATGTATATGGTAACTGGTGCGTTTGCACTCAAGTTCCTCCTTCACTCCTGCCATTTTTATTTTTGGTAACTCGCACACATGTGCTCTGAGTTCCACCTGCTCTCCTTCCCATTCACATTCTTTGTCTTGACCTATAATTTCCACTCTGTACAATTGATGGCGACCGGCACATTTGTGCTCAAGTTCTCCTTCACTCCTGCTCTTTATGTCAAGACAAAGATGACCAAAAAAAATCTTAACTCAAGTAACCTAGAAGAAAAATAAAATGTTCAACCCCTATCTTACAATACAGCTGCAACAACAACCGCCAATGTTTGTTATTTTATAAAAATATAATTGTTATAACTTCCATCACACAAAGCACAAAAAAATATGGAATTTTTATTATTCCTCCATCTCACATGCACAAAACAGAAAATGGAATTTATCGTAATTCCCCATCACACCAGCACAAAGAATTTGGAATTATTATTATTCCTCCATCTCACAAGCACAAAACAGAAAAAAGGAATTTATTGTTATTCCCCATCCCCATCACACCAGCACAAAAAGAATACGCACACTCGTTGCACTCATTCGCACATATTTTCCTTCTCATTTCGCTGCTCATATACTCTGCACATAATTTGTCGACGCCGGCGCACATTCCCTATAAAAGGTAACAAATGGAAAACAACAACCTGCTCCTTCTCTAAGTATATTTATGCAACCACCCGATTCACTAGGAAAATTCTATTGATAATAGAATTTCACTTTTCCTGCTACCTGCCATAGATGTGGACTGTAAAGATGTGGACTAAGAAAATTTATTGCAAAAATATTTCTCCTTCTCTAACTATTTATTAGTTTTGTATTTGAATAAATTCTGCCGCTTTCCAAAACACTGTCCTTTGCTTTTTTGAATGATGAAACCTTCTCTTTCTCGCAGCCTCTGCGAGTGCGTCGCAGGCTATTATTTCATGTATGTGTCCTTCGACTCTCGTTCGCTGCTCGTAGTGAGTATGTATACCTACCCTCACTGTGGGCGAGTATACAACTCTCTTACCTGCTCCTGCTCTTAATTCTTAACGAAGAATTTTTATCGGTCGCTTGTCGCTTCTGCCTTGCAAAAGGAAAAACAACAAAACTACTTACACGATAGTAGGTATATATGTAGTGCCGTTTCTCGCACTGCCTGCTGGTGGTATGAAACTTCCTGCCTGCACGTATCATGTCGTAACATGATTCCTGCGCACATTTTGATTTGTTTTGTGACAACGTGATTTTCATCGTTGCACATCTCACTCTCACAATTGTTGTTCGTCATAAAACGAAGCCCTGCTCACTCACAATGCACTCACAATATATTTTTTTTGTTTTAAACCTGCACTATTCCGTCACTGGCACAATATCCGGCTCGACACGGACCAAAATGTATCGTAGCTCAGGGAAAAGAAGAATCAAAGTAAAATAAAACCGCCGAAACAAATAAAACACAATAGAACTTTAGTGGAAAAATATTCAAAAACCACTTTTATTAGACCTGCGACCTGCTCCTGCTCGATCCTGCTGAAAGACTTACTCTCGTTATACAATTACTAGAACCTTCTCGCTCTTTCGTTAAGTTTATATGTATACTCTTTCAATACATCGACTGCAGAGTTGCAATACTCATGCAGTTCGATACAAATTGTGAATTCGGAGTACGTCGACCAATATCTCCTCCTCGTTCACGAAGACGTGGCATTGTTTTATGTATAATACACTTAATATTCATTGAAATGCGACACCGTAAATATCAAAAGGCTCCGTACAAAAAGGCGTTTTTTTTTAGAGTTTTGTTTTTTAATAATACATCGATTTTTGGGGCACTGTGTTTGTATGCTCCGTATGAACAGTGGAGTGTGATATTGTTACAACTTGTTTTGTCTTATATATTCCAAATAAATCAATTTTGTATTTTACTTAATAACTCCCAGTCACGATTCGGTTGCTTTTGAAATACGTATAAGATTTTGAATGTAATATTTGTATGGGCGGTGCCACGCCCCTTTGTCCAATTTTGACCAATTGGCTTTTAAACCATCCAGGGCGCTACCCAAACGCATACAAAAAAAAATTATTCAAATCGGTCCAGCCGTTTAGGAGGAGTTCAGTGACATACACACGTACAGAAGAATTATATATATAAAGAAGATAGATTGAATTTAAGAATTCAGAATTTGTTTATAGAATTTTCATTCTCAGTTATAAACTGATTATGCCGAGGGACATCTGTGGGACTGCAAATAAAGCCTCACCTACTTAAACTCAAATATAATTTTTTGTTTAAATCGCCATTTTCGAACAAATCAAACTCTTTTGAAACCATTTTATGGGAAGGCCAATTATTAATGTTGAGGGTAAAGTGCGAAATTTAACTAAATCCGTATCGTAATGTCGGAATTGATTAAAATCTCCATCTCGAATTTTTTGTACGAATAAAATATCTTTCTCTTACTACCTACCTTATAGAGGCATAGTTTTGAAACAAAGTGGAGATTAAGGCCCTAGGTATCGTCTGTATCTATAGGATGTACAAAATAGGTACACCACAACACAGTCAAAAGCTTTTCCATTTCAAGTCATACAGTCAAGTGAAATATAAGTCGAACAGAACTACGCCAAAAAGATTTATATGTCTTTCGACATCTTTCTGTCATAAGTCTATGTGCTCATTTTGATATACCAGACTACGATGAGTTAAAATAAACTGTCCTTTTTTTTCTTACCAAAATGCAGTTTTAAAAAAAAACTAAATCTACATTCAAAAGTAAAATGTCGGAACCTACACAAAACACGAATAAAAAAAAAGAAATTGTTCAAATAATAACTGTTATGAAAAAAGTGTCGAGTGGTTAACAAAAAGCAAAGAAGAATTTGCAATTCAAGTTTTAAAATAACTAATGGTGGTTTGTATAATGTTAAAAAAACGAAAATTATTCTAAACATCGAACCAACGCAAATCTTGACATTCGCAAAAAAAAAACTAAATTGAAGGGATTTTTATAAATTATTATTCAAAATGACAGCTTAAAAAAAAAATCAAGTCAAGCAAAAAATTATGAGTAAATCATGTACTTTTTATATTTAAATGATAATATTATTCAAGTCCCTATTAAACTTTTGTAAAATAAGATAAAATAAAATGTATACATACATACAAATATGTATTAAATAAAACTTATTTTTATTTACATTTTCTTACTTTGTTGTTTTAATTTTCAAAAACCTGTTTTACCCCCTTATTGGATAGTAATTGTCCCCGCCTTGGTCTCCTAGAAAACTCGCAATGTCCCCCTTTTCGCCATTTTCTATCTGGTATCCCTAAGATGGGGCCGTTTGTCGTATTTTAATGCTCGTGTTAAAACCGCAAATGAAAATAAGTACAAATCAGTTATTAGCTGACAAATTGCTTGCTGCTGAAAATAGTGTTGCCAATTTAAAAAAAACAACAGACGTTTCCAAATCCCATTAAATATACGCTCGCAGGACCACAAAAGTTCATATTCTTCAATTTGGTTCAAGTTCATTTTGACTGACGTTAACGACTACCTACATATAAAAAATACTTTCTTGTAAAATTAGAACTCATTTCGATGTCCCTATATTAAGTTCGTAGCGTTGAAAGCAAGTGGAGCCGCGGGTAGTCTTCGACGTTAGATGTAAAATTTCGACTACGAGCAACCTTAAAGAACCTTAGAAACTGAACCTGTAGGTTTTTAAACATGTCGTACTCCCTGAAGCCTACTTACCTATACCGTCTACGTAAAATGGTACTTATATCTAACGCATATTTTTTTCCCCCCAAACGGTCATTTAAGTTCTCTTTATGCGCTTTCGAAAAGGTCCCTGCTTTAAACCTAAACGAGCTGTACAGCGACATCGAGAGAAAAGTATGCATCATTCGTCTAAGATTGCTGGAACATGTAAAGCGAATGGACACCAACCATCCGGCCCGAAGAGTCTTCGATTCCAACTAGTAATTGGGTAACGCTCACAAGGGGGAGATGATCTTAACCAACTTGGAGTGCGCAACTAGAGACAGTAAAACAAAGACCGAATGAACTTAAGGTTCATCACAAGGTCCACCTTGTAAGTAAGTAAATTATTAAAACTTCTTTGGACTAAAATAATATCTAGGTACCTTTGCAATAGAGCCCTCCCTCCAACTACTGGGAAAGGCTTTTACAGACGATAGATGTCAGTCCTACAATAATATCAAATCTTTGAAACCGCTGGCGCACAGAGGATAATTCGCTGACCTCTGACTATATTCTAAAGATAATATCACTGGGTGAAGCCACCCCAACTTTAAAATGAAAGTTCGCATGCTTTGACAAGACTTGAATTCAAAATATGAAATCCGGGATCACCACAGCTATACTCGTACACATTATCAAACCTTAAAAAATCTTGAGTTTGACCGCGGTTGACGTGAAAACTGTTGGACGAATTTTGAAGAATCTTTTTTTGAGATATTCCCTAAAATTTGGAAAAGGCTATAGGCTATACCGATTATTGCCACAAAATATTTTTAACATTTAATTAAATATTTTAATTAATTAGCTTTCTGTCCATCCAGAAGCTGAGCTGCAGGCCAAAATCTAGCATGATCCAGTTGAATTTATTTTATCAAATCTAAAGTATCAACAAGAAGTTCTTGATCATGGTTCTGTTTTGGTGTGGTGAAAGCACCGCGTATGTCGTTTTCTCTGTTTGAACGAAACGAAGAGAATGTACATTTGAATGCGTTTATCAGCAAAGCGTTCATCTGCTAGCCTAAGAATTTAAGATCATGTTACATTTTTGCTTTACTTCGTAGCCCAGTTCAATCAGCTTAATTCCTCAAAAATTCACAAATGAAACCCTCACACATCGGCAACTTTCCAGCAACACGTACACTTACCTAACCCCATCACAGCAAAGTTGTGCATACTTTTACACAGTTTTATCACCGCCCGAAAAATCACAATTTAAATAAACTCCCCTCTCGAAACTAAATCCCCGAACTGCTCCTTAGAATTTCAATAAATCTTGAAAATTGAAAATTTAATGAAATATCACCGAAGCAAGTGCAGAACTTCACCCATCCCTGGCAGCTCATTAACCTAGCACACACGTCACACGAGTAGGTGTAGGTTAGGTATGTGTATTTGTAGTTATACTGAGTTATTCTCTGAAAGTGGGTGTCGGCTAAAAAGTTTTTGCGAAATTTATAACCATCGTACAACACAGTGATTTGTATCTACAGCTACAGCGTGTATCTCTGGGTGTTTGAAGAAGAAATTGTTTCTTCTCCGACTACAGTCCCTCAACTCTCGTGTTTATGACGTCGCCTCGCACACGGTAATATACACAGAGATAGTTGGTCCTCCGCACGCTAGATAAGTATGTAAATTTAAACTATGAATACATTCTGGCGAATGAAATTTGCAAGAAGTGTAAAAGTTTTTCATTTACTCTTTGCATCAGTTAGTTGGTCCGTCGTCGTTGCCGTTGGTATCTGAAACTGTGAAACGGTGAAACCAGCACCCGGAGAGAAGACACCGACAAAGGCGACATCGCTTCGCCCAAAAATCAACTCTCCGTGTTCGCTGTGTTGTCTTTATTTCTGCATATTTAGCTTCTGCTGGAAGAGTTTGGGTCTGCGGAACCGTTTTTGACTTCAAATTACATTTGCAAATCATTTTTGAAGGCGGTAGCCGAACGCCGCCGGTAGCCGGTATCCAAAAACATACTCCTACCTACCTACATACATATCTGCATACAATAATTTTTGTTCTTTCCCGTGGACTGTGTTCCACGAATATCATTTACATAATGAAGCCGTATACGGTGGGCGGTATTGATTGTGTGCGCGGACAGTATGTTGTGAATGTGCGCTTCCTCTATTTGTAGCGTATTTTGGTTGATGGAATTTAAATACGTGATAGAATGTATAAATATTCATTTTTCTTTATTTTGGCGAAAATGTTAATTTGGACAATGCATATCGTGTTTGGCCCAAAGAATGCGGAAGAAAAATTATGCTGTGCATACTTTGCGGTGCGCGATGTTCGTTCTGTTAGAAGCCTGCGTGCAGTGCAGTTGCAATTGCAACATAAATCGGGAAGAATTTTTTAATTATTCATTTCATATCGTTCATATAAATTAAGGCCTCCGACATGGACCACAAAAGACTGTTTGTTCATGAGAACCGTTCTTGAATCTTGTTCTGATAACCAGGACGGTTGTTCCCAATAGGAACGTAATTTAATGCACGAGTCGTTAATATTGATCTGTACTAAAGACGTTTCATCCTTTGGAATATGCGACATGAGGCACCCGTGGCCCGTGACTTAAGTTATTTTACATCTTTTATTATTTTTAAGATTAAAACTACAAAAACAGTCAGCGGGAAGAGCTGTTCCAGAAATGCTAAGGAGTCGTTTGGGGTATATGGTAGAATTATATCTTAAAAATTAAATCACTTGAAACTTCTTATGTTTTTATCAAAAAACCAAAGTCTGGGTAAGAATGAAGTTGTGAATTTATATCCAGGTTCAGTTGGATATTTTCGCAAACAATAAAAAAAAGTAAGCAATCTAAATTAACATAGCAAATGTCGGCCTAGAAAAAATTGTTAACAAAAGTTAAATTTGATTTGTTTTTATTTCAAAATATTAATTATTTTTTTCTTAAAATAGAACATTTGGAAAAAAATTAAAAAATATTTAAAATTATAAGAACATTAATTAAAATTAAGTCTAGACAAAAACGATTAAATCTTATTTTAAACTAACAAAGTTCTTATTTCTAGCTTACTGGCTCTTAGGGAGCGCTCTAAACTTAACATTATTCTTAAAACTATTGCCTTTCGGGCTTAAATCTATCTATGTTTAATTCTGCTTGTTTTTTATTCTTCCAGAAGCTTTTGAAAACTGGAATTCAATATACAGTCTTAGTGCGTGAATATACACTTTGTGGATTCTTTCCCGAATGACTACTTTTTTTATTGGATTGAAGTTTTAAAAACCGGCTACTACACTTTTGTCCTTGTCATTCATGAAGTATTCATGTAAGCTTAAGTTAAATTCCGTTTAAACTATCTCTTGGGCTTATACACCAGCACTAAAATACACCATTTAGTCTTGAAAATCAGTCTTACCTCGATAAAGGTGGTTAAACTTGCTTTAAAACGTTCATAAAAGTTATTCAAATGACAAGCACATTGAACTTAAGGTGAGTAACCCACTTTAACATAAAATAAACAACTCTTACGGGATTGCATTTAAAAAGAAGAAAAAAACATTGTCCCACATTTAAAAACCACAAAAGGGCCATAAAAATGGTCCACCGGATTAATGGCATACCGAAGATAAATAAAACAACAATTGCAGTCCTTCAATTTATTAGTTGCGCAATGGTCCTTTAATTCAACACCGACCACACAAGAAAATTTATCGAATGTCAATCAATTTAACAAAAGCAATAAATCTCCCCCAAAGAGGTGGAAACTTTATGAGGATCAGGGAAAACATTGCCAACTGGACAGAATGGGTAGAATGGTATTCTTTCATGTAAGGTAGACGTAGGAATCTGTAAAGGGTTGGAAGTTGTAGAAGAACTGTAATTCTTTGGAAATGCGACTGAAAAACATTTTAAGAAATTTAATTCGGCGCTCAAATTACCATTTACATTTTTTTTTTGATTCTTGGAAGTAAAGGAATCATTATCCCTTTGCCAATATATCAATCCAGATTTGGGCGTTGCGTTGCATGGATGGAGTAAACTCTGATTTCCATCAACATGGCGAAGACCATTCCGCGTATCTGCATCAATCCTATCAATTTAGCTTGTTTTAACCATCCGTGCTAGCCTCCGGACTCGACTTACTATACTCATAAACTCGAATATTAAATACGAAGGAAACACTATACTGTTTTGGTGGAAATAAATCCTCAGAGGTCAGTAGTGTAAAATAAGACCATCAAGTGGGGGACAGGGCGGGGCTGCTGAATATTCACTGCAGCGAATGAGCAACGCAACGGAAGACACGGGATCAGGAGTCTTTTCTCGATCACCCGAGCTTTACATTGCCTTATTTCTCGCCGACCAATTTAATGGCTTTCAGGCTGAAATGACGGCTATACTCGATGCAGCCTGGAGACCTACACTGCATGCGATGAACGGAAAAGCTATCGTCTTCCTAATAGAAAATAAAGAATCCATAAAAGTCCCGAATTGGCCAACAACTGCAAACTCTCAACACAAGTTGCCTGTTGCGTCCAACGATGCCATTAGGTATACATAATATCGTCGGTATCCTGCATAAGTCCATTTTTTTATGAAATGGAGTTATATCTCATGTCCACTCATAATAATTTGTAGATATAACAAAACAGCAAACAAAGAACTGGCCTACTTAAGATGATATTCGGCCCTAGTGATGTATCCGTCGGAGCGGAAAATTCCCCGATTTTATACGATTCGGAGGTTCAATTTTTCTTCAATTTTTGACAGCTAGGTTCCGATAAGTACTGCAAGGAAAAAAGATTTGCTTTATCTTTGCAAGTAGGAGCCCGTCCGAACGAGTTTCATCATTTAAATTTATCTGTATTTAATTTCGTTTGTTTTTATTTTTCCAGGAACTTTAGAAACTTGTTATTATTTTATTTAATTTATTTTATTTATTTTTATTTTATTTAAAACTACTTAAAACTAACTCACCTACTTAACCTACATTTCCTATAATCAGGTTAGCGTTCATGTGTGCCTGGCAGTCGCCAACTGGGTTCATCTACGCCACCAGGACTCGAGCGTGTCCATAAGTGTCGGTCAAGTCCCGCAAGCACTTATTCATATTGGCGAGCCGGCCCTCCCAAAGACCCATCTAACTTAAATCTAGGGAGGATGCCCGGGAGAGCGTGTCTATCCTCACTCGTTACTCAAGCCATCAAAATTCGGCGAATTGATATTCTGTATCCTTTATATCCCGATCGGAGGAGCTCCTGAGTATTGGCGACGTACCCGTCGTGGATGAGCCGCTTATCCCTTGCGCTGCGGTGGCTGTGGTACAATACCGGCACACCATCTTTTTTCTGAACTTACTGCTTTATGTCAACATGAAGAAATGCCTCAGGCGGGACAAAGCCAAACCGGAGCGTACTCTCGTGGTACATTAAGTTGGGATAGTAAGCCCCTGAGATCGGGCTATTATCGCTGGCCATTGCATTTGCAACGTGCCTTCGAATCACCTTAATTAGGAAATTGTCGATCCTTCAGTCGAGCCCCATTGTTTAGGGTCTTGTTGGGATAGTATTTTTATGTAATTAGATTCAGGAGTTCTAAACATGCCTATACATTTATTTATTTATTTATTTATTAATTTATTTATCTTTATTTCATTCAAAAAAACTTAAAGCTATTCAAAGGATAAATCGATAGTTCAACAAAATGATTTTTTAAAAGATTACAGCTTTCAGCTTTAAAGTGAAATAGCTACATACATTCTGTTGTCAGATTCTGACAAGAGGCGAATGTACGAACCGTATTTAACAAACAAGGACTAATTTATCGATGGGGATGCGATAAAATGCAGTGATAAAAACAAATAATAAACAATTGAAAAATTAAGTAAAAGATTAAGTACAAAAAAGTTTCAAAAATTTAGAAAAGATATAATCATTAACAAAAAGAAAGAAAAAAAAATTAAACCAAGGGAAACAGGCCACGTAGGACGTAGCAAATGGCATTCACCCTTGAATTAAGTTGGCTGCTGCTAAACAGTCTCCTTGTCAGAGCGTAAGCCCTCATTGCCCCAGCAAGACAAGCATCTATATGTTTGTCAAAATACAGATACTGGTCGAGCCGATTACCAGAATACTTGACCACGTTTCTCACCGCCGCGCCAGTGCCGCCCAATGTCCATTGTGCCCAATAATGGCTAGTCCCTAGTCCAACTCACTAACCACTAAGCCACTGCGCCTGCCCATATTGTGTGACCAGTGCTAAAAATCAAAATGTTTTAGGAAAATTGTTAGCTAGCAATTCTGGTAACTTTTCGAACCATATTTGCATTGAGCAGAGCCAAAAGCAACAACTCGTCCTTTAAATTTAAAGCTCAAGCACGATATGAGTATATCACCACCATTTGTTCTCATTAAAGTCTCTAAAGTACGCGTTGGACGGACCCAACTCCATTCTCCCGAAAGGAAAGTTGCATTTTTCACGATAATTTTCAGCACACTCAGTCGTCACTACGCAATAAATACAAATGCAGTACAGGAAACTTTTACAGCTGAACTGTTACTGGGTCACTAAAAAAAAAATCCAGACCGACACCGGCTGAATTTAATGGATACTATCCCTTGAAAGTAGCACAGTCCCCCAGCTAATCACCGTCAAACTCAGCCCAGCATTAGAGTCTGTTTTCTTTTATACAGACCTTTACAAATCTTCGCCGAATAAATGCCAAAGTATGGGACTGTGCAAATGTTCCGGCACACAACAAAATTGGCAGACAGTCGACGCCGACGGGGACGGACTCGGACTCTCGTTAACGGCAGGAGTAGGTACTTTTCCAACTACAATTATATGGCATTGGCATCAGCTGTCTCTAATGTTGCCAACAGAAAAAAAAAGAAAATCAAAAGATTGTCATATAGAGTCGAAAAGGATATTGCGGTCGCGATGTGTAGATATGTAACCACTTCGACACATATGCGGCGTCCCATCGAAGTTATCTCATAACGAACGAACAGACTGCTAATGCAGGGGTCGAATTACCGCACCCGTGATCGAGCGATACGTCACTGAATTTTGTTGATTTTACATGCAAAACAATAACAAATTCAGTCACGTATTGCTCGATCACGGATGCGGTAATTCAACCCCAGGTCAAAATCTTCAACCGTCGAGAAAAAAACCACACCCTCTTACAGCAAAATCGAAGGAAAAGTTAAAGGACAGCCACTGGTGCGGACGTTTGATGCTTCAAATTGCGGTATGTGACTACTTGTGATTTTGAATGTCCAGTTAAATATTGAAGAAAGACAGCTGTGTAGAAATGCCATTTCATGCAGCAGACATGTCCTTCTCGGCTCCATATTCGCCAGCAGAATCCTTTGGCACAAATGAAGGACATTTGTGCTCAATCTCACAAGCGCACATATGCAAGTGGTCATATGTGTGTATACGTTCCGATGTTTCTAATATGTGGCAATAGTGCATGGGAAAATCAAATAAAATTAAATAAATGGAAAAATTGCAGAGAGGGGAAGCTACATCCCCAGTTATAGTTTTCTCATTTCACAATGCACACTGCGACTGCACTCCTGCACACACTTTTGTGCAGGTCCATTCGTATACAATGAGACTTGGACATGGACATGGAGAGCAACATACCGCCGGAGTTCACTTGAGTGTAAAACGATTTCTGGATAATCCTTATGCGAGTCGGACATTAGGGACCAATATTGCATTTCTCATGTCCTTATTGCATTCGCAAAATAATGAGAATTGGCAAAAGTTTGTACGGATTTGGCTGGGATACACTGCCTCTTAGTGTGTGTTTTTCTCTTGTGTGCGCCGAGGCGTTTATGACTCTGCGAAGAGGTATATGCCATCAACCCAGGTCCAGGACCAGGTCCTGCAAGTGCAACTGAAGCTGGTGCAATTAAAAAATAAGTAATAATGGGAAAAACTTAAAACACAAATGTGCAATAATAATTGTAAAGTTTTATGAAACTCGATTTTGGTCTGGGAAATTATCGTCCTGCGAGGACTACCACTACCACATACATGTGTGCAAAACAGAACACCATGCCAGCTCGGTTTGAGCTTAAGGACTCTGCACAGCAGGAAGTTATTAGATAAAATGGCCAGAGGAGGAAAATTTATTGCACGGAATAATTTGAGAGTTATTACAGCTATAATAACATTAATTGCATTATTGCCACATTTGCGCTGGTCATGTAGAAAGGGTATGGTGCGAGAGTACAACGCACTGGCGAAAGACACTGAAAGGATAATGCTACCCTCAACAATGTATGTGGCGTACGGCTGCTCTTTGAAATATTCCAAATGGCTGGGTAAACGATGCTCTGGTGAGTCGGAGAGGAGTTAACCCTTTTTTTTATTTATGGTTTATTTTGTGGACATATGCTTATCTGGAAGGAGGACAATTGGCGTGGACTTGTTGTGCAAAAAAAGCATGGAACTTTCATATCATGTGTAAATGAAGAAGGTGTCCGTAAATATCAAGCAAACAGTGCGTCTGGAGGTGATTTGGTGATCGACCACCAATTTAATTTAAATTCATTTTTTGTCAATGTATTTTAACACAATAAAAAAAAATTAAATTTCTTCTGCCTGTAAACAATTTTGAACCATTCCTGAGGCCCGAAAGTGCTTTTCATTCCGCTTTTGATTTTGTACTCTGTAAAATATTCGAAACGGCAAGAAATACAGTCAAAATCCTTTATAACGACATCGACAATAATTAGTTATTGCTTATTAGATACGTACAGTTTTTAATAAAATATATTTACAACGAACAGTACAACAAATTATTAAGTTTCATGCATTTTTCTGTTTTTTTTTTTTATGCTAATTTCGCATTCTGTTTTTGAGAGGAACTGGAATAATCATTTCTTATATCAAGGAACGTTAAAAGTGTTAGTTTCTTTTTTGAAAATGAGTTCAAATTTTAGAGTTTTTAGAATTGTGGAAGCTGGTGTTTCCAATAAAATATAAGATTTACTAAAATAAGTAAAAGGTTTCTTAAAAACGAACAAAAAATGGAAAATGGGTTATAACGATAAACCGGATATAACGAACAAATTCTCCAGTCTCATCGAGTTCGTTATAGCCGATTTTGACTGAGTAGTTAATACGTTTCCTTTTTACGGATTAGTTTTTTCGAGTCTCGAATTATTTCTCATGAGATCTGTCAAATTATGAACAAATTATGATTTTTAAAAAAAGAGTATTTTTTCTCTATCTCTTCTCTCCATTTCTATTTCTACATTTAATAAAACTGTAGAATTAAAAATGCCTGACCGCGCATCACGCAGAAACTTCTGGACGGATTTTGATGAAACTTTGCATAGTGATGGCTTATATTCTGTGTCGGGACTTAGGATATAGGATCCTTTTTATCTCGGAATATAACGCGAGATAGTCAACCTAGACCTAACCTCAATAATGGCTTATCGGATTGGAAATTAGAAAAATAGGTGAATTTAGTAAACTTTTCCCTGAATCATTTAAGATATAAAACATCCCCCTACGTTGTCGTGAAGCTGAGCAATGTTTAAAACAATTATTTAAAATTGTGCCACCAATATAAAATTCCACTATTTAACTATTGCGTTCATGCCAAATCAGAGGTCGCTTTGAAATCAAGGTACCTACCTACTTGATATTGGAAACCGCTCAGCCATATTTTTTTATCTCCAATAGTCTGTCTTCTTGATTTACCTAGACCTCGTCGAGGTAAGACCCACTCTAGAGAAAATAATGTTTATAATGCAAATGGAAAATCATCCTTTTCCATTATTCGGCAACAAATCGGGAGCAACCAGAATCGGATATTATTCAACCCAACAACTTTTCTTTCTTATTTTAGTTTTAGTTTTTGGCATCCGGGTTTTTTTTTTTAAATCGGAATGAGAACACATGAACTCCACCAGCATTTCGAATTGTTTCTGTTTCTTGTGAATATTTCTGCTCGAAGATACCCTGTTTTTGTTATATTTTCTAAAAAGGACTAATATTTTAGGACATTCGTAGTCAGTTACGTTATCACACCGGCCACGGTTAAAAAATGCAGCACGGACAAATAAATTGTTTTCTGTCGAAATTTTCTATGATCTCGAGGTGCTTGAGTAGCATTCATCAGTTGGGGGTAACTTTCGCAGTCAGTCGAGTTAGGTGGAGGTGCTGGCAACAAGAGCTGAGAAAGTGTCTGTTGGACGGGTAGATACTTATACAGTATGTCCCTTGTTATACCACGTTGAGCTACTAGGTAGGCCTAAAAAACTTCCTATTTTTGCATTCGCCTAATTGTTAAGATTTTGTTAATTGAGTAATAGAGATCACCCAAATGAAAGAGAGCCTTGTTAATAGAGACGATATGAAAAAATCTTGCAGTCCTCCACGCGCATGAAGCTCCTACAAAGATCCGCGCCCTCAAAAATGCCATTAAAAACGCGATAAAAACGCAACTAAAAAAGACCAGAAAACCGCCACCAAAAACCCCTTAAAGTAAGCCACTAATTCGCGCCCAAAAACCTGTCGAGAAGAGTCGAAAACACTTAAAAAAAGGGGGCAAAAAAACACGTAGTAAAACCCATCCAAAAATATGTCTTAAACAATGAAAAAATTACTTAAAAAACGGATTTAAAAAATGAAAAAAAAGCGTTAAAAGACGTAAGAAAAACGACGAAAAATGCTACAAAAACGAGTCCGAAACCCGCTTAAAACGCGTTAAAAGTGTATCCGGAAACGATTCAAATCAAGTCTTTAACACGAGTCAAAACACGCGACAAATAAAGTCTTTCAGTAAAAGCCGCGTACGAAAACACGTTCAAAAGCTCGAGAAAAACGCTTACCTATAGAAATCTGTTTTCAAAAGGTTTCCACAAACCCCATCTAAAATGCGTCCAAAACGTATCCAAAAGCTTTAAAAATACACGCCCAGAAACGAATCCGAAAGTAGACCAAAAAACGGCTACGAAAACGCGTTGTAGGAACAAAATTTCCGTTTTAGAATGCTTTTGGCACCCCGAAACGAGTTGTCAGGTACGAAAATTCCAATGAAGTCGTAGCTTCACTTTATAAATAGAAAGAGTACAAAATATTCTTTTTCGGAACGAAATACTGAGTAGGGCCCCAGAGTTCTGCTTGATGTTGTTGAATAAGCTCATTATATTTGGCATCTGATATCCTTACATTATATGTGATTGCAAAGTGGAATGGTATTTTGTCAGTTGTCTGAATAAATTGAATGTTACTTAAGCTAGTATTAGACGATATGTTGAATCAGCATACGTATGCTGAAAAATGTGTCCCAATCACAACATACCGTATAATATCGAAATTTTTGTCATCATACGTATGCTAAAAGTTGTTTGTTGGCAAATTTGTTGGCTAGTCAGCATATGTATGTTGGCGACCTGAACATATCGTGTAATACCCCTTTTAGGCTTGAGCATTTGAGCTTGTATGTAAGAACTAATCGTCAAAAAGAAGTGGATATAAATGACTTTTAATTGTTATTTGCCTACAGATGTTTAAAAAGGATTGTTTTTGAAAGTAACTTACTTATATTGGTGGTGACAGGTTAAGCCCTCTTCGTATGGTACCACCTCTGTTGCATTTTTAATGGGATTGTTAATCACAGAAGAAACCAAATAAAACCAAAACATTCGATTTGAAGTTTTATTTAAAAAAAAAATGTACATCCTATAGCCTCATTGTTCACTACAAGGTCCCTACTCTTAATTCTTCTTCGCCTTCTTTGGCGTCTTCGGCTGCTTCGGCTTCTTCGGAATTCCCAGAAAACGTAAAACTAAACCAATCAGTATTTTCAGCACTACCAGCAAGACCAACAATATTCCGCCGTACAAAATTAGAATGGCATCCAGATTATGGTACTGAATAAAACCGAGTTCCTGACCAGCCGAATGCAGATGAGGAGCACCCTTATGCCTTGCAATGTACTCCACCCAGTATGTGGCCAATTCCAGTGGCGGCAACGGCTGATCGCGATATCGCTGCGAGATCGTCTTCGCCGTCTTTGTGTACTGCGGATTTCCTAGAATCTTCTTGATCGCGGCCGAGAATGTGTCCTTGGTCAAATCCTTGTAGTCGACCATGATACCATAGCCACCTGCCTCAGCACGCGCCATGTTCAAGAATTGATCTCCAAATATTGGAATACCCACATACGGCTTTTCATGATAAATCGATTCAGTTGTGCTCAGCAGTCCTCCGTGTGTAATGAAGAGCTTAACATTCGGATGCGCCAGGATGTCATCTTGAGGGAACCAGTCACTAATGTAAACATTGTCACTCTTGCCAGGCAAGTCGGAATCTTCAAACTTCCAGAGGACTCGTTGTTTCAGCGCCTTAAACGTCTGAAGGATGGCATTTCGCTTATCTAGTGGCAGGTTACTGCTCTTAAGATTCGATCCCATTGAGAAGTAGATTGCGCCGTCCTTTGCTTCGTCCAAGAACTTTTGCATATCGGCGGGCAGCGGCTTTCGCTTACGATTGATGTGCATTCCGCCGACTTCGATCATATTTGGCATGTATGGTCGCGGAAAGCCCAACGAGACGTGCGAGTTCAGCAAAACAAGTGCGGTGTTGCTGCGCGTTTTGTCGAGACCCAGTTTAGAATTGGGGAACAACCGGTTAAACATCTCGCGTTGTCTGGGTAGATAAAAGTTGCTGTAGTAAATTTCGTCGAAAGTCGATAAGGCTAAGTTGAGAATTCGCTCAGGCAGACTCATTCGATGGGTCAACGGAAGGAAAGGATTCGGCACGTATGAAGGTGGTGAGGGTGTGCCTACTAGATCGGTGCTCCATTTTGATGCCCCAAATGTGCTCAGTGCAATGAGCGGTGCATTGAAGTGTTCAGCCAGGCCGAACAGGGCCTCCGTTAGAGAGACTTCACAAATAACTACGTCGAATTTCTCCCCTGACGCCATAAGCTTTTGCACTGAAGGCTCGCTTAATGTGCTGTTTGTCATCATTACTCCCATGTCGTATATCTGCAGAAAGATTTCCACGATATTCTTCTCTCGCATGCTTAGAGCATTGTCAACGAGATCTGAAAGTAAAAAATAAAAGGAAAAAGTAAGCTTTGCAAAATATATTCGTAAACAACAAAAGATCACACTTAGCACATAATGACGTTTATTATTATCGTTGAGGAATTATATAGCTGGAATGAACAGGGGTCGAATCGCGTCATCCGTGATCGAGCATTACCTTCACGGAAATTTGTTGATTTACATGTGAAACAAAAACAAATTCCGTCACGTAATGCTCGTTCAAGGATGACGCGATTCGACCTCAGATTGGTGTCTGGATAGAGGTCGAGGTTTAATAACTGCAAGACAACATAACATAACATAACATGCAATTGCATTTATAACTGAGTTAGTGACAGTTCGCTGTCACGTTAGAGCTTGGTTGTGAAAATAGAACAGCATTTAAATAAACAACAAAAGCAAAAGTGGATTTACGATCACTCATAATAGGCGTTTTTCTTTTTTGGTTCAGAGCTGAGCTCTGAACTGAGCGCGAGCATTATGAGCGCGAGTTACGTATTTATAATATTAACGTACCACCACTTAAGTTAACATTAAATACACAAAATTATAGCAATACAGATATAAGCTAAAACTAACAACATATACAATTGTATCAACTTAACTTAAACTGTATCACAATCATGTGTCTCAACATAAACCAAAACAACACAACATGCATTGTACACATTTATCTGTAACTTGAAGCATCATGCACAGTAGACCAATAATTTAGTCTTGTTCTCTAAAATTCTCTCGTGATAACAATATGTAAAGCGTTGATTTCGCTTAGCAACGAGAAATACTGTTCTTAGATTTATGTGTAACAACAGACGCTTTATTTTTCGACATAATCATGTAAAATATAATTTGAAAGAGATCAGTTTGTATTTGACCATCAAACATGATGTATTAGCCATTCCTTTTGTAAATAAAATTGAATATCAAACATCGAGTTGGTTTAAATTTTTAGTATACATAACTCGCGCTCTGAATCGAGCGTGCTCAGATCGTTCAGATTCAGATGTGTTTAAGAAACACACTTGAGCACAATCTGTCTAATGTCAGTCAAAAAATGAAAAATAATAATTAAAATGGATAAGCTAATTTGTTTACCTTCTGTGCCAGAACAACCAGGTTCGTCCGCCATTATGCTGTTTTTTTTTTTCTGTCAAATGTGACTGAAATTTGTATGTATATGTGTAATCAGCTTTTTACTCAGGATGCTCAGTCAATTTATTCTGAGCTCATAGAGCGCGCTCTGATCGTGCTCTGAACGAAAAAAGAAACACAAATTTGAGCTCTGAAGTCTCTGAGCTAAAAAAGCAATACGAACTTTTTTGTATAACAGTTCTGGTTCTGCTCTGAACTAAAAAAGAAAAACGCCTAATGCAGTTTACAGTGCCATAAAATAATAGAATTCAAAGTTGTCCTACGGCGGGTTGTCCTTTTGTGTTTGTTTGTTTGAAAGGATCATCTACGAGTACATATGCATAGCTTTGTGAAAATTACATTCTTTGTAATTACAGTATCACCTGCGTCTTTCCAGACTAAACTACAGTTTTTGTGTGCATGCAGCATAAGTTTTCAGGTACTTATAGCACTCAGTGTTAAAAACAGAAAGACAGGGATATCCATTGAACCATACCTATAAGCGTACGTCATTTATTTTGTCCCTTTTCAGCTTTTGTTTAAGTGACAAAGGACATGTAGCTGTCGATATTTTTTATTCTCTTTGACGGTAGGGGAAAACTGGCGCACTTTTCATATAGAGCAGAAAAACGAATCCACCTAAAAATTCTTGTTCGATCCTTGACAAGTGAGGAATCAGTTTAAGATTGGCTTTAGATCGAAGCGGTTGTAAGAGCGCAGACAGTTCAGCCTAATATTAAAATTCTAGTGTTATTTCAAAGTTAGAAATCGTTTTTTGTATGTTTATCGAAGTGAAAATTGTGAACAAAATGGATCAAAATACTGTAAGTACCATCATTACGTGTTTTAAAAACTATATTAAATGATTCTGAATAGATCCTATTGGAAATAATAACCAGCACTTGTGAATTGGTTCTATATGGTTTACATTTTCGTGTCATCACTCATTACGTCCTTGAAATTGGGTGGCAATTACATTGGATTATGAACTGGGATTCTGTTTCGATGAAATAAATTTCTAGTTATGCTTTGATCCAATTACTTATCAATCCAATTTAATTTAACAGCCTATTAATAGATGTTTTAAAACTTACTATTCATATCACATACCTGTTTAAAATATTTCTGTTGAGTAATTTGGAGAGCTCACCTTTTTTGACTCATGGTTTTCTTTATTTATTTCCAGCAACTGGAAAAACCCGTAGTTGAACAACCGGCTGTATGTTTACCACGGAAGAGATATGCATCAGCTGCACTGCAGTCGCAACGGCAGTCTCAAATAGGCAAGTTCTATCAATATGTATCGGAGGTGGAACAATCTCAAACATCAAATATTCAACCACCACAAAAGGAGCAGCAAGTTGAAATACAGCAGCAAGAGCCCAAAATGCTTCTACAACAATTGATTCCACACTCTGCAATTCGGTCAATTCAATACGAGTATTATGATCCGCCAATGACTCTAGATGTCTGGACACAAATAAGTCCTGAGGATTTCCCAAATATTCCGCCATTGATTGATCCGAAAGCTGAAGCTGCACTTTTAGCTAGAATTCAAGAGCTTGAGAGAAGACTTCGAGCTCAGTCTGATGAGATTGAAGAGATTACAAAACAAAACTCTAGAAGATCAACACCTGACTTGGCAGTCTCCAACTCTTCAGAAATGAAGAACGATAGCAAAACTTACGCTATACTTAAACAATTCTATGAATCAAATTCTGATGCCCAAATTGAGATTGAAGTAAGTGACATTATTGGAAGTTGTGATTCCATAAATGCATCACCGAAATTGAACACTGTAAAAGCGGCTCAAATGGTTCACGATTTAAATGATGGCGAGGCACTTCCTAAAAGGTTTAAGTCAGATCAACTTATGACAACGATAGGACCATGTAATACCCAAATTCCCACAGAGGATTTTCGAAAAATATCTTGGAAATCGGAATCAATTGCAACAAGGATATTGTTAACAACTGTTTTTGATCGTGAGACATTCCCACACACTCAATGACTGGAAAAGCATCACCGGCGTTTAAGGATCTCAATAAGCCGGTTAAGGGTCGATTGCCTCCGAAAGCTGTTCAGGATATAGTTCACATTGTCTCCCAAAAATGTGGCGTATCTGCAAAGGAAGTCCGCTCGGCAATCACAACAAAATGTGCGGATGAAAATAAAATGCTCAAGTTGAAGGAACTGAAGAAATCTGTCTCTCAAATGCATATTAAAGGTATCCTAAGGGAGTTCAATAAACGGAAATTTTCTAAATGAAAGACAATTTTTGAGTATTGAATTTGATAACGCATCACAATGCATTGGTGTGGTGTGGCATGAAAGCCCAACGGCACTTGTAAGTGCCACAAAAAAATATTTAAGAGACATTTTTTCCAAAACCTTTATTTTAATTTTCTTATTATCTACAGAAATGGAATTTTCGACAGATTTTGTTTAAATTTTCCGATTGAAATAAATTTGTTTTAATAAAAGTAATAAAATTAACTGCAGTCTCAGTCAGGTCGAATTTCGACCACGGGCGGTACTAGTCATTAACAATTTTATCAAAAATGCGGCAGAAAAGCATATCCTCGTCGGCGAAATCCTACTGCGCATGTTCGGTGGATTCAATTGACAACTGCTTTATACAGCCTATACCTTAGTCGGCCTTCGAAATGAAAGCATTTGAACAAATCTGTCCATGCCAAATTTAAAAAGAAAAATTACATTGTTGTATCCCAACGAATAAAATTTACTAAAATTAATGAATCTATATATATAAAAATGGTGTGAAAAATGTATAGTGAATCATCAATTGAGAACGGCTGGGCTGATTTTGTTAAATTTGTTGTACTGCTGTACTGCACTCCCTCTTAAAATACTGCTTTTTTAAAAGGTGAGCTTCTTGGATTACAATTCTCCAAATAATTCCTTAAATATTCACAATATTCAATATCAATGCATTTTGTAGGACATTATTATCAATCATTAAAAAAAAAACTTTTTAAGCCGGAAAAAATGTCAAAGTTCAATGTGAGAAATTGCTTTTATTTACTCCAAGTTGAAGAGCTTTGGTCAACTTTAACTTGCTCAACTCCCCGAAATAGTAGAAGTTAGGGAAGCAACTTTAGATTTGTTTGGCGATTTCGACTGTTAGCTAAGCAAATCGCGTGACAAATAAGAGCAGCAAAGATGATGGAGAGCAGGAGAATTTGGTCTGTGGGAACTTGAAAAATGCGACGATTGTGACTTCATCTGTAAGCACTACGTAACAATTGACGCGATTTATTGTACGCATATCCGCATTTTATCAACAATCTAATCCAGACAATTTTAGGAATCGTAACGGAGGCTTTTCCATAAACGTTCAAATGTTTTGTGCTGCGAATTGTCGCTAGTTATCCAAATCTTGAATTCAACTGCGGTGTACTTCTACTTAAAGTTCAACTCTCGATTTCAAATCAACTTCGAAGTTGCCCAACTTTTATTGAAATCTAGACCATAAGTAATTAACATAAGTGTGTTGAGTGTTTTAATTTTAAAGTCGATTTATGTGTTAGTAGCACCATACACATGAGGTACTGCTTTGAACTGCTTTCTGTCAACTGGTAGTACTTCTGCTTTTTGTTTTCAAACCACAGCCCTGATAAGGACGTCGATATCTTGAAATTGATTATTCGAAGTTAAATCGCTGGAGAATTGCATTTGTACAAATCCGTTGACCGCATGCCCGACGAGCATGAAACGACCAACTATCCGACGGAATTTTTGAACTCGCTTGATGTGCCAGGATCTCCGCCGCATAATTTACAGCTGAAGGTGGGATCGATTAGTATTATGTTGCGGAATCTAAATCCGAAATTCTGCAACGGTACCCGGTTGTCCGCAAGAAACTGATATGAACAATTTGATTCTCAAAGGAGAGGAAGTCCTTATCCCACGAATTCCGATTATTCCAACTGATCTTCCATTCCAGTTCAAGCTGATTCAGTTGCCCGTTCGATTGGCTTTTGCGATGACAATTAATAAATCACAAGGCCTATCGCTGGAAGTCTGTGGGGTTAATCTCGAATTTCCCTGTTTTTCACATGTTAAGCTCATCAGCTGAACGTTGCCTGTTCATGTGTTGGCAAACCTTCTTTGTTGCTTGTTTTTGCCCCGGAAAACACATGAAAAAACATTGTTTGTCTTTTATCTTATCGTTAAATTCAAATTTTATCTGTGTTTTATTATCACTCTGGAGTTTATCTGAAGGCGTTAAATTGGGGCGAAACGAAGTTCGCCTGGTCCGCTAGTACTTTATAAACGGTCAGGCTGAGCAACAGGGTATTTAAATTCACTCCTATTATACAATTTAATATATCTGCTATCATTTTGGATGGTTGGGCAGCATTGAGGGAGGATTTTTGTCAGCCAATGGCCAAGTGCGTAAGTCTTTGCACAAGCTGTTTCTAGATTATTCCAAACTCTTCAATGTTATCCGATGACATCAGTTCTTAAGTTGCGCCAAATATTTTATCTAGCTACTCCTCACTTAGACCTTAGTTCAAACGATTGTTCTCATTCGCGGTAATTACATACAACCCTCATATTATTGTCGACCGAAACCAGTTGGACTCACGTCACTTTGATAAACAAAAACATCCACAAGGTCGAAAGTGCGTTTCGTGTGGGCAACTTGAAACTATATAAATAATTACCCTTCATCTTCTCCCGTACGGCTGGTATTTCCACATCGCGATAGTTCTTCATGGGACTCTTCTGTGGAAACGGTGATATCACAGTCACATCATGACCCTTCTCAGCTAGAGCTTTCATCAGTCCATGTCCAACAATGAAGTGGGATTTAGCTGCAGTTGGAGCCACTCCAAGAATTTTGTAGCCATGTGCGCCATTAATTATTATGGCGACAAACAGTACGACACTTGCCAAGCACAACTTTTTATCAATCATTGTCACTAAATAAATGTTCACTCAGTTGAGAGGTGAACAAATAGGTACCTAAGAACTTAGACACACAGCTCAATGAGCATGAGTATAGCAATGTAACCGGTTAAGCGATCTGATCACTAGCGATCGCGAAGAACAACTGAAACTATGAATGAGTTGCTTGGTGGGTGCTAGACTGCTAGCTGGGTATTTGAGTGAAACGAAAACCAAAGATGCGTGAGTTGCCGCATGAAATTGCTTATCTATGTACGTGGTTCCGATTGTCAAGTACCTATACCAAAAGACGATTTAATGTTTGTTTTCAAGACAGGTAACTCGCTGCGGTATTGTGAAATTTCTAGACAGCGGGTCTTGTTGTGACCTGTTAGAATGGTATCTTTTTTCGAACCCTTATCTCTGAGTCGGGGGATATTTTAAAGCGATTATGTCGGTATTTTTATTTTTATTTAACTTAGTTCTTTACAATTTATTTGGACTATTTTTTGAATACAACATCAATCAATTGGCCATCTCTATTGACCAAAGCAAAATGTGTCCTTTTAGCTACGTTCTCCATCACTTTTTCGATCATTTCGCTACGAATGTTTGGCTGGAGCTCGTTAATATCCTGAGGCGGCGCAAACGCCGGTCCAGACTCTTTGAAATATCTACTCATGTCTAGGCTGACCAGACGTTCTCTTTTAAGGGGAAAAGTTCTCTTTTTGTCTATAAAATAAATGTCAGGTATAATTTTGAAAAAAAATGCAATTTGTCCACTTTTTGGGATTTTTCAGTCTACAGAATTTTTCAACACCACAAAACTATACCAAAACTTTTTTTAACATTAATTCAGAAATGTTTCGCATCTTTCTGGTGTGAATGTGAACACGACCTAAGACATATTTTTACCCAAACTGATTCACTTCTGAACACATCATTTTATTTTTATTTTAAACTAGTGGACCCCCGCCAGCTTTGCTAGGCGTTTCCGAGTTTTCCACTGCTCTGCATTCAACAGCGGCACATTTCTTTGGACTCTTTCGGCCAACTCATCCCGATCATAGTCTTCCTCCCGTTGCAATTGGCGATTGAATGCATCGTTCATCGAACGATTTGGCTCCCAATTTCGACAGCAGAGTACGGCACATGTCTTCGATCAAAACTGACGCTTCGTTGCACATCTCGTCAGTAATTTCAAGATCGAAATTCGAAGTTGTCGTGCGAACTCTGTGCAAAATGTCGTCAGCCACCTCGCGATAGGGTTCGAGGGATGAAATATCGCTACGATGATTGCAAACAATGTACAAATTTGATTCACTTCCCGAAAAGTGGCGCAGAGCACACCATCTACAGTACGCAGGAAATCGAAGGGTGTAGGGCCTGTTAACCAATAGCTCCTATAAATCATCAAATCATGCGATAAAATGCTAAAATTCGTCGAAAAAAAAAATCAAATTTTTTCGTGTTTTTCGGAATTTTCCAAATTTTCCATTAAAAATTTCCTATTTTTCCATTACAAAAGCCATTCCGGAACAATTGCACAAACAAATTCCATACAAAAAATCAGTTTTCGATTTTTCCAATTTCCCGACTTTTCTTAATTTCTTAATTTTTTCTTTCATAAGAACCTTCTCCTGACAAACACAACAAAAAAAAAATCAGCCAAATCGGTCAAGCCGTTTTCATGTTATGTCGTGACAACGGAAAACGGGTTTCATTTTTATATATATATAGATTTAAAGTTAGAATTGACTTAATTTATTTTTATAACTTATTTATTTTTATGTATTGTATTGAATTTGTTAAAATTGATGTTTTTTGTTTGTTTTAATGAATATAAACAAATATATACAACAACAAAATTGTTTTGTATTCGTTTGAAAGGACTATCGATGCCATTATGTATGGAATATAATGTAGTTTTAATTCCCTGGTTGGCTCACATCCAAAATGTCCAATTTTCTATTACTTTGGCGCATAAATCAGGCTGAAATTGACCGATGGCATGGGTTATGTTGGCTTATGCGCATAGACCTGCGACTTCAGGAAACCCCATAAGAAAAAGTAAGCCTAATGGGGTAAAATCGCACGATCTCGATGCCCAGATCACATCACCTCCACGTGAGATGACCATGCCCTCGAATCGTTCGACCAGAATTTCCAATGTTAAGGGAGCTGTATGGCACATAGGGCCGTTCTGTTGAAACCAAATATTGTTGGTACCAATCTCATCTATCATTGGTAATCATCGGCCTATCGACGGTAATGGCCTGGCCAACGTCCTTCTTAAGGAAATATGGACCGATGACGCCGCCAGCCCAAGTCCCATATCAAACAGTGACTTTATCAGGATGCATTAGATGGGCCTCTTTGTAAAATCACCCATTTTGATAAAACAATCATTTGCACGTTGTAGAACGCTATGTCCGTCCATTGTGATTTGGTAAAACAGGCTGAATAAATGACAGCCAATTTGACAGATGTGCGTTTAACAATACGGCCGCTATCAACTGTCAAAGTTGACATAAGTTCATTGGCAAACATTGATATATTTTGCTCTCGCTTTAAATTTTCATCACTTACTCTAAAAGAAGGCGAAGGGAATTGATCAATAGGACGGAGTGAATTAAAACATTTTTTATTATTTTTTTTTTCTTGTAATGCCTATAGTTCTAAAAGTTGAATTGGATTATTCCTTAAAGCTACAACCAGTTTTTAGCAAAAACAAAAAAGGTCCTGTGGTTCCTATATTCAAAAACAAAATATCCTTGAAATTTTTTTTTATTTTTTTTTATCAACTGGAAATAATGTATTATGTACATAAGGAAACTTGATTTATAATAAAAAAAGACATGATCATAAGATTAAATTTGTTTAGAAAAAGGAAATTTGTTAAAATATTTATATGTTCTGACTAAAGAAAATTATGTGACCGCCATTAAAAGTAATTCCCTGAAAATGAGAGTTTATTAAAACACGTTGGTTTATTGCATTATATTCAAGCAAGTTCCATCTGTAGGTGTTGGTTTAAGGACCACATTCTCATTCTAGAATTAACAATTTATCAAGTAACGTAATTTTTTGAACTACAAAACTTAATTTACCCGTGTCATTAAGAAATATTTCAGTTCTTAAGGGTCTTAACGAATTCTTTCTTTGTTTCAAATCGCGGCAACACTTTTCGAGATGTGATCGTAGCTTTGATAAACCCATCTCTTGATTCTCGGCCACACACTGAAGCAGAAGCTTCTGTCACCAGCTTTACACATCTTTCGACTGCTTGAGTGTGACAGGGATATTTTGAAAGCTCTATAGCTGAAACCATGTTATCAGGGACATTTTCAACCATAGCTCGTAAGTCCTCATCTGATATACTTTTCGTTAAAGGAGGTTCGGTGACTTCCGCCGTAGCCCATTGTATCAGGTCAATATAATCATCGGCTTTAAAATTTATTTTTGGGATTATAAAACGGCGGACTCCATTAGTTTTCTTTTTTTTCCATCTCCGCTCTGCATTTTAGAATTCTCCTCAAACTTAATTCCCAAACATGTCTTCGGCTATCAGCTAACATAGCAAGTAAAATGTTTTCTGGATGGCAGAAAAATGAGTTGCGCTCTATAACCGGATGAACTACTGCCTTAAGTCTTTTGGACAGGTATTTACAAGCTTTTATAATCTCTAAAATATGCTTTGGTCCATCCAAACAAGAGGGTTTAGTTTTGATTTGAAACCAAGCAAGCGCATATACTTTTATTGTGTACGTAGACAGAATCACTAATTCCGTTGAAGGTTTCGCAGTCGCCAATAAAGTCGTAGAATCCTGTTAGCTGTTGTAAGCCACCTTGAATGCGACATTTTACCTGGCTGTCATTGTGCCAAATCTAAAGATACTTTGCCATGAGAAACTGCCTCACACATTTCATACAGATATTTATGATCCGTGCTTAAATTTTCGATTCTTATTTCAGGCAGCTCTACTGGTATCTTTTTAAAGGTCTGTATTGGCAAATTATCACAACTCTCAAGTGCTTTTCCCAGGACTCCCGAAAAGCCTTTGGGGTTATTGGTCTTGCCGTCAATATGTGCCATTTAATGCCGAAAGGGAAGTTCATTGAAATGAAGCAAACAAACAAACCAATGGACTGGCTTACCTATGGCCGCTTCAAGCTGACATACGATACCGTTTTTAGAACCTGTGTTCACAACAGTTCCATCGCATCCAACTGTTTTAATTTTTTGCATGTCAATGCATAAGATATTTTATGAAGTCAACTATGCTCGATGATATTGTTTTGGCATTTCCACAAGTTGGAGCGACATGTCCAAGATATTGTCCTCCTGGCTCAGAAACAAGTACAACATGTTCTTCGACTGAAATTTTCCGATATGATTTTAATCCAATTGTTTCCAAGACCATGGTTTTGTCTTTTCTTCCATCAAAGTATAGGCCGGTTATATTGTCACTTTGACATTGAAGATTTTGACGTAATTTTTTTCGTTCTCGTCTTATTTTGCTTCTGTCAATTATTTTTGACGAATCTAGTTTGGAAACGATGCCAATGTCTTGTAGAACAGAACTTACCAGGATTGAAGCTGACCTGTCGGACGCTCCTGTTCTCTCACAGGCTGAAGCTAAATTTGTCAATTTTATCCTAGCCTGTGATTTTTGAATCGACTCACTTATGCTGGGTAAAAGTTGGATGTCGTCTTCGTCATCACTCGAAATAGCACTGCCATCCTCACTTTCTTCAGAAATTTGGAGATTTTTTTGGAGTCTCTTAGATTGTTTTGCATCTTCGTGTTTTTTTCGTTTAAGATCCTCCTGAATTTTGCGATCGTTTCTTTTTTTTATTTTTTTCGTTAAATCAGAGTCAACGTTACCAATCGCCATTCTCCTAAATTGTCTTTGGTCAAGTAAGAAACTGCGTTCTGCATGTGGTACTTTTGTGATACAAGTACAACTTAAAAAATCTTTACATTTGCAAGTTGATAAGTCAAAAAGTTGATTGCTACTCGATTTAAATAAATTAAGTTTTTTAATAAATAAGCTTCGCTTTGATTTTATATTTTTTTTTATAGCTTTGTATTTTTCGTTGTATGTTTTAATTTTATGCAATATCTGCTGATCAGACACAAAAGGGAGTGATGACTTTAGCCACACACTTTTTAAATCCATCAATAACTTTGAACAAACTTCGGAAACACTTGGATCATATCCTTTTCTTTTGTCTTTCAATGAAATTCTAATAAACATAAACGCTTTCATTACATCAAAATAAGTTGGAAGAACATTGCTCTTAAGTTCGGAAGGTGCTCCAAAAATTGCACACTCGGTTTCACTACGCGTTTTTGGCATTTTCACAATCAAAGGACAAACTAACAGGCACTCACAAACAAGAATAGATATAGGAAACAATTAAATCAAGGCCTACTGTCTATAAACAGTATAAATTGTTAAATACAGTAGCAGTTTTTTTTGTTGTTTTAAGTCATATTGGGCCCATGCGCTAGACTACAAATGAAAATATGACAATAATTTCATTCATTTTATTTAATTCGATGTTGTTTTAGCGTAATTAGTTTCAATATTTTTGTTACAAAAGTTAAGTATACTACAGAAATTCCATAATTTTTTTTTTTTTTTTTTCAAATTTATATACAAAAAATTTCCATGACTGCCTGACAGATGACGCACAGACCAAACCGCTGGGCGTAAAGAACTCAAATTTTGACTGTGCTTTCTTATAATGACGTGGATAACCGATAAGAAAGATATTTTTTGAAATACCATCCATAAGGGCACCAAGCGCGGAAAGCTTGGTTCAGCTAGTTAAATTATACAAACAATTAAAACTTTGACGTCATGCAGGAACCTTAAGATGACGTCACAAATTAACCATTTTTTTTCACATGTTTTGGGTCCCCAAATTCAACTTTTCCGCATATAGGCTTAAAAGATTTTAAAAAAAAAAAATTTCGCTCCACCCTATTGATCAACTATCCACGAGGCCGACTTCCTTTTACTAGAACACTTGAATCATTCAGTATTGCCTAAGCACACATTATCTTCAGGTAGATCCAATACTTTGAGTTAATGGTAAAAGACAACACTAGACTACTTAAGTCTACAATTTCTTTACAATTACCTACCTCGCGAAATTAGTTCTTGAACAACCTCAGTAGGTACACCCATAATCACGAACAATACCGTGTAGTCTCAGCTTACTTGGGCTTCTTTTTTGCATTTCTAATTCATTTTTATTTATTCCTTTTTAAACTTAATTCTAGACAAAAACGATTAAATCTAATTAAAAACTAACATTGGTCTTAATTCTAGCTTACTGGCTCCAAACGAGCACTCTAAACTTAACATTATGCTTAAAACTATTGCCTTTCGGCCTTAAATCTATCGATATTCAATTTTGTTTGTTTTTAATTGTTTTAGAAACTTTTAAAAACTGGAATTCTTTATTATTTGTTTTATTTAAAACTACTTAAAACTAGTTAAAACTACTTAAAACTACCTATTCTAATTAGCCTACATTTCCTATAATCAGGATGGTGAGCAATCTTAAGGATTGATCGCGTCCATGGGTGCCTGGCAGCCGCCAACTGGGTTCATCTGCGCCGCCGGGACTCGAGCGAGGCCATAAGCGTCGGTCAAGTCCCGGAGGCACTCATCATATTGACGAGCCCGGCCCCTCCCACAGACCCCCTAATCTAACCTAACTAACTTGGGCTTCTCTTAAACTCATTGTGAACTGAGGCCTCTGCTTAAAATTTAAAAAAATAAAAACCACATGTACAAAAATATTCAATTTGTCGCTTTATTTGAAAAAAAAAAACAGCTTACAATTAAACTGCCATTCACAACCATCACGCAGCTTAATTTCTTTTGACTTTCTGTTGCTTCTTCGGCTTCTTCGTCAGTCCCAGAAAACGTAAAACTAACCTAAAGAGTATTTTCAGCACTACCAGCAATATCAACAATATTCCGCCATACAAAATAAGAATGGCGTCCAGATTATGGTACTGAATAAAACTGAGTTCCTGACCAGCCGAATGCAGATGAGGAGCACCCTTATGCCTTGCAATGTACTCCACCCAGTATGTGGCCAGTTCCAGTGGCGGCAACGGCTGATCGCGATATCGCTGCGAGATCGTCTTCGCCGTCTTTGTGTAGTGCGGATTGCCTAGAATCTTCTTGATCGCGGCCGAGAATGTGTCCTTGGTCAAATCCTTGTAGTCGACCATGATGCCGTAGCCACCTGCCTCAGCACGCGCCATGTTCAAAAATTGATCTCCAAATATTGGAATACCCACATACGGCTTTTCATGATAAATCGATTCGGTTGTGCTCAGCAGTCCTCCGTGGGTAATAAAGAGCTTGATATTCGGATGCGCCAGGATATCGTCTTGAGGGAACCAGTCACTAATGTAAACATTGTCACTCTTACCAGGCAAGTCGGTCTCTTCAAACTTCCAAAGGACTCGTTGTTTCAGCGCCTTGAACGTCTGTAGGATGGCATTTCGCTTATCTAGTGGCAGGTTACTGCTCTTAAGATTCGATCCCATTGAGAAGTAGATTGCGCCATCCTTTGCTTCGTCCAAGAACTTTTGCATATCGGCGGGCAGCGGCTTTCGCTTCCGATTGATGTGCATTCCGCCGACTTCGATCATATTTGGCATGTATGGTCGCGGAAAGCCCAACGAGACGTGCGAGTTCAGCAGAACCAGGGCGGTGTTGCTGCGCGTTTTGTCGAGACCCAGTTTAGAATTGGGAAACAACCGGTTAAACATCTCGCGTTGTCTGGGTAGATAAAAGTTGCTGTAGTAAACTTCGTCGAAAGTCGACAAGGCTAAGTTGAGAATTCGCTCAGGCAGACTCATTCGATGGGTCAACGGAAGGAAAGGATTCGGCACATATGACGGTGGTGAGGGTGTGCCTACTAGATCGCTGCTCCATTTTGATGCCCCAAATGTGCTCAGTCCGATTAGCGGTGCATTGAAGTGCTCAGCCAGGCCGAACAGGGCCTCGGTTAGGAAGACTTCACAAATAACTACGTCGAATTTCTCCCCTGACGCCATAAGCTTTTGCACTGAAGGCTCGCTTAATGTGCTGTTTGTTATTATCACTCCCATGTCGTATATCTGCAGGAAGATTTCCACGATATTCCTCTCTCGCATGCTTAAAACATTGTCAATAAGAGCTGAAAGTAAATATTAAAAAAAATTAAATCGTTCCAAAATAAAATCGTAAACAACAAGAGATCACACTTAGCACATAATGATGTCTGGATAGAGGTCGATCACTAATTGAAGTTTAATAACTGCAAGTCAACATAACATAACATGCAATTACAATTAAAACTGAGTTAGTGTCAAGTCGCTGTCACGTTAGCGCTTGGTTGTGAAAATAGTCCAGCAATTAATGTCGATACGATATTCATAGCCAAATGATCGGTAGCACTCACGATCATTCATAATGCAGTTTACAGTATCATAAAAAGGAAATAGAATTTAATGTTGGCCTACAGCGGGTTGTTCTTTTGTGGTGTTGTAAGCAAATGCACTATTTCTTTGTCTGAAACCTATCTACAGGATCACCTACGAGTACATATGTATAACTTTGTGTAAATTGCATTCTTTGCGATTACAGGATCACCTGCGTCTTACTACGGTATGTGTGCATGCAGCATAAGTTTTCAGGTACTTATCCTATACAGTGTTTTAAACTTAACATAAAGACAGGGATATCCTCTCAGCGTACGTTACGTAGCCCATTGAAATACATTCCGGTGATAGCACTTCTTGGAACTCGTCACATTTTACTTCCATCCATCTAGAAACTCAATTCACATTTGAATTGAGTCCTCGCCTCAGCCTTTTTACACAACTACCTGCAACAGTCTTCTTATCAGGGAGTGGGAGAGAAAATCAGTTGGTCTGACTCAACGTGAAGCAACAACAATTCGCAAGAGAACAAAACATTGAACTACCATACCATATCATAATCAGCCATTACGCCATGCCGTTTTGGAAATTCCAGGATGAATTTTTGTTTAGCTCGCTGCTGAAAGTCGCATGCGTAATTCACTTCCTACCTGATCTTAGGATAGGTCATTTATTTCGTCCCTTTTCAGCTTTTGTTTAAGTGTATGTAAATATAACAAAGGACATGCATTTGTCGATATTTAATTATTCTCTCTGTCTACCTACATAGTAAAAATCTGGCGCGAGTTAAGTATCCATAGCAAAACATATTGAGAAAAAAGATAACATTATTTGTATTCAATGATATCTTTAGTCTCTAGTACAGTCTTGCACACAACGCTACAATGATAACATATGTAAAAGAGATAATATCGTTTGTATACAATGTTGGAATATTATCTCTTCTTCATTATCAAGCAAGACGATTGTACGCTTGGGTCTCCTTGTAGATAGATAAGAAAAGTATATAAATACGACTGTATGATGAATTTATCAACAGTCTTATTGTAACTACATAGTAGCCTTAAGCTCCTTTTAGAATTAGTAAAAAGTATTTCAATAATAAAGGACATAGTTCCAAATAAATATTGTTTAATTTTAAAAGTAAGAAACAAGTGTTTTAATTGGCGATCCTGCCAGGAGGTTAAATATACTTTTTAACTTCAATCGAGCGGACCTCGGGAACAAGTAGTGAAATCTAGTATAAACAGAACACTCGCGTTACCGGTTACAAGAATTACCTAGCATAGCAGGTACAAATATAGCTTCTTCGTACGAAGCAGCAAAGCAATTCAGTGAAAGTGTATATGTGGAGGAAAAAAACACACAAATTCGACGACAACAGACACGAGTTCAAAATGGAACAACTCGCAGTATTAATGGCAAGATTAGAAGCTTTAGAAACCAGGAGCAACACAGTAACACAAACCCTAGAGCACACACGCACAGAGAATGCAAGGTTAGCAGCAATAATAACTAACCAAAATCAAATAAACACTAATTTAGAAACAAAACTAAATGAAGTAAAATCTGGATTAGGCATAGTACCAAACATACCTGTGCTAGAGGAAATAAGAACCACATATACAGATGGTAGTGAAATACAGTTAGACGCATTTAAAAGCCTACCTATTTTCAACGGCGATCAATCAAATTATCGGTCGTGGCGCGAAGAAGCATCCAGATTAATGGACAGCATTAAAAACTTCAAAACACACAGTAAGTACGCAGCAGCATTGACTATAGTGAAAAGTAAAATACAGGGTGCAGCCGCGAATGTGTTAACTAATTATAACACAATTTTTAATTTTGAGGCGATACGTAACAGATTAGATTATACGTACTCTAATCAAGAACCTCTATACGTGCTACAAGACATGATGAAAGCCATCACGCAAAAAAGAAGCACACTGTCTGAATACCACGACGAGATAAATAAAAATCTCAATTTAATAATATCAAAAATCACTATGTCAGGTGATCCGCCGAATATAATCGACAGACTAATTAAAAATGCTAACGACGACGCAGTTCGTATATTCATTGATGGTATGAGTGACAACTTTACAAGAGGATCATTATATTCAGCTACAATAAATGATCTAGAACACGCATTCGCAATTGCTCGCAGAATAGAACATGATAATGTGCACAGGCATTTACATCTCACTCAAGATAAGCACCACAAAAATATGCCACATGAACGCAGAAACGAAAGAAGACCAAATTATTCGAGCCAAACAACGAATTATCAACCCCAGAAGCAATACGATAATATGCAGCAACACAATCAAGGACCACAGCCGATGGAGATAAACTCGAGACAAATTGTACATGCACAGCGACAAAATTGGAATCAATACAAACCCGATGTATATAATCCACCAGCGAAACGTGAACACAGCGGGAGTTTCAACACACACAACAGACCGCAACGATCTTATCAGCAGAACTTCAAGCAGCAGAGAGTAAATAACTCCCGACAACAACGCAGAGACGATGTCAGCAGTACATATGCAGAAGCAGATGAAACGGAATGTATGGTAAATAATAACATAAGAATAGATCATTTAAACTAGTAGACGGGTTGCCCTGCTTAAATTTAACTAGTACTATTTCTAAGGAAATTTATAAAATTCTTATTGATACTGGTGCAACCCATAATTACATTAATAGAAAATGCGATTCTAGCGAAAAAATTAAAATTAAACCTATAAAAATAAAAACAATGCATGGTTATTCTATGGTAGATACAAAGAAAGTAGTTAGGATATTAAAGAAAAATATAACATTTTTTGAATTAGAGGATATTCAGTCTTTTGATATGATATTAGGATATGAAGGACTTAAAGTTCTAAACGCGGAAATAAATTTCAGTAATATGACTCTAACTACCATAAGCAGTGTCGAATCTATTCAGAAAATTAATTACATAATTGGGGAAAATAATATTTATAAAGCAGATATAGATAGACTGATGAAGATTAATAACAGCATAGGACCGTTACCCTTTACAGATACTATAGAAGCAAGCATTAGGACGACCAATGATAATCCGGTTTATGTTAAACAATATCCATATCCCATAGCAGATAACGAATTCGTAAACAAAGAAATACAGAAACTCTTACATGACGATATAATAGAAAAAAGCCATAGTCCTTATAACAGTCCCATATGGACAGTACCTAAAAAAGGTTTGGACGAAAAAGGAAAACCAAAACGGCGCATGGTTGTTGATTTCCAAAAACTTAACGCTCACACTGTAACAGACAGATACCCCATTCCGGATGTCAACATGACAATTCAAAATTTAGGTAAAGCCAAGTACTTTACAACATTAGATTTGGAGTCAGGTTTCCACCAAATTAGAATCAAAACAGATGATAAAGAAAAAACAGCTTTTGCTATAAATGGCGCAAAATATCATTTTAAACGAATGCCTTTCGGGCTCAAAAATGCACCAAGCATATTTCAGAGATGCGTGGACGACATTTTGAGAGACTTTGTAGGTAAATTCGTACACGTTTACATTGATGACGTATTGATATATTCTTCATCTGAGGAAGAACATATACAGCACATAAGTCAAGTATTCGACGTACTCAATAAAGCCACATTAAAAATATCTGATGAGAAAAGTAAGTTTTTTCAAGAAGAAGTAGAATACTTAGGTCACATAATCAGACATGGTAGAATCACTACGAACCCTGAGAAAATAGCAGCTATAGAAAATTTTCCAGTCCCACAAACGGTAAAGGATTTGAGAGGATTTTTAGGTCTTACAGGTTACTATCGTAAGTTTATAAAAGGATACGCAAGCATAGCCAAGCCCCTGACATTATATTTACGAGGAGATAACGGTAAAGTAAACAAAAAACAAAGTAAAAATATTAAGTTAAATCTGAATGATTCAGCATTAGAAGCGATTAGAATTTTAAAAAATTATTTGAAAGAACAAGTCGAACTTTTTCAACCGGATTATAGTAAACCATTCGAGCTTACTACTGATGCATCCAACATAGCTATTGGAGCCGTACTAAGTCAGAATAAGCAACCTATACACTTCTTGTCAAGAACACTGAGTAAGACAGAAGAGAACTATAGCACAAACGAGAAAGAGCTATTAGCGATCATATGGTCCTTACAAAAACTCAGAAACTACATATATGGTATAGCAGACTTAACCATATATACCGATCACCAGAGCCTTATATATTCTGTATCAGAAAAAAATCCCAACACAAAGCTGAAACGTTGGAAGGGAATCATTGAAGACTTTGGAGCAAAATTAGTTTATAAACCAGGAAACCTAAATCTTGTAGCTGACGCATTATCACGTCAACGCATAAATACTTCTACCATAGAAACAGCACATTCAGCTGAAAGTTCTTCTAATGATATAATAAAAACTGTGAATCAGCCTTTTAATGCATACACTGCACAGTTCGAACTTATTGAAGATATAACAAATAATATCGAAACACAAATCTATTTTAGTAACAAAATAAGACTCATAATAAAGTTTAAGGACAAAGACTCTTTACTAAGGCAGATGAAAGAAGTTATACAACCCCAAAAGATTGTAGCTTTGCATACGAAATTTGAAAACATATACAAATATGGTGAAAACATAAAAAAAGAATTCCCACTAGTAAGATTTATATTCACACCAAGAAAACTTCAAGACGTGACAAATTTGGAGGAACAACTAAAACTTGTAAGGGTAACTCACGAAAGAGCACACCGAGGGTTACGTAACAATATACAAGAAATCTCAGAGAAATATTACTGGCCCGATCTAAATAAACAAGCAAAGAGTTTCAACAGAAAATGCATAGCATGTCTATTTGGAAAATATGAAAGAAAACCTATCAGAGAACCTCTGAATAATTCAGAAATACCAACACATGTGGGAACACACATTCATATGGACATATACTTCAACGACAAGTATACTTTCCTTGTAACAGTAGATAAGTATTCTAAATATACAATCCTTCGGGAAATCGAAACTCGAAACAGACTGTACGACGTTATGGAAGAGGTCTTATCTAATTATTTCCCAAAATGTGAACGACTCATGACAGATAACGAGAAGGGATTCAAAACAGAAATGGTGAACCAAATGTGTTTGAAATACAACATAACTAAAGTAGAAACTCCAGTATACAGATCGACAGCGAACGGTCAGGTAGAACGTGTAAACGGTACAATAACTGAACTGTCTAGAATATTCACAATTCAGAATAAAACAAGACTTATCGAAGAAATATTTAGAACAGTGCGTGAATTAAATAATTCTATACACTCAGTTACCGGTTTGAAACCTAGAGACATTTTCTTTAATCAAAATAAATATAGCAATAGTGAAATTATAATAAATAAACTAAACTCAGCATCCAAAAAAGTGATCGAACGTCTAAATAAAGGAACTCGACACAGAGAGTATAAAAAAGGAGATAAGATAATGGTAAGAATCACAGGTCTTAGAAAGAAATCTAACGCCAGATACATAACAAGAATAGTAGAAGAAGATAAAGGAGACACTGTAATCTCTAAAGAAGGAATAAAAATTCACAAGGATAACATAAAGAATTATCATTTTTCAGATGACGAAAATATTAATATTCCTAACATTACTAGGAATTGTACAGAGTCAAGAAGGGCAAGGAAACGTTCAAATAACTGAGTTACTAAACAAGAAGTTTATACTTACGCAAACAGATGACGTGTATTTATTCAAAGAACAAACTTATTTGTTACATGCCACCAACCTGACTTCGATATTTCAACCTTACGTAAATATCGTAACTAGTAAATATCAACCTACACAAGAAGAAAAAATTTGGTTAAGTAAAATTAAGAATTTAGCAGACCAATTACAAGAACATACTAGGCATACTAGATCAATTAACTTTTTAGGAACAGCTTTCAAATATGTGTTTGGTAATCCTGACCATTATGACTTAGTTAACATAGAAACGAGTATAAATAATCTCATAGAAAACAATAATAAACAAAAAACTATAAATTCTAGATTTGAACAAATTTTGCAACAATTCGAAGGTCAGAGCCTTAAAGAACATTTAGTAATAGAACAAGTGTACGAACAATTATTATTATTGACCAGAACAATTAATGCAGCAAAAAATAATGAATATTTATCAGAAAGCCTAGACTTAGATGACATTAAAAATATTATTCAACATGAAATAATTCAAGTACCCATAATAAATATACTTGAGTACTCTAAAATATTATTAGCTAGAACTGATGAATTCTTCATCACAATATATAAATATCCAGTTCTAATTAAATCATGTAAATTGTATAAAGTAACACCTTTAAATTCAAAACATGGAAAAATCATTACAGATAAAACAATTGCCTTATGTAACCAAACTTATTTAAGAACAAGAAATTGTCAAAATCATCTAAGTAAAAACATTTGTGAAATTAACTTTGAAGAAGAAAATTGTCTTATTCCACTTTTAAAGAATATAACTTCAAAATGCAACATTAAACAAGAATACGATTACGACTTAGAAATTGAATCCGGTGTTATGTTATTAAGCGGTAAGCATAAGTTAAATAATCAAACAATTAATGGTATAAACTTAGTTACTTATGAAAATACTATAAATCTAGACGATAAAATATACAAAAACATGCATAAGCAAATTAAAGAAGTTATATTAAGAAATCATAATTCAGAGTCTTACATCGACCAAATAATTAAAGAAGATACAATGTACAAATTCGATAACATAGATACTTTAAAAAAACTAATTATTCCTTTTGAAGAAAAACCGATATTATCAACTATATACACAATTGTAACACTGATTGTTATTCTAGCATTTACGTACGTAATGATAAAAACTATACAATGTATAACAGATCGTCAAAAACAAAAAAAGATTGACGCATATAACAAAACTTATGAAAGAGAAATGTTAAAAATAGCGTCGAAAAATCGGGACGATTTCGTTTAACAAGGGGGGGAGTTAAGTATCCATAGCAAAACATATTGAGAAAAAAGATAACATTATTTGTATTCAATGATATCTTTAGTCTCTAGTACAGTCTTGCACACAACGCTACAATGATAACATATGTAAAAGAGATAATATCGTTTGTATACAATGTTGGAATATTATCTCTTCTTCATTATCAAGCAAGACGATTGTACGCTTGGGTCTCCTTGTAGATAGATAAGAAAAGTATATAAATACGACTGTATGATGAATTTATCAACAGTCTTATTGTAACTACATAGTAGCCTTAAGCTCCTTTTAGAATTAGTAAAAAGTATTTCAATAATAAAGGACATAGTTCCAAATAAATATTGTTTAATTTTAAAAGTAAGAAACAAGTGTTTTAATTCGCGCAAAATGTTCAGATGATACTTTTCAGTTTTTAACAAACAGCACAGAAAAACAAATCCACCTAAAAATTCTTGTTTGATCCTTGACAAATGAGGAGTCAGTTTAAGATTGACTCTAGATCGAAGCGGTTGTAAGAGCGCAGACAGTTCAGTCTTAAATTAAAATCCTAGTATATTTCAAAGTAAAAAACGGTTGTTTGTATATTTTTCGAAGTGAAAATTGTGAACAAAATGGATCAGAATTCTGTAAGTACCATCGTTACGTGTTTTAAGACCTAGATTAAAAATTTTTTAATAAATCCTATTGGAAATACTTACCAACACTTGTGAATTGGTTCCATACGGAATACATACTCGTAAGGCGCATGCTAGAAACTCATTGCGTCCTTAAAATTGGGTGGCAATCACATTGGATTATGAACTGGGATTTTGTTTGGATGAAAAAATTCCCAGTTATGATTTGGACAGGCTATTGGACAAATATTTATCAATCCAATTTAAATTAACAGCCTAATAATAATTTTTTTGTAACTTACTATCTATTCATATTAATTGTTTAAAATATTTCTGTTGAGTGATTTGGAGAGTTCGCCTTCTTGACCCATGATATTCTTGATTTATTTCCAGCAACTAGCTGTATATTTATCGGAAGTGGTACAATCGACCAATCAACACCCACAAAAGGAGGAGCAACAACTTCTTCCACGTCCACAACCTGCAAGTCAGTCAATGCAATGCGAGTATTATGACCCACCAATGACTCTAGATGCCTGGACACAAAAAAGTTCTGAGGATTTCCCAAACATTCCGCCATTGATTGATCCAAAGGTTAAAGCTGCACTCTTAACTAAAATTCAAGAGCTCGAGAGAAGACTACGAGCTCAGTCTGATGAGATTGAGGAAATTAAGAAACGTAACTCTCCAAGATCAACAGCTGACCCGGCAGTCTCCAACTCTTCAGAAGTGAAGCACGATAGCAAAACTTACGCTATACTTAAACAACTCTATGAAGCAAATTGTGACGCCCAAATTAAGATTGAAGTAAGTGACATTATTGGAAGTTGTGATTCCTTAAATGCATCACGAAATTGAACTCTGTAAAAGCGGCTCAAAAGGTTCACGATTTAAATGAAGGCGAGGGACTCCCTTAAAGGTCTAAGTCAAATCAACCAATGACAACGATAGGACCATGTAACACCCAAATTCCCACAGAGGATTTTCGAAAAATATCTTGGAAATCGGCATCAATTGCAACAAGGAAACTGCTTAAAACTGTTTTTGATCGTGAGACACTGGCCACACACTCAATGACTGGAAAAGCATCACCAGCTTTTAAGGATCTCAATAAGCCGGTTAAAGGTCGATTGCCTCCGAATGCTGTTCAGGATATAATTCACATTGTCTCCCAAAAATGTGGCGTATCTGCAAAGGAAGTCCGCTCGGCAATCACAACTAAATGTGCGGATGAAAACAAAATGCTCAAGTTGAAGAAGTTAAAGAAATCTGGCTACCAAATGGCTAATAGAGATATCCTAAGGGAGTGCAATGAACGGAAATTTTCTAAATGAAGGAGAATTTTTGAATTGAATTTAGTAACGCAGCACAATGCATTCCTCTTGGGTGGTGTAGAAATGTGCATGAAAATGAAAGCCAAACGGTACTTGTAAGTGCCACAAAAAAATATTTAAGGAATATTTTTTTCCGAATGAAATTTTTTTTTTTTATTTTTTTATTAAACAAATGTAATTGCTGATTTTGTTTAAGTTTTCGATTAAAATAAATTCATTTTAATAAAAGTAGACAGTGATTTCAGATTTCTGTCGCCACTGCTTACAGGATATTCTGATAGGTTATCGCCTTAATCCTTCCTTTAAATATTTTATTTTATATTCCAATTGCTCATAAGTCATAACTTAATGTGAACAAGTATTGTATGTAATTTTAAACAACAAATATGATTCTTCCCTCAATGGCTATAAAGGGCATGCACGCGATGAAGGTTCTTTACAATCTCAATACCAAAGTAAATACAATTCGCCAGCGATTATCGCCTTGTCCTATTTTTTTTTTATTTCATCATTTTGCTCGACTGTACTAATAACAACTCACTACTGCAAACGGACAGCATAGCAGTGAAAGAGAATAAGAACAGAGCGATCGGTATTTGTATTTTTGTATTTATTTTTTTGAAAATATTTTACTGTAATATTTTTGAAAATCGTAACAAGGTTGGTGGTTTGCCTATTCAACAGTTACTGCAGTCTCAGGATAGCATAACCGTGGTAGAGAAATCCCCAACTCGCGTTCTGCTTTTGCCCGTTTAAGAAAATTCGAACGAAACACTTCCCCCGCTCTTGCCGAGCTCACTTCATCCGTTTCACTGTCGGGGGTACTTAAATTCACACCTATTATAAAATTCAATATATCTACTATCATTTTTGATGGTTGGGTAGCACTGAGGTAGGATTTTTGTCAGCCAATCCCCGAGATAAATCTGTCTGTCTCAACAGTTTACAGTTAACAGTGCGTTAGTCTTTGCACAAGCTGTTTCTAGATTATTCCAACCTCTTTAAATCTCAACCGATGACATCAGTTCTCAAGTTGCGACAAATATTTTTTCTAGCTACTCCTCACTTAGAACTTAGTTCAAACGATTGTACTCATTCGCGGTAATTACATTTAACCCTCATATTATTGTCGACCGAAACCAGTTGGACTCACGTCACTTTGATAAACAAAAACATCTACAAGGTCAAACGTGCGTTTCGTGTGGGCAACTTGAAACTATACCAATAATTACCCTTCATCTTCTCCCGTACGGCTGGTGTTTCCACATCGCGATAGTTCTTCATGGGACTCTTCTGTGGAAACGGTGATATCACAGTCACATCATGACCCTTCTCAGCTAGAGCTTTCATCAGTCCATGTCCAACAATGAAGTGGGATTTAGCTGCAGTTGGAGCCACTCCGAGAATTTTGTAGCCATGTGCGCCATTAATTATTAGGGCGACAAACAGTACAACACTTGCCAAGTACAACTTTTTATCAATCATTGTCACTACTCACTAAATAAATGTTCACTTAGTTGAGAGGTAAACAAATAGGTACTTTAGAATTCAGATAAACAGCTCAATGAGCATGAGTATAGCAATGTAACCGGTTAAGCGATCTGATCACTAGCGATCGCGAAGAACAACTGAAACAATGAATGAGTTGCTTGGTGGGTGCTAGACTGCTAGCTGGGTATTTGAGTGAAACGAAAACCAATTAAAGATGCGTGAGTTGCCGCATGAAAATGATTATCTATGAACGTGGTTCCGATGGTCAAGTACCTATAACAAAAGACGATTTTATGTTTGATTTCAAGTCAGGTAACTCGCTGCGGTATTGTGAAATTTCTAGACAGCGGGTCTTGTTGTGACCTGTTAGAATGGTATCTTTTTGCGAACCCTTATCTCTGAGTCGGTGGATATTTAAAAGCGATTATCGGGCAGACAAGAGAGGCAATATTATGTGCATTAGAGGGAGCGCCATTTTTTATATGTCGGTATTTTTGTTTTTTATTTAATTTAATTCTTAACAATTTATTTGGACTACTTTTTGAATACAACATTAATCAATTGGCCATCTAAAATGAATTTAAACCAAATTTAGAAATAAATTAAATATTAAAACCATTAAAAACTTAATGTTCGTTAAATGTCTAATAGAAAAAAGAGCCGAAATTTATAAACAAGAGTTACAATATTAATCAAGTTCCTAAATGGAAAAATGGAAAATTTATTTTGAGTTCCAAGTTGTTTGTATAGTATTCGCAAAATGTTTCTAAAACATGAAACATACTAACATAATTATAGTAATGACGCGAAAAATTAATTACAGAAGATATAATGAAAGATTTGTGATCTGTTTTAATTATTATTAATTGAATTGTGCAATTTAAACTTAATTTATTCTTATGTCCTTATTATTTGTTTCAAAAATAATGAAAACAAATAATAAGGTCATATTAATTTTAACTCCGTCATAGGTAGTGACCCTTTTTTCATAATTACAAAAATCTACTCCGCAAAGTTCAGATTTACTCCACTTTTTCGAAGCTGGTCCGAACCCAGCAGACGGTGCTTGTTGGCCACGGTATTTTCGAACAAATATTGTTATTGTACAATTGCTTGTTGTGTTGTGTGGGCTTACCAGACGTCCTCTTTTAACGGGACATGTCCTCTATTTGTCTAAACAAAAAAATGTCCCGTATCTTTTTAGAAAAAATGCAATTTGTCAACTTTTTGGGATTTCTCAGTTTACAGAATTTTTCGACACCACAAAACTACAACAAAACTTATTTTTTACATTAATTCAGAAATGTTTCGCATCTTTTTATCCAAACTCATTCACTTCTGAACACAACACCATCTTTCGTCAAAGCCAATAATTTAATCAGTGGCATCATTCTATTTTTATTTTAAATTTAAAGTTAAAATTGACTTAATTTATTTTTATAACTTATTTATTTTTATGTAGATATTTTATTGAATTTGTTAACATTGGTGTTTTTTGTTTGTTTTAATGAATTGTATTACAGTACGTAACAATTGGCGCGATTTATCGTACGCATATCCGCATTTATCAGCAATCTGATTCAGACAATTTTTGAAATCGTAAGGAGGGTTTTCCATAAACGTTCAAAATGGTTTGTGCTGCGAATTGTGGCCAGTTATCCAAATTAAGAATTTAACCATAAGCAATTTACATAAGTGTGTTGAGTGTTTTACTTTTAAAGTCGATTTATGTGTTAGTAGCACCTTACATTGGGGGAGGTACTGCTTTGTACTGCTTACTGCTGCTTTTTGTCTTCAAACGAAAGCCCTGCCAAACGGCTAATTAAGAAGCCCTTTCATGGCAGTTTTACTCTCGGAAGTATGTCAAACGTTCGCGAGAGGTGGCGCAGTGGAAAAAAACCTTAGGGTATAATTTGGCCCTTTCGGGATTCGAACCTGAGACCCCTCGCTTAGTAGCTTAGTATTCCAACACACTAACCACTAACCCACTGCGCCAAAATCATTTATTGTGACCTATAAAACATTAAAGCCAGAGGTTAAAATCCATAAAATTTATTTTAAGCATGTCCCAATAACTAGTGTAAACACTAGGAATCGAATACAGGTAAGAACTCTGGAGAAATTCAGGGAGTCTCTCTGATTCTAATTTCTTTCGAAATTTTTATATAAATGGCCTTTCATTCAGCGCTTCCTATCTTTAAATTTAAATAAAACAATGTGTGAGATGTCAGCAAATTTTTGTTATTCGTTTGAAAGGACTATCGATGCCATTATGTATGGATTATAATGTCTTTTAAATGTCTGCGGCTTCCCTCGGTGGCGCACAACCTAAATGTCTAATTTGACCGATGGCATGATTTATGTTGGCTTTGAGCAACGCTGTGGCTCGTGGCTTATTATTCGCATAGACCTGCGACTTCAAGAAACCCCAGAAGAAAAAGTAAGTCTAACGGAGTCTAATCGCCCGATCTCGATGGTCATTTTATATCACCTCCACGTAAGATGACCATGCCCTCGAATCACGGTGATGGCCTTGCAAACTTAGATCCAAGGAAATATGGACCGATGACGCCGCCAGCCCAAGTCCCATACTAAACAGTGACTTTTTCTGGATACATTAGATGGGCCTCTCGTAAAATCACCCATTTTGATAAAACAATTTCATCATTTGTACGTGTTGTAGAACGCTATGTCCGTCCATTGTGATTTGGTATAACAGGCTGAATAAATGACAGTCAATTTGGCAGATGTGCCTTTAACAATATGGCCGCTATCAACTGTCAAAGTTCAGAAGTCCTTCGCAGACCCTGTACATAAGCTCATTGGCAAACATTGATATATTTTGTTCTCGCTTTAAGTTTTCATCACTTGGGAATTGATAAACTATCCACGAGACGGACTTCCTTCTACTATCACACTTGAACCATTCAGTATTGCCCAAGCAAACACAATCTTCAGGTAGGTCCAATCTTTTGCGTTAATGATAGAAGACAACAATAGGCTACTTAAGTATACAATTTCTTTACAATTACCTACCTTTCGAAATTAGGTTGTTCTTGAACAACCCCACCAATAACAACGAAAAATAGTCGGCAATTCCATGTAGTCTCAGCTTACTTGGGCTTCACTAAAGCTCATTGTGAACTGAGCCTACTGCTTACAATTTTAGAAAATAAAAGTCACATGTACAAAAATATTCAACTTGTCGCTTTATTTGAACAAAAAAAAAGAAAGTTAAACTGCCATCCACAAGACAACCATCACGGAGCTTAGTTTGTTTTCACTTTCTGTTGCTTTTTCGGCTTCTTCGGTAGTCCCAGAAAACGTAAAACTAAACCAATCAGTATTTTCAGCACTATCAGCAAAACCAACAATATTCCGCCATACAAAATAAGAATGGCGTCCAGATTATGGTACTGAATAAAACCGAGTTCCTGACCAGCGGAATGCAGATGAGGAGCACCCTTATGTCTAGCAATGTACTCCACCCAGTATGTGGCCAGTTCTATAGGCTCAATCGGTTGATCGCGATATCGCTGCGACATAACTTTCGCTGTTTTCGTATAGGCTGGATCCCCTAGGACCTTCTTGATTGCAGCCGAAAATTTGTCCACGGTCAGCTCTTTGTAGTCGACCATGACGCCGTACCCACCTACCTCAGCACGCGCCATGTTCAAGAATTGATCTCCAAACATTGGGATGCCCACAAACGGCTTTTCATGGTAAATCGACTCGGTTGTACTAAGCAGTCCGCCGTGAGTAATGAAGAGCTTAACATTCGGATGCGCCAGGATATCATCTTGAGGGAACCAGTCGTTAATATAAACGTTGTCACTCTTGCCTGGTAAATTCTTTTCTTCAAACTTCCACAGCACTCGTTCGTTTAGTGTTTTAAACGTCTGTAGGATGGCATTTCGTTTTTCTAGTGGAAGCAAACTGCTATTTACATTCGATCCCATTGAGAAGTAGATTGCGCCGTCCTTTGCCTCGTCCAAGAACTTTTGCATATCGGCGGGCAGCGGCTTTCGCTTCCGATTGATGTGCATTCCGCCGACTTCGATCATATTTGGCATGTATGGACGCGGAAAGCCCAACGAGACGTGCGAGTTCAGCAGAACCAGTGCGGTATTCTTTCTGACTTTGTCCAGACCCAGTTTGGAATTTGGGAAAATGTTGTTAAATACTTCAACTTGGCGGGGCAGGTAGAAATTACTGTAGAAAATTTCCTCGAAAGTTGCAACAGCTAAATTAAGAATCCGCTCAGGCAGGCTCATTCGATTGGTAAATGGCAAAAAAGGATGCGGCACGTGTGACGGCGGTGACGGTGTGCCTACCATGTCGGTGTTCCATTTTATCGCACCAAATGTGCTCAGTCCAATGAGCGGTGCATTGAAGTGATCAGCTAGACCGTACAGGGCGTCGGTTAGAAATACTTCACATATCACAACGTCGAACTTCTCCCCTGAATGAATTAACTTTTGCACTGAAGGCTCACCTAGAGTGCTGTTTGATATCAGCACTCCCATATCGTACAGTTGCAGGAGCAGCTCAATGGTGCTTTTGTCTCGCATGGCTAGGATATCTCCCATCAATTCTGAAAGTAAATAAAAGGATATTGAGTAAATTTATAGGGAAATGTTTAAATGTGTAAATGTCAAAAAAAAGGGAGAAAAGCCCTGGCGTAGACAAATGGTGGAGGCAGATGTCCATTGTCCATATACATATAGATAGCTTTAAGGACGATAATTCTGCTGTATTGGATATGTGTTCCTGTCATACCACTTTCAATTGACGCGACTCCAAGAAAAGGGGCAATTTAAAAAATATTTAAAAAAAAAATATTTTAAACAAAAAAAAAACTCAAACAACAAAAAACTTTAAATAGTTTTTGAAAAATTAAGAATTCTTATTTTTAACTTTCTCGTATATATAGTAAGAGAAAGGTATTTTATTCGTACAAAAAATCGAACTCGAGATTTTAATCAAATCTGACATTTCGATGATAGAGGAACTCGAAAAAGTGGGTCTCGCAATTCTGTCCGTCTGTCCGTCCTTTCCTGAGCTCCACAGCGCAAACGGCTGGACGGATTTCTTTCAAACTTCGGATTTGGAGCTCGTGGGCTTACAGTTCGGGGCCACTTTTTTTTGCACGTTGACCCTATTATTAACGGTACTTTCCATATAACGGTATTCAGCAATTTTGAGTTTTTCGAAAACGGCTCTAACGATTTCAATTAAAATCGATATTTGGGCTTCAGTAGGTGAGGTTAACATACCTGCATACCCAGTTTTTCTCTAAAGTATCGAATAACGGTAATTTTGAAAATTGGACATGATAAACATGATAAATTTCAGAATTTGGTTTTCTTTGGTTGGCCTACATGAAAACGGCTAAAACGATTTTGACTAAAAGTCATTCTTGGAATAAAATTGACGTGTTCAACATAATTCCGAACCTACTTAATTTTCCATTCGAATCATCATTAACGCTGTTGTTTTAGGTTGGGTTGAAAAATGTCAATATACACTTTGGGTTGATAACCACTTTATTAAAAAGTGAAAAGAAAAACTTAGAACCTTTTATGATTTTATTCAGATAATATTCTTTTTACATGTGAAAAACTATTTTAACCAAAAGCTGTATTATTCTATGAAGGTATGTACATTATATTCATGTTTTTTGACAGATAACAAATCTCTCCACAAAATGTGGGATCTTATTTAATTAGTGTTACCATTTCTATATATTTCTAATAGGTAGTTTGTAACTAAATAATTTATTGTGTTCTCCAACAGCTGTTTTAGAAAAAAACTGTCCGTATCTCGAAAACGCCATTTTCGATTTGGATAACTTTAAAAACATAACATAACATAAGTATTCTAAATAAGACCCCGTGCTTCCTTTTTCTTAAAAAATGTGTATAAAGCGTGTTTTAAGAAAAACCCTACTTCGAGTCATAGCCACCTACCAGCACCACCAATTTAAAAAAATCTTGTGTTATAGCTAAGGTTGCCAGACGCACGGGACTCGCCGTGATTGTCCAGATATTTTAAGCGGTGTCCAGAGTCCCGGTTAAAAATGAGTTGTCCAGTCAAAAGTCCCGGCAAAACTTATTTTTCAAATTCCATCATTTATTTAAAAATGTGTATGTAATATGTACCTATGTAATTCCAAATTCATCAAATAAAAAAAATTAAAAAACTTCAATCACTGTGAAATATTTTCATATAAGAATTTGACTGAACTCACGCACTTAACGAAATTGCAATCAATTTCAAATTTAAGTTGAAGGCTATAATCAACTGTCATGTTTTGTTTTGAATTTTTAATTTGCGGTTTGACTAATAATAATTCAGTCGAAGGTCGAAATTAAGGGGCTTTATTTTTGCCTTTGACTGGTGAATTGTTTGACCCTAGGAGCGACTAAACTTCAATGTTTGACTATGACATAATAAATGTAAATGTCAATATGAAGAGAAATGTGAAAACTTAGTTTGTTTTATTTTTGTAATTATTGTTTTTTTTTATTGAATTAAATACGCTTATTTGCACATTAATAAAACAAATTATTTCACTTTTTTATTAATAAAAAAAATCTAAAATAGACAAACTTTGAAATGTCCAGACGAGTCCCGGAATTTCATCATAATGTCCAGATATGTACTGATTTCAAATTGGCAAACCCTAGTTATAGCCTATAAACAACAATAAAATAAAAATTAACCAACCAAACTGATGATATGTACGAGAAAGTTTCGTGCGATCCAGTCGTGCACATTTTTAAATAAAATTGTGTAATTAAATACTAAATTCAATTTTAGGGTCCATTTCATAAAGTTTTTTTTAATTGCATGCACTCAACCTCGCGGACACCCTAAATCCTACAGTGACCCCTAGCAGGAGGTTTCATAAATATTTCATGGTACAATTGTTATAAATCACGCGGGTTGATTGTTACTATATTGTTTAAAAATTAAATATTAACATTTTCTCAACAAATAAAATAAATAAAACTAAACCGCTTTTAGAGTTCGATTCAGAACTAATAGGGGCAGTTCTTTTTTTTAACATTTTTCTTTTCACTGTAAGCCTTTTTTTTTATACATAACCCCTTTCGGCCAAAACAGGGGGAATAGATCCCTCCCATAGCGAGTAGTGCTTGTATTTAACCCCTCAACAACAATCCGTTATCGTTTTTCGCCGCCTAAGCTTTCGAACTCGTGACCGATAATACCTAATCTACTATAACTTAAATCGATCTTTCGAGCAGCAAGTTAAGCATCCATCCGTAGAATTGTTGTAGCAAGCTTTTTCTTAATAGGTATCAAGTACAATGCCAGCTACAAAGTCCATATTGCCGGTAGTTTACTCATACTCGGCCTTGATTGTATTTATGTAGGTATACCTAGATATTTATTGAATTTTTCGTTGGCGCCAACTAGCGAAAATCTGACTCACATCTGAGAGTATAGATTTCCTCAAGAAAGCTTCTCAACTTAACCACTCGCTTGAGTAATAGTAAAAAAAATTGAGACAACGACACTTACAACGTTAACCCCATCAAGGTCAACTTAGGTTAACTTAAAATGTGTTTTATACCTTTCATCTTCGGTATTATAGATGATGAATCTACCGTACGGTAGTTCTTGATGGGCTTCTGTGGAGTCATCGGTGAAATCACTGTGACATCATGACCCTTATCAGCTAAACCTTTCATCAGTGCATTGCCAACAATGAAGTGAGATTTGGCTGTAAATGGAACTATGCCGAGAATTTTGTACGAATTTACACCAGCAATTATGACTGCGAACAGTACAGCAAATGATAAGCACAACTTGTTATCGATCATTGCCACTAAGTATTCTTCACAATCCCCCTTGGAATATGTTTGTTCACTAGTTAAAACACACAACACAATAACCGGTCAAGTGATCCGTTTACCGGCGATACGAAACACAAACTGATCTGATACTAATAGTTACGTTTAAATAAGATTGGGTTGGCGCTATTTTTTTTTTTTACTTTTTTGGCATACGCATAGACGTGTTAGTTTCACTCATGAATTCACTCATTTTGAGTTCTGTCTGATTAGATACATTGAAATCTACGGCTGTTGGCAGTGAATATGATTTGTGAGAAATTATCTAATAAACTGCACTCGGGTAAGTGAGTGCGAAGTCCTTTACTCAGGAGAGTATTCCCTGCAAGATTGGCCGTATAGGAAGAGATATGTTTTATTTTAGTAGAACATTTCGAACTAAATCAACGAAAACTGATGAGAAGATTTGTTTTAAATTTTTGTGTTTGGAGTTCAACAAGCAAAATTGTCGTATCTGGGGCTCAGAAATTGTTGAGAAGCCTCTCCATCCTCAACGTGTGACTGTTTGGTGCGGTTTATGGTCCGGCGGGGTCATTGGATCTTACTTTTTCGAAAATGAGGTTGGATCAACAGAACGGATGGTATTGATCTGGACAACGTTTACTTTCAACAAGACGGCGCTACGTGCCACACAAGCAACGAAACCATTGATCTTTTACGGAAAAAGTTTCCGGACCGTGTTATCTCTCGAAGAGGTGATCACAATTGGCCACCGAGATCTTGTGATTTAACACCTTGCGACTTCTTCCTTTGGGGCCACGTGAAAGATAAGGTCTACGCCAACAGCCCAGCGTCGATTCAAGACCTCAAAGATGGAATTCGTGAGTCTATCGAGGACATAGGGCAGCCACTTTGCGATTTTGTTATGGGAAATTTTATGAATGGTCCTGTAAGCGTGGTCGTGGTGGCCATTTGGCTGATGATTTATTTCATTATTAACGGCATACCTTCCTCTTTGTTATGAAATAAATATCCGATCATTTATCTCAGAAAATGGCATTTTTCTTAAAATATCAAAATAACACCTCTTATTGGAAAACCCATTATAACGATTTTAAAAAAGTGTCATTTTGTCATAAGCGCCTTCAACAAATTGTACAAACATTCTTGACTTTGGTGTATATATTAGCGGTTACAAGTGGCTTAGCTCGCGATTTTTTTGTAACTCGCCTATCGTTGATGTTATATCTATGGCGTGATTAAGCCGAACCCTAAAAAAGGGGTTTGAGAGGTCATTAAAAAAAAAAAACTCTAAAACAACTCTTAAATACTTTGCGCGATATGCCCTTAGTTACAGGCTCAGTGATTGACGACTGTCAAGAAAGAGCTTGTCAATTAGCCGTTTGGACTCGGCATTAAATTGTAGATCCCTTCGATTCGTCCCAAACATGAAAAACTCACACAAATGGTTGTGAAAATAGAAGTTAGGCCTAGGGTTCACGGACCTTTCATTTGCATTTACAAAAATAATAGCCACAAGTCAAACAAAAATAAAAATCGTCTTTAATCTATTTTCTTCTTAGTTTGGACATTTTTCAAAATGAAATTTAAGTCATTACTTAACACAATGTTAAATCTTACAAACTCGGAACTCCAATAATGCCCTCAAAAATTTAACCTGAGAGTGATATTGCATTATTAAGGAGTTTGAATACAGAAAATGCTAGGCTACGTATTTTGCCATTATTATTATTAAGTTCTACAGAGAGTAGATTTGCCCCCTAGTGGATGCCCCCTAAAAACGTGCCATTAAGAAAAAATCAAAATCTCCTTATTTAGTATTTTACCCAAAAATGGAGTACCCCTTTACTCCTACCTCCTACCTACCTAATTTCAATAAAAACGACGATAATCTTTCTATCAAAGTGCACAGACTCAAGTTAATACGACTAAAGTTTCGTTAAGATATAAACCCCCTTTAAAGGGTCAAACTCTACGATTAGTGGTTTGGTCCACTTTCGCCTTTTTTCTGCGTTTTTGTGTATTGTCGGTAGTATTTTTCGGCTCCAACAATTTACCGATTTGATTACAATTAATCGAAAAGAGCTCAATTCAGTTGACTCGATTGAGCGCAAACAAAAATAAATAAAGAGTGAATTGTTATCAAAAAATGTTCAATTACAATTCCCTGTTAAGCTTTCTTATGTGATAGCGATACCGAAAAGTAACTAGCCATCTGAATGATTAAATTGTTACGGCATAAGGTAGTTGCTTGGGTAATTGTGAAATGCAGTTAACAGGCTTAACAGACTTATTGATATTTTTAGAATCGTTATCTGTGAATTTACCTATCAAGATTTAAATGTATGACTGTTGAACACAGTTTAACAGATAACATTTGTTTCAAGTGCTTTCGTTTGGTACTGCCGCACCGAGGAATTCTATGGAAAATAAATGGAAGGACTTACCTTTTTCGAAGTACTGTCAACTTCTCTCTGTTTCATTTCTTATAGACTGTGACTGGCGTTGTAACAGAGTTTAAAAAATTGCCCACCTCATTAAAAAGATTTTTTTCTACTCAACTTTGTTTGAGGCGAGTCGAATTTCAATATCTCAGCGCCACAATAGATTTTTTTTTGAAAAATTTCAACAGAATGATTTCGTTAAAAATTATAAATTATGATACTAAAATATTGAAAGACATTTCTAGAGTTTTTCTTGGCAGTTTATTGGAGTTTTTTTAAAGTATATTTTTAGTTTTTAACGCTCTTTTGAAGCACGTTTTAGACATGTTTTTTGTAGAGTTCTTGGATGTAATTTTAGTTCCGTCCTGAAGAAGTTAATTAACTGTTTGTTAATTAGTTTTTCGACGTGTTTTGACAAGTTTTTTATGCTCCTTTCAATTAGTTTTTAACGTGTTTTTTAATCGCTTTTTAGAGCATTTCTTGGCACGTTTTTGAACTATTTTTTGACGTGTTTTTGGACTCGTTCTTAAAGAGTTTTTGATGCTATATTAAAAAAATTTTGTTTTGACGCGCTATCGGTAAGTTTTTGTAGATTTTTAAGGCTTTTAAAAGACTCTTTAGCAATGTAAAAAGTGCGCACATGTTTGCATTTGCACCATCAAAACAATATTTTTCATAATTTAGATAGATTTGTTCTAGAATTTTAGTAATATAATATTGCAAAAGCTCTTGGTTACCCTGGGTTACTCTGTATGATTGGTTATGTACCTATATGTACTTTGTACTCAATGAAATAACTAACGCAAGACAAACAATGTTACTGTCAACACAAAAACAAATCAAATCAACAAACAAACATCGTTTATTTAACTAAATGAATTATTTTTTTTTATTCTTTCTTTTCATTCAGTTTCAGTGTCATCTATTTTGCTTTGACTCACTGATGAGATAGATGACTGAATCCCCGTTCTTCCGTATCAGAGTGTCAAATCTCTTGAGATCGCATCACGACACACGGTGTCGTTTATATGGTCTAAAACTTTTCGATACTAATGAAATTGCAAGGCCATCGAAAATCTTCATGAGCGGACTCAGACAGAAGTGTAAGGCGCCGACGAAATGGTATACCTCATACAATTTTTGTAATTGTGAAACATTCAAAGATTGCATTTAAGTTTTACTATCCAGCACAGAACAATTGCAAAGAAATAAATTATTTATTATTTAAAGGGTTTTCGTTTTAGTTTCTTTTTTTCTAATCTGGTATAAAAAAACACTTCTAAATGACTAAAATTGCTACAAATAAAATACAGAATTTAAAAATGGAAATTAAAATAAAATACATAATTATTAAATAACTGAATTTTCCTAACACGTTATCTTAGCAAGATTTATTTTATTTATTTACTTGCAGTTCAAGGCAGAATATTCTTATAAATCACAATCTTGAAACAGCCTGCGGAAGAAATATATTTAGAGGGAATAAATTAAAACTTATTTAAAAATCTGCATTTAAAATTTAATTAAACTTAAAAGAAACAATGTAAATGCAATCGAGTATGTAAGTACTTATGTCTAAATTGCTAAGAGAATAAGACTTAAACTCGGATCGGAAACGCCCAGTGTCGTCTGACAGAAAAAGATAATTTAAACTTTACAAAAATCAAGAAAATAAAATTATTTTATTAGAAATATATCCACCTTTAGGGCAGCTGGCTGGAGGGGCTGGTTAGTTGAGGCCGTGGTCCACCCCGTAAGCGCCACCGAAAGTTAAGTAAGTAAGTATATCCACCTTTAGCCAAATTAACTTTCTGTAATCATCTTGTAACCGATTCGACAAGTTTTTGCAGAATTTCTTCAAGAATATTATCCAGAGCTTTATAGTTTCAAAAAACTCCGCTCAAGAAGGTTATTAGTTTACATTTATGATCTTGGGCGAATCATGCATTAAGTAATCTACGGAACTTTCCATTCATAATCTGTCCAAAAATCAAATTCTACAAAGCGCCTCTGAAATATCTACTCGCTAATGGGGCTTTCAGCTTATTTTTTCATTTCAAGCTCTAGACTTTTATAAATTAAACCTGATTTTTCAATATACGTACTTCCGAAAAGTATATCTACCTTCTTTGGTGTAAAGTTTTTGGCTTTTGCGAGGTAAATTTTGTACATAGTTTGTTCATTTGCATTTATTGATCTGGAAATTTACAATTTTCCTAGACAAAATAAAATCTTATCATTTTTGTTTAACTAAAACACCGAAACCTAACCTTGCTTCCAAATTTAATTGCGGCCATATGCAATCACTGATGAGTGAAAACTCACAACGGTAAAGCTGTTGCCGGTAGGAATAATTCAACATAAAAAGCGACTTGCATTTCTGTTAAAATACCTACTTTTGAAAATGACTGTAGTAGGTGGTCAAAGCAAGTTTCGTAAGTTAGAAATTCAGAGAGTTTTATGTTGCCTATAAGCATCGCAACCATAACTATGAATTGGAATTATGATATGGGTGTCCTTGCAAGCAACATCCGTGTTGGGAGTATACTAATCTGGCATCCATAGATGAAATAAAGTTGGGACCATATGCTTTCCCAACAATCGCAGTGGTGTGCCGACATATTCGATTTTAGAAGCACTTAGCATTACATAGGGAAACTAGGAGAAATCTAATGGCTTTTTATTCTTATAGAAACACATTTGGATTTAATGAGAACAAGGAGTATGTTGTTCTCTGGTCAGGTGGATATCCTCCCTAGATCAATATCGATTATTGATCATCATGCCAAGAGCTCCACTTTTATCCAGATGGACATTGTCAGCATGAATATTGCCAGTGCCGGATTTTGGGAAAAGCAGGCGAGGCTACAGCCCTGGGCCTCTACAAAAAATGGGCCCCACAATAGACTTCGAAAAAAATTGGTCATTGGTCTTTGACCTGACCGCATACAAAATATTCGGCTGAAAAAGATTCCACAGAACTTCAATATTGCGATGTATCTCTGCAGAATTCAGTTCTTGGAGATCAGCTGGGAGATAGTTCCACGCCATAATAAAAATCAAGAGACCGTCAAACGATTCTAACTTTGCTTTTCTCCAACAAGCTACGAAAACCATTGGCGATGGTTATTCTAAAAATAGAGGGATCTCTTACCAGCACATTTTCTTCTGATAATGACCAAAAAGACATCGTGAGGAGTGAAAGCATCGCGCCTTTTACAAAAGATGAGTTGTCTCGAAACCGCTCTATTTGCTATCTTTTAGAAAAACATCTTGGAACGATTCGATGCTACGAAAAATATGTCGCAGAGCCCGAAAATGATTCTTGAATCTGCAATGCGTGTATTTGGATCATTGAAATCATTCGTTAAAACCAAAAGGGACGATGTTGATAAACACAAGGAAGCAGCTAACGAAATATGTCATACTGACGAATATGTACAATCACACACCAGTATTGCCAGACGTCCCGGTTTGCCCGGGACGTCCCGGATTTACGACATAATTTCGCTTTTGTCCCGGGTTGCGATTCATATTAAGAAAAAAAAAGAAAAAACTAGTTTAAACATTATTTTGGAACTTAGTGATAAAGAAATAAGATATTTTACAAAATGGAAGAACATTCTTAAAAATGTTTCATTGGACGAAATACCAAATATATTCAAAATAATTTCCTTTGGGTTAAGTACTCCTACTTCTAATTGTTTTGCGGAAAGAGTGTTTTCGCAGATGGCTCTGAAATGGACGGATGTGAGAAATAAATGTTCGCCAAATTTGATTAAAGCCGAACTACTTCCAGCTTTTAACTTCGATTACTCGTGTTCGGAATTTTACAATTTTGTAAAAAACAATCCCGAAATGTTTCAATTTGCTAAAAGTTCCTTAAAATATACAAAGTAACTTAATGTTACGATTTTTTTTATGAATTAACAATGAAACTGAATATTAGATATTATGTTTAATTATATAAATTAAAAAAAGATAATAAGCAATAATAATTTGAGTCTTAGTATGAAATAATTTTTGCATTTATTTTGATTTTAAATGAATTCTATTTTGTTTATATTCTTTTCCCTTTTAATAAATATAAAGATATTTTGATTTATGTTTTTATGAATTAAAAGAATCGTATGTAAAAATGTATACGGTCAAAAACGTACAAAAACGTCACTCATTTAAATAAAAAAAAGAGTTTAATATGTATTTTAAATGAGTTTTTATTATGTCCCGGGATAAATTTGGAAGTCCCGGCTTTTTCTCATATTTTTGCCATTTGTCCCGGCGAGCTGCGAGCAAAATCTGGCAACCCTAGATATCAAGTAAATTTAAAATATTGTGTGTGTATCCATTTTTATTCATCTTCGTCACCGTCACGACAAAGCGAACAGCGAAGGTAACCCCAAATATATCGGGTTATTAAAACTCTCACTGGGTATTTGATTTTACGAGAAAATTTGCGTTTATCTTTTTTTTTTAACACTGTGTTGTTTGACAAATCTTTGTTTAACCCGCTTTTGTTATGAGCAAAATAACGTGCTCTTCTTCGAGTTATTCGATTTTTTTCTACTTCTAAATAAATATAAATAAGTTGATGTGGAAAGCAAATTTACAACATATGATTTTCTTTCAAGGTACAAAGATGTGAGGTTGTTTACATTTGTATGCGAATATGCTTCGACTTCCCATTTTAAAAATTTCACGCCACGCCACTGGTATTTATTTATGCATGTTTGTTTAGGTGTTAACCAAATAAGTTTCGCAATAAATTATTGAAACACTTGAAACACATAATTTGGAATATAGGTAATAAGCTAGGGGCCTCCACTCATTTGTTGCTCCAGGGCCTCAAAGCCTCTAAATCCGGCCCTACATATTGCATATGGCCTGATGATGATGATGTTATTAAGGAAATTTCATGACAGAGAAAAATACATAAAGACGTCAAACAATGCCCCCCTCAACCAACTTTAGACTGAATATATTAACCCCCCTATTAATAAACAAATGTGCACAAGTTAGTTTGCTAGCAGACGTCAGTTAACATACAAAAAACTGACATAACTGCTGGGTAACAAGTTGATAACTTTAACACAGCCTTTATTAATACGGGGGTAAGACATTTAATAAAATACCAATGGTAACTTTTTCATTAAATAAAAGACTTTAATATTTTTATAAGAATTTTATTTCACACCTACTTAGTTCTTTTTAACCTTCTTTGACGTCTTGCTTCCCCCTGTAAACCGCAAAACTAAATAGACTACCAATGTCAGTAGGACCGCCATCACTAATATTGTTCCGCCATACAAAATTACAATGGCATCCAAATTATGATACTGAATAAAGCCGAGCTCCTGACCAGCAGAGTGCAGATGAGGCGTCCCCTTATGTCTGGCAACGTATTCTACCCAAAAAGTGGCCAAGTCCAGTGGCGCAAGTGGTTGATCACGATACCTCTCCGACATTAATTTGACCGTTTTCGTGTACTTAGGATCCTTCAGTATTCTGTTAATGGCTGACAAGAAAGTGTCCTTACTTAATTCATTATAGTCAACTACAACGCCAAAGCCACCCGACTCAACACGTGCCATATTCAGAAACTGGTCTCCAAACATTGGAATTCCAACTATGGGTTTCCCGTGGTAGATTGATTCCATGGTGCTCAGCAGTCCTCCGTGGGTAATGAAAAGCTTTACGTTTGGATGTGCCAGGATATCGTCTTGCGGGAACCAGTCACTGATGTAGACATTGTCACTCTTGCCAGGCAAGTCGGTCTCTTCAAACTTCCAAAGGACTCGTTGTTTCAGTGCCTTGAACGTCTGCAGAAAAGCGTTTCGTTTTTCAATCGGCAGAACACTACTCTTAAGATTCGATCCCATTGAGAAGTAGATTGCGCCGTCCTTTGCTTCATCCAAGAACTTTTGCATATCGGCGGGCAGCGGCTTTCGCTTACGATTGATGTGCATTCCGCCGACTTCGATCATATTCGGCATGTATGGCCGGGGATAGCCCAACGAGACGTGCGAGTTCAGCAGAACCAGTGCGGTGTTCTTGCGTATGTACTCCAGGCCGAGCTTTGACTTTGGGAAAAATTGCTTGAACAAAGCATCCTGCTTGGGAAGATAAAAATTGCTAAGGTAAACTTGCTCGAGAGTCGCCACAGCTAAATTCGTAATTCGTTGGGAGAGGCTCATGCGATCGGTCAGTGGCAGGAAAGTGCTGGGCACGTAGGATGGCGGTGATGGTGTTCCCACTAAATCTGTGTTCCATAGTGATGCTCCAGATGTGCTGTAAACAATTAGAGGTGCACCAAAATGTTCAGCCAGGCCGAACAGGGCATCGGTGGCGAATGCTTCGCAAATAACGACATCGAATTTCTCTCCTGATGCCATCAGTTTTTGGACTGACGGCTCATGCAGAGTGCTGTTGGTTACTGTAAGTCCCAACCCGTACAGGGTTGCAAAAACGCCAGCTATGTTTTGGCCTCGCTCAGCCAGGATGTTCTTTATAATTTCTGCAAACAAGAGGAAAATTATTAAAGGAGATATATGACAGTTTTACAGACCAGTCAAAATCTGTTGTGAATAAATGTCAAAATGAGTAGGAAGAGAGTTGATGTACCTTCTTTAATTTGGGCTGACAAGTTAGTTTAACGAACTTAGCTTAAGTTTGCACCTGAACAACTCAAAAGTTTTATAATAATAGGAAGATCACCTAAGCTAAGCAATATTTCGCAATCGCACAAGCTTGTTTTCATCAAATATGGCAGAAAAGCTGAAACATAGCAAAATAACGAGTAGCGAGTAGTTCCCCTCTTGTCCCTGTAGTAGGAAATTGTCAGGCCCCTCTTTCCCAGTGGGCACTTTGGGCAAGTGCCCAGGGCCCCGCGATCGATAGGGGCCCCCTCAGATCAATTACAAAGTCCCTAGTTCCTGTCAGATCATCAAACGATAACCAATATTTATTACCAAAAGACTTATATAATTCGAAGAAATAATCGAACCTATAAATTACTGACTACAATACCAACTTCCTAGCTTTTACATGCGCTAAGCTATTCTACTCTAGCCCAAAAATTAGGTTTTTTGACTTCAGCATGCTTAGATAAATTTAATTATATAATGGTATACTAAGCACATACACATTTTAAAGAAAAATTCACAGTAGTACGCTCCATTTAAATTGAGCGAACGAAGCGATGCATGAAGTTTGAATTAACCAATGAATTTAATTGTGAAATTTGAAAATTGAAACAAAATGTGTTTGATTTTATATTTAAGGAGATGGTGGAATGGAATCCCATACAAGTTTGGCCCTGGTTTGAATATCGATGTCGAAGAATATTATGTCACATTAGTTAGGTATATAAATGTTAATAATGGGTAGGTACATATTTTATTTATTTACAATGAGTTTTAATAAAACGATGGAATTTGCGATCTAATAGATTTTTTTTTGAGAACTTCGGTTAACATTGAGGTTTTTTATTCTGAATTAAGACTTTTTATTATTACTTCCGTATATTTTACATGAAAGCAATAATTTGTCAAATATCCATTCGCAACATAGACAATCGCCACATGACGTTTCTTTTCGTACTTAACAAATAAGTGTGGTCGTATATGATAGAAAATACGAAGTATTTTGGAGTAAAACTACTCTAACACATGAAAAACCGCAAATACTATAATCATATCTGTGTAAACGCTGCATTTTCCTTTATGATAACTCTATGACATGAAACGTAACATGAAACGTAACCATCGTACGATTCGTACGAGTGCGTTTAAAATCCACCCAACAACGACTTAAAACTGAACGTGACCGAACGACTTAAATAAACCGACTCGGCGGTCGGGAATTCCCCGTATGTGTATGTAAACCTGTAAATGCTAAAAGAGTTTCTTTTGTGGACTATATTACATTTATTTATTCGTTTTATGTTATTGTTAATAAAAATAAATATTTAACCTTGTTTATCTACTTTCTATGTCTATTCTAACAAAATAGTGTTCTGTCAAAATCATAGGGGCCCCATTATCCTAATATGCCCAGTGCCTCCAATAGGTTAAAGACGGCCCTGGAAATTGTACTACCAAATGTCTTAAACCGTACAAAAGTTCTCTCCCACTAATTCATTCTCATACAAAATTTTAATAGGGCTGACTGTGAACAACTTTCGTTGAAATTTATTCGTTACTTTTGATTGTTTATTGCTTTGAAATATTAAGAAAAGCAAATCAAAAATTCAGTAATTGATAAAAGTTAATAAAAATCGTTATTTATAAAAATAAACTTGTTCCTCTCGATTTGAAAAATTCGGTTTTATAAAATGTTTTGTTAAAACACTGTACAAAAATTATGTAAAAAGTCAAAATGTTGCATTAGAACATTTAAAAAAAATCAATAAGCTCTTAACTGATGAAACAAAAAGGACGTCTGAACAGAACAATTTCTTCCAAACGAACGAAAATCGTAATAGAAATAAAACTGCAGGTTTGCTTTGTTCATAACACAGGACTGTCAACAGCCTAGATTTTTGAATGACATACAAGATATGGGAAAGCTTTCTAAGTTCTGGGTATAGCAAACCAGTTTTTAGGTTTATTACTCGGACTTTTTAAAATAAAATTCTCAGTGTATGGTTCTTTGAAAGGAAGTTTGTTCCGTCAAGAAAGTTCTTGCAGTGTCGAAAAATAGACAGCATTTTCGGGGCTCGAGACAAGGACTATCTCGAGTTTTTGACATATAGACTGGGACCTATTTCCTAAAATTATAATTATTAGTTAATTCACATTTGACTTGTAAGCCATGAATAAAATTTACACCCAGTTCCAAGTCATTAAACAGTCAATAAGCTCAAATAAAACAGAGATTCAACAACCATCTAATAACCATTAACGCCTTGCTGGTTGCTGACAATCTTACACGTGTCGTCGTCATCAACTGTCTCTTCATGGCACTTAAAGAGAGTCACTCATCGAGTCTAGAAATGAACTTTGGCGGTATACATAACGCGATTATTTCGCGCAATATTTAGATCTCACAAGAGCCTTCTCGAGTTCCTACCGCAGCGGGGCAGTATGGAGGATGAATTTATACCCATCATGAAATCTATTCCCGTGTATATGGACGGATCAAAATGGACAACAGGGTGGGGCAGACATCTACTCTATACCGCCTGGCCGCTTTTATATGCGCTGCTGGTTATGTCGTTATGGGACACATCGCCCTATGGCTCCATATAAAGAAAACACAATCAACCCAAGAAGAGCTTTGCAGAGGCTGCTCTGATGAGGATGCCCAAGTCTCCAGCACTGCAAAATTGGGAGATCGCTCTTCACGAAAGATCATATTTTTGCCAACTTTTGGTATTAAACACATTTACACTGATTGCGAGGAGTTGCAGTTGGCGAAGTTCAGATTTTTGTCATTTTTTGTGAATAGGGGGCACAGAATGCAGAGCTTCAAAGCTAAAGACTTCTTACATGACCGTTCTTCTTTTCACAAATCCGCATCCAGATAAATGATTAGCTTTTTAAAAACAGCACTCATCTTGTGTAGAGTGCCGTCAATGTCACGATTTTTCATAATTTTTGCGTATAGTCCATCGCTTCAGTTCGAGGTCCTACACATTAGATATTCAACTGTATGGTCGAACAAATCCGTAACATTTTTCGTTGAATAAAATTGGTGATCTAATACATGACCTCTAGAAGCAAATAATTATTAGTAAAAACCATCCCTGTTAACATTTTAAGAGGGATGGGAATTTTATATTTATCAAAAAGGAAGTTTAACTACAACGAATTAATTTATATCATTAAGTCAAAAAAATTGAATAAAAAAGACGCTGTAACCGAATATTCTACAGAGCTATTACTGCAATATCTGTCAAATCAGTTTTACCTCATTTAAAAGGATTAGTAGTTCTGCAAGTTCATTTTAAATACATAAGGAATTCGAAATGGCTCTAGAAATTTATATACAAACTTTCACAAAGAACTTGAAAACTTATTTTTTTTTAAATAAAATGCAAACGACCTGAGATATCTAAAAAAAAATGATTGGCTTGAACAAATATCAAAACATTTCTGAATGGAATTCGACTTCTTTCATATGTCCACCACGGAAACGTATGCAGCGGTCGATACGTTGAACTCAATTTTCGATGGCACGGCCGCTCATTTCGACCGAAACATCGTACAATGCTGGCTCGAGCTCCTGTAAAGTCACCAATGATATAATTTAGGCTCAAAAAAAAGGTCTAGAGGCGTCAAATGACACGATCTCGGCGGCCAACCGACGGGTCTGTTTTTTGAGATAACACGATCACCGAACTGAGATTTCAGTTACTCGGTATGAAAACCGCACCAAACAATGACTCTTTGCGGATGAAGTGCTGTTTAATGAAACTCATTGCTTATTGACGAATCCGTTTAACCAAAAATGCGCTTCATCGCTGAAGATAATTTTGCGATGAAATCCTTCAGTTTCTTCCATCATGTCCAGGGCCCAATTTGAGAACATATGTCTTTTTATATGATCAAGTGGCTTTAGTTCTTGAGTCAGATTGATCTTGTAAGGGTGTAGGCCAAGATCTTTGTGCAAAATTCGACATAATGTGATCTGGGGGAGGCCCAATTTTTGAGAAAGCCGTGAAATTGACTGATTTGGCTCATTTGCGACAGACGCCTCTATGCCTTGTCTATACTAGACCAGAACTACAGCCGGAAATTCGCGTCAATCCTCTCAAAACTGTGACCTACGACTCGATATTTTAATTATTTGTAATCGTTGTTCATTCGTGTACTTCACGATGATGAAAATGTTGATTTTACTGAATATTTTGACAATGACAGTTCGGTAAATGGTTGAAGGGTGCATTCACACTGAAAGTTTGAAATTGTTAAGTCGCTAATGAAAGACACAGTCTTTGTTACAGTGTAATTTTATGAAATTTTTTTTATGAATTTTTTTTTGTATTTTTACAAATATTCTTCCATATCTGCAAAACTCTACAAAATTTGGTTAAATACCAATATATATAAAACAAATTAGCAAATAAAAAGCGCTAGAATGCACACTTAAAATGTAAAATTTGCACTATCTCTGCAGTTTGGCACAATTTGTTTTAAAGTAGGTTCCCTAGCGTAATGCATTCAAATGCCTACATAAGCCAAACTTCGTTCCTTACGCAACTGTTGTGTAGAAGGCGGCTCTCCGCAAAAATCAACTTGCAATAAGCAATACGCAATTTTTATTTTAACCTATTCTCACATTGAAGCAACAGTGTTGCCAATCCAGTTGTCATGTCATCCGACGACTCAAATGATACGATTTTGCATCCCCCATTTACGAATATAAGGCTGATACGCTGTTCGAGTGAAGTGAAATTTTCACTCCTCTGCAAAAAGTGCTGTGAAATTGAAAGTGAAATTTTCACGCCGAAATGTCAAAAATTTAATGCGACGGACAATAAAAGTCAAGTGAAATTGCTTAAGTTACGCACCCTACAAATCACTTTTTGAACAACTATTTTTCACTCGAACAGCGTGGAAAGTACATTTTGACAAATCGCAGTAAAAATTGTGTATGAAAAATTCGATTTCACGTAATGTAATGGAACAGTAGAAATTAAATTCGGCGTAGACACTAATAGCCCTCTAATTACTATGGAAGGACTAGATGTAAATTGCACTTAAGAATTACTCACAGGTATTTAATTTAGTACTAGATCGCCAAATGCCTATATGCAGCTAATGCATTTTCAATGACAATCGTAACTCAAACATATTGCTTAAGCAAACAAATCGAACAAAGCGCACATTTTCAATTATTTACATGTTTTAGAGTGTAATTTACATATCTACCCAACTTAAACGTTGGAATTTTAATTGTTAGCATCGTAGATGAGACAGAATATAAGACAAAAGCTAAATGAATCAGTAACGATTGCATGAGAGGAATTTTAAACAATTCCATGTTATTTAAATATTGTACAAGTAATTTACCTACCATTCATTTTTGCCGTGATACTTGGTGTGTCAACATCTCGATAGTTTTTGATGGTGTTGCTCATCGGAAATGGCGAAATCACTGTAACACTGTGTCCCTTTTCAGCTAATCCTTTCATTAATGCGTGACCAACGAAGAAGTGCGACTTTGCAGAGGTTGGAAGTACTCCGAGAATTCTATACGAATTTGCGCAAGTGATTGTTGAAGTGATCACAACAACCAGCAATGCAAATGTGTAGAGTAACGTCCTGTGGGTCATCGCCATTGGATGGGATATTCGAGTACGAAAAGAATAAACTAGTTAGCGAAGAAAGCAAATTGCAACTGCAAGCTAGATAGGAAAGAGCTCCAAATTTCAAATGGACAAGATTGACGCAAATGCTTACAGTTTATGGTGGATTAATAACATGATTAGATTGTAGCTTTGAAGTACCAACTATAGGTACTCTGTTTAAATTAGTTGAGATATGCATTGCAATTGTAGGTAATAATAATAAATCACAAATAGATAGATTTGTTTGTTTTTCTAAACTATGCAGCTTTATGATACTGCTCAAGTTTGAATAGCAGTCAGTTACTGTGGATAGGTAAGGTAGGTGCGTAGGTGCCTGCACTTTGAATAGAGTGGACACAACTTAGGCACTCTCTATCTCTATTTCTGCTTCCCTCTCCATCTCTGGCTCTGTCCTTATGATTGTTTTTATAAGTAAGGCGACACATCAAGGACGAAGCAAATGTCAAAAAAAAACATCAAATAGAAATTTTGTACATCACTTTTATCCATATTTTTATTGTCAGGAACATTGTCTTAATATTTAAATCTAGTAATCATGTCCGCATCCGGTCTTCCTCTAAATCTTCTTCACCTTCTTCGATTTCTTAGGAAGTCCAAGGAACCGCAAGACTAAGTAAAATACTAACTTGAGTGCAATCAGCAGGACTACCAATGACCCACCATACAAAATGGCAATAGCATCCAAATTATGATACTGAATGAAACTGAGCTCCTGACCAGCGGAGTGCAGATGAGGCGCCCCCTTATGCCTGACAACATATTCCACCCAATAAATGGCCAACTCCAGTGGCGGAACTGGCTGATCGCGGTACCTTTCTGACATCATCTTTGCGTTTTTCGTAAACTGCGGCTCCTTCAAAACCCTGTTGATCGCACTCAAAAATGTCTCCGTAGTAAGCGTGTTATAATCGATTTTAATGCCGTGTTTGCAAGCTTCAGCACGCGCCATATTGAAGAACTGATCTCCAAACATTGGGATTCCAACTATAGGTTTCCCGTGGTAGATCGATTCGGTGGTACTTAGCAGTCCTCCGTGGGTAATGAAAAGCTTGACATTGGGATGTGCCAGGATATCATCCTGGGGGAACCAGTCACTGATGTAAACATTGTTGCTCTTACCGGGCAGATTGGTCTTTTCGAACTTCCACAAGACTCGTTGTTTCAGCGCCCTGAACGTCTTCAGAATGGCATTTCGTTTTTCTATCGGAAATACGCTGCTGTTTAGATTCGATCCCATTGAGAAGTAAATCGCGCCATCCTTTGCTTCGTCCAAAAACTTTTGCATATCGGCGGGCAGCGGCTTTCGCTTACGATTGATGTGCATTCCGCCGACTTCGATCATATTCGGCATATACGGACGGGGATAGCCCAATGAAACGTGCGTGTTCAGCAGAACCAGTGCGGTGTTCTTGCGTATGTACTCCAGTCCAAGCTTCGACTTTGGGAAAAATTGTTTAAACAATGCATCCTGCTTGGGAAGATAAAATTTACTGAAGTAAACTCGATCGAAAGTTACAAGTGCTTGATTAAAAATCCGTTCAGAGAGGCTCATGCGATCGGTAAATGGCAGGAATGGATTCGGCACGTACGACGGCGGCGAGGGTGTGCCCACTAGGTCTGCATTCCATAGTGTTACGCCGAATGTGCCTAACGTGATTAGAGGTGCGTTGAAATATTCAGCCAAGCCAAACAGGGCTTCGGTGGTGAATACCTCACAAATAACCACATCGAACTTCTCTCCGGATGCCATTAGTTTTTGTACTGCCGGTTCGCGCAGAGTGCTGTTGGTGATCATAAGTCCCGTTTTGTATATGTGTATAAATGCGCTGAAGATGGGTTGGTTACGCAGCGTAAAAAGATCGCGTATAACTTCTGCAAAGATAAGAGGTGTCAGTTTATTCACGATTTTATTTAAATATGCTGGGGTAAAGGATGTTTGCAACAAAGTTGAAAATACGAACGCGCACTATATGACCCGTAAAAGCACCAGGATGTAGTCCATTAAGTCTATGTGATATCGAGTGACAATAATACTTCAATGTCCTTAATTTTAAGCATGAGACATCAGTCAAGTAAGTAGATAGATCGATTTAAAAAAAAAACGATAGCCTTCCTGGGGCTCTGGCACTGCGGCCTCCTTAAAAGGAACATATTGTGCCTATAAGATCCTAGAGCAATCTTTTCGCATCTAGGAAGACGAAGATCTTTCTTGCAGAATTCCAGCAAGCTTTGCCGATGTGACGATTACTTCGACAAGGATATTTTTTTCTGAGACGAAAGTATGTGAAGAGAAAATTCATCACTCTTTAGGCTGAAACCAACCTGCATGTAGCATGAAGGGTCCTGTGATAGGCCAATTCGGTGAAGAAGTTTTTTTTAGAGGCAATGGCCCCTGAAAAGGGGTTTGTGCTTGGAGTACAATGGACGGGGATTGATCTTGTCTCATTGCTCCAGGATTTGGAATCCACTTTTTTAATAAAAAAAAATGGCCTCTGAATTTTTCTTAGTTGAGAATTTAGGAAAGAATTCTTTGGTGCAGTTTTGCCCATGTGATTCTACGCACATATAGTGTTAAGCAAAGATTAATGATCGCCTTTATATGAGCAGCCAGCAATGTTGTTCGCCGACTAAAGAAACATTTTTGGGGAGTGTTACAATTTATATTTCTGTCACTCGAAAATTAAATTAACTGCTGCTAAATGCTAAAATTTACCTTTCCTTATCGATCTAGTCTAATTTAATTTCGTACACAAAAAAATTAAAGAAATATCTCTCTGGGGATCTATTCCCGATCTGTTAAGCTGTGAAGTGATAAATACCTAATGGAAAATGTGTACGAATGTGCACTTTTTTCAAAAGTCTACCACAATTTGTTGCTATTTTAGATCTTATTTTAGTTTACAACTCTTTTAACGCGGTTGCCTGTCACAACACTATTTGAGTGTTAACCGAGCTAATTTTTGTTAAATACCGTGCGAAAATTCTAAATTTGCAGAGTAGCTTTAGAAATGACTGTTTTCTATCACTGACACATTTGTAATACTTTACATAATTCAGCAGTCACCCTAAAGTTGTATTTGTGTGGAGTTTGTGCGCTCTTTGATGTGGGTAAAGCTGGTTCAGTCACATTAGAATTTCCCCAAACAAATGAATTTAATCTTAATTGCTTTGTTCTTAATTTTGTTGCTCTTCGGGAAGTGGTAGATTTTGTGGCGGACCTAGCTTACCGGTAAAGCTTGATCTCCTTATATCCGCGCATACATATAACCAATTTAATCGCTCTGGGGAAATGCAATGCCGTTCGCCCACAATCGCCATTAAAGTTTTTATTTTCATTTGGCAGTTCGCAATAAAACTCGCAATAGTGGTTTATTATTTCGTTGTTTTGTTTTTAATAAAAACAGTATTTTTTTCTGGAAATAAAATGGCGATTTTGCGACGTTCCCTTGGAGATGAGCTACCTATCTCATATCCCATTCGAAGTTAATACTGAAAAGCTCTTTATTCAACTTTGTATAGATTTCCAAAACATCTTTGCATGGATCTAATAAATGAATAGAAGTCATTCATGGGTTTAAGGTTTCTGAAGCCCTTTGTCCGCGCTTGTGTGTCTCATTTGCTTCTTTTCTGCTTGTTATGTGAAGTGATAAAAATGTTAACATAATGAAAATATGCTGACATTTCATTTCATAGATCGAGAATCGAATTAAGCGTGAACTTGTGAAGACACTTTTCACTTCACAGGATCGCAAATCCCAAATTCTAAACGCATAAATAGATAAAATGAAAATTTTGAGAAAATAATTGTGCAAAAATTAGCGCAAATATTTATAAACTTTGACAAACTAAAATGGGACCGAACTTGGTAATTCGACGTTATTTCATTTTGACAAAGTGAAATATAAATAATTTCGAATTTTTTAATTCGCTGGTTGTTATTTTACGACACCGGTGTAGCGGTCAATTTGCTAATTTTTAAAAACTGCAGAGAAAACGTAATAAGACAATTCATTTTCTCTTTATTTTACAGACAAGCATTTAGATCTAACGAAAATGGACAATTGGGACGATGAAACCGAGTCTATAGTTTTAGTCCTAATAGAGTCTAGTCTAGGCGGACTAATCCGAGCGGATGGACTATTATGAGGCCGGTTAACTCTTCCAGAGATGGAACTGCATCCAGATTGAGTTTCTTCAAGATGCATTCTCGGGCCATACTATTTTGAAGAAAACTGTTGAACTGTAACGGTTAATGGTGATCGTTATTTAAAGATGTTGCTTGATTTTTTTTTGCGAACTACGCCGAAGGAGAAACCCTTTCAACTCTGTGTGGTTTCAAAAAGATGGTGCAGCCCCATATATAACTAGGCCTGTTACGAAGAGCTAAAGCAAACATTTTTAAATAAACAAATTTCCAGGAATCGCACATTTCGTTGGCAGCCAAGATTTGTTATGGAATTATTGTTATTGTAAACAGGAGGTATACAAATTAAAACCCCCAAATTTTAACGATTTAAAGCAAGCGATTCAAACAATAATAAAGCAACCCACTGCAACTCTACATGCAGTTATAAACAGCTTTTTAATAATTTGTCGCACATGTGTCAACAAGCACCGGGCTCATTTAAAATCAGTTATTTTTAAAAAATAATAAAAATGAAAAATAAAAAAAAACAGGGAGCGTGCTTGTGACCACACGCCAGATGTGAAACTTCTCTTGCTAAATGTGGATGTTAAATTGAATTGTGTTTTATTTATGTGAATTTCATTAAGAAATTTAATTTAAAAACCAAATCTTTATAATATTATATCCTTAATACAGCGCAGTAGATAATTATGTTCATTAATTTAACAAGTTTTCATAACACAATCCAATCCAATGTTTTCTATTTCTATTTCGAGAGTTTTTGTTTACATTTTGTTTTCATACCGTCAACTCATTCAGAAGCCTAGTGTCTGTGTAAAACCTAGCTTCTTCAGTTCCTCCAGCGTGCCCATATAAGTATTCACTTTGAGAATTCAGTTGAAAAAATTCGAAAAATGTATCTTTCCAACAACCATACAAACCAACAAAATTTCATTGAAATTGGTTGAGTGGTTAAAAAGATCGACAACAGCGCCACCTATCGGGTACAAAATTATCCTATCCATCAAGTAACAGCCAACCATACCCACTCACAAAATTTCATTCGAATCGGTTGAGTGGTTAAGGAGTTTTAGGCGGCGGCATAGCGATGGCGACAGCAAATTTCCGTCTCGCACTTCCGCTTGGTCATTTCCGCTTTCATGAATCGATTTTACTCCCAAGTCGCGCCATAAGATGTTTCACATCAATAAATTATATAAATTGAAAAAAAAAATGAAAAGTTATTAGAATTTCTTAATGCAGCAATATGCATCAGCCACCCTATACATAATTGTTTAAAAAACTTGCCCCCCAATTTGTTATCAATTATCAAGTAACCACAGCGGGCTTCAAAATATATTGATAATGAGCTACTGAAAAACCATTTCCTAAGTACACAAAAAAAATCAAATAATACCAACTTCAGTTGTGACCTTAAATAAACGCAAATAACGAATTCAAGTACATAGTTTTCCGTAGCGCACACTTCACTGTAAACAGTTGTTTGCCGCACTCATTAATTCTTAATTCGCAACATATACATTATTCGTATTAACGCAAACACCAATTGAATAATTAATGATTGCATTCACCCGGACACCAATTTGATATCTGATAAACAAAAAAAAACGCAAACTAAATACAAAAATATTTGAAAAATTGTTTTTCACCATTCATTTTCGCAGTAATGCTAGGTGTTTCCACATCTCGATAGTTTTCGATGGCATCGCCCTTTGGAAATGGCGAAATCACTGTCACTTCATGGCCCTTGTCGGCCAGTCCCTTCATCAATGCATGCCCGACGAAAAAGTGCGACTTGGCTGATGTGGGGAACACTCCCAGGATTCTGTACGCTCGAGCACAATTAATTGCCGCGACGATGACAAACAATAAGACAATTGGGTTGGCTAATTTCTTATCACACATTGTTATTCAAAAATAGGAAAGAGTTCCGTGCGCTAGTGCAACACTTCTAATCAGTGGAAATGTGCAAGACCAACTAAATCGATCGAAATCCATCCAAAAGAAATAGCAACGGCCAAATTTAGGCACACGCCTTTTCTTAGATTTTAGAAGTGCATCTTGACTGATTGAATTTATATTGCAATTTTTCCTTTTTATTTGGCGCATTGGGTTTGTAGAGTGCTGCAAGTTATAAATATGTAGTTCATGACAGAGTCGCGTGAAACTTTCTCGTTTCTTTGACTGCAATGCAATCAATTGTATGAGTTGGCAGTTGATTCTTATAACTCATGAACTTAAAAACACAACTTCTAGGTGTCTAAGGTCTGACAATCAGCTATCTGTCCTATTCAGCCTTTAGAGAAAGGCATAAAAATCCAAGGAGTGCTTACTATATTTGTGTAACTCTGAATTTCGGTAACCTTCCTCCTAGGTCACGAGTTCCTTATAGCTACATAACCCGCCAATGGTGACCTACTGGTCTGTCAGACCGGTCGGACGAATAGCATTATTCTCCGTTATTGTTTTTTGTTGCAATTTAGAGTAGCTGCTGCATTGCACGTTCCCCACCATCAGTTCACGTCGAAACTGCTTAGTACGGACACGTTGTGTGTTTTTTTACTAACCCGGTGCGTGTCACCTTGTATGTTAGTAGAGTAAGTCGAGGATTTTACATATAGATTATGTACTTGGGCATCGGGTCCTTCAAGAATTAAAAAAACTTTAAAAATTAAAAAAACTTTATTTTCCTATTTATTTAAAAAAAATGTGTTACTAAAAACATTGTTATTTTTACTGCTTTAATTAAAAAATTTTGTAAATTTGAATATTGAAATAAAAGAGCTCAAATTGATAAAATATCTTTGCTTAATTGTCAAAGAGCATAAATTCAGAAAAAAAAAACAGAAATATTAGTGCTTGAGAGTTGAGACCGGTGCACACATGCGGATTTTTCAAAAAACATGGCCAAATCTATTTAAAAAAAAGTCCATTGTTTTGTTTTTTGTTAATGCAAAGTTGTTAACATATTACATGAGCATATAATATGATTAATCCCGCTATTTTTGTTGCTACCGTTTCGTCAGTTGATGCTTCCAAATTGGAAGCTTTTGTGAAGCGCGTGCATGCAGTACCAAGTTTGGTGTTTGATAAGTGGTTGACATTCTTTCCCGTTTTTTCAATTTTCTGAGTGAACTTAGTAAAATAAATTGTTATGGAATCTGTTGCTAGTAGTAAGTAGAATACTTAAAGTGAACATTTTTTATTAAATTTTGAGTTTTACTTATATTAGGAAGGTGCCCAAAGCCCTACCTTTTGAGACAAAAAAAAAAGGTACTTTTTTGTTTCATAAAGGAAAAAGATTTGTTCTTTGGTACATTCGTGTTATGTAAAATAGCTTGAAATTTACCTTAATATATGCTTATTAAGGAATCACCTTAAGAAGTTGCGATATTTTGCGATCTTGCAATATATCGTCAAGTAAATCTGTAAAAACGCTGAAAATAAGAGTTCGGCTCAATAGGTAAGTTTTTTTTTAATCTCGTTTTTGATACAGGTTCACAATCAAATTTTATTTTTCTGTCAAGAAATTAGTTTACTGACTTCCTGAGAAGCTGTCCATCTCATAAACTTAAAGAAAAGATATCAAGCGTTTTCAAGAAAGTTTTCCATAATCTGTTGGTAATAATCTAATAATCCATACATTACGAGTATGAGAAAAATGTATCCTAAAAACGTTTAATGGTATCTTTCTGAAGTTTTAAATTTCTTAAAAGAACCAGAAGTCGATGAAACGGAGTTCGTATCAGTTTCATACTAATGTCCTATGCATAGGTTAAAATATTTTACTGAATTTATACATTATTAGCGATGAAATAATTTTGTTAATATTTATTATATACTTAAATCAAATTATACTTTTTTTGTAATATATTCTTTATTTTTTCCTACCTTCCATAGAATTTAAAATCTTTTTATTTTGCGATTTTTGTATTTTTTTTTAAATCATTAAATTCATACTGCAAAAAATTATTTTTCTTCTTACTGTCTTTTTCTGATGAAGTCATGAAATAATTAGCTATAAAAAACAACAAAATAATTTTGGCCATGTTTTTTGGAAAACCCGCCTGTGTGCGGCGTCACCAAGGTCAAATTTGCGTCACCATTGGCGGGTTGAAGAAAGTTTCGCTTGCAGCTTAAACGCTTGCACATCTAACCCAATCTATCCTTAGACCTTAGTCACGAGTACGAGTATTGTATACCTTAGTAACCAATATTAAAGAAGAAATATTACATAAAGTAGAGACCCATCCCACCCACCAGATCGGGGCAAGAGTACATAGAACCCACTGGCGCAGGGACATAAGTCCCCGGGACATAAGTCCCAATTTTTACATTTGGGACTTATGTCCCAGTTAAGTGAGACATAAGTGCCAGATTCGATTTGGGACTTATGTCTTGCTTAAGTGGGGCATAAGTCCCAAACAAAAATGTTGGGCCTTATGTCCCACCTGACTCTGCGAAATAAGACCCCAATGATATAAGACTTCAAAAAAATAATAAGGCCCAAAAATTTATACAGGAAACAACAACACGATTTTTAACAAAATTTGGGGTGTTATTTTCTTTTTTGATCCCTTATTTTCTAATAAAAATTGGGGTCTTATTACATTTTTCTTATTTTTGCCAAACTATGAAATATAATCTAAGAACTCCATTAACAGTTAAGTTTCTTATCTGTTCTTAGACTAAGTATTTTATTCGCGGATTTTTTGTACCGATGAACAAAAGTACCGTTTCAAAATTAGTTCAGTGATAGGTTTGTATTTTTAAAGACCAAAAACATGCTTTTTGTATAGTTTCGCCCCTAAAAATATTAAGCGAAATACCTAAAGGAAAATAGATCATCGCCGAATAGAAGATATTTAATGGACGGAACTTTGAAAATAGTTCCCAAAGGTTGTTTAACCAGCTTCTAGTCATCTATATATGTAATATTGAATATTGAAGAGGTAATGACGTTATTTAAATTAAATGAATTGATATAACCTTAGCGCCGCAGGCGAAAATTTGGTACAAAAAATCGCGCGATTTTTTGTATCAAATTTTCATTATTCTTAATGTTTAGTTTATTTTGTTAAAAATCTAAATTTAAAAATATTTTCAAATTTGTGTTTAGGTACCTATTTCCCTTAATTTTCATTTTAATGAATGAAAATGTTACAAAGAAATGTTGCAATAAATAAAAGAAAATGCAAGTCCTTATTTAATTAAAAATATATACATAAAGATTGTAAATTTATTTCTAAAAAGACGATATATTGAAAAAGCTATGAAATATCAAAAAAAAAAAAAAAAAACAGAAAATTGGGGTGTTATTTCATTATGAAGAAACAGCCCAACTTTGGGGCCTTATTTCATTTCTTTTTTTTCTCAAATTCTCAAAAGAAAGGAACTCATAAAGTTTTTGCTTTTGAAAATTTGCGAAAATAAAACTAAAAAATCTTAAATTCTCAAAAACAAAATAAAATTCCTTTGCTTGAGTAAAGAAATACGAAAATTTGGGACTTATGTCCCATCTTCGACAACAAAATGTTGGAACTTATGTCCCGATGGTGTGGGACATAAGTCCCAAATTCGATTAGGGACTTATATCTCACTTAAGTGGGTCATAAGTCCCAAAATTACAAATTGGGAGTTATGTCCCGGGGACTTATGTCCCTGCGCCGAACCCACTTAATTATTCAAGCACTAACCATAGTGGGAAAGCTTATAGTTGTCAAGTGCGATACGTATACCTTACCTATACATAATACTCTTATCAGTACTACTTTCAAGTCCGTCCGACTTGCTTACGAAGGAACATTGACCGTGATACGAATTGATGGTTATGTTTGCAAAATTCCAACCAGACATACTATTATTATCACTTTACAATAATTATTAGACTTTAATTTAATTATCTTATCATTTTTTTGAGTAACTTTACGATGAGCCATCAGTCGAATTTATTTCAAGCGGCATCTTGCTGATTACGCGCAATGTTGTAGACATTTCACCCGTTAAACAGATGTTGCGGCAGCTCTTGGGTTGAATTTTAAATTAGGCTACGGCTACCAAGTGCAGCGATAGTAGGCACATTATTTTTAGATTCTTTATCGAATAGATTTTATGTGTGCTTTGTGTTTGTTGACAAAACTAATCGCTATTGGCTTTCGCGCCAATAATAAAACCCTGACGATTGTCTGTCAATATTGATATATGTATTGAAAACATGAATTTCCCTGCACCAGCTGATTAATTCGGGGCCAGTTGGTACTAAGCGCATTTTAAATAAGACAGCTTTATCGGTTTTTCACAAAACTGCCTATCAAAATAACTTTTTGCATATACCTAACAACCTACCTAAAAATTCTGACTGCGAACTCTAAGTTTATTACAAATATGTATTTATCAATTGGCGACTTGAGGTTACAAATTGAAAGCCAAATATGGAACTACATAAATAGCAAATATGAAGTCAGTCACAGAATTAAACAGAGTACACAACTGGATCGCATAAGATTTTCCCATTTACTGGAAGCTTGGCTTGTTTCTTTTTAACTTTCTCGTTTTAATTTACTTTTGAAAGCAATACTCCAAAAGACAAACCTTTTTTAAATCGTTTTTCATTGGGTTATTTAGATTTTGCTCTTTGATTTCAGATATTTCGTGTCCAATGGAACACAAAATGAGATCACTTTTTTTGAAGTGCGTGTGATATTTGTGTTTTTGTTGATATTCATTGCACCGGTCAAATGTAAATTATTGTTCCCTGTGTTATGCCTCAATTATGCACATATGGCCAACTGAACCATAGCTACGCCAGTAACATGGTTTCACAGTGGAATTGCAATAACATGACACAATTCCTTGACCGACGCGAGGTTCCAGGTAGGTCTTGAGGAATTCGGGGAGACGTGTTTGAAACATTGAATAAGTCGGTACGGTTTACATATTATTACACCTTTTTTCAGAAACTCGTCATCTAAAAATGTAAATAATAACAGTCTGTTTGACAAATGTCAAATGTTTTGGTGTTAGTCTCGCTAAGAATAGAACATCAAAATTGAAAAAAGCTCATATCTAGAGCAAAAAAAAATGCTCTGAATCTGTCCCAATGGAAAACGATATATTTTTTCGCTTAAAAGTAAAACTTTCATTATTGCCAGGAAGTTAGTTACAGAAATCAAAATATCATTGTATGGTCTTAGGGGTATGCGCACAGTTTCAGGGTCAAATAGTGGTGTTGATCAACCACTTCTCGTTATTCTACATTTATAAAAGAGAACACATTTTCCTGTTTGTCCACTAATTGTAAATAAAGTAAATGACAGCAGTAGGTAGTTTGAAAAATTACGCTGGGGTAGGCGTTATGGAAAAGATGTCATCCTGAAATTGCACATCAAGATAAATCACTTGCCTATGTACCTACTTTGATTATATTTCTAGCCTTAGAAATATTGTCAGCAGCAGTGCGAAATAAAACGACAGAGATTATTTTGTTTTTGAAAATAATTGAGTTCTAGACATTTCGCCTGTGCCGAAGGTTGCACGCTGAGAAAAAATATGGAAAATCCTGAAAGTTCTCTAACATACATATGCACTAAATTGTTGTCTGCGAAGATTATTGTTTAATTTTATTTAGAAAAATCTAACGCAATGGATAAATTCTTCAATAAAGATTTAAGACGACATGGTACTACCATTAAAACTGTTTTGAAGCGATATATAGAAAAGGTTAATTTTTAAGACCTCTGTCACATTTCTGCCACTTCTAAAAAACGCAATAAATATTAAACTGTTCACTAAATTGAAGTTTTATCAATTATATTTTCCATCTCCCTACATTCACCCTACTAACTTCTACAGATTATTCAATTAAATATAGAGACGCTGTTAAAGACTGTTTAGTTAAAAATATAATCATTCAATTTTTACTTAATTTATGTTTTCATTAGTATAAATTAAGAAGCGGTCTTCAAAAACACAAACTTTCGCAACTTGCGTCCGGTTTTGTTTTAAGTGCTTGAAGCATTTTATCTATGTTCCATAATGACCAGTTATTTATAGGTTATAACTATAGCCATATTTTTGCTAAATTTAACTACTTTATTTTGTCGTCCCGAAAGGTTGGTTTTTCGTAGATCTATTCTAGCATGCATTCAACAAGTGTGTTATTTTTATGAATTGTCCTTAACACTATGTCAAGAAAAATAACTGCGACAATTATTAATCCCGGAGGAAACTATGAATCTGCAACTTTTTCTCTAGGAGTGTTTTATATTAATAAACACTGTAAAGATCACAGCGGTTTTCTTTTTAAACACTTCTGGCACTTTGAAAACTTTAAAATTTTCAGCGTAATCGATTTAGCAGTATCTTCTTTTCTTACTTATAAATAAAATTAACATATGTATTATCTATTATGTACATATATAGTATGCATATTTGTAAAAACTAATATTTCTTATCGATTTTATTGTAAGCTGCAGAGCTGATTACAAAAATTACTAAAAAATTTTAGTTTCGACTTAAATAAGTGATAATTTAATTATTATTATTTAATTAATTAATTATTAATTAATTATTTCCAAGAATAAGAATTAAGCAACAAACTATTTCCCAAACTCAACTGGTAGTTTCCATGTTCACAGAATCTTAGCACTGCTGCTAGTTTCAAAATGTTTGGCATAGCTCGAAAGTTTTTGCAGGGCTTCAATTTGTCTCAATTTTTTTGGTAAAGATAAAAATACATCCTTCGATTCCTCAAACTTCTTCGCATTCTTGCCATTTCAACTTAGCATGATAATCCAATTGTTTATTCAAAAAAAGTTCAGTTGAAGTTATTTCATATTTTGTTTTTAATTATTTCGTGACCCTATTTTTGTCAACACAATTTAGTTTTTAATTTAATTGATTTTATAGATTTCTGATGATTTCCTCTGCACGTTCCTCAAAAAATCAAAAAAAAAAATCTGTCAGAAGCATTCCGATTCACAGTAATAGAAATATTTTGAACGTATTCACAATAGCACAATATTTTATCAATTCATTTTCACAATACCGATTTTTTATTCAATTGATAAACCGTCAATCATTTGATAGTTGGGCTTCGCAATAAGGATGACGGTTTCGTGATCTTTGAGCACCCATAAATTCAATGTAGCAGATTTTAGTAAGTTAAAAAAAATCGTTAAAGATAGTGTAAAATATACACATAAATAAATCTATGAACCAAAATTAGTTTTTTTTAAGAAATTAAAAGAAAACAAATACTTATAGTCAAGTGTTTCTGGAAATTTTCGATTTTCAGATATAATCTCCAAATAGGAATAGTCCCGTTTTTACGTCCACAAAGAAATTCAAAATACAAAGGAACACAGACGGGGCTTCCTTTTTTTACACACCTTTTCACTGAAAAAGTAAAATAAAAAGTAAGCATCTTCCACTTTGTCCTTTTATCTTTAAAGAGTGATCTAAAATTGATTAAAAAAAACTAGTTGGGTCTAAATTTATAATTCAAAACAATTATGCGGTTTTAGATATACATGCTGCTCCTTAAAGTATCCTTACCGGGAGTGCAAGTAACAAACGAAAGACGCAGTCATTTTGAAAGCATTTTTTACCAATTTTGGTCGAAATCTTTGGTCATATTTTTATTTAGAATTTTCAAAAAATGCCTGTAGATCTAAAAATACGTCATACAGTGATGTAGAGAAAAACTTTAAACATTTAAAGAATTTTTGTTGCAATCTTATGCCGTTTAAAAAATAAAAGATTTCAAAAATTTGACTGTTATTTTCTGCGCATTTGAGAGAAACCGCGAACTTAATTTTGAAGGTTTCTTACGACTTGTTACTTCGAATGTTTGTCAGACGTTTGCTAGAGGTTTGCAGAGACAAAAAACACCGTCGGGTGTTACTTTTGAACCTTTAAATCCTTTACTCAGTTGATACTGACCGAAAGCCATTGTAATCTTACGTACTTTACAATTTGACTTATTTCTGCATGTATGGCCTTCCCCATTACCATTCACCTCATGAAAGTAAAAACTAGAAAAATGTTCTACATCATTTTAATTTTTATTTGTAAAAAAGTAATCTTTATTTGAATTAAAATAGTCCTGTCCACATCATGTCCACTTCTAGTTCTTCTTTACTTTGTTTGTTTTCCTGGAAAGTCCAAGGAACCGCAAAACCAAGTGAAATACTAACTTGAGTGCAATCAGCAGGACTACCAATAACCCACCATACAAAATGGCAATAGCATCCAGGTTATGATACTGAATGAAACTGAGCTCCTGACCAGCGGAGTGCAGATGAGGCGCCCCCTTATGCCTGACAACATATTCCACCCAATAAATGGCCAACTCCAGTGGCGGAACTGGCTGATCGCGGTACCTTTCTGACATCATCTTTGCGGTTTTCGTAAACTGAGGCTCCTTCAAAACCCTGTTGATTGCAGCCAAAAATGTATCCCTTGTAAGTGTGTTATAATCAATTTTAATGCCGTGTTTGCAAGCTTCAGCACGCGCCATATTGAAGAACTGATCCCCAAACATTGGGATTCCAACTATCGGCTTGCCGTGGTAGATCGATTCCGTGGTGCTTAGCAGTCCTCCGTGAGTGATGAAAAGCTTTACATTGGGATGTGCCAGGATATCATCCTGAGGGAACCAGTCACTGATGTAAACATTGTCGCTCTTACCGGGCAGATTGGTCTTTTCGAACTTCCACAAGACTCGTTGTTTCAGCGCCTTGAACGTCTCTAGAAGAGTATTTCGTTTCTCCAGTGGAAGCTCGCTGTTCTTTAGGTTCGATCCCATTGAGAAGTATATCACTCCATCCTCTGCTTCGTCCAGGAACTTTTGCATATCCGCCGGCAGTGGCTGCCGTTTGCGATTGATATGCAACCCTCCGACTTCGATCATATTCGGCATGTATGGCCGGGGATAGCCCAGTGAGACATGAGAGTTCAACAAGACCAGTGAGGTGTTCTTGCGAATGTTTTCCAGGCCGAGTTTTGAATTTGGGAAAAATTGCTTAAACATTTTATCCTGCTTGGGCAGATAAATGCTACTGAAGTAAATTTGCTCGAAAGTTGCCACAGCCAAACTCAAAATCCGTTCGGACAGGCTCATGCGATCGGTAAACGACTGGAAGGCGTTCGGCACGTACGATGGTGGCGACGGAGTGCCCACCAAGTCTGTGTTCCATTGTGCTGCACCGAATGAGCTCAATGTGATGAGAGATGCGTTAAAATGCTCAGCCAGGCCAAACAGGGCTTCAGTGACGAATACCTCGCAGATAACCACGTCGAACTTCTCTCCGGATGCCATAAGTTTTTGTACTGACTTCTCGTGCAGTGTGCTGTTGGTAATCGTTATCCCCATATTGTATATATGCAGGAGCTCGTTATACACATTCTGCCTTCCCAGATTAAAGATGTGGTTTAGGACTTCTGCAAAGAAAAAAAGAGACAGATGTCAGTGATAGTGGTTTTGTTTTTGAATTTATTGCGTGAGAAGTTTGACAGAATATTGAAGCTTCAAGAGAACCTTCTTGACTATCAAAGAGTGGCATCAATCTATAAGCTTGCTGACCTTGAGAGTGGCTAAAGGAAGTCTTTTAAAACTTAGGCTGGAGACGTTTAAATATAGAATTATAAAGTCTATTTCGAACTAGCTTTAATTTGTTTGATGCGTCACTCAAGGACTATGAGAAAACGAATTGTGATTCCGGTATTTTTTTTTTCAAGTTCTATTAAGTAATCCCCCTTAAGGATTTAAGAAGGCTATAGATGATGGCCACGCAAATTTTTTAGTTCATGTCGATTTTTCAAAGTATTAATTTGTGCAACAAACTATCTCACAGTTACCAGTTTTCTATATCGGCCACAAGATTAGTGTCAATGATCTCCCTTCCATAGTCAGTTCATCCTCTATGATGAAGACTACGCAAGTAGAGTTAAGATAGATTTGGAAATAATCGCAGTATGGGCGGTGAGAAAGTAAATATATTTTAGGCTTAAATAATCTAAATGTTTAGCGATTAGTCAGAAGCCCGTCGACCTATCATACTTTCCTGAAATTCATCTAAACAGCTCTACCGTAGAATATGTTGCAATGGCAAAAAATCTTGGAATGCTGTTTAATTGGACACTTATTTAATTGGAAACTTAAGCTTAATGTTGCCTTTAATAACACCGCACCTTATGGTTTGAGGCGTTTTGCCCAATTTTTTTAATTTCTTCTTAGACCATTATTTACGTTTTAGATCATTCGTATTGTTATTCAATGTAATTCAGACACATCAACCTACGTTTTGTTTGATCTAACCGATCCCAAAAACTTGTTCACCCGCGCTACTGTTAACTTACATCGGAGCACCAGTTCTTCGTCAATCTAACCCGTCTTTGGAATTTACTACCACGTCATTTTTGAGAAGGTTGTCAAGTACCATCGCGCAGTTTCGGAATGGATTAGTTTAATTTTTAGACAATTTTTGATTAATATAATGTTTTTATTCTAGTAATAGCGCCGACCGGGTCACAAGCAATGACTCTATCCACTACACAATTGCCACCCCTCATCTTCATGAAAGATGACATTTATGTTTAAGTTACGTTGTGACATTTTTTTTAAGGATTTGTTTATAGGAACAGGTACTTTGAAGGGGCGGACTCTTGCTTTATGTGCCAGATTAACATTGATTGTTGGAGAGATCCATTAAGTTTTTAAATAAATACCTAATACAATTCGTTAGAAAACTTAAACATTCGAAGTATTGGTTACTTCCTTCTACGGGTTCGTTCGTAATTGCAACGCAAAGGTTTAGGGAAAAAAAGTAGAAAAATTCTCAACAGGTGGCGCTGTAGGCGCACATTTTTTCAGTTCAATTCAATTACCATTCAACAGGGAACGCTGTTGCCGATCTCCAAAACCGCTCAGCCGATTTCAAAGAAACTTTGTGAATGCGTATGGTTGGTTCCAACTTGAAAGATAGAGTAGTTTTGGGACCTATAGGTGACACTCTTGCCGATAAACTAACCAAATGGAAACAAAAATCAAAAACTGTAAAATTAGAAAACCTTGGATTGGAATCCAATTATATTTTTATATATTGTGTTTCAATTATATAAAACAAAGAGGGAAAAAGTGTATGTTTCCCTCTGTCAACCGTAATTTACAACCAATTTAGTTGAATTTTTTTAGATGTCTTTAATTACGGTGATCAACAATTGACACAATTCGATTCTGAGCTTTCTCCGTTAAACTTTTTGCTCATAGATGCCAAACAAGTTTCGGTGCGTGCATGTGTGTATTTGTACATATTATTTTTCATACATAAATGTAAACGTAATTTTATTTCACTAACAAACGTAACGTTTAAACGACATTTTTTACTAACCGAAGCTCATGCCTATACCGGCTTCTTTAAAAGTTAATTCGAATGGGTGCACATTTTGTGATATTAAATCTATGGACTTATTTTATTTTCTTTGTGATTATAGAAAAACAACTCATTTGAAAAAATGGTATTGTGCCATTTGTAAACAAAAAAGCGGGATAGGAAGACGGGATATGGCACTTACCGTATAAAAAACTTATTAAAATAATCGCGGGACTTAATACGAAAGGCATGGGCAAAATGAATTGTGTGTTCACTGCTTACAGATCTTGCTAAGACAATTTATAGAGGAGAAAATGACAATTATTTAAAACAAATCAAAACGGAGGGCTTCGAAGGGGCTGCAGGAAATAACACCCCAATGAAATAAGGCCCCAAAAGAGAAAACGAAATAAGGCCCCAAATTTGGGGTGTTATTTCATTATGAAATAACACCCCAATTTCAAATATGAAATAAGTCCCCAATTTGTTGCTATTTTAATTTTTTTTCTCTTCTTATTCAATATATTGTCTTTTAAGAAATAAATTTACAATCCTTATATATGTATTTTTAATTAAATAAAGACTTGCATTTTTTTTTAATAATTGCAACATTTCTTCGTAACATTTTCATTCATTTGAAAAGAAAAATAACGGAAATAACTAAAAGCAAATTTGTTATTAGTTTAAAATTTGGATTTTTTAATAAAATAAACTATCTACAACATTAAGAAATAATGAAAATTTGGTACAAAAAATCGCGCGATTTCATAATGAAATAAGACCCCAATTTTCATTAAGAAATAATGCCCCAAAAAAGGAAATAACACCCCAAATTTTGTTAAAAATCGTGTTGTTGTTTCCTGTATAAACTTTTGGGGGCTTATTTCATATTTTTTTTGGGGTCTTATTTCATTGGGGTCTTATTTCGCAGAGCCCTTCGAAGGAAATAATTACACAAAAATTTGATTAAAAAAATATATGTAAGCTTTGCGCAACCTCTAAGCACGAAATTTTGCGTTTAAGGTTACGCAGCCTCAAAGCAACGTTCTTTTAGTTTATAAATCACGTTTTTTTGCCTAGGGCAATTTTAGAGGGTGCGTACATTTAAGTAGACTTTACGCTGAGTTCATAAATAAGGATGCGTATGTTTAAATATTTTTGCTTTCTTTTTGTTTGTTATTTAGTTGTGGTGTTTATATATTTAAAATTGTGATATTATACTTTCTATGTTAAAACCAGAAAGAAAAGCCTTAATTATTCATGTAACGTTAATATGTTATGTAGCTCGTTATTTTAATGAATTATATTTAAGCCTAGTAATGTGTAAGCTTTCAATAAATAAATTAACTATGAACTATAAATTAAGGTATGGACGACTCAAAGATTTAGTAAAAAAAATATAAATCTAACTGCTTTGACGATTCAAAACAAAAATAAAGCAAATCTCTTAATTTATTTGACCTACAGACGAAAGCCATTGTCACATACATCATGGTTTAATTAATAGAGCAAGTAACTGCTTTTTGAATATTTAGAGGAATAACACGTTCAACAGGTATACCAGAACTTGACTTGGCGCTGTATATTCTCTACTAATGTTACGTGTCGCTCACATCAATAACAATAAAGTAAACAATTTTGATGGTCTGTATACCAACTTCTAAACATGAAAGGTCGGGGTTCACTCCATTTTTGATTGATAACCAATCCCGATAGTGAAAATCAAAACAGTTGGAATTGGATGACTATCAGTACAGAGATGGGTAAACTCACTGACGAATGACAAGAACGAAAGTCCATCTAATAATAGCTCAAAAGCGTTAGGAAATGAAATGAATGTATACATAATCAAGTCGGAAATATATTGATAACATATGCAATCAGTCACAAGTTTACCATTAACTTTTAACTTGACATTCGGTGTATGCACATCTCTATAGTTTTTGATGTTATTGCTGGGAAATGGTGAAATCACTGTCACATCATGCCCCTTCTCCGCCAGTCCTTTCATTAACGCATGACCGACGAAAAAATGCGATTTTCCAGATGTTGGAAACACTCCCAAGATTTTGTACGCATTTGCATAGTTAATTACAGCGACAGACACAAACAATAGAACAACTGTGTGGAGGAACTTCTTATCAGTCATGGTTAGACGAAAAACAATTCAGAGAGTTCCCAGTACTATACACTTCCACTCAGTAGCAAATTTACAGATCAACTAAATGGAAGATAGTCGATTGTGTTTATTTTCAAATACAAATAAACCTTTGGTCCGACTTTGTTAGCATTTATTTATACAGGTTTATGTAGAAAGTATAGCATCTCGTTTTATTGACAGGGGAGTCGATCGACTGTCTATATGATTTGCATATGAAAAAAATCTGGTTGAATAGAAATACGTAGTAAGACACCGGGAGAAATTAGAAAAGTTTTAAATTTAAGATCAGGCTTAGCATATTTTTCACTCTCGTTTTCGATGCTTTGGTTTGTTCATCTGATTATGAATGGAATGGAATGCGATGAATGGTTTTTGAGAATATTAGATTTTCATATAAATGAGCGCAAACATTAATTAATTTTAAAATTAATTTAAAAAAAACGCCTGAGGTTCCCATTATGAACACTAAGCAAAAATGTTTTTATTATTTTTTCATTTAAAAGGACCTTCTGTAAAAAAAATTGTTCTATTTTTTTTTAATTTTTAAAGTTTTTATTTTCATTTAAAAGTGTATAACTCTTGTGATACGTGATTTCAGCTTTGGGGGGTTGCAGTCAATGTTTGAAAATATTGTACTGCCATATACCACAATTCGAAATAATTTATTTTAAGCTAATTTTGTCTTTTTTAGCTGTTTCGTAATTTTTTGTGTTTGCAATGAGTGCTCAAAAACTACAAACCCCAGAGTTAATATACTTAAACTTTAGCTCCAGACACCTGATAGGGTGGACCACAATCGTCATCAATAGAACAAACAAGTATAAAAGTATAACATTCTGCAGAATTCATGGTTTTAATTTGAGAAGTTAAAGAAATCTTACTTACTCGCGTACGCCGACGACATTGACATAATTGGCAGAACACAGCGTGATGTTAATGGCGCGTTTGTGAGTATTGAGACTGAGGCGGCGAAGATGGGTTTGGCGGTTAATGAGGGCAAGACGAAGTATATGCTGTCAACTAAAGAGGACACCCAACACCGACGGCAGAACGTCACAATAGACAGATATAACTTTGAGGTGGTTAAGGACTTTGCCTACCTAGGCGTCGCTATGAACTCAGACAACGACACCAGCGCTGAGGTTAAACGTAGAATAACTCTTGCCAATCGCTGTATCTTTGGGCTAAGAAGGCAATTGAGTAAAGCAAATCCCTCTCTCGAACAACTAAAGTGACCCTTTATAAGACCCTAATCATCCCAGTCCTGCTATATGCCGCAGAGGCATGGACTCTATCAAAAGCGGATTAGGTAACTCTCAGTTGTCTCGAGAGAAAAATTCTTTGTGTTATTTTTTGTCCCGTCTGCATTGACGGTTAATGGAGAAGGAGATTCAACGACGAACTGTACGGGCTGTACAGCGACATCGACCTAGTCAGAAGAGTGAAGGTTCAACGACTGAGGTGGCTGGGTCATGTAGAGCGAATGGACACGAATGCTCCGTCCCGGAAGGTCTTCGAATATACACCCGAGGGAAGGCGCAGTAGAGGAAGACCGCGACTCAGGTGGCGCACGCAAGTGGAAGGGGACCTTAACCAACTTAGCGTGTGAAACTGGAGACAGCTACCTAAATTTCGCGCTGGCTGGAGACGCTTGTTGGTTGAGGCCCAGGTCCACTCCGGACTGTAGCGCCACCTTTAGTAAGTAGTAAAGAAATCTTAAGTCTATACTCAAACAGAAAACATAAAAATTAAATGAGATCATTTAGACATTCATTTTCAAATTAAATTAACCATCACATTCGAGTGTTGAGATCGCAAAGAAAAAATATTAAAGTAAATGATAAATGTAAAATAAAAGGATTTTTCATTAAAAAAAATCATTCGACGTTGTTTCGACTCATATCACGTCAAATTTTACTTGCCGAAACTGCCCCATGCGCTTATAAATAACATTCAATTAAATGTTATAAATAACTTAAATGTATTATAAACACAAACGTTTGACACTAACAACCAAAGAATTCCGAATTGCCTCGTGTAGCAACAAAATTACAAAAAAACAACGAAAAGTATAAAAATCGGTGTAGGTAACCATCAGAACTGCTGAAGAAGAACTTACATAGGTCGTGTACGATATGAGAGAACATTTTTGCACGATTTGCCATCAAACATTTTATTTAAAAACTAGCTTCACCCGCCGTTTTTTTATAAATATATTCCCTCCCTTGGACCTATTCCAAAGCAATATAAAGCAAAAACAAAGACAATAAAAACATAATTTGAATTCCTACTAAAAAGTCTACACAAAAAAGATCTGTTATTTCCCAGTTACCCACCTCAAATGTCGACGAAAAGGAAGCAACACGAATGAAACAACTTGACACACGAATCCCGCCAGCCCATTTCCAAACTTTTCCCAATGAACAGCACCTGAAAATGTGTTCAATCTGAATGTGTGCGCTGAAAAGAAACGACTGACCATGCCCATTGAAGTGCAAAACATATGATCACGTTAGAGCGCGCACATACTCACACACACACTACTGCAACGATACTTCTTCAATGAAACTTAAAACTCAATATATATTTACAACAACATAAGCCAACTTAAAATAATTGTGGGAGTATTGGCTTTCTTAAGTATTTTGTTTTGTTTGCATTGATTAAGAATTGTTTGAGTAATGGCGAGCATTAAAGTCAGATAAAAACACATTTTGGTTAAAAACGCTCCCAAAAAATAAGCATGGTAATAAAATAAATAGCCTATGTCCTTCTCAGAATCTTAGCTAACATTTCAAAAATAGTTTCATCGAAATCTGTGCAGTAGTTTTCACGCCAACCGCGAACATAGAAAAAGGCACAGCGACAATATCGTTTATCGTCAAGCTCGTTTATCGTCAACCATTTGGACGTTTTGCTTTCGCGAAAAAAGCACGTACTGATTGCAGCAGTTCCCCTTGCGTTTCCGGCATACGAAATAATTGTACCACAAGATTGGCAATTGCTTTTAACACTTGTTTTAACTATGGGCTACCTACTGGTCGTAATTTACGCGATCTATAGAAAAGGAAAACCACGGAGCTTAAAAAAATACATAATAAGTTCCAAATTTTTGGCAATGCACAATATCTTATCTTAACGCACAGCAACGAATACGTTATAAGTTGGAGCACTATCATTGTCGTCCGCTTTGAGACATTTTTCGATTCCAACACTCGCATTGCATCTTGTAGACCAAATTGTGCTCGTCTTCTTTGCTGCCCGAATCAGATGATGGCCAATCCTCCCAGAAATAATTTGAGCGATACATTGCTTAAATTGTAACAATTAATATTTGATTATTTTGATTTGAAGTTCGCACAGTCAAAAACAAAAATGCGAACAAAAATCTGACATTTGACTTAAAAAATCCCAAGTTTGTTCTACAACTTCTACTATTTTGGGGAGTTGAGCAAATCCAAAGTTGATCAACTTTCAGTTTTTTCAACTTCGAAATATCCAAAATTGAGCGTGTTAACTTTGAGTGAATAAAAGCAATTTCTCGAGTTGAGAATAAAAATCCCCTAGTTGTGTTCAACTTCGAGTGAACGAAATGGACCTTAGGCCTTTTAAAAGCAAAAAAAAAAACAATTTTGCTTAATGTTCATAGTGGAAACCAGCCCCTTTTACCGATTACCGAACTGTCAATGCCATGGTGAAGAACACGAAGGAACAACGTTTATAAATACAGTGGAAGTCACTTATAACGACCAATTGATTTTAACGTCTACTTTCAATTCTCTTGGTTGGTTCATTATATTTTAAGCTATTTTACCGTCGGATATAACGTCGGCGACTCGTCGTATATAACGAAATGTTGGATATAACGACCAATTTTTCGGAAAAAATTGGTTTGTCGTCGGTTATAACAACGGAATAAGGGAAAATCAAAAAAAAATGTCTGATGTGTCGCCGTGAAAGCTGCTTTTAAATTGGTTATGGTTTACGCATATTTGTGGCAGGCGGATGTAGCGACCGCCGGTTATAACGACTTCATTTCATCGGTTGCTCCACCATCGTTATAAGCGACTTCGACTGTAATTAAAATTTACTACCGAAACTCCCAGTCGGAGGCCGTAATTTTGAGAGCCTTAACGCGAACTTTCGGCTGTAGTTCTTATCCCATTAGATAAGCAATTCATAGTCTAGCGAAAAAATTTTACTCAGAATATACCCTACTTGATGTTGCCGTATACCAATTAGCATACGTTTTGCCTGAAGTATGCAGAATATTGCTGCCGCAGAAGCGTCCGTCGCAAACAAGTCAAATCTGTCATTTTCACAGCGTTCTCAATAACTTAAAAATCTCTAGATGTTCGGCTGAACCGCGGCACCGCTCTATTCTCGAACCAAATGAGCTGTCATTTAAAAGATCAATCAGCGCGTACTTTATCTATTTCCACATCTATTCAGTTAGGAAGCAATGCACTGTTTACATCATGTCTCAATCAACAATTCGATACAACTGCAAGCACATTCAAAAAGCTCACGCCACAGAATGCAATGCATATAAATTCAGTTGTCATTCCGAATCGGTCACCATCAGTTCGTCAAAGTTTATAGTGTCTATTTCGAAAGTGTGCGCACTTGATCTTTCAGAATGCGTGGCGTTTATTTAATTTACCTATCTCTGGCGGTCTTTGCTGCAGCATCTTACACTGCGGATGGCTACAAAATTCTTGGCGTCTTCCCAACTGTATCCAAGTCGCACTTTATTATCGGTGATGCGTTGATGAAGGGCCTAGTGGCGAAAGGTCACGATGTCACAGTGATTTCACCATATCCGATGGGAGATAAAAACTACAGAGCAATTGAAGTGCCGTCTGCCGAACGAGCCGTACACGGTGGGTATAAATGCAAATAGCATGACTTGATTAATGATTTGACTTGAACAGCCTTCAGGAAGCGATTAGTAGTTTATACTAATGACAACTATAATATAAGTGGCGATCGTCATCAAGTGTTATTCAAGGCACCAATCACGAACGATATGTAAACAATGACTTAACCGATGCATTTTATTTGAATTATTTGAATTCTTATCGAATTTTATTTCAAATGGCAGTCAGGTTGCTTATGAAAGAGTTGTGCTATAACGATAATAATTGCTAGCTTTTGAGTGAATTGCAAGTTTAGAGTAGGTAGTAAGACACATAATGTAAGTGCCAATCAATTGGAGACCATGATGGCAGTAAACTTGATTGGGATATCAAGCAACTTGCGTAATAAATCTTGAAGTAGGCGGAAGCAAATTTAAATAAACTCTTGGAGCTGATCATAAATAATTGTGAACTTTTGTTTACAGCCTTATTTATAAACTCAGCGTAGAGTCTGCTTAAATTTACGCACCGTCTAAAATGCCTAGAAAAACTAAAATGGTAGAAAAACGTGATTTATAAACAAAAAGAACGTTGCCTTGAGGCTGCGTAACTTTGAACGCCAAAATTTGCGTTTAGAGGTTGCGTAAAGCTTTACAATTTGTTAAGTTTTTGAAATGTAATTTTGTTTGTGTTTTTTCGGGATTTCACCTTAGGCTTTCGATATTCGATATTGGAACCAACAAACATCTGATGTCGAATTCAGAGCAAAAAGTAATAAATTTCGGAGTTTTTTATAATAGGTTATCCAAATTCTCAGACACAAACCCCGTTTTGTAAAGTTATTGGACTAAGCTGGACGGATTTGTTTTAAACTTCGGACTTGGAGTTTGTAGGCTTACAATTCGGGCCGACATTTGCACTTTATACCATTTTCCCACCAACGTGATTTAGCTGAAGTAATTAACAAATCACGATAGGCGTTTCCACCGAACTCTTCGGTATTATAAAAGTTTCTGATAAGTTACTATCAAAATCTTTGTTTACACCCGGTAGTCTTTTATAAAACTCTATACTGCACTGCTATGAAAAATTTCACCCACTTCTCCTTTTTTTCAACCAATATTCAACATGCATCTGAAAATACGAGTATATCACGAACCCAACTTCCCATCATGACACCAACAACCAGCATTGCCAATCTATCCCAGTCAAAAATTAAAAACATACATACCCTATAACAGTTCAGAAACTCCCTGTACTCAAAAATCTCGTAAGGTGTAATAGTTTATAAGCTGTGAAATTGGCACTTAAAACGTTTTATCCAGAACTCTCTAAAAATGCGTTTGACTGATAGCTTAAGCATCACATTGTTATTTGTTGACATGTACTGCCAACTAAAATGCAATAGTGCTTAATCTTATGTATGTTTTATGCACGGTTCATATTATCGTTTCTGAGTTTTTTACGCACATATTTAGTAAACAAAAATCAACCATCCAAATTGTTGATATGAACGAGAAAGTTTCGCACAACCTAGTCGTGCACTTTATGTTTTCTTCACGTTCAGCTTGTCATCATGTTTAAAATACGTCCTGAATGATTTTTTTTTCGCTTCTTCAATAATATTTTAAGCTATGTTTTTCTGCTGGTCCGGAGCTATTTTATTTATTTCGCAAAAGCGACTGTTTTCGATTGTAGCTCTGCTTACGGCGGACAATTAAAGCGATGTTAACAACACTGTTATTCATGTCATACAGTGCGGTTGCCACTTTGGTAATATTTTACCAATTTTTAGCTTTCTCGTATACGTAGTAAGAGAAAGGTATTGTAATCGTACAAAAAATCGAACTCGAGATTTTAATCAAATCTAACATTACGATGATAGAGGAACTCAAAAAAGTGGGTCTCGCAATTCTGTCCGTCTTTCCGTCTGTCTGTCCGTCCTTTCCTGAGCTCCACAGCGCCAACGGCTGGACGAATTTCTTTCAAACTTCGGATTTGGAGTTTGTGGGCTTACATATAACGGTTTTAAATAACTTGGATTTTTTCGAAAACGGCTCTAACGATTTCAATCCAGTTTTTCGCTAAAAATCTAATAACGGTGATTTTGAAACTTGAACATATCTCAAGAACGGTCAAAACGATTTTGACAAAAATTCATATTTAAGGTACTATGGTCATTCCTAACATGATAGCAAACTCCGTTTTTCTCTAAATTGTCTATAATGGATTTTTGAAAAAATGCCTATTTTGAGAATTTGGTTTTCTTTTGTTTTACCTACATGAAAACGAGTAAAGCGATTTTGACCAAAATGCATACTTGGAGTAAAATTGACGTTTTCAACATTATTGCGTCCTTGACTTTCGATTCGAATCACCGGAAAAGCTGATTTTGAAAACTGTTCATATCTCGAAAACGCGATTTTGGAATTGGATAAAACTATAAAAACTAAGTAATACTAACATCTTGAACAATACCATATACTCAGTTTTAAGCTAAATAGTTAAGACAAATTAATTTTCGAGCTAAACATTGCAATATTTGTTACCTCTGAATTCATCTCTTCTCTTCTCGTCCCTTCTCTTCTCTACATATAATAAATAAAATAAATAAATATTTTGGCGCGACAGGTCTATGGGACCCAAGGCCTAGCTTCTCACAACCACTCGTTTTGTGTGGGTTTTCAATTTTTGGGACGAATGGAAGGGATCTTCAATTTTACGCCGAGTCCAAACGGCTAATTGAGAAGCTCATTCATGACAGTTTTACTCTCGGATGTTTGTCAGACGTTCGCGAGAGGTGGCGCAGTGGAAAAAAACCTTAAGATTTAATTTGGCCCTTTCGGGATTCGAACCTGAGACCAATCGCTTAGTAGCCCAACACACTACCACTAAGCCACTGCGCCGAAAACTGTAGAATAAAAAATGCCTGACCGCGCATCACGCAGAAACTACTGGACGGATTGTGATGAAACTTGACATAGTGATTGCTTATGTTCTGAGTCGGGCTTTAGGATACTTTTTAACCCGGAATATAACTTGGTTTGTACAAAATAGTCAACAAAACGGATATATGTCAGGAGATTTCAATTTATACAGACCTAACTCAATAATGGCATATCGGATTGAAAAATCAAAAATAGATGAATTTAGTAAATGTTCTCCTGAATCATTTAAGGTATAAAACATCCTCCTGCGTTTTCCTGAAGCTGAGCAATGTTCAAAACAATTATTCAAAACATCGTCCACAATTTTCTTTTAGTGGATACCACTGTCAGTAGTCAAGTCATGCAGCAGTGAGTATTGTTGCAGTTGTGTGTGTGGTTATTATGTGCGCGCTTTAACATGATCATATGTTTCGCAGCGCACACATTCAGTTTGAACACATTTTCGGGTGTTTTTTATTGTGAAAAGTTTGGAAATGGGCTGTTGAGATTCGTGTGTCAAGTTGGTTTATTCGCGTTGCTTCCTTTTCGTGATCGTCGACATTTGAGGTGGGTAAGAGGGAAATAAACTTTGCGTAAATCTTTTTTGTGTAGACTTTTTAGTAGGAATTAAAATTATGGTTTTATTGTCTTTGTTTTTGCTTTATATTGCTTTTAGAAAGGTCCAAGGGAGGGAACATATTTATACAAAAAAAGGCCGGTAAAGCGAGCACGGGTCAACTAGTATATAATAAATCTATGTCAAGATTTCGGTCTCTTACAAACCCTACATCGAGTCACCACCTAACAGCATCCCAAACTTGAAAAATCTTGTTTAATAGCCTATAAACATCATTAAATAAAAATAAACCAACCAAACTGATGATATGAATGAGAAAGTTTCGTGCGATCCAGTCGTGCACATTTTTTTTGTAATGGAATGGATTATCATATAGATTAAGTAGGTTAAGCTAGTATTAGATGATATGTTTAATGAACATACGTATGCTGACAATCATATGCTAAAAATTCTCCGCAAACACGCATATGTTCGTCTGGCGTATGATGCCCTATTACACGATATGTTGAATTCGGTATGCTGAGAATTTTGAAGGCCCATATGATTATATGCTGAAAAATTGACAGATCGCGAGTTTAGTATACGTGCGTATTTGTATTGTATTTATTGATTTTCTGCGATTCTGGGAAAATGTACACACATGGTATTAATGGGCATCGCAGACACGGAGTACAAATTACTTTACGTCGACGTCGCGTCGGTCGCAACGGACGATTTTGTGATGGTGGTGTCTTCAATCGCTGCGACTTTGCACAAGCGATGGATACCAATCAGTTGGGCTTATCATAGGGTGTCCATCTGGGACCTTTCTAAAAAGAGAACATTTTGCTCTAGAATCAATAAAAAAAGAGAACTTCGAGGAAAAAAAAGAGAACAAAAAAGAGAACATTCTGAATTTAAAAACACTAAACAATTTTATTGAATATCGCAAAAACAATAAGTAAAACATTAACAAAATAAACATAAATATATTAGTTAATTGCTTAAAAAAGTATTAAATAAGTCTTTAAATTGTTTCAAATCACATATGTAACTGTTATTCATTTCGAAGCTGTTAAAACAAGCTTTCCTCTTCCTCAATGTCATCTTGATATTTTCCTTTCTTTTTAATTTTTTTTAGTATGGCTTTGTCATTCAAAAGAATTTTATAGAAATCCTGACAGCAAGTTTCTCTATTGTTATAAACTACACAAAGAATAGATTTGATAGTAGATATTTTGAGTCTATTTCTTTCTTTGGTCCATTGGCCCCCAATAAGAGAAAATATTCTTTCTACGTTTGCATTTTGTCCTGGAATTGCAAAAAAAAACTCACAAATTTTGGAAAGCTCTGAAAAGTGCTCAGGATAATTTAAACTTTGAAAAAACTTTGTCCATTTTTCACTTGAAAGTGATTTATTGAAATTAATATCTTTTGAATTCTCCTTAAAAAAGTTATTTAATTCACAAATTTCATCAAAACATTTACTATCATTTGTAATAACTGCAATGTAGTATGTAGAATGTAGTAGAATCGTTTGAATACTTGTAGTAGAAGATCTGCAATACCTTACACCGCAGTAATAGAATAAAGTTCAATACTTTTACTTTACACCATGGTTACATTTTGTTGAAAACAACATAAATTTATTTAAGTTGTTGAAAATTATTAAAGATTAATTAGAACAAAAAAAAAGTGACTTGCAAAGAAAAAAGAGAACAGAAAAGATCCTTATGGAAAAATATAGTGTAAAAAAGATCGCAGTTAAAAAAGAGAACATGTTCTCTTTTAAAGAGATAAGATGGATATGGATACCCTAGCTTATCACCACCACAAATGTATTGGTGAAATGCCAAAAAATAATCTAAACCCCCTTAGTGTAGTGTAAATACAGAGCTTTGGAGACAGAAAAATAGGTTTGTTTACATTTATACTTCACTGTGACATCAATTTAAAAAATTGCGCTACATTGAAGTCAACTCTTTTCCATCTCATAAGTTTGAGAGTTACCACGCCGCTTAGATGGAATACGTATTAAAATAGAGCTGAAACATTTTTTCCCGAGAGGGCCAAATTACATCTTAAGGTTTTTTTCCACTGCGCCACCTCTCGCGAACGTCTGACAAACATCCGAGAGTAAAACTGTCATGAAAGAGCCGTTTGGACTCGGCGTAAAGCTCTAGATCCCTTCCATTCGTCCCAAAAATTTAAAACCCACACAAAGCGAATGGTTGCGAGAAGCTAGGCCTTGGGTCCCATAGACCTGTCGCGCCAAAATATTTATTTATTTTTTATTTTATTTTTTGAAACATTTTTTCCCAACTGAAGCTTGTATGGTGTTTGACCAGAATAGATTTAAAAACTACTGCACGAAATTGATTTCGGTCTTTACAGTTGCATAGCAAAATGTCACGATTAAGACATAGGATATGTTTTTTCATTATCCGAGTTCCAGAAGCGGAGATCTAAGCCGATAGTTGAGAGTATTTAAGGAATACCTTCTAGATTCAAGCTTCAAACTATCTCAGTCGATTGAAATAGAATTTCTATTGTACATACAACATCGATAGCAAAAAGATGTCTTTGTTAATCCTGAACTTGTTTTCATTTAGAAATAGATACTTAATATGACGACCTTTATCTTATCCTTTGCATTTAAATATTTAACATTAAAAAAAACACGTATTTATATTTACCCAATCTTTTTAGCGGTCTTTGGTGGCTTTCTGGAAATGCGCGACATTTCACTAATGCAGACGTTCAACCAACTCTTCGACATCGGAATCGCAACAACCAATGCTACACTCAATGAGCCAGCCGTCAAGAGGTTAATATCGTCAAAAGAAAAATTTGATGTTATTGTCATGGACTTGTTTGTTAACGAAGGACTATTTGGCCTGAGCGAAGTTTTCAAAGCTCCTATGATAGTCTTCGGCTTGTTTGGCGCCCTCTCATGGAATACAGACCTAGTCGGCACACCTTCGCCTCTCTCATACGTCCCACATCCGTTTACCGCCCTAACTCATCGCATGAACCTGTTCGAAAGAATAAGCAATATAGTCGCCACTTCTTTGGATACAATTTTATTTAACCATTTCTATCTTCCGCGACAGGAAGAGTTGTTCGCACAACACTTCCCCAATGCAAAAAGGAGTCTACACGAGCTAAGAAGGACGACATCTCTGGTCTTATTAAATCAGCATGTCTCACTGAGCTCTCCGCGGCCCTACCTACCGAATATGGTCGAGGTTGGCGGTCTGCATATTAACCGCGTGAGAAAACCACTCCCCAGCGAAATGCAAAAGTTCTTGGACGAAGCAAAGGACGGCGCAATCTACTTCTCAATGGGATCGAATATAAAGAGTAGCAATCTGCCGGCCGAAAAACGTGATGCAATCCTTAGAACCTTTAAATCACTGAAACAACGAGTCCTGTGGAAGTTTGAGGACGCCAATCTGCCTGGCAAAAGTCACAATGTTTACATCAGTGACTGGTTCCCTCAAGACGATGTGCTGGCACACCCGAATGTCAAGCTCTTCATTACCCACGGCGGACTGCTGAGCACAATGGAGTCGATTTACCATGGGAAACCGTTCATTGGAATTCCAATTCTTGGAGATCAGTTCTTGAATATGGCTCAAGCTGAGGCCAATGGCTTTGGCATTACAGTCGATTATAATGTTCTCAGCGAGGACACTTTTAAGGCAGCAATCAAAGAGATGTTGACGAATCCCAAGTATACGCAGCTGATTAAGGAAACGTCGACACGGTACCGTGATCAGCCAGTCGAACCATTGGAGTTGGCCACATATTGGGTGGAGTATATTGCCAGGCACAAGGGTGCACGGCATCTTCATTGCGCCAGCCAGGAGCTCAACTTTATACAGTATCATAATGTAGATGCGTTCGCTGTTCTTTTGGGCGTGCCACTGTTGCTGATTTGCTTTGTAATCAAGCTTGTTTCGAAAGTGATCGCGGGGTCAAAGGGGAAGAGAAAAGAGAAGAGTAATTGACGAAGTTGCCAATAGTAACTACTGTAAATAAATAGATAGATCAATTTTGTTATTTGAAATAAATGTTGAGCAAATTTGTTGTGTGCTTTTTCTTAACATTACAATGGGTCAAGGCAAGGGTAGGTTTTGACAGCACCCCTATCATCTCTTAACATCCAAAGTTGCCATCCTTTTTAGACTCTTTCTCTTCCATATTTTTGACAATAAGGACAACTAAGTGGAAGAAATAGGGGACATTCAAGTTTAGTCTGACACTGGCTGACAGTTTTGGTTGGCCTAGGTCGTTGACCAGAACGTTGATGGAGGGGTAACCGACAAATCTAGTCAAGAAATTCGGGACTGAGCTCTAAATTGACAGTTCGCATATGTGGCTAATGTAGTGACGAAATCTCGACGTAACAAAACCTTCGGCAATAAGTGGGAACTTCAACCTTAAATGGTTCATTAGTACAATCTAGTCCGACCGAGGTGCTCAACATCATTCTTAATCTTCTACCAGTGGATTTCATTCCAGCCGGCAGTACATATCAAATAACTGTCTGAAGCGTTATCTCTCAATAAAAACATTTTTTGAAAGTTGTGGTTAAAACGTTTTAGGCACTGATTTTTGAGTACAAGGACAAGCAAAGCAGGAGTTTCTGATTTGTTAGGGCATGTATTCTTGATTTTGACTGGCATAGACTTAATATGCTGATGGACGTGTTTGGGGGTTGCAAATGAAGTGGTGGTTTCTGGTGCAAAATCCAAATTGGATGCAATTATTTTAAACTTCATGAAGTGGGTAATATTTGCAAAAAAGGCGTTTTTAGTTGTTGTAATTGTATGTTCACTGGAAGTACGGTAATTCTTAAAACACAGCTTTATTTTCATTTCTTTAAGAAAAACTAAGTACGGGGTCTTATTACAATACTTATGTTATCCTATTTTGGTCAAAACCGTAAGAGCGGTTTTTGGAAAACTATGCAGACAAAATAGTAACAAATTTTGCAGTGTTTAGATCGAAAAATACTCTTGCTCAACTTATAATCTAAAAACTGAGTATAGGGTATTGTTCAGGGTGTTAGCATTACTTGATTTTTAAGTATTTTCCAAATCGAAAAAGGCGTTTTCGAGATATGAACAGTTTTCAAAATTAGCGTTTTCGGCGAATGGAATCGAAAACGAAGGACGCAGTTATGTCGAAAACGTCAATTTTACTCCAAGCATGCATTTTGGTTAAAATCCTTGCAGCGGTTTTCATGTAGATAAACCAAAGAAAATTCTCAAAATATGCAATTTTTTCAAAAATCCATTATAGACAATTTAGCGAAAAACTGAGTTTGCTATCGTGTTGGGAATGATCATATTACCTTAAAAATGAGTTTAGCGAAAATATGCATTTTGGTTAAAATCGTTATAGCCGTTTTCAAGTAAACTATAACTAAATAAATTCTTAAAAAACGACATTTTTCAAAAATAGTTCGTTGAACGATAATGTAGGGAAAAACTGAGTTTGCTATCATGTATTGAATGACCATATAACCTTAAAAATGAAAATGCCTAATTTTCAAAATTACCGTTATTCGATTTTTTGGTGAAAAATGGGTATGCAGCCATGTTAACCACACCTACATAAGCCCAAATATAAATTTTGGTTGAATTCTTAGATCCGTTTTCGAAAAACCCAAAATTGCTTAATACCGTTACAACGGTAACTCTTAATGTGCAAAAAACAATGGCCCCGAACTGTAAGCCACAAACTCCAAATCTGAAGTTTGAAAGAAATCCGTCCAGCCGTTTGCGCTGTAGAGCTCAAGAAGGACGGACAGACGGACAGACGGACAGACGGACGTTGTTGAATAACAGGGTAGATATACTAAACCAAAATCATTAAAAAAAATAAAAAATAATAAATAAAAAATAATAATGTTTTGATACAAAAGTTCTAAGCCCAATTTGAAATTAAAAACACTGCCTAGCATTTTCAAAATTTAATTGAAACTATAAATATATACCTAAAGCAGAATTCTCCATTTAAAAAATTAGTTTAGATTTCTATCACAACACTTCAATATCACTTATAGAAAATCACTTTACCAAAGTAGAGGGCATTGAAATAAAATGAACTTTGACCTCTTTTTATCATAACACACGATCTATAAAAAAAAACAAGAAAAGTATACTGGGGTGGGATACTGTAAGATGAAAACGTTCAATCTTTTTCGCTTAAACGAACGTTTTGCTTCATGTAACTCCAAAAACGAAAGACATTTTCGTTTCATTCGAAAGGCATACAGCGAATGCTATTCGTTTGACGTTTCTCATTAACTTTGGTTATTTAATTAGTGGTTGTGACTAATTTCTATTACACAAAAAATATGCTCGCGAACTATTTACCATTAAGCAAGCGATAGTGATGATAACGATGTGGAGGATTGTGTAAATTTAAGAAAAATCCGGAAAAATCTTCGAGATTGTTCGGATCCTCTTACGCTGCCCGATGAAAGGTTTGTTTATTATTGATGTGAATTGAAGTGTTTATTATTTAATTTTGTTTAGTTTCATTCGACGTTTTGGGTTGAATAAAAGTTCTTTTAAGTATGTACTGGACAACGTTAACCTTTGCACAGGAACGCGAAATACCTCCTCTCGCACAGAGTACACTGTCGAAGGAAAATGGAAGATGTTTTCTGCCCGCAATGTATAAAATGGCCATTAGAACTGGAAGAAAATGTTACAAAAAGCAATTTTTTCGAAAAATTTAAAATACCCGGCGTTAAGTGAAAGGTTCACAATATTTTTTTGTGCTTTCTCTAAAATGTTTATCGACTTAGTCATTGGTTGTGTTGATGGGACACATATCAGCTTGATACGTCCCATTTTAAACGAAGAAATGTTTTTCAATATTTTACAAAGCTGTTCCCATTTTTTGCGGCTTTATCCCTTCCCTGAGCATTGTCTTGGGAATTTTTTGCTTAGAAGGTATACTCTCCATCCATTCGATCATGATATTTTGTTGATTTTGTGTTGTTGTTGACGTCCTATAAGAAAGTTATTAATTAAAATAAACAAATTGTTTGTTGTACTTACATTATTGGAATGTTTACCTTTTGTTACCTACGACCAAAATATCAACAACCGAAATATTTCTTGAAAGCGGTCAGCTGAGCTGTCAAAACAACATATTTGATACATACAGCTTCTCAAACTTGAACCAATTTGTCACACCGTTTCTTAAACCCTTGCGAACGAGAAGAAGAAAACGAAAGCAGTTACATGAAGCAAATTTTCGCTTTCGCGTGATTTCTTTCGTTTATGGAAATGAGAAAATGGTTTTGTTTCGTTTTTTTACAGAATCCCACCCCTGACCCATGCGTATTTAGCAACCGCTATACCAAGCTTTTAGTTGTCAATTTAACTTTTAAGAAAATCGACTTTTTGCCAGGTTTTGTTGCAAATACTCCTACGTGAAAGAGGGAATTGGGTGGACTTAAGCTTTATAATTAAAATCCTGAATTACATTTTCCATGCACTATGGGACACCCTTTACTTTAACCCTGAGGTTGTTGTCAAAAAACAATTTGCCGCATATTTAGTTGTGGCTTACAAAGCATGTCCTCGTGAGAAAGCAGAGCAATTTCTGAGCATTCAAGAATGGGCAAACGCACGACATTTCTATTTAAAAAGTCGTCTCCAAGATCTTTTCTTTAACCGCCGGCCTTAGCAGTAGGTAAGTCACACTTTTGTAAATGGACTCATTTTTGTTTCGAAAACTATTTTAAATAACCCATTCTCCTGTGCCATTCAATATGCAAATGGACACACTCAACAAAAAAAGTTTCTACCTGCATACGTTAATTTTTTTTTCTTTAATCAATGAATCGGATGGAACTTCGTTAGAGAAAACGAACTAAACAAACCCCAGAGCAGATTCCACATCAATGTTCAGCGCTGCTGGAGGAGGAAAACACAATCTATCCACGTTATGATATCAGTCTCTTCAGTCTGTATTGTTTAGCTGCTGCCCACGTATAGCAGAACAAGATTTATGTCCTTAGACCGACCACAAGTGATGCGATACCTTGCTTACCGCATGGTCTCATTCGAACCATATGCGCGATGCAGCAATTCAAATATTTACCATCCAGAGGTATAGTACAAACCCTTAAATCTTTTACTTGTTTTTTTTTTGAAGCAGATACAGATAATCTGGTTGACATACGAGTATCTTTAATCCTTATGTGTGCACGGATGAGTCCTCTAGAGCTACAACTACGACACGAGATAGATGCACAGCGAATCTGCTTTTTTTACAATTACTTTCTATTGTGTATGTGGAAATAAATTCGACATATGCATGGGATATGACAAGATATAGAGAAGTGAGTTCTGACGGATGTAGTGTTTTGTTTGCGAAAGGGAAAATGAGATATATTCCTTCCTCTGGAATAGCACAGAGACAGCGTGTGGATGGATGGATGGACCGAGCGTGGTGTTACACTAATTTATTTGAAAAATCTCAATAAAACTGTGCTGATATTTATTTTTCAAATCGGTTTCGTCCTGTGTGTGTTTAGTAAAATGTGCACTTTTTGTATTTTTGATTGAAGTGCGGTTTTTGTCGGGCAAGTTTTAAATATCAAATATTGATGTTTGACCGTCGGGCATTTGTTTTGCCAAGCAGTCAGGTGAAATTAATCCAGGCTGATGAATGTTACTGAGTACACAATGTGTTCATGTTGTAAAAACATGTTTAGGGCCTGCGGCTTTGCGGATGCGGGAAAAAATATTTGTGCAACAATAACAAATGAATTTTAATCTAAACTCAAAACATTGTGCACTCTTTCTGTCATACAAAGCTTTGAAATTCCCTTCAAGGTTTAGTTGGTAGGTTGCTCGAAACCCCACGAAAAGGGCAGTGAACTCTCAAATAGTGGGCCAAGTCGAAAACGAGAACTTGAGGGAATTAAGAAATAATGAATGGATTTTTTAAAATGTATAGATTTGCCTGAAAGACCTACTTCGGAACGTTTCTGTGAGAAAAACACTCCATGCCAGTTTGTGAAGGCACCAATAAACGTAATTCTGTGTTCTTCAAATAGCTTTCCGACAATGTCCTCTTTTTTGTGATGAATGCATAAATATATCGCTGTTACTCAGAGAAAATTTTTCCGCGCAAGCTGCCTCCTTACGAAGCAAAAGAAACAAGCTTCGGGCAGTTCTTTTCCGCATCAATTCTTCTTCAGATTATTCCGTTCCGGTATTAACCTTAATTATTATGACTCTACCAATGCTATCTAAAACGCTATCCAGTCTAAAAAATGAGCATATGTCCTTTTTTTCAATCTCTCGCTCCCAATCTCTGATCTCTTTCATCTTTCTCTCTCAAATGGAGAATTTCACCAGATTTGGAAGACCTCATTCATAACCCCGATACACAAAAAAGGATTAAAAAGTTTCTAATTTCCGCCCAAATGCTAAACTTCCTCATATATCCAAACCTTTTAAAGGTATTTTATACTAAGTCCAGCGCTTTCGGACCCGGTCCTTTAATTTCCCCTTCCAACATGGCTTTCTGAAATTTGTTTCGAATTTGTATCCTTTGCTCTCTTAACCTTAGAGAGTGGAAACGAAGTCGACGTCATTGAAACTGACTTCAGTAAGGCCTTTGATAAGATATGACATAAAATAAACAAATAAAGAAGAAGAGAAAGATATTTGAATCAGACCACCAACACCAATGTCGGGTCTCTTTTCGTCTCTCTTTTCTTTATTTTGGTGTAGTGGGGAGAAACTCTGATATTATTCGTTTCTCTTATATGTTTGGGTGGCCGAGTACTGCTGTCCCCCGGTGGGGCTCGAACCTGCGCCGACCGCGTCACAAGCAATGACTCTACCCACTACACCATTGCCACCCTTAAGATATGACATCAATTAATCCTCTTGAAATTGTCTGCCCTTGGCTTTGAACCTATATTGCTAAAATGGATATCTTCCTACCTCGAAAACCGCTATAATAGTTTTAGCTTTAGGTCCGTACCATCGTCCCTGTTCTTAGCAAGATCTGGTGTCCTACAAGGCTGCCATTTAGGTCCCATTTTCTTCATTCCGACTATAAATGATCTTGAGAAGGTGATTCAACATTTGTCCGGCTCTCTAAATTATTAAAAATCATCTCTTCACCTTAAGACTTGTGGATCCTTCAACAAGAGCTGTATCGTTTTCCGACCTGGTGCTTCAAAAACTCCACGGAGCTCAACATTACCAAATGCCAATCTATAACCTCGGCATCATAAAGGGCGACAGGATAAAATCGGGAAGGGGGCCTGTGTTACCCTGTCAAACAAGCGCAACAAGTCTCCTCCCCGACTTTATCTTCTCCACGTTCAACCAGTCGAAATAAGTTGTAAGACCAACTCATAACTCGGTCTTGTGACCAGAAACCTCTAAGGTATATTACCTTTATTCTCCCCCTCCTTGAGTACGCTAGTCAAACGTGGTCTCCCTTTCAACTAGCCCATGTGCTTAAAATCGAGAACTTCCAACTTCGAGGTCTGCCTTGGGACGATCCTTTTATCTTGCCACCGTACAAAGACCAATATCATTAACCTGAATACCCGTGAGGAACGCAGAGACCCTGCAAACATTCTTTACATTTATCGTCTCCTCGTCAACTCTATTTTCTTTAACACGAACCACAGTAATTTATGTTGCCCTCGTCTTTTGACCAAACAAACCATGGTACCTCATATGGCTCCAATGAACCAATCTCCCGCTGCGAAGGATTAATTCAAACCTTTCAGTTTACGTTTTTAACCGCAGCACTGCCCACCTCAAACTCTAGCTCCTTTACCATTCTCCTTATTTTTAAGTCTTAATTTTTAGATTTTTCACGGCTTAGTTTTAAGTTTTTATTTTAAATCCAAGTGTTAGTTTTAGCTTGTATTAATCCAATTAAATATAAATACCTATTGTATATGGAATCGCCCTTTAAAAAAGTGTTCCCCAGTCACTCCGTAAAGTTTTTGCAGCATAAAAATTAAATATATTAACAACACAACCTCAGCGCCATCTTGTAACGATGCATTCAATGCGATCATTACAATAATCTCTTTTGCCGTGCCCAACAGCCCAATCTAAGCACAGCCGCACAGTGTCTACGTGTACACGAGACCCCCTCCCGCAGATCCACCTTGTCTGTTCTCATACAGAACATGAAGAGCACAGCGAAACCAAAAACAAAATTGGAAACGAAAAACAAATCAACGATCTAGTATTCCGCCCCGCACCGATACACACGAGACCCCCCTCCCGCAACCACACAGTGTCGACTGTCGAGTTTCACGCAAAATGTCGAGAGCGCAGCACAGCCAATAACAAAATTCGCCGTAGTCCATCGACTAGTCTGCCTCTCACACCTATATACACAAAACCCCCTCTCGTAGCAACACAGTGTCTGGTTGCATACAGAATGGAGAAAGCGCAGTGGGAACAGTAACAAAACTGCCATCGACTACTCCGCCCCTCACACCGATATACACAACCAACCCCGCACTTCCCAGTGGGGGCGAGCTGTCCTCACTGGCATAATTATGATGAAAACACTCAGCAGCAACACTCTACGCCTAACAACAACTCCTAAGACAATACTTAGCCTGATGCAATATAATTCACACCAGCTCGTTGTCGTGAATTATATTAGACCCCCAGCCATAGCCCCAGAAAATGGAGCAAATTCAGAGTTAAGAGAAGACAGTACCAATCTTGTGTACTACTGAGATTGTTCCTCAAGGGGTCTGCAGACACTTGATAAAGTTTTGGATCACTAGTAGCCTACGGGTGAACCAGTGAATTGCCGAGTCAATCGCAAGATAGACTTGTGGAACGCCGAGCCAGTCGCAAGATAGGCTTGTGGAACGCCGAGTCAGTCGTAAGATAGACTTGTGGAACGCCGAGCCAGTCGCAAGATAGGCTTGTGGAACGCCGAGCCAGTCGCAAGATAGGCTTGTGGAACGCCGAGTCAGTCGCAAGATAGACTTGTGGAACGCCGAGCCAGTCGCAGGATAGGCTTGTGGAACGCCGAGCCAGTCGCAAGATAGGCTTGTGGAACGCCGAGTCAGTCGTAAGATAGACTTGTGGAACGCCGAGCTAGTCGCAAGATAGGCTCAGAGCTAACGTGGTCATTAGACTACGAAACCGAACTGGAAGCCGAACGACCGCAGTAACCCCGATCTCCCTACCAGTCAAGGACCGAACCGCCGCCGTGGAATTGCAGCTGTAAATTTGAATCATTGAAATCAAAGAATTGTTAAAAGAATCGTAGAATTGTGTCTGGATCGTAAAATTGTATGAAATTATATAAATTTAATCATTGAAATCATAGAATTGTTTAAAAGTCAAGATCATTTAAATTTGTAACGTATAAATTAAGAAATACATAACAAAGGACTTTTTTTTGTTACCTAGAGTTAGTGTTTCTCTAGGAAGAACCTTGGCAAACCGGCGAGCTAGCCTCAGCCTCGACAAAAGACACATTACAATCTATTGCATATAATAACAATGAAGCATCGTCTCGACAAAATAAACATATTGCAAGAATATGACCTCAATCTTTCAAATCGTTCCAAAGCTACATGATCATTTTGTTTTGATGTATGATGGGATATGACACGCCCAGTTTATAACACCGCCCTTATTTATTCACTTTGAATTTGTTTGTCTTGAGTGCGTTTGTGTTTTGTGACAGGTGTCACCGCCCTGTTCCGCAACCATTCGTATAGTGCTACGAACATCCATAAAAGACCCACGGATAATTCTAACTATAAGATCGGTAAAGGAGTCTGGAAATATATGAAAGAAAAACCGACTTTTTGCATTCATTTTCATGTAACAAAGATGGACACCAAAGTGACGTCGCTAAAAATATTCGATAATGCTCTAGACCAGTGGTTCTTAACCGGTGGTCCGCGGACCACTGGTGGTCCCTGGAAGCACCCGAAGTGGTCCGCGAAGGCATCCGAAAAATATTCAGCCCTTTTACTTAAGCGTTTCTATGTTCAAGAAAAAGTGATTGAAATGCAACACGGAAGGAACTTGAAAGATATATTCGAGAAATTAATCTTGAAAATGTTTGGATCCAAAAGGCAATTTTTTCCCAAAGATTCGAGAAATTGCCATATAAACGGTTTTATAATAAGAGGTGTTATTTTGATATTCAAAGAAAAATGACATTTTTTGAGAAAAATGATCGGATATTTATTTCATAATAAAGAGGAAGGTATGCCGCTAATAATGAAAAACAACATCAGCCAAATGCCACCACGACCACGCTTACAGGACCGCATACTTTTCATGAAATTTTCCATAACAAAATCGCAAAGTGGCTGCCCTATGTCCTCGATAGACTCACGAATTCCATCTTTGAGGTCTTGAATCGACGCTGGGCTGTTGGCGTAGACCTTATCTTTCACGTGGCCCCAAAGGAAGAAGTCGCAAGTTGTTAGATCACAAGATCTCGGTGGCCAATTGTGATCACCTCTTCGAGAGATAACACGGTCCGGAAACTTTTCCCGTAAAAGATCAATGGTTTCGTTACTTGTGTGGCACGTAGCGCCGTCTTGTTGAAAGTAAACATTGTCCAGATCAACACCATCCAACCCCGGCCATAAAATATGATTAATCATCTCTCGATTCCAAAGAACGACGAGGAATGGACAAACCTGGGTTTTCTTCAACACTTTGGGCTACAGCAGCAATGTTCTCAGTTGTTCTTGAGCGACGTGCACGGGTTTTATTCTTCACATCACTAGCATATTCCAACAGCTCGAATTTTTCCACCAATTTCTGTATTGCGGTCCGACAAGATGCTTCACGACGACCCAAAACAGCTTTAGTTATGCGAACTGTGACTGCAAAATTTTCAACATTTTTGTTGTAAATTTGTATAATTTCAATACGTTGTTGAAGCGTGTATCGTTCCATTTTTAGTAATGGCGTAGTTTCTACTTGTCAAATGTCAAAAAATAACAGCTTCAAAAGTGACAGCTACCGAAATATTGGGCTTTTCAAAATAACACCTCTTATTGGAAAACCCTTTATGTACGTTACCTAAAGTTGTTTTCATCGACATATCTATTGTCGACATGCGTTTGACGCTAACTAGCGATGAACCAATGATTCAGAAGTTAGTAAAAAATCTCGTGTAATCTCTTGAACTTAACCTTTAAAATTGAAACTGCTTCGGGGGTATCTGCAACAAAGAAATGTTGTCATGTGAATAGTCATTTACTGTGTATTACCTCTTAACAGTTGGTGGTCCATGGCAAGACAGAAATTTTGTCATATGGTCCCTCATCACTAAAAGGTTAAGAACCACTGCTCTAGACTGAAACTGCGGTACGGAAACAACATCACTCAAAGAAACCGTATTCATTTGGGAGCAAAATTAACAACAACCTCTGACGTCAGTCCGAATCGCAGAATCGCAGAGCCATTTGAAGTTACAAAAAAAATTATAGAAAAGTTTATAGCTATTAAAAAGGCCAATGCGATTTCCAGTTGTCATCAGCGAAGTAAAGGGTTTTCCAAGAACAGGTGTTATTTTAAATCTTTCGGTAGCTGTCACTTTTGAAGCTGTTATTTTTTTGACATTTGACAAGTAGAAACTACGCCATTACTAAAAATGGAACGATACCCGCTTCAACAACGCATTTAAATTATAAAAATTCACTACAAAAATGGTCAGTCACAGTTCGCAAAACTAAAGTATTTTTGGGTCGTCGTGAAGCACCTTGTCGGACCGCAATACAGAAATTGGTGGAAAAATTCGAGCTGTTGGAATATGCTAGTGATGTGAAGAATAAAACCCGTGCACGTCGCTCAAGAACAACTGAGAACATTGCTGCTGTAGCCCAAAGTGTTGAAGAAAACCCAGGTTTGTCCATTCCTCGTCGTTCTTTGGAATCGAGAGATGATTAATCATATTTTATGGCCGGGGTTGGATGGTGTTGATCTGGACAATGTTTACTTTCAACAAGACGGCGCTACGTGCCACACAAGTAACGAAACCATTGATCTTTTACGGGAAAAGTTTCCGGACCGTGTTATCTCTCGAAGAGGTGATCACAATTGGCCACCGAGATCTTGTGATTTAACACCTTGCGACTTCTTCCTTTGGGGCCACGTGAAAGATAAGGTCTACGCCAACAGCCCAGCGTCGATTCAAGACCTCAAAGATGGAATTCGTGAGTCTTTCGAGGACATAGGGCAACCACTTTGCGATTTTGTTATGGAATGGTGGTTGCCATTTGGCCGATGTCGTTTTTCATTATTAACGGCATATCTTCCTCTTTATTATGAAATAAATATCCGATCATTTATCTCAAAAAATGTTATTTTTCCTTGAATATCAAAATAACGCCTCTTATTGGAAAACCCTTTAGAAAAATAAAACCACCCAACTATAGAGTGGAACGAACATTACAAATGTTTAGAACAAAGTCCTGTGCTTAGTAATGATATAATCGACCAACATTGTACTAGAACGCTCTATTACATTTCTTTAAGTTGCTTAATTTTCATGACAGCCATGCGGAGGGGTCTCCTTAAGAGTCCACCTTTCAAAATATGAATAAGATCTATTAAAAGGTCGAATCCTGCTTTGTTTATTGTTTACCAATCCTTAGAGACTTTGCCCACCTCCATCATTGACAACCTTTAAGAGCATTATAAGAGACAATAAAAATAACACATCCGGTGTCAAAAACCCATACCATCGTTCTGCCAAAAAAAAAAAACAAGCAATCAATAATTCAGCGTTTTTAAAAACCTCGAACGAAATGGCAGCCCGATTAAATTATTATTCACGACGAGGAATATTGTTACGTCAGTGAACTTTGCAAAAAGGATCTTCTTCCATTCTTACGGAATATAATCCATTCAATCAACAAATTTTTAACTTTATGCGGCTTTTGGAGTAAATGAAAATTGAAAAACCATAAAACCGACAAAAAGTTGTTACAGCACTCCAACTGAACGGAATGGAGAAAGGAGAATCCCTCTGGCAGCAGGCAGGCAGAGCTCCATAATTTCAATTTCCTTCAATTTACTTCCTCGTGTCTTGCTAGTGTATGGGTATACTCATAGGTATAACATTTCGTTCCGTTTCGCATTGCTCTTCTGTAAATAATAGAATTTGATGACATTTAACTTTTTTTTTCTCTTCTTTTCGTTAAAACTAATAAATTATGTATGACCGTGCCATTAGGATTAAAGTCGAATTCAGAAAGTGGATCTAATAACGCGAATCCCTGGCACAACATATATATCCAAACCAGACAGGAAAGATACAGCAGCATAATTGGTAAAAAGAAAAACAAGACCGAAGAAGAAAAAGCTGCGAAGTAGCAGCCAAGCATCAGCCCAGTGGTACTGCAACAGAAACAGAGTCCTTTTGCAATTGAGACACTTCACAAAAGTTACTGATGGAAGGACCTACACTGTAGGTCTGTACACCAACCAGGGGATAAACGAAGCGTAGGGGTTAGACAGTAACCTACCGTCCCGTAACCGTTGAAAAGTTCGTCTTCGCCGTTGTCGTTGAGTTTGAAGTTGTTTAAAAAAAATGTTTGCAACAAAAAGAAGTAGCGCAACGACTAAAAAACGACAAAGGGGAGAAAACAACTTTCACATCCCGCTTTGCTTATGTCCTTTTCTTGTTCTTATTCCCTCCTTGGCCCCCGAGGGGATCCAACCAGATCTACTGTGTTCCGCTTGCATGTTTCTCAAGAAATTCTTCCGCCGCAAAAACGTCTTTTTACAAACTTTTTCACCCGCAAGTTTTTCTGTCTGTTCTTCTTCGTTTTTTTTTCTGTTCCTCTCGCATTTCCTGTTTTGTAGGTTTTTTTTTTTTTGTTTCATGTTTTCAACAATGTTCGCTTTGTTCGCACAGTTTATTACACTTTTCTTTTTTGTTGCCAGGTCCAAACGCGTATGATGGAACTCGTGTAACTTTTGTGTTAAAGTTTCCCACTTTCGTTGGGTGGTGTAAAACACAAACAAACAAACGTATGTGTGGGTGCTTTTTATGTGTACAGTGTACACTGTACACTTGTGGGATACGAAACATAATGAAGTAAATCAACTAATAAGTTGGTGTTAGCTGGCAGAGCAAACAATGTGCCGACACGACTGAAGATGAAGAAGACGCAAGACGACTGTGCTTAGTGTGTTTTGTATGGATTTATAAACATGAAATACCTATTCTCTTGTTGAACATAGTTCGCGTTGGTTCTTAGAGATGCAGCGATCTGTATGCGTTCCGTCTGACATATGACTGGATAGTGGGTAATGTGCCCCGCTAAAGATTTGAATTTACCGATAAATGTGTTATCGGTTGACACCACTTTGAAGTTTTGCAATACCACACCAAACGTAAGGACCTTTTTTTATTTTTGGTTGCGTCCAAAGGATGTGTAATCTTCGAAAGATACTAGTTGCCCGTGGTACTAGCATGCACGATTCGCGGGATATGTTTCTCCAGTGCCTCACGCCTTACGTACTAAACCACACCCATGTACCTACTCTTCTACCACTTTCCCCGCGGGACTGAAGTTAGGTATTACTTTGCGGTACTGCCGTTAGGTATTTCTTCGCGGGGCTGGTTAGCAACTGATAAAAACAGCAAAGTGTAGCAGGAGCAAATTAAAAAGGCAGCCAATCAGTTTGAGTACAGAATCCAGAAGAAGGAAAAACAAGTTTATTGAAAATGACATTTAAAATTTACAGAAACCAAATGACAACGTTCAGAAAGGTTAATAAGCGCTTACATATAATGATTGTGTTCAGTTGACTTTAGATATAGTATTTCATTCTAAAAACATCACTTCCCCTGAATGAATATACACGAAATTACAAAAATATAAGTACATTAAACAAAATAATTTAGAAAAAAACAATTAATATCAATTCAAAAAGTTTTCATTAATTTTTAAGGAAATTTAGCCTTTTAGACCTAATCGAAGAGTATCAACTGAATGTTTAACATTTGCCAAACCTTTTGTGAAAATGTCTGCTAGCATTTCATCTGTTGAGACGTATTTCAGTTTGATGACTCCGCTTCTAATTTTTTCTCGAATGAACTCTGCTTTTGTTTCCACATGTTTGGTTCGGGCTGAATATGCGTTGTTTGTTGCGAGTTGAATTGCGCTTTTGTTGTCGCAAAATAGGACCATCTCTTTAGAACAATTGGGAAAAAGTTCCTTTTGAAGACGTTTCAACCAAATAGATTCCTGGACGGCAGCAACCATAGCCATATATTCAGACTCGGTGGTGGAAAGTGCAACGGTGGGTTGTCGCTTCGACGACCAAGACACAGCTGCCCCTTGCATTGTGAAAACATATCCTGTGGTTGACTTCCGCTGATCGACATCACTTGCCCAGTCTGCATCACAAAAACCTTGTATATTTGTAGATTCCTTCGAATAGATGAGTTGTTTGTCGGCAGTTCCCTTAAGGTAACGAAGAATACGTTTGACGGCTGCCCAATGAGCTTTTTCTGGATTGGTGCTGTATCTGCTAAGCAAATTCACTGCGTAGCTTATATCCGGCCTAGTTGTTTGCGCTGCAAAGAGTAAGCTACCAATCGCCTCCATGTATGGCACATTTGACATCTGCTGCTTTTCGTCTATTGAGGTTGGACACATCTTCGATGATATTTTCTGGTTGAGATCTAGTGGTGTGGATACTGGATTGCAATCAGACATACCAAATCTGTCGAGGATTTCGCGAATGTACTGGGATTGGTCGATAGCAATTGTGCCAGCTGATTTGTTGCGTGTAATTTTAATACCCAGTATGGAGGACGCCTCACCTAAGTCCTTCATTTTAAAGTTTCTGCTTAATTTTTCTTTTATAAAAGTTTCGCGCGACTCGTCGTTTGAAAATATAAGCACGTCGTCTACATATACAGCAACGAATGTAGTTTTGTTGTTATTGACGTTGAAATAAATGCACTGATCTGCGTCAGATCGCTTGAGGCCAGACTGCAACAGGACGGTATTCAAGGCTTCGTTCCAAACGCGACTTGACTGCTTTAATCCATATAACGATTTTCGGAGTTTGCATACTTTCGTAGAACCGTCATTGAATTTCTCTGGTTGCATCATAAAAATGTCTTCCTCAATTTCTCCATTTAAAAACGCAGTAACAGCATCCATCTGGCGAATACTTAAATTGAGTTTGACAGCCAATGCCAGCAAAAAACGAATCGATGAGTACCTAGCCACCGGCGCAAACGTCTCCTGGTAATCGATGCCCGGTTTTTGCGAGCAGCCCTTTACCACCAGGCGTGCTTTGTACCTTAAGATCTCTCCAGTCGTATCTCGCTTTGTTTTGAAGACCCACTTGCATTTAATTGGAAACTTCCCTTTGGGTAGTTCAACCAAATCCCAAGTATTGTTGACTTTCAGTGATTTGAACTCGTCCTCCATTGCTTTTTGCCACATTTGCGCATCCGATCGTGACATGGCCGCCTCAACTGTTAAAGGATCAATGTATTCAAATTTAACATTAAAACTTGCCTCTTTCTTTGCGTTCCGACTAGCAATTCGTTCGGACCTGCGAATTAAATCGACATCATTCTCCAAGGAAACTTCACTGACAACATCATCAGACTCTAATATGCAATCGATATACGACGAATCTTCAGCTTCTTCGATACGTAATGGGTCATCAACTTCGTAGTCATTCAGCATTTCCTCGGCAACTGGTTCATCAGCGTCTTCAACGATTGCAGCTACAACATCTTCAGCAGGATCAGACATGCTTTGTTCAATTTCATTAGGCTCAATTGAATCAATAGAATCACCAACACCAATGTATAATTCCTTGTTACATTCGCCCCCTGAATTTACATTGGATTCCTCAGAAACAATTTCTTCACAGTTTTTGTCTGTGGATGAGATGGAAGGATTAGTTAAAAGTTCTTCATCAATTACCTCTCGATTTTCCATAGTTTCAAAGAAAACGACATTCCGGCTGATCAGAATCTTCCTCGATTCCATGTTGTAAAGTCGGTATGCCTTGGACTCGTTGCTATATCCAAACAGTATGCATTCGGACGATTTTGGGTCAAGCTTTTGACGCTTCTCGTGGGGAATGTGGACCATCGCTTTGCATCCAAATACACGTACCATGGTCAAATCTGGCTTCACTTTTGACCAAAGTTCTTCCGGGGTTTTCGACATTTTACCTCTACACGGGATCCGATTGAGCAAATATGCGGCAGTTGAAGCCGCTTCAGCCCAGAAACGTTTACTCAAGTTTGCATCGAATAACATGCATCGCACTCTTTCAACAATGCTTCGGTTTATTCTCTCAGCAACTCCGTTTTGTTCCGGTGTGTAGGGAGCTGTCTTCTGATGTTGTATACCGCAAGCTGATAGAAAACGTATGAACTTATCGCTGCAGTATTCGGTTCCGTTATCGCTGCGTAGGACTTTTATTTTACGAGAACATTGATTCTCAACAAACGCTTTAAAAGTCAAAAACGTTTCGAAAACATCAGACTTCTGTTTTATCGGATACAAAAACAATTTGCGGCTGTAATCGTCTATAAATGTGACGAAGTATCTAAATCCAGAGCAGGATTTCGTGGGCATCGGGCCACAAACGTCCGAATGAACCAAATCCAAAACATTTTTTGCTCGGGTACCAACAGATTTAAAAGGTTCGCGCGTTTGCTTGCCCTTGATGCATACGACACACTTTTCTTCCAATTTGTCACAAAAATCAACACCTTTTACGGCAGTTTTAAGTTTCTTCAAATTTTCGTTACATATATGACCCATTCTTCGATGCCACAATTGACTGTCAGTTCGTGAATGTAAAGCAACTGCATTCGGACCTTGAACGTTAGAATCAGTAATAGCACAATTCAATCGGTACATATTATCAACCAACGGCGCTGTAGCAATGAGTTCATTGTATTCGTCGAAAATTTTACAGCTTTCACTCTCAAACCGAACAGTTTTACCGTTTCGAACCAACTGACTGACAGATAGCAAATTTGCACAAAGATTAGGAATATATTGAACATTATAAATTGTGGCGTTTGTTCTATTCCTGCCGTTCTGAAGAGTAATATTGATGTCGCCTATACACTCAACTGGTAGCTTTGCACTATTTGCAACAACAATCTCTTTGTATTCCGATGGTCTTTGATTTGTAAGAGACGATTTGCACATAGTCATGTGTGCCGATGCACCCGAATCGACATACCAACAATTTGTAGACACTGCGCTGTTAACCATAAACGATGTGAACATTGCCGTTTCATTCGATTTGTTATTCTGCCGTTTTTTAGACGGACAATGTCGTGCAAAATGACCGATTTCTCCACAGTTAAGACACCGAAATTTAGTTCGCGCCTTGAATTTGTTTGATTTAAATTTCGTGTGCGCAACCATTGCTTGCTCAGAAGTTTTCGAATCATATTTATAAATGAATTAAAAAAATGAACAACCATTTTTCTTTATTTTATTTTATTTTTAAATAATTCACCAAACAGAACCCGATCCCTGGCAACACCGAATCTGCAAATAAAAAGGAAGAAACCCTCGTGAGCTATATTCCTCTTTGAGGTTGTTTCATACTATATAAACACTACTTAGACATTACTGGAATTCCAGTTAACGTCGCTACATGCCAATACCGACAGCTGATATCCAATACTGCAGCGGACCCACGAAAGCTCGCCACACACACCTTCGCCATATTAGCTAAGGGGAACAAGCAAAGTATCGCACACACGACTGCGTAAAGGACTCAACACAACTCAAACTACTGACGAACGACGATCGAGTGGAACCGGCTAGCTTTAAGTTTCCCACACACACACTCAGACTTATGTGCAGCCGGCAGTCGCCCCACACACCATCAGACTTTTCGGTCGTCAAGGGAGACTGGCTTTTCAACCACCGAACCAACACACAAGCGGGAATAGGGAAAAGCCACCGCCACGCACAACCCGACGTCGCGTCGCCTTTCTCTTATTCGTATTTACACTACTAGCAGCAATTCAAATACCTACAATAATTTATAAAAATATAGCTCAGTGATCTTACTCACCACTCGGCACTAATATCGTAAATAGGTATTTATTATTTTTGGTGCGAACACTTCACAATACTACACTATCTTGCTATGGAAGCCAGTCACCAACTAACTACCACTGTTTTCTACCTGACAAGGACAACGCATCCAACTCACTCACAACTGGCAAGCAATGACGTTGCCAGCAGCTACTACTACTACTACTACGTACATTTTGTTCAGATATATTATAATATCTAAACCGCTTACCGAATTTCTTTACAATCGGCTTTCCTGACAGAAACTCGCCTCGAGTTGTAGGTTTTGCTTGTCTGCTGAAGCTGTTGAGTCTACAGTTTCTTCAGCACTGTCACTGCTACCTGATATTCCATTTGGAGGTACCCAAGGTCTAATACTGTCAGCGGGCAATACGGCTTCATAGTTCCGTTTTCGACTACGTCGAGAACCTTCCATGTCGATTACTAAATATCGATCGTTGGGGTAGACTTGTTTGACAATGAACGGACCTTTAAAAGGTGGTAAGAGCTTTTTGCTAGAACCAGTGGCCATGTCTTGCTTTTTAATGAGAACTAAATCTCCTTCTTGATAATGTCGTGGACTTTTTCGTTTCTTATCGTATTGTGTTTTCTGTTGGGTCTGAGCTTTTTCTATATTTTGTAATGCCTTTACGCGGATGTCATATAGATCTTCAATCAATTCTGCAGTGGACTTTATTTGATCTTTTAACACTGTGTCGGATCCAAACCTTGGTTGCATGCCAAACATTAGTTGACTGGGGGTTTTACCGGTGCTTTGGCTTTCGATGTTGTTTAACGCGAATTGGACTTGGCGTACGTTTTCATCCCATCTGTTTTCGTCAAGTGTGCTTGTCATAAGAGCGCTTAAAATTGATCTATTCAGCCTTTCAACTTGCCCATTCGCGCGTGGAGTAGCAACTGCGTTTAATATATGCTTGATGTTATTTTGACCGCAAAATTCTTTAAAATCCTTCGACGTAAATGAACTCCCACGATCTGATACAACAACGTTTGGTAGTCCGTACACTGAGAAAACGTCTCGCAGAAATTCTAAAACAAGCTTAGTTTTTGTAGACTTTACAGCTTTGATAAATGAAAATTTGGTGAAGCCATCAATTAACGCAATTATGTAATAGTTACCAAACTTCGATTTGGGGAATGGTCCAAGGTGATCGATATGTAGCATACTCATTGGTATATCTGGCTTTTGTATTGGATGTAAGTATCCTTCTGTTCTACCAGTGTTACGTTTGTTATATAAGCAGCGAATGCAACACGCTAGATACTTCTCCACATATTTCTTCATTTGGGGAAACCAATAATACTGACACAGTCGTTTTAAAGTTTTTTCTATTCCGAAATGGCCCAGCTCATCGTGAGCAGCGTGGACCACGCGATGTCGCATTCCTTGGGGTACCACCCACTGGGTACCGGTATTAGTCGTCCGGTATATTCGTCCTTCTCGCAAAACGTAGTCCTTGCAAATCCGTTTTTCCTCCTCAGTTCTGTGGTGTTTGGTCAAAATGTCGTGGATCTGTTTAATTTTATGGTCCGTCAACTGCCCTGATAATACCCAGTCAGCCTGTTGAATTACCATAACCGTTTCCGAACACGGGTTTCGACTCAAGGCGTCGACATGACGCATACGTTCTCCTGGGCGATATTTGACGTCAAACGTAAACTCAGTTAGTTGAAGCCACCACCTTGCGATTCGAGGGATGAGGTGTTTCTTTTCATTTGAGGTCTTCAAGGCGTTGCAATCCGTGACAACTGTGAATTTAGTGCCAAACAAATAAGAGCGAAATTTTTTTAATGTTTCAACTACGGCCATAGTTTCTAGTTCAAAAGAATGGTACTTTTCTTCCGGTGGCCTAGTTTGTCGGCTGAAGTACATAACAGGGTGCAATCGTCCATCATCTTGCTGTTGTAACAATATTCCAGCCAAACCCAATGAACTCGCGTCGGTATGCACTTCTGTTATTGCATCGCTTCTATAAATTGCTAAGACCGGAACATTACAGAGCACCTCTTTTAACTGAGTAAATGCTTTTTCCTCTTTCGGTGTCCACTCCCATTCCGCTGTTTTCCGTAGTAAGCTGGTTAATGGCTTAACTATTCCGGCATAATTTTGAACGAAGTGCCGAAAATATCCTGTTAGTCCTAGGAATTGACGTATTTGGTGCACTGTCTTTGGAGTTGGAAATTCTCCGATAGCTTTTGTCTTTTCTGTGCCTGGCTTAACCGTGCCATTCTCTACTTCATATCCCAAAAATGTGACTTGGTTCATAAGAAAAGTACATTTCTTAATATTCAATGTCAACCCTTCTTGTTTGAAAATTTCCAATGTTTGTCGTAGGGATACCATTACCTCCTCCTGAGTTCTCGCATGCAACAAAATGTCATCCAGGTATATAGCTGCTGTATCTAACTGACTTGCTAGTATTCGGTTCATTAGTCGCTGAAAGACTCTAGGAGCGTTGCACAAACCGAATGGCATGCGTTGAAATTCGTACTGCCCACTGGTAGTGACAAAAGCTGTAAATCGTTTAGAAGTTTCTTCCAGTGGAATTTGATAGTATCCCGTTCTTAAATCTAAACTTACAAACCACACACTGCCTTTCAGTTTGTCTATTTGGTCATCTATGCGAGGAAGAGGATGACTATCTTTAATTGTCTTGGAGTTAAGTTTCCTAAAGTCGATACACAGACGTTGCTCTCCATTTTTCTTTTTCACCAACAGAATTGGGGATGCATACTCTGATTCCGATTCGCGAACTATACCGTAGTCCAAGAGTTCCTTTACCATTTCGCGCACAATTGTTTGTTCATTTAGTGCCATACGATACGGGCGAAAAGTAAACGGTTGATCGTCTTCTAATAGAATCCTCATTTCACTATTTTTGGCGCAGCCCAGTTCTTGTGTATTAATCGCGATACACTGTCGATATTCGTTTAATAAGTCCAGCAATTCTTTTTTTCGCTCTGCACTTACCGGACCTACTGTAATATCTTCAGCTTTTATGGGCTCAAACACTCCAGTTTGTATACTAAGAACTTTGTTGTCGCAGTCTTTTTCGCAAATTCGGGCTCGGGCAATTACTTTATTTTCTTTGATTACCACGTCTTGCTCTGACAGATTCATTAGTGGAACATAGGAGGTACCGACTTCATTAATTCTTAAAATTGTTCTGGGAACGCAAGTCTCCTCACCTTCCTTAGCTCTTAAAGACGATTCCAAGAAGATGTCTTTGTTAACTTGTTCTGCCTGAGTTTCTACCAGTTGCAGATGTCGTGGCGGAATAACTGTTTTTCTTCGAGTAATCAAATTGACTTTGTTGGGAGAAAAGATGTCGTCAATTTTCAGATGGTCCGACGGGTTTTCTTCTATGAAAAATCTTAGCGTACTTTGAGTTTTTATTGCACAGACATGCGGTAACTCAGTATATGTACGCCCAACTAATATAGGAACGTCTTGATTATCGTTACTGACAATCACCAACTTTATTTCTGCTTCCACTCCATCAATTTCAATTTTCGCTGAAGCGGTTCCAACGCTTAGCACTATCCCATTACCATACCCTTGCAATGGAACGCAGTCGCTTGTGTTTACATCTAGTCCTATCTCCTTTGCTTTTCCTACAGTCAACAATGTACAAGAGCTACCAAAATCCACATAACCCATCATCTCGTCTCCGTTTATCTTTATCTGCTTAAAGAACTTTTTATTGCTTGAATCGGATAATCTAGTTTGTACTACCGCTACTGTTTTCGGTTTGCTGTCACTTCTTTTTGGGCATATGGCTTCCTCGTGATAGCGACTTCTGCACAGATTACAACGTTTGTCTCCAGATAACTCTCTCGCAACGCAGGTACTTGCAAAATGTCCTTGTTTGCCACATTTATAGCAAACGATATTTTTGTCGACCGCTCGTACCTTATCTTTGTCTTGTTTAGGCACATAAGTGTGATTAACTCTCTTAAAACTGGTACTGTTACTGTTTGGCTGTTGTCGTTGGTAAACATTTTCTTGACCGTTAAGTTGAGTCAAATAATGATATAAATGTTCTGGAGTCTTATATCTTCCTGCCTGTGCCGTAGTCTTAACAATACGGTCATCTATACCTCCTATAATGCAAGATACAGCTTCCTCGCCTTTAAGGCCACATGAATGAATCATTGCTAACTTTTCATGAAAGTACTTACAATAAGTTTCATCCAAACGTTTTTTACGTCCTAACATTTCAACGAGTTGGTCATGAAAGTCCCTTTTTGATGGAAATGCTTCTTGGATTTTGATTTTCCATTCTTCCCAAGAGAAACCTAAACTGGGCAGTCCCTTATACCAAATTTGCGCAAGCCCTTTTAATTTTGCCAACGCAAAATAAATAGTCGCTTCTTCAGACCACTTAAAAATTTCTCGAAGCTCATCGACTTTATGAACCCACTTAACAGCCGATTGATTTTTATCTTCTGGATCAAATTCCGGTACAGCTTCACCCTTAAAGCTCGGACCCTGATTCCTACTACCAGTTCTTTCCATTAATGCAGTAATTGCATCTGTGAACTTTTCAAACGATTCTGATTTTTGTCTTGAGTCCCGTCTTTGTCTTTTCCTTTTACGGTCACTCTTCGACTTCTTTCGATAATATGACTCATTTTCGCTCTCACTGCCACTGGTATCTAGCTCCCTACATTGTCTTTTTTTCTTGTGTCTACCCATACCAACAAATTTCGAATTTCTTTACGCAGAATTGAAGAAAACCAAAAGAAAACCACATTCAAAAGTCAGCAATAAAATTTTAAACGATATATGTAGGTATCTATAAATACTATTACAACAAACAAAATATATATATATTTTTTTTTTTTTTTTTTTTTTTTGCATGCAGGCTGCCAGCGAACGAGTTCTTTATAATATACATTGGATCTTTTATCCCACTTCTGAATTATAAATGAATTAAAAAAATGAACAACCATTTTTCTTTATTTTATTTTATTTTTAAATAATTCACCAAACAGAACCCGATCCCTGGCAACACCGAATCTGCAAATAAAAAGGAAGAAACCCTCGTGAGCTATATTCCTCTTTGAGGTTGTTTCATACTATATAAACACTACTTAGACATTACTGGAATTCCAGTTAACGTCGCTACATGCCAATACCGACAGCTGATATCCAATACTGCAGCGGACCCACGAAAGCTCGCCACACACACCTTCGCCATATTAGCTAAGGGGAACAAGCAAAGTATCGCACACACGACTGCGTAAAGGACTCAACACAACTCAAACTACTGACGAACGACGATCGAGTGGAACCGGCTAGCTTTAAGTTTCCCACACACACACTCAGACTTATGTGCAGCCGGCAGTCGCCCCACACACCATCAGACTTTTCGGTCGTCAAGGGAGACTGGCTTTTCAACCACCGAACCAACACACAAGCGGGAATAGGGAAAAGCCACCGCCACGCACAACCCGACGTCGCGTCGCCTTTCTCTTATTCGTATTTACACTACTAGCAGCAATTCAAATACCTACAATAATTTATAAAAATATAGCTCAGTGATCTTACTCACCACTCGGCACTAATATCGTAAATAGGTATTTATTATTTTTGGTGCGAACACTTCACAATACTACACTATCTTGCTATGGAAGCCAGTCACCAACTAACTACCACTGTTTTCTACCTGACAAGGACAACGCATCCAACTCACTCACAACTGGCAAGCAATGACGTTGCCAGCAGCTACTACTACTACTACTACGTACATTTTGTTCAGATATATTATAATATCTAAACCGCTTACCGAATTTCTTTACATATTTGACTTGCTGCAATAACAATGTTTTTACCGAATCACTAGTCAGTTGAGCTGACGAGTTTTCCACAGCCATTACCAAAGCTTTATAATCTTCTGGCAACCCAGCCAGCATTAAAGATGCAACAATTTCGTCGTCGATATTCAAGCCCGCTTTTTTAACCTTAATCGACGTCATAACCATTTTATTGACGTAGTCTTCCATAGATTCACATTCGTTCAACTTCAATTGAACTAATTGTTTCAGCAAATCTACCTTTCTGCACAGACCGTTGTCCTCAAACGCACTTTTCAGGCTGTCCCATGCACTTTTTGCCGTCGTTGCATCAGCTATGTAGGAATAGTTTTGCGTTTCGAGTAGCAAAATCAATTCCGACTTAGCCTTGAGATCATTGGCTAAAATCGCAGGCGTTGCACTTGCTCCTGGTTCAGACTCTAGACAACTCCACAGGCCATATATGACTTGGCTGCAATCTTCCAAACGTCATAATTTTCTCTGCCCTTTAACTTCTCTACGCAGACGACACTTGAAGTCATGTTTGGTTATGTTTTTTTAATCCACGAAAAAACTTATTGGAAATTGATCATCCGACAAAGAAAAAGATAAAATCGTTTAAATAAAATGTTTCTAATTATTATTTTAATTTTATTTTGTGGGATCTGGGCCCATAACCTGATAAAAACAGCAAAGTGTAGCAGGAGCAAATTCAAAAGGCAGCCAATCAGTTTGAGTACAGAATCCAGAAGAAGGAAAAACAAGTTTATTGAAAATGACATTTAAAATTTACAGAAACCAAATGACAACGTTCAGAAAGGTTAATAAGCGCTTACATATAATGATTGTGTTCAGTTGACTTTAGATATAGTATTTCATTCTAAAAACATCAGCAACTCATGCTAAATCATCAACGTCTGCCACTTCGACCCTTCTTAGTCTTTCGGCTCTTCTTAGTTCGTTTTGTACGCTCGTTATGTATGAACATATTTCCAACCAGTTGTCTTCTGAGCTCAACATACGCTCTATTTCGTTGGCGAGAATGTCGATGGGAATCATTCCCGCAATAACGCAGGCTGCTTTGTCCGAAATTGTTCGGAATCCGCTTATTGTTCTTATTGCGCAGAGCATGTATGCTAACGAGAGCTTCCTTCTTGTTTTCTTCGTTGTAAGAGCCCCTGCCTATAGACTTCACATAGCTCTTTCAGCTGGAACTGCGACTTTATTGCCTCGCAGATATCTCTCTTAGTGGTGACCTCGTCGATATCCTTGATTTCTATCGTGGATCGGTGTGTCAGTGTCCGGACCTCCGTGTTGGCGCCGAGAGTTTCCCCGAGTATCCCCTTGAACTGCTCGGTTTTCTCACCTTGCTTCTTTAGTTCGAAGAGGAGGTCATCTTTTTGGGTACGTCTTATTCTTGTTACCGACTCCCACAAGTTGCCAAGCTTGGGATCAGCCTTAACCTTGCGTAATATCTCCGCAAACGATAACTCTCCCTTGGCTGCTACCACAATTGCATCGGGTCGCGTATTCTCTTTGGTGGTGAAGTCTGTGAGCTATTATTTTTTCTTATGACTTCCTTGGCCATGTCATCGTGCATCTCAATTGCCGAGAGCTCGTAGAGTGCCTTAATGCTTTCGATGGCGTCTCTCATTGGTTGGTGAATGGAGCGCCTCTTGCCATCTTCTAGCATTTCCACTAGCGTTTTTATTTGTTCTCCCAGTTTATGAAAGACTGGCTGGGTGATGAATTGCGGTTCCGAAGCTGGACGCTTTGGGGGAGCCTCACCTTCCTCCATATTAATTTGAGGCGTGGACGCCTTAACAATGGGTGATCTCTGCAAGGCAGAACTTCTCTGGAAGAGGTTCACATAGTTCTCCCCACTTTCTTCGTTGGTGTTTTTTTTTTGGTTTGTTGTCATCATGTCTATTGGGGCCCCACTCAAAGCCGTTATTCGGTTTTGCAGTCATCTTATGATCCCATGGTTATCTATGCAAGCAGTGAGGCCATGCGAGGGTTGACACAAGCCCTTATGGGGTCGTGTGCCAGAGCCAGATCGGTGCTAAACAGGAATGTTTCATCTGTACCTACACCACCAACTTAATGGCGACGAAAAATTGAGCGTTCTTTGAGGCCTGCCAGGGTTTTAACGGGACGGGGGCGCTTGCAGCATTAGCCTAAAAGCCATTTCCGCAAAACTTCACTCTTGCTTACTCAGGTAACAGAATACTACAAACGTCAGCCCTCATAGCTGTCATTCCAATTGTTTTTCCAGTATGCCATAATTAAGACCTTACTGGGCTCAGTCTTAATGTTTTAAGGTAATTCTTACCATTTATTTTAATATAATACTAGTCCGTGCAGTCCCTTTATGGTGAAGAAACTGCAACTTTCACCTTGTGGCGGGTACCGCCGGATCTCGCCATTTGCTGTATCCCTCGTTGTCACCTTGTGGGTGGGGAGCACTTACTTGGAAGACGGTGCTTGCTCGTCTTGTCGCAGAGAGTTCATAGGGGTTCCTTTGACCTTTTCAGCCAAGCCCTCCTTCTCCGCCCATCTGGTTGGGAAGCTGCTTATTGGGTTTCGCAGTTAACCTCCTCCTCCTCCTTCTAGGGTGTTCCGTTAACAATGCTTTATCATATGTATTACCTCAGCATCATTCAGGGTTGAACACGGAACACGAATGGATTTTAGTCGCCTCTTACGACAGGCATACCTTACCTCAGGTCTATTCTAGCCCCGACCGGAAGGGGCAAGGCATAAGTAGCTATGCCATGGAATGTGTCGCGTACGCTGCCACAACGGGCAGGTAGATAGAAAGCACGCCAGCTTAAGAAAAACGCTGATGGCGGTAGTGATGGATAAAGAAGGTCGACATTCAACTTTTGTGTCCGTTGACAGTTTTGCAAAGCACATTCATGTACACCAAATGCACACTCAATTGAACGCCGTGTACATTTACATATGTGCAATGTTGTACCTCTCAGCAGAAGCTGGTAAGAGCAAAGTTTTTAAAGGATAGGCACTGTCCCCTGAAATAACTGCCTGAGGTCATGAGATGACCTTAAATCATGCGATGACCTGAAGTCATGCGTTGACTTGAGGTTATGCTTTGACTTGAGGTTATGCTTTGAGGTCATGCGTTAAGGTCATGCGATGACCTGATGCCATTCGTTGAGGTTATGCGTTGACCTGAAGTCATGCGTCATTCCATGACCTCAAAAAACTACAATTTAACAATTCTACAGGCAAATGTTCCCAACAAAACGATTACACAGCCTAAAAAGATGGATCTAAGTTTTGATTCTCAATGATTGTACTACCTGTAATTGTAAACCTAGATGTCGCCACAACTACGAGTTCTTACTTTGCAGACTCTGTAGTCCCAAATATGATCTTGATGGTGGAGGGTATTTGGAATTCTGTGCACTAATACATATTAACACTTTTACTTGAGCTCGGAGTTCATAGCTGGGGGACACACACTCCTAAGTTATTAATTTGTTCTATCTATATATATAAAAATTGTGCGAAAAATGTATAGTGATTCATCAATTAAGAACGGCTGCGCCGATTTGGCTCAAATTTATTTTCAGTGGTTCGTAATTACCATGAAAATTTTGTTATGAAAGAAAATTTTGGGAAAACCCTCCAAAAAAGTGGAATTTTTTGTGCAATTGTTCCGGAATGGCTTTTCGAATGGAAAAATAGAAAATTCTTAGTGGAAAATTTGGAAAATTACGGAAAAACACAAAAAAATTGAATTTGTTTCGACGTTTGACGTTTAGGTTTGAATTTTTGCATTTTATCACATGATTTGATGATTTATAGCTTTTGGTGAACATTATATAATGTTCACCCTGCGTACTGTAGATGGTGTGCTGTGCCCCACTTTTTCATCCCTCGAACCCTGACGACATTTCATCACAGAGTTAGCACGACAACTTCGAATTTCTATATTGAAATTAACGACAAGATGCGCAACGAAGCGTTATTTCTGATCAAAGACATGAGAGTACTCATATGCGGCAGTCTGCTGTCAAAATGGGGAATGCCAACGCCAATGCGTTCGATGCACGATGCATTCAGTAGCGAATTGCAACGGAGGGAAGAGATCGGGATGAGCTGGCCGAAAGAGTACAAACAAATGTGCAGCTGTTGAATGCCGAGCAGAAGAACGTGTACGATTCGCTGATGAGGGTTGTTGACAATGAAACGGGAGGCATTACTTTCCTGATGCTCCCGGTGGGACAGGCAATACATTAGTCATTTCATTGATTCTGGCAACAATTCGGTCAAGATCTCAGATTGCGTTGGCTATTGCTTCCTCTGGCATTGCTGCCACACTGTTTGAAGGCGGTCGAACTGCATATTCCGATTTGAAGCTGCCGATGAGCCTTATCAGTTATCACAGTTGACAAGCCAACTTGCACAATGGCCAAGAATTTAGCGATTTGGACTAGTGAACGGGCAATACTAGCAGCGAAGAATAAGGACGTCGATAACTTGAATTTGATAATTCAAATCGCAGGAGAATTGCATTCGTACAAATCCGTTGACAGCGCGACCGACGCGGGTGAAGCGACCAACTATCCGACGGAATTTTAGAATTCGCTTAATGTGTCAGGAACTCCGCCTCATAATTTACAGCTGAAGGTGGGATCGATTCTAAATCAGCCGAAATTGTGAAACGGTACGCGGTTGTCCGTCAAGAAACCTATTAACAATTTGATTCAAGCGACGATCATCAAGGGCAAAATCAAAGGAAAGGAAGCCCTTATCCCAAGAATTCCTATTATTCCAACTAGTCTTCCATTCCAGTTCAAGCAGATTGGAAGTCTGTGGGATTAATCTCAAACTTCCCTGTTTTTCGCATGGTCAGCTGTACGTTGCCTGTTCGCGTGTTGGCAAACCGTCTTTTTTGTTTGTTTTTGCCCCGGAAAACAAATTGAAAAACATGGCTTATCATATCGCTCTCTACTCACTTCGATTCATTTCAAATAAATTACATTGAAATTTTAACTATTTGTGTTTTATTATCACTGAGTTTATCTGAAGGCGTTAAATTGGGGCGAGACGAAGTTCGCCGGGTGCGCTAGTTTTCTATAATAATGTTGTTTCCAAATCCTATAAATAAAGATCTGGTGACGAAAATGTTAACATTCCCCTAAAAACTTTCCAACTATAGCTGGATCGATGATAACTCAAAGGAGGTTGTGCCTATCCAACCAGAGTCACCCCAGAAGAAACTTTTTACTATATACCTATAGCCTCAAGTATCTACATTTCATCAACACCATAAAATGCCCACACATAAGAGAACTTGTAGCCTTACTCTAAGGACTTTGTAAAACTCGAACACCAACCCCAAACCATTCTCCCAAGGTCAAGACCCACATTAACTCATCTTCGTAATAAAACTGCTTCAATTTTTAATGCAACATTGCCCATCCTTCCAGCCGCAGGTCTTAATAGTTTCAACATTCATCTCATCCCTCCCACCGAGGCAGAGCTAAAAGAAAACCGCTTGACTTCATAGAAGTTTATACTTCGATAAGTTCGAAAGAAAACCAAACTCATGCTTAATATCTTGCTGACCGAAAAGTTTACCCAAGGTACCTACATCGCATCGCATCAAATAAAAAGGAGAAACCGAATCAAAACTAACCACCTCTGACGATAATCCTTTGGAGCAGTGTTCTTGTGAAAATTGATGTGGATACCTACTCTAACCGAAAATAAAAGTCGAAACCTCTCACTGAGCATATCGATGCTCTGCTGTTTCGTTGTATATCGGGCTAATAAGGGTTACATGCGCTTAAAGTATCCCTCCCACGCACACAAATGGGGTAACCCATCCCTCCCGACTGCTCCTATCAATTTTGATTAAATTCCAGTTTAAGAACATCAACGTGTTAAAGCTGATGATGTGAGTGAGAAGGGCGAGAGCATAGTGTCGATAGGATAGGTTACACGTTTTATCAAACGCTCACGCTATACGCATCACGCCGGCCGGCCGGGCGCACTCCCCCGCCCCATAGCAATGTCAGTCGGTTGCCTTGCGATAAAATGGATTTTCCTTCTTCAAAATTACTTTTCGCTCATCCCTTTATTTATGACCTTGCCATCGGTGTGTGTGTATAGATAGAGATACCGAGCTGCCACAGCCACCCTTCTACACACGTATTATCCTGCAGAAATCAAATTATTCATTACTCAACTTAATTCGCCAGTCCCTGCTCCCTGTTGAAGAGGATGATCGGACGGATGAATGAATAGCTAGCTGGCTGTTGGTTGTTGGCCGACGATAGATGGACGGATGGATGAATGATGACTTGGCTGTCCAAGGACCCAAAAAGACACAAACGAGCCGAAATAAAATTTGACCATCCAAGATTTCATTAGGCTCAGCATTTCATGTGGGTCATTGCGTCAAATCTCACATCTGCCACGCCACGTTGCGTGTGTTTGTATGTGGGCATCGTTCCTATCAAATTTTTAGTCTACCAGTAACAATTACAAGGATACGTTTATTAGGCTCAATAGCATCCGGTATGAATATAAGGTAAATAGGACATAAAACGCTCCATAGTTGGTATACGCGCCCAACAACACCATTTTGTGTCATAGTAGTGGTCTTCCTTGACGACTTTTGTTCTTGAATCGTGATTAATTTTTTTTTCTGCTGCTCCTACACTGGAACATGAAAGCTTTTAATTAGTCCTTCTGTTGTTTAACGATCACATTGCCTACGACTACGTCGTATAATGGAAGTGGAACGGTTTTAATTAATTAGGCAACTCTTCCTTTCGTCGTTTTCTTTGTTTGCTTGCTGGTAGCCCAGTCCCAGGACACACATAGTTTGGAGCACATAAAGTTGCGCGTGTGTGTCCTGCATGCGAGGGCCGTGTGTTCCGTGTAATGTGTGTAATGGGTGGTGTGTTACAGATGGCTTCTACCAGATAATCAAGGTCGATGCCATATTGTGTATGGGGTTGGTCGGTCTTTGGTCGTTTACGTCCGAGTGAGGTTGCCAGTTTTTGGAGTAATCAAAGTGTAACCTTATTTTTGGTGCAGCAATTAATATTTTGCCAAAAGGGACAAAGTGTATTTATAACGACCAGAGCAAGGACCTACTGGTTTCTTCTACTTAAGTTGAGAGATTTTAATCCGTACGTTAATCGGCCGAGGATGGGTTAATGGGTAATGCATGCACACAGTGAGGTTGTTGATGTTGAATGAATGATATATGAAGCAGCTCAGAAGTTAGAACGGGCCAGTTTTTTTTTTTAATCTGGGATTTCCTTCGTCGTTCTACAAAATTAAAGGTCTTACACTTGCCCAACTTAATGATGATATACAGATACACGGTTGAGCGGTTTTGTAGGTCGACAACATCGCCGTCACCTGTTCAACAGTAATAGAATTGAACTTAAAAGCAAAATGCTCGACTACAGCGCTACCTGGTGAAAACTTTCCTATATTTCTTTTATCCTAAACCATCCCTGGTGGGCCAAATACAAATTTCTTTAAAGTGAACAAAATTAATTTTTTTCCAGGTATTCCAATTTCCAAACATTCCCAATAATTATGGAACACAACGTCGTCGTTCAAGTGGCTGCCTCGGCTGGCTTCGCAGTAGCGCATTCTGTCAGTCCAACTTTTGAAGACCTTGTTGATGGTTTTGGGCTGTATTGCTTGGATGATATTAGCCTTATGTGCTTGAATCGTTGTTGGCATAAGATCGTTTCTTTACGGTTGCCCACAAAAATAAAGTGCACGACTGGATCGCACGAAACTTTCTCGTTCGTATCATCAGTTTGGTTGGTTTATTTTTCTTTTATTATTCTTTATATGCTATTAAACAAGATTTTTCAAATTGGTGATGCTGGTAGGTGGCCATGACTCGAAGTAGGTTTGTGATGTAAGAATTCAGAGATTTGTTTTTGAATTTGCACGTGAAGTCCGGTTTCTGATAGTGTAGACTCCAGTTGGTTGGAATTATTTTAATGTTCATGATTAATATGGTTGAAAAAGAAGAAGTGGGAAATATTTGCTAAAAAGGTGTTTCGAGTAGTTGTGATTACATTTTAAGTGGTAGTGCGGTAATGTTTATAAGACGGCATTATTTGCATTTCTCTAAGAAAAACTAAGTACGGGGTTTTATTAACAATACTTAGATATGTTATCGTAAACAAGCATTTTAGTCAAATTCTTTAGAGCTGATTTTGGAAAATAATGCGTACAAAATAGCAACAAATATTGAAATGTTGAGTTCGAAAAATAATCTTACTCAACTATTTAGCTAAAAATTGAGTATAGGGTATTATTTACGAAGTTAGTATTACTTGGTTTTTAAGGTTTTATCCAAATTGAAAATCAGCGTTTCCGGTGATTCGAACAGTTTTTTTTTAAATCAGCGATTCCGGTGGTTAGAATCGAAAATGAAATGAATGACGTTTAAAACGTCAATTTTACTCCAAGTATGCATTTTGGTCAAAATCGCTTTAGCCGTTTTCATGTAGGTAAAACAAAAGAAAAACAAATTCGCAAAATATGCCTTTGCTATCGTGTTAGGAGTGTCCATATAACATAAAAAATTAATTTTTGTTACAATCGTATAGACTGTTTTCGAGATAAGGCCACTTTCAAAAGTACAGTTATTCGATTTTTAACCGAAAAACTCCATGCTATGTTAACCTCAACTACCTTAGCCCAAATATCAATTTTGATTGAAATTAGGCCAGCACCTAATCGCTTCAAAATGGATTGGAAAACAAATCAAGATGAAGTCTTAAAACTAATAAATAATTACTCCCAATTTCAATGCCTGTGGAATTACAGGAGCATAGAATACAAAAGGCTCGATTACAAACGGAATGCTTGGGCTCAACTTTCAAAAGAATTCGGCAAAAGTGTTGAGGACTTAAAAAAAATATCAGATACTTGCGAAACGCATACGTACTGGAAAAGAAAAAAGTCGATGACTCCAAGAAATCTGGGTCTTCGGGCAGTTCGGTTTATCGCCCACACCTTTTCTACTTCGAGGAGTTAAACTTTTTGGACTCAGTCATTGTTTTGAGGAAAACTATATCAAATTTTAAACAGGTAAGTAGCTATGTATGAAAAAATGTATGCGTGCAATTACGTTAATGTTTTTTTCCTAGGATAACATTAATGAAACAGAGGAAGATTTGGAAGATTCGCATTTGGATGTGCCCGATGATCCTGACACTTTTTGTCAAACGCCATCACCTGCTCGAAATACAAACCATACATTTGCATCTACACCAGCATCAACATCTGCAGCGTCTTCCTCTTTTAAGCGAAAGACATGCAAAAGGCAACGCCGATCATCTCTGTCAAAGTTTGATTACGCTATTGATGCAATTGTTAAGCATGCGACGAAGACGCCAACTCAAGAGTCGAAACATTCCTCATTTGGACAGTCTGTAGCTTTTCAATTAAGACAGCTGACACCGTATGAAGCTACAGTCAATATGAGCAAGATCCATCATCAACTTTCTCAAGCTATTCTGCAATCTATCTGGAACAGTAACTTAATTTCGAACTCGCCAGAGCGATCATCATCTTGCGAGAACAATACAAGTGATATGCTGCAATCAGCACTTCTCGATGCCGACATCATCCAATTCTATGATGAGAATTGATCTTTTATTAATTTACTCTTTTACTCACTTTAAACTTTTAGTTGTAAGTTTTTCTTTAATGCTTAAAAATAAATATGAAAACAAAAATTAAGAAATGGTTTGTCTTTTTTATTTTGGCCCATTAATATGGAACGTCGCCATCCGTGACGCAATATTTTCTTACATTTTCCCTTACTTCACATGCATATTTATATCTATTGTGTTCTTGGGTAGTCAAAGGTGTTATGGTTTCTGGCAAAGCAGTGGTGTTCCCAAAAGCCATCTCGACAGTTAACCGCGCCCGACTTAGGCGATAGTTGAACACTTCCTGGGATGTGGTTAAATTCGCATCTCTACCATAGGGCTTCATGAAGTTGCGATCTAAGCCAAAAATCAATGAAATAAAATTGCGTTTTTACATATTGACCCTTTAAATGCCTTGGAGGTGGGATGTTCAACTTTCCGTTGGTAAGTGCTGCAATTCTTCATTACAACACATCGATATAAATAAATTTGCTGTGTGCATCGACAACAGCAAACAAAACGATGCTAAAAAATCCCTTATAGTCGAAGAAATCAGATCCTGACTTGGGCGGAGCTTTGATCCGTAATGCTTGCCGTCAACCGCACCTAAAGTATTCGGAAAATCCCAAAACATATCGAAATCTTTTGCAATTGAAGACCATTCTTCTTGCGTGATACATGCCTACAAAAAAAAATAATTAAAACAAGGAATACAGGTAAAAAGACAGCGTATTACTAGATATTGGCTTTCTATTGCGTTGTTTATGGCATTTAGTACATTAACATTTTAGACACTGTCTTTCGGGAAATATGTGACAAAAGAGATGGATTCTCAGAGACCTATATGAGTCGCCAGTAGCAATGTATCTCAGAGTTATGGCAAGTCGTACTCTCGATGTGATCGCATACCGAATGAGAGTATCTGCCTTTTTTATTTCCAAATCCATATATGTGCAATTTTGAAATGAAATAAAGTCAATAACCAAATTAAAATTGTTATCTTACCAGTGCGAGAACCTCCTCAAACTTATCGATAGTCATTCTGCAAAAGTTACGATACTCCTTGTCATCTTCCCACAAAACATCTTTTAATAAATGTTGTTCCAAACTCTGTAATTCCCTTTTCTCCAAAAATGGATTTACCCAAAACTGAGCGCAAGAGGAATAAAAATGATATTTGGTTTTATTAATGCTACTTTTTAATTGACAAAATATAATTTATGTTTAATAAACTTAATTCCGAATTTTATTGACTTCACCACCACTTTTGTTTGATTTTCAAAATGTGATTATTGAAGAATTATATTGAAGAATTTCCCTGGTAGGTAAATTGCACAATTTGTAGTAGAGCTGCAGCGCAAATATAATAAAACATGATATCAAGGTAGCTATCTAGTCAATGGAACGCGGCCACTTACAGGATTTGTCAGTTGACAGTTGTCATTGTAGATAGCTACACAGGGGTTTGGAGTTTACTCTCTTTTTTTTTAAATAAAACTACACACACATTTGGCATATCTACTCCTTTAACAACCATAAATGAATAGGCATAAATAGTCTGTTCCTTTACTTATGTAGTAAAAATGCAAAAGACTGTCAAAAATCAAAATCACAGTGGAGGGGATAAAATCTCTCTCAGAGAGGGAAACTTACGCAAAAGTTAAGGAACGCTTTTGTAGTAACCTATGAAAAATGGCAGATAGTTCATATGCGAATATTCCATCCAAATGCCAAACAGAACCATAAATTCAAATCAGCTGTCAATTTTCAGGCGACTGACAGTTGTTTCAATTCTTACGCAAAGAAACTTATTGGGTAAAAACTAGTAAGAGGGAAAATATCGTTGAGGGACGACAATTGAGTAAAATGCGTAAGAATTCATAAGATTTAAAAGTAAAGGAACAGACCTATTGTGAGCTTCCATATTTGACTTCCGAAATGTCAATTCGGACGCACGTTTTTGGGTTGTTGCTTTCTAAAACTTTGTGGAAAGGGTTTGCGGCTGTAAATTAAGTGTGGGATAAAAGCTGTATAAATTCATACATATTGTTTATCAGATAGATGTCCTTGTCAACAAGCAATCTAATTCAAAATCAAGATTTATGCTCATTACAGATTGAGCTGTCTTCTCTAAAACAGCAACAAACGCTTTAATTAGGATGACAGCATATCACTCTCAAGTGGAACATGCTCTCAAACAATAAATGCTTGGAAAATTATCCCTCGATGCTTAATCTTTAATTGGCTGCATAAAAAAAAGTACAGTCATTGTTAAAATTTTGAACGATCCTTCCAAGTTAATATTATGCATATGAGTTAAAAAAAAAAGAGAGAAACAAACTCAATCACCCTAAATGGATTCTCTAGATGGATGTTACAAAAAAAACATGAGCAGCAGTAAATATATAAATACCCAAAAGGACATTTTTATAGACCATAAAAAGATTTTTGTCCGCTGCCATCACCGACTTCCTGTCTCGATTGATGTTGCTATTCCTCTGCCATTATCCTTTGACTTCATTCTTTCTTATATACAAAAAGAAAACAACGGCATAAAATATGGCATTGCAACTTTATTTTTTGCAGCGTACCTACCTACCCCGCACCGCAACGCCTCTTGGATAATCGAAATAAATAAGATAAGAGACGACGCGTATTTTTTACCTTTTTTATAAATCACAGGGATAATAAAAAAAAATATATATAACGAAATTTTAAGAAAGGGAATTTCGCATTCTATTGTGCTTTGGTGCAAAGGTGACGATGATAAAAATTACATTTTTGTTTGCGGTAGTAAAAGAACACGCAAAGAATTAGTGCGCATTTTGGTGGCATCCTTGGAGATTTATTTAGCTCGCGCGCCCTTAGACCGGGGGAGTGAATTAAAAAAAAACAAAAAAAAACAGCAGTCTTCTCCATTGGATGGGATGATAGAGAACTTTATGCTGGGGTCGCAGCCATCTCCTTTTGCAAAGATGCCGTTAAGTCAGCCTGCCCTAGGCTGGCAGGGCAGCTTTCTTCACATGAATTCATGGCGCCTTCCTTCACCCGGAAGGATTTTCTCGTGAGGATGATAAAAACAAGTAACAGAGATGGAAAAGGCCATTTGTCACAGCCGATGTGATAATTTGGTAACAGTGTGAGGTGGCCGTTTTTTTTTTTTTTTTTAATTTAGAAAAAACTCTGCTTAAGAATCTGTGCGTTTTTATGGCAATGTCGAAATGAGAAACTGGGGATTTATCTGTAATAGCAACAGGGAGGATTACGAAGAAACTGGAGCATATTTATTGAAATGCGTGCTCGCGCGAGATGGCTTAGTCTTTTGGCGGGTTTTGTTTTTATTTCCCCGAAAGCAGTGCCATTTTTGCAATCTCCTAAGGCAGTTGGAAACAGAATGCGTGTCACTCACTAATTTAGATTGCGGATTAGTGCGGCTCACTTTTGAGTCTCTTTGAAGGTATGATTGAGGTCTTATGGCTATGAAAACAAGGGGGGTAGGTATTTGAACTTGGTTGGTGGTGGTTTTTATAGTTTTTTTTTTGGACGCAAATCTTGGTCGCTTCTTGAACATAGGGTGGCTTGACATGTTTGTAGAGGGCGTGGTAAAAAAAACAATACTTCAATTGTGATTAAGACAATTCTTCTTCACGGAAGGCCCGTAAACGAACCACAATTGAAGCCGTATAAGAAGACTGATTCACAGCGTGATTGATATCTGTAAAGGTTGGTTTCTTTTTCATGTATAGGTGTAAAAAATCATTGCAATGATCATGTTAATTCTAATTCTAATTATAATCTTCTCTATACATAAAAATGAATTGCTGTTCGTTAGTCTCGCTTAAACTCGAGAACGGCTCAACCGATTTGAATGAGTCGGAAAATTCTCAACAGGTGGCGTTGTAGGCACACATTTCGTTTTTCATTGGGAAACACACTTTGAAAAAAAAGAACTGGATAGAAATCGAGTAGTGACACTTCAAATACAGAAAAAAAATTGTTGCGGAATTGTGCAATTGTTCCGGAATGGCGTTTCGAATGGAAAAATATAAAATTCTTAGTGGAAAATTTGAAAAATTTAGGAATAAAAGATGTTTTGCATTTTATCGCATGATTTACAGCTTTTGGTGAATATTAGACGCCCTACACCCTTCGATTCCCTGCTGACGATATTTTGCACTTAACGACGAGATGCACAACAAAGCGTTAGTTCTGATCGAGGAATGCCAACGCCATATCGTTCGATGCACGATGCATTCAATCGCGAATTGCAACGGGAGGAAGTGATCGGGATGAACTGGTCGAAAGAGTCCAAACAAATGTGCCGCTGTTAAATGCCTAGCAGAAGAACGTGTACGATTCGCTGATGAGGGTTGTTGACGAAGAAACGGGAGGCATTTACTTTCTAGATGCTCCCGATGGGACAGGCAAGGCAAGACATTCGTCACTTCGTTGATTCCTTACAACAATTTGGTCAAGATCTCAAATTACGTTGGCTGTTGCATCTTCTGGCATTGCTGCCACACTGTTGGAAGGCGGTCGAACTGCACATTTGGAGGCAGTTGTCTATGATATCGCTCTCCGGAGATTATCGTCAAACGCTTCCCGTCATCCCGAAATCTACTTCTGCCGATGAACTCAATGCATGCATGAAATCGCCTTTTTTGTGGAGGCATACCAAGAAGTTAAAACTGACTACGAACACAAGAGTCGCATTCCCGAATTCTCGAGACAACTGCTGGCACTTGGCAATGGCCAGGTTGCTGTTGATGTGAGTTCACCTTCACATCATCGACGGAGAAACTCATCACCAAAGTGTTCCCCGGCATTGCACAAAATTATAAAAATCTCGATTGGATTAGTGAACAGGCATTACTAGCAGCGAAGAAAAAGGACGTCGATAGCTTGAATTTGATAGTTCAAATCGAAGGAGAATTGCATTCGTACAAATCCGTTGACCGCGTGACCGACGAGGATGAAGCAACCAACTATCCGGCAGAGTTTTTGAGCTCGCTTTATGTGCCAGGAACTCCGCCGCATAATTTACAGCTGAAGGTGGGATCGATTAGTATTATGTTGCGGAATCTAAATAGTTCGAAATTGTGCAACGGTACGCGGTTGTCCATCAAGAAACTGATATGAAAAATTTGATTCTCAAAGGAGAGGAAATCCTTACCAAACGAATCCCGATTATTCCAACTAATCTTCTCTTCCAGTTCAAGCTGATTCAGTTTCACGTTCGATTGGCTTTTGTGAAAACAATCAATTAATTGCGAAGCCAATCGTTGGAAGTCTGTGGGATTAATCTCGAATTTCCCTGTTTTTCGCATGGTCAGCTGTACGTTGGCTATTCTCGTGTTGACAAACCGTCTTCGTTGTTTGTTTTTGCCCCGGAAAACACATCAAAAAACATTGTTTATAATATCGCAAAATTGAAATTTTAACTATCTGTGTTTTATTATCACTCTGGAGTTTATCTAAAGGCGTTAAATTGGGGCGAGACGAAGTTCGCCGGGTCCGCTAGTAAGTATATAATTATTAGAGGGTTGTTCTAGTACTTTTGTGTATCAGTTTTATGTACTTTTAGAGTTTATTGTTTGGTATCATTGTTTTTTATTCGAAGTTAAATGTCACAATCCCCTAAGTGTCAAAATGACTTTCCGGCATTTTTGGCAGTAAAATTATCACATAATATAACGAGGGGACGTTCGGTTACCTAGTTTGTGTGAAACGTCAACTAGATTTGCCTCGACTAAGTATACGTACGCGTGAACTAAATTTAGTTGTTATTATATACGTGTGGTTTATTTTTGAATTTTGACGCTTTAAAATGTCAACTGAGTACGTAGGTAGGATTTTCTTCACTAGATTTGTCGGTAGCCCCATAAACGTCAACTGCAAAAACTAATCGCGTGACATATCTGGGCCAATAAAAACTGAAACACATCTAGTCAGTCAGCTGTCAGACTTACTAACTAGGTTTCCGAACGTCCCCAATGATATCTTCTTCTCTGTCAAACTGTATCAAGGATACAACCTTAGCTTATGCAGGACTTGCTTTCAAAAATGAGTTCCGTTTCAAAATCCTGCTTCAACTACCCAATTATTGAGATTATCAACGTAACGTGAACATACCCAATCTCATCTCCTTCAAATCTGAAAACTGCAATGTGAAATCGAAAATCATCCACCACCTTCAAACGCAATCTCGTTTTTATGCGATGGATAAATTTAATATCCCCTTTGCGTTGTTGCCACAAAACCGAGAAAATTTGCCCAATTAACCCAATACAGCGCACAGCGCACTGAACTTCGCTCTCTGATTTAGTGGTTCGATAACGTTTCGCCTGAAAACGCCAATGAATTTATGTCCTTTCTGACGTCTCAGAACTTTATATTATTTAAGATGGCTTTTAGTGGATTTCCATTCCTCCCCTTGGCGTGTCTCAGGACTCAGGGACTGAGCAGCTCCAGCGAAATGCATAATTTACCATGAAACGAGCTTTTTATACACTCCACCACCTGGTTCATAAACATTATCGGTAGTAAAGATTAAGGAGCAATGATGGCTATGATGGTTGTTGGTGTTCTTATACTCCCCTGCGGATGTACACATCCCCCTCGCGGTGCAGGTGATGGTCAATGGTTCTTGTCTGTTGTTTGTCGAAGAAGAAGAGGGGCGTCGTCGACTTTTGTTGTTTTATTTTCACTATCTACGGTGCAATTCCGTTTTTACGAGTGTCGATCATTAAATATTCATAGTTCCAGAAATGCACCATCAGAAGCAGAGGTTGACTGTTTGGAGCAAGGAGGGTTGCAGCACAGTTCAGATCACAACAGAGATATATAGATACAAAACAAAGTTTACTTTTATTTACAACTGCATGGCTTAGAGACTACAAAATCACTCTTTCTTCTGCTTGAACTCGAGTCCAACAAGGCCCGAGAGGTATTTCTTCAGAAGCCTACCCACGAGGTAGGCAGTGAAGAGGAAGCCCCCGAAGACCACAAACAGAGTGTCCAGGCTGTGGTATTGAATGAAACTTAAGTCTAACGCAACCGACCTGAGGTGCGGAGCTCCATTGTGCCGCAGGACGTATTCCACCCAATAGACGGCCGTCGCCAAGGGTTCCATGGGTTGATCCCGGTAAAGCTCTGAAGCCAGCCTAGCCCTCCGAGTGTATTGGGGATTGGTAAGCAGCTCTTCTATCGTCGCTTTAAGTGTCTCTTCGTTGAGTTGGGCGTAGGGTACTGTCAAGGCATACCCATCTGCGCGGGCCCTCGCCATATTCACGAATTGGTCGAACAGCAGTGGAACTCCCAGCATTGGCTTGGCATGGAACACAGACTCAGTCGCTCCAAGGAGTCCGCCATGTGTTATGAACAGCTTGACGTTGGAATGTGCAAGAATGTCGCTCTGTGGAAACCAGTCTCCAATAAGAACGTTCTCACTCTTTCCGGGCAGACTTGCGTTCTCGTACTTCCAGACAACCCTCTGCTTGAGCGCCTTAAACGTGTTTAGAATTGCCTCCAGCTTGTCCCTTCGCAGGCTTTTGCTCCTTAGGTTAGTACCCAGTGCGAAGTAGATGGCGCCATGCGCAGCATTATCGAGGAAGTCCTTAATTTCTCTGGGAAGCGGCTTCGCCTGCCGCTCGATGTGAAGCCCCCCAACTTCAATCATGTTGTTCAGCAACGGCTCTGGATTGCCAATCGAAACGTGCTGATTCAGCAAAACCAGTGAAACGTTTTTTAAAACTTCCGGCAGACTAGCCCTTGCATTCGGGAAGAATTTGTCATAGACCTGCGACTGATATGGCACCCAGTTGAGATGATAGCCCAGGTACTGTACAACTAGGGCGGCTAGATTGGTAGCTCTTTTTATGAAACTCATGCGATCGGTATTGCCGAGAAAGACATTGGGCACAAATGATGGTGGGGTTGGCGATCCGCTTAGTACGGATGTCCATAGGCTGTTTCCCATCGGAGAGATGCCAATCACGGGCGCGTTGAAATGTTGAGCGAATCCGAAGAGTGCTTCGGTAACGAAAATCTCACATATGACCAAATCGAAGGTTCGATTTGGACTTGTAAGCAGTTCTTGTACGATTGGTTGTTCGAGGATTCTTTCCGAAACGGTGCGACCACTTTCAATCAAATCTTTGAAGATCTGATAAGAAAATCGGTCTCCGGCCTTTTGTAGGCCATCGTGGAGATCTGTAAGAGAGAGAAGAGTCTGTTAGAATTTTGTAGCACTTTTTTGGGTTTATATTTTGAAGGGTTGAATTAGGAACATTTTGAGCCTAGAAGGTACCACAATATTGCAAAGTATATTTAAGGGATTCGAATTAAAATATTTCAGACTTTACACAGCTTTTTGACACTTTTAGTTTGTCATTCCAAGCTAGAGGGTTCTTCTATCTCCAGGTCCCCTTATTAACAAATTTTATTTTTCCGAATATTAAGCAATTTAAATTTTAAGAGCTTAAACAGAAAAACGGCTGACATATCAATAAATTGATCGTGCGACTTAAACATCCGGCACTGTATTTTTAGAAAGATCATTCCAAACCGACTTTTAAAATCCTGCTTCTTACAGATCTTATGTACCTAATCCTCGCGTTTTTTAACATCTCGTTTTACAATAGAAAGATCTTTTCTTGAATTCATACCTTTTTAACAACCAAATCATTCAAAATTAAACTTATCAATTTGAAATGAAATAAAAATGAATTTTGATGTGTAATTTGAGTGAGTTGGTTAACACATACTTCTGTTGCAATTAAAAAGAATATAAAGTGCACGACTGGATCGCACGAAACTTTCTCGTTCATATCATCAGTTTGGTTGGTTTATTTTTCTTTCATTATTGTTTATAGGCTATAAAACCAGATTTTTCAAATTGGTGATGCTGGTAGGTGGCCATGACTCGAAGTAGGTTTGTGATGTAAGAATTCAGAGATTTGTTTTTGAATTTGCACGTGAAGTCCGCTTTCTGATAGTGTAGACTCCAATTGGTTGGAATTATTTTAAGGTTCATGATTTATATTGTTGAAAAAAGAAGAAGTGGGAAATATTTGCTAAAAAGGAGTTGTGATTACATTTTAACTGGTAGTGCGGTAATGTTTATAAGCCGGCATTATTTGCATTTTTCTAAGAAAAACTAAGTACGGGGTTTTATTAACAATAATTATGTTATCGTAAATAAGCATTTTAGTCAAAATCTTTAAAGCTGATTTTGTAACAAATATTGCAATGTTGAGCTCGAAAAATAATCTTGGTCAACTATTTAGTTAAAAACTGAGTAGTATATTGTATTGTTCGAGACGTTAGTATTACGTGGTTTTTAAAGTTTTATCCAAATCGAAAATCGCGTTTTCGAGATTTGAGCAGCTTTCAAAATCAGCGTTTCCGGTGGTTCGAATCGAAAATGAAGGCCGCAATATTGTTGAAAACGTAAAATTTACTCCAAGTATGCATTTTGGTCAAAATCGCTTTAGCCGTTTTCATGTAGGTAAAACAAAAGAAAACCAAATTCTCAAAATATGCATTTTTTCAAAAATCTATTATAGACAATTTAGAGAAAAACTGAGTTTGCTATTATGTTAGCAATGACCATGTTACCTTAAATATGAATTTTTGTCAAAATCGTTTTGACCGTTCTTGAGATATGTTCAAGTTTCAAAATTACCGTTATTAGACTTTTTAGCGAATAACTGGGTTGAAATCGTTAGAGCCGTTTTCGAAAAAATCCAAGTTGCTTAGAACCGTTATATGGAAAGTACCGTTAATAATAGGGTTAACGTGCAAAAAAAAATTTGGCCCCTAACTGTAAGCCCACAAACTCCAAATCCGAAGTTTAAAAGAAATCCGTCCAACCGTTTGCGCTGTGGAGCTCGGGAAAGGACGGACAGACGGACAGAATTGCGAGACCCACTTTTTTGAGTTCCTCTATCATCGTAATGTTAGATTTGATTAAAATCTCGAGTTCGATTTTTTGTACGATTACAATACCTTTCTCTTACTACGTATACGAGGAAGTTAAAAATGAAATAACAAAAACGCAAACTGAAATAATATCGACGCAGCTTCGAAACCACGACCACGATACAAAAACGTCCCGGTATTGCGGAAACACTGTAAGTACTTTGAAAGTTCCATGTTCCAAAACTGTAACTTCACGTTCGTTAGCTTGTTACGACCCGTCAAAATCACTCTTGCTTATGCAGATCAGGGAAATACTTAAACCCATTTAGACAAACGAGGGTATATTTCTTTAGATCCTATAATAATACTTTTTGCTAAACCTGTCCACGAAATATGACGTGCAAAGTCCTTTCATTTGTTTGAAGGACTTCTAATCACTCTTTTGTGGATGGCTAAACTAAATGCTGTTGAAACATTTGGCTTGATTTTAGGCGATGTTCGTGCTGAATTAGAGGATCGTTTATCTTGTGCCGAGTGCATATTTGTACACTTTTTGTTGGCCATCGTTACTTTTGTGTTTAAAGAAATTGACCACAATAAAATTACTTTTGCACTGCTTACGTCCTCATAGAGATTGTTTCATTCCTCTTCCCCGGCTAATTTAAGGCCTATGAGTTAAAGTAAAATTACAACCTTGAAGCACTCTGACAAACTTCTGAATATCCACTTTGTAATATGACAATCAAAATACCATATGTACATTTTAAAAGCAACATTCATTAGCGCACCCAACAAAATAAAATTGATTTCCTTCAGTACCGGAGAATCGGTCTTCTTGTTTATAAATATTGAAGACTTGCCAGCACAAAAAAAAACCAGAACTTCCTACAGAGATACCCACAACATTCCCTCTTTAAATATTCAATTGTTATACACTTCAGTAAAATGTATAACACAAAAATATACAGAGTGCAAATTTTACCTTTAAAATATTCCAAGACCTCCGGTATTGGGATTTCTTCAAAGTTCTCAATTCGATCATTACCCGGAAATGGTGTTATCACACTAACTTCATGTCCTTTATCGGCCAGCCCTCGCATCAAAGCTGAACCGACAATATAATGCGAACGCGAAGAGCTTGGAAACACACCCAAGATCCTAGAACCATTGGCAACACTTTGAAAAATATAACAAAACACAAACAGCGAAGCGAACTTAATTTTCCCCATGATCGCAGTCGGTCGTCTCCCAGCCAAGTACCGCGAATTAATAAATTCGCACTGCAAGCTTAAGTTCTAACTGGCCTGGGTGTTTAGTTTATGCCGCAAACGAATATGGAATCTGTTGTGCAATAAATTATCCATTGTCTGTCATGTGTTGCGTATGACAATTATTTTAGTGAAAATATGGTCAGAAGTGACTGAAGGGTATACAATATACATTTGTTGGTGATTCAATAAGATAGACTCATTTGAATCTGCGTAATTCATTCAGCTTTCAAATCTGATTAATTCACGAATGCATTAAAAAAAGTGTCAAGTGGGTTCGACTGTAAGTGATAAATATTTTTGACATCTAGACCTTTAGAATTGTAAAGTTGTTGTTAATATGGAGTTCAAGAAACTGACTTTTATTTATTTGAACTCGTTGCTGTAAAGAACGTATTTAATGTTATTTGTAGTACAGCAAGCTTTAGAAAAGGGTATATTAAGATTTTAGTGTATAAGGTGTAAGTGCCCACACGGCACTCTACGGGCAGAATAAATTCTTTCTTCGACAGCCTTTGATTAGCCACAGTTTTTGATTCCAAAATTATAACCCTCACTACAAAAACAGAAACACCCAGTAAAAAGTGCGTTTGAAGGAGATGCACTGAAAATAAAACCTTGGTATATTTGATAAAAATGAGGCTTAATCGATCAATTTTTTTGTCAATATACGTCCAGATTGACAAAATTTTTGTTAGTTTTATCTTGACTTAAAACGTTTGTTGTGGTAACAAAAAATATTGTTGTTTTAACAAAAATGGTTTCTTGTGAGTACAAACATAATTTGTTGAAATAATCAAAACTTTTTTAGTTTTACAAAAGAGTTTTGTCCATTTCACGTGGCTGTTTTGTCGAATTAACAATTAGTTGTTGCTTTTACGAAGAAATTTATCAATTTTGTATTTATCTCTTTGTCAAATTAACAAAAAAATTGTTAATAATATAGAAGTTGTTTGTCAACTTAGTTACTGTACTTGTAATTGTATAAATTAAGGCCGATTTCCCAGAGGGATTTCAGCCGCCAAAAACTCAGGTACAAAGACCGAAGTACCTTTCCAAGTGGGAGTCTTGTGTGGTACACGAGATTGGTACGAATCACCCTTAGACAAGTCTTCCCGAATTGTACTTTCATTTGGATACTTATGCTTTTCTCACCACAAAGAGGATGGGACTTCTACGTGACCAATGCAAATTCGTCAATTTTTCAAATTTGTATCATATTTACAAAAATTTTTTTCATTTCAACAAAATGTTTGTTATGTTGATAATCTGTATTTTGTTGGGCTAACAAACGTTTTGCAAAAGTTTTGTCAATTCAACAAACATTTTTGGTTCTGTTTTTATCGATATAACAAAAGCTTTGTTAATTCGAAAATAAAATTGCTCAATTGATAAAACTCGATTTGTTAAAATTGTCTTTTATTAATCTGACAGAGTAAGTGTTTTGTCAGTTTAAAAAAAAATATTTTGTCAAATTGATAAAACTTAGGTGTTGTATTGATAAATTTAATTTATCCTTAAAAATTTTTTTTTTTTCAATTCAACAAAACTACTTTTGTTGTAAGTTTACAAAAGAATTTTATCAATATTACCTAGTATTTTTTTTTTTTCAGTGTAGAGGGGTGGTGTGCTGATGAGTCTATATGCGAGGCACATTTTTGCAGCAGATTGAAAAGCTTCCCGGATAAACTGTTCCAAGGCTTCTTGGGGGTGAAACCTTCGTAGTGCCCTCTTAAGCTTTATTTGTGATTCTAGACTCAAGGAAGTGAACAATAAGAAGGGTAATCCTTCCGGTCGCGTGTGATCCATCAAATTTCACAAGCAAACCCATGCAATTATGGTATATCTGGAAGTCCATATTTCGATGACTTTTTGCAACATTTGTGGCCGTATATCACCATAACGCGGCGAATGTTGTCCTCCAAGTGGTCAATCGTTTAGGCTTTATCGGCGTAGACTAGCGATTTCACAGAAAATAGTCAAGCGACGTTAAATCGCACGATCTTGGAGGCCAATTCACGGGTCCGTAACGTAAAACTACGCGGTTACCAAACGTTTTCTTCAATAAATAAATTGTGGCACGAGCTGTGTGATATGTTGCGCCGTCTTGTTGAAACCACAGCTCCTGCACATCATGGTTATTCAATGGATGAACGAAAATGTCAGTAATCATGGCGGATAGACTGATCCGGGTTTTCCTCTACGCTACGCTCTACAGCAACAATGACTCTTCTGTACGCACTGTACGACGTCTCTGTGGATGCGTTTTATCATTTAGAGTAAGTGCGGCAAATATGGCCCACGTTGGTAATATGGCCCACCACTATATATCCTTAAGTAGAAAGCGCAGGAAGATACAAACTAATTCATTCCAACCAAGTTCAGAATAGTTTTGTCTCATTCAATCGAGGTAGGCATGGCTCGAAGAATGTGGAAGATATTGATAGTAATCGCTTTTTTTCGTTTCCCATATAGTTTTTTGATAACTTTTGTTAATTGTTTTCATATTGAATTTTTCCTTAAATTTGATAATCTTTTTCTAAGTCTGAATAGCGTTAAGACTTTTTTTTATTTTTTGTGTTATCAGAATTTAAAAACAGTTTTAGACATGTATGAAAAATGAAATTCAGTGAAAAAACCACAGTGAGTGTAATATGGCCCACCCGATTTGTGGGCATTTGACTTAGTAGCCCATATTTAACACGTGATAGAATTAATTCGTTCTCTAGGAAAAACACAGAAAAAACCATCGAAATTGGCTTAGAAAGACATGATGCGAGCAATTATTGCATTTAATAGAAAGAAGCAAGCGTTGTTCATATTTAACATCAGGTGGGCCATATTAGCAGCACTTTTTTAAAAAGAGAAAAATTGAGTTTCCTTAAGTTATTGTTTCTATCTTTTTATTTAGTTTGATTTTTTTATTAAAATTATAAAAGAACGAAGAAGAAATAGTTTCTACGACTATATTACAAAAATTTAAATGAATTCGACTTAAATTCACGGTTTTATTTCAAAAAATGTTAAGGGTGGGCCATATTTGCAGCACTTCGTATATATAAAAACGTGGTGCGAAACGTTCTATAGTTAATCGAATTAATTGCGCGATATGTATTTCGAACAGAACAATTTTCAAAATAAATTTTGGAATCGTTGTTCAGGCGCCAGTTTATTCATATTGAAATGTCAAACCAAACTAAAAATAAATCATTTTACAGCTGACAAAATGGCCGCCAGTTAAAATAGTGTTGCCAACTTAAAATTCTTTACAATAACAATATTGCGGCCTTCATTTTTGATTCGCGATTTTCGATTTGGATAAAACTTTAAAAACCACGTAATACTAATATCCTGAACAATACCCTATGCTCAGTTTTTACTAAATAGTTGAGCAAGATTATTTTTCGAACTCAAAATTTCCATATTTGTTACTATTTTGTACGCATTATTTTCCAAAATCAGCTTTAAAAATTTTGACTAAAATGCTTATTTACGATAACATAAGTATTCTTAGAGAAATGCAAATAAAGCCGTCTTAAAAGCGTTACCGCACTACCAGTTAAAATGTAATCACAACTACTCGAAACTCCTTTTTAGCAAATATTTCCCTCTTCTTCTTTTTTCAACCATATTAATCATGAACCTTAAAATAATTCCAACCAATTCGAGTCTACACTATCAGAAACCCGCACTTCATTTACCCCCAAACACGTGTAAATTCAAAAACAAATCTCTGAATTCTTATATCACAAACCCTACTTCGAGTCATGGCCACCTACCAGCATCACCAATTTGAAAAATCTGATTTTTATAGCCTACAAACAATAATAAAATAAAAATATCAAACAAACTGATGATATGAACGAGAAAGTTTCGTGCGATCCAGTCGTGCACTTTATTTACTTTTATAACAGTTTTAAGAAAGGCAGTTTTCAGTAATTTGTTATAAAATTTATTTAAATTAATTTTATAAAATGGCAATTTGCGATCAACTTCGCGATGACACAATGGTTAATATATAAAATTAAGTCGGAAGAATGACAGGCAGCGTTGCCGATGGGGCGCAATCCTGCATTTATGGCACCACGTTTTCATCCAAATGAAACTGTGAGCACCACATAGTACCTAATACAAAAGAAAACGTTGCAATTAGTACAAACTATTTTTTAAATGGCCACTTATCATCAACATTTCCTTTCACTTAGAACTTTCTGCCAGAACTGCATTAATAAGAAAGAGGAAGTAATATTCTTTTACACCTACAACACTTATATACATCGAACGCACTCATTTTTATACGTCACGTCATTTTTACGCTCACTTTATCTGTCAAAATAATTATAATTTAGTTGTCTAAAATCAACAACTACATTGTACTTAGGACTCCCACCTTTATCCGTACGCCTTAACTAAGTAAGTTTAGTTGTTGTTGTAAACTCGTGGTTTATTTTTAAATTTTGACAATGTCAACTGAGTACGCAGGCAGGATTTCTTGACTAGATTTGTTGGTACCCCTCCATAAACGTCAACTGCAAAAACTAATGACGAGACCAATCTGGGCCAATGAAAACTCAAACACATCTAGTCAGTCAGTTGTCAGACTTACTAAACTAGGTATCCGAACGTCCTCATTTCATTAAAAAAAATACAAAAAGCTTTGTCTTAAAATAAATTAAATCTGTAACGTTGAGAATAAATGAATTAATTCAAAAGTGAAATATATCATAATTTGGATTGTACATATATGACAGCCGAGTGAACGCGTTCAGTCAAATTAATGTGAGCGAATGCGTGTAGCAAAAAAGCGTGTATTTCATGTGCATGCCATTGAAAAGACGTATAACATGCAAAACTCTTTTTAGATTTTTGAAAAGGAGGACATTTTCAAGTAAGGGACGACGGTTGGGAGCCTTAGGTGTACTCCAAGCAGATATCCCTTTTTTGGTTTAGTGAGGACGAAACTCTGATATTATTCAATCCCACGGAGGGGGCTCGAACTTGCGCTGCCCCGGTCACAGGCAGTGACTACTTACGCAAAAAATTATTGAATAGGTATCTCGGCTAACCTTCCTGAACTAAAAAAAACTGGTCACGTGAACTATTTAGGCCACCAGAAACTGAACCACATCAATTAAGCCAGCTGTCAGATTTTCTAAACTACAGTTCTGAATGCCATTATTGTTGCTTTGGCAATTTTCATTCCATTTCGGTTTGATTTTAAACTGAGTGTGCTATTGGAAATTGGTGCCACAAATTGGCCAAGCTGATACTTGGTATGTAATCTATTTCGAAATAGAACCCTTTTATGTCAGTGCTTGAATGAAAGAAAGTTTTAAGTGGCAACGACGCGCAAATGTCAGTCAAATTTTTAAGTGTGTTCAGTGTTCAGTCGAAGCGTAAATTTACACGGAAAAAACTAACAAAGGGAAAGTACCGAGTTTTAATTAAAGAGCTGTGTGAGATACCAACTACTAGAGAATTATTCGACGTTTTTTTGTTGGTCGGGGAAAAAGAACCATAAAGTTGGTTGCCAAATGGAACAACGAAGCACATTCAAACTTCCAGTCAGTCCTTATTTGACTGAACTAGATTTTCTAGGAATGCCATTAACTTTATATTTTACAGGCTCACTAATTTTAAAATAAACCAAAATCCATTTTGCGACAAGTAAAGACGAATATCTTGTTAAAAACAGTAAAAAAGCTCATAAAAATATCTATAAAATGAGTTATACCTGCACCCAAATAGAAAACTACCGCTGAACTCAATTTTATGTCAAAATCATAATCCACAGGTAGTTTCAATTCTTCTTTTTAACATTAATAAACATTAACGCACTTAAGTCACACGCAATTTACTCTAAAAAAAATAAAAGCCATCATTACCGAAATCTTTTGTTGGAGTCTTTCTTTTATTCTTTAAGTTTCTTTGAACTTTTTAACTATTTAACCTCACAGAAACTTCGACTTACATCTGAACGAGTGTCCATTATTACCTTCAATACTGTGAAAAATTAAATCTATAAAAAGCTACTTTAGATAATTGCGTGAGGCATTTATTAGCGAGTTTATTTCCTGAAGGGTCCAAACAAACGAGGTACACAAAGCGTCTATATGTAGTACCTCATCTCTTTTCCCACAAGCTAACCTATGTAAAATGAGATAGATAAAACGAAAAACTTTGTAACCTCATGCCAAATGGATTAAACTTTAAGAATGCCTATTTCGGATGCAGTCATCAAACCCGTTTTTATTGTAACAAAGGTCATGTCCACTATCGCATATAACATAAAAAAATAAAATCAGAACAAATAGTGCACAGATTAAATGTCAACCAGAGGCACTTGTTTGCAACTTTCTCTCTGGCAAAACTTTACGTCCAGAGGTGAGTGCTTTTGTGTGTTGGCGACTCCAGACTCCACCGTCCGACAAGTGTTTGTCCACAATCCAATTACGTTTTATCTGACCCGTTCGAGCACAAAAAGCCATTATTATTGGAAAAGTATTTATAAGTAATAAAAAAAAAAAACGAAATAAACGGAAATAATAATTGGTTGAATTAAGGATATCACAATAATGATGATGAGCGTCTCAGACGATGCTCCTTCAATACAATGCACTGATAGCGGGTGGAGCAGCAGAAAAAAAAAAGCAGAATAAGAATAAATAGAAAGCAAAAAAAAGTGAAAAGACGGGGGGCCAAACGACATGGAAAAAAGTTACTTCGAAGGACGAACGACGCAACCATAGAAAATGAAAAGTTTTGTAATTAAAATTGGAAAATTTCCAGATAATACTTTTTGTCCCCCCCCCCCCCTGCTATATCTGCGAAGCGTTTTGTTTGAAGAAAGTTGTCTTTTTTCGCTGCCGATTGTGTAGCGAATGGTCGCTGCGCTGGAGGGACAGAAGACCGACCGTCCAATTGGGTTTTCAGGACACAAATTGAAGATTTGCGCTGCTTCTTTGAGGAATATAATACAGACATTCATTTGGCTGGCGGGAAGGGGTGTCTCTCCTCTCGATTATTGGTTTCTTTTTGTATTTTCAATTTTAAGCAGAATCTTCTCAATTGATTACTCCGTCTTTGCATTGTTGTTGCTGCTGTGGCAGAGCTTGAACTCAAAGCAATTATTGGAGGACTATCGAAAGTTCATTCGAATGAAAATTAAAGGAGTCCTGCGGGATGCTTTCGCCTCGATGAGGCGTTTTAATTATTGTTTTTATTAGTTAATTCCTTTGTTTGTGTTTCCTTTTACATTTTGATGGGAAATTATTATTAAAAAACAAGTGTTTCCCCCTTTTTATTAAGCGATCATTGTGGGAACAGTTTTCTGCTTGATTAGACTTTTAGGGGTTTGATTGATGTTTTATAAGACGATGGACTGGATCAATGCGAAATGGTGGTCATTCTGTAACATATTGATGCTGAAGAAATTTTACCCAATACTGTGGACAATTTTAGCAACAAAAGTGGACAAAGTATTTTTAAGTGCATTTCGAAAGTAATGAGACGACTCATCATCAAGTCATTCACTAGCCTCAAAGTTGCGTATTAAAAGGTCCCCTCGACTTTTGCGCGTCTCTTTGGTGTAGATATAATTTGCCCATCTATACCCAGACAATTCGGAGATAGTGAAATGGACTGACATACCAAACACGGCGAAGTTCCGCAAGGTTTAGTCTCGGAATCTGGTGGAAAATTATGTTTGATTGAGTTTAAGAGCTTGGGTAGTTGCAGAACAATTACAGACTTAACAATCGACCTACAACTCTGATCCAAGTGGCACTTTATAAAAATCTATCTAACATAACCTAACTTAACGAAACCTTGGAAAATCCCGACAGCCAAAGGAGAACAGTTCGATTAAGGGAGGCGCTATTATTGACTATCAAGTCTTACTGTAAAAAAACTCCAATTAAGTCCTTTTAGGGTGTGCTGTCAGATTATGCCAAGTGTGTCGCTTTTTTTTGCGATGGAAGGTGGAAACGTTGTATGAGGCACCAATGGTACGACGTCCATTGACAGTGCCGGACTCCTACCGGCTAAAACCACCTCCCTTTCCGAACAGGCCGAACCCGCGGAACCACCGTAAGACATTACTTCGCTGGGGTCAGTATAAAGACTTAGCTTGTTGGAACTGTTACCTTTCCATTGGCGTTATAAGCGTCTAAGATCGCTGAGTATACGCACCGCCACGTTACTTACAGTTTTCGTAATTCTGAAGCATATAGTTTACAATGTTATCGGGAGTGGCCCACTCAACGAACTGATCCCGTGGGGACATCCGTTCGGTTTCGTACCGTTGGCAATGAAAAAAACACTTGTTCCGCGTTTTCAGAAACATTTTCCCAATACGGGAAATTTGGGCTGGTTTCATGTCCATGTGAAAAAGATATTCTCTTGGACAGCCATGACCCGTCAAGAACTGAGTCAGATAGAAGTTTGTTTCGCCATGTTTCCGTTTAATCCAAACGTCGAGCCTGTGTGTCCATCTTCCCTTTAGCGATTCATTCCATCGTTGTTGCCAGGTTGCTATACTCAGACGTCAGACCCCTTTCGTATTTTCTTTTGTCATTATCTATCCGACCATTTCGGACTAGCTCGGTTTTTAATTTTACCATTTCCTTAGCATATAAAGGGTTTTTCAACAGGGACGCTTCAAAAGTAGAGCGACCGGGACAGCAAACGACGCCGAATTTCTTGCCGCTCTTTTGACATTTCTCTTCAGTAAGGTTTGCCATTTCATGATGGAAAGATATACGAGCCAAAAACGAGTCGAAATTATTAAAATTTACTACCGAAATTCGGAGTCAGTGGCCTCAACGTTAAGAGCGCTACGTCCAATTTATGGTCATCAAATTCGTCCTAGCAGATCAACAATTGAGCGTCTAGTGGACAAATTTGAATCCACAGGCGCAGTACGAAATGTTCCCGTGCCAGTGAGACAAAGAAGTGTCCGTAGTGTCGAGAATATTGCTGCCGCAGAGGCTTCAGTTGAAGAAAGCCCAAATGTGTCACACGTCGTTCTCAAGCGTTGGGCATCTCTGGGACGTCGTTGTGGCGAATTTTGCGAAAATATCTTGGCCTACATCCTTACAAGATTAAATTGACGCAAGAACTGAAGCCGCTTGACCACCAGAAGTTCGTGAATTGGGCTGAGCAACAACTTGAAAATTATTCGGATTTTCATCAAAAAATCATCTTTAGCGATGAGGCTTATTTCTGGCTGAATGGCTTCGTCAATAAACAAAATATGCGGTATTCGTCTGGCAGCAATCCACATGTACTCCATGAGTCATCATTGCATCCCAAAAAAATTACCGTTTGGTGTGGTTTATGGGCCGGCGGCGTCACTGGGCCGTACTTCTTCCGTGATGATCAAGACCGGCACGTTACTGTGAATGGAATCGCTACCGTTCAATGATAACCGAATATTTTTGGCCCCAATTGGATGACATGGACTTTGAGGACATGTGGTTCGAACAGGACGGCGCCACAAGCCACACAGCGAATGTCACAATCAATTTATTGGAAACCGAGTTTGGAGAACGTGTTATCTTACGAAATAGTCCAGTCGCTTGGCCGCCTCGGTCGTGCGATTTGACGCCGTTAGACTATTTCCTGTGGGGCTGCGTCAACAAGCCAGCGACGATTAATGAACTTCGTACTAATATCGAACGTGAAATTGCAGCAGTATCGGCCGATTTAAGCTTGAAAACCGTCGAAAATTGGTTTCAGCATCTGGACTTCTGCAAGCTTGCCCGTGGTGGCCATGCAAAAGAAGGATTTGGATTTTGAAAGGATTTGGCTCCCTTCACGTAAGACTTAACTTTCGTTGCACTTGACCATATTTCTATCGCATACATGAGAATAGAACTGGCAGTTCCTGCAAGAAGAATTCTCTTTGTTTGTTTCGGGCCCCCGATGTTACTCATCAGCCTTGAATGCGCGCTAACAGTTTTTGATAACTTTTTGCATACATTGTAGCTCGACTTCTTCTATTGTTTTTGCCACAACTACAACAGCTATGTCGTCTGCAAAGCCGATAACTGACGCTTCTCTTGGAATCGGTAGACGCAGAATTTCGTCATACATAACATTCCACAACAAGGTACCTAAAACTGAACCTTGTGGTACCTCATACTCTTGTATTCCCTCATCAGAGTCGTACAGAAGAACTCTATTCGAAAAGTAACTCATTATAATCCTCCGAAGATAGTTCGGTATTCCAATCCGGTATAAACAGCTCGTGATACGTTCCCAATTCGCCGAATTAAACGCGTTTTTTACATCGTTATTACAGCGTTATAACGGCGCAGTATTTTTTGGTTCCTCCTTTCCAACGCCTTCCTTCTATAGCGGCTCGGGCTCTCGTTATTACCGCATTGATGGCATCTGCCGTAGATCTTGATCTATGAAAACCGTACATATTGGTGTCCCGAGAGGCCTCCCGCCATTTCAATTGCTGGCTGGAGCCTGTTGTAAATAATTCGCTCGAGAATTTTACCAATCGTGTTCGTGTCTAGTAAACAAATACGACGATAGGAGGATGGTTCGTTTGGATTACCCTTTCCTTACAGCAGTAGGACAAGTCTTTGGCGCTTCCAGGGCTCACAAAAAATGCCCTCCTGAAGACACGCGTTGAACATTTCGGCAAATAAGTCAAGTCGTGTTTATATTGCGATTTTTAGGGCTCTATTTGGGTTACCGTCCTGTCCCGGAGCCTTTCTATCGCGTACCATCTTACAAGCTTCGGATAATTCTTCGCGTTTTACGGTGGGTATTGGCGCAATTTCGTGTAAACTTTGACTACCGAGCTTTGTACCTTCTTGGCGAGGAAAAAGAATCTCAACTATTTGTCGTAACAAAACTGGGCACGTCGATGATTGCATACGGGGACCTTTTAGCCTCATCTTCGCAGAGATTCCTAAAACAAAGGCGCTTGCTAGATTTGATAGCTTTTTCAAAACGGACTCTCGCTTCTCGGTGTGCGTTTCGTGCAATTTCAATTTGATGGTCATCGGCGTGTCATATCCGCGAACGCTGGTAAGTTCATCGCCAAGTGTGTCGTTGCGGAAACGTATATATGTATCTCTCTGGAAGAATAACAGCGAACCATGATGCCATGACGGGAGAGATGAAACCAGTCTTCGAAGTAGAGATGGACCCATATACTCACATCGAATATTGGAAACAGTAAGAAAAAGTAGATGTTGCTGTCGACCATATAAACTATAAAGTAAACTGTCAAAAGCAACCAAAAACTACTTTGTGCATTTTTTGTTCGTTCTTTTGTATAGACATGCTATTTCATACTATTTCTTGACAAGGCCTTACTACTTAATTGGCAGCTTTTGCCAAAGAAACAGCGATTGCCAGTCGTTATTCTCCACTTGTTTTGAAGGTGGTATCATTTTTTTGAGTTTGAAGCAAAGCTGAGGTAGAGAAGGTCCCTAAACTAGCTCAAAGCTTTAACTGTATATTATGATGTTCCGTCTGAGTTGTCGATGCAATAAATCAATTTTTGCAGCGTCTTCACTTCGGGTGGATGAAGGTCTTGCCTTTCATCTTCAAGATTGAATTGTTCGTTTTATTGTCTTTGACGTGAAATTCTTCTGCACAAGTGACTTTGCTATATCTTCTCCATAACGTTCTCGATTTGGATGTTGTTGGTCTGACACGTTCTTATTACACCTTTTGGCAGCTTTACCTTACCTTATAGAAGCCGAACTTCCCTTTTCCTTGTTGACTCAAAAGCCTCTCTTTGCAATTGAGTTGTTCAGCTGCTTGTATTTGCCGGCTGTCTTCATCAAACCAAAAGAAGCAAAGCACATCAGTTGCACTGTTTCTGACGGTTACTTTGCATCAACACTACTGGCCAACGTCGCTTGACACTGTCTGATAGGTTGAGAAATACGCGATCAACGAAGGTTCTGAATTTTATTATTTTTTTTCAATTACAGCCGCTCGACGTTGAATCTTCTCACGAGTTTTCTCTGTCATTCTCTGAGAACCCACATTAGCTACAACAAGAACTTAAGTGGTTGAAGGAACTCCCACCACAGGGACTCATCTCTTCCAAAGTCAGACTTTGCAATTTTTGGGGTAAGGAAACAGTGTCCAGTTTTAAGTAATGTCACGTCCCGCAGGAAAGTTCATAAGCAGGAGTCCCTTTTCAGGCGTAGTATCTTGTAGGTAATGCATTTTACCAGAAGTTCCCCTATTTACGCCTTAAAATGACAGAGCACGATTATAATGTCACACTTGGGACATTGCATATTTTGTCGAAAGCGAAATCTTTTCAAAACAGTCCTTGTCATCAGGTTTGTCGAATTAAGTCTTGATGCGAATTCTCGTAAGACATTCACTCACGTGTCGACAGAAGCTTCTATGTGCCTGCATCTCTATTTCAGCCCATGAGTGGTTCCGAAAGGTCCTCACAAATATGTCGGAGTATCGTCGGATATCTGCCAAATCCGATAAAGCAGTTTTTCATCAAGTCGAGTCCGAAAAGGACAAAACATGACACATAATCCACAGCACAGATCTTCCTCTAGTTAATTTGACAGTCTTCATAATGCATACAGCATCTCTCTCTCTCCCAAGAAATGAATTGCAAATTCAATTGTCCCATCAGATGTTCGATATGAAGTCATTTTGTTCGACCCCTGCCAAAAATGCATGAAGCGCACAGCTTTAACAACACATCGGGCACAGGATATGAAAATTGAAATTTTCCATAAAACCGTTATTACCCTTCGATGCTATATTTGGACAATTATAGCATTCGACTCCCATCTCCACTCCAATAATTATTATCATCGCCAAAGGGGCCCGGGCTTGCCCGAATGTGGGGAATGAAATTGAAAATTCCCAAAATCATGTGGATTAAGTTGGCATGCTGTGAAAATGATTTGTTTGCTGTTCAGGCGTACGTATGCCCAATACAAACCGAAATATCATCCTTATGCACAAAGCGAATGTGTAGACGTAGAGCTGCTCTCTGTCATAAATAATGTCATCATAGACTGTGAAACAGAGAGTCAACCGCCTCCCAGTTTGTGTTCCAGAATATCCAGTGTGGTATGAAATCGAGGGCTCTGTTCATATGACAACAAAATATTGAATTTAGATGAATATGTCCAAGCCGGCCGCCCCCGCCCTGATGGGCAATGTGTCTTGTGCGTCTTCGCACCGACTCTGTTGTCATCTGGACTGGGGCAAATGACATTCAATTTTGTGGACTCGTCGTCCAATAATAAGTTCCTGAAATTCTAGAGAAATTTCGGTACATCCTGCCCCCATTCATATCGGAAATTTTAATTGCTTAGATTTGGGGATGTATTGGTTACATATGGAATGTTGTGTTTCACAATATTGGCATTGAGTTTGGACGTCAGATGGCCGGGCGAATTTTCACAATTTGTGGCAATTAAATTTGGAACAAAAGAAAATGAGAAAATGCCCACAGGCAGAGTTTGTAATGATATAGAAATTTGTAGTCTCGCATAATTGGGGAGGGCAAAAAACAGGATATCTTTAATTTATTAAATATACAAAAGATGGCACTTGGCTTACATGGTCCAATTTATTTGTTTTGCTTCGTCAGATTAATTGTTTCTGGTGCTGGTAATTTTGTAGAATATTTTTAAGGCAATTGCTTGACAAGTTTAAGTCTTTTACACAGCTTTGGGTGAAAGAGGCTTTGGGCTATTGCGGCAGATGTAAGCCAAGCGTTAGTGTCATCAAGTGTCATTAAGTCAGGTTGCAAATGGGTATGGATTATTTAAGTATGCTTTACCGCCTTGGATTGGTTTATTTGATCTAACTGACTTTAATTCTTGTTGCACAGTTGATGTACAGGGTAATCCAAATATTTTAAATGCATAGCCTTGTTGCACTCTTTAATTGAAGCCTACATCCAAAGGTTATTGAGCTCGTAATTGCACTAGTCGCACAAAATTATAAACAGTCGGCCCCAGCGAGTTATCCGTCGGAACGGAAAATTCTTCGCAACTCATGCTCTATCGGAGGATCAGATTACATTCGAGGTATCCCATTTCGGAAAAGAAAACACTTCACTCCAAATGGTAAACAAATTCTGCAAATAATAGGTCTGTTCCTTTACTCTTAAATCTTACGAATTTTTACGAATTTTACTCAATTTTCGTTCCTCAACTCGAAAAATTCGTAAGAGCAAGATATTTCCCATCTTACTTTTTACTCAACAAATTTCTTTGCGTAAGAATTGAAACAACTGTCAGTCGCCTGAAAATTGATTGATTTGAATTTGTTGTTCTATTTGGCATTTGGGTGGAATATTCGCATATGAACTATTTGTCATTTTTCACAGGTTACTACAAAAGCGTTCCTTAACTTTTGCGTAAGTGTCCCTCACTGAGAGAAAATTCATCTCCTCCACTGTCATTTTGACAGTCTTTTCCATTTTTACTACAAAAGTAAAGGAACCGACGGAATGTCGGAAAAATATTCCGAACAGATGTTCCGAAGAATACTTCGAAGCGAAAATCATCCGAATCGTAAATTAAATAAAGTGCATGACTGGATCGCACGAAACTTTCTCGTTCATATCATCAGTTTGGTTGGTTTATTTTTATTTTATTGTTAAATAGGTTATAAATCAAGATTTTTAAAATTAGTGATGATGGTAGGTGGTAACTCGAAGTAGGGTTTGTGATAGACCGATACATAGATATATTATGCAAGAATTCAGAGGTTTGTTTTTGAATTTATCTATGGACGTTTTTGCGGGTTGCTAATGACGTGCGGGTTTCTGATAGTGTAGACTCCAATTGGTTGGAATTATTTTAAGGTTCATGATTAATATGGTTGAAAAAAAAGAAGAAGTGGGAAATATTTGCTAAAAAGGAGGTTCTAGTTGTGATTACATTTTAACTGGTACTGGGGTAATGTTTATAAGACGGCATTATTTGCATTTTTCTAAGAAAAAGTAAGTACGGGGTCTTATTAGAATACTTATGTAATCAGTCTTTAAAGCTGATTTTGGAAAATAATGCGCACAAAATAGTAACAAATATTGCAATGTAGAGTTTGAAAAATAATCTTGCTTAAATATTTAGCTAAAAACTGAGTATATGGTTTTGTTCAAGATGTTAGTATTACTTGGTTTTTAAAGTTTTATCCAAATGGAAAATGGCGTTTTCGACATATAAACTGTTTTTAAAATCAGCGTTTCCGGTGATTCGAAACGAAAATGAAGGACGCAGTATTGTTGATAACGTCAATTTTACTCCACCTATGCATTTGGTCAAAATCCTTGAAGCAGTTTTCATGTAGGAAAAACAAAAGGAAACCATTTTCTCAAAATACGCATTTTTTTCAAAAATCCATTATAGACAAATTAGCGAAAAACTGAGTTTGCTATCATGTTTGGAATGACCATAACCTTAAAAATGAAAATGCCTAATTTTCAAAGTTACCGTTATTCGATTTTTTAGCCAAAAATTGGGTATGCAGCCATGTTAACCCCATGTAGCGTAGTGTAAGCATACATTTTGGTTAAAATCGTTAGAGCCGTTTTTAAGTAAACCATAATTAAATAAAGTCTTAAAAATCAAATTTTTTCCAAAATAGTCCGTTGAACGATAATTAAGGGAAAAACTGAGTTTGCCATCATGTTGGGAATGACCGTATTACCTCAAATATGAATTTTTGTCGAAATAGTTTTGACCGTTTTTAAGATATGGACAATTTTCAAAATTACCGTTATTCGATTTTTCTGCGAAAAACTGAGTATGCAGCCATCTTAGTTACGCCAACATAAGCTCAAATATAAATTTTGGTTGAAATCGTTAGAGCCGTTTTCGAAAAACTCAAAATTGCTGAATACCGTCACAACGGCAACCCTTAACGTGCAAAAAAAAAAATTGCCCCGAACTGTAAGCCCACCAACTCCAAATCCGAAGTTTGAAAAAAATCCGTCCAGCCGTTTGCGCTGTAGAGCTCGGGAAGGACGGACAGTCGGACAGACGGACAGACGGACAGAATTGCGAGACCCACTTTTTCGAGTTCCTCTATCATCGTAATGTCAGATTTGATTAAAATCTCGAGTTCGATTTTTTGTACGATTACAATACCTTTCTCTTACTACGTAATGCGAGAAAGGTATTGTATTCGTACAAAAAATCGAACTCGAGATTTTAATCAAATCTGACATTACGATGACAGAGGAACTCAGAAAAGTGGTTCTCGCAATTCTGTCCGTCTGTCCGTCTTTCCTGAGCTCTACAGCGCAAACGGCTGGACGGATTTCTTTCAAACTTCGGATTTGGACATTGGACAAAATTAATTTTTAAGGTTACCTATATGATCATTCCTAACATGATAGCAAACTCAGTTTTTTTCCCAAAATCATCGTTGAGCGGACTATTTTTAAAAAATTATGTTTTTTAAGAATTTATTTAGTTAAAGTTTACTTGAAAACGGCTTTAACGATTTCAACCAAACTGTATATTTGCACTAAAGTACGAATAACGGTAATTTTGAAAATTGGACATATCTCAAAAACGGTCAACACAATTTTAACAAAAATTAATTTTTAACGTAATATGGTCATTCAAATCTTAATGGATTTTTGAATCATTTTCGATTCGAATAACCGGAAACGCTGATTTTAAAAACTGTTCATGTCTCGAAAACGCCATTTTCGATTTGGATAAACTTTTAAAAACCAAGTAATACTAACATCTTGATTAAAAGAAGATAGTGGTCCGAGTCTGTGTTGGCAGATGGCAGCTTGAAACGTTCGAGGTTCGAACACTATAAAAAAAAAAGCATTGCCCCAAATTGACCACAACCTGATCAATTCTGATGACAGTTCTATGATCTGGTGACCACTGCTTTCCTCTGTGAATATTGATGTAAAAAAACAGTAGACTTGCTACAGTAAGGTTGCGTCCCACTGTACAGTCAATTACCCTATTTCCGATCTTAGACTTGGTGCAATGTAGGACACTATTTTCGATTTGACTTCTTCAAAAAATTGCCCCCCTTTATCGTCGTTCGGTAAAAGTGTTCAGTCTTCTGGTGCATTACAGTTATAAACTAGCTTGGTGTGTTTATAAAAAAAATGTCCTTTACATTTTACTAAGATACGCAGTTCTCGCATTAGTTACATGCCAGTCGAAAACATAGATGAAACAAAACCCCTTGTCTCCTGAGACGGAAATAAACAAAGATACTAAGAGCCACATAGTTGAACGTACACTCATTTTAAGATCAAGCTAGCCCGCCTTCCTCGCTTTGACAGTCGCTCTGTCAACTTCATTTTATTGCCACTGAAACTGCCGGCCGAAATATTTTCAACTTGTTATTGAAAATTCATTCACGCCCTTGAAAAATTGCTCCTGTAATGCGATTTTTGTTATTCTATCATCGTGACACAATTCTTTATCTATTTTGTGTTGCCCCAACACCCATCTCTCCGGCATGGTTCCCTTGACAGATCGTGTGTGTGTAGGGTACTCATATGTACGGCCAAAAGGAGTTAAATTTAAAATTCACAACATCACAGTCGGGTCCTTCCCAGGACCCAAATACCTTCGCTGAATAGATGAACTGTGTTTGACGCCTTAAGGCGAACATAATGGGTGTGGCCTATATTTACGCCTCTTTTTATGGACCATTTGCTAGGACAACGTATAGTTGTTGAAGGTTTTCCAACAAAAATTCGTTTACACAAACCCTCCCGATGGTGTATACGATATACCATATATGTGTGTTCCCCCCCCCTCGGAGTGCCGTTTAACATTGGAATTAAATTTGAATGTGATTCGTAGAACATTTGTTAACGTCTATGCCTTATGTTGAGAGAAGGCGGCCCTCTTGGCAAGAGGATATGTGCATTGGTACTAAATTGCTTCAGCAACTGAAGGATTCGCATCACGTAGGCATCTTAAACGCCACATGCCGGATTTTATTCATTTTTCAAGTTGTGCCATCAGTCACCACCAGTCAACCCATTTTGGGGCGCATTCGAATATTGTCTATTTTGAGTATCCATATGGGTGTGCGTGTGGGTGGGTGTAAATGGGGGAAAAAGGCCGAAATTATGCAAATAAAAGAATGTCTCTTCGCCGCCTCTGGCAGAGAAGCGAATAAAAATTGATTTTTGACGGTTTCTCTTTGACCTGCCTCAAGGGGAACGGATCGCCCTCTTCTAGGCGACTGATGAACTGTCAGTATAGGGGTGAATTATGAGATATACGTGCCTAGGGAAGGCTTCTTCAAAATTTGACGCACCTGCTTATTTTATGATTCACAAAATTACACAAAGAGTGCCAATAAAAAGTGCAGAAAACGAACGGAAATAGAAACTGAGCGGGTGGGCGAAAAATTATTTTAATATTACTCTAGATATATTGCAAGGACGCCATCCCGAACGATGCGATGGTGGGAAACATAATCCATTTGGAGGTGGTAAATAAAACTGTTAATCATTTTGGATAATTGAAAATTTTATGGCACAGCTTGGATGACTCCAGGTGGTTGGTGCGATTTTTTTATTGCTCGTCTCTGTAATTTCGCACGACAACACCAGCATGGGCACAAAGGTGACTGTCATAAGGGGTGCGGTTCGTTATTTGTTCACTCGCATTTGCCTTTGTTATTACTTTTACGAGCTTGTGTGGTGAATTTTGATGGCTGCTTGGATAAATGTGCGCCTGGAAGTTGCGATTCACCTATAGATAATCTGGGAGATAAATGTCTCTGCAGTTGTGATTTGTTTTAACACCTTTCGAGACTTTTATGTACATATTTGTAATGTAGCAGTGCCCTAGCTATGACATTAAAATTATTGTCTTGGGCGATTTTAACGCAAAGTTAGGAAGAGAGGCATCTTACTGCCAAAAGGTAAAAAACCAACAGAGGAACCATCCTCATACCGGCTAATATGTCTATTAGATACAATGGGGAAAATCCTAGAACGGATCATATACAGAAGGCTACTTTAGGTGGCAGAGGATAAAGAAGATTTGTCAGATGACCAGTAGATTCAGAAAATCGCGTTCTACCGTCGATGCCATTAAGGTGGTAGTAGATACAGCTGCTGAAGCAATACGGGGAAAAAGATGGAGAGGTGGAACAAAGAAATACTGCGCGGTTGGGACTCTTGACGTTAAAAATGCCTTCAATTCGGCAAGCTGGTCATGTGTTAGGAGATCCTTGGACAGAATGAAAACGCCGTACTACCTGCTGAATATAGTAACAAACTACCTTACCGACATGAAGTTGAGGTTGGCGTTTAGTAGTACAACATCACCGCGGGAGTACCACAGGGGTCGGTTCTTGGACCCCTCCTGTGGAACATAATGTACGACAGAGTTCTCCGATTAACAGTGGCACAAGGAGTTAAAATTATTGGCTTTGCTGACGATATCGCTGTGGTTTCTGTGGCCAAACATATCCACGAGATAGTAGTCAGAATCAAAAATTGGCTAGAGTCTGCGGGGCTAAAACTAGCCGACCACAAGACCGAGGTTGTCTTGATTGCCAGCCGCAAGACTGTATAATATGCAAATTTCCGTGTTGGAAATCAAATTACTAGATCAAGGGAGTCATTAATGTTCGTAGGAGTAATGCTCGACAACAGGTTAAGCTTTAAAACGCACGTCCCGCAAAAGGGCGTCACAGCTGCAAGCAACTCTTTCCCGGATTATGCCAAACATCGGTGGCCCTTAATATGCCAGAAGGATTCTGTTATCCAGAGTGGTCAGCTCAATACTGCTATACGCTGGACCGGTTTGGGCGGGGGCTCTTACAACGAAGGAAACAAAAAGGAAGCTCTCGTCAGCAAACAGGCTCTACGCCATAAGAACAATAAGCGGATTCCGAACAATTTCGGACGAAGCAGACTGCGTTATTGCGGGAATGATTCCCATCGACATTCTCGCCAACGAAATGCAAAGGATCTACCTTAGGCTAACTGTCAACAGGCAAGAGGTCAACATAAGGAGAAGGATAAAAAAAGAAGAAAGGACTACATCTATAGCACTGCGGCAAGTTCGGTGGGATAACACGGCAAAAGGCAGATGGATCCACAAACTGATCCCAAACGTCGAGGTCTGGACAAGAAGAACAAGCGAAGATTGCAACTACCACCTTACGCAGTTCTTGTCCGGGCACGGCGGCTATCGAAGATATCTTCACAGATTCGGCCACGATAACTCGCCTTTCTTCCCCCAATGCCCTGATGAAGAAGAAGATACGGAGCACGTAATGTTCCACTTCAGACGCTTTTCAGGGGAAAGAGTAAACTTACCGACCCATTCCGCAGCTTCTCATAGACCCGCGAATCGTGAAGCCAGATAGTACGGACTACTGGTATCTATGAAGATTACACATCCTTTGGACGCAACCAAAAAAAAAGGGCATCTTTGGTAGTACTGTCGAAAAGTACAGCCTAGACGACACCACCTCCGACAACGGATTTAGGCAACCAGATTGACGATCGACGCAAGGCACTCCTCCAGTATTATGGATGTCCAAACCTTCTGATGGTCGAACATTGACTCGGACCACTACCTTGTTGTAGCCAAGGAACGACTCCGGATATCCCGAACGCCGCCAAGAGAAGTAAATACGATGAGAAAGTTCGACGTTGGACGGCTTAAATCGCAAGAGATCACCAGATCCTTTTCCGATCGAGTCTCTATCAATCTCTCAAGAGGTCCTATGCAGCCAGCATCAAGTATTGAAGACACCGCCTCTGATGTTGAACAACCACCGCAACGAAGCCCCTGGTTCAACGATAAGTGCCGGCAAGCACATGCAGCAAAGCAAGAGGCATATAAAGCGGCGCGCTGCCAAGGAGGACAATAGCTGCTCATGAGCTCTACGTGCACAAGAGAAGAGACGAACACCAGCTTCTGAGGAGGAGAAAGAAAGAGCATGAGAAGCGCGCAATCGAGGAAATTCTTTGAAAAATCTTCGGTCCCGTTTGCGTTGACGGGCTATGGAGATACAGATTCAACCAAGAACTATACGAGCTATAAAGCGCCATACCCCTAGTCAAAAAAAATCCGCATTGGACGTTTAAGATGGCTAGGACATGTAGAACGAATGCACAGCAATACTCCGGCTCGAAGAGTATTCGATTGCCAGCCAGACGTTCGGTCGCAATAGAGGCGCACACAAATAGAAACCGACCTTAACCAACTTTCAAACAAAAAATTTCAGTTGTACAGAACTAATCAATCAATTTTGTTAATGATAAATGCTCTGCATTAGATAATGTCTGTGTTTTAGGAGACTTTAATCTCACTAATATAAGTTGGACTTGGTTCGAGTATGATAAATCCCTAATTGCTAATAATATTAAGGACTTTCATGAATATTGTTTTATCGATTTTATACACTTGTTAAACTGAAATTAAATTAATTCAATACAAAATTCTTTGTCAAAGATATTAGACTTAATTTTTGTTTGCCGCGATGAATTCAAAGCAAATGTTACACAAGTTCCGTTCGCTTTACTGGCCGAATCTATTAACCATAAAGAATTATGTATGGAAATTCAAATGTATGAATATATTGGTGTACATTCTTAGGACAACGTTAATCGTTTAAACTTTTCTAAAGCTAACTTTATTGAGCTTAATAATTTGTTTAATAATATTGATTGATTGATTGGTTTTACGAACTGTCCAACATGAACTCAGATTGCATGTACAAACGCTTCGTTGAATTACTAGGTAATGGTTTTGCGAGATTTGCCCCCACTTCCAAAAATCGTACATTATCCTTAAGCCTTGTTGGTATAATAAGAGACTAAGTCATTTAAAAAATTTAAAAAACAAAGCTTTTAAAGTGTTTAAAAAATCGGGTAATATTAATGATTACGAGCATTTTAGAAAATTGCGCAAAGAATTTATTTCTCTTAGCAAGTTTCTTCACAAAAATCATATTATGTCTATCGGAAGTAAAATTAAGCAGGATAGCAAATCATTTTGAAACGTAAATCAGTTGGGATACCAACCACAATGCATTACATGGACGTAGAATCGTCTAATGTGAAGTCTACACTAGAACTTTTTGCCAATTTCTTTCGTTCTGTGTATACTAATGACAATTGCCCTATCAACTCGAGTACAAATATTGGCAACCATGTGAATATTGGTTCTCTGCAACTAAATTATGAAGAGGTCTTGTTAGCACTAAAGTCCCTGCAGCCAAACTCTAGTTGTGGAGCTGATGGCATACCTGCCATTATTCTAAAGAATTGTGCCACAGGCCTTTGCGTGCCGCTGCTAATTATTTTAACCGTTCGTTTCTTGAGGGAAAGTTTCTCACTGAGTGGAAAGCATCGTTTCTCGTTCCTATTCATAAGTCTGGTTCTAAAAACAATGTTGAGAAATATCGAGGTGTTTGTAAGCTCTCAGCAATTCCTAAGATTTTTGAGAGCATAGTTAAAAATAACCTTGAGTTGTATCTGGTAGGTCCACTATCACCAACTTGGCTTCTTCCTCATCTTTTGCTCTAAATATGTTAGAAAACAAACGTCAGGTGGACGCAATATATACTGACTTTAGCTTCGACTCGGTCAATCATTCTATTCTCCTTGAGAAGCTTGAAGCCTTTGGAATTCACTCTGAAATGCTTTGCTGGATTTCTTCATCCTTCCTAATAGAAAATGCCTACTATATGCGGATGATTTAAAACTATTTTCATCTATTAAAAGTATAGAGAGCTGTACTTTGATTCAATCTGACCTGGATAGAATAATTGATTGGTGCAACGTCAATCGCTTAAAATTAAATATAAAGAAATGCAATGCAATCTCTTTTATACTTTCGAATATAATTATACAATTAATTCAATTAACTTAAACAGGGTAAATAAAATTAAAGATTTAGGAGTAACGCTCGATACGTCTTTCTCGTTTAAATATCATATTGAATATACTGTCGCGGGGGCTAATTCTATTGTAGGCTTTATGAGACCCATTTACTTTAATTTCGCTATTCAGTGCCTTAGTACGGTCCCTCCTTGAATATGCTGATGTGATTTGGAATCCTGCATTCTCAACCTATTCCGATTGCCTTAAAAAAATTCAAAGGTGATTCACTAAATTCATTTTTTATAAATTGCACTGGGAAGCCTCTCCAAATAATAAGGCAAGGTGTTTATTTCTGGGTATTAAATCTTTGAAATCCCGCCGTCATATTCATAATATAATGTTTGTCAAAAGACTTGATATGCTTTCATACAAGATATCCTGTTGTGCTCTCACTGATGCCAATATATGCACCGACGAGATCTTTGAGAACACGGCATCTCCTCTTAGAAAAAAATCATCGAACAAATTATGGCCTTAATGAGCCGATAACAAGAGCCATTGAAGCTTTCAACAGCGTTTGTACAGATATAGATTTATCTTTGTCCAGAGACAGTTTCAAAAACAAATTATTGTACATATTGATTTTCTAACAAATTTTATTTTTAATTGTATTCTTTACTTTTACTTTTATTTTCCAACATCTATTATTTGTAATGAACAATTGTAGATGAAATAAATAAATAAATAAATAAACTAATGGAGGAGCTTTTTTTTCTACCAATTCCTGCTCTCACGGCACTCAAACACAAGAATTGCCACTGAAATAAAAATCAAACCACTTACATACCGAGAAATTGTTGTTGCCATTTTATTAAAATTCCATCGCAACTATTCTGCCACAGAACTGCAGGCGGAATGAGCATGATCAGCTTGTGCTTTATGCATTGTGTTCGCTTGCTTGTATCATCAACCAAAATAAGCAGTGATGTGATGTGTGTAACTTTGTTAAACTATGTCTAAAAAGCTGTTTAAATTAAGGCGAAAATACTTCCATTCAATTTAGATTTTCATATAGAAAAAAAAGTGAAATCTAATTTCACAACTCGTTATGAATTTCCTAGAATCAACTCACACATCAATTACGAGAACTCACTGCAACATCAACAGCCATAGCCAAGCAAAACTCTAAAGGTGCATCATAATCTCGTCGCTATGCACAGCGCATATACAGATACACACATTCATCTTACTGTGCGCACCATTCCGCTGTCATCCGGCGAAATGTTGGATCGCTAAAAGATACACTAACTCATCAAATAAACATACAAACAACGAAGGAAACCGTGGAGCTAGTAAGCTATCTTAACGTTCGCGCTACTACTCCCTGGATGCTGTTGGTGGTGTGTCAGCCAATTTCGCCAAAGTAAATTTCTTGATGCGAAAAATTCCGAAAAAATGCACGCTGAAAACTCGTAAGGACCCCCGGAACATCACTATACAAAACGAAGATAAATCATGAAAGACGAACCAAGCTATACTTCTCTATGCGGCAAGAGGGATGCGCTGCACCAGAAGAGGCGAATGAGGCCCGAGGCACTTTTAAATTTATTTTGCGGGTAATTACAAACGAAGAATGTGCATTCTTGTAACCGAAATTGCTTGTTATCCTTGCGGGAAATGGAGTTCTCTTTAAAATGTGTTCTTCTTCTTCTTCGTTCGTTCTCCATCCTTGCAGAAAGCAAACAGAAGGACATGGAAGGTATAGTGTTTCTTGTTGCCGCACATTGCACATAGTTGTAATTGAGATAGGGAAATGGAAAGAAAAAGAAAACGAATTACCAAAGAAAAAATAAATTTGAACTCGAGACACTGTGGCGTATACGTAACTTTTTTTTCTCTCGCTCTCTGAAACTATCAACCTATCAAACTTAAAATGAGCAGCAGCTGCCATCGTTTATTGGAGTGGACGTGGACGTTCAACGGGAAGGCATCTTAACCAACAGCGGGCCAGCGAAGTGATGAGAACTCGGAGGGCCAATAAAGTACTTGGGTAATAAATGGTTGGGTATACGTTGCGCAGTTGTAGTGCTTGTGTGCATGATGCCGAATAATGTTTCACAATTCGATTTGATGATTAATTATTGAAAGCTTAAGTGGCCTTTGCTCCGAAATGCGTTTCGCCGCGCATTTCTCCTTTAGATCAATAAGTATAAGTCCTCTACGATTAGTGCTTGACCGAAGGTTCGTATTGGTGTTAGGGGTTATTGGTTTAGTACAAAATTTCGAAATTACAGTGATAGGTCAGTAATATGAGTCGCTGCAAGCTGAAGGAATAGAAAGATTTGCTTCCAGATCAGCTCTTCAAATGAGGACATTTTTCGGTAATAGGAATACATCAAATCAACCTTCAAGTATGGATGGCAGAAGGCATACCCGAGGACAGGAGTGTCAGCTCCATATGTCCCATCTAAAGAAATAGGCTATCCTTAAAGTCTTGCAAGAACTATCGAGGCATATCCCGACGGTGCCGTGTGCTACTTTGAAGTGGGTCTTTGGAACTATATCAAGCATCTCCGCTTTCAAGTGACTTCTTTCATCTCGTTCTGGAGCACAGGCAGATATTGGAGTGGAAGTTATCACTCTCAAAAAATGGATACTTAAGTTGGATATAATAAAATCTAAGATATGTAAAATCTTACTTCAGCCAAAAATTCTAAAACACCCTGTGAAATAGTTTAAGCAGAAGCAAAATTGTAAATGGTAAATGGATTTAATCAAAGGTTATATTTTTAGGACCAAAAAAATGTAATTTTAGACCACAATCCGGGGCCGGCACCGATCTTTCGACTTTCGCCGGAAATTTTACCTTCCACATTCGAGGTAAAGTTCCTACCGAAGTGACGGCGTCTAATATTTGTTATTGTGGTTCTTCAAACAATAATTTCAAGACAAAACTTACAACATCATATTATCCAATAAATAATCCAACAGACAGTTTTTTTTTAATGAAGAAGCTCTTAAACGCACTAAAAGCCAATTTAAATATGATTATTTACATGACTTGATATTTAAGAGGATGAATAGGTGAATAGCTAAATGGCCACAGTCTCGATTGGTTATTCCGCTATGAATGGTCGATTTGCTTGTAACTTAAGTAAGATTTAAATAAAATAACATAAAATAAATGATCAAGTTTCTTTTGACCGAGTCGCGCATTTTTCCTTCGACCATTGATGTCTTACTCTACCTGTGTGCAGCATTTTGTCATGTGCAAGTTATAAGTTCTGTTGCAAAAGTCACTTTAAATTTGATTCTGGAAGGAGGCGAAATTATTCAAAATGTAGCACATGGTGTTTCTGACGGACTTAGGTCTTGACAGCTTATTCCTGTTCCCTTACTTTTTTGGTCAATTTCGGCAAAATGTCAAACATCAAGGAGTGGGGATATATTCTCTCAGAAAGAGAGAATATAACCAAAAAGTACAGGAACGAAAGTTTTGCATGTCTTTTGTTCAAAACGTATGCGAGAAAGAAAAATAATTTTCATAATAAACGTGAGTGGGTTTAGAAAAATTACCAAATTAGCAAAACATTCGAATACAGTTTAATATTTATTTTTCCTTCCGGTTTATCAATTTTTAATAACAAATTTCAGAACTCAATAAACCAAACCGAAATAAACAGCCAATTCAAATTGACTTTTGAGAGATTTGACAGCTGAAGTCAGTTAAACAAACTAGCCCAAAGAAATTTGTTGGGCCATTTTTTGCAGGTTTTTTTTATGAAGGGAAAATGTTTTGTTCTCTCTTTGACTAAATTTGAATAAATAAATGTGTTCGAATTCATTATCGTTAAGGAACATCAGACCTCATGTGTCATTAATGTACATGACATTTAGAATGTACAACATTGATAACCTTAAAATCTTCACAAGGTATATCGTTTAGCAATTTCTGCATCGCTTAGTTTGTATCGAACTGCATGAGTATTGCAATTGCAACTCTGCCTGCAGTCGATGTATTGAGTGAATATTATAAACTTAACGAAAGACCGAAAATGTTCCGAGAATTGTATAACGAAAGTTAGTCTTCAGTACCTTATCTTGTGTTTTATTTGTTCTGACGGTTTGTGTTTTTTTGTTCTTATTTTCTCGAGTTTATATTTTTGCTTGGATTCAATCAATGCCTGTATAAGTTGACACAGGAAACATCCCCACATTTTTTCTGCCTTCTCATTTTTTTCCATTTTTTAAAATCATTCCGTGTAAAAGTTTGGGAATTACTGTTCCCATGCTTCTCATTTTTTATATTATCCACACGCTTCCGATGCACTGCAGCGTCAGCGTCTGATTATTAGCCATATGCAACGAATGCAGTGCAGCGTCAGCGTTCAATTCTCATGATCAAGTTTATCATTCTAAGTTGAAACAAATATTGTGTAATAATAAATTTCAGTCTACTGTTAGACGTCGAGAAAGTAAATCAGTAAATAAAAATAATTTATACGAAATTTGATTACCTGTTTAGACTGGGATTTGTTACAATAAATAAATAAATAAATAAATAATTTATACTGGCGTAGGCATCGTTGCCTCTTCAGACACACTCTGGCATTTTAGCTGTTAGCAAATTTTGCTTATGTGTTCTATTCATTCTAACTTTATCGTTTAGTTAATACCGATGAAGTCGCTCTGCAACACTTGATTATGTTTATAAATTTTGAGCTAGTGTTTTTATCAAAATTCATTTGATGACATCTTCAATGGATCGGAGTCTTTCAACAATGGCTATATCGTATTACAAACGTAATGTTTACTTTTCAGTACTTGTAGCTTCTGGTTTATCTATATTAACTGCATTTGACCGACTTTTGATCCTTTTGGTACTTTGTGAATTGTTGCTTTGTTGCTTGTTGTTTTTATTCGAAATTGTGGACTGACGGCCTAGTTATAGCAAAAGGTCTCCCAAAAGTGTGCATGTTCTTAAATTTTTTAAACATATGATCTACCTCTTCACTCAGCCTTAACGAAAGTCCGTCTATTGATAGCTAATTTGATTGTCTGTAAATGCCTTTGTTGTCTTTGAAAGTACATTCCAATCCTGTCCATTTGGGCGCAGAACAACTTCATCTATATTCACCCCAAAGTGCCTTTATGATACCTACTTCCGATAAAATGCTGAACGTCTTCTTTCACATGTAGATAACATAGATTGCATTCTAAATTAATGTCCAATCTGTGTGGTATATAGTTTTAAACGAAGAAGTTCCCCTCTGGCCTTAAAAATTGTTGAAATAATTTCTATACTATTTTGATCATGGAAATAGTTTATCTCCATAAGATCATGATTGAGTACGAGTACTCAATATGTAAACCCGCTTTCACTCTGCTGTGCTCTGGCTCTACACTCGGCAAGATTAGCTTTAACGATTTTCCTTAACAGCTCCTGTATATTTCCCTTCCATCAGGCATTATGTTCGGCACTCAATCTGGTCCATTCTTCGAAAAATTTAAGCTGTCCACGCATTGTGTATTTTGCCACTTTATACGGAAGTCTGGTGCGGTTGCTGGGAAGCGTCATTACTTTCAATAAAATTCATCAAACACGATTCCGCCCTTTAGGAATGTTGTAAGGTCTTCATGGAAAATTGAAAAGAGGAGTGGGCTCAACAGACAGCCTTGCTTAACCTCCATCTCTGTTTCCCATTCCATACCGCAGCCCTGTTATATTTGTACAGGCTTTGTATAATCTTTAGAACTTTCGTCTACACTTCTAGACTGCTTAATTTGTAAAACAAAGCCTCTCCGTCGATAATATCGAAAGCTTTCTACCCTTATCCATCAGATGAGTTCGTGCGGTGCTTGTCAAGGTGTATATATGTGATCCACTGTTGAGTACCCCTTTTAATGTGTAAAGATGTGCATAATTAAATTTAAGCGGTCGCTTGAATGGGGTTTAATGTATTTTTAAATATTACCCCGTTCCATTGGTCTAAGGTCTGAGGTCTGAAGTCTAGGCTAAGGTCTAACAATGTATCCCCTTTCTTTTTTTTTTGTGGCATCGGATATCTATTTTTATAATTCAAATTTATCGCATCCCCTTCCTCGTTTATTTGCACCACCAACTTACTTTCAGTTGTTTGAGACTGGTGATAAAAATCAAACATCCTTCTGTTGTCCACAAATTGCTATCCATTGGTGTTTTTCGAAATTCTTTCACTACCACCTTTGTAGTCGCCCATTAGTTGAGTGCTACTCTCTCCACCTCGCATTTCTTCTTTTTATCTCCTTGACCATAGTCGGAGGAAACTTTTGAAAGCACTTAAGGGTCACATAAAGTTAAGCCGGTGATTACAGGCCAAACTTAAGCACTTTAGTAGCCCCCATCCACCATACTTTGGCTGTATTTACTTTTCTCTTCGCCTCTTATTTACCCTCATTCAACCATATATAGCCAGTTGGCCAAGGACAATAGACGGAGGAGGCCCAATTAAACTTGAAGACATCGCCAACCAAGGTAATTACTTATAATAAAGCAGTAAAGTGCCTACTGTGGTATTATTATTGCAGGGATGAGCCAAAGGACACCTTAACCGAGAATATAGGGGACAATGCGATGACGACCAACGACGAAATGAACAGGCCGAGTATAATAATCTGATAACCATAAACGATGTACTTTTGCGAATGTCCTGAGGTGGATGAAGGGTTCACGCCTATTACCTTCTTTGGAGGCCAAGTCGCTAAAACTGCAGAAAGTACTCATATATATATTTCTCCCTCTTGCAAGTTTTTTTTTTTTACTCTTTGCACTCTGTCAGTTTGGAGTTGTGTTGGCCATTCGCGCGAGTTAGACATAGGCTGAAATGGTTTTCCTTGCATATACGAGTTGGAAAATGCACTTTAACTGTAATTGTAATGAGGAAAAAGGATTTGGCCTTATTTGTATTGGAATACTGAAGTTAACTAAACATTCAGACTCACTTGCTCACAAGGAGTCACCTGGTTACAGTTCTAGGGTGCAGTTTTATGTACAAGAGATGATGTGGCTTTTAGTTGCACTTATGTGAGGAAGATTGGTAAACCTCTTGGGGAAATTGACGGCGCGGCGTGGTAAAATTAAGCAGTATAGGGTGACAGGATGCTTTGGACAAAATAAAAGCCATAACTTTAACTCTAATTTTTTCAATAATGGAAGATTTTCGTAAACTAGGAAATATTAAGATGAGATTTTCAACAGACGGGGGAATCTTTTGTCTGAGATGATCTACGTTTTCTGTTTTTAACTTTCTCGCATTACGTAGTAAGAGAAAGATATTGTAATCGTACAAAAAATCGAACTCGAGATTTTAATCAAATCTGACATTACGATGATAGAGGAACTCGAAAAAGTGGGTCTCGCAATTCTGTCCGTCTGTCCGTCTGTCCGTCCTTCCCGAGCTCTACAGCGCAAACGGCTGGACGGATTTCTTTCAAACTTCGGATTTGGAGTTGGTGGGCTTACAGTTCGGGGCCACTTTTTTTTTGCATGCTAACCCTATTATTAACGGTACTTCCCATATAAAGGTTTTAAACAAGTTTGATTTTGTTCAAAAACGGCTCTAACGATTTCAACCAAAATTGATATTTGGGCTTATGTAGGTGCGGTTAACATGGCTGCATACCCAGTTTTTTGCAGAAAAATCGAATAACGGTAATTTTGAAAATTGGTCATATCTCAAAAACGGTCAAAACTATTTTGACAAAAATTCATACTTAAGGTAATAGGGTCGCGATTTGCGATTTGGATAAAACTTTAAAAACGAAGTAATACTATACTTAGTTTTTAGCTTAATAGTTGAGCAAGATAATTTTTCGAACTCAACATTGCAATATTTGTTACTATTTTGTACACATTATTTTCCAAAAACCACCATAACGGTTTTGACCAAAACCCCCCTTTTATGATAACATAAGTATTCTTAATAGGACCCCTTACTTAGTTTTTCTTAAAAAATGGAATTAAAGCCGTGTTTTAAGAATTACGGTACTACCAGTAAAAATGCAATTACAACTAGGTACTAGGTACTAGGTACCTTTTTAGCAAATATTTCCCACTTCTTCCTTTTTCAACCATATTAATCATGAACCTTAAAATAATTCCAACCAATTGGAGTCCACACTATCAGAAACCCGCACTTCATTTAACCTCAATCACGTGAAAATTCAAAAACAAATCTCTGAATTCTTACATCACAAATCCTACTTCGAGTCATAGCCACCCACCAGTATCACCAATTTGAAAAATCTGGTTTTATAGCCTATAAACAATAATAAAAGAAAAATAAACCAACCAAACTGATGATATGAACGAGAAAGTTTCGTGCGATCCAGTCGTGCACTTTATTTCGGGATGCAATGATGACTCATGGAGTACGTGTGGATTGCTGCCTGACCAATACCGCATATTTTGTTTATTGACGAAGCCATTCAGCCTCATCGCTGAAGATGATTTTTCGATGAAAAAATTAGGCCACTGACTCCGAATTTCTGTAGCAAATTTTAATAATTTCGACTCGTTGTTGGTTCGTATATCTTTCCATCATGAAATGGCAAACCTTACTGAAGAGAAATGTCAAAAGAGCGGCAAGAAATTCGGCGTCGTTTGCTGTCACTGTCGCTCTACTTTTGTAGCGTCCCTGTTGAAAAACCCTGTACTATCACAAGACGCTTTATAGAAAAAAGAAGGAAACAATACGTATTTTTTGTTGACCTTAAAGCTGCTTTTGACACCGTCAACAGAAGATCATTTGCTATTTAAGCTAGCAGCGACTTTCCCTACAAAATCTGGTGTTCCACAAGGGTGTGTTTTAAGTCATTTAATCTTTTCGCTTTTTATAGATGACGTTTGTGACAACATCCCAGGTGGCATTAAGTTCGTGGATGTAGATGTTTAGGTATTGCTTTATGCAGATCGTCTTGTCATCTTTTCAGACAACCCCTATACTCTCCAGCTGCAAATCAATAAATTAAAACTTGGGATTTGAAAATAAACACAGCTAAATCAAAAATCCTTGTCTTCAGAGCGCAAAATCGTACGGTTGGAGATGTTGTTAATGAGGTACTTTTTCAAGTGGATTTTTAGGCTTCCGGCTAGCTACTACTACTACGCAATTCATGTAGAATCTGGGTTACCTTGTATTTTCACTCAAAACTCATAGGCAAATGCAAACTACATCAGCAAATTTATACAAAGATCTAGGAATAACTTACAAAATAAAGTTCTTCGTATAGCTGTAAGATGTAGCTACTCTCCAATTAAAGACTGGTACGAGTTAGCAGACGCAAACTGTGTATCTGTTGAGCTAAATGAGAACAACGCTTGTGAGTACTCTCTACGATTGCATCTCTGCTGTAGACAGCAATCTCTTTAAGCTCTGTTTGGATAGAGCGAAAGACATCAAGCAACTACTTTAACAATGAGTTAACAGTTTTGGAAATGAGTTTGATTTGAACAAAAATGCTTGAACTGAATTTCAGACTGCATAGAAGCCCCACGTGTTCGATCTGTAACCTTGACCAGAACAAGAATGTGTATCATTTCCTTGCATTATGCTCAATTATTCAGGAAATTCGTAGAATGTACTTTGGCAAAAGCTTTTTAACGTTCGATGGATTTTTTTTTCCGAGTTTAGGTGAAAATCTTCCAAGACACTATCCAAGACACTATGCAAGCGCGTGCTCATAATAGTGTCAGATTTTAACTGACTGAAAACACGACCCTTCAATAGATAGTTAGATACTGCAACCAAGATATAACTTATCAAGCAGTTTTTCTATCACAAAATAAAAACTTTTGGTAGGTTTCTTTCCAATAAGAGATCCTGCATGTTCCGCAATTTAGACGCGGTGCCAAGTCGAACGGTTTCATTCTTTGTAGTCGGCGCAATAAATTGCTCTCATCCAAAATTTGTCGGACTGTATTGTTGATATGTTCGATTAGTCGGTTTCTATGCTTTCTCGCGAAGCTTCTAGTTTCAGCTTCTGTTATTGGAATTCCAAGATCCCTGTGGCTATCGTCGTTTCTAATGTACCATGGTGCTTGTAAAATTTCTCTAAGCACTTATTTTGAAAAGTTTGTAAAATATTGGCATTCGTTTTTTTGGTACAACCCCAAAGTTGTATACCGTAGGTCCACACCGGCTTTAGCACTTGCTTGTATAAAATCAGTCCGTTCTCGGTACTGAGCTGTGAATGTTTTCCCTATATTTGATATCGAGCTCTTTACGTTTCATTTCAGCTTTGCGTCGAGTGTCATTCCCAGGTATTTGGCCTCGTTTGCAAAGGGTATTCGGGCCAAGTTTAGAAAAATTGGCAAGTCATTAGTTTTCTTATACGTAAAATTCACGTGAACAGATTTCGTTTCGTTGAGGGCGATCCGCCAGTCCCTCGTCCATGCGTTTACCTTATTCAGTGCGATTTGCAGTTTCGAAGTCGTTTCTTCGATTGTAGTACCCACTGATAGGATAGCGGTGTCGTCGGCGAACGTAGCAAGGGTAGTGCCATCTTCTCTTGGTATATCGCGAGTATACAACAGATAGAGAAGCGGCCCAAGTACGCTTCCTTGCGGTACGCCGGCCGAAATTTCTTTAAGCTCCGAGTATTTGTTTCCGTTTCTAACACGGAAGAGTCTATTCCCAAGATATGATTCTAAAATACCATACATACGTACGGGGAGAATTTGTCGTAATTTAAATTTCAAACCGTCGTGCCACACCTTGTCAAAGGCTTGTGAGACGTCAAGGAATACGCTACTCAAATGCCTTCTCAATTCCGTCAGTAATTCTATGCACTTGGTCAATCGTCGAATGCTTGGTTCTGAATCCAAACTGGTGGTCGGGAATAAGATTATTGTCTTCTATAACCGGTTGTAGGCGCCTTAATAATATTCACTCCGAGAAATTGGTCTATACGACTTTACTTCATTTGGCGGTTTTCCTGGTTTAAAAAACATTATGACCTCCTCAACTTTCCATTGGCTTGGCACGTGTTTTAGTCTGAGCGCAGCATTCATAATATGAAGAAGCTTAATTAATGTTTTCACGTTTTAGTTCCCTTAGCTTTCGATGAATGTGCTCAAATACTTAATGGATGTAGTGGATGGTGGTCGCTTATTCGATTTGTCATGCATGGCATGAATTACCGAAATTCCTTATATTCCTTGTATTATTCGGCTCAAAACGTTTTGACTCATCTAAATATTTTTTTACTTTATTGCAATTCTTTTTTGGTTTTTGATATAGTTGAAAAGTCCTTATAAATGAGTTTTATCTCTTTTCTAATTTGTTTAAATTAATGTATATTTCGAGTATAGATATAAAAATGTTCTTCTATGACTTTTGTATACTCTCTTTTCATATTTTTAATATTCATTAGTAAAAACGGCAGATGGCAGTTTAGCCAAGCTGTGTATCATTATATTAATACGTGAACATCAAAAGTTTCCGTGCACTTTTTAAGTATTTTTCAGGAAATGAGGAGAATGAAACTTATATCATTCGAAAGGTACTGTGCCATAGATGTGCAGAAACAAAAAATCCTAGATATATGTCGCCATTAAGACTGGTAAAATGACGTTAATAATTTACCACACAAAATGCTTAGCAGTTAATGGAAAGAATTTTGTTGGCATTCAATTTGTCGCCGTAGATAAGAACCCGTTGGAGAGTCTCATTACCCCATAAAGGTATGCAATCTAATAACCCATAAAAGTAAGCAATCATAAAATCTTATTTCAGGGGCATTCCAGAGTAATCTTCGAGGTGTTACTATGGAAACGAACATGTTCATGTTTTGCCCTTTTCCATTCCTTTTTCATAGCGGAAAGGTATATGAATTAAGATTTAACATATAAATAAATTAAAATAAATAATGAATAAATTATGTAAAAAACAATTTAGCTTTCGTTACTTTATCTACAGACAAAAATGGTCGAACTTAAACTTTATTCTTAAACAATAATTGTAACCCTTATTAAGAAGAAAATAAAGAAGAATCTATCTATCTTATACCTTCTCGTAACGATGGGAGCGCCTTCCAACCAGTTCGTTCATCTCAAATTGCATATACACATCTGCCTGGATCACAGTAATAGATACCAGTCAAACAATAAGAAAAATATCTACCATCTAACTATAGAAGTCTCATCATAACAATTAGCATCCGGTAAGGACGGCATAAGCGCACACATAAAACGTTTTTCTAAATATGCCAGCCACAATCGCTCAAGTGATTTTAATTGGATTCCGGATCCGGGTTGGCACAGGTAAACACAAAAATGTCTGTAGTTACAATATGCACTATACCTCTCCACGGCCACACCGCGTTTTATAAGCCACAACTGCTATGCGCCCGAAGCGTTTAGCAGCCAGCAATGTGCCTCATAGCTGATCCTTGCTGACAAGGTATCAGCCACAAACATAAATGCCATTGCACGGGGCTGTGTGCCTGAGTGTCAGCGAGTCCTGCCAATGTCACTGTGATGGCGGAAGCAAAACTGTGACGAGAGTGCCGGCAGAGGCAAATCACAGCAATCAAGTGGAATGGGTATAAATTTCAATAAAATTTCATGCCAAAGAACATGGCATGTCACCCTTCCCTTGACAACAACTATACAAGTAACACAAACTCATGCATTCAGTATGTGTACATGGTAGACTATTGCAGGCATAGCTAGACAAACTATAGCGGCAGTGGAGTGGTGGTTGGTATAATTGCATTGAGTTGACAGCCCGATTGATAAAGTATCTTGTGAAGCACGAACTTGTGTCATTTACTCGCTATAAGTTGGCAGCTGGTAGAAGTTTAAAAACCACCACTGCTAATTACCGCGCGGCATTATGGTTGACAGTGTAAGAATCAAATTGAAATAGGGCTGACAGAAGCATTTCTTAACCGCTTTGGCGCTGGTGTTTATCTCGACGACAGGCTCAGTCGATGCCTAATCCTATTAAAATGAGATCTGGTATACTTTTGTGACGGCTTTACGCGACAAAACTTTTGCCAAAGTCTCCAAGAAACGGGAATGGTATCTAATTTGATAGAACGTGTGGTTAAAGCGAATATATGAATCTGACAGATTGGGTGAAATCGCTTCAAATTACAGTTATTGTCTGTGTTTCTGTTAAGAGTCGTCAAGAAGATAATTTATTGTTTAAGATGGGTGGGGAAAAACCGTTCTAGCAGAATCCTTTTTCAAGAAATGGGCATGTACTTTGTAGCTGACTCTTATAAATATGGGCGTATCTATTATACAGTTTAGGAAGTCTGACAACTGACTGACTTTAAGTGTCTCTTTCTCTTATGGCGTTTTTCATTGAAAACCCGAGGGAATTGTTCTTTTTAATGAAATTCTATTGAGATATCAATATATTTCAATTTATGCTTAAAGGCTAGCCGTTCACTTGAAATCAAATTTTTCATACAAATTTTTTACTGCGAAATGTCAAAATGAACTTTCCACATGGAAATTTCACCAGGTAGTACGCTGGTCATGTGAAAAATAGTTGTTCAACAAGTGATTTGTAGGGGGCGTTACAAGCTATTTCACTTGGCTTTTATTGTCCGTCGCATTAAATTTTTGACATTTCGGCGTGAAAATTTCACAGCACTTTTTAGAGAGGAGTGAAAATTTCACTTCACTCGAACAGCTGTTCACTCGAACTATTTTTCACTCGAACAGTGTACTGCCTACTGAAATCTTCACGTGGAAAGTTCATTTTGACAATTCGCAGTGAAAATTTTTTATGAAAAATTGGATTTCACGTAAACCGCATACTAGGCTTTACATTTGAGATCATAAAACAACAAACATTTCAATCTGACATTTTGCTAGACATAGTGCTAGTGAGTTTAGTGGAATTATATAAAAATATCCCGGACTCTAAGCATTGACCTGGAAGTGTGGACTTTTTTTCAAAGAAACATAAAAAACATGGAAAAGCACTTCTATATTTGCTCTTTAATGGAAAGGGCAATTCCTTGATTTAACCGAAAACACCATTCGTTTTGATTGGCCTAAATTGATCAACACTTTTCTTTTCAGTTGACGTCTATGGAAGGGTAGGTAGTCGAAGAATATATAGTCAAGAATTTCATGACTGATTACTAAGTTGACAGATCGTATATAGGGCTGACGTAGAAAAAGTAGTTTTACCGACCAATCTAGTTTTGCATTCAAGGTACATCTAGTCCAGAACAATCTAGTCGACTTATGTAGATTTTTGAGTATGCCTACTGTTATACAAGAAAATTCGTATTAACAAAAACAAAAATGTCATGTAAACGTTTGGATTTCTAGTTCAATAAGCCTGACAGCTGACGGACTTGATTTATAACATTTTTGTTGGCCCGGATTGGTCACGTCGTGATTATATATTTCAGTTGAAGTTTATGGTGAGCGCAGTGGCTTAGTGGTAGTGTGTTGGGCTACTAAGTGAGGGGTTCCCGGTTCGAATCCCGAAAGAACCAAATTACATCTTAAGGTTTCTTTCCACTGCGCCATCTCTCGCGAACGTCTGACAAACATCCGAGAGTAAAACTGTCATGAAAGAGCTTCTCAATTAGCCGTTTGGACTCGGCGTAAAATTGTAGATCCCTTCCATTCGTCCCAAAAAATTTAAAACCCACACAAAAACGAATGGTCGTGAGAAGCTAGGCCTTGGGTCCCACAGACCTGTCGCGCCAAAATATTTATTTATTTATTTTATTTTGACGTTTATGGAGGGGTAGCCGTCAAATCTAGCCAAAGAATTCAATTCAAACCTAGCCAACCCAGAAAAATATAATTGACGTTTTCCATAAAATAGGTATCGAAACGTCCCCAATGGCAGACCAATGACTGCGAAAAAGATGGTGAACTTCTACAATCAAAATTAAAGCGAGACTACCCTCTAGAACCTGGCTTTCCAGTCGCTGACAGACGTCTGGGCTTGGGTCTCTTTAAGTCCCTTTTCACTCCAATAATTTATTTATTTTTCAAAGAGCAATATAAAACCTTAATCGCCCGATTGCACTTGATTCAGATTTCCAAACAGTTTAACGTCACCCATTGCAGGGTTTAAGGTCAATTTCGAAGCTGGCGAATTGAAAAGATGAAGTTGATTCATTTAAATGGAACCCAACCGCCAATGTCTTATACAAAATGCTTACCCACTCCGACACTCCTAAAGCTGCAGATCTTAGGTATATTTGTCTGTATCAATGCAAAAGGTCCACCGGACTTTCTTGCCACACTAACAGCTGTCATAAAACAGCCCACTGTGCGATTGGTTTGCATGCCCAAAAGTATGTGCACTTCCTACTGCTTCCATCTCAATCCATTCGTCTTGTAACCTTAGCATACAGCTTATTACACGCTGGAGGCTTGGGAGTCCGTTTTCCCCCGTGCAAAGCGCCTACAGTGGAACATGCATGTTTGGTATCTTCTTTTTGGTCTGTGCATTCGGGACAGAAAGGTGAGTTATCGTGACCAAATCTGTAAAGATTTTTTCGCTATCCGCAATGCCAAAACAGGAACCGCGTGTTACTTGCAGTCCCCGTGTGTTGTATCTAGACCTCGATTATTGGGATGAGTTTGTGGGTCCCTCTGCATTTTGCCGTATTATCTCACCCGGCTTGCTACAGTGCAATAAATGTTTTCCGTTCTTCTTCTTTTACCCTTTTAATAACGCTGAACTCCTGCCAGTTGGCCGTTTACCTAAGGTAGATCCTCTGCATTTCGCTGGCAGGAATGTCGATGGGGTTCATTCCCAATATAACGCAGGCTGCTTCGTCCGAAATTGTTTGAAATCCGCTTAATGCCCTATTGCGTAGTGGCACCCCAATATACTCGAACACATTTCTAAGTGGACCTCATTGAAAAAAACAATAACCACTTGCCATCAAAATAAAATTTAAATAAATCTATAGATTTCCGTCACACTCACAATTCTAATTTTTGCATGACGTCCGACTGTCCGAGGTTTATTATTTATCACGTGCGATGTAAGTATTCCATAAAAACAGAGGAAGAATCTCATTTAATTTACGTTTTTTCTTGTTTTTCTTAGGTTTACATCCTCCCGAATACTTTGGAGGGCAAATGTCTTTCCACTTTGTTCCTCAAGGAGCATAAAAATGAAAATCCGTCCCTATATCCGAAGATATGAGACCATCGATGACAAAAGTCTGCGCAGGAAGCTTCCTACATCTCCTGATTTTGCCATCTATAAACCGCAAATAACCACCGTACTATCGCTTTCACATCGACTTAGTGGATTGGCTCTAGTGAGCTACTCCACCATTTTCGGTCTAAGTGCTATCATTTCGCCGCATGAGTTTTCTGCCTTTGTCACCATGATAGAGGGGCTGGAGCTCAGTGAACCAGTATTGCTTGGAATGAAATTTGGCTTGGTTTACCCATTCGCATTTCATGCATGCTGCGGGGTTCGTCATCTTCTATGGGACACTGGTAGATGTTTGACAGTTAGAGGAGTCTATGCCACTGGATATGCGGCTATTGCTGGAGCTTTTATCTTAGCCGGCATCCTAACTGTGCTTTAAATATGGAATTGCATTATTTTGAAATGTTCATTGAGATTGAAAATGAGTGAATAAAAAATGGAATTAGATCTTGGAACTTATTTTCATTTCTGCAGAAGTCGTTTTAAGGCACGCCTAGTCTTGCGGCATGCCTACCTATGAGACAGTGTCCTGTGATGACACCTATTGTAGCGCTTTGTGCTTCCTATTGAGGGAGATCAAATATCTAGAACGTTTTAGATCCAGCTTAGGCCAGATCTGCTTTGTCGCTAGACAAGTCGAGCCGGTTATCCATAGATTTGTACTTTCGATAGCATCCAGCTTTATTAACAGTTTACAAGTAGCGATGGGAATACTAACAGAAGGAAGTTTAGTTCCGTGTTTGGCGAGTTCATCAGCTTTGCAGTTACCTGTGATGTCTCTATGTCCCGGCACCCAACAGTGGTGAATTTTGAACTGATCAGCCATCTCTCTGATAGACGAACGACAGTCTTGGGCTCTTATAGAATTTGTAGAGACTGACTCCAGGCAGCTTGACTATCCGAGAAATTACGGATATCTTTAGCAGATACCACGTTTTCTTTTAGCCAAGATAGGACTTCTCTTATCGCCATTATTTCTGCCTGAAAAACGCTACAGTGATCAGGAAGACGGAATAAGAGACTAAGATTAAGTCTGTCGGAGAAGACATCGCCAAAAACACCGTCCGCAGTTTTCGAACCATATGTGAACAAATGGATTGCTTGATCCTCCAGGAATGCTTCATCCTCCTACTTGTGGAAGTTACGGCTTCTGCGAGTATCCCTGAATTTTCATCTCATCAAAACTAAAACGAGGCAAAAGTGTCGATGCACGAACACTGAAGAGAAAAGCGGTCGTATGCAGTCCCCGAGCTCAACAACATACCAAAACCGAACCTCATTTTCAAAGGACCAGCCAGAGTGGATGTCAGTGTCCGGATAGAATAGTCTAGACGGGACTCCTTAAGGATATTAAAAGATTAGTTATATCAAATAGAGAACTCTATTCAACTTGAATACCAACTCGTTTCCAAGATTTGGTCAGATGAATGGAACCGCAGCATCGTTTGTCCGATCCGAGAGAGCAAAATATATCTCATCTTACTAGGTTTTACCAGGGTTGCCATTTTGACTGCTTTCCAGTCAAATCTGACTGGATTGATATAAGTTTAGCTGGAAGATTTTTTGAAATCCAGCCGGCTGGTTTTTTAGCTGTATTCAATATTTTTTTGACTGTTTTTAACTTCTTTTCAAAATGGAATTTTTTCCATCCACCAGAACAATTTCAAATTCAATTTAACCATATAAAAATAATCCCACCAACACACTGACACAATTCATACCCATTTGTTTGTTAGGCTGACTTTGGAATGGGTGCCTCACAAACACCAGTTTGAAAATGAAAATTCTGCAGATACATACGGTTGGTGATGATGTGTGTGATGCGAGTCTTTGGGCTCTGCTCTGCTTCGTTTACACAAATAAATATACATGTAGAAACTAAATCGAATAAACGTCATCAAAAAAACTCCTGTTCTTCCAATAATTTCTGTCTTGTTACGTTTGCTTCCGGACAGGTACCTACTATTAAAATAGAAACATATACATATTGCTAAAAAAGGATTTAAAAAGGTAAATACATATCTTCTATCCTTAAAATATCGCAGATTACTAAAAGAAATCCCGAAACATAATTAAATATGTCAGCACTACACAAAATGAAAACATCAAAGCTCAGCAACGCCGCCGAATTCACTTAAAAGCGATCTTGGCTGGATTTTAAGCTGGATTTGTGTTGAAAATTCTTTGACTGGTTTATTTGACTGAATTTCAGTTTTTTGACTGCTCTTTTTCCAGTCAAATCTGACTGGAATCACAGATTTGAAATGGCAACCCTGGGTTTTACTCAACAAATTTCTTTGCGTAGGAATTGAAACAACTGTCAGTCGCCTGAAAATTTATAGCTGATTTGAATTTGTTGTTCTATTTAGCATTTGGGTGGAATATTCGCATTTGTGTTTTGCACAAATTACTACAAAAGCGTTCCTTAACTTTTGCGTAAGTTTCCCCTTTAAAGAGAGAATTCATCCCCTCCACAGGCATTTTGACAGTCTTTTCCACAGTCTTTACTACAAAAGTAAAGGAACAGACCTCATATCTGCTATACCGTAGGTCTGTTCCTTTACTTTTGGAGTAAGAATGGAAAAGACTGTCAAAATGGCAGTGGTGGGGATAAATTCTCTCACAGAGAGAGTCACTAACGAAAAAGTAAGGGAACGCTTTTGTAGTAAACTATGATTAATGACAGATATGACAGATACTAAATTTTTATTTCATATTCTCTAATGTCTACTTCCTATTTTCAATACGATAGAATGTTCGAGGTGAACATTCAATATTTATTTTGCCGCCTGTTTAATGCACAAAAAATCAAAACAAATGCAATCGAATGTCAAATAGCACACGAAATTTCAAATCAGCTGTGACTGACAGCTATTCCACTTCGTACACCAAGAAATTTGTTGAGTAAAAATTCGTAAGATTTTCAGTGGAGGGGTAATGTCTTGCTCTCTCGATGACGCTCTCTTTTACGAATTTTTCGAGTTAGGGAACGGCATTTGAGTAAAATTCGTAAGAATTAGTAAAAATTCGTAAGATTCAAAAGTAAAGGAACAGACCTAATCTCACAGAGACCTTTGATGTCAAAAAAGGATTTAGACAAGGTGACGCGCTGTCATGTGACTTTTTCAACATCATTCTTGAGAAAATTGTGCGAAACTCGCAAGCCAACACCAGAGGCACAATTTTCCATAAGTCTGTGCAACTGCTTGCATACGCGGACGATATTGACATTATTGACAGAACACAGCGAGCTGTCACTGGCGCATTTGCAAGTATCAGTACGGAAGCGGCAAAAATGGGTTTAGTGGTAAACGAGGGCAAAACAAAATATATGCTGTCAACAAGAAGGGACACACAACATCGACGAATCGGACAGAACGTCGAAGTAGACAGCTATAATTTTGAGGTAGTTAGGGACTTTGTCTACCTCGGCTCCGCTATAAATTTTGATAATGACACCACAGCAGAAATCAAACGAAGAATCACTCTTGCCAACCGCTGTTACTTCGGCCTAAGAAGGCAATTGATTAATAAGGCCTTGTCGAGAAACACTAAGGAGACTCTATATAAGACCCTCATCATCCCAGTCCTGCTAGATGGTGCAGAAGCATGGACGCTTTCAAAGGCGGATGAAGATCTCCTTGGTCGTTTCGAACGAAAAATTCTTCGAGTGATTTTCGGTCCCGTTTGCGTTGACGGGTTTTGTAGGAGGAGATTTAACAGCGAACTCTACGAGCTGTACAGCGACATCGCCCTGGTCAAAAAAATACGCATCAGTCGTCTAAGATGGCTGAGACATGTAGAGCGAATGAACACCAACGCTCCGGCCCGAAGAGTCTTCGATACCAACCCGGAGGGACAACGCAGTAGAGGACGACCTCGCCTTAATTGGCGCGCACAAGTGGAACGGGACCTCAACCAACTTGGAGTGCGCAACTGGAGGCAGTTAGCCAAAGATCGCGCTAACTGGAGAGCCGTATTGGTTGAGTGCCCAGGTCCACCCCGGACTGTAGCGCAGCCTAAGTAAGTAAGTATTCAACTTGAAGTTACCACTGTTATTCAATAGCCCAATGATGTAGATTTGGTAAGCGATATCTAATAAATACCTTCCATTCACAATAAAAAGTGTGGAGGTGTGATAACAATATCATTAAAATACGGCGGTCGATTCTTTTGATATTTAGAAAAAGTGACGATAGCTGTCATAGTGAGCATAGCTGACTGGAGAGTTCAATGCTACATAACTTGTTTACCAACCGTCCATACCCCTAGAAACTTCTGAACCCAGACCCATTTATACTTTACTTCGTTGGTTAGTTGTAGCAGAGATAACCTTCTTCATTCTTTATCTCATTCAATCCAATGTATTCACTTGTTCAGTAACAGTAAGGCGCTTCTATTGACAGAGCAACATGGACTTACGCTCAAAGCTCCTAGCGAAAGGAGTGAAAATCCCTCTATCGAGTTACTTAAATTAGCACAGAGGACTCTGTAGTCGGACTACGTAGGTGGTCAAGACGGATCGGTAAGTACGCCTGCCTGGGCTGCCAGTTGTGGCCTTAGCGTTAACCCAAGTAAAACTGAACTGATGCTATTCACCACAAAAACCAAAATACCGACCTTCATAGCGGTAGTACGTCCCATCCTCACCTACGGATCACTGGTATGGTGGCCTGCCTTAAGCAAAGCATATAACATCACTAAACTAAAGAACAGCTGGTATTGGAATAACTGGAGCCCTGCGATCAAGTCCGACCGATGCGCTTAACGTGATTCTGAATCTGCTACCGGTGGATCTGCATATAAAAAACGGTCCGAAAGGCCTTATGGCCATACCAACATCCTATTCTCCCTTCCCGACAGAATAGGACGCATATCTACTGACTACACTGTACCCATTCTCAACTTCCATAAAAACTTCTCTGTTAGATACCCCTCTAGATGAGAATGGGAGGAAAACGCGGTCGTTAACAATTTCGACATACCTCTTCACAGATGGTTCTAAAATGACCTGTGGAGTGGGAGCGGGAATTAAACATCTTCAAAATCTTCCCTAATACATCCAGCGTCTTCCAAGCAGAAGTACTGGCAATTTAAGGAGGCTTGTAGACTGCTTTTCAACATCCAGAAGAAAAATAGGTATATTCGTCGACAGTCAGGCTGCGATTAAGGCCATCTTTTCTACCAAGTCAACGTCCAAGCTTGTTGGGTGTTGAATGCAGGGAGATACTGACCAGGGCGTCAACGGTTCGAAATCACTCTCGTCTGGGTTCCCGGCCATAAACACATTGAGGGGAATGAAAGAGCCGATGGATCTGCTCTGTGTGTGTCTCAGGCGGAGGAAGTCTTCCCTCCGCTGGGAAACGATACGGTGACAAGGTGGGTGAACCTGACCAATTATGTCATTTCTAGGAAGATTTGGCCAACCTACGATGATGCCAAAACTAATAACCTCTTAGCCAGAACGCGTGTAAATGTCGCAAGACTAACGGCAATTAGTACGGACCATTGGCCTCTAGGTACTCACGCAGCCAGGCTTAGCATCCCCTACAACTGCCACTACCGTAGCTGCGCTGACACAAGCAAGAGTGAAACGGTTTTCCACCTTCTTTGTGAATGCCCGGCCCTAGCCAAAACCAGACATAGGGCACTAGGAAATCCTTTCTATGTTGAACTGCCATCCATGGTATCCAATTCAATAGAATCATTCAATTTCTCAACTCCACAGGCTGGTTTTGAGCTCCTGTAACATCCTTCTCCCCCTTCCATCTTCTGGTTCTGCTTGTTTGTGGTGTTAAAACGGCGCTCATGCGTTATTTGTGCATCTTCCCTTGTAGGGAATGTTGCTACCACTTAAACCAACCAACCAACGTCTGTAGGTGCATAAGTTAAAACTTCAAGAATGTCGGGGTTTTTTTTTCCAAATTAATAAGCAATTATAAAGCAATCCAATCGCGCATCAGTATCCACCTAGAAACAAAAAAAAATATTCAATTATCTTACGTTTTTCTGATACCTACTCAGGTTAAGCCCTATCACCGCAAAGTAAAACCCAAATGCATGAAAATTCGGTTATTCTCTGAACTGTTATTGAAAACCCGTCGCAGTCTACTCAAGGCTGATTAACATTCCTCCTTATCCTTATCTATGAAAACACGGAGAGATATATTTATATATTTCGTTTATTTATTAGCCGCATACGTTTTTAATTTCCTCACACAAAGTTATTCTAATGACAATCAAGTGGTAAACAAAACTGTTACGTAACATGGCATACTCCTCTTTTTTTCACTTTTTCCATCCAACTTAAATCTTTGCCGGGAGAGCTTTATATTTACAATAATATATTCGACCAGTTTAGAGAAGGGCGAGGATTGCGGCCAACAAGAAAGATGTGCCAACCATTGCATAACCAGTTGAGTAGACCTCACCAATTTTGAGGAATTTACCAGAATCCCAGATGAGATGGCGCACTCCATTTGCTGTATGGTATCCCAGTGGGTAGGCTAAGATGAATTTTAGGGCAATTAGGCTTCCGGCGCTCAATTGAAGACCCTCAATCATTGTGACGTAGTGAGAGAAGTCGACGGGCGACACAAGAGCACCCAAACCAAGTGCAGTCGTATATCCAGCCAGTGCAAGTCCTGTCATTCTGTGTGAGATGGAGAGTATGCTTGTCAGCTGTGGCTTATAGATGGTCAGATGTGGAGACATTGCACGCTCGAGGCGGGTATTCCTTTCATCAAAGGATTCCGCTGCTTCCGCTGTTGCAGGAACAATTTTCATGGTTACATTACGGGCAGCGCTAAGAACTCCAGCGGAGCGAAGTGCATGTGATTGGTTAAGTACACGGGTCAGGGAATACCTGTAATGCAAAATGAATTATTATTTTAGTAATGAAAGACAGAATTTAAATTTTAAAATTACATTTTGATAGAGTCGTATTTTATTTTTCGTTTTCTTCCGTTGCAGTAATGTGTGTTCTGAAGTTAGATATGATGGTAGACTTATTTTGGCATATCTGTCATGGATTTACCCAAACAGAACTGCCAGATAAAAATTATTTGCGCTGCATTTGTGGAACGAAAAATGGAATCTCATGAATTGGAAAATATTGAATGTTCATATTTTATACCTATAGCCTATAGGTATGTATAATGCATTAAGAAGAAACAACTAACAATTAACAATCCAATAAACAATTTCAATAAAAGAAAACTGTACCAAAACAAAGGGTTTGGTAGCCTTTATTTTATATCAATTAAATTTAAGCTCCCGCGCACCTTAAAAAGCATCCGAATTGTGGGAATTTTAAAACTCTGCCCAAAAGACATTTAAGCTATCAGTTTTAATGAAATATCTTTCTACATTTAACCATGATTACAAGAACTAATTAATTTCAATCGCAACATTTTTTAGTATCAAAAAATAATATGAAAAGTTTGAATTTTTGATAAAAATCTATAAAGGGAATTTAAGGGAATTTGAGTTTTTTGAAAAGGGAAAAATTACTACGTTTCGTGTAAAAAATGAACATAGAATGTCGAACACTGCCTTATACACCGTAAATAGGTAATAAATAAATCCATTGTTGTGTGCTAAATTCTTGAGTTGCATATGTGTGCATAGAAACACGCAAGTCAACCTTTTTCGTTTTATTTTATTGCAAAGGTAATAGATTTTTAGAGCTTGTAAAAGAAAAATGCACCAACATAAAGGTGGGTGCACAAGTTTATATGCAATTTTGTATTTTTTGTTTGCGTATACGGAGTCAAATGAAGTCGATACTAGGTTTTTTTTTATTTTACTCACATGATCTACATATATCATTGATTTCCGTAGTTTAGATCATATGAGTAAAATAAAAAAACTCCTATTATTCCATAGCAATTGCAAAAAATCTACACACATTCACGTCAAGGAATGACAAAAGAAAAAGAAAATTTGAGCAGTTTTAGGTCTATCCAGAAACATAACGTGTACTAAAAATGTGAGGACCGTTTTATTGAACAATATCCGAGGTAAAATGTGCATGACAGTAGCAGTTTTTGGTAACCCCTTCTTGCTGATGTGTTCATAGAAATACTAACTATACTTTTTTTTATAATAAACTGTTTCCAGGCTTAAGAAGAACGTTGAATTATAGTAAAATTCGTCCGCCAGTTTCTACCACTTTATCTCAAATGTGACTTGAACTTTTTATGCGTGAATATTGTTTTAAAATCTGGCAAAGTGTTAACAACCCCCAATTCGCTCAAACATTCGACTACCGCCTTAACTTCTATTCTATTACTATAAATCTACTACGTTCATACAAAAATTTTTTCGTACTGTGGCATAAAAATTTCCAAACTTCGCAGCACTTTTCCGTCTTTTTGCATAGCGCGTGGCATCGTGTCAGTCCATTGTCGGTGTGACTAATTTTATTTTCCGTAAATTTTTACATTAAAAATCATCAAATCAACATGAAATTGTTCAAGGATCTCATTTCTGGTGACGAGATGTTCTCCGACACCTACAAAATGAAGCTGATCGATAATGTGATCTACGAAGTTTACGGAAGTCTGGTTAGTCGCTCCCAGGACGACATCAGAATCGAGGGCTTCAATCCATCTGCCGAGGAAGCCGATGAAGGAACCGATATCAACGTGGAAACTGGCGTCGATATTGTTCTCAACCACCGTCTTCAAGAGTGTTTCGCCTTCGGCGACAAGAAGTCTTACACCCTCTACCTAAAGGATTACATGAAGAAACTCATCGCCAAATTGGAGGAAAATGCACCCGATCAAGTGGAGGTATTCAAGACAAACATGAACAAGACAATGAAAGATATTCTGGGACGCTTCAAGGACTTGCAGTTCTTCACTGGCGAATCAATGGACTGCGATGGCATGGTAGCCATGTGTGAATACCGCGATATCGATGGAAAGAGTGTACCCGTCTTCATGTTCTTCAAACACGGTCTCGAAGAGGAGAAATTATAAGGCACAACAATGGCAGATAGTAAAACAAACTTTTTTTTTTCTTTTTTCACACCACATAATATTTTAAGTAATTCAATTTTATATTTCATGATTTATAATTGATTTTTTTATTTTTACGATGATGCTACTCAAAATATTTAAAACAAATGAGAGGAAAAAAAATTAAGAATTGTATGGTGTTTATGAAAACTGTTTCTTCTTTTTGTTGTAACTGTTCATCGATATCGATATGATTATTAAAAAAAATCTAACATGCTGACGGAATGAAACTGGCTTTTTATTCATTCGTTTTTTCTCTGGTCCTCGCCTAGGTTATTGCTCTTCTCGGTAGACTTGTTGATTACAGAACAGCGCAGAAATCGCATGAGTCATGACATAACCTCATTTAGCGTGATGACACTGCAACTGCAAAGGACGTTTGGCGTCACGCTGCAGCTGCACTCTGCAGCAGTAAATCAAGTTTTATGGGGATGACGCTGTGAATTTTCTTTAAGGCGTATACTTGACTGCATTTTGTTTTTGGGTGCTCTAGATTTTTGTTTGTGGGAAATGAATTAATTGCAATTGACGAGGAATTTACTGGAAATACAAAATGTTGACGCAACACTCTAGTGTTGATGAAGAAAATTAGCGCATGCGATCTGCCGCTTTCCAGTTGTTGCAATGCGTATTTTTTTTTTTTGTATTTTGTTTGTAATCTGCTGGGTATTTAATTGAAAAAATATAAATGCATGATTGATTACGAACACTTTTTGTTAGTTTAATGCGGTGTATTATGAATGTCAAATTAAGGTATACATATCCACGTACTAGAGATAGATGCTTTACACTTTGAATGATGGCCAGGCACTCTTCACATCAAGCATTATGTAGGGGGCGCCTGTTTAATCGACAAGAAGGATAAGGCAGATGAAAACGAATTACGAGCATCCTTCAGATTTTGAACCGGCGTTCTCGAAATTGGTGCGTGAATGACCATACAACTCGCTTGCAGTGCACATTGACAAGCGAGAACCCGTTTCAATACCGCGAAAGCTAAGTAGGTTGCGGGTGGAGAATTTAAGCTAGCCACCGCCCTAAGAGTTGTTTCGAACCACACTGCACTGTCGTATTCTCAAATGCTTCCTTTTAATACTTCTAGTGTTTCAATGAAGGGATGCCTGTAGGGTTTAGGTAACCATAATCCAAAAATTCATATAAAGCTGATATCTGTTGGCCAACCTGCCGCTACAGTATACCTATTACGTCCAGAGAGGGTGTGTTTAGCTTTTAACATTACTTTTATTGATACAATGAATACTCCGCAATTGTCCCAGCGACTGTTCTTTAAATGTTGCCCTTTTCAACATTTCCTTTCATTAGCTATCCGACTAAGGCTAAGCCAAATGATAAAAAGGCCGAAGTGGCTATTCGCATGTAAATTTTGTACTGACTGACGTTTGCCGGGCTTCGGGACACGGCTCTAAACTTGGTATTTTTATTTAAAACAGTGTTTTAAGAAAAAAATTGGGCCTCAAAACGTAAAGGATCATGCCCGAAAATGAAATACTGGAGTTTAGAGTCCTTTTTTTGCAACGAAGCCAGCCACATACTCCTACTTGACGCGATTTAACTTTTACGTTTCTTACGTGTTGTGTCCCTAACTTCGTGCGAATAGCATCAGCCTAAAATGGGCCTCAATTCTTTTTGCACGTATACGTATATGAATTCCAGTATGACTCGCAGCTAGATAGATCCGCCCGACATATTGAAATATGCCCATGATTGATAGGTAGTAGCCTCACGAACAGGACGAATACAAAGCTTCTTGTCGTTTAGGGTTACTACATCTTAACAACCAGCGCTCACAATGAAACCCTTCTGTTCTAGCTTTATAAAAAGCCGCTCAGGTCGTAAGAAATTCGTAAAACAGTTAGACAACAAAATCATTTTATATCTTACCACGAAAGCGGCCCTTTTAAGCATTCTGCGAGACAAATTATCGCCACTTATCTAAATTTGAGAAGTTAACTGAAAAGAAAAAGGACCAACAATTGTATATAGCATCACAATGGGTCTACATGGACCTAAGTGGGGCACTACAGCCACAGATACTTGAGGGGCTGAAGTCTTCGAAAACATCAACACTTTTGGCAGCGGTCCAAAAAAGTGATTTCCTAGTAAGCCAGTAAGCCCGATTGTATGCGAAAACCTATTCAGTTTTCCTACAAAACAAATCCTTAGACTTCGTTTCTGCAATCGACCGCACAAAAGAAGTTCTGAATTCTCTTCACAACATCAGAGAAAATGCCGACGAATTCTTCAGAGAAGCTTTTCAATCCGCATCCCAACTTGCCGAGGTCCTATTTGAAGTTCAATTAAGAGCTCCAAGAACTTCATTGAAACAGACAATGCGTTACAATCCAGAAACCTCTTCTACTGAAGCGTATTCTAGAGTGTCTATACTGATTCGTTAATACGAAATCTTACGGACAGATTCATGGTCAACGAAGACGTTCTACCATCGTTTCAGCTCTGCTCCCAGGTTTTGCTGTAGTTGAGCGAGTGAACGAAATGGAATAGCTGACATGTTACTTTCATAATGTAATTTCGTTGTCAGCTTAAAAGCTGAGTTCATTCTTTGATGCGAAAAAATATCGTCGAGTGATCCTTCTACCGAAGTTTTGAAATTGCTTGATATATGTGACAGGACGTACTTTAGAGGCATAAACTTTTTGCTGTCGGTTTTGGCCACGCTTCCAGTGACCACAGCTAGTGTTGAAAGAAGCTTTTCAACTATGAAAAGGATTATAACAGTGTCCCGAAGCATTATGAAGAATGCCAGATTAAACTCACTTGCTATGATATCTGTTCATTCAGACATTAATGTGGATCCAGCCAGAAAAGGTGATTGATCTCATGTAAAAAAAAAATGCAGACGTCTTCTGCTTTAAAAAAAATGTGTAAAAAAATAATTCAGGTAGATACCTTGTTCGTTTAAGTACTTACTTACTTATCGGGCTCCCGACCCGTGAAGAGTCTCTGCCTGAGACACTGCAGCCTTCCATCCTCTACGATCCCGGGCACGTTGCTTCCAGTTGTCCAGCCCAAGCGCTCTGGCATCCGCGATGGCTTGGTCTTTGAAACGGAGGTTCGGTCTTCCTTGTCTTCCCGAACCTGGGGGCTGGGATTCGAAGATCCTCTTAGCCGGAGCGTTATTGTCCATTCGCTCAATGTGGCCGAGCCAATGTAGTCGACGTGTTTTGGCTTTTTGGACTACGTCCACATCTTGGTACAGCTCATAGAGTTCGCGGTTGTATCTTCTCCATTCGCCCTCCTCGCACACAGGACCAAATATCCGCCGAAGAATTTTTCTTTCGGAGGAGCCCAGTATTAGCTCTCCCTTCTTGCCTATGGTCCAGCACTCGGCGCCATAAAGCACAACTGGCAAGATAAGGGTCTTGTAGAGCATACATTTCGTCCTTCGAATTAGGAGTTTTGAACCCAGTTGTTTTGCCAAACCGAAGTAGCAACGGTTTCCTAGGGTAATTCTTCGCCGGATCTCCACTATGGTGTCATTGTTTATGTCATGTTTACTCCGAGGTAGGTAAACTCCCTAACTACCTCGAAATTTTTGCTATCAACAGTGACGTTTTGTCCTAGGCGGTGGACAGTTGTTTGTTTGTTTGTTGATAGCATGTACTTGGTCTTGTCCTCATTTACTTCAAGGCCAACGGATTTCGCCTGTTCTTCAATCGCCGTGAACGCTTCTATCACGGCACGCTGGGAGCGACCGATGATGTCAATATCGTCCGCATAGCCCAGCAGCTTGACGGACCTGTTGAAGATAGTGCCTACCGTGTTGACAGCTGCCCTGCGCACTATCTGCTCCAGTACGAGATTGAAGAAGTCGCATTATAGCGCATCTCCTTGCCGAAATCCGGTGCATGATTGAAATAGTTCGGAGGATCTACTTCCAAACTGCACGCTGCAGCGCGTGTTTTCCAGCGTCACGCGACACAGCTGAATCAGTTTTGCCGGGATTCCGAATTCAGCCATCGCCATATAGAGCTCCTGACGATGTATGCTATCATACGCGGCTTTGAAGTCGATGAATAGGTGGTGAGTTTCGACTTGAAATTCGTTGGTCTTTTCCAGGATTTGCCTCAGTGTGAAGATTTTGTCTATAGTCGATCTGCCGGGCCGGAAGCCACACTGGTAGGTGCCGATTAGTGTGTTGCAGAACGGTTTTAGACGTTCACACAGTACGTTGGATAGGATCTTGTATGCGACATTAAGCAGGGATATGCCTCGATAGTTCTTGCAAGACATAGGATCGCCTTTTTTGTAGATGGGGCATGATAGTCCAGTCATCGGGCATGTTTTCTTCCACCCATACTTGGTTGATGATTCGGTGCATGCACCCTACCAAAACATCACCTCCGTATTTGAAGAGCTCCGCTGGTAAGCCATCAGAGCCGGCAGCGTTGTTGTTCTTTAGCTTTTTTATAGCTAAGCGCACTTCTTCTATACTGGGTGGTGGAACTGGTTCTTCATTGACTGGACGTGGGTTCTCTTCTTGTTCGTTTAAGTATATACGATTTAAAAATTAATGAAAATCAATGAATTGGAATGTACCTATACAGTTTGTTGTTCAAAGAATTCCTCGTAAAAATTGGAAGCAAGCCCCCCCGGAAACAAAATCCTGGCTACGGACCTGATCTACAGTGTTCGCTCTGTATCCACCCATTAACCTAACCTATATTGCTCGAAATTTAGTTCAAGATATGGTTACACCCGTCTTTGTTCAATAACAGACATTTTCTCCTTAGTCAGCAGTGGTAAACAAACTTGCAGGAAACTTTTTGTAGCTGTTGTGCACATTTTTGTTATATCTTTGACAGAAACTAATAGATGATGAGTTACGGAACAAAGAAAACAACCCCAACCCAACCAATAAAAGTGAAAAGATGTACAACATAACTCCGAGTAAGTTTGATATTTGAGAATTTTTTTTATTTACAATTTTATCGTTCAATTTATAAATATTTTCTTCTATTTATTGTTTGACAAAAATATAAAACAAGAAAAAAGATTTAATTTAACTACAGTTGAAAAGATAAACTAAACTTAAGGCTAATGCTTCTCTGTATCTTATACCAAAAAATAGTAATAAAAAAAAAAATTCTCAACAAATAAGATGTTCACAACGGACCTAACGCTTTGCATTGAATTTCGTAGTTGAATAAATAAACTCTCGTTTGATGAATGGTAGAAGACAACTCTCCGCATTGGAATGATACAATTAATCGAAAATATTTAACAGAACATGCTGCTGCAGCTATACACAGAAGACAGGATCAAAATGTGCCAACGCATAAATTTGTTCAGTATTTTTGTTTGTATTTTTAATATTATTATATAAACAAATAATCAATTGTTAAACATACACTCCTAGTTGCACTGTCATCACACATAGTCGAGTTGAATGTAAATCTGTTTTACACCCACCGATTCGAATATCATTCGCGTATGCGTCACCACGTACTTTGGGTCGACGTTTTTCGATACTTCCAGTTTTATCGCACCGACATACACGTCTGAGCATAGTGTCCAAAAGTGTGGCTCTTGCACGGCATATACTCCGGCCAGTCCGGTCACCTTCTGGTAGCACTGGGGCAATGATCGGTCGAGAACGTTGGGCTGGCGCTGCATAAGGATCAGTATCGATTCCTTGATGAGACTGAGAACACTGGCGGCAATCAGGAGGGCAATGAAAATCGAACAAATTGGATCGGCAATCATCCAGCCAAACATTTGCATTAGAACAGCTGATATGATGACACCAACCGATCCTAGAGTATCGGCCAATATGTGAAGGAAGACGCCGCGCATAATTTGTGAGTTACTGCCGCCCAGATCGCTGGGCACAATGTTGCTGTTGCCATTATGACTGTGACCATGGCCGCCATGGTCATGATCGTGACTGTGACCGTGACCGCCGTGGCTGTGATGGTCATCGACTGTGATGCTGTTCAGCATTTCAACATGATTGTTGTGGCTGTTGTGTGAATGGCTGTGACCATGGCCGCCGCCGCCATGCGAATGCCCATGGCCGTGCTGGAATGCATATATGCCGACGAGATTGACCAGAAGACCCAGCACCGAGACGACAAACAGTCGTTCGTGTTTCACCTCTGGCGGTTCGATGAGACGCTCCACACCCTCGGACAGAATGAAGAAAGCGATAAACAGGAGGAAAAGACTATTTACAAAGCCGGCTAGGACTTCTGCTCGCACATAGCCGTAAGAGAATTTGTCGTTTGCCTTCCACTTGGTTATTACAGATGCAGCTAGACCGGCCAATAGACCCGTACAATCGAAGAACATGTGAAAGGAATCCGAAATCAGACCTGCAATTAGAGTAAATGGGAGTTTTAGTAATGTAGTAAAAGACTAGTGTTAGTTATAACGAAATTCCCAGAGGTGAGGTTTTGAATCTCACGTAGTTTTCTCGGAATAATGCGTCGGGACGTAAGCGGGTACTTCAATCATACAAAACTTGTTTAGAGGCAGTTTAGAAAAGCTTTTCTCCGGCAAGAACACTTAAACCTGTCGCTTTCTCGACCTTCTATCTATCTATCTACCTTAAACACGGTATATCTCAATATTTAATTCCAGCCATCGGATAGACGTCTCCCTTGTAGGCCCAGGATCACATTATTCGATCAATTCCTACGTCTCTCTTGGCATTTTCAGTAAAAGTAGAGAGTAGCTAGCTACCACTCCTCCCATAGAGCTACTTTAACACTCATTTAACATTTTTAACTTCACTCTTAAGCAATATTGAGCATATCTAGCCCACTTTTTATTGCACCCAAAAAAAATCAGAGATAAGCTTCTTTAGAACACAAAAAAACGTGTTTCAGCGCGCAAACCTAACGTGATTCTAAGCACCTTCATATTATAGTGATAAGAAATTAATAAAACTCGAGATAGAAATTAGACAATCTACTTCATTACTTTATGGATAAATGTGTCAACACCCACGATTGTTTAATTGCCTCTAATCCATGTATGTTCCTTTTTAAGTACTCACCCAGACTGTTTGTCAATATTCCATAGAATAATTCAACAAATGCAAAACTCAGATTTAGCAATAGGAAAAGAAATAGATTTCTAGAATTTCGATCTGAAAATATTAGCCGCTTCCAACTGTTTAGCTTTTCTTTGATTCTGTAGGATAGATTTCGGCCATCCTTGTGTGATATTGGTAACATCTTATTACGGAGTTTTCTAATAAAACAGAAAATCAAGTTTGTATAGGAATTATGTATATTTTTTTTTTAGAAAACAATCAAGTAGCAATGCATACGTGGTTTAATCACTCGGATTTGCTGCAAATTTTAACCTAGAATTATTTGTTTTTCCTTGGCTGCGGTAAAGTCGAAATGGATGTCCAGCAGTGTTTGTGTTTTTTCTTCTTAAAATTACAATCTACTACGTATTTATTTCATTATGAATCGTTTGGTATTTTAATAAGAAAATAAAAAAGGAAAATTGTCCGAAATCTAGAAACTATTGTTAATTCTGAGTTCTGACGTATTGTTGACAACACCACAAACCAACACAAACGCAACTCAGAACAGCAAGTGACAGTTGTTTATGTTCAGCGGCTGCCGCACTCGCGGATGTGTTACAGAACTTTAGGCTGTTTAGAGAATACTGGTTTTTTGATTGGGTTCGCTTTGTGGGTACGATACACCGCGTCACCACGAGTCTGAAATATGTCAGACTTTCCAGTCATACTTCATATCGGACATGTATTGTATTGAAGGCGATTCTCGCTTTAAAAGAATTAAATGACTCCGAACATTTAGAAAACCAGATGTTAGCAGAAAATAAAGGCTGGTGAGCTGTTCTAGTGAAGTGAAATTTTTACTCCACTCCAAAAAGTGCTGTGAAATTTGAAAGTGACATTTTCACGCTGAAATGTTAAAAATTTAATACGACGGACAATAAAAGCCAAGTGAAATAGCTTAAGTAACGCCCCCTACATATCACTTTTTGAACAACTATTTTGAACTTGAACAGCGTACTGCCTGGTGAAGTTTTCATGTGGAAAGTTCATTTTGACATTTCGGATTGGATTTCACTCGAACAGCGTACCAGCCTTAAGATAAAAGGCTCTCCCAAGCCCACGCGACTTATTCGCAGCGACAGCGACGACGACAATTTCGACTTTGAATGCGACAAGGAAATTCGCAAGCCTTCCCAGAACGAAGCGTCGGTTCAGTATGTATCAGTTACCACCTCAATCAGTTTTTCAGTGTATACCATCGCAGAAAAATTAACAAAAATGACAAATACGCACAGCTACCTAGACCGCGACAACGGCAAAAACGCTGCCAACAGCGAATATAAAAAAAACACTGCACTTTAATCGCCGTCGCGCTGACTTGATATACTGCCATGTTTATATAATTTGACAGGCGAATAAGTCGCGTGGGTTTGGGCGAGCCTAAATGCTCAAAAACGCACATTCTCTTGAATTTGATCATACTCGTTCACATTTCACAAATCACGACCGCCTTTTATGTAACAGACTTATCATTTGTGTACCCACCCTTAAAATAAAACATATTCCAAACACTTCCTCATGGTTGTCAATTGTTTTCTTCTGAGTTTTGGTAGTTCCGATAATTTCCGGCCTCCATCTTTTTGAATTGAAGTTTTCAAGATGGTAAGTCGTGCGGTGAAAAATTTCCGAAAATATTATCGTTTTCTCATTAAAATCAACCCTCTAAAGTGCATAAATACAATAAAATGTAATGCCTACATGAACAAGTGCTAAGATAACTCTCAATCGATATAAATTTGTTGTGAATTTGTCAAATTATATGAATTGCTTGTGATGCACATGTCTTGCCGTATGCCAAATATGTTTTTGTTCGCAGAGAAAACGAGAATATATTTTCGCACAAAAAAATAAGAATAAAATGTGATTTAAACTCAATTAAAATGATTGTAATGGTGATTTTTCATTGAAATTTTTAGCCGCCTAAGAAGGATACCAAGTCCTCGGCTAAACAGCCGCAAAAGACTCAAAAGAAGAAGGAAGGAGGTGGCGGCGGCAAGGCCAAGAAGAAGAAGTGGTCCAAGGGAAAAGTGAGGGACAAGTTGAACAACCAGATTTTGTTCGATAAGGCAACTTACGAGAAGTTGTACAAGGAAGTGCCACAGTACAAGCTGATCACCCCATCGGTTGTGTCTGAACGCTTGAAGATCCGCGGTTCATTGGCCAAGAGGGCTTTGGTTGAACTTAGGGACAAGGGTAAATATTAATTGATACCTTTACAATTTTACTATTGTTGCTAATTCTGTGTGTTTTTTTGTTTCAGGTCTGATTAAGCAAGTTGTCCAGCACCATTCGCAAGTAATCTACACAAGAGCCACCAAGGGTGATGATGCGTAAACTTAATTCGCCCCGAAAGGACTTGTTATAAAGTTACATTTATATACGATTTAGGGAGAATAAAACTCGTCAAAGCTTTTTTTTAAGTGGATCTTGAAATTTAATTGTTTTTGAGTGGAACTGTTATTGTGGCGGTCCTCTGCCGGTTGTTCTTTTGTAGCATTTGCAGAAAGGAGAAGTGTGCAGTGTCCCAACGTCACGCAATCTTTCGATTTGGATGTGGTGGTCAAATTACTTTTCCAAAAAGTGTTGTCTGATTTTTAGTGTTCCTGATTTAGGTGCACTTCCTTTCCAGGGTGACTAAAGCGATGTCAATAGTTGCCGTGTGCACATAGTTGAGGAATAACATGTGTTAAGACTATCGCTTGCAAGTTTCATCATTTTCGTACTATAATTGACGCCGGATCTTTTATTTTGATTGCATTTGAATGACTTTTGTTGCTTCTTTGGTCAGCGCCGCTTTTCAGGCACAAGATTGTGAATGCGTGGCGATTTTTGGTGGGGTAGGTGCTAAATTTTCTTTGATTTGCTTCAATTAATGTCGTATATGGTATCCGTATCCCTATGAGTACTATAATGCACCACTGCATGAAATTAACATCGTCTTATATAATATGCAGGAAGGCTTTCTGATCTGCACTGCCTTTTTCTAAGTTAATAAAAAACGAGCGCTGATGCTGCTGAACAAAATGACGCCCAGCCAGAGTGAACGAAATTTATTATATTATTATTAAATTCGTTTATTTAGCATAATTTGCTATTGAAATTCATAAATGAAATTATAATTAACAATTTGAACTTAACTTACAGTACAATGATATTTATGTATGTGGAAAATTACATTTTATTTATATTCAATTGTATTTTTTTTTTAAATCTATTAAAGTTACTTTCGTTTTTTATATCAGCTGGCAGTGCGTTGAACTGTTGCCATCCCTTATAAATAATACTGTTTTGAGTTATATTTCTGCAGATATGAGGCATTCTAAAATCTTCTTGGTTTCTTAGGTTGTATGGCTGAGAGTCCCTTATACATAAATATTATATTTACAAAAATTGGGTAACAACCGTTTTTGATTTTAAAAATAAGAAGAACATCAAAAAGTATTCGTTGTTTGACGTTTAGCCACAGTAAAGTATCGAGCATTGTTCTGATTGGTGTACCTATATCGACTACGTTTTAAAATAATTCTCATTGCCCTATTTTGTAACCGCTGAAGTCTACTTAACATTATATTCACAACATAAGAACACGACCGACAATATTTATTGCACTTATTGATGAGACTCTACTTAGGATACCAATTTTTTTGACACTTTTTTAATAATAAATCTACGCGTGCATTGAAATTTAATTTAATGTCTATCACTACTCCTAAGTACAGTGGAAGTCACTTATAACGACCTCGCTTATAACGACCAGTTGCTTGTAACGTCCATTTTCAATTAATTTGGTTGGTTCATTATATTTTAAGCTATTTTACCGTCGGATATAACGTTGGCGACTCGTCGTATATAACGAAATTTTTCGGGAAAAAAATTGTCCTTGTCGTCGGTTATAACAACGGAATGAGGGGAAATAAAAAAAAAATTGTCCATTAAATATGGCAGTTTATTTGATGTGTCGCAGTGAAAGCTGCTTTTAAATGAGGTTTTCGCGTCTTTAACAAAAAAGTTAGCATTTTATGTGATTTTGTTTCTTTCTGAATATTTGTGGAAGCCAGATATGGCAGGCGGATATAGCGACCGGTCATCATCGGTCCCTTCACCGTCGTTATAAGCGACTTCAACTGTATTTAATTTCTTCAACTTGCTCTATTAATTCATTTTCTATTTGGAGATTTATATTAAGTTTGTGCTTGAGAACCATACACTTAGATATGCTAACATTCAGCCAACATTCATAAGCCTATTTGCAATAAGCCATATGTTCACTCTGGCTAGATCCTCTTGTATCTTCTGGACGCATTCATCTACGTTTTTTCCCGATATAAAGATTAGGGCGTCATCTGCAAAGAGCTCTATCTGGGAGAATTGAAGTTCCTGTCCAATATCGTTAATGTATATGATGAACAGTAATGCTTCTAAAACGGATCCTTGTGGTACCCCAGGTGTCGTTCCCGTACTGCTGGACAACACTCCATTCACGTTGGTTTTTTGCGATCTGTTGTTGAAGAATGAATTAAACCATTTCAATTCCCTGCCTCTGATACCATATCCTTGGTGTTTCATTAAAAGAATGTTTCTGTCGATCGTTTCAAACGCTCTTCTAAAATCAAGAAAGACGGTCACGACGTAGTTCTTTGCAGCGATTTCCTCTTTCCAACGGATTAAAACGTTGTTCAGCGCTGACTCTCATGAATGCTTTCTTCGAAATCCAGACTGATTTTCAATAAACAAATCATTAGATTCGAAGTACCCCTCTACTTGGTGCTACAATTTTTTCAAAAACTTTTTCGTATATCGGAAGCGAATTTATATGTATGACATTTTTACAATTATCTGTCCCTTTGATTTTCTCAATTGGCGTGATAATTGATTCCTTCCATGTCGTGCCATCGATTGGTTTATCAATCCCTCCAGTTGTAGGCCGTTCATATTGATTGCATCTTTTATCAGTTTTGCATTGAGAAAGTGGAAATCCCTTTTTTGGTTTATCGACTTTAGTATTGTTACAATGTTGTGGACATTAATAGACCTAAATCGAAATAATGTGTTAGAATAGTCGGGCCTTGTAACGTATGGACGATGTGGTATCGAGTCATTAATTTCACTGATGCTTTTTATGAAGTATTTATTAAATTCTGCACATAGTTTTTTGGTTGCTTGCATTTGCAATACTATTCTTTATGCTGTTGTTCTTTGCTTTCGTTATTTCTTATTTATACCTATTACGTATCTCACGGTATCTATCCCAGCTGGTGTCACTTATCCGATTTGCATTCGTTGTATATGGCTACTTTTTGTCGTTTTATCCTTTTTAGTCTCTCTCTGTACAATGTATTTATGTCATTTGATATCTTTTTTTTGTGAGTTAGAGTTTTCGTTATTCGAGTTAATTTGTTCTGTAGTATACTACCAATTACGTTTGGATCCTCCTCACAATTTGTCGGTATTGTACTCGCTCTTATCTGATTCAAAAAAAAAAGTTCGCTTAGGTACGAAGGGATACTATTCGCAAAAGTTCTGTTAACACGAATATTTTCAACCTTATAAGTCAAGCTGCTGAAGTCTGAGATTTCCATTAGTTTGGAGTTAATAAGGGCAACGAGCGAACCAAAAGTAACCTGCAAAGTTTTAGTAAAACAATTGTGGTGGATTTGACATGCAGAATATGTCTTGAGAGTGACGAATCCTCCCTTCACATACTCATGGAATGTCCAGCTCTACTCAATTCTAGGAAAAACATCCTTTGCGAGGAGAGTTTTGTCGTCCTGACTGCCTCCGGAGTGAAAAGATGGCTCTAGGACAAACAAAATATCTAACCATCTTCAGAACCCTTTCCAAAAGAAACGACGGTTGTACATTCAATAGAAATGGAGTTTATTCTAGTGGCTGAGTTTAAACACTAACTTAAGTTAAGTAAATTACAATAAAACATCAGTCGAGCGGCTGATTTCTGCCTCGACTAGGAGATTATTTGAATTTATGATTTGAGGGCGTCTTGGAGTTTTCGCCGGGCCAAATTTACTCGATCCTCCTGGCGACGGATGTCGTCCTCTGATATGACCACTGATTGCATCAGCGGCTGTTCGGGATTCAGGAATGCTCCGGAATTTTTTGTCAATTCCGTCTTTGAGGAGGTCTGGCCGGTTACTGGTTGATTCTGTACGTGTAACGCAGTCGCCACAGACTGCAGCACCGTTTGTTCGTCAACGTTAGGCCCAACAGAACTAATTCCACGCGGCAGATCAATGTTATCGAACTCTTCGCCGGTTATATTACATGCACGCAGTCCCTCTAAGCGTTTCTCCCAGAATAGTTGCTTAGGCTTCTCCTGATTGCCGTTTTTCAGGTCATGCTTGACTTTGCTGTTCTCGTGGTTACGCACTACTGTCACTGGCTGTTTGAAGATGGATGCAGTCTGCCTAATGGGCGGCACCAGCGAGACGTCTGTCCGGATTGCTCGGCTGTAATGAGGTTAAACTGAATAAGAACAGAGAACTTTCTGGGCAAAGGAGACAAATAAAAAAAAACATCGAAGGAATATCCAATTGGTGAATTTTGTTTCAGCACGATCTACTTGATTTGCCAATGGGTTTGTTTTTAATTTTGCTTTTGGACACAATAAACGAATGGAATAGGTAACAAACATAAAGGCCAATTTTGGTTAGTGTGGTACAATAAATAGAACAAAACTGAATGAACTTCATGCGCTGGTAGATACCTGAACTCAAGATGTTGTCTTAGAGTCGACGACGGAAGTGAGGAACTACCACAACTACTTGATGCTGAGATGCTATGGGAGGAACAGGTAGTCGGTACTCCACCATATCCGCTGGCTGTAGGCGGCGACGCCGTTGACGTTGCTGTTACTGGCGGTTTGTATTTTCGCTTGAGGGAGCTCAATGCTGAGCCGCTACAGCGATTCAAGGAGATCGACGGTGGTGGTAGATTTTGTATGGTCTTACCCGATTGAAAGTCAAACGATGATATATCGATAGAGTCGCCTAGTTGACGTGCTAGTTGGGGTTTACTATCAAATTTCTTACCACTGGGACTAGATTATATTTATAGATATAGGTGTTTTTAGAGGTATAATTGGATGCTAGAGTATAAATAGCTAATTAGGTTGAGTTTGGGTGGGATTTCCCCCAAGTACCTGTAGTAGTAAACATCAACTTTCCCTGCAGATAGGCCAGACTTTCGGAGGACTTCCTCGCGTTGCCATCCTTTTGGAAGAGAATTGCATTCGGCGCGCTTACGTTCGATGGTTATGTTGGGATTCATTTATTGTAACTGGATTTGGGCTAGCTTATCGCGTTAGATAGAGCCCGTTAAGTAGCTCCCGATGTAAAATAAATTATTTGTCTGGCTCTGGAGAAAAGCGTCTAGTTTCCTTTTTTTTTTCTTTAACTGGATTTTATGTCAACTTTAAGCTGTCAGGTGTAAAATTTCCCTTTGGCGATTAATTCACATATTGAGCGCGTTCAGAGAAGTTACTTGTTTACATTTATGAGATTCTACCTCAGCAAAGGAGGGCAAAGTAGGATTTTTAGAACGCTCAGTTTTTGATTGGTCTAGATCACGACATTGACGTTTATTGAAGGGAAGCCGACGAATCTAGTCCAAAAAATTGTGACTGAGTACTAATTTCACAGTTCACATAAGTGGCTGAAGTAGGAAAAGTAACGTCCTAACCAATCTAGTTTTTGCGTTCAGGTTACATCTAGTCCAGATCAATCTAGTCGATTGACGACAACTAAGTTTTTGAATGGGGACGTTGTAGAATCTAGTTTAGTAAGTCTGACAGCTGACTGACTTGACGCATCTCAGTTTTGATTAGCCAAGATCGATCACATGGGCAGCTGTGCCAGTTGACGTTTAAGGAGGGTTAATTCGTGACTGAGTACTAATCTGACAGTTCGCATATGTGGTAGACGTAGAAAAAGTGACGTTCCCAACTAATCTAGTTTTTTCGTTCAGGTTACATCTCTTCCATACCAATCTAGTCGACTTAAGTTTTAATAAAGGCTGGTACGCTGTTCGAGTGAAGTGAAATTTTCACTCCTCTCCCCAATGTGCTGTGAAATTGAAAGTGAAATTCTCACGCCGAAATGTCAAAAATTTAATGCGACGGACAATAAAAGCCAAGGTAAATAGCTTAAGTAACGCCCTCCACATATCACTTTTTGAACAACTATATTTCACTTGAGCAGCGTACTGCCTGGTGAAATTTTCACGTGGAAAGTTTATTTTGACATTTCTTAGTGTAAAATTTTTATGAAAAATTTAATTTCGCGAGAACTACGTACCAGCCTAAAGCTTTTGAATGTGGCCAATGTGCCATAAAACTCTTCCTTGATCGTTTTGCGTTATAAATATCCCATAAGATAAATTCTTGCAACTATACGATGTAGGAACACCATTACGAATGACATTTGAAAACAAAATAATGATGACGTTCACTTTTAAAATTGGCAATTGTCAGTTCCGTGAAATGTGCTCAAGGCAAAACGAAAAATATAGCTTTGGGCTTTGGCTTGTCGTTTTCATATCTAAATTAAAATAAAACGTTTTTTAATAAATAAATAGAAAATTTATATCTGAACAATAAAGTGCGCAAACATTGTTGAACAAATAATTCCATATAAAACTTGTTTATTAAGCGTACAAATTAGGTTTAAACATACGACTCCGTAGCATTGTTTGCGTGTACATTTACATAGATTGCGACGATTTGCGAAAATCAATTTATAATAATGGATAACTCTTCATTACGTGGGCGGTTTAGTCTAAGTTCAACAAATATTTCAACTCCAATAGCAGAATCTACATGCCTAAATGGAAGGGGGTAAGTGGTCGGCATACAATTTCTAAAAAACGACTTAAAAACAAAGACACCTGTCTCTTCTTACAGTACACAAGGAAAATTCAACTGGGGTGAGGGAACGATAAGTCCACGGAGTCGTAATAATTCGCTTACGACCACCAAAAATGCCTCGATATCAAAAAACTTAAATGGAACGCCACCTAAAGTTTCTATGTCACCGATATCGCGCATTGATCCGAGGTTAGTTTTTCTAGTTTCAGAAAGGTGATACTAGATTTCATGTTTGTATTTTTAATAGGACTTATGTGGACATCCATAGCAATGGCTTAGCATCAAGAATTGTCAAATATCATGATAATAGTGCTCGATTTAATCGAAGTCTTTCAATGGGAAATCTATACAACAAGCCCGGACAGTTCCCAGTTGTGCATTTGAAGAAAAACGAAATGCAGTACAAAGCAAAGAAGTGTAGAAACTTATCAATGACTAGAATTGCTGCCCCAGGTGAGAGTTATTCGAAAATTGTCCGATTACTAATAGGAATACATTTTATTTTATTTTTTTTTATAGAGAAATCTGTGTTTCATGGAAATACACTTTCCAGCATATTGCGATCGGGCTCAATTGTTGGCCTTCAGAAAAGTGACGAAGAGATTTCTCGGGAAAATCGACCGATCCTACATCCGCCCCCAACAGAGAATGAAATGGCCCCCACTAGGAGTGTACTCGAAGTCTTGAAGGAAATCTCACGAAAGAGAATCAATAGTGATGTAAGTTGTACTTTTTAATATTCAACGTTTAATGCATGGTTTCCAATATATTCGATTTCCTTGCAGGAACTAGACGGAACAGATTTGGTAAAAAAACACTGCAAGGAGCCAGAATTGGATACAGTTCTGTACAATGGCCAAAAGACGCAGAGCAAACGGCAACGAGAAATGTGTACCTCAGCGGCGACCAACTCACAAGTATCCCCCGAACAGCAAGCCGTGAAGAAACGTATGTGCAACTACAATAACGACATCCTGAGTTCCCTCAGCTCAAGTAATCTGTGTATGAATAAGAAAAAAAGTCTCGAAATGCAATCTCAGAAGCGAACCACAGAACTTGCAAGAACAATCACAAGCACGGAGGTTGAACATTCGTTTTCTCGCAGTGAAAAGCAACGCCGTGTGGGAGGAAACCTTGACTTGGAACATATACCTCAGACCATCAAACCATACGCACCAATTACCCCTTTGCCAAGCACTCCGCAGCAGACCACCGCCAGTGGTGATGAACTGGAAAAAAATCGCATTGGCAAGGTAACACGAAGTGCCTCGGAACCCGTTGTTCAAACAAAACCGAAATTGACTCTTTTCAATAAGGACTACGAGGAAGAGCCCACAAAGGTGCACAGTGACATAGTCGAGTCCCGAGAAGATGGCGACTTGCGTGGAATTCAGTTTGTCAAACCGAAGAAGAGCAGTTCGCTGTCTTTAGATGGGACACTTCTGCTGGAAAAGACAAAAAAATCGAAACTGGCCTTGATGCTGAAAGGACTGAAGGGCGAACTAGATGAGGAGGACGAAGTGGATGCATTGCCGGCGCAGAAACAAGTTGAGGTTAAGGCGAATGTGTCAGCTCCATTAATTTCAAGTGCTACGTCGACTCCAGCGGCATTATCATTTGGAACAACTACAGCTGTGACAACCGCAGTTACACCAGCACCATTAACAATAAGTAAATCTACAGTTGAACCGCCGAAAACAACACCATCTGTGGTAAAGAGCGCAATTCAATTCAATCCACCTGCAAGTACGGCATTAGTCAATTCCAGTGCGTCAAATGGATTCCAAATCATACCGTCGACTGTTGTTACAAGTACTTTGTCTGCCCCGGCGGTCGTAGCAACAACATCGACTCCAATACCATCCGCAGTCACTTCCACTGCAACATCAATACCTTCTCTTGGAGGATTTAGCTTTGGCCTCAATAAACCACTTTCTCCGCCTTCAGCCGTGACAGCAACAACAGCTGCAACATCGATGCTCACATTGCCGCAAACAACAACAGTAGCATCCTCGTCGCCAGCAACTCTACCAGCAGCAGGTTCGGGTAAGATAGTCGGAATCAAGCAGCTCGGTTTCGGTACGACTACAACGGAGGCATCGGCCACTACTCCAAGTTTAAAGTTTGGAGCTTTGTCTGTGCCGGCCACCCAAGCACCATCGTTTGCAATTGCGCCAATAGTCAGTACTACAAATTCAAATGGTCCTCCTACCGTCTTCGGACAAGCTGCCCCTGGAGCTCAACCGGCATTTTCATTTGGATCTTTAGCTGCACTAAATTCTACCTCAACCACAACGGCCACTCCTGCAGTCATGACAACCAGCGCCCCAACCTTCAACTTTGGAGGAACTAACAGCTCCTTTGGTCCAACAGTAAATCAACAACCTGTCGGCATGGGCGCATTTGAGTCCGCAGCAAAGACTATTTCCCAAGCAACAACAGCAACAACGTCATCGTCTTCGTCAGGAGGCTTCTCATTCCCTGGCCCCTCGTCACTGAGTGAAGCCCCAAAGCCTCTTTTTGGCAGCATCATTTCAAACCCGACCGCGCCAGCAACTGCAAACACCACATTCTCCTTTTCTGCCAACAAGCCAGCACAGGCTACACAACCAACAAATCCAACGAGTGCATTTACTTTTGGTTCGCCAGCAGCACCTATTACCACAGTAGCTCAACAGCCGATGTTTGGAAGCACCACTCCCATTAAACCTTCAAACTCTTTCTCGTTTGGCGCACCAGCTCCCGCAGCTCCTGCAAAAAGTTCATTTTCGTTTTCGTCGACGTCGGATAAGCCAATTGCTCCAAACAAACCACTCCCCGCCATCGGTGGTTTCTCCTTCAATGCTTCAGCTTCTAGCAACGCCCTCCCCACTGCGGAACCCAACAAAAATATTTTCGCCGCACCTGCGCCTGGCGATGCACTCTCGCCAGCAAAATCAGTCTTCAGCTTTGGCTCAGCTTCGAGCAGCAGCAATCAAGAGGCTAACAAGCCCCCAATGTTTGGCGCTCCTCCTGCCAGTTCGACAAATCCATTTGGAGCGCCCGCCACCACAACTGCGCAGAGTTCCCCTTTCGCGTTTGGGTCGTCATCTAGTACCAATCAAGGAGCTGCAACAAGCGCTCCCAGCACGAATCTCTTTGGTGGGGCGACAGCTTCAAACAATCTGGGAGCCTCGTCCACTTCCGCCGGTTCAATATTCGGAGCACCATCAGCCGCTGTAGCGCCACAGCAACAATCCTCCACATTCGCCTTTGGCGCAGGCTCCAGCAACACTCCAGCAGAGGCAGGCAAACCCGCCGGAGGGTTTGTCTTCGGAAGTAGCTCATCGATTGGTAGTAACGCCTCGAAACCAGCGACAGACATGAACAAGACGTTTGTTTTCGGAGATGGCAACACAACTATAACCCCCGCACCAGCGGGAACGACAAGTCTTTTTGGCGGATCCACCGCAACCAGTAGTGCAACCACTGAAAACAAAATGTTCTCATTTGGTGCAGCTGGTGCACCCAGTGCTGTGAACAATAACACATTCGGTGGCAGTCGTCAAGCAGTCAATCAGTCACCTGTTTTCAATTTTGGAGCAGCAGCGTCTGCTGCATCAGCTCCAGCACAGAATGGAAATCTATTCGCGCAACAGCCGACACAGGTCGCGGATCGACCAATAAGGAAAGCAATGCGGCGTCTACATAAGACATAAGTTTGTGTTTCTATTTATTTTTTGTGTTTCCGGCTAAGAGTTCATGACTTAATTTTGTAAACTCGTGGCGTCTTTTAATAAAAATGTCGTTTGTTAACTACATACAAAGATTTCAATTTTATTTCTACGATGGATCCAATGGGACCGCTCTTCGCATTACTTCAGGGGATACGCCCTTTCGGGCTCACGTGCTCTCCCGGGATTGTTCTTCTTCTCTTTTCTTTCTTCTGAGAATAACTTCCACGAACTGGCAAATTTTTCCCCCATTTCAGGTCGCTCGTCAGTATTTTGTGAACTCTGTTTTCTGCGTTGAAGGCAGCAATACCTTTCCAGAACTGTGCGTTATGCTTCCCATCTTCTACAGGTAAAAAAACGTGTAATGTGCGTCTGTTGGAGAGCCGCCGTACTGACAGGCTTAACTATCCGATTTACCAATCTTATGGAGAAAGGCGTTGAAATTAAACTGGGTGACGAAGTAGTTTACCTCACCGTGTTTCCGGTCGTTCCACTCAGCCACATTTCTTATCAGCCTCGCTGTCCACCTTTCTCTGTTTTCCGAGCTCCATCGCTCTTGCCACTTCCGAATCGGTTGTTGTGCTGCTTGCTCGATTGCCGCTTGCAGTCCGATTTCCGTCTTGTTGTCGTGGACGTACTTCCTTTGTGCCGCTAGGAGATCGATGGGGGTCACTTCTGCGACTACAAGGGCGGCTGGTTCCGAGACCGTTCGGTAAGAGCAAGCCACGCGTAGAGCTCCACGTCGTTGCACTGCCGCCATCTGCTTCCAGTACTTTTTTTGTTTAAGCGCGTCTGCCCAGATCTCGTTTCCATAAAGAAGAATTGCATGCGTTGTCGTCATTAATAGCCTGCGCTTGCTTGGCGTTGGGCCGCCTATGTTCGCCATTATTCTGCTGAGTGATGCTGTTACTCTAGAGGCTCGTTCCACCGCGAACTTTATCTGTTGTGAGAAGGTTAGTTTTGTATCGAGCCTCAATCCCAGATACCTCACCGCATCTTTGCTCTTAATGAGTTCAGAGTCAATTTGGAAGTCGATTTGCGTATTGATTCTCTTCTTCGTCAGGAGGACTATCTCGGTTTTCTCAGTTGCCAGACTGAAACCGTGTTCATCCATCCAGGAGGTTGTTTGTCGCATGACTTGGTTCAACTTTCTTTGCGCGTTTTCACAGTCTCTTGCCGTTATCACTGCCGCGATGTCATCTGCGTACCCAACGAGGAAGGTGTCTTCGGGCATCTCTATCCGCAGTATGTCGTCATAGGAGATATTCCAGAGGTCTGTTCCTAAGATTGATCCCTGTGCTGCTCCAGATGTTACATCCTTGCTTCGTGGGCCTTCTGTGGTCTCGTATATCAGCTCCCGATCCCTGAGAAAGTCCTTCTACATATTAAATAGATAAGCTGGAACGTTGAATCTATTTTCTAACGCATTTAGTATATCGCTCCACCTAACTGAATTGAAAGCATTTCTTACGTCTAGGGTTGCCAGCAGAGCGATCTTCTTAGAGCGGTGGCTTCACTGTTGGGCGGTTCTGACAGCCTTCACCACTTTTTCTATAGCTCCTACCGTAGAGCGTCCTTTCCTGAAGCCATACTGCCTTTCTGCCAAGTCTCCTGCTCTTTGTACTGCATCTGTTAGTCGTGATTTCAGCAACTTTTCCATGAGCTTCCCCGCAGTGTCCAGCATACATAAGGGCCTGTATGCAGATGGGGAGTATGGGTCTCCTTTTCCTTTGGTGTTCAGTACCAGTCTTTGTTTTTTCCAGTTCTTTGGAAAGGCTCCTTCTTCAAGACAACTGTTGTGCAGTCACTTTTATTGTTTCCGCTGGGATTCCGTCTGGGCCGGGTGCTCTTCTGTTAGATAGATAGTTATACTCCAAGTATTGCTTTGCTTTGTCAACTCGCTGCATTATCGTAGGCGATTTCCGCGACAACTGCGGAGTAACACCACCACCTGCCGCTTGTTTCACTGCTGAATAAAATAAATTGATGGCAGATCTTATCAGGGGTATTTTATTTTTTTTATTAAGTTTATTATTCCCGACTTAAATTCTATTTGTTGGAATGGACTCATGTCGTCCATTTCATGGACACAACTTAACAAGAATGCTAGATTAGGATTGGCTACTAGGTAACTAGTTGTGGCCTGGATTTGCGGTGACTCTTGCCTATTCAAGTTTTCAGTTGCGCTTGGCAGTGGTTGCGCGATTTGTTCGACTTTGATAGGCAGCGGACTAAACGTGTTTGCTGGGGATGTTGGTTGGAGCGAGTGCAAATCTTCATTTGGGTCTTCGCTTGTTCGTTGGGATGGGCTTATAACTTCGTCATCTTCAGATACCTCGCTCTTAACCGCAATTGTATTCACATCAGTGTCAACAGTGGCGTCATAAATGTTTTGCAGATTTTGGATAGCTTCTCGATCACTGCTCGATGAATCATTGTCCACACAACTATTCGATTGTAGTTTATTTCTTAACCGTTCGGTAACATATCTGCAATGATTTTAAATTGAAATTTGTAACATGTTACTTTTATTCAAAAGTTGGAAACATACCCTATGTTGACACTAATGGTAGGATCGAGAAAGCTTAGTATATCATTAAATATGTATTTTCTTCTTTTTACTATTTGTGATTTGCTATTTGCGATTTTCTTTTCTCTTTTGTAATAGGCCCTTATGTTTGACCATCTCTTCTTAACATCTGCAACTAAAAACAAGTATAAGTATTTTAATTCAGGATTAAAGTCAAATAACCCTAGAAAGGAAAAGGGAGACTCCACTTCAATGCAAGCAAATGTGAGATGCAATGCAATTGCAAGCTCGAACTGACTGCTTTTACTATTCTAATTACTCACTTGCTTGTTCTTGGTCTTTCAGACTTAATTCACTCCATTCAGGGGTTAATTCCTGTCCAATTCGTCTCCACGCTTTTGCCTTTAGCTGTTTATGTAAAAAATCTTCTGAATGGATGTTCCACACACTTTCCTCTTTTTCGATTGTTAAAATAAGTCTTTCGGCGTCGTCCATCGCCTGCATTAATGTACATCTAACGTTGTCCAAAGCCCTAGTAAACCTCACTTAGCACATCGATCAATGTGGTATTCCCTGCTCAGAGCACTTTTCTTGGCCCTAGGTTTATATGTTCATTTGATTCGATTTCGGAGCACTTTTACGAATTTACGAATAAGAACTTAAGAAGATTCACCAATGCAAGTGCGATTGAGTTTGACAACTAGTGCAGATTGTTTACGTTAGAGAAGAAAGATTGAAAGAGATGGTAGGTATCTTTCGTACGTCGCAAGAAAGAAATAGCATTTTCCCAAAACCCATTTGTTTTTGTTTATGGTGTGCGTGTGACCTACAAAAAATTAAAGGGTCCAGCCCAAACCATAGAATCCGTCGCGTCGGTTGCGGCAACGTATTCGCTGACAGGTTGATACAGGAGCTTCCCAACCCATAGGCATCGCACGTGCCGGATGCGACGGATAACGACATGAAGTAGGCTTAGGTGCCAGTTACAGCGATACGTAAAATGTAACCGAAAAAATTTCTTTTGCTTTTTTGGACCACTTAAAGTTAATGCTTGAACTCAATCTTGATCTTAAAATGTTGTTTATGAATTATAAATTTAGTTTATCAAAAAAAAGTGGATAATGTTTAAATTTTCTACAAAAAGAATTAACTTATTTTTTCGGACGAAAAAGTTTTTCTGATCAACATCTCAGTTAATTCCACACATAAAAACCAGTGCCTTGATTCTGTTCACCTATAAATATATAAAAAAAATTTAAGCATTGGTTGTAAATATATCAACTCATTTTTAGATCTAGTTTTTAAGATTTCATTTAATTTATTTCGTCAACATTTAACAGCCAATCCGCGTCGAGTAGATTCCTTTGATGTGCATTGCTGGTTTGTGAACTACCTGAACGCAGTCAAAGCCAGTGGCTCACTCACACATTCAAATCCGATTCGGAACGTTACCTAGCGCAATTGCGGCAAAAACCGCACAAAATCAAGGCACAGATCATTCCACTGTTTTGCGTCATTTCTTTACTGTTCCATCTGTCAGGAATTTTTTTTCTCAATGAATCTAACCAGTGGTGGTTGATTTTTTTGTACTGACAACATAGTTTTTCTGAAAGACTTTTTTCTGTTTGCTATAACTGCCTAAACGAATATAAAAACATGTTCATCCTGTTTCAACTTTTTCGGTTTCATTTTACGGATCGCTATAATTGGCCCCTTAACTACTTTCTACTTTTCTGTGTGTGGCATGCGTTGAAATTTGGCACAGCGGGAGAGGAAAAGGAAGCTCTTTCATTGGTGGAAATATTAAGAGTGAGAGAAACTGTCAAATGCAGCAGATGACAGTTCAATAAACAAAAAAAAATTTACAATATTTTTGTTAGCATATATCCCCTTTTTAATTCAATCAAATCATACTCTAAAAGCGCATCCTTCTTCCAGAAACAACATGTTCGAGGATCAACTTATCGAGATGGTAAAAAAACACCCCTGCATCTACGACAAGTCCAAAAGAGCTTACAAGAACAAACTGCAGAAAGAAAAGGCTTGGATGGATGTGTCTTCCGTAACTGGCGAGGATGGTAAACTCAAGATACATTAATTTTACTTTACATAGGTAGTTAATGTTTTGTTTATTGTACAGTGGAACACTGTCAGAGCCGTTGGAGATCGCTCAGGGATCGCTACCTCAAAGAGATACGGAAAAAATCAAAATCGGGAAGCGCAGCCAGTGAACAAAGTCAATGGAAGTTCTTACCGGCATTGGACTTCTTACGAATGCATGTCGCCCCAAGAAGGTTAAATAGACTCGATGTCTTTAGTACATAATAATACTATGTATAATTTGAAAATGTACCTTTTTCAGAAGAAATTCGATTTCTCAGTGCAATACAAAAACCGAATTGCTAAGTCCGACAAATAGCGAAATGGGATTTTTCGATGAAGAAATCGGCATTGACGAGAGTCTGGGTCCACCAAAAGCAAACAGGGAAACGGGCCCATTCGGAATGATTCATAGAGCGGTCGCCGACGAATTAGCTTCAGCTGTCTCGTTGCGATGCGTTGAGCACGCAACAAAACAATTTGACTTGTTTGTAAACGCAGCTACTAATTACATGTCCGCCAAAAAAGGTACTTTTTCTATCCCTGTTATATGCACACAATTATTCATTTAATTCTTTTTCGTTCAGACAAAAGCAGAAATGAGGAATATTATCGGGTTCTGGACGGCTATCTAACAAAGCTCCCTGAAGATATTCAAGACCGCCTAAAATTTAAATTTTTGCAAACCGTTGTGTCAGAAATTGAGCAACTGAATAAATGAATAAAAACTTATATGCAAATAGTTTTTTTAATTTCTAAATGAAATGTTTACAGGTTAAAGAAATGAAAGAAAGTAATACAGTAATTGTATATAAGGTAATCCTTTAACTGGTCACGCAGCTTGAATGCGTCTTTCGAAGTGTTGTTAGAGAAAATGCGTTTTTTTTTATCTTCTGGCCTTCACTGTTTGCTGTTTTCCGCCACAGGCCAACAATGTCCTCGCCTGCATACTGGTCCACATAATCTGGGGGAATGTAGCTGGAGTCATTCATTTTCACAAAATTCTGAAGTAAAACAGCTGCCTCCACTATTTTCTCAGCTGATTGCGGTGCCATGTCCAGCGGACTTAATAATATCCTCCAGCGCGACACTAAAATTTCGAATGCATTTTCGATCACACGCCTGGCCCTTGATAGACGCTTGTTGAAGTTTTCTCGGTCAAAGGGTAATCGGCTCCCTAAACAAAATCATAGGGATGTATTAAAGGAAAGAATTAGAAAAACTTAACTGGGTCCTTACCTGGATATGACAAACACGTTTTTAAAGGAAATGCAGCATCGCCAACAAAACAATGCGGAAAGCTAACATTTGAATTCGGCAGGCAACCGGTTTTCAAACAATTTTTGACCAAAGTCCGAGTGCCATAAAACACCGCCGTCGCCTTGTGAGCCATATGCACCAATGTCGATTCCAGTAAAGTTATAATTTGCATCGCAGATTCCTAAAAGAACAATTGAATATGTGCCCTTATAGTTTTAAAAAGTGAACCCGAATTCGAGGGACAAGTGATGTTAATGTGCTTGCCATCAATAGGACCCACACAATTCGGCAAATTCCACAAAGTACAAATATCCCTTGAAATGTTTTTCCACTCGGTTTGGTTTGGAACTGACAAATATAGGTACCTATGTGACCGAGTGAATTCCAAAGAACATCGCACGTTTCGTTGACGATTCTTTTAACACTGGTCAAACCCATTTTAAACGTCATTGAAAACATCTGCTTGGTGCCTCCATGTTCCAAATACCTATCTATAAAAATGAAATTAGTTGAGCTTAAATAAAAAATAAAGAAAAATATAAATATTTTGGCGCGACAGGTCTACGGGACCCAAGGCCTAGCTTCTCACAACCATTCGTTTTGTGTGGGTTTTCAATTTTTGGGACGAATGGAAGGGATCTACAATTTTACGCCGAGTCGAAACGGCTAGTTGAGCTTAAATAGTAGAATTAAAATGTTTTACTTACACAAGGGTCAAAAACAGCCTACATTTAGCTGATGTGACAAGTCTATTGGAATATTTGGTAAGGTCTTCTTTAACTAAACTAAATAGCAAGTCAAAGCTTCACATAATAATAAGACACAAAACAATATTCAATAAAAATTCCTCCACTTCCACTGCGCTTCTCTGGTTTTCACAAGCAGACTTTAACAAAAGAAACTTCTCAGTTTTATTTAAGTTTATTTATTATTCCCGAGGATAATTGCTTAAGCAGAGTACGACGCGTCGGAGATCAATACCATCAATACCACAGCAGTAGACTACTACAAGCGGTGGTCTAGTATTTAGTTTAGTGTTTGAACATTTCACGTGCGGTTGCAAGCAATTTTTTCCCATTTTGCAGCAATTCCTAAAGCATCCGAGGCTGAGCAGCTACCTCTAGCACAAACCCCCAACGTGGGAGCCAAACCCTTGCTCTGAGTCTTTGCTAACTAGATAAAAAGAAATAAAACGGTCGATCCCACCTGCATCTTCATATTTTATCCGACCTTATGAAAAAAGGTCCCTGTTCATCACTCCCTGGCTTAAAATCTTAAAAAAAATCACAAATTCGGTTTATTTTGTCGTATGCATGAATGTATTGATATATTTTTATGAATATCATATTTGACTTAAATAATTTCGTTTTTACAATAGGAATACAATAAATATGTAGTTTAACAAACGTTTATACCAGTCTAGTATAAAACAGTTACACGATAAGCATTCATAAAAGCAGAGTCAGTAATTAAATTTCTACCTACAATGAACCTAAGGGGAAAGAAGTCTTTAAAAATTCTCAGTGGCACAAAACTTTAACATCGACTTGGTGTGCTTGAATTGTACACCCTGTGTCGCCGCTAGAACCTCCTGCATGAAAGTTGTCGAATTATGAATGGTAGTACCACCCAGGATAACTTTGTAGCCGGAATTGTTCATTTGATGGACAGCCAAGGCTTCTTCGTAGGTAGCGCCACCAACAATAAATACGACCACATCCTGTGGCGGTCGTCGGAATGGTACAAGTTCGGAGTTTATTGCCGGATACAACGGATCTACATCGCGTCCTTTGAACAAATCTTCTAGGGTTTCCTTCAGTAGGCAAGTGTGCTGAGTAAAGACGTTTTCAACTCCTTTAAGTCCCTGTTCATAGAAAATGATGTCTTAAATTGAAGGAAAAATTGTGCCGCAGATCAATACATACTTTTATTAGGTTTCGGGTAAGTTTGACGGCATCGGTGATCCGAACTAAATTGAAAAGTTCTCCCTGGCGAGCGTGTTGTCCGGCATACTCAATCAGACTCGGCACCAGCGAAGTGCGTCCACCACGATTCTTTATTATTTGCAAGAGACCACATGTGTCACAGTTGGCGTGTCGCTCATAACGCAATGCGTATAGAGCCACTAGTTTGAGAGCATCATCAACGGGAATACGTTCATCGGCGACAATCTTCTTGATTCTCTGCAACTGGGCGGAATGTTCGGCTTTGCAAGCGACTTCCTGCTCTAGTTCGGATAATTCGAAAAGATTTCGCTTGGTACACAGGTTGGAGAGTTCTCCCATAACGCAGAGATGTTTGGTAACTGTCCCGGACATTTTCTTGAATTGTGGATATGTTTCGATGAAGTTTTTCATGTCAGCAATACTCTCAACCTAGAATGTAAACATGTTATCATCATTTTGAACTTGTTTTCAAACAAATCTTTCAACAAGCGTTATTTGTTGCTCGATCAATAGCAAATATGTCTAAAGTCCTACCTTTTTCTGGTCTTTAGCCTTCTTCTGGAACTCCTCCATAAGATTTTTAATTGTGGCACCGATTTCCCCAAAATTTGCGTACATATTCTTGGCATAGAACTCATCCTGATCACCCGACAAAACCACTTCCTTAAAGTCCTTGGGTATTTGCGGTGTGCCAGACAGATCCACACGATTGTTCTTGATATTTAAGAGCTCATGCACCATAGCCTGGTATGTCCACTGGTGTAGCAACGGTGTAACCGGATCATCCATACGATCCAAGATCAAAAGCAATGGTGGCGGCGCACCATTCTCGTGTGTTCTAAAATCAAAAAGAGACGACTCTTTGGTTGTTTGTTCGTAGATCTGCTTGGCCAGTGTCTGCGCTGGGACACTACCTGCCCGATAACGAATGACCGGGTTCATCTTTAACGATAGCAGCACCGAGGTGAGCCCCTGAACACTGCGACTTAACGCCTCAGGTTGCCATGCGAGCCGGCTCAGGCATGTTGGAATGTTGAATGAGAACAGATTTGGATTCACACACAAGTAATCGGCATATATCTCCTTGACTTCACGAACCGATTCGCTTTCATCGCATTCAGCGAGTACTTTGATGTCTGTTCTTGGAATTATGTTACTAAAATCTAGTAAAAATCTTTTGTTATGCATTTGTAAAACGTTTGAGGTAATAATCTCTGTTACATATAAAATACGATCCATATTTGGGGTTTCGTAGTTCGTCAGCTAGTAGGGCTATGTTTTGTTTAGTGGGTCGCACAAAGACGATGCATTTTAAATGCTTTAGGCGTTCATTGGATCGACCAGAGTCAAGGCGTTCGAAAAGGTACACCTCGCGCTGAAGCATATCAGACTGACTGAATGCCATCGATATTATACTGGTCTGGATAGCGTTGCATAAAAATAAACAATATGGTCAAATGAGTATGTGAATCATACAGGTAAACTCACTGTTTCCTTGTCCAGTAGGATTATCTTCATGCCGGGCCCAGACTCGTTGGTCATCTTTTCCACATAGAGCTTCACTGCCATTATTACATTCATTTCGGAGGCTGAGTTTTATCGTATCTATTTAATGAATTAGTTTTTGCAAACAAATCTTTTAATTTTTCACCATACATCTGTTTGAGAATGACATTTCGCAGATACGTCAGTTGGCAAGAACATAATTAATGTGGATTGTGGAACATATGAATGCTTAAGCTGCAAACAGAGTAGGTATATGTTTATAGGAAAACATCATCAGGGGGCCAACTATGTAATTCGATTAAACTTTCGATTCTATTCGAAAAAAGTTCCGAATCTACTTGCAAAGAGAACTGTTCTATTTGAAAGTAGAATCGGAACAACTTTCGAATAGAATTAAAAGTAGAATCGAGTTGCATAGTTGGTCCCCAGGGGTCGAATCACATCGTCCGTGAACGAGGATTATGCGACGGAATTTGGTTTTGTTTCACATGTAAAATTAACTTAATTCTGTGAACGTAATGCTCGTTCACGGACGACGCGAATCGACCCCGGGGGTATTCCGTACTTCTAACCAGGCGCTCTTATACTTTATGGTTAGACTTAAGAGCCATGAACTTATGGCACAAATATACAATACGAGATAAAATTGACGTCGTATACAATGACCGGTAGATATCTTTAGACTAATGTCGTTTTCCATTGGGCAAAAAGAAGCGTCCGGGAGAGTCCGGAATCGAAAGAATTACTTCTGAAACCGTTCCTTTGGCACAAAAAAATACTCTTCTCGTGATTCTAAGCGTCAGCGGTACAAAAATGGCACTGCTGTCAAAATTTGTCGTATCGAAAGCAGGCTCCACTATTTGCTAAGGTTAGGTTAGGTTAGGTTGATGGGGAGATCGCCATCCCCAGGCACTATTGGCCAGACTCAAGCGAGATTTGAAAAGAGCGCCTTCGATTCGCTGTTTAATTAGGTCGAAATAGCACAAGGTGAATATACCTTAAATAATGGCGTTTTTCATTGAAGACCGAGAGAATTGCCCTTTTCAATGGCCGCGTTCCACTGCCCGCTAGATGAACAGCGGCATGTCAAACTTCATATAAAAAAAATTGACATATCACCATAGGCGCTAGACATCTAGCACTTTTTGTGAAATATCCATTTCAGGGAAATTTCTCAATCTAGCGCAAAACTACGCGCTGCATTGAAAGAGAGAGAGAAAAAAACAACCAGTCAAAGCCAAATCGTTCAAACGTTTGCAAAATTTGCCGCTGCCGCTGCGCGATCGTTCCTTCATCTGGGATATTTTGTGCTAGATGAACAGCGGGCAGAGGAACGCGGCCAATGAAATTCGTTGGCACACTTTTGTAATAGTGGTAGACACCATATACGCGTCATATGTGAGATTTGGTTTTCTGCTGCTACTTTTTTTTGCTTTCTTCATTTAATATGAATGTTTCAATGGGCCAAATCAATATATTTTAATTAACATTTACATTTGCACTCATAATTGGGTATTTTCCGTTCACATAAAGCAAAATTTGTTTTTAATAGCACAACAAACATATCAATCTGACATTTTGCTTGTGTGTGTTGGTGAATTCAGGGCACTTCTTTAAAAATATTCCGGACACTTCTTTCGTGTTGAGAATTGACCTGGAAGTGCACTTTCTTTTTCAATGAAACATGGAAAACATAGAAAGAGCACTTCTAGATTTGCTCTTTTCATAGAAAGGGCAATTCTTTTCTTCAATCGAAAACGCCATAAGAAAACATTTGAGTTTGATAAACGCTTGTACTAGTTTAATAATTAAAAGGCATACCATGGTTTACAAACAAATTATAACACCTACCTACTTATATTACATAAGTAGCTCTCCAAGTAAATTTAAGAAATGCTCTACGCTTTAAGCTGTGCGTCTACTTTTTCATTATACTATACTCACTCCGCCGCGCAAAAGATTGTCTAAAAACTTCAGCTATTTCATTAAATGCATAAAAATATGGTTTGTGTAAATAAGGGTGTAAATGGAATACAATAAAAATGCGTGTAAAGTGCTAAAAACATAAAATTAAGTCCTGCTGCAGTACTATGGCGGATTGAAACAAGGTAGCTATTCAGTTTTTTCCTTGGCACAGGTTTTTATGATCCTGCCGAAATGCCAGTGTAGAAAGCATCCAATTACACGCAGTGGCCCCATGAACATTGCATGGTATACGCTCTGCAATAGACCTCCCCAGGGAAACATGCCGCCGCACAGAACAGTCAGCATCCAGCTTTCAAAGCCCATAATTGAAATGAACGATCCTTTCTGTAAATTCAAAATGTTATTACTTCAATTTTGGAATAACTCTGCTGACCTACCAATGCGTCATTGACGATACGCTTTGCAACATCATCGGGCTGAGCGAGTCCTCCGCTACCGGAAATAATTTTCGTCTCTTGCGGTTTGGTTTTCTCTTCGTTTTCAAAGCCGGGCGTGTTTGTATCAGCGGGTAGAGCTAATGTTACTGTCACTCCCAAGTGACGTGATTCCATAGCAATAGTTTCTGCCATACCACGTAGAGCAAATTTGGAGGCGGCATACGCTCCATAACCGTAGATTCCAAACAAAGCCGCCTGAGAAGCCGTAACCACAATAATTCCCTCTCCGGCTGCTTTCATTTTAGGTAAAACATACCGAGTGCAGTTGTAGGTGCCAAAGTAGTTTATATCCATCAATCGCCTTGAATCTTCTACTGAGATTTCCTCAAACACACCACAAATAGCCAGGCCAGCGCAGTTGACTAACATATAAATCTCCCCGAATTCTTTTTCAATGTCAGCGAATCCTTCGGCGACCTTATCATAGCTCTGCGATATGTCCAACGACTTGTAGTTGAATTTTTGCTCGGGTGATTGTCTAAGAACTTCCAAAACAACAATAGCTCCAGCTAAAAACAACAGAACACATTCATACAGAACTTTCAGGGCTTAACAGTTGTACTCACCCAACATTTTCTCATCCCTAGCAACCACTGTTACATTAGCACCCTTCATAGCACATTCCACAGCAATGTAAAGACCAATCCCTTTAGAGCCACCTGTAACAACTACATGCCGACCAAATATAGATTTTCTCTTTTTCCTGGTTACGAAGGCATACACAAGGACATGGGCTGCTATAGCCACAGCAATATAAACGCAAATTTCCAGTGATAAGTTCATTGGCAAATTTTGGATTTTCTGTAATCTTCTTCAATAGAAAGCGCGAAGGCAAAATTTTCTTTTCAAATCAACCTTAATGGAAATCAAATGAAAGCGGCCATTTATCTAAACAGAAAAATGACCAACATCATGTCAAAGTCTGACATTTACAGAGATGGCAAATCATCGCCACCTTTCAACACTTTTGGGATAGGCACACACCAAAATTTTATACCTACGGGCATTTTTTTTATTTTAAAATTAGGTACGTACTAGTTAACGTCAACATTATAGGTCTGTTCCTTTACTTTTAAATCATACGAATTTTTACGAATTCTTACGCATTTTACTCAATTGTTGTTCCCTTTTTGAGAGAGAATTCATCCCCTCCACAGGCATTTTGGCAGTCTTTTCCATTTTTACTACAAAAGAAAAGGAACAGAACTTATGAGAGCACGAGCCACTACACCCTAGGCTAAGCTTCTCACAATTAAGTCCCTGATGCATTGACATACTATACATGGACTGCTAGTGATATGTCAGTTTCATACAAACCTCCGAGAAAAAGGAAAGCAAACATAAGCACTAGCCCCTTTGGTTCAGTGCGGCGAAAGTATGAAACCTCTGCGCGCTATTGCTACTTTTTACATAGAAAACAGTGCCATCCATTGTAGAAAAATTGAAACTGCGCAAAATAACGATTTATTCAAATTATTTCCAACTTTCTACAACAGATGGCATACTCAGTCACCATTATTGGTGGGACAAGTGGAAGTACCTTCAATTTTATCCCGAGTCGGCTCGGCTGAATATGACAGACTATAGTCTCTGATATTTTTCAGATAGCAAGTGGTGAAGTTAAAAAAACCTTATGTAATTTGTAATTAATCGCTGAAAAGTCCGACACAGTAACCACAAAGCTACTGCACCGACATCAGACTTTTTAAATTAGTGAATTTGCAAATGCAAATACTTTTGCGAATTTAAATGATTTCCTTCTAGTGTAAACGGAGTATTACTCTTTAGTACCAAAAAAGACTTCGTACAACGGTAGCACTGGTAGAGTCGGTTTTACAAATTTGTAAATAAACAAAAGTTGTTCGAATTAACATAATTGCTTTTATTCGTATTTAACATCATGGCTTTAGTAAATTATAGTTCATCATCTGATACTGAAAGCGATGTTGAACCACCAAGTCCAAAGATTCTCAGAATTTCAACAGAAAAGAGGTTAGTTACCCACTTAGTTGTTTTCGCAAGGGGCCGAAAAAGTCGGACTTAAGCACTTCACCTGTTCATCCCTGATTTAAAATGTGTCAATTTTGTTCATTCGTAGACTTCCTTTACCTTCTGCTATTAGTTGCTTGAATAGGATTATCCATCCATCACCGGTGGATGACCCATCAAAACATGATGGACGCGTGCGATCGTTTGAACACGAACGAGGGAACTGGGCGACTCTTGTATACATACCAGGTAAAAGCATTTTTCTATTTTGCGACATCCGCAATCGTGATAAATATATGCTTACATTGCAGTTGAACTTAGTATAATCGATGAAGTGCAAAACACGGTACAACAATTCTTAAAAGACCAAATGGACCTGAAGTACTCTGACAATACCCATATAAGCCTAACAAAAACTGTGGTCCTGCGACACCATTGGATTGATTCCTTTGTGCAATCACTTCAGGATGCTCTAGTTGCCATTGAACAGTAGGTAAAAACGCCTGTGATAATAGGGCCTGTTTTGAGTTGGTTGCACGACTTCCTAACGTCAAAACAATCTCTGTAATCACAGTCAAACGGAAGCTCATCGATAAACGTTGTAAATATAAAACAATCAAGTTTTCCCATAGATTTTCAATCACTTAATGTGTACACCAACGAGGATAAGACCAGAACCTTCGTAGGCTTAGTGGCCAGTGAGATTTACTTTGAAAAATTACACAACATTATGTTAAAAATGGATGCAGTTATGAACGACTTTCGTTTGGATACTTTCTACGAGGTAGACGCAAAATTTGATTTGTAAAATCTAGTAACGTATATTGTAATCTTTTTAGAATCCGTCGTTTCATGCAAGTATCCTCTGGTGTGCGGGAGACTACGAACAAATGTTGAGAGACAAGCTGCCTCAGCTAAATGCAATAGTTTCCGAGATGAGAAAAGCAAACCCGGAAGAATTTCGAATTGCCGTCGACAAAATCTGCTGTAAGTCAGGAAACAAGAGCTATACTTTTGTGTTAAAATAAACAGAAAGTTTACTAGAAAACATAAACCACTATAACCGTTTTATAAAAGGTCACTTTATTCAGTTTATGAAACATTTTCTGTTTTGTTGGGACTCCAACTTGATACCGCTTGATAATTGTTATGGTATCCTTTCCAGAAAATTATGAGTCTTAAAAAAAATGCCAACAGTCAAGTTGTCTTTTTTCCATTGCTTTGCTTTGCTGCTTGCGCCTGTTCCTCCAGTTTCGCCTCTTCTTCTTCCTCCAGAGCACGTTGCCTTCGCCTACCCAGTGGTGTTTTAGACCACCACGTTTCAAAGGCTTCCTCTTCCTCGCGATAAACAGGGTCCTTTGTGCTAAATTGTTAGTGAAATGTCACAATAAATTCACTCGACACCATTTTATCTAATTTATTCACCAGAGTGCGTTTATAAGTTCCACATGCGTTAGTGGCTGCGACCGCAATTGCAGCTTCCTCTTACAGGTAAGCACCTCCTGTATGCAAGCGTTCACGGATCCAATTGTGTAGCCGTCTGATATTTTCGCCATAACACTGCAGTCCATCTGGCAGAGTCCCCCACTGTGCTCACTGTAAATGGAAAGATTGACGATAGAAAAATATACACAAATACAACTATACTCTAAAAGGGTTTTCCATCCAAACGACAGTGCTCCATAATCGGGTCTGGGAATATAAATAAACCGATTATAGGTCTGCTGCAGCAGTTTCTGATCGGCTTCCCAGGGTAGGCTCGAAGTTCCAATGAACAGAACTCGATCCTCTGGTGCTATGTTCTTAATCAATTTGGGCAGATCCTTCTTCAAACGTTTTGGGTCACTTCTGTCGGTTTTGGGAATCTTCTTCATGAATGGTCGCTCTGCATCGCCCATGTAAATGACTGCTGGCTGCAAAAGTCTCGTGACCTTTAAAACCAAGTGAATCAACATAATGAGACCGGATTTTCCGGGGTACTTTCCAACAATATTTGCCGGCGTCAAATCGAATAGAACCGCTCCGACTTCGGTGCATATGGCGTGCAGTAACGTCTTCTTGCCACTACCTCTAGGGCCGGCGAGCAGTAACGAACGAATGCAAGGGCATGAGTTTCGAATGGTCTGTGAGCCTAATGGTAAAATGCAGTATTCGATCAGCACTTGACGTACATCGCCAGCAGATGGGTTTATACCGCTTCTAGCGGTGTAGGACTTGTCACCGAGATATGCGCTTAGCGGTGTGTCTGGATATTTCTTAATTATACCATTCGTCACTAGTTCTTCGAAAAGCGATTCTGTTGTGCGATCTGGTGTGAGATCCTTTTCTTTTTTCTTCTTGCCCTTCTTACCGGAACGGCGAGTTTTCTTACTGCTCTTTTTGGCCTTTTTGCCTACGGCTGTCTGAACAGAAACAAATTGATTTGTTTTTCAATACACAAATGCGTACTCACTTGTAAAAGGTCGAGCTCCTGTCGCATAAGTTCATCAACGATCTTGCGAAACTCCATTTCAATTTCGGTGTACTTTTCTGCGTAAATCATTTCCTCATTGTGCGTCTGGTGGAGGTTATCGACTTCGTCGGTTTCCTTCCAAATTTCACAAAATCTGTAAATCAGGGCAAAAATAAAAGCATGCTTTCTCACGAATAGTAAAACAAAATATCTGGTAAGACTCCTTGCATCTGAGCGACTTATCATTGAGACAGCTTCAGATGTCAGATGTATCTAATCCGTTCACTTACTCCTCAATTTCGCTCTTCAAATCACTTAAAAACGCCGACTGGCTGGGATGATAGGTTCCATCTTGGTTTTCCGCAATATTCAAATCGCCACTTCTTGCAGGAGACTTTGATTTGTCTTTCGTCTTTCGGGACTCCTTCGATGATCTTGCCGATGACCTACTCATTTCACTTTCCGTGCCTTGAATAAATCGAATTTAGATTCATCTCACATATGGCTCTGCTACTCACCTGCCCTACTGAAGATATGCAATGAGCCACCATTCTCCTCAGTTGGAAAATCGGGGAGCTTTCCGGTTTTATCATAGCAGTCCTTGATCCATGATCGGATTTCGTCTGCAATATCATCCATCAAAACGGGTCCTTGTTTCGTTTTAATCTCCTCTCGTATATCGCGTACTGCCTTTTCGTAGCTTTCGCGAAAATCCTCTTGAGTTTTGTACCGCTCGAGGAACATCTAAAGAAAAAATTGAACATCTGTTTTGCTTACTTCACTATTCCTTACTTGATTCATTTGTTCCACTGCTTCGGATTTTTTTCGCTGTGGCGGTGGAATCATTCCAATTAAAACCATTTCTTCGACTTTTTTGCGGCGCGTCTTCCTTCGATCCGTGTGACCACGCCACATTTTCTGAATCCTCATAGCAGCCAAAAGACCAGAGTCATTTTTCTCCTGAATATTGTCCGATTTGCTTTTCTCTTTTAGCAGGCGAATTTCCTTCATAAAATGTGCTCTCAGGCGGCCCTGTCGAGCGCGCTCGTGAATTTGAATCAATCGAATTGCCTCGACTTCGGTTAGCTTTTCCTCTTGCGGGTTTTCCTCCAGCCATCCCAACTTGATGAGTATCTCGTCCATAGCCATTTTTCGGAATTGAATTTCGTTTCGTCTCTCACGATGGAAATACCGCGGTATATGAAGTTCAATGTCCAGTGGCGTTAACCTGAGCTTTTCCATTACTGTGTCGTTGTAACTAAACTCCATCATGTCGATGTTAACGAGATCGTGTTTTAATTCGATAACTCGACCCAGGCAGGAGTCGAGGACACGCCTTATCAGAATCCTCTTCTGTGGGTGAATCATTTTATCATAGACATCTTCTAGTCTATTGGCAATGCAAATGTACTTTATGTATAATTCATAGGTTTTAGTTTGTAGGAGGCATCTGTCAGTAGTTGATTCTCGGGCTTGTTGATCAAAGTCTGTGATTGCCAGGCACTCCAACTCTTGCTGGGTTTGATGCCAGATTTCATTATACAAAAGGTTCGACATGCTGAAGGGACCAGCGACTAACGCCTGACTGACTCAGGTTAGTTTGAATCGTTGGGCAATTGGCTATGGCGGATGGAATTGTTATTCAATCAATAATAACAAAGCAGTATCTAAGCAAGTCACACTTGGTTACGACTTGGGGTGGACGAGGCATAATGCCCCATTCATTTTCTACTCATGTTATTTGTTATTATTATTTTATCAGCATTAATTATGTATTGTCCGCAATTTTGTGCGAAAGACAAACCGACAAGAATGGAGCATGAGCTGTCTATGACATTCCTCGAACTACTTTACAAAGATTCCTAAAAAAAGCAGACCTAAGCCCCAACCTTCCACTTGTTATAACAAAAGTGGGAAATTTTAAACCTGTTTTTTCGGTGGCTCAAGAAAAAGAGTTAATCAAGTATCTTAAGGAAATGGAAGGGCGCTTGTTCCGCTCTTCCATGAAGAAATTTCGAGAACTGGCATATGAACTAGCCGAAAAAAATTAATTAGCAAATAAGTTTGACACTGAAACACGCACGGCTGGAGAGGATGGACACACAACTTTCTGAAACGGAATCCAACGAAGCAACATCTACAGCCCGAAATATGGGATTTAACCATGTCGCTGTCGGAAACTTTTTTCAAATTCTGGAGGAATGCATTAAAAAACATGGGTTTTCATCAAATACGATATTCAACGTATAGCCGGTAACTGTATGACTGGCTGCCTACGCTCCACCCCGACCACGGCACTAAATGTCATCCTAGGCCTAACACCCATTTAGATCCACATTCAAATGGAAGCGAGATTGAGTATTCATCGACTGTTCCATTCGAACAACATCGACCCTTATTCCTATCAAAGAGGTCACCTATCTTTGCTTAACGCTATGGAGTCCAAAAGCACTTTTAGCATGCCTGACATGCTACCGGAATAAGGCTTCCATAAAAATTTCCTCATAGTTATCGCTCCTAGGGAAGACTGGGAAAAACTCAAACCGAACCCATCAAGGGTTGACCTCGTGTGGTCTAAGATGGAGTCAGGGACTGGATCTGCAATATATGGAGAGTCACCTCCAGTAAACCTGTCAGTAAGCCTTGGTAACAATATATCTATATTCCAAGCTGAAGTCCTTGCAATCAACCACTGTGCTAGAATAAACCTAAGTTCTAACACTCGTGGAAAAACTAGCAGCTCTCAAAGCTCTGGACTCATCGGTAATAAAATCGAAGCTTGTCTTAGAAACATTCACAGCCATCTATGAACTCTCCAAAAAAAACTTAGTCATTCTCCACTGGATTCCAGCCCATAAGGGTTTTGCTGGTAACGAAGAAGAGACTATGTAGACTATGTCTTGAGAGTCATGAATCCTCTCTTCACATACTCATGGAATGTCCGGCTCTAATCAACCTTAGGAAAAATGAGGGCAAGACGAAGTATATGCTGTCAACTAAAAAGGACACACAACACCGACGGCTCGGACAGAACGTCACAATAGACAGATATAACTTTGAGGTGGTTAAGGACTTTGTCTACCTAGGCTCCGCTATGAACTCGGACAACGACACCAGCGCTGAGGTTAAACGTAGAATTACTCTTGCCAATCGCTGTTTCTTTAGGCTAAGAAGGCAATTGAGTAGCAAAGCCCTCTCTCGAACAACTAAAGTGACCCTTTATAAGACCCTTATCATCCCAGTTCTGCTATATGGCGCAGAGGCATGGACTCTATCAAAAGCGGATGAGGTAACTCTCGGTTGTTTCGAGAGAAAAATTCTTCGTGTTATTTTTGGTCACGTCTGCATTGACGATGAATGGAGAAGGAGATTCAACGACGAACTGTACGGACTGTACAGCCACATCGACCTAGTCAGAAGAGTGAAGGTCCAACGAATGCTCCGGCCCGGAAAATCTGCGAATCCACACCCGAGGGAAGGCGCAGTAGAGGAAGACCGCGACTCAGGTGGCGCACGCAAGTGGAAGGGGACCTTAACCAACTAGCGTGCGAAACTGGAGACAGCTAGCTAAAAATCGCGCTGGCTGGAGACGCTTGTTGGTTGAGGCCCAGGTCCACCCCGGACTGTAGCTCCACCTAAGTAAGTAATGTCTTCCCACAACTACGTTACACCGAAACCAATTGATGCACTGCTGTTATCCCCAGACCCAATTTCGACTGATAACGATGCGCCAACGTCTTCAACTTCTTGCCAAAAGTTTTCTCCATCTCACATTGTAGCAATTCCTAAAGCATCAGCAAAAAAAGAGTGTCTAAGCGCCGAGGAAAGACCGCAGTTATAACAAACTCTCCTTATATAACTGTGTTATAACTGCCTTAAAATAAATTAGGACTAAAGCTAAGATTAGACTGTATGCCAATTAAGCATATGAATGCCAACAGGCAAATGACCAGATTAGCTGTCAAATGACCAAAATGCCAGGATTATCAAAAATGTATATCAGACTATATGACCAAAATTACCAATATGGTCATATTTGCCTTGATGGTCATTTAAGGCATTTGTTGTTTATAACCAAATGTTGTAGTAGGGTAATGCTGTAAAGAAAAACAAAGCAAAAAAAGGGATCCGATGTGTACGACTTGTGACATCGTAAAATCCGGGTCGGATCTCGACAGCCGAAATCAATTTGCGGATGAGATGGTCTGACCATTCGCCTTTAATTGCTTTGTCGGTCTCTTCCTCGCCCTGACAGCTATTGCTCCCCCCATAATCCTGGCGTCGCTAGCCGCTTCGACTGACCTCCCCAAAAACATATAGATGTGTGTACCACAAAACGAAAAGGAAACACACAAAAAGAACTTAAAAGGGTAAAATAAGAAACAAAATAAATGCACCAAGTAAAATTTATTCAACCCATGAAAATACATAACGAATATGAACAAAAATACATATAACTATATCACAGACCAAATACCTAGATAGCAAACAATTTCTTCACAAACAAAATTTCACAACAGGAAAAAAGTATAAATAACCACAACTACTAGAAAAGGACAAAACCCCAAAATAAACTTAAACAAATTACAAAGAAAAGACAATTAAATAATTTACAAAAATTATAGATCATTGATTCAGTAATCTACAAAAAAAAGAGAACGAAAATGAAAATTTATCCCAATTGCACAATTCTCTATCACTGATGACAACAAAAAAATGCTTGTTCCATCAAAAATGCCAGAAATGCCAAAACGAAATTTCAATAAAGTGCAAATGGGCATAAATAGGCTTTATGCTGGCATTCGTGCTTACTGTCCCATTACACAATATGCTATTTTGGCATTTTTATCTGTCAAAATCAGCCTGGTTATATGTGGCATTTAGGTCATTAGGGCATATGAGATATGCCCATTACATTGTATGACCATATTTTGACAGGAGAACCGTCAGAAATTGGCATATTATGACCACTTGGCATACCGTCTAATCTTACCTTTCGAATGCACACCCGAGGGAAGGCGCAGTAGAGGAAGGCCGCGACTCAGGTGGCGCACGCAAGTGGAAGGTGACCTTAGCGTGCGAAACTGCACTGCTGTTATCCCCAGACCCAGTTTCGACTGATAACGATGCGCCAACGTCATCAACTTCTTTCCAAAAGTTTTCTCCATCTCACATTGTAGCAGTTCCTAAAGCATCAGCAAAAAATGAGTTTCTAAGCGCCGAGGAAAGACCGCAGTTATAACAAGCTCTCCTTATATAACTGTGTTATAACTGCCTTAAAATAAATGAGGACTAAAACTAAGTATGTGCTCTCAACAAAGAAACAAGCATCTATCCACCGCCTAGAACAAAACGTCACTATTAATAGCAACAATTTCGAGGTAGTAAAAGTAGGGAGCCCATTAAGTAAAGAAAAATAAAGTAAGTACGTGTTAATATCTAAGAAATCGATATCTGAAAAAAGAGATCTAGTGTGGTTTTTTAAATGTTTTATACTGTTGCGTTGATAACTTCAGTTATTTAAAAATAAGCTGACAAAAAAGAGCATGACGGCAGCATCGGTATTATACCATCTCGGTAAAGCTGTAAATACGAAATACATGTCATATTTGATCAGATTCTATCAATGGGCAGATTCAAAAACTTAGTTATCTTAAGTCGACTAGATTTGTCTGGAAGAGATGTAACCTGAACGCAAAAACTAGAATGGTCGGGAACGTCACTTTTGCTACGTCAGCCACATATGCGAACTGTCAACTTAGTACTCAGTCACGAATTTCTTGACTAGATTCGTCGGCTACCCCTCCATAAACGTCAACTGACACAGCTGCCCATGTGACCGATCTAGGCCAATCAAAACTGAAATACATCAAGTCAGTCAGCTGTCAGACTTACTAAACTAGATACTTGAACGTCCCCAATATCTAACTTTGTCGAGGGGTTAAAAATAAATTGACGCAACAGGTCGTTTTGTTTGCTCTTGAACAACTCGATGTTAAATTAATGCAACGAAGTGCAGGACTTCGAGTAAATCTTTGCTGTAAGTTATAATTATTTAAATCGTCAATCTTTCTTCTGAATGCGCCCATTATCAGCGCGCTGATATCGAAAGCTGAACTCATCCCCTGCTGAATTGAATGCATATTTTTGACATATTTGTTCAACCAACGACCAGCACGTTGTTTTGACATTTGCCTAAACTTGTATTGTTTTTTATTTTCCCCAAAAGTTAAGTTATTTTTTGGGCAAGTACCTTACCAAAATGAGAAACTTAAAGCTAAGATACACTACAACTCAGAGTACAACCGCTGTTGATACCAAGTTCATCGCTTTGGATCCCAGTGGTACTAACAAAAACACGATATTCATCTGCACCGACAAAGAGTTGCTCTCGTACAATTTCGCCGACAAAAAGACCACCGTTCTCGCTGAAGTACTCGATGTAGTATCCCTTGAATATCTATCTCTTGAGAATGAAATCTGCATTGCAACAGGCGCCGGAGAAGTGCTTCTTATCAATCCGGAGACCAGCAAACTAAATGAAGTGACCTATTGCGATGGGGGGATTGAAAAAATGGTTTGGTCACCGGATCAAGAAGTCGTTGCTTTCGTTACAAAGGGACGTCATGTCGTTGTAATGACCTGCACCTTTGAACCCATATCCGAGGTAATACTCGACGACTCCACAGCTGGCCAAAATGAGTTCATTTCCGTTGGATGGGGCAAGAAAGAAACTCAATTCCATGGATCCGAAGGCAAAGCTGCAGCAAAGGAGACAGTTGTGCTTCAATCTGATGAAATCATCACCGATTTGCCGCAAGATGTTGACATTACCTGGAGAGCGGATGGAGCGTTTTTCGCGGTCACATTTGTCGACAGCGGCCGTAGAATGTTTAATGTGTTCGACAAAGAGGGCACTCTCAAATATAAGTCTGAGAAAAACATGAACGATTTGTGGCCAGCAATTGCGTGGAGGCCATCGGGCACATGGATTGCGGTACCACATAAATTTCCCAACAAGAGTACTATCGGTCTGTTCGAGAAGAACGGTCTGAGGCATAGAGAGATTGTGTTGCCCTTTTCCTTTGACACTGAACCCGTGGTTAGTCTCAAATGGAGTGCTGATTCAGATATATTGTCTGTCGAAACAGTGGTAGGGGGAAAGTCGAATTTGTACCTGTATACGATTGGAAATTATCATTGGTACATCAAGCAGACACTTTGCTTCGACTCTGTTTTGGCTACCTACGTTTGGGACAATCGCATCGGCGAGGAGAAGACTCTGTATGCCATGCTGCCCGATGGAACTTTGGCCAGATATAGGTGAGTTCAGTGTATCCTGTTGGCATCAGTGCCAAGACACGGAGGTTAAGTAATCTCGCGACTTCTCGTTGATGTCTGATGTTTGATTTCTCTTTCCAGCTGGACCTACAAAATTGATCGTTACCAAGCTTCGGTGGAAAACCAAAAGCCCCGAGCGAATACGAACAAAAGTGCTTTGGTAGCAGTAATCGATGGCAAGCGTCTCCTAATCACAGACTTTCGCAAATGCATCATCCCCCCGCCAATGAGCAGTTGTGTATTGGAATGCGATTCCTACATAAATTGCTGTGCCTTTCTCACCAGCTGCAGAACTGCAGAAGAGCCAATTTCGCTGGTTATATGCAACGCAAAGAATGAATTGTTGCAGTACACTTTATCCGCCACAAACAAGTCGACGTTGGAGCGTACAATTTCGCTGGAACCCTCTGCGGTGCCGCTGAGTCACAACAACTTCCTGTGGCCCGCTGACTCCAAACTCTACTGGGTGCAAAGCATCGGACACAAGTCAAAGCTTTGGTTGTATCAGTTGCGTGAAGAAATTCCACTGAGCACTGTGGAGACGGCCGAAACAATATGCTGCCTCGAGGGAGTCGACGCGTTGCACATTATCGCTCAAAAGTCCAATGGGAAAATATCGGAAATCTCTTACTTGAACAACGGCAAGGTAGATAGCATTAACGAGAGCTTCTGCGATCCCGGTCAGCCCTGTGATCAAGTTGAGTACTTTAAACGCAACAGTCAGGCGGGTGTAATTTCCCTAGACAACCACCAGGGTCTGCGCTCGAATTCGAAAATCATTTCAACGGATGTGACATCGTTCCACGTCACCACCAACTATGTCGTCTTCACGCAGCTGGCTGTGATGAAGTTCCTGCGACTTAGCGATGGGAAAATCGTCAACGAGCGCAAAATCGAACGAGGATCCAAACTTGTGACCATACTCCCGCATGACTCGACGACGATTCTTCAATTGCCGCGGGGAAATCTGGAAGTAATCCACCCAAGAGTCCTGTGCCTGGAATTAGTCGGCGATCTGTTGGACAACACGCACTACCGCTTGGCAATGGATCTGGTGCGAAAGCAGAGGATAAACCTCAACATAATCTGCGATCATAATTTGGGGAAGTTCCTGGAGAATTTAAAAGAATTCCTGTTACAAACAAAGCCGCAGTGGCTTAACCTGTTCCTTACTGATCTGCTGAACGAGGACTTCACAACGACCATGTATGCGAGTAACTACCCCGACACGGAGCGCAAGTATCCCGACGGCTTCCGCATTGAGAACAAAATAGCGCATATCTGCGAGCAGCTCTGCCGACTGATGGAAGCCGAAAGCTTTACAAAGTTTCTACTACCGATTATAACGGCAAATGTGAAGATTGGCAAGATCGAAAAGGCATTGGACATCATTTGGCAGGAAAAGAAGAAGGAAAGTTCCACTACCGCTGACGGCAAATCGATGGCAGATGACGCCCTGAAATATCTGCTCTACCTGGTGGACGTCAATCAGCTGTATGACGTCGCCCTTGGCATGTATGACTTCGGTTTGGTTCTTATGGTTGCCAAGAAATCGCAAAAAGATCCAAGGGAGTTCCTGCCATTCCTCAACGAGTTGAAACTTCTCGAGGAGAACTATAGAAAGTTCAAAATCGACTTTCATCTTAAGCGGTTCGATAAGGCTCTTGTGAATATATCTCGCTGTGGTGAGCAGCGTTTCGAGGAAGCCCTTGATCTGGCCAAGACGCACAATCTCTTCAAAGTGGCTCTAACCGCGTATAGGGGAAATAGTGCTTGCTATAAGAAAATCGCACACGCGTATGGTGACTACCTGCGAGAGAATGGAAAGTTTGAGAACGCCAGCATCATGTACGAACGAGCCGAGGATCGCGCTCAAGCGGTGGCGTGTGCTCGCCATGTTCTAGACTGGCAGCGTTGCCTAGCATTGACCAAGAAGGAGGGAGCGTACCCGCAAGATGTCGCAATGTAAGTGTAAAACTGATAGTTACCCACATTCGATTGTTCAACGATAAATTTGCAGGTCGTTGGTGCCATCGCTGATGGAACACGGAAGGTATGAAGACGCCTATGAGCTGCTGAAGCGGTATGGCAACAGTTTCACTGAGGGAATAGCGTGCCTGCTGAGGGGCAATCTCTATTTGCGGGCAGTTTTCGAAGTCAGAATGGAGAATTCCGAGTTGTTGGGTAAGATTTTGCTTCTGATTGATGTGTGTGGGAGATGTATAAATCATTTGGATCCTTAGTCAGTCGAATTTTGCAAATGCCATAAATGTGTACCTCTCTGTTTCAGAAACCCTGATCCACCCTCACTTGCTGTCGTACAAGGAAACCCTCGAATCGAATCTGAACGCAGATCGTGAGCACTTCCTCAAGCAAAAGATGCGTCTGCTTGCAATCAGGGAAAAGAAATCCAAAGAAGTCGACGACATGGACGACAGCGCTCAAATCGATGAAAGCGACTTACTGTCTGACACAACAAGCATGCATTCGTCCAGATACACATCCAGTTCCCGGGGCACAGGGTAAACTACACCCAACTCTATTAACCTTCTCTTTATCGTTTCCTAATAGCAATTTCAATTTCCAAATAGCAAAACATTCCGATCCAGTAAAAATCGCAGAAAACACGAAAGAAAGCTGCTCAGCTTGAAGGAGGGCAATCCGTTCGAAGATATCGCTCTGATTGATGCGCTCCATACACACATAATGAAAGTTTACGGCTTACAAATGCACATACGTGACACATGCAAGGCGTTATTGGAAATATTCGAAGATGACCACGCTCGAGCCATTCAGAGGCAATACAAGGCTCTACTCGTCTTTATTCGGGAGTCCTTGGATGAAATCTGGATACCGGAAATAATGACAGCCGCTCAGTATGTGACTGGACCGAATGTGGACTATGCGGCATTGCAGAATGAACAGCGTTACGCGATGATAAGTGAGTTTTTTTCGCGAATGATATCGTCCATGACTGAGTCATTAAATGTTTTATTCCTCAACAGATCCTTTGAAGCGCTTCAAACCGCAACTGAGCCTGCTGGACTGGGAGCATGAAATTCTGACATAGATTTTCAATCAAATTGATGCGAAAAGTATTTGTATTTGTCGATTGATTTAAATAAAAAAGAACCACGCGAGCAGATTTCAGTTTTCTATTTCACTCGCCTGGTGTGTGGAAAGTGAATGCCATTCGTGCAGATTGCACTTGGGATGAAGAAATTAACAAAACCGCACACGCAAGCACGCTTATTAAGTCAGTCAAACATGCAAGAAAGTGTAAGTGATTGCGCTGGGCAAAAATGAAAATAAAATCATCGACTAATTGCGCAAACGTATGATTAGTCAAATGGTTCTGTTGCTGTTGCTGTTGCTGGTGATGAGTTGCGTTTTCTTCGGAGATTAAAAAGGCAATTAACAGCGGATGAAGGGGCGTTCAGTATGTATTTTCCATCGTACGTAGATAAAGTTGGCTGGGCATTTACGCCCCTAAAAATGGTAGAATGACACCTCTTTTTGTTTGCTTGTTGTTGGGAAAAATTTAAATCGTACTGAGATATCGACAATGGTATTGTATGGATAAATTGTAGGCGGCAGGGCTTTCGCAGATTTCTATTATCAGCTTTATGTTCTTGTGAACTACTCGTGATTCGGAGTACAACTTTTGGGTACGTGAGCAAAGTTTGACTAATTTTTTTGAATGCATTAAATAAGCAAAGGAACAGACCATTTATAGGTCGTCAGTTAACGAAATTTGAAAGCACTTGACAGAGTTTTGACAAGAACCGCATTTGTCAAAAACTGCAACTTTGCGACTCTTCTTTGTTTTGGACCTTAAATTCAAATTGGTTTGGACAGTTTTAAGTCCTCAATCAACCATCAAATATCTGGGGTTTAATAAATAAATAGTAGGCACGCCAGGTCCGTGGGACCCTAGGCCTGGCTTCTCACAACCATTCGTTTTGAGTGAATTTTTCATTTTTGGGACGTATGGAAGGGATCTACAATTTTATGCCGAGTTCAAACGGCTAATTGAGAAGCTCTTTTATGACAGTTTTACTCTCGGATGTTTGTCAGACGTTCGCGAGAGGTAGCACAGTGGAAAAAACCTTAAGATTTAATCTGGGGTAGAAGTATTAAACTTCTATTTTATATTAATTTGTAGCCTACCATTCGAATCGAATATTCTCAGTTGGGATCTTACATAAGGCCGCACGTGTAGCGGCGCGAGAAGGGTTTGAGTACGAGAAAACTGTTCGCATGTATTCTTATGCACGCGCGCATAGTGGAATGATTTTTTATGCGACAAAATCCGAGCTTCTCTTACACAAACTCTTCTGATCACTTTTTCAAGCGAGTGAAACAAGCTAGAAGGTTCATTTTTGCTGTTTATTTTTTTTTGAAATAAAATAAAAACAAATTGGGTAAAATAAAACAATTATTGCTCATGTGCAGCACGTGTTCCACAAAATAAAATGGATACCGAACATCTGACACCAGCAGTTTTTGAATAGTCTCCACTTTGGGATCAAAAATATGTTTTACTTAACTTTAAAGTTACGAATAATTTCTCCCTAGCTGTTAAAGCACCTTTAGTAAAATGTTTACAGGGTCCTCTAGAATGTATTTGAACATTTTGAAAGACAGTCTTGTTGAGGTACTCAATCATCCTTTCTTAATTGGGTGTGACAAGTAATGAAACTCCCCTAATTCTTTTTTTTTTTTAATATATTTTGTGAACTTTCGCCCTTTTTCAGCTTTTTAGCAATTTAAAATATAAATTTTTCGTTAAATTTCGCTTAATTCTTCTTTTGAATAGAAGAATTAAGGCGGAAGGAAGCCAATGTGGGTGTTTTTCGAGCTTCTACCTCAGCAAAGCAAAGTAAAGTAGACAAATGCACAAAAAAGGATTCCAGTCACTGGTTTAAAAAGGTTGTGAATCACGACTTTTAGTTTGTTTACTTGCAATTTCCACCCACATTACCTACCTATGTAAAGTTCGAACATAAGCTTGTGCTGCCATGCTGTCAAGTTACTTCCACTAGGGATAGTGCATCTCGGAAATGTGAAGTATGCGTGCTGAAAGTCCTTCTTTACTTTGCTTTAGAGTGCAGTTATAGTAGGTCTGTTCCTTTACTTTTAAATCTTACGAATTTTTACTAATTCTTACGAATTTTACTCAAATGCCGTTCCCTAACTCGAAAAATTCGTAAAAGAGAGCGTCATCGAGAGAGCAAGATATTACCCCTCGACTGAGAATTTTACGAATTTTTACTCAACAAATTTCTTGGTGTACGAAGTGGAAAAGCTGTCAGTCACAGCTGATTTGAAATTTCTTGTCCTATTTGACACTCGATTGCATTTGTTTTGATTTTTTGTGCATTAAAATGGTATCAACAGGCGGCAAAATAAATATTGAATGTTCACCTCGAACATTCCATCGTATTGAAAATGAAAAGAGAGACATTAGAGAATTTGAAATAAAAATTTATTGAATTTAGTATCTGTCATATCTGTCATTATTCATAGTTTACTACAAAAGCGTTCCCTAACGTTTTCGTAAGTGTCTCTCTCTCTGTGAGAGCATTTATCACCACCACTGCCATTTTGACAGTCTTTTCCATTCTTACTACAAAAGTAAAGGAACAGACCTAATGACACGAAAAACCAAACCGTAAAAATTTGCTTTTGCTTTTATTAACCACTTAAACTTAATGATTGTTGAACAGGATAAGTGGAAGCTAAAGCTAAGATTAGACTGTATGCCAATTAAGCATATGAATGCCAACAGGCAAATGACCAGATTAGCTGTAAAATGACCAAAATGCCAGGATTATCAAAACTGTATATCAGACTATATGACCAAAATTACCAATAAGGTCATATTTGACTTGATGGTCATTTAAGGCATTTGTTGTTTATAACCAAACGTTGTAGTAGGGTAATACTGTAAAGAAAAACAAAGCAAAAAAAGGGATCCGATGTTTACGACTTGTGACATCGTAAAGTGCGGGTCGGATCTCGACAGCCGAAATCAATTTGCGGACAAGATGGTCTGACCATTCGCCTTTAATATGCTTTGTCGGTCTCTTCCTCGCCCTGTTAGCTATTGCTTCCTCCATAATCCTGGCGTCGCTAGCCGCTTCGATTGAGCTCCCCAAAAACATATAGATGTGTGTTCCACAAAACGAAAAGGAAACACACAAAAAGAACTTAAAAGGGTAAAATAACAAACAAAATAAATACACCAAGTAAAATTTATTCAAACCCATGAAAATACATAACGAATATTAACAAACATACATAGGTATAACTATATCACAAACCAAATACCTAGATAGCAAACAATTTCTACACAAACAAAATTTCACAACAGGAAAAAAGTATAAATAACCACAATTACTAGAAAAGGACAAGACCACAAAATAAACTTAAACAAATTACAAAGAAAAGACGATTAAATAATTTCCAAAAGTGGAAGATCATTGATTCAATAATCCACAAAAAAAGAGAACGAAAATGAAAATTAATCCTATCCCAATTGCACAAACTCTCAAACACAGATGACAACAAAAAAATTCTTGTTCCATCAAAAATGCCAGCAATGCCACAACGAAAATTCAATAAAGAGCATATGGGCATACAGACCTTTATGCTGGCATTCGTGCTTATTGTCCCATTACACTATATGCTATTTTGGCATTTTTATCTGTCAAAATCAGTCTGGTCATATGTGGCATTTAGGTCATTAGGGCATATGGGATATGCCCATTACACTGTATGACCATATTTTGACAGAAGAACCGTCAGAAATTGGCATTTTATGACCACTTGGCATACCGTCTAATCTTACCTTAATACCTACTTAATGTACTTTCAAGGCATTCAATAGATTCCTGGCCTCTGATGTTTAGATTTATCTGGGCATTAGAAACCCGATGCCATAGTCAATGCAGTTAGTCTCTCAAGGACATCACATAATGGATCCATAAAGACTTATATTCGTGCGGCAAAGAAGTGTCTATACCCCAATTCACCAACCAGGAATTTTAACCTAACCCATTTTTGCATTCAGTCATTTGTCAACATCTCTGCATCTCTAACAAAGGGATAGCGATGGGCCCATTATGGTGCCTGGTCCTTGTGACGAACTCACACCCTACTCAACCTAACCTAACATCTCTGCTCTTTGGAGCGTTTATTGGAGTAAGCCAGCTTAAGCGAATGTCCGGTTATATAGAAATTGCAAGTCGCGACCATTATTGAATTACATTTTAGTCCAATTAAGCCCACATAATTGTATTGACCTTCCTAATACCTACTTAACCGAAAGTTTGTCCTTGTTTCACTCACAGAGAGGCCTAAACCTCAGTGCATCATAAAATTTGTCGCCTTCTAAAGTTTGTGTCATATATTTCTGTATTTGCTATAAAACTCTTGCTAAAGCTAAATAATTTACCTTTAATTGACCATTTACGGCCCCCGGCTCTATCCAGATTCGCACAAATATAAGGTTCGTTCGTGTACTTTTAGCATAGAAAAATGAAAAATGTCAAATCTCAAAAATCGAGAGCGAATTCTCTCAATTTCAAGAGAAGTACCTGACCGGTTTTCTTACAAAAAGTTTAAGAAATGTCATTTTGACATTTTTATTTGGCTCTGAAGTGCCTTGCTCCGAGAATAACACTTGTTGAGCAAGGTTTATTGAATTTTTTAAAAGCCAAATATCTATTAAACTTACAATTTTGTATGCGCTGATGGAGAACATTTAACTATAACTTCTTCCTCCGACATCGTTAAAGACGAAAATAAATAGAATTTGACTTGTCAAACTTTTGAGCTGCCAATTAGTGACAGTTTTCATATTTTCATTTTTCAGTAAGCCGAAATTCGGCGAGTAGAAAATTACGAAAAAATGAAAAGAGGGGAAATGGATTTCTCTCTCATTTTTTTACATTTTCTCAGTACGTGGTCGCATTCGCACAGTATCTTAGCAAATTTTTAATAATTTTACGTTTGCAAAAAAGTACCCGAACGAACCTATAAAGCTGTGACATATTTCAAATACCTACTCTTCTTTTGCGTGATCGCATATTTCTCTGCGGAAGTCCTCTATGCGTTTCTCCTGAATTTGGGCGATTCTTCCATTCACTTCAATTATGTAGGTAACACTAAACATGTGACATTAGGTTTGTTTGACGTGAGGCCTAGTGCGCACTGGGTTAACCCTAATGTGTTCGATTTATCACTGAACTCGCCCTGGTACTAAAAACCTGTATTCGACATGACTTCCATGGTGCCCTAGTTGTGCCCTAAACTGACCCGTCTTAAGACGACTAGATTGGTCTGGAATAGATTTAACCTTAACACAAAAACTAGATTGGTCGGGAACGTCACTTTTCCTACTTCAGCGACATAATATGCGAACTGTCAACTTAGTACTCATTCACAAATTTCTTGACTCTATAAACGTCAACTGCAACAGCAACCCATGTGACCGATCTAAGCCAATAAAAACTGAGATATATCAAGTCAGTCAGCTGTCGGACTTGCTACTAGAAATTTACTAGATAAATACTTGAACGTCCCCACTCATAGTCCCAGATAAACTAGCCGTCGACCGAAAATCTGCTTCCAGGGAACTTAAAATGAGCCAAATGCGAGTGGCATAGAATTGGCCAACAAAAATAGCCAGGTTATTGGCACTTGGCAACCCTTTCAATGTATTCCAGTTGCATCTCAATGACCATAACTAAAATTCTACTATACTCCCTCGGTCTCGAGCCTCGTCCCTCCCAAACCACTGATCAACTCATTTTAGTCTATTTGCAAGTGGTCAACAATAAAATTAAACTATTCAATTCCAGTGGCTCTCTCAATTTCTCTATTCCATTCCAGTGTAGCAACCATAAATCCGAGCAGCATAACAAACAAAGCACCACCAAAGACACAACCAACAGCATTGCACTCTGTAAATCGACTTTGATTTTCCGATTTTCTTATCGACAACAGGTTTTCCACACTCCACTCCAGAAGCTGTGCCTTGTAGTTGTTCTGTTGCTGTGCCTCTTGATTGCCACCTCTCCCACCCGACCAGACAAGTCTCATCTCCCAGTCCCAATCCCAACCCAAAGCAAATGCTTTTCATTATTTCAAAATTGAATCTACTGCCACTCTCACGTCTCCATACAAGAAACAACAGACAAACGAGCCACAACAATTGAGTCGTTTTAAGTTCCACGCAGCGAACAATCCCATCATTTGAGTGAGATCACTTGTGTTAAGCGGACGGTTTCTCGCAGCTCGTCGTCTCGTCGAATAAATCGTGTAAATTGCTCCGAACCGCGAAATGGTTGTGCACTGTGTACATGTCAAGTGTCAGAATAAAAATTAAATTTCAAATCGTATTCGACTCTCGAAAACCGAATTTTGAAATAGTTTCCCGGCGCCGCCAGTAGTTTCTTTCCGTCGCGTATATTTGTGAGTGAGTCTGAGTGGTCTCTTGGTCTTCTAGTGCGCGAATAAACAAATTTAACCAAGAAAACCAGTTCTGTTCCGCGTTTGTGTGTTAACTAAAAAAAAAATAAAACATTCTTTGCCAAATAACACGGAAATACCTACTCGAAAATAGTAATTATCGTCTTCTAAGAAGAGCCCATCTATCCTCCCTCTACCTGTGATAACATTTCAACCTGTTTTCAGTTCAGCAGAAGTTTTAGTTTCACCCGGATTGCCCACATCAATTCAAATAAGGTAAATAGAAACCAAGTGATATTCATTCCAATTGGACATTTTCCATTTTTCCAAATATGTGTAATTGTCTATGACACCCGTCCAAAGCCAGACTTGGAATTGGAACTCATTCAGTGATTTGTTGTGTTTGGGACTGTGGCTGGGCGCCCAGCAAAATTAACTTTTGGCCAACAAAACCGCATTGACATTTCGCAACCTTTTGTTAACCCTCATTTTTCGCTGCTGTGGTTTTTTGTTTTTTGTTTTTGGAATGAGTGTGGAATGGTAGCATATTTTAGTTGTTTTGTTGCTTTGGTTGTTTATTTCGCTTATTCTTCGTGCAAGCATCGACCATCGGCGGCATGGGAGAGTTGAGGAATTCTGTGTCAGGAGGAATAAAATATATACAACACAAAAAGAAACTGCTTCAGTGAGTCATCTTCAGGTACTCGGACTTCGGACGGACAGGCATTGTAGTGTGTCGGCGGGGCGGTGGAGCTGGCTGTTGTTATTGTCTTTACGCCGTTTTTTTTTTGCGGCTTGTGGCCATTGAAAAGGTTTGGTAGTACGATGAGTCTTACAAGCACCATAGCTCTGACGGATGACTGGTTTTGTGGTTGTTTTTCTTGCATCTTTGATGGGAGGATCACTTCAAGTCTTTTGTGTATGAGAGGTCTTCAAACACCAAGCAATAGGGGATGGGAGTAGGAACTAGGAGTATTCGTGGACTCTCATTGTGTAGGTAGATACTTTGTGCATTTTTCGCCCTTCATAACTTGGGTCCTCTTATAAAATAAGAAGTGCAAGGGCGCACGCAAGCAAATTCCGCCTGCGGTTGAAAAACCCTTCAAAAAATTCGAATCTATCCTACTTATACACATTTAAATAATGACAACTAGGAGTCGGTTAAAGACGATGCCCGCCTTTAATTGGTCGCCTTCCACTGCTCCGGCGCAGTGGCTTAGTGGTAGTGTGTTGGGCTACTAAGCGAGGGGCTCAGGTTCGAATCCCGAGAGGGCCAAATTACATCTTAAGGTTTTTTTCCACTGCGCCACCTCTCGCGAACGTCTGACAAACATCCGAGAGTAAAACTGTCATGAATGAGCTTCTCAATTAGCCGTTTGGACTCGGCGTAAAATTGTAGATCCCTCCCATTCGTCCCACAAAATTGAAAACCCACACAAAGCGAATGGTTGCGAGAAGCTAGGCCTTCGGTCCCATAGACCTGTCGCGCCAAAATATTTATTTATTTATTTATTTATTTTATTCCACTGATCCCTAGGTGAATAGCGGCATGTCAAACTTCATATAAAAAATTGACATTTCACCATTGGCGCTAGACGTCTAGCACTTTTTGTGAAATATCCCTTTCAGAGAAATTTCTCAATCTAGCGCAAAACTACCAGCTGAGTTGACAGAAAAAAACGATCAGTCAAAGAAAAATCGTTCAAACATTTGCGAAATTTACCGCTGGGCCTGGGGCTAGAGTTCTAGCATGAGCGTTCCTTTATCTGGGATATTTTGTTCTAGATGTCTAGCAGGCAAAGGAACGGGGCCTGAATAGATAGGGAGACGTCAAAGGTCAAAGTAATGTCAACCTAACCAATTGTGCTAGATGCCCATTTTTTGTCAATTAATTCTGACATGGCACCGGTCAAAAATAGATAGGCAGTGAGCTGGGACACTTTCAAGACTCTAAGTCGACTAGATATTAATCGGCTGTCCTTTCATTACCATAAAATGAAATAGCGTTCACGTGATCAATCTTAACCAATAAAAACTCAGATAAAAAACGTCAGCGAGCTGTCAAAATATAGGAAATAGAGTTTCGAACGCTCCCAATGTTACTATAGTTAAAATGATGACACCTAAGACGAAAACCATGATTTTTCTGATTTTCTAATCCTAACCTACTGACAGTACTGTCATTAATAATGAGACTTTACTGCTGCGATTTTGTTAATAATGCCACTTTGGCCATAATTTCATATCCAATGTCAGTTAAAGGAGCTAAAGGATAGCCCACTGGCCAATATCGTGTACCTTATTGCCTGTCCCACCCGTTTTAAAGTTTGGCTTAATCAGGGTCCGTTCTTGAAAGCTCTTATCGGACAGCTGATTTGCGCCCATTTTGTTTTGCGGCAAAGATACACTTTCGAGGTATTTTGTCAGCCTTTTCAAAGATCTGACCAGGGGAACGCCATAGTCCTCTAAAGAAACATAATAGATTAAGATTTGAAAACACCCTAGAAAGTTGCATATCATACCAGTTATTATTTACGTTTAAGCCTGTTTCCACGTTTTTTAAGCTAACATTCAAGTCAGTTGCCAATGAAATACGACTGGCAGTCAGGACCCTCTACAGACACCCCAAAAGAAGTCGCCAAATCTAACGACGTAAAGCCTACCGATATTCAATTAACTGAAGTGATATTTATACCATGTTTCGGCCCTTGATAGAACGAAGAAGTTGCTACTTTCAGATGACTATACCTTCGATTAAACTCTGGTTAAACTTTAAATCGATATTATTGAATTCCGAAAACCATCGGTCAAAAATAAATCAATCTGTTCAGCTATGCCTTGACCGTCAATAAATCGGACACCCTAATTGATTAACAAAGTCTTTTATTATTAGGTCTGTTTCTTAACTTAAATCTTTCGAATTGTTACTAACTCTTACGAATTTTTACGAAATTCTACTCAATGCCGTTTCTTAACTCGAAAAATTCGTAAAAGGGAGCGTCATCGAGGAGGAAGATACTAACCCTCCAGTGAGAATCGTACTAGTTTCTACTCAAAAAATTTGAACAAATTTAAACCTTTTAGACAAATAAAAGATGTTAGTCCACTTTTAATATCAGTCATTTATTTGTAATGCTCTCTCAACAATGGTCCAACTATAAGTACTCCTTAATGCCATCACGCATCGCATTATACGTCCTTTATTATCGTATTCAGCTGGCTATCTCCGTCGCACCTGCAATTTTTCTCAAGAGACGACACTGCCAGGTTACATTTTGTTACAAAATTTCTTGTAGTTTGTAGATTGGAAAAGTCAAATTTTTCAGATAATTTGAAAGTTTTTGGCTTATTTTGATTTTCTGTGTATTAAAATGGCACCAACAGAGCCTTTAAGCTTTCATCTGAACAAAGCAGAATATAGTAGGATTTTCAGCACACAAAAATCCTCAAATTCCTACTTTACTTTGCTGAGATTAAAACTAATAAAAAAAATTCGCCTAATATCTTAGAAATAATCTTTAATGCAATATTGTTTTTTCGTCTTCTCGAATACTCGTAGATAAGACAAACTTTTCCACATACTGCGACTCGTCAAAAATAAGTCCGAATTATTGTTAATAAATTAGCAAATTCTTCGCATTTATCAGGCAATTTGAAGACTTTATTTTGAATTATCTGTCATTTTCTATACTTTACTACAAAAGTGTTTTCTGACTTCTTAAATTAAACTTTCTTAAATCTCTCTTTCTTAAACAAAACAAATCACCACCACTGCCATTTTGACAGTATTTTCCATTTTTACTACAAAACTTAAGGAACTAATATTATTAAAGTCTGCAAACGCCCTTTTCGAGTGACTAGGGACTACAGAAATCTAGCTATTAAAGTTTTTGAAGTAAATGGATCTACAACTACTGCATAATAATAACTAAGAAAAGTAAATGGATGGCGTCAGGAAAGATGCTTACAATTCTCTAATAAAACAGCCACCGCCAACTCCGTATTTATAAACTAGGCCTTAAAGTTATTTACCTTTTACTCTCCAAAAAGTGCTGCGAAATTGAAAGTGCAATTTTTACACCGAAATGTCAAAAATTTAATGCGACGGACAATTAAAGCCAAGTGAAATAGCTTAAGTAACGCCCCCTACAAATCACTTTTTGAACAACTATTTTTCACTTTAAACAGCGTACTGCCTAGTGAAATCTTCACGTGGAAAGTTCATTTTGACATTTCGCAGTGAAAAATTTGTATGAAAAATATAACTTCACTCGAACAGCGTACCAGCCTTAACACTCCCGTCGAATAGTGAAAAAGGGATTTTAGAAAAAATTCATTCGAATAGTGGAATAAACCTGATGGTTATGTTATGTCACGAGAATAAAATTCACAGGATACTGCCCTGTTTATTAGGCATATTCATTAACCCTAAACTAATTAGTTCATAAACTATTACGCACAATTTTATGCATAGAAAAAATCCGGTTCGGTAAGGCCGCCACTGTATGTAAAAGTCGTCGTTGTAAATTCGCCTACACCTTTGGCTTGACTCGCACAGTTTATTGTTTTGTTTACACACATTTTCCTTCCCTCTCGGCGTTTGCATTTTAAACATTCGTATTTTTGTTGTATATGCACGCACGTTTTTCTTTGTTAAATCGGCACTTTTACTGTCAATTCTCGTTTACAAAACATTTAAAATTCCTCTCTTGCATTGTTTACACAATGCACAGCATATCGTGGAAATCAAACTCACGTTTGACGGACAAAGTGTTACGGGAAACGAGTGGAAACAAGATGAACATAATAAACAGCGAATGGATGGATGGATGGATGGAGTTGAAGCACCTTGTAGAGTTCTTCGCAAACAAGGAGTAGGCACCATCAAATAGCGTCTTTCACCTTAGGATGTTGTTGCCTCGGCGACTCTGCACTCTGGGTGCGTTGATTGTCAGCAATCAGCATCGGGTTTTCGATTAGTCAAGTACCCAAGTGGTGGGTTCAACTTGTGTTGACGGCGGCGGCGAAGGTTCCTCCACAGAATTACAAAATGCATATTTTATGCCATAAAAGGTGTTTCTGTTTACCTAACAAATTGGACACAGTGTGTGATGCAAAAAAAAGTGCACTCTTCACTTGGCAGTTTTGTGACAGCTATCTGCAAACAGTTGTGCATAACAAAAACTACAAAAGACGTGACCTGCGAAACAAGAAAACGGAAATGCCTGCCTACATCGATCGAAAGGAACATTGGCATTGAAACTTATGATGACTAATACTTTTTCCTACGAAAGGTTTAATGACAGATCGCAGCAATGGGATAAGAACGTGTAGCATGCGCATGGAAAAGGTTGAATGGGTACTTGGATGTGATTTATGGTAGAATTGACAGCGGAAGTCAATAACAGGGGGAAGGCAATAACTTGCTTTGTTGTTTCTGCATAAATATGCGAATAGTTTCTGTCGGCGAATAGAATAAGCAAATATATTTCAGTCACGGACTTGGTGCATGGGAATTCAAACATTTGACAGAATGCATATATTCCAACCTCACAAATCAATGTAACTCGGATTGCTTGTCATATACTTATGCGTGGTACGTTCGAGTACGGGTCAAAATATTTGATAACTCAAACTTTAGGGAACTATAGATTCCATCACCCATTTACTATGACACTCCAACTGTCAGCTCTCTAGACAGATTGTGCTTTGTATGTGGGAGCGTCAAACACAACATGCGTGGCTTAGTGGTTAGTCAGTGTCTTGATGGACTACTAAGCGAGGGTTCCCAAGTTCGATCCCGGAAAACACACAAATTACATCTAAAGGTTTTTTCCACAGCGCCACCTCTCGCGAACATTTGACAAACATCTGCCAGCATTATTTAGAATTGCAGATCTCTTCCTTTCTTTCCAAAAATGAAAAACTGACACAAAACAAAGGGGTGTGAGAAGCTAACGCGTGGACAAGAGTATTTCATGCTGCTCCAGGCTCTAATTCCCCTCGTTTCATGGAGGTATTCTTCAAACAATTTCATGTCAAAACAATTTTTATCTGCCCTATTTGTTTGTATAAGGATTTATACAGTTAATATTGCGGGAGGGGAAATTGTTACTTGGGAAGGATAGTCTTTTAGCGTCTGGCAGTACAATTTTCGTAGCAACAGGTCCACTCGTGGGCTGAGGTCTTATCTTACCGAAAAGTGGAACCGCTCATCAATCCGATGAAACAAAGTTGGTTGCACTTCTACTTTAAAGGCAATTTACGGAGTTTTGTATCAAGCTGTTTTGTCGAAAACGCGTGCTTATTGCATAGATGAATAACAAATTTCAGAAAATCAGAAAGGGTTTAAAGATACTCCCCAAAGCGAGTAGAGGTATGACTTTTCCGAAGCTTTTTTAAGCCAAAGTCAAGTGGTCTTCTATCCTTTCCTTTTGAAATGTCTGAAATATGTCTTTTATACAATCGGGCATATACGTTCAATATTCATTATTCTGCAGGATAGCTGTTGTTTCTTTTGTTGGGTTTGCTTTAAGCTTCCGACAGACTTCAATAGTGATAGTGAATATTCTGTGTATTTTATGGGCTGAAAAGTTAAAAAGTTGCCAGAGTTTCTCGTACGTATGTGATCAAAAGTCATAGTCAACTTGGTACTTATGTACCTACAACCTTAAAAGCCGCTTTGTTGTATTTTGACTTTTTTAAGTGGTCTGGGCTCTCATCGCGTAATTCATGAAACGATCATCGTCAAAACGATCAAACTGAACGACGTCGTTGTAAGTTTGCTTCGCGTAACATCTTCGTAGCATCGTTCAATCGAATCGTTCATCGTTCCCATTTTGAACAGTTTGAAGACTACTGTAAACACACTCTGACAGCAGAAAATGTATGGACATTTTTTTCCGTTGTAGAATTGGGTTGAAGAATTGGGTGGAAGTGAAAAACCATACACCCATTCGTGGAAAATATGCATACCTAAGTGTGGAAGGATGTTTACGGAAATCAAACATCATGAAACATCACATGAGAATTTGTATTCTTAATATTGAAGTTGTAAAAAAGGATTCAATGAATGCAATTTTATAACTACATTTCGTTTCTGATTGCATTACTGCATGCCATTATAAAACAAAATTAATTTGAAATTCTAAAAAAATTGTACCCCATTTTTTTTTTGTTGCAAAAAATGCGTTTTTTTACCACTCCGACAAAATTGAGTCCCCTCCAAAGAGAACATAAGTGTATGTTTCCCTTAAATATTTGTTAATATTTCGCTCGGCCCGAATCAAACTGAGAAAATGCACCAAAAACGATCAAACGATTGCAAAATAGCAATCGTTCAATCGCAATCGTTCAGTCGTCGAATTTGACAGTTGCACGAGTTATACGAAGCATAGTTCAATCGTCCAAAACGACGTCGTCCAGACGATCCAACTATTTTAGTGTTACACGAAGAAATACAATCGTCGAAACGACGTCGTCAGACGAACTGACCCCAGTTAATTTGTCGGGGCAAGAATTCAGTGCTGAGTTTCGCTGTCATTTTGCTTGCTGTCATTAATTTTTCAAGGTAAAACTTAAGATCAGAATATTTTGCTTTCGATATAGTAGGCGCATTTTTGGGGTTATGCAGGGTTTTGGACAGGCGGGGAAATAAGCTGACATTTCTCAGTGCGCACTAGTGCTAGCCACGTCGAACAAACCTAATGTAAACCTGTTTTATTCAAAATATTACTGAATGCACTCATTTCCTTGTGACAGAACTTTTTTCGGATTCAGAGTAGTTTTTCTGTTCTAGAAATCAGTGCCTTGATTTTGTGCGGTTTTTGCCGCAATTGCGCTAGGGAATGTTCCGAATCGGATTTGAATATGTGAGTGAGCCACTGGCTTTGACTGCGTTCAGGTAGTTCACATTACCAGCAATGTGCATCAAAGAAATCTACTCGACGCGGATTGGCTATTAAATGTTGACGAAATAAATTAAATGAAATCTTAAAAACTAGATCTAAAAATGAGTTCATATATTTACAACCAATGCTTAAATTGTTTTTATATATTTATAAATGAACATTAAGGCTTTAACATTTTCATTTTAAAGTTTTCTTTTTGAAAAAGAATTGCATCTACTGTTTCATAATGATGCATAGCTCATCCGCTGAACGATCTGAATTACATCAAATGACATTTGGGTTGTTTTTTGTTTATTTATAAAATAAAATTTGTGTGATAATGATCAATTTACCATCTATACTGTATTACGAGCGTAAAACAAAAACTAACATTTATAATCGATATTTACGAGATTATATCCATTCGAAATATCGGATAGCGTGTCAATTGTCGTCAACCGACATCCTTCTCGCTACCTAAATAGGCTGCGTTAGGGAAATTCCGCCTGGAACTTCCAGGGACAAAGCGATATTAGAACAGGAAATATTGGAAGCTGTCAGTTCTCGACATCACGCACACATTTATAGAATCTGCCTATACGTGAACCCTTTCCGCAAACCGCCATTGCGGGAAAAACCGCACAAAATCAAGGCACAGCTGTTGTTAATTTTCATGTTCCATTGGCAGCAAAAACAAACTTTTTTTCAGAGTCAGAGCAATTTTGCAAATCTCAATTACTTAGCGAGACTTCCCCCTACTTTCACTAACGGCTAAAAATTTGACATTTATCAAGCTTTGAAGTGTGTTAGACGGCAAGTTTTCAAAAATAGGGAACAATTTACATTTTATAAACACAAATTACAGAATTTGGTACTTTTAAATTAAGCACCGTGATAAATTCAAAAAAAAAAAAAATCATTTTGTGTTTAATGGGCACGAAAAATCTAAAGTCAGAGAGCAAAGTCTGAAAACCCCAATGGAATATGATATAATTTAAGTAGGTTAGACGTTGTTTAACTGCATCAGCTTAGTACGCTGCTCGAGCTTAATTTTAGCTCCCATACAAAATTCTCTCCAAAATTTAGCTGAGATAAATTTAAGCGAATCCCTTTAGCCGAGTGGTACGCAGTTTGAACTAAAAATCAAATTCTCGTTTCCGAGTGTCCTTCATGTATCTGTCAAAATTTAGCGCACCCATTTAATGAGTCGGGTTATTTTTTTTCAAGCTAAATTTTGACAGATCACTCTCATATTTATCGCCACAGTGGTGCGATGTGAGTGATTTGAATGACAACCTTGACGAGTCTTTCAGAGTCTTTCATTGAAATGACAGAAAAAGTTGGCGATGCTGGTGGAGCAACATCCATTGATATGGAACCTTAAAGATTTTGAATCAATTTTCAAAGAACATCTGTTTTTTGTGACATTTATCCACAGCGCTATTTATGTCAAAATTTAGCTAGGATTTTAGCTTTTTTTCCAATTTTTCCATTTTTTCGGAATTGGCAACCATGACTAACCTGTGTTATATGCAGTACTGCTTGGAGTGTCCAGAACTTCCGCACATGTCTCTCAAGCGTTTTATATTTACCCTTCCAAAGTGTCAAGATCTCTTCAATGTGCACGAAGCAATGTAAGACCGAGTTCTTCCGTTTGTTATTGAATTTGCGCAGGGATGTTCGCAATAGAGCGATTCAGCGCTACACACTGCCGCTGCTAATAATACTGCGTATCATATCATTAACAATATAAACCAATACTAATAAAAATTGAAAGGTCATCAATCATACATATTTACCTACCGCTACCATCCATAGAACTACACAAAAGTGGTAATCACTTTTATTTGGATCTTATTTACTCATCGTAGTCATACCCAACTAATTGCGCGAATATCTAAACTACGCAGTCTATAATCAAGCTATATTTATATGGTGAGTCATTAATTTGAGCATTTTTTAATAACCTGACATCTCTAGCCCGCGTTATGTTGAACGTGATCACTTTCACATTTTTTTGTTTTGCCTCGAAACGCGTTGTCGTTTTAATTCGATTCCATTCGATTATCTTTCGATCGAGTCGAGAGACAAAAAAAAACCTGACTTACCGTAAGCGTAACTATGCACGCTTTTGCCGTGCCATACCGTAAAGACGTCAATTATGCTTTTCTCAATGTGTTTCGTTTTCATTTGTTTCCACTGCATTCTTCATTACAATTTGATGGACATTGTTTGGGAATTCCAGTTCCATTGTCCGAATTCAATTGCTTTTAAGCCACCAACAGACCTCGAGAAAATTATTTAATTGGCGAAATTCAATTTTGAATGCGCAAAACAATTTGTCGGATATGTCAATCGCCAGCCGTGTCGTCGCTAGAGACTGCACAATGTGTCTTCTTTTCATTACGGTAATTGCTGTGATTGTTGCAGACCAAACAGAAAAATAAACGATAAACAACACAATTGCATTTCCATTATTTGCATACTCAAAATCGCTGTGAAGTACGATTTTCGTTGGTAAAACCTGTCAAATATAGCAACATTTGACGGCCAGCCAATCAAACTTCAAATTTGTATTTCTCTTTCGTTTGAAGTACACTTTTGTGCGTTTGTTGAACTACTTTTCGAGCGATGAACGCCGGCTGGAGTTCATCGAATCGATTATTATTTTCATTTTGTTTTGTAATGCGATTGAAGGACAAAACGTACAATTTCTGACACGCACTACAGAAATCAATTTCGTTCGCCAAAACGTTGACGTATGCGATCATAACGCCGGCCACCGCGCGCCGCCTCACCAGTTTGATTGCCGCTGACCTCTGCCATTGAGTGTGATTTCTTATTTTCTGAGTTTTGACAGTGATCGGGTTTTTGAACTGTTCACGAGTTTAATTGCGATATGATCACTGCAAATTGACAGAAATGATGTATGAGCAAATATCTGCGGGCCAAATTGACCGTACAGTGCTTTTGAATTATGTGCGGGTGTGCCACATTTATTGTATTTCTGCAACAGAAAGGTTGCGCCTTACTTTGGGTGTGTTCAGTCAATGATCGCGGTGCTCGATGAATCATTAAGCTAAAAAAATTCCAAATGAATCAAAGATAACTAATTCAATTTAAATTTTGACAGCTCCAATAAAGAAACTGAAGTTGCATTGATCGCTGGCGATAGGATTTAAGTTCGAATTAATGCTCAAGTGATACTCATCAATCAGATTTTGAGTTAGAGGTCATTTAAATATTTGTCATCAAAGCGACGACTTTTGTATTGTTTTTACCATGTGGCCGCAGGGCAACGACACCATAATAGGTTATACGTTATAGCGCCTTAAACGGTATAAAGCAAGGTTAAACGCGTTGCTTAGTGTTGGCGCCATTAACTCTTTGACAAATAATGAATTCGTGTCTTTAAGATGACAACTTCTCATTAGGCAGAGTGCATACATGGAATTTCTCTGCTTAATGGTGGTAAATTTCGTTATGGATCAGCTGCGTGATGACGAAGGTTGGTATTTTATTTTAAAATGCTTCGAACGCCGTCCTGGGAATGGTGTCAAATCATCAATTTGGGACCTACTTTGTGTGCAATGACAATGAGCTGTCACTGTCAGTATGGAAAAAGGTAGTTAGGGAAATAGCCACTGATACCACGTATGGATTAATTATGAAGCCACAATATTTCAATTTCGCGCCCACGCTGTAGCAATTCCAAGACGGATCTGTACGTCAAATATGACAATTCGTAAGCAACATGACGTACATGTTTCAATTCATTTTTGATTTTTAATGCACCAAGTTGTAAAGGCTGGTACGCTGTTCTCGTGAAATCCAATTTTTCATGCAAATTTTTCACTGCGAAATGTCAAAATTAACTTTCCACATGAAAATTTCACCAGGCAGTACGTTGTTCAAGTGAAAAATAATTTTTCAAAAAGTGATTTGTAGGGGGCGTTACTTGCTATTTCACTTGGTTTTTATTGTCCGTCGCATTAAATTTTTGACATTTCGGCGTGAAAATTTCACTTTAAATTTCACAGCAATTTCTTGGAGAGGAGTGAAAATTTCACACTAGTTCTACTACACTTTTTCACAATCCACTACCATTTTCTGTATTAATCACCCTTATTCCAGGTGGCGTTAAACGCCAGTTAGCAAAACGACAATGTGAACTCGGCATTACAGGTGGCGTTTTATGAGTCGTTTTACACCATTAAACGCAAGATGTCGTTTCAGTTCATGTGGAACTTAATTTCTTGTTCGACAACGGTCACGCATCGTTATTCTAACATTTCTAACAGGCGTTTTAGTCTCACAAAACGACAAGTTAAACGACATTTATTGGCGTTGTGATATTTGTAAACGCCAAGCAACAAAATCGACATAATATTTGAGTTTTGTTGAGTTTTCAACGCATTTGGCTTAAATTTCACTTATTTAAGGCTGGTACGCTGTTCGAGTGAAGTGAAATTTTCACTCCGCTCCAAGAAGTGCTGTCAAATTGAAAGTTAAATTTTCACACCGAAATGTCAAATTTAATGCGACAGACAATCGGCCCTAGCGAGGTATCCGTCGGAACGGAAAATTCTCTTATTTTATACGATTCGGAGGATTTTTGCTTCGAGGTATTCTTCGGAACATCTATTCGGAATATTTCTCCGACATTTTGTAACGCATATCGGCGAATTACGTTGAAGTGCGATGAAGTGCATTTTTTTTTTCAAATTTTGACAGCTAGGTTCCGATATCCTCCGTCAGAAATTGGTTGCGGAATTTGTTTACGATTTGGATTTAAATCTCCGACAGATTATGCGTTGCGGAGAATTTTTCGTTCCGACGGATGCGTCGCTAGGGCCGAATAAAAGCCAAGTGAAAAAGCTTAAGTAACGCCCCCTACAAATCACTTTTAGAACAACTATATTTCACTCGAACAGCGTACTGCCTAGTGAAATCTTCACGTGGAAAGTTCATTTTGACAAATCGCAGTGAAAATTTTCTATGAAAAATTGAATTTCACGTGAACTGCATACGAGGGTGAAAATTATAAATCCAAAGCCTGGTGGAGTTGATGGAAAAGCATCCTCCTCTGGCAACGAATTTTAAAAGAGGTGTTAAACTGGTTTGAAAGACTTTGCCTACACCTTTTTGGTAAATGGTAACCCCCTTTTCATGATTCTCCTCATTCTCGTGAGAGCCTTTTTGTTGGTTTCCGCTTCACCCTCATAATAGTTTTTATATATTGTTTTCGGTAGCTTTATTTATTCAAAACTAATTTAACAACACAAAATAAATCAACAACAAATTTGAATGCAGCGATTAATTCAATAAAAATGTTTTTGCAATAACAGAAGATGTTGTTGTGGAATCTATGTGGAATGTATGAATACCGAAAATCAATCAACAGTAAAGTGACACGACGCCCGACTCCTAAAACGTCAATTGTCGTTCAATATAAACGCCACTTGGAATAAGGGTGATTAACATTTGCATTCCTGACTTGCAATCATTTGATAAGCTGTCAAAATATGCTATGCTCAGAAGGAACACAAATTCAGCGCTTTTTTCGTATATAATTTTATCTTAAGACAACCAGAGGAGTTGCGATTTTTGTCAGAATTTCATGTCAAGTGGTTGCTATAAGTATAGTGTCAAACTACGCTTTATGTCGAATTAAATAATTTAACATTTTTCACAAATCTACTGAGCCCTGTTCTCAGAAACAGTTTTGACAGTTTACTCTCTAAAGAAGGGATATCTCTCTTATCTTCTACAAAAATATCGTGTGCGACCATAATGTGAATGTGCCATTAGTCTCTAAAGATCCAATTTGAACAAGTGACTCACGTACCTCTTCAGCAATGTGCATTTTAAAAATATCACCCACAGCCGCACTTCCCCATCGTTTTATGCTCTTTAAACTAATTCACTTGGCGTAACTGCGCAGTCACCCTTCAAGTGGCAACGTCTACAGCAGCTAGATCCTAATCCTAATCCCATTGGTTAGAGTGCATTGCATCAATAGGTTTAACTAATTTCTTTAAATTGTCTGTGTGCTCAACGTAATGTGTCTCTGGAGTGTGCTTTTTACAACTACTACTACCGGTAGTACTTCTTGACTAAGTACATGCGTTTTTCGCGTTTTCTTTTTGTCAAAAGAGGAACGAACAAATAAATTGTAAGCCATTCCCAATTCAAGTTAAATGAAACTTACACTGATTGAAGATAATTCAATTAAGGTCCCAGTTACACGACACAAATACTTACTGACTCGCACCAAGATTCTATATATTCGCTTGGATCTTTATTCGTTTTCGTAGCATAATAGTTGGGTGGAGATCGTTTTTTTTTTACTACATACTCATGATGTTTGCGCTTTCAGTGCTCGGTGGCATGAAAAACGATGCAGGTAGACAGAGGTAGAGGTTTCTAGATAGAGTTACAAATCATTCTAATCTTGGATTAGTCAAAGCGGCATACAGAAACTAGTTTTTCTTATAAGCAAATTGATAATTGAATTCCATTTACTGGGGAAAAAGGTCAAATCGATAGACATTGAGGTGTGGTTTGTCTCAATAGGGCGACTTAAATGTGGAGGAATTTGAATAAATTATACCAACTGCATCAGTGGGTGGAAAATCCTAAGCTTGGTTTAAGAGGCTGTGAGATATTACAAGGAGGGAGTGTATGCACGTGAATGAGGGTATCTATATATACAAGAAATATCCACACTTTGTACAAAGGTATGTCCTATAAATACGGTGGGATATTTAATACTTCGGCTACAGGAACAAAAAGACCAACGTAACTAAAATCAAACTTTCCACATACGTTTATACAGAGATACTATACTTATCGGATCTCCACCTGAGAAGTTGCAACCTTCCACCTCATACTGCTCCCAACTCAAGTAGTGCTCTGCCACCCGGTATGGCTTGGCTTGGCTAAGTAGATGGGTGTCGCATCAGGCACGAAAGTAGTTTCTCAAAAAAGTAGCTCCCAAGGACCCTTAATTTGTTTTTGTTTTTTTTTTTGGTAAGAAAATAGATAGCATTCCGTACAAGATGTGCCGCATACTATACATTCCGGAATGTGGTTGGGCCTCAACCCCTTCCGCTCCTGCGTTATCTTTCTAGGTTGGAGTCGAAAACTTTACGCGCCGAAGCATTTGTGTCCACCCGCTCTGAATGTCCTTGTCATCCAGAGACTGATACGCAATTTCTTGCTATACTAGATCCATGTAATTGTATATTTCGTCGTTGAATCTCCCTCTTCAAAGACCGTCAACGCAAACGGAATTGACAGGAACAATGCGAAATTGGAACAGATAATTTTGAAAGTATAGTATAGAAAGAACCACTGTTTTGACGTGAAAAAAACACACAAAATAAAAAACCGCTCTGATACACCAGAGATAAAAATGAAACACAAACTTTTTTTTACAGTTCAGACTCTGGTCTAAACTAAAAGTGCTTACAGATAGGTTTCCGCCAACGTCAGTGTCAAATAAGAAGTATAAAAAAATAGGTACAGTTGAAAACTTAAAGGAAAGCAAAGCAGATTTCGTATGGCTAGTTTTGTTAAAAGATTGCTTAAAAGTTTGCAATAAAGCTTAAAATATCAGAAAGAAAATATTAAGGAATTGAAGTTGAAGTTGAAGTTTAAGCTTAGTACGCTGCTCGAGCGAAATTTTAGCTCGCATACAAAATTCTCTCCAAAATTTATCTGAGTTAAATTTAAGCGAATCCCTTTAGCCGAGCTAAAAATCAAACTTTTGTTCCCGAATGCCCTTCATGTATCTGTCAACATTTAGCGCAACCATTTACATTTAATTTTTTTCAAGAAACATTTTGACAGATCGCTCTGCTCTGTTTAAAACATTTGGGACATTTATGTATCAAGTTAAGTAAGTCTGACAGACAGTTGGCTAACTTGATGGGACTCAATGGTCACGTTCGGACACCTAGTTCATGTAAAACGTCAAGTTGATTTATCTGGACTAGGTATACGAACGCGTTGACTAGGTATTGCTGTATTCTCATTTTTGAATTTTGACACTTTAAAAATATCAACTGAGAACAGGCAGGATTTTCTTGACTGGATTTGTCGGCTACCCCCCATAAACGTCAACTGAAAATAACTAATCGCGTGATCTATTTGGACCAATAAAACTCAAATACTCTGATCAGTCAGCTGTCAGACTTACTAAACTAGAAATTCGAACGTCTTCAATTTTGATCGGTCACATGAAATGTTTTTCCAGCTGACTTCTATGGAAAAGTAGCCGACGAATATAGTCCAGAAATTCGTGACTGAGTATTAAGTTGACAGTTCGTATATGTGTCTGACGTAGGAAAAGTGACGTTAACGACCAATATAGTTTTTGTGTTCAGGGTACACCCATAGTCGACTCAAGAAATGTGCCCACACTCTTTTCATCCCCGCTGCAAAGTAATTCAGGTGTCACTTGTCACTAATGTCAGTATCGGTAGCGAATTATTGACTTTCGCGCCAATATGACTATGACAAACGAAAAACATTCAATGTGGATATACTCAAGGTCGGAAATTGTTTACATTTCTGTACAGATGACACACAAAGTACATACTACAATGTAGTGCATAAATATTCTTTGTTCAGCTTGCGCCTTTCGAATTGAACAAACAATAATACCAAATCAATCTTTATTACGTGTTAATTTCGTGAAAATCAAATCAAAGTGTGCATATAAAAGTTTTATTAATCTAATCACTTAAAATTCTATTAACGACCGTCTGTAGATTTTATGTGAATTACTTTTCCTTTTTTGACGCAGTCAACTAAAACGTATATAGGTACTCATTACTCATATCGTGTGGCAACGTTTTCAAAATGCATAATCGACAATACGCTAATGAATGCGCGAGTTCTCTTTCTGGACAAGTAGTTGACCTTCAACTCGTTATAATCGAGATGGGATGGCACTTCATAATTTGTTTTCTATTTTCTTCATTAGACGAGAGATATTTTGTATTACGGCTCTGACGACACGACGTACATTTTTCACGCTAAACAATAATGATCGCGGTAATTAATGTAAAACGAAATTTTATTACGTTTCTCACAAATGCTAATTATTTGACTAGCCCGATAAGATGGAGGGATGATGCTTTGCATTAGCATTTTTATTAAGAACTATCACGTTCTTGGGAAATACCATAAACAGCTTGTGTCAGAGGGGTTCGAATAAATACGCTATAAGTGTCAACTGTCACTGAATTGAGGGTTCGTTTCTTTTTAAGATATAAGAAGTCCTATATAAATACTACTTACATATAAACTCCGTGTTAATGAACGAACAAATAAATAACAAGTTTTATATCATCCGCACGTTTGACAGGTAATAATGCTTGGGCAAATTTGTTTAATATCACTGACGTAGGTATACACGTTTGTGACTTAAAGGCGATCGAACGGGCGCTTAAGATTGAGGACGTTCAAATATCTAGTTTAGTAAGTCTGACAGCTGACTGACTTGATGTATCTCAGTTTTGATTGGTCTAGATCGGTCACAAGAACAGCTGTGTCAGTTGACGTTTATGGACGAATCTAGTCAAGAAATTCGTGACTGAGTACTAAGTTGACAGTTCACATATGAGGCTGACATATGAGGAAAACTGACGTTCCCGACCAATCTAGTTTTTGCGTTCAGGCTACATCTATTCCAGGCCAATCTAGTCGACTTAAGAAAACTAAGTTTTTTGAATGTGCCCAACATTTCACACAGATGACATAAAGCATGCAAACGGTTGATGCTTAATGCAAACATGTTGCAATCAACTTTCGTAGTTTTTGTTGTTCTCCGTAAAATGGAAATATTAGCGCTTTGACTCATTGAACCGGTAATAACTGGTCGCTGGATTCTCATTCTCATCGCTGAAACAAATAAATGTTTTATTTTTAAAAAAAGCACAGGGTATTCCTGAGAATTAGAATGTCCGGTTTTGATTGTTATTGACATTTCACGAAAGCAATATGTTGTATAACGAAGTGATGCCTGAAGTGAAAACAGGTTTGGATCAAGGTTTTGTGACGACGGGTTAGGCGTTTAGGGTGACACGGTCAATTGACTGTATGGTGCGCAAAAATGGATGCGAATTGATGTTGATTACACATTTGTAGAATTTGCAGGAATAATGTCTAAAAAGTGACACTACACAGAAGGACGAGAGCGGGAAAAACATCTACTTCTCCAAAGAAAATAAATAGTGGAAATAAAGACGTGCTATTTCAAGAGCAGTCGGCACAGTGGCTTAGTGGTAGTGTGTTGGGCTACTAAGCGAGGGGTCCCCGGTACGAATCCCGAAAGAACCAAATTACATCTTAAGGTTTTTTCCACTGCGCCATCTCTCGCGAACGTCTGACAAACATCCGAGAGTAAAACTGTCATGAAAGAGCTTCTCAATTAGCCGTTTGGACTCGGCGTAAAGTTTTAGATCCCTTCCATTCGTCCCAAAAATTGAACCCACACAAAAAACGAATGGGTGTGAGAAGCTAGGCCTTGGCTCCCATAGACCTGTCGCGACAAAATATTTATTTATTTTATTTCAAGAGCAGTGTTTGGAAGTCCAACGTTAAAACAAAGACGCAGCAAGAGAACATGTTAACCTTGTAGAAGAGTCACAGTCGGTGCTAAGAATTTTGCGAAACTTACTCTGCAGACCGAAGTGCAATTATTCAGCAGGCTGTCACCGGCAGTCTTGCAAACATTGCTCAGTTGTCGAAAGGCCTTCAATTGCCATCTGGAGGACAACACAGTCGGCTACTTTAGTGCGCATCTTGAGCAAAAGTCTGCGCAATTTTGAGATGACTTTGGGCGCAGAGGGGTCAACAGTTAGTGTGCTCGACTACTAAGTGAGGGGTCTCAGGTTCGACCTCCCTCTTTAGTTGTTTTTCCACTGCGCCACCTCTCGTGAAAGTTTTTGACCTTAAATACAGACATTTAGACTCAGCATACGATATAAAGTCTCATCCATTCGCCTAAAAAATAAAAACTCAAACAAACGAATGGTTGCAAGGAGCTAGACCTAGGGTCCAATACGGACCTGTTGCGCCAATATTTTCTGTTAAGTTATTTTGATTGAGAACTCTAGCTCTATATGACGCCCTTGGGCTACAATCGAGTTTTTTTCACCTTCCCCCTTCTGTCTGTTAAACTGACGAGAGCAGAACTAACGTTCCAAAAAAATAACTTAAAACAATTTTTGACAGCTAGCCAGATAGTTCTATGTCTCAATGTGTAAGCAATCAATTAAATGAAATAAATTAACTTTTTTTATGCAACATGCCATCAATTTGTCAGTATAAACCAAGAGTGGCATAAATATGTAGAAATCATAGAATGCTGCAATTTTTAGGCGCTATTTTTAGTTCCACAATAGATAAGCTGCTTCAGCAAAAAAGATCTTTAATTCATTAATCCAAGTGACATGCAGAGTTGTGGAACCATTTTTTTTCAAACTTAAAAAAAGAAAAAAACTATGCGATCTAAATCTTTATTACAAAAGGCGAAGCATGCGGATTCTTTGTTTTGGAAATGACATCATCAAAACGCTGTTCCAATTAGTCGCCCACTATGTTGAAAACGGTAAATTGTGTCAACATTATTTAAAAAAAACTATAGAGTAAAATTTAAGTATTCATTTTATTTAGTTTTTGCACCAATTGAATATATAATGGCTGAAATTCCAGGTCTTTCCTTAAAATTTCATAAGCGGTAGCTTTTGGGAGGCCCAAATCGAGGGCCAAGTGAAATCTGAAAGTCTTCGATTTTCTGGAAAATATAATTATTTTATTCTGCTGGTAGATAAATATATTTAATTAAATATTAAAAAAAACAGTACTATATAGAAATAACTCTTTTTATATAGGCTGCCTAAATTTGGTTTCAAAATCGAAGCAGTAATCCAAAAAGTTAGAAATTCTCCCGTTCGATTCACCTGAAGTAAAAGTACAATTCGATGTGTTATCGATAACTTTCACACTAATTTCACTCAATTATCGAGTCCCATATTTGGGGGGTTGCGTTGCTTTAGTATGACCCAACTTAATCGATGAAATGGAAAACTTTCATTGACTTAACGCAAATTTGGTACAAGGAGAATCAAAAAAAAGTCGAGCCTTACACCAAAACAACAAGTTTACATCAATTTATCGCAAAGACTGACATACCTCCTGTCCTGAGTGATTTGGAACAAGTCACTCTAAATTTGTTTATGTTACATTAACGTCAGGCAAACGTTTCACAAGTAAAAATGATGCACAATACTAAACAGTCGTGCGTCGTTCTGAAATGGTCGGCCATCTTGTTTATGTGGTAGAATTTGGCATGTAAATATTTTTATAGTGATAGCCCACGGAATTTCGCATTCTTACAAAACAAAATGGCTTCCGTGAGAGGTGAAGTTAAGTGGTTGTTTAATTTTACTAAAACTAGTTACAACGTCATGTTATGAATAGTAATGGAAACGTTTTAAAGTGATTGCAGAGGGGTTGTTCGCCGGAACTTGTTTTGTCTTCTGTTGTGTCTATAGTTATGGGTAGAACGTGAGTGACACTTTATGGGTCGGATCTCATTCTTACCTCTTTATAAGCATTCACTGCGGACAATCGGATTTCTCGCTCTCTCTCATCTCGTGCAACAAATTACATGTGTGGTAATGAAAATGTGGTAGACGTTCGTTATCTAGTTTGTTAAGTCTGTCTGGCAGCTGGCTGACTTAATAGGTCTGTTCCCTAACGATAATGCATTCGAACACATTAGTCAAATTTAGTCAAACTTCGTTCCTTTACGCAAAAGTTGGGCAGAAGAGAGCCAAAAAGAGAGAACAAAACATTTCCCCTTCATAAAAAAACCTGCAAATAATAGCTCAACAAATTTCTTTGGGCTAGTTTGTTATAACTGACTTTAGCTGTCAAATCTCTCAAAAGTCAGTTTGAATTGGCAGTTTATTTCGGTTTGCTTTGTTAAGTGCTGAAATTTGTTATTAAAAATGGATAAACCAGCAAAATAAAAATAAAAAATAAATATTAAACTGAATCCGAATGTTTTTCAACGTCTGCAAACTGGTAATTTTTTTAAACCCACTGACGTTTATTTTTGAAAATTATTTTTCTTTCTTGCATATGTTTTTAACAAGCGTCATGCCAAACTTTCGTTCCTTTACTTTTTGGTTATATTCTATTTTTCTGAGAGAATATATCCCCACTCTTTGATATCTGACATTTTGCCGAAATTGACCCAAAAGGTAAGGGAACAGACCTTATGTGTATCAGTTTTGATTGGCCTAAGATTGATCACATGTTCATTTGACGTCTATGGAGGGGTGTCCGAAGAATCTAGTCAAGAAATTTGTGATTGATTACTTAGTTGACAATTCGTGTTTGTGGCTGACGTAAAATCTAGTTTTTGCGTTCAGGGTACATCTAGTTCAGACTAATCGTAGTCGACTTAACATAACTAGTGCTCAGATAGACGGTCAATAATTCAAAATATTTTAAGCGGCATGGCTTAAATCGAACGCATCCCGATGATTCATAACGATATCCAGTCCAAATACAATTCCCGCTGTGCGGATTGTAACCAAGAACATTAACAATAATGTTTAATTATGTTCCTTCATTAATTCGTGTCAAACTAATTCTACGTCTGAAGGTACATGGCGTACATCGCTTTAACATTCGTCTAGTTTACTATAAATTTTAATTATCTATAAATTTTAAACAATCTTCGTTGAAGCGCAATCTGACTTTCTAAATTTTCCTAATCCCATTCAATGTTAAATTTAAAGCTAAATCACATTAAAAACAAACAAAAATATTTCTCTCAACGATTTCATAATCTATTCTCAAAGTTCATTAAACGCGTTCAGTGAATTACCACACAATCCGCAAAAAAGTTTCACTCCAAAGTACTAGTGTAGGTATACCGAGTACGACCGCCTGCACTCCCGCCGCAGCCTTCAGCCATTTTCAAATAAAAAAAAAGAAAACGAAAAATCAATCCGCTCTGCATTTTCACGATTGAACTATTTGTGTTCCATGTTTTTGCTCTGCAAAGCCGCCATTGCGAAGGAGAATGGCAAGCAATTACTATTGTGGCCCATTTTGTGGTGGTGGTTGGTATTTAAAGTTCGTGCTGTATGTACGTATAACGTGTAGATTCGACGGCCTTTTTCTTCTATTTAAACCCAAAAAGTGTTTTATTTATAGCTACCACCAGTGGGTGTTTACGTTAACGTCAAGTTGGAGGGCCGTTCAACTTGTTTACACAATAACTAGCAACAAATGTATAAGCTACCGCTAAAACGAATTTAAAATTCTAAACAAAATCGGGAAATCAGATTTTTAAAACGTTCCTCAAGTGTCAGGCATATTCGACATTCCGCATTATGTGTCAGTTGGCTTCTCGTTGTTTCAATAGGAATTCTTTTAGTTTGAGAACATTTGTTACACACACACACACAGTAGACGGTGCAATTTTTCTTAAGTTTACGTGTAGACTGGGTGGGCACGTTCATCGTTCACTTTATTGTTTTTATGGTTTTGTGTGTCGGAAAACGATTGCATTTTCTGCAGCAGCGATTGTAGGTTAGTGGTTTAGCTGGTGGTTACCTCTTGTTGTTCTCTCTCTCTTTCTGAGCGTTTATGGTAGACAACAGTGCGCACTCAATTGAAACGATTTATTAATATGATTTGGTGTCAATGCAAGGTGACCCTCAGCAGTGTGCCAGTTTTGTAAGGTTCTATCTCAAAGTACAGGGCCCATGCACTTTGGTCAATTGTTTTCTGAACTGATTCGATTTTAGCCTTTAAAATGACATAAATGGTTGACAGTTATTATGGTGTGAACAAAGTTCATGGATTTAGTTGTTTAATTGTTAAACAATTGCGCTTGGTTTGGGGGCGAATGCTTGAAATGATCGCAAGATGTTGGTCATTCGTTTGTGTGTTTAGTTTGGGTGCATTAATTGGGTACGTCGTACGTTTATTTACAGTGGGATTTACAATTGTTATAATTGTTAATCTTCACCTTCAATTATTGGTAGGTGGTCATGGTTAGTGTTTACACATCGAGAGGCACCATCAAAATCTGTCACTCAAGGGCGTGCATCTGTTCGGTGCCTAATTAAGTCGGTAATACAGATGGGGTTTCGGTTTTCAGAGGAGATTGGGTTGAATGATGTCAAATGACATATTTTCTAATCATTTGTTTATTTTAAAGCCAAATTGATGTACAAGTAACAAAAATAAATCTACTTAATGCAAAGTAACATTTAAGTAAATTCCACTAGTTGTCAAACGTATGAAGGTTAATAAACTCTAAAAAAAATCGAGATTTAGAAAAACTGGTCTCGATTCTAGAAAGATTGATTTTTTGGTCCATTCGAATTAAAAAATGTTTTCTTTCTGCCCAGTCAGTGTCAAATAAGAAGACAGAAGACAGATAAATGTATTGTGGTTTTTGGCACCTAAAAAACCAGTACAAAAATGAGCTTATTTTACCTTTCTGATGGCTGGATTTGTTAAATTTTTTAAAAGGAAATATTTAAGAATTATAAGTTAGGTAAATAAAAGGCAATGCTTGTTTGTGTGTCACGTTTAAATTCAAAATCTATTCGACCGATTTCGCTGAAATTTAACACTTTGTCTGACAATTTTAATTAAACTTTAGAGAGTAGTTTAGATGAAATGCGATAGGTGTCGGTGTCGCTGTTGTTTGAACAGTGTTTAACTTAAGGTGCTAGCAGTTTTATATGCATTACTGTACTGATCTCAAGAACAAAACAAGAGAACGGATTTGGAAGCGAATTTTCACTATTAAGATCTGCATTTTTCGAGAATATGATGTATATCTATGTATTGACTTAATGGAAGCTGTACATAGAAAGTCTTAATAGCAGACGCTTTGTTTATTGTTTCCGAATTTCCCGCCATTTAAAACTGATTCCAGAAACCTAATATGATATTAGGTAGCATACATGTTCATGATTACTAATTACGTGATTTATACGTGTTTACGTTTTAATTACGTGCAAATCCACACAAAATAAAATCGAACATACACAAAACAGAATCAAACAGACCTGTTATCGACTTCAGCTGTTCACGCAAAAACAAACTGTCAAAAAATCAAACTTAAAATGCAGATAGAAATTTTTTATATCATTTTTGGATTTATTCTGGTAGATATAAATTCTATCCAAAGCATTTGAAATCATTTTAAATTGTTGCGGGTAATTTTTCTTTTGTACTTTTATATGTACGATATTGAAAGTTTGCCAACTAATTTCAAATGTCATACCTAAACACTTAAAAATTCGGTGGGAACGCCTATCGTGATTTATAAATCACTTCAGCTAAATCACATTGATGGGAACATGGTATAACTTAAGTATGATTTATTGCATTTGAAAAGCAAATGTTTCAATTTATTTATATATAAACTAGCGGACCCGGCGAACTTCGTATCGCCTTCAGATAAACTCTATAGAGTAATTATAAAACAGAAATAGTTTAAATTTCAATTTGATTTACTTCATTCGAATCGAAATCAGTACAGGGCGATAACACAAACAATGTCTTCCGATATTTGCCGCTAAAAACAGGCAACGAATACCTGACGCTGACCGTGCGAAAAATAGGGAAATTTGAGATTAATCCCATAGACTTCCAACGATTGGCCTTGCTATGTATTGATTGGCATCGCAAAAGCAAATCGAAGGGCAAACTGAATATGCTTGAACTGGAATAGAAGATCAATTGGAATAATCGGAATATGTGGGATAAGAACTTTCTCTCCTTTGAATTTGTCCTTGATGATCGTCGCTTGAATCAAATTGTTCATCAGTTTCTTGACGGACAACCGTGTACCGTTGCACAATTTCGTATGATTAAGATTCCGCGACATAATTATAATTGATCCTGCCTTTAGCTTCGGCGGAGTTTCTGGTACATCAAGCGAGTTAGTCGCGTCGGATAGTCGCTTCAACCTCGTCGGTGACGCGATCAACGGATTTGTACGAATGCAATTCTCCAGCGATTTTACTTTGAATAATCAAATTCAGCTATCGACGTCCTTATTCTTCACTGCTAGTATTGCAGAGATTGCAGAGATTTTTATAATTTTGTGTAATGGCGGGAACACTTTGGTGATGAGTTCCTCCTCTGATGATGTAAACTCGCAAAAATTTGCATGGAACGATATGAATCCAGTCGAAACATCAACAGGAATTTGGCCATTGCCAAGTGCCAGTAGTTGTCTCGAGAATTTAGCAGCCGATTGGTCATTCTTCAATGCGACTCTTATGTTCGTTGTCAATTTCAACTTCTTGATATGTCTCCACAAAAAAAGACGATTTCAGGCATGCATTGAGTTTATCGGCAGCAGTAGATTTCGGGATGAAGGGAAGCGTTAAACGAAGCTTTAGAAGAGCAATATCATAGCCCCACCAAATCGTGTCGAATCAACTCGTAAATCCCTCATTACTCGGTCAACTGCCTCCAAAGCTAGTTTACGCGCCATCGTGCATTCATCCCAAATGATAATTTAGCATTCTCGCATCAATTTCGGTCTCGTTGAATTCTCGGTCATTGTGCACGTTATCAACCGTTCGCATCAGCCAACGTAATTTGAGATCTTGACCGAATTGTTGCCAGAATCAGCGAAATCACGAATGTCTTGCCTGTCCCACCGGGAGCATCGAGAAAGTAAATGCCTCCCGTTTCACCGTCAACAACCCTCATCAGCGAATGGTACACGTTCTTCTGCTCGGCATTCAACAGCGGCACATTTGTTTGGACTATTTCGGCCAGCTCGTCTCCCTTCCGTTGCAATTCGCGATTGAATGCATCGTGCATCGAACGATTTGGCGTTGGAATTCCATATTTCGATAGCAGACTGCCGCAAATGAGTACGCACATGTCTTCGATCAGAACTAACTCTTCGTTGCATCTCGTCGTTAATTTCAAGATCGAAATTCGAAGTTGTCGTGCAAACTCTGTGCAAAATGTCGTCAGCCACCTTGTGGTCGGGTTCAAGGGATGAATTGTCGCTATGATGATCGCAAACAAAGTACAAATGTTGTTTACTGGCGTAGAAAACATTGCATCGGCGAACGTTAAGTTCCAATGTGTATCGTTTTTGAGCAAATTTAAACATTGGTAAACCTCCTGCGAAAAGTGGCGCGCAGCACACCATCTACAGTACGCAGGGAATCGAACGTTTTTGGGCCTCTAATGTTCACCAAAAGCTATAAATCATCAAATCATGCGATAAAATGCAAAAATTCATCGAAAAAAATTCAATTTTTTTGTGTTTTTCCGGAATTTTCCAAATTTTCCACTAAGAATTTTGTATTTTTCCATTCGAAAGGCCATTCCGGAATAATTGCATAAAAAATTCCATACAAAAAATCAAATTTCGATTTTTCAAATTTCCCGACTTCTCTGGAGGGTTTTCCCAAAATTTTCTTTCGTAACAATATGCTCCTGGTAATTACGAAGAACAGAAAAGAAATTTGAGCCAAATCGGCCCAGCCGTTCTCAATTGATGATTCACTATACATTTTTCACACCATTTTTATATATATAGATAATTGTTCTGTCTTGTCCTGAAGATAAAAATTCATCAGATCTGGAGTTAGTTTTTATATAAAAACATATTTTAAAAAGGGAAAAATGCTTTAGGACTTCTTGTTTCTAATTGTCAAAACATGGCCATCTATTTAATATAATGTTTTTTCTTGTTTTGTGTTGAAAAATATCGTATTATTCGATTCGAAAAGGGAACAGAAATGTATGTCCGAGGGAAAAACCATACCAATGATATAATAACACTAAACTAGTACCTATCTGGACTAGTAGATAATTTTATATTTTAGTAGTTTTAACTTCTACTATTGGAATTTAAATTTTTACGAATACTAAAAATATTCGTCTGTATAAAATCGATTCGATTATTTTGACCAATCAAAGTTTTTCATTCCCATAATTATGCAAGGAATGCTGTTGCACAACATTTCCATTTTTCAAAATATGTACATATATGGTTCATCTTTTAATAATACAGATTGTACTCGTAACTGCTTTAAAATTAAAGATATTGATAGTTTAAATTATATTGGTGTTACTAATGGCCAAAATTTGAACTGATCCAAGCACGTTTCGTTTTTGAAAATACATATATCTTCTTTCCTCTAATCTACTCGTTGTTTTTCTTTCGTCTTAGAAAGTATTGCATAATGAAAATGGTCTAAGAGTGCAATATGGACTTTGCAGTTGGGGTGGCGCATATTTAAGTAAACTTTTATTCAAAAATCTGTCATAGATAAAGTTCGCGGCTCTAATCTTTTAGCTTTCTTAAGCTCTTTTTCACGTGTATTTGGAAATTCCGATTTCTGACTTTCGCAGCTTACGAAGTTAGTCAAACTTTGTTGTGATCTTATACCTGTTTTTCGCACTACAAGTTACTGAAACTTTTTCCATTGTTTAACGTAAACTCTTTAACTCGTTAGCATTTGGGAAAATTATCATTTTTTTCATCTGATAAAGATTGCGTTTCCTTTCTAAAATTTCTGTAATTTTATCTCTTTTTTTTAAACCTTAATGGTTTGAAAACCAGGAAAACCGCCAAATGAAGTAAAATCGTATAGACCATTTTCCTATCTTCCAGTTATCCAAAGTTTTCGAGAGAATATTGCTAAGGCACCTAAAACCGGTTATAGAAAACAATAATCTTATCCCTGGCCACCAGTTTGGGTTCGGAACCAAGCATTCGACGATTGACCAAGTGCATAGAATTACTGACGTAGGTAATCGAGAAGGCATTTGAAGGAAAAAAGATATGCTCAAGAGTATTCCTTGACGTCTCACAAGCCTAAATTAAAATTACGACATATTCTTCCCGTACGCATGTATGATATTTTAGAATCATATCCATGGGCCCCTCCTCTATCTGTTATATACTCGCGATATACCAAGAGAAGATGGCACTACCCTTGCTACGTTCGCCGACGATTTCGAAACTGAAAATCGCACTGAATAAGATAAACGCATGGACGAGGGACTGGCGAATCGCCCTCAACGAAACTAAATCTGTCCACGTGAATTTCACGTACAAGAAAACGAATGACTTGCCAATTTTTCTAAACTTGGCCCGAATACCCTTTGCAAACGAGGCCAAATACCTAGGAATGACAAAACCCCGCAAAGCTGGGATGGAATTCGCAAGTGCTAAAGCCGGTATGGACCTACGGTGTACAACTTTGGGGTTGTCCAAAAAAAAAAGGAATGCCAATATTTTACAAACTTTTCAAAATAAAGTGCTTAGAGAAATTGTTCAAGCTTCATGGTATATTAGAAACGACGATATCCACAGGGATCTCGGAATTCAAACAATCGAAGTTGAAACTAGAAGCTTCCGGCCAAATAATCGGACATATCAACAATAGAGTCCGACAAATTTTGGATGAGGGCAATTTATTGCGCTGACTACAAAGAACGAAACCGTTCGACTTGGCGAGATAAAATTAACCGCGTCTAAATTGCGGAACATGCAGGACCTTTCATTCGAAAGTAACCTGCCGAAAGTTGTTATTTCGTGATAGAAAAATTGCTTGATAAGTTATATCTTAGTTGCAGTATCTAACATAATGGGTGGTGTTTTCAGTCAGTACAAACCTGACACTACTATGAGCACGCGCTTGCTATTCTCATAGTGTCTTTTAATAATTTTCACATACCCTCGAAAACAAAATCTTAACTTTTATCCTTTTTCTATTCATCTACCTTTGTTTTACACCCCGCAGAAAGTCTAATATATATTTAAATGTGACATCATCTCTATTTTTCTTAAAAAAATAAATAGTATAATATAGTTGTTTGTCATTTGTCATATTTTGTTCACGTTGGAATAAAGAACAAATGGAATTGAATTGATTTGAATAAAAATTGGTTCTGCTCTTAGCATTTCAAGGGCAAATAACCAAAAAATCATTTATCTATCACCACTCACACTCAATGTTTAATTGAAAGTTTAGTTCCGTTTCGACGAGAACATACATAACTTGTAAATTCGTTCCAGCTGCACCCCAAGAAGGATCTAATCGCAAACAACCTTCAGCAACCGGTTGGAGTATGACAGTAGGAAGTAAAGCGCCACAATACAATGACAGATGACAGCTCAGTTAATAGCAAACCAAAGTGTGTCCGCCCCCAAATTGTGTGCGCGCGCACAATTTCACAACTTCTATATGCCTCCAAACACTTGAGCAGCACAACAGCTCTAAACAAAGCCAGTTATGAGTTCAACTGCGAACATATTTCAGAGTATTGACATTGCCCTTGGATAGTGCTAACTACCTCAACAATCCGAACAACTGATGCTCGAATCGAAGCTTGGATTACCCAATAATCCAAGCAATTGAATTTCACTTTTACTCGCATATCGCCATGATCTGTGGTCAAACAATTGCGGAAGGCTCAGCAGCAAAGTGGCTCAAGCTAATACCAGCAGACAGTAGGTATGTAGATATAGATGCTATCAATGGCTTCGAGTCCATTGACACATGTTGTGCTAATTGAATTGATTCGAAACAAATTGTGTTTCGAAATGTCTAACGCGATTATGCGTAGGTACAACCGAGACGGCACAAATAGGCTTGGGGCTGCGGTCGGCTCAAACAAAAGTAAAAGTTTGTATCGTCGTCGTATTACCTGTGCCGGCGGCGGAGCATTCACCTGCAGCATGTGCTCATTGTTTTCCCCTGGAATATAACGCCAGGAAAGGCGCTAACATATTCAAACAGTCATTGTTTCGCGCCGCGTGTGTAACATGAAACACATTTAAGGTTGTTTGCTGGTGCAAGGCTTGTGAACTTTTCCAACTGGTGCGATGCAACTTATGATTATGACAGATATACCTACAGATGACGAAGTTGGTTGACGCAAAAAGCCGCGCAAATAAGCGAATTATTTGAACCGCCATTGTTATAAATGCAAACTTTATACCATTCATCGTTGAATGTTTATTCATTTGGTTGGGGACGATGGTGCGCGGTATAGATAACAATGAAACGAACATAGCATCTTGGGTATGGTGTTTGAAGTAAGTGACCTAGCCAGACCAGACTTTAGACGTCGCAGTGTCAGGAAGTAATCGCTTTAGCAGTTGTTTGGCTTCGAGAGGGAAAACAGCTTTCGCAGTGTTTAAGTTGAGTTGAAAATCTATCTCAATACGTTTTGTGTCTTTTGTGCAAGCGAATGGCGTGCAATAGGTGTCGTGATCCCGTTTAGAGATATATAAATTTGAATTGGACGGAAGTTTGAAGCAGGATGTAAACGCGGTGATGTCGTTTCCTGGCGTAACGACTGGCCAGTGAAAGTGTCATGCAAAAAGAGCGATAATTACTCGTTACTTTGAAAAGGTCTTAGAAGACCCGTTTAGGCTCCTTTTTGGTGTTGAAAATTAGTGAACTTTTGACGAAGTTGCAATTGGGTAATAAAAAAATGTCTAGCAAGGCTGGTTTCTAATATTTTCAAAACTAAATTATGAAAAGTGGTGTATGAAAAGATGTTCAAATCGGGCGGGCTTTTTCTGGAATTGTAAACCGTATTCAATTAAACGCGTAAAACCCTCATAAATTTCAGAATTTACCACCTCGTTAATGAACTGTCAGATTTTGCATGGAGAATAGTTTACGCGGGCCTCATAACTTTCCGCGATCAATTTGACTCGGAAATCGACTGCGGAAATTTACGCAAATTTTCAAATGTCAAACTGTTTTGTTTATGGCCTGGAAATCAATAAAATTATGTGAATTGATTATTATTAAAGCACACTTGATGGAAAAATGTATTTGCCTTTGTTTTCGCCAAAAACTTACCATATAAGTAACTGTCAATTGTCAACTGTCAACTGTATTCAGTTGTTTTTTTTTTCACTTACTTTCGGCTTATCGATAATTTTGGGAAGTCTAAGAACAGCTGAGTTTAACAAGAGACTTGACAGTTGATTTACGCGAAATACACAAAGACATTTCCGAGAGATGTTTACTTAAAGCACCGCAGACGTTTATGAATTTTTTAAAGCTTTAAATAGCTAGTTACTTAACGCAGTTGGCCGTCTGGCTTTAACCAATAAACTTCTTGAGTTGTCACGGTCAAGGGCTAGCTATGTGTCTTCTCTCACTCGAAAAACGTTGTGCTTTGGGGCCGCAGATGTTAACTAAGACGATAGTCCTTACTAAATTTAGCTGCATTTTTAGGGCAAAGAAAACGCGATCGGTCAACGTAACCCTTCGTTATATTCACAATATTATGGTCAGAGTTAAAAAAGGATGCGAGGTGGACAAAGTATTTAAAAAAGCTGTCTTTTGTAGTTTTTTACGTGATTTTTCGATGGCGTAATACTTGGTATTGCGCCCATTCTTAACTTATCTCATTTTTTGCCGCTTTTGTCCCAATATTTCCAAACGCGTCAATATACAAAGTGTAGGTTCTGCAGGAAAAAAGGTGCCCGTTCTTCATGCAAACAATAATTTGCTCAGACTTTTGAAAAATTGTGCACGAGGTGCTACCCTTCGCCACAGTTTTCTCAATTATAATGATGAAGACGCCACATAAAAGTGCATTACCTTCATTTAATACTCTTTTGACAAAAGGAACCCTGGTAAACATGAATCTGTACTCGTAAATCGTGCCTTTATATACCTAAACCTAAATGCTGTCAAATGCCGCCTTAAAATCGATATAAAGTTTAACAGCGTAAATCTGAACTTCTTTTTGATTTTGTTGCTGGATTTTGTTTTGAATGCTCCAATATTCGCATTCGTTTCTTGGCTACAAGTTCATAAACTTAGTCACTGATTGGATTGAAACGTGCACAATTTTTGTTGACGGCTTGTTTGATCCATCTTTTATTTTTTTCTGTTTGTGTATTTGTTACCGCATCACGATAAAACTGCTCACTCAATCCGTGTTGATATTTAAGAAATAACTTGCGGCTTATTGGGGCAACATTTAGTTCTTATTTCATTTCAATCGGTCAACTCATTCAGAAGATAAAAGTATAACGCCCAAAGGAAAAAAATATAAATCGGACTTGTCAAACGCCAACCCTCACTCTATCAACGGTCTATATTTTAAGCAAACCTCTTTATTCCTTAAAAATCTTTTTGATAAATTGATGGAGAGAACAACCCCTCTGGAACTATAGCTCTTTCGAACTACACAATTAATTCAGTACCACATTAGATGGTGAGTTAATTGATTTGGTTTGAACAGTTTAATTCTGACAGTCAATTCTTCACTTCGCAATTAGGTATATTCCTATTCAGCCTTATTGTGAGTTTCGCCCGAACAATATTTCACCCGAAAAATTAACATTTCACTTTTCGCTTATTATGAGTTCCGAGCGAAAAAATGTTGCCCCTTATTGGCAGCACTGTTTCGGGCGGAATATACTGCTATTTACAAAATATATTTTCCATTCCTTTTTTAGAGGCAACAAATTGAAAATTTAAGTTAATTTTCGGGCGAAACTTGCAATAGCTTTTAAATTTTCGGGCGGACAGCATTCCGCCAGGTGAAATGTTGTCCGGGTGAAACTCACAATAAGGCTGATTGTTTTCAATAGCCAAGAAGTTAACCTGCCACCAAGAATTCTTGAATACAACTAAGCGACTGACTACCAAAATATATTTTTTTCTTTGTAAAGCGTGTTTTTTTTAAATGTATACAACTTTAAGTTGGCAACACTATTTTAACTAGCGGCCATTTTGTCAGCTGTCAAGTGATTTATTTTTGGTTTGGTTTGGTATTTCAACATGAATAGACTGACGCCTGAACAACGCTTCCAAATTGTGCAAATTTATTTGAAAATCATGGTTCTGTTCGAAAGTATCGTATTTTCGAAAGCGGATTTTAGTTTAGCGATGAAGCTGACTTTTGGTTTGATGGATACGTCAATACACAAAATTGCCGTATTTGGAGTAATGATAATCCTCAAGTGTATAGGTATGTTGAGACACCGTTAAATCCACAAAAACTGCCTGTTTGGTGTGCTTTACGGGTGGTATAGGGTCGGTTGGGGTAAATGGGCACGATTTTTGCATTTCTCAAAGACACATTTTTTTAAGAAATATATAATATAATTAATTTAATATTTTTTTTTAACTTTTGAAAACGGATATTATATTATAAGATACAAGATGTTGCACATATGATGACTTAATCAAGTTATAAGAACCCAAAAAAGACATAGGGCAGTGTTAACATTTACCCCATAGTTTATAAAAAATACTGGGGTAAATGGGGACAGCAAATTTCTGTTCTCTTAGAGCTAGGAGCTCGCTTATGGGGTGAAAGTGAAAGGGTGAAACAGACATCAATTTCTGTTAATTTATTTGCTTGAAAAATTGATTACCATAATGTTTACATTTACTGAAGGGTATTGCATGCACCAGTGTCGCGACACTCCAAATTCAGATTTTTTTATGTTTGGGTTCCGAGAACTATATTTAAAATGTAAAAATAACAGCCGTTTACATTTACCATTTACCTCATCAAAACGATGCTGGCCAGAATGTTACAGTCAATAGTGACCGCTAGTGAGCCATGATTACTGACTTTTTCGTTAATCAATTGAACAACCATGATGTGCAGAAGCTGTGGTTTCAACAAGACGGCGCAACATGTCACACAGTTCATGCCACAATTGATTTATTGAAGGACATGTTTGGTAACCGCATAGTTTCACGTTGCGGACCCGTGAATTGGCATCCGAGATCGTGCGATTTAACGCCACTGGACTATTTTTTGTTGGGATATGTGAAGTAGCTAGTCTACGCCTATAAGCCTGAAACTATTGATCACAATAGTGATAGGACAACATTCACCGCGTTATTGACGATATACGGCCACAAATGTTGGGAAAATTCATCGAAAATTGGACCTCCAGATTAGACTACGTCCGAGCCAGCCGTGTCGGTGAAATGCCAGAAATCATTTTTAATTTATAATGCCAGAAGATTATCTTTCAAATAAAGTAAATTTCATGGCAATTTAAAAAAATCGTCTTTGTTTTATTCCACTTCAAAGTTATATACCTCTAAAAAAAGTCGGCGCAGTGTCGATCCTCTCAAGTGTTTTTCTCCTAGGCCTGTCCGAATTTCGTTCAGACTGATTTAACAAAAAGAACCACATTTGTGTTCTCTATTGATCTCCCTTTGTAACAAAAAAAATATTGATCTCCCCATTTTTGAAGCAATCTCTAAATTTCCCACGAAAATCACCTGGCAACCCCCTATACAGTTCCAATGAGTGCATCACTCTCCTAATTCACCTGGTACCTATAATTACTCCACTTCCGTTCCAGTTTACTTCACCCCAAAGAAATTAATATTAATTCCCTCCCAAGTCAATAAACAAATAATAACGACACTAATTATGGTTACATAGTGTTTTTACTATAAAAAAAATAATTATCTCCCAGTCTCCCCTATAAAGCGGCGTAATTCATTTTCAAGTTCATACTCCGAGCGCACACTGCTCAAAGTTGATTCGATCAATTCGACTGCATAAAAACAACTTGAAGAAAAACGACTTCAATTACAAAATAAAGAACTCAAGAACTCAAAATAGAGAATCAAATTATACAAAAGAACGAACAGAACCGCGCACAATTACCTAGTAGTTGTCATTGGGGGGGTTTTTCGCGATGAATTGGAGCACAGTAATTGAAGCATCGCTTTTCACAAGTTATTGTGTGTACTCTTATTTTTTTTTATAGTCTACCCGCATTCAATTAGTGACTTTGATTGTCCCACTTGTGTTCGGATTAAACCGCAAACAAATTTATGTTATTATCGAACAAAGCTAATTATGACGTTACCGCGTTTAGAGCATCACTCTGCCAAATGGGCGAGTTCAATGAAATGAAAACTTTAGCGATCAACGGAAATGTGTCGTTAATTGCGCGAAATATACTACAAACGAGCACAATGTGCATAAAAATAAAAACAATATATGGTTCCGGTTCCGTGAGGAGGAGGTATTATAATTGTTATGCCGTTATTGCATTGACTGGGCGCGAGTGCGATTGCGGTGTGTAGTGAAATTTCTGACTATTTTTTTGTTATTGATTTTGATATGTTTTTCTGTATTTGTGTGCGGATGTAAGCCTCTTATGCGCTAGAGCTGCTGTGTTGTAACATAATTGTGTGTTTATATTACGCTTTGCTATTTTTATTTGCATTTTTTATAACACATTTCTTTTTTTCTTTCAGGGATGGCGGTAGATGGACAATGAGTTGAATTGAAAATTTGTAAGTTTATTCAAATATATCTTCTCGCGCATGAAATTCTTTTGAAACAGCAGGCGATTTGAAAATAAGTTTTGCAATCTATATTTTGGGAGGTAGTTGGGTAACAATGGCCGAGACAATGGTCAGTGTCTTTGATTGCAACAAATTTGTTCATTTGGGTAGAACGTCTGCTTCACTGGTTCACTGATTTCAGCGGATTCATGCTGAACGATGCAATCGTTTGTTAATGGGGTCACGCATTCAAGTTTATGGGATAAATGTTGTTAAATAATAATAATGCCGCATTTACAACGTGCCATATTCATAACACGGCATCCCTTTAGACCAATAATAAAAATTACCACTCTCATTTGACATCTTTTTAATCAGTATTGAAATAAGCACATGTTGCGCACTCCATTTTAGTTAAGGTCGATCCACTTACATCTCTACCGCGCTGTCATTCTGAAGTTGATTTGAAAATTGTTGATTCCGCGAGGGTTTGTTTTACAATGAACATAACAAAATGTATATACCAAGTCCTCCAATTCTTGTTCAATTCTGTAACCGTGTGAATAGTACATTCTTTTTGACACTGACAGTTGTTGTGTACAGAATTGAACAAATTAATTCACTCTTTTTACAAGCATGAGTTAAGAGTTTAGAAGCTATAACTGAGCGAAACCAATAGAAAGAGACACAAATAAACAGAACGGTTTGCAATAAGAAAGAAAAACCAATCTTAAACTGCTTTCAGCACTTTTGAGTGATAAAATGGCATCTTATCTACCAGTCAAACACAAATTTTGAGCCTTGATAAATATGTAGGTAAAATGATCAGAAGAGTTAGTTTTATTAACACGATATCCTTTAAACCGTTGAGATGCAAGCATATGACCCCTACAACCATGAAGAATCCTTTGGTGGATTCCAGTGTCAAAAATTGTCTGACAATTTGGCATAGTTTTGATGCATTTTTCTTTGGATTTGGACTAAAATCTCGACTAGATTACGCTGTTCCAATATTGCAGCGCAGTCAGCGCCAACTTGACTTTTGTAGCCCCACCTCCGAGAAGGTTAAAGAATATGAGTTGGTAGCAAACGCGTGGATGTGAGTAATAAGCCTGATTGATCAGCAACCTTTAGGCGTTAGAAATGCTTCTTTTGATAGATGTTATAAAAAAAGTCTAAAGTTAATATTTTCATTTGAAAGCTAAAAAATATTTGATTTAGTTTATTTTATATAAAAAAATCACGAATAATAATTAAATTTATATAAAATGAAATGAGGCACGAAAGCGATCGGAAAAATATCGACAATTACAGTCATTATCACCTTGTATAGAGCAAAAAAAGTGATTATGACTATCAACTGTCGCAAATCACAAAATTCCATACCTGGATACAATTTTGAAGAAGGGAAAATAAAACTTGGTGATTTTTTAATGCAGAGGTATTAGTCTTCTCAACATCGCATACAAGATCCTGTCTGCCATACTGTGTGAGCGCCTGAAGCCATACGTCAACGAACTGATTGGACCCTATCAGTGCGGTTTTAGGCCCGGTAAGTCCACAACCGACCAAATATTCACACTACGGCAGATCCTGGAGAAAACCCAAGAAGTCCAAATCGATACCCACCATCTGTTCATCGATTTTAAGGCCGCATATGACAGCATTTATAGAGACGAGCTATACAGAGCCATGTCTAGTTTTGGCATCCCTGCAAAACTCGTCAGATTGTGCAGAATGACAATGGAGAATTCTCGCTGCTCCATTAAGGTCGGAAACAATCTCACCGAGACCTTTGATGTCAAAAAAGGATTTAGACAAGGTGACGCGCTGTCATGTGACTTTTTCAACATCATTCTTGAGAAAATTGTGCGAAACTCGCAGGCCAACACCAGAGGCACAATTTTTCACAAGTCTGTACAATTACTTGCATACGCAGATGACATTGACATAATTGGTAGAACACAGCGAGCTGTCACTGGTGCGCTTGCATGTATAGAAACAGAAGCGGCAAAAATGGGTTTAGCGGTTAACGAGGGCAAAACCAAGTATATGCTGTCAACAAGAAGGGACACACAACATCGACGAGTCGGACAGAACGTCACAATAGACAGCTATAACTTTGAGGTAGTTAGGGACTTTATCTACCTCGGTTCCGCTATAAACTCTGTAAATGACATCACATCAGAGATCAAGCGAAGAATTACACTTGCCAATCGCTGTTTCTTTGGCCTAAGAAGGCAATTAAGAAGTAAGGCCTTGTCAAGAAACACCAAGGAGATTCTATATAAGACCCTTATCATCCCAGTCCTGCTGTATGGTGCAGAAGCATGGACATTATCGAAGGCGGATGAGGATATCCTTGGACGTTTTGAACGAAAAATTCTTCGTGTGATCTTTGGTCCCATTTGCGTTGATGGGATTTGGAGAAGGAGATATAACAGCGAACTCTACGAGCTGTACAGCGACATCGACCTTGTCAGAAAAGTGCGGATCAGCCGTCTGAGATGGCTAGGACATGTAGAGCGTATGGACAACAGTGCTCCGGCCCGAAGAGTCTTCGACTCCAACCCAGAGGGACAACGCAGCAGAGGAAGACCTCGCCTAAGGTGGCGCGCACAAGTGGAAGGGGACCTCAACCAACTTGGAGTGCGCAACTGGAGGCAGTTAGCCAAAGACCGAGCTAACTGGAGAGGCGTACTGGTTGAGGCCCAGGTCCACCCCGGACTGTAGCGCCACCTAAGTAAGTAAGTAAGATTTTTTAATGCACAGGGGACACAGCTCACCCTTTTGGCGGATGTGCTACAAATTAAAATGGAATTCCAACCCTTCTGTCCCACCAAACCCGTACGCCTTTATAGGGATTCACAATATATTCGGGAATATCATGGCCAGACCAATTCCACATATCGCAAGATCAGAGCAAGTATAGAGCAAAGAGCTATAATACAAGGTGGCGCAAAAATAACCTTCCGATGTTTTTTGGCTGTAATTAAAAAAAAATGAAAAACCTTGATTCTTCTTGTGGATTATTTTTATTTGGTCTTTTAATTTTTTTTACATCAAGTCGAGAATATGATGTCATGTAAATGGCCGCCACAGTTGATTGTCATTTGAGCCCTTTTTATGGCATTTTCCATCACTTTGGCCAAAACTTCCGGCGATAGGTCCTCACATTCTTGATGGATATTGTCTTTAAGAGCTGGAAGAGTCTGAGGCTTGTTGGCATAAACCCGCGACTTCAAAAAGCCCCACAAAAAGAAGTCTGGAGCGGTCAAATCAGGCGATCTTGCTGGCCAGTCAGTGCAAATCGCCAAAACGGGAGATTAGGCGCCCGGAAAATGCATCCTTCAGCATATCGGTTGTGGCACGTGCAGTGTGTGCCGTTGCACCGTCCTGTTGGAACCACATGTTTTCCAATCCCAATTCATCAAGTTGCGGCAAAAAGAACTCGTTGATCATTGCTCTGTAGCGCTCACCATTCACAGTAACCGTTTGGCCCGCGACGTCTTCGAAGAAAAAAGGTCCGATGACTCCTCCAGCGAAAACAGCACACCATTCAGTGACTTTGAGCGGGTGTAATGGCTCTTCGTGGGTTACACGCGGATTTTCAGTGCCCCAGAAGCGTAAATTTTGCTTATTTACGTACCCGCTAAGATGGAAATGCGCCTCATTACTCATGATTATTTTTGATGAAAAATCATTTTCCTCTTGGTGGTGATTAAGGATGGCTTGAGCGTATGTTAGACGCGATTGGCGGTCAGCAGCTAACAGTTAACGTGTATTTCGCATGTGTTTACTACACAAATGTCAAAACAGAACTGACATTAGGGGCCAATCGCAAAATTTATAGCATTTTCTGAAAGGAGGATTACTTTTGCGCCACCTTGTACTTAAACCCGACGTAGCTTCAAATTCTCTAGAAAGCACAGGTTACACGAGGTGTCGAATATTGCTTCCACGTATAGAGTTCGGTCCCAAAACGCTTGATACCGTAAAGAGTCGAGCAGTTGAAGTAATTTACTTGTAACGATTTTTTTTAATGTTTATAATGTTTAATTAAATACACAAATGTACAATATATTGTTTTTTGACTTTTACTTTTTCGCATTGACATTCAATTCTAACAGAAAACATATGAAACATGAACACCAAATGTCACAGCGCTTTCCAAATCGTCCATCACGACAAGAACCCCAGGCCGATTGACTTTCGAACGGGCTTTCGTGTAAAAGGTTCCATCTTAAAATAGAATTCTTATCAGAGCCATCAGGAAATTGGTCAAGGAAATCGTGACGTCCATCCAGAATATTAATTCCCTCGACATCAATGTTTTACTTGCCCTTTTCATGCTATGCAAGTATCGACATCTATGTCCTGAATGCCCATATTGAGGTTCACTTAATTCGTTTTTAATGCACACCCATTTTGCCCTCGAAACCCCATCTAACCATATACCAATTTCGGTCATCCAGTCACACATCAAAATGTGAGCACATTCCCATCGCACCTTCGTATGGAGTAATTACGTCCATTTTGAGCATTACCGCCGGCCCATTACGGACGCAAAACATCAATCTGATATCGAAATTAATTCACAAATGGCCAAACCATTCGCCTTTGTTCATAGGCGAAAAGCCCCAAATCGAATGACCACCGTCAGAAACCATATCCGTGAGCACCGCAACAAGAGGTGACACCTCACAATGGAATTCCAATCGCCATAAATCATAGCTCCCAGTCCCAATGCAGCGAGGGCATTAGAGTGGCCAAAACAATTGCCACACCAACTCACAAGGAAAAGTGAGCGGCAGAGAGAAACAGATAATCCGGCGTTCACGACGCAAAAGATACTCTCAAAGATACTTACACATTCTGAATGTTTACAGAGGTAGTAAGGTTCTACGCGATTACTTTGCTTTTACTTACTGTACTGCCGTCATAAGGCGCTCGTTCACAGCAGCGCAGTTAATAACGACCTGAAACGTAAACGTGACCGTACTTTGCAAAACGATTGTCGTTATGCTGCGCTGCGTGGTGGTGGCGTGCATAGCAAAGTTGTTTCGCAAAAGCGGAACCGTGTCATTATGTGGCATGCAAAATGGTTGTTGCAGCAGCAAGAGTCGTTGTCGCCATTTGCCGTTTGTCATTACGTTATGATCACATTCGACATGCGGCGAAACGCTTGAACACACAAACTAACGAATCGTTCGCTGCTTTGACGTTTGACCATGTAATGCAAGAGGAAAATAAACAAGAAATGTCAGATGATGTTACATAAAAAACACACTTTGACTGAATGGTTGTCTCATCGCCCAATGGAGGGTAAACTGTATAAACAAAGACCGAGTTAATTAATTCTGCTTATGCTACCACCTTTCCTTTCAATTGGCAATAAATCTAGACGAGGAATTTCCCCCAGAAAGTTTGGAAATTAGTTGGGTTTCCAAATGCGGAGAGATAGGGCTGGCATTTCCAGCCAGCAGAGCATTTTTTATGTCAGTTTTAATGGCGTGCTCTTATTAAAATTCGTTTTGTCTAGAGATACACACTAATTAACTCAAAAGTTAATGGTTGTGGTGGATTTCCATGAAACAGTAGCTGACCTAGACCTGAGAGAAGCTATAATTTTGCAGCGAGTTTTACTTTTTTCTTCGTCTTGTTGAAATAAACGATTTTGGCAACCAACTCTAGTATTATAAGCGAGCTTTGCGAGAGAAACCTGGAGTCTAGCAATGACAGCAATTGTTACGTTGACAGTCGAACACGTAATCTAGGTAAGAGTCTGTATAATTGCGACCAATTATTTTTTGAATTTATATCAAGAATTTAGGCGAGTGGGCTAAAACTTAAATTATATGCGTTACGATAGGGAATAGCTTTTTTGTTTGAGTACATTTAATATAGGGTTTTTTGATTTAAATTTCTGATTCTGCAATTAAGCCTAGTTTGCTGCTCGCGCTTAATTTAAGCCCCCATACAAAAATGTCACCAAAGACAAAATTAGACAAAGCAGTTAAGCCAAGCAGTATACGCAGTTCAAGCTAAATTTGCTAGCCACTGTACGAAATATCTCAACAGATTTTAAGTAAGCGTATAATGAAAAATACATTTTCCCACAGCTAAATTTTGACAGATCAGAGAAAATATCGGTATTCGCAAAAATTTTGTTAAAGGAAAGCAAATTAACAGTAGCTACTTATGGAGAATCTTTAGAAATGGAATACCTGGAAGAGGTTTTTGAGGATGGAGCGGTAAAAGTACAAATAAAGAACGAAAAAAACATATATTTTAAAGGAAAACATGTACGAAGTGACCACATTTTTTTGACGGAACTTTCACTGTCAAAATTAAGCGAACATTAAGCGAAGTGGAGGAGAGAAACATTGGAGAGGTGCTCAATTTTAGCATACTAGGTTTTATTAATTATTGCGACAAGGGAAAGGAATGATCTATGCTATGTCCGATAGAAAAAGGCAAACGACATATACGCGAATAAAACGCAAGATTATACAAACTGTTTATTCAAGTTGTTCCGATGACAGTCCAGTAACGAAAGAGACCGGTTTAAGGCAAAACATAATAATCTTACATTCTGGGGAGTTACATTGTGCAGAATTCAAGAAGTGGACTGTAAAATTTAACAGTTGTTTAAAGGGAGATTTGTGTACCTACTTTTTGGCAAAAACTGTTAAAGAAATTTGGTACAAAAGATCACGTGCGCTAGATCTGTCAAAAAAAAATAGTTGAGGGACTGGTTTCGACGCAGCTTCGTTAATAGCGTTAAATTTGTGTTATAGCCCGTATAGTTTTTGGCAGAAATATTAGGATATTAAAGAGCCTAATACAGTCGAATCCCTATAAGTCGAATTTTCATGAGAGATACAAATTAGTTCGAGTTACAGGGATTTTTGGAAAAATTCGATTAAGAGGTATTTTCGACTTAGAGGATGACTTTTATATGCAAAATTAAAGGAAATGCAAAAATTGGGTCGACAAATTCAAATTAGAGGGAAATTCGAGTTAAAGAATGTTCGAATTAGAGGGATTCGACTGTATTTTATTTGATAGAAACCAAATTTGACTCGTTGGGACGTTCTGGACAAATAACATATTTACATGACTAAAATGTCAGACACTTTATTGGAAAGATTCCGCGATTTGGTAAAATTATACGTCTATCAAATTCAAGTATTTTTATTACTACGCCTTTTCACTAACAAAATTTAGTAAAAAGCCCAAAATTCATTTTTCAAAATTCAAATATTTATAACGAGATTTATAAAAAACTCTTATCTGTCAATGCACGAAATAATTTCTAACGCACCTATTTTGGAATTCAGCATGTCATTCAGCACAAATAAACCTTAATTGTGACATTTTCATTTTTGTTTATTTTTTTTTTATTTTCGCCAAGGTTGTGCTTGACATTTCTGTTTCTTGAAACTGTAATAAATGGGCACATTCAAAAACTCAGTTATCTTAAGTCGACAAGATTGGTCTGAAAGAGATGTAACCTGAACGCAAAAACTAAATTGGTCGGGAACGTCACTTTTCCTACGTCAGACACATATGCGAACTGTCAACTTAGTACTCAGTACTCAGTCACAAATTTCTTGACTAGATTCGTCGGCTACTCCTCCATATACGTCAACTGAAACAGCTGCCCATGTGACCGATCTAGGCTAATAAAAACTGAGGTGATGAGTGGACTTGAACGTCCCCAATTTCATTTCACAATGGTGATGCAGATCCCACACCCACACGAACTTCAGCCCAATATAAGTAACATTTGAAAACGTTGTTTGTCAAAAAAATACTGATTTATTGTACTTGCTTTTTATAATCTCTTTAACTATGTAATTATTGTATAAACATCATTCGTTACTTTTAAAAATATCGAGCGACTACAAAAACCCTAAGATTGTCATAAACGTCACACACAAGTGTCGCCCGACATTGTCAGCACACTGAAGAAGCATTTTTTCGGAAGTTTTCGTGCATTTTTTCAAGTTTCAAGTCTCAACCTCAAGCATGCCAACGTATATATTGACTATTTGAATACAAATGTTGTCATTTTCTGAAAACGATTATTGCAAATAATTGTGGTCACAGAAATCACACAGATCATTTCGCGTAAAATCAGCTGTGGAACAAACATATTGAGATTAAGATCGTCTCAGTTAGAAAACGTTTAAAAATACTCAGGGCGACAGAATGTTTTTGGAATGAATGATCGAATTTTCTCAACGTTTGCCGGAATTGTAATTGTTAAACACTGTCCTCCTCTTATCGCAGATGTCATATTATTGCTGAATACCTAAACGCAGATAGCCACCCTTAAATTTAAATCTCTAATGGTTAAAGAAAAGGTGCAAAGCTCTTGTACAAAATGTGTATGAAACAAAATCAAGAAAAGTCTTAAGAACACAACCCAGCCTAAACATCTAGACCTATAGACTAAATTTGGCATGCAGGTTTTTTGAATACCCAAATATGGTCGATAAGAAAGGATTTTTGAAATTTTAACCAAAGGGCATGAAAAAGGTCGTGCAAACTCTTTTTTCTTGCTTTATTTTTGACTTTGACTGGTTAGCTATTTTTAGGCGGGCGCCCACGTGAAGGACTAAAGAATAACGATTTGTGCCCAAGCCTACTTAATATGCTTATAAACCCACAAGAAACTCGAGGCTTAATAATTGGCAACCTGTAAAACTGATCAGTTGGTTTTTATCTACATATTTTGGTACAAAAAAGCATGCTCTGAAGTTGAATTTTAATGCTAATACTTTTCCTTATGTTGAGCAAATTTCCTATTGAGTTAGATCATTATTTTTCCTCAATTTTTTCACGAAACAGTTTCTTAAATTCGAAATTCCCACTAAATGGTAAATTTCCCACGTCATGTTAATACTGGTCGGTCAAAAAGGCCTATTCATATCGAGCGAATTAATAAAGTGCGATGCATTAAAAAAAACGAAAACTGCACATTTTACTCTTCTAAGTGACGGATACATAATCAACCCATCGAAATGTATTAAGAAAATGAGTTTCAAAAGAGTTTAAATGCGAAATTTGGAAATACAAATTTCTTGCAATCCACAACACAAAGACGCGTTCCACAAACCTAACTTCAAAATCGAATTGTTATTGCAATAATCGACCCAATAAAATGTATCATTTGAATGGACTGTCAAAACATGGAAATATTCGGTCGTTCGTATGTTGTTTGTCGCCGGAAAATGAATAGGCCTAAAGGGCGTTACTTTGTGGTGTTTTCAACCCAAGGGCGTTCTCAGTAGGTACTACAAACACAATCGAAATATAAATTCTACTTGGAAAAATTCGAATTCTTCGAATATGAATAATTATCATAACAATATAGACCCAAGAGAACGTTTATTTTTTTCCCTCTTACTCACCCCAAATGCCGACTAAATGGAAGCAACCAATGAACGAAAAAAGGGAGTCACACGATTGCCACCAGTCCATGCGAAAATGTTTTCCAATGAGAGCCACCTATGAGCTGACATCTAAAACTTTAGTCAGTCGGAGAACAAAGTAAGTTGATGTCAAATATAAAATCGCAAAATTTGATGTGCCTTTGACGAACTGGAATGATATCTTTCCTATTTCAAAGGATTTTAAAATCGCATAAATGTTTTGATATACTTGGCCGATTGCCAATTTAAAATATTGACTAAATGTTGCTCCATGTTGAGCCCGACGTTTTTCCATACGGATTGGGAGAGTAGTTTGAAGGTGAAGCGTATTCAAATCCACATACAAATAGGCAGTTTTATTATACACACTCAGATAAGAGTCCGCTAAACTTTAGCTAACCTTGCTAATTACCTAAAATTGACTAAAATGCGAATTTTTAGTCTTGCGTCGCACCTACTCCCGTGTACCGTCGCCCTTCCATTTATGCAATCGATTTCAATCTTAGAATTTTTAATATATCAAGCACGCGCCAAGTGGCCAACACAATTACTCCGCAAAATGTCTGCCCCTTCACTTTAAAAGTCTCCCGACCGAAGTAGATCAACAAAATGTAAATTCTTTGAACCTTATTGAATTGACATCGAGAACTGCTACCCCTGAATCAATTATAACCAATATCTGTATACAATACATCACATTGGGGAAGTAAAAGTTGTCATAAATTCTGCGGAACTAATATTGAAGTGTCCGCACATGTCAAGTATAAATCCATGAATGCAAAGTGATTCTCAATGCAAAATCAGTCACCCAGTTGGCCACTAACAGACAACAGACACCAGTCAACAGGTGACATGTTCCACTTTGGCATAGCCTCTATTGTCTAACAAACTAGTTTTGAGCATGACAAACAAGCGAGACAACCTCATATGCATAAATAGCTGCGGTGAAATGTGTTGTAAACAACACTTACGGTTTACGGATTCCCCAAAAGACGACGCTGCACATCTATTTTCGATAAAAAGATGCTCGCTGTCCGATCGAGCTATACGCTTTCTAATAAATTACAAAATCATTGATTTGTCGTCTTTCTTTTATTCGTGTGCATAAGATGGAACCCATCACCATCAGAGAGCAGTGATTAATTCCAAGGGCATAGCTGATTAGCATAAGTATCGCATAGCCACACCAACTAGCGTATTATATCACTCAATTATATAGCTATACGCAGATCAGTATAGATGCACGACGAAAGCTAATAAAGCAGACAAACAGTGAACAGACAACAGACACTTGGTAGCGGGCCGGCTCGTTTTCCATTTTGTTTGCATTTATGGGCGGCTTTTGTTTGAGTGCATCGTGAACTGGCGAGTGGTGCTGGTTCGTTGTAAAAAGATAGCAGCACGATTAGATGCATTTTCCCAAGTGAAACACGTTCCACATTCGGTTTTACCTTGGCGTCTTTGATATATACAATTGCAGAGATGTTCTTGAAAAGCGAAACGCCACTAGAAAGGGAATAAAGCAGAAACGACTGAAACGATGATGATAACATCGATTGGTTGTATTGTAACTGTCGAACGAGAATCGGATGTAATCGGTGCGGAGGTTGCTTCTAAGAAAAATGTAAGATAGACGATCTGAAATATTGAGATGGGAATGTTTGGAAAAGTCATTGACCCACAGAGCAGGAGATTTGCAGATGTTGCATAACAAATTAGAGGAGCGCGCCATTTGTAGTGTTGAAAATATTTTTCTTTGTGGGCAAGCTCACGGGATGTTGATTGCTCTGTCTTTTTAACTTTCTCGTATACGTAGTATCTAAGAGAAAGGTATTGTATTCGTACAAAAAATCGAACTCGAGATTTAAATCAAATCTGACATCACGTTGATAGAGGAACTCAAAAAAGTTGGTCTCGCAATTCTGTCCGTCTGTCCGTCCTTTCCTGAGGTCCACAGCGCAAACGGCTGGACTGATTTCTTTCAAACTTCGGATTAAGAGTTCCTGGGCTTACAGCTCGGGGCCACTTATTTTTTTTGCACATTAGTCTTTTAAACAAGTTCGATTTTTTCGAAAATGGCTCTAACGATTTCAACCAAAATTGATATTTGGGCTAAAAATTCATTTTTAAGGCATTATTTTCATTCCTAACATGATAGCAAACTCAGTTTTTTCCTAAATCATCGTTCAACGGACTATTTTTGAAAAATGTCGTTTTTTAAGAATTTAGTTAATTATGGTTTACTTGAAAACGGCTTTAACGATTTTAACCAAAATGTATACTTGCGCTAAAGTACGTAGGGTTAATAAGGCGGCATACCCAGCTTTTCGCTAAAAAGTTGAATAACGGAACTTTTGAAAACTGGCCTTATCTCGAAAATGGCCATTACGGATGTAACAAAAATGCATTTTTTTGCATTTTTAATTCATTTTTATTAATTCATTATTTAAACTTAATTCTAGACAAAAACGATTAAATCTAATTTAAAACTAACATTGATCTTAATTCTAACTTACTGGCTCTAAGCGAGCGCTCTAAACTTATCATTATGCTTAAAACTATTGCCTTAATCTATCAATATCATTATGCTTAAATAAATTGGCCTTAATCTATCAATATTTAATTTGTTTGTTTTTTTATTTTTCTACAAACTTTTAAAAACTGGAATTCTTTCTTATTTTTGATTTACTTAAAACTAGTTAAAACTACCTAATCTACTTAACCTACATTACCTACAATCAGGATGGTGAGCAATCTTAAGGATTGCCTGGCAGTCGCCAATTGGGTTCATCTGCGCCGTCGGGACACGAGCGAGGCCATAAGCGTCAGTCAAGTCCCGGAAGCACTCATCACATTGACGAGCCCGGATCCTCCCAAAGACCCCCTAATCTAAACCCCTAATGTAACTTAAAACTACCTTAAAACTAAGGAGGATGCTACAGCGCACCGGCCCGGGAGATTGTATTCACTCTCACCCCTTCCTCAAGCCACCAAAATTCGGTGAATTGCTTTTCTGTATCAATTTTGTCCCGATCCGCAATTGCGGTACTAAATCAGAGGACATCCTGAGCATTGGCTTCGTTCCCGTCGTGGATGAGCCGCTTATCCCTCGCGCCGCGGTGGCTGTGGCAGCTATAAATGCATTACCGGCACACCATCTCTTGTCTGCACTAAGCCTTTTATGTCTGCATGGAGAAGGCGGGACAAATCCAGACCGTAGCGTACTCTCGTGGTACATTAAATTGGGGTAGTAAGCCAGGCTATTATCGCTGGCCATTGCCCTTGCAACGTGCCTTCGAATCACCTTAATTAGGAAATTGTCAAACCTGTTCATGCATTTTTAAGGTAATTTGGTCATTCTTGACATGATAGTACACTCAGTTTTTTTCTAAATTGTCAATAAGTAATTGATTTTTGAAAAAAGTCATATTTTGAGAATTTTGTTTTCTTTGGTTTACGTACATGCAAACTGCTAAAACAGTTTTAACCAAAATGCATACTTGGAATAAAATTGACGTTTTCAACATCGAATCACGAAAAACGCTTTTTTAAAAATAACTGTCCGTATCTCGAAAACACCATTTTCGATTTGGATTAAACTTTAAAAACCAAGTTATGCTAACATATTAGCTAAATGTAAAGCAAGCATATTTTTCAAACTAAACAATGTAATATTTGTGACTATTTTGTACGCATTATTTTTCAAAAACGGCTCTAAAGATTTGGACTAAAATTCTTATTTACGATAACATAAGTATTCTAAATAAGAGGCCGTACTTAGATTTTCTTAGAGAAATGCAAATAAAGCCGTCTTATAAGCATTACCGCACTACCAGTAAAAATGTAATCACAACTACAAGAAACTCCTTTTTAGCAAATATTTCCCACTTCTTCTTTTTTCAACCATATTATTATTAATCATTAACCTTAAAATAATTGCAACCAATTGGAGTTTACACTATCAGAAACCCGCACTTCATTTGCAACCCCCAAACACGTCCAAATTCAAAAACAAATCTCTGAATTCTTACATCACAAACCCTGCTTTGAGTCATGGCCACCTACCAGCATCACCAATTTGAAAAATCTGGTTTTATAGCCTATAAACAATAATAAAAGAAAAATAAACCAAGCAAACTGAAGATATGAACGAGAAAGTTTCGTGCGATCCAGTAGTGCACTTTATTTTTACGTGGTCACAGATCGCCTTCCAAAAACATTATGCTTCATAAGAAGTTTTTCAACGGAGATCAATAAGAGCGAAGCATATGGATTATAAATAACCAACCTTATTGCCAAAAAGTCATAAAATCTTATAAGGATGGTTCCAAAATAGACTCCGGAGTCGGAGCCTTTGGGGATAAGCCCGAGCATATCTTATAGGCAGAGCTGCATGTCATTAAAGAATGTGCAAACCTCATCTAAAACTCAGGTATTCAAGGCGCAGACATCCACATATTTTTGACGGACAGTCAAGCAGCTATAAATGCACTTGGCTCACCCATCATTGACTCCAAATCAGTTTCAATTGCTCTATTACTCTCCAAACAAATAGTACCAAGAACAAAACAAAAAAGAAACGAAGTTTAGGAAAAAGCCAATAAACTGGATAGAAGAGGTTCGGAAACATCCCAAGCCCAAATCAGCTATAAAAAGCTGGGAACACAAACATTTTACATCATATTCGGAGAGCATCCGGGCCGCATCAGTCCTAAGACAGGTCAAAAGACTTATTGAACCCTGAAAAATTTTAAGTCTACTCAGGCACGATATGAAAAACTTGCTTTGCTACCTATCATGGCACCAATCGTTCGACAATCCTCAATTCCTGCAGCTTAACTCAAAGAGCACTTAACTGCTGCACCAATATTCCAGTAAATTGCCAGATACTACGATTGCAATCTATTATTTGCAGCTCCTCCGTCATAAGAAGATGTATAGGCCCTAGCACTGTGGTAATCCACCGGTGATCTATTATTCTCTGGGTCAGTGTTGTAGTTTAAGGTATAGGAACATACTCTTAGATCTCTAAGTGTCACGGAACATAGTAGGTACCCTTTGCACATCTTGCCAGCGTGCATTTTAGTAACCTTATTGAAATTTAACAACAAGGCATCCTGCTGTATTATCACTGATGGTTCTTTCGGTGTCTCGCTCCCTTTGAAGGTTAGTTCTTTTAACCATGCATTTTACATTTCTACAAACATATCCGGACAGGTTTTGAAAGCTGTCTTGATAGTTATATTGGGGGATGCCATAAGGTTCCGGAGGTCTTATCAAAAGCAACCCGAGATGAGTGTCGGTTTGGAATTTCCAAGATCCGCTGTACCTATTTAGTGGACTTATCCGCCGTTTGCGATATTGAAAAGACATATACCCTTGGAGGTAGCACAGAGTCTTGGCCACATGGTCATAGTAAGTTTCTTGATCTATTCGATTAGATTAAATTAGATAATTCGTCGGAAGAGCCTTCATGGGGCTCAGGCACTGCGGCCTCTGTTAAAAGGAGCCTATTGTGCCTTTCCTGTTGAGCTTCTTGAGCCATATTTTCACAAGATCCGCAAGATTTGTTGAAGTAACGATTTCTTTGTTAAGGGTATTCTAACTGAGGACAAAGACATTCCATGATGAGTATGTGAAGGGATGATTCGTCACTCTCAAGACAGAGTCTGTAATCTGTATGGGATGGTTCCGGTGAGTATAGAGTTTGCATGAGGGCATGATAACTAATTATTTTAGCCAGGATACTCAGGTTGTTGCTGTTAGCCCCAACTTTGCCCCCCTGCTACAGACTACTTTGCACTCAAACCTAACTGCATAATAAATCCTCCCAAGTCGTCCTTCCGACCGATAAAACTCGGCTCTATTGAAAAACCAGCAGTTCAGTGATTAAAAAGAGCTTGCTGAACTAAGCTGTTAAATGTCACAGGTGTCCCATTATTATTTTTTTTTTAATACTTTTCTTGGGAAAGGAGAACCTCTAACGCTTCAACAGCGCCCCGTGGTGCCTGTGGGTATAGGCGTTTGTTTGAACTAGCTATTGAACCCATCAGTCTAAACTGGCGGCTTAAAATCAGAGCACTGATTCGGATTTGGTGTCTTCCCGAGTGATCTAAAAGTCTCAAGTTTGTACTGATTCTCCAGGGAAATTGGCTTCAGTTCTACCCATTTTTTATTGTTTGAATGGGGCTCCAATCTGGGTGGGATCTTGACAGTCGCAGTACTTGCATAAATGGTGATACATAAATTTTGTTATATGTAGTTTGTCTCGCTACTAAAGGTTAATGGAACTATCTACCAGCTTCTCATTCAACGCAACTCTAAATGTCCAATCTTAGATTTAGTCAAAATGAGACACATGGCTCCCCAGACCTTATAAACGTTTATGCCCATTTAACACCCACGCGTCCCAGCAGGAAATACTATTCACCGCATTTACTAAAACCAGTGGCGAAACGAAAGGGCATTTCCTCCAAAGATCGCACATTAAGCAACACCGCTGACGATCACTTTCCGACACAATCGAAAGTTCAAATGAGTTTCTCGGTATAAAATTGACGCACAAGCTCTAAGTGTCCATGACTATCCAAGTTTGCTGCCTATCTCTACTAATTTACCTACCTCCTTTCAAACTGTAACGATCGTCACTTTTGAAACACCAAAAGTATGCAATGCATTGCTCCGATCGCCTTCCTTTGTTATAATATCCCAAAAGCATGCAACACTTTTTGATCGATACGTAACGTAACAACACCATAAACAAAATTTACTACCTCTGCAGTCGCCTGTACGATGACATTGTGCGCTGGCGTTATCTTATCAAAGCGCTTCAAGCACAAATGCGATATGTGACTAACCATATAATCAGAATGCTGTACTTGAACTCAAATTTTTTAAATTTCTAACTGAGATTGCCAAACATGTTGACGAAATTTAAAAATGTATTACTACTGTTCTGACTTTCTAATCTCTGGCAACGACCCTCGAGCACGTATTTGTTGGTTATTTATCTCGTTCTGGCTAGCGGAAAATTTAAGTTAGACAACACTACCACTGCAATTATTGACAGCCAACTAGAGCAGAGTAGAACAGAAGGAATCATGACAACCTTTGGCATATCGAAACCGCTGGGGCTTTCCTTCGTTTCCCTTTCGTTTGTTTTATGCTCTCCGATTATGGTGCGCCCTCATGATGTCCGTGGTTACGCCAGCTGAATGACATGTTAGCCTGACGTAAGACCCTTAGTTGCTGTGCTGGGCCATGGGTGCCATGGGTTATTAAATGGTAATTGTTGTGATTCGAATCGAATCCAATGTGGAAATGGGAAATGGAAAAAAGATTTCCAACCAACCACCATTATTGTGCACTTAACAATGCTGCAAATGTAACTAAAGTTGTCATTGTTGTTGGTCGGATGGGATGGGGGACTGGGGGAGTGATTATTATACCATCGGCTTTTAGATAGTGACTGCTGATGGGTAAAAGTGCAGTTCAGGTCACGCAAATACATAATCGCGAGGGTTTGTGGGAATACTAGTGTCACTTGCAACTGGGAATTGTGTTGGCGTTTTGACAGTTCAACGAAGAGGGTTCTCGAAGGTTTTGTATATGAGTAGTTGTTTTTATTTAAAGGACTTCTGTCGCGACTGTTTGACACTTGTCCTCCGTATGAGGGGATAGAATAATGACTATTTATGTTTGTTGTGAGCGCCAGTCGTATAAAAGTCAAGCACTTTTTCGTAGAGTGTTGACGGCATCATATTTAAGGTAGCACTTAAAATGCGGTAGATTGAGCAGATTTTGGGGAATAAAAATAACTTTTCTAACAATTTCGATAAGGCCTTTAAAATTTTAATCTGACGTATAAAGTTTCTGCTGCCTAATCGAGCATAAAAACGAGCGATTTCGGTGGCCAATTGACGTCGGCACTTCGAGAGATTACGCGTCCCAGAAACTTCGCCTTCAATATTTTTTTTTGCATTTTCGTTCAATTTGTGACATGTTCATACTTCTCTCTCTTGAAACCAGATGTCAGCACTAGCTAAGAGATCTACTGTTAAATTGTTATCGATTATCAATTTTTGCTGAATTGTAAGCTCGGAAGAACACTCGCTCATTACGTCAGCCTTAACGCGGCGAGCTTTACGCGAACAGAACTCGAATTCGGATTATAAATGTCAGTTTTATGACTTTAATGAGTTGATAAGTGATGCAGAGTTGGTAAAATGGTGACAATGACAGCAAAATGTTTTAAAATATTACCGCAGTCGAGTGTCAAATTGAATGATCCTTAAGATACCCCATCGTCGATGTTGAATTTTACCTGTAGTGTTTCTCTCAAGGTGTTAAATGAAAGACTTGGTTCATTCAATGAGCTAACAATACTTTAATATTTAAATATACAATGTTGAGCAGGTTTGGTTAACCTCTTAGGTGGAAAGCGTAATTCAGAGTGAGGTTAACCAACCATGAGGAAAAAGAAAAAGGTTGACACGTCAGAAGACACGTCATTTGACAACTAAAGAAAAGGTTGCCGTTGTTCAACCGAGTTGCTGATGCAACAGCTTCCCTCGCATGTAATTTACGGATAATATGTAACTCGCTTGAAACGTAAACGGTCGGATCTTCTGGGTGTATTTTCATTTGCAACTGCCTTCGGACTGGAGGAAACCACTCCTTTAATTGTAGACGTTGATGGAGAAGTTAAATCCACGGGGCTTGTGGTAGTAGGCCTCTCCAAAATCGATGAGTCGTTTGAAGAAATTATCCGTGGTGAATTTGGATGATTATTTTCTGCAATTAGATTTTCAGGACGATTATTAACTAAAAAATTACCATCGACTGCTCCATCATGCATGTCTAATGATGCCTGATGATCTTCTCTAGAACGAAGTTGGTTTTGGTGTCTTTTGTAATCGCCGTTATCAGAATGCACGATATACATCTTACGACCAAGCTTTTTTAAAATTACGCCAGGCATCCACTTATGTTTTTTAAGGTATTGACGGAAAAACACTGGTTGTTGTAGCAAGAATTTAGTATTATTCTCGCATGGTTTTGTTCCGTGGGGTTTGTCTGGAAGCATAGCTGCTAGAACTGTTCGATGAATTCGACCATGTAACTTCTCAGCCGGTGAAATTCCTACACTATCTGGTGTCGAGCGATATGTTGCCAAGAAAGTGGCCAAAGCGTCATCATCTTGAGCTGAATCTTCCAGTATTTTAGACAAGGACGTCTTGAATGTGCGTACCATACGCTCCGCGGCCCCATTAGATTCCGGATTAAAAGGTGCTGACGTCAAATGTTGGATCGAATTTTTTCTGCAAAATTCTGCAAACTCCTTGGACGAAAATTGCGGCCCATTATCAGAAACCAGGGTCTTTGGCAAACCCTCCAACGCAAAAATAGATTGCAACGCTTGTGTGGCTGCAAGGGATGTAGTCGATGTCATCTTGACTACAAATGGAAACTTGGAGTTGGAGTCGACCACTATAAGCCACATACTCTTCTTAAATGGCCCCGCAAAATCCACGTGCAATCGCTCCCAAACGTCAGCAGTGGTTGGCCAGCTAGAATATTCCTTCGGCGAACGACTGGCATGTAATTGACACTCGCGGCACTCTTTCACTGTCCTCTCTATCTGATTGTCGATACCAGGCCACCAACAATATCGTCTCGAAATCTGCTTCATCCTCGTCATGCCCCAATGTCCATGATGAATCATCTGCAACACTCTTTGTTGTAAAGATTTAGGTACCACTACTCTACAAAAACTCTCGCTCTGAAAAAGAAGAACGTCAGTACACACACATAAACAGAACTTTCTACGGAAAAACGGAAGTAACTCGGTCTCAGAAGAAGGAATAAAATTTGGCCAGCCATGCTGAACATACCACTTGACCTTCTTAATTAGTTCGTCACTATTTGACGCACCAGCGATGTCTGCCACATTAACAGGAAAATTCTCCAGAACGTTGTCTATGTGATGCACTCTATCTTCTTCGGACTGGTCGAACTCTTCGTCTGGTCCATGGGGTAACCGTGACAAACAGTCCGCATTTCCATGCGATTTCGTAGGTCTGTAACGAATCGTGTAGGTGTAGCTCATAAGCGTTATAGCCCACCTCTGCAAGCGATGAATGGTCATGACAGGTAGTTTCTTATTCGGGCTGAAAATGGTGACCAACGGCTGATGGTCTGTAATTAACTCGAACTGTCGACCGTATAGATATTGGTGAAACTTCTTTACACCATAAATGATTGATAGTGCCTCTTTTTCTATCTGACTATACCCTTTTTGCGTTTCCGTAAGCGTTTTTGAAGCAAACGCAATAGGCTTCTCCGTTCCATCGGGATAATGATGGGAGATCACCGCTCCAATGCCATGCGATGAGGCGTCTGTGGCCAGAGAAAGAGGCAAATCGTTTTGAAAATGTACCAAACTCGAAACCTTCATGATTCTTTCCTTAAAATCATCGAACGATTTTTGCTGCTGTTGACCCCAGATGAAAGGTACTTCTTTGGATCTTAGCCTGTTCAGCGGTGCCGCTAGCTGAGCAAAATTAGGTATGAATTGATTGTAATAATTCAACTTACCCAGAAAAGCTTCTAGATCTTTAAGATTTTGTGGTTTCGGTAAGTTGCTGATGGCCTTTACTCGCGTCTCCGAGGGCCTTATTCCTTTTTCGTCAATTATGTGCCCTAAATATTCGATTTCGGGCTCAGCAAATTTGCATTTAACCAATCGGCATTTTAATCCGTGTTCTTCGAAACGTTGATACAGTGTTTTAAGATTCTTTAGGTGCTCATCATTACTTCGGCCTGACACGATGATGTCGTCTAAATATGAAACGCAAAAATCCAGATCAGCTGTCAGCTGCTCCATGTAACGTTGGAAAATTCCAGTAGAACTTGCTGTCCCAAAAGGAAGACGCTGATATTCGAACAATCCAAGATGAGTATTGATGACACACAGGCGCTTGGATTCATCGTCAAGTGGAATCTGGAGGTAGGCGTCAGAGAGATCGACCTTAGTAAAATAACGACCCCCTTGTAAACGACAAAACAATTCTTGAATCCGAGGAACTGGATGTCTATCTATTTCCAACTGAGGGTTTATGGTGACCTTGAAATCACCACAAAGTCGCAGATCTCCATTCTGCTTCTTGACAACCACGATGGGGGCTGCCCACTGACTAGTTTCAACTGCTCGCAAAATACCCAAATTGGTTAATCTCTCAATCTCCTTCTTAACCGCATCTTGTTGAGCGAACGGCACTGGCCGGTACTTAAAATACCGTGGATGACTGTCAGGTTTCATCGTAAGATGGGCAATGAAGTGCTTGCTACAGCCAAGTTCGGATGTGAAAACAGACTTGTACTCCGCACAAAGGGTATGTGCCTGTACTGCCAATCGATCACGGGATCCGTCTGACAACTGTAAAATATTCTCCTCATTTGGATACTTAACCTTGAACTGGAAAGCTTCAAACCAATCGAGTCCCATGATATTTGAAGCACTCGTACTGTCAACTACGAGCAAAGTTAGCTGCCTCCTCTCTTCACGCCATTGCACTTCAACAACAGCTTCACCTTTTATGGGAACGGACATATCACCATATGCTTTGAGAGAGCGAGTAGTTGGTACCAATTTTAAATTGTTAATCTCTCGAAAGCTCTCCAGTCCGATAAGCGAAGAAGTAGCCCCTGTGTCCACCTGAAAAATAGTTGGGGTTTGGTTTATGTCTAATCGTATAAACATCTTGCGCCCCCTTCGCTCCATCTCCCAAGCAGACGACACTTCATCTGACATTGAAAAGAGCGTTTTCTTTTCCACTTTTGTAAGCTCTGATGCTCCTTCCACCAGCTGATAAATGGAGTGTGCCGCTTCATGCTCTTTTTTCCTATTCTCTGTGCTCTGTTTCTTTCCACCTCGGCCACGTGATTTTGATCGCTTATACTTCTGATTTTTCCCAGAGAATGAAGTTCCCCCTTCAGCTCGAGGTGCTGCTGACAAACATACGCTTTTGATGTGGCCCTTCTTACTGCATATATCACACACCGAATCCAAATGACGACAATCGCTTCGATCGTGGTATATATTGCAACCTGGACAAGACCTTCTTGCTTGGCTATCATTAGGTTTCTTGAACTTATTGGTTGCATTAACTTGGTTAACCTCAGCAGAGGAAAACGATTTTCCTTTGTCCTTTAGAATGTCGCTTGCAAGCTGAGTGGACTCATAGGCGGTGGCAATATCCTCAATCTCTTCTAGTGTCGGATTTTTCTTCTGGGTAGCTGCGTTTCGGACTGCATCATGTGGAGTGTGAAACACTAACATGTCGCGTATCATCATGTCTGCATACGACTGACTGCAGCCTTCCTTACCGCAAACAAAAACGCAATTCCTTGCTACTCCTCTTAATTCTGCGATCCACTCCGCATACGACTGGTTGGGAGACATTTTTGTGCGGAGAAATTTACAGCGCGAAGCCAAAACATGCAATTTCGTCGAAAAATGGCGAGTTAGTTTTTCCGTAAGTTCTTTAAAAGTGTGTGTACTTACGTTCTCTGTTTCAAAAAGCTTCCTGAGTAAATCGTTGACATCTGGACCGCACTCAGACAGGAAATGTGATTTCCGAAGGTTGTCATCTTCCAGGGAATTTGCCGTATAATGTTGTTGCAGTTGGAAAAGGTAGTTCTCCCAACTTTCCTTCTCGGAATTAAACTGGCGAAATGATGGAACGGACGACGATGAAACTCTTGCACTCTTTTGCAAGACTTTCTCCAGAAATTCTTTGTTGGACTCCAAGATTCGTTCCATCCACGTTTGTTGTCGCAACAGTAATTCTTCCATTGCTGATTTATCCAATGTAGGTACTTCGCCAATCCTCGTCGCCACGATGTAGTGTTTCTCTCAAGGTGTTAAATGAAAGACTTGGTTCATTCAATGAGCTAACAATACTTTAATATTTAAATATACAATGTTGAGCAGGTTTGGTTAACCTCTTAGGTGGAAAGCGTAATTCAGAGTGAGGTTAACCAACCATGAGGAAAAAGAAAAAGGTTGACACGTCAGAAGACACGTCATTTGACAACTAAAGAAAAGGTTGCCGTTGTTCAACCGAGTTGCTGATGCAACATTACCAATGACAAAACTTGAAGCTATATCCATTCCCATTGGCATTAGAAAAGTCAGTGTAGAAATGTCAACATCTGTCAATAAATAAGAATTTGCAAAAAAAATCTTTATTTTAATAGGAATTAAAAAGCAAGTTGAAGCATCTGGGTTCTGCCCTTTCGAGACTTATTTCCTGTGATTGTCGGTGTGATTCGATACCATTTTTCGAATTCTATTACAATACTCGCAAAAAAAAACTCACCTCGGCATGATAAGCTTCAATTGGCACACATTTTTTCGTAGAAGTCCGAATTTGTACATCAAGTTAGTAGAAAGATTTAAATAATATTTGGTTTGGCAAAATACGCAAAACTATAACAATACAATTTTTGAGAAGTGAAAAGTTAACGAATTTAAAAAAAATTTTGCACATTCCCATCCATCTTTTTTGTACAAATGTCAATTTCTCCGAAAGGTAGAAAAATGGACTGATTTCGAATCTTGTGACCTGCTTTATAGGAGACGACAATTTCGATGTGTATGAGACCAGAATATGAAAACCTTAGCTGTTCGAGTGAAGTTAAATTTTCACTCCCCTCCAAAAAGTGCTGTGAAATATTTTTATTTGAGATTTTCCTGGAGAAATTAATGCAGGGTGACTGCGGTCAAAACTCAAAAGGTTTTTTTTTATTGGAATTCAGTAAGATTTCAAGTATCTACCTAACCTATAATATAAAAAAAAATCCTTCAATTTTTACAGTATTATTTTACGAAGTGGTTATTCGTACGTACATTTTGTACTGAATGACGTTTGTCGGGCTTCGGGACCTTAAAACAGGATAATGCCCAAAAATGGAATACTGGAGTTTGGAATCGTTTCTGCGAGCGAAGCGAACCACATACCCCTATTTGAGACGATTTAACTTTGACGTTTCATTACGTACCCGTGTCCCTAACTTACGTGCGAATAGCAACAGCTGGAGAACACAAATTGTGGACTTCACGTTTTGTTTTTTGTTCATGGCAATTTTAAAACATTTTATTTGGCAAATAATTTCTGACTTTTAATATAAAAATGTGACAACTACATTCAAACAATCAACAGTGAATTGAAATTATACGTCTTTCTAAAGAGCCGGTTATCATTTTAGTAAATAAACATTTTATTTATCAAAAAACTGCATCATTTATATTTGCAGAACTTTTTTTCTAAATTTTCCTAATATTTGAAAACACAAAGGACTGTGTATTATGAGAGGGAACTGCAAATACATTTTTGTATCTGAATAGCAAATTGTCATTTTCACTATTCACGTTTGCTGTTTCATGTTTTTACTTTTCTGAGGCTTTTTGAGATCTATAGCTTACAATCCATACTGTAAATGTATGCATTTTTTATTAGAAGAACGCGTAAGGTTAACGCCGTATGCTTCAAATGCCCAACAATATTAACAGCGGTATAATTATATTATACATAAAACGATATGGAACAACGAATCTTCCATCTGTTGACTTTTGTTGAGAACAACAGTGTAAAACAGTTTCCTAAAGGAGGCACCCTGCTTATCGAAAAGGTCATCTATGCCACATACTTTTTTTACACCTAACTTTATCGTACTATATTCAATGGAAAAATAAAATATTCTCTTAAAAACCATCTGAAATTCAAATAAGTTTCTAAACCGTCTTATTACAAATCAATTTTCACGCCAAAATGTCAAAAATTTAATGCGATGGACAATAAAAGCCAATTGAAATTTTCACTCGAACTGCGTCTGTCTAGTGAAATATTTACGCGAAAAGTTCATTTTGACAATTCGCGGTAAAAATTTGGTATGAACAGTTGGATTTCACGTGAACTGCATACTAGGCTTTAGTCTTTAATATTCAATTAGGTATATTATGCGAGTTGGAAGTCAGCCCTTAATTTAGTTAATTTTTGTAATAAACCAAATTTTTATCGGTGGTGCATGTGGAATGCGTTCACTCAGAAACGGTAACGCAGCATTTACATGAAGTGATATCGAAATCGTATTAATTGGTTATCAAAACCAGATAAAAATTACAAAATTACCAAAAATCACAAACAAAAAAAAAGAATCCAAAAATATTTTACTTACAAAAGCGGCAACAGTGGTCAATATAGCTTTCCTTTAATTTACATGTTCCACAATAAAAATATACAGTTTATGTCATTTAAGTAGGTACTATTTTAACTAAGATTAAAATACGGTTTTGTTGTTTTGTAGTCTTTTTTGTGCGTCCTTTTGTTAAAAAAAGTTTTACCATAAAAAGGTCCGTTCGCGTAATCGATTGAAATCGATCGCAATCACACAAACTATTAACTATTAATTCGTTATCACCAAAAATGACAGTAAAGGAGTAAATAGCAAACAAAAAGAGTATCAACTTAAGTGCCTCTTACTTGGAAAAAGAGTACAGTTTTCGCCTCTTAGGTAAGAATAGTATGTAAATTGAAAATCTGTCCGTATGCTTCTGAGCGACTAGACAAATTTGTTCCAAACTTCGAGTACTTGCTTATTTACTACTTAGCCTTATGGTATTAGGGCCGTTTTATTCACTATTTTTCAACTTCCCGATAACTCCGACGATGACCAACTTCGGAGTTGACTCGAAAGGGAGAGTTGAGCAGCAAGTTGAAAATTAATTTTATTCACTAATTTAATTCTCAAGTCCGCAGTTGAAATTCAAAAGTTGACTAACTTGCAGATTCTATAATATCCCTGGGATATTTGTGACACATGGCACACAATATGTCAGTTTCAACTTAAGATTTGTATTTCGCACATCATTTTCGACATAGACAGGTCATACTTTGTATTTTCAGTTTAGGGAGTACCTACCAATTCATATAAAAATTAAAGTCGATTTGAAAATTATAGGCCTGTTTCTTTACTTTTGTAGTTCAAATGGAAAAGACTGTCAAAATGACAGTGGAGGGGATAAATTCTCTCTCAGAGAGGGAAATTTACGCAAAAGTTAAGGAACGCTTTTGTAGTAACCTGTAAAATGCCAAATAGAACAACAAATTCAAATCACCTGTCAATTTTCAGGCGACTGACAGTTGTTTCAATTCTCACGCAAAGAAATTTGTTGAGTAAAAACTAGTAAGGGAGGAAATATCTTGCTCTCTCGAAGCCGCTCTCATTTACGAATTTTTCGAGTTGAGGAAAGACAAATAAGTAAAATGCGTAAAAATTCGCAAAAATTCGTAAAAATTCGTAAAAATTCGTAAAATTTAAAAGTAAAGGAGCTGACCTTTTATTTTTCATGTGAGTAATACCATTTGGACGTTTTCCTTACACAAAAAAATCACGTACTGCTTGCAGCAGTTCCCCTTGCGTTTCTGGCAATCGTTTTCGACACTCGTTTCAGCAATTCCTCAAGTTAAGAATAAAAAACCCCGAGTTGTTTTCAACTTTGATTGAATAAAAAACAAGAAAAACGGTCTTTAGATATTCAATTTTAAATAAATTGCTTTTTAACCAAACTTCCACTTTGTTTTTAACTACATTTTTGATGAACGAGCAAGTCTCGTGCGATCCAGTCGTGCACTTTATTTTGTTTTCATTTTATTTGCAAATGATTTTGAAAGAGATTTTAAAAATTTTTCTTTTTGTTTCATTTCAGGTTCTTTGAACGGCAACTAGAAAATGGCTTCATGGTGCGCAACTGACCAATCAAAAGCACTACCCACCAAATCAAAGGAACTAAGCTAACTAAATCTTCGAATGGCTAATTTGTGTTCATTCCACAATAATCTAAGACAATAAACTCAGTCAAGTGCATTTATTTTAATAGGATCCTCCTCCACCGCCCATATTTTCATAATCGTTTCGATCTTTTATTTGAAGCGGTTAACTTTTGTAAAATATGCCACAATCTTCAAAATATCTTTTCTATGCGTTCCTGGCCGTGCAATTGCTGCTTAATGTCACATTACTAAATGCCGCTGTCATAAGAAAAGATAAGCGGGAGATAGCTACCAATGTGACAGGTCTAACAGCTCCAAATAATGAAGTCGATTCGGCAACTGTCACTACGGAAGAGGATGCGGGGACTTCGTTGCTTGGAACACAATCCAGCAGGTCAGATGGTACTACAGTGGGTACAACGTTGACAGATACAACCCCAACAAGTTTGAATGAAGACAAGAAGGAAGATACAACGTTGACAGGTTTCACTGTTGACGAGAATACGGTCGGCTTTGGTTCAAATGGACTGGAATCGCCTGCGTATAGTGAAGGCAGGGCTAAAGTTGATCCTGCTAAAAGTGTCGATGAAAGAACTACAGTGGTGGCGTTACCTGAAGGTATTAAGGACTTTCATGGGGATTCGACTACAGCTGATGAAACCACCGCGAGCCAGTCAACATTGAATGTGGCAACTGATATAGGAAACGTGCCGACAATGAAAGCAGAAATATATACCACAGAAAATGTTCCTCCTCAATCGACAACTCAAGCTGCTAACACAAGACCATCTAGTGTTTTTCCTGTCATAAATGAAGACACAACTGCAAGTATAACCCATCCATCTGTCAAAGTCGCTGAGCAGCAAGTGACGGCTGCCAACCCATCTGTCAAAATAGAAGGAGAAGGTACAGATGAAGAGGAGCTTGTGACGATTGCCCACCCATCTGTCAAAATCGACGAAGCAGTTACTGAGCAGCAGGTGACGGTTGCCAATCCATCTGTCAAAATAGAAGAAGAAGGTACAGATGGCAAATCCATAAATCCACCTGTCACAATTGCTGAGAAGCAAGTGACGGCTTCCAACACGTCTTTCAAAATAGAAGAAGAAGAAGCAGTTTCTCACAAGCAAGTGACAAATGATGCGTCCATATCTCAAATAACGGTTGCTTCCACTACGCCCTCCATAAATACCGAAAAAACTACAACAACAGATATAAAAACAACCGCTGAAGGCACAACTGCGTCAGGTCTTAAATCGAATGACGACGAAAGTGTATCTGCAGCACAAATACAAACACGTACAGAAAAGTCAAAGGGGCATGCGTTTTCAACAACGCAAGCTGCTAGTTTACATGATTTGACAGATGAAACTACAACAAAGGTAGCAACAGCTTTGTTGAATATGACAGATGACACTACACCATCAACATCAACTGTCAAATCGGATGAAACAACCGTCATCTTGACATCCACAGAGGCTTTTGGCGAGAATCCCATTCAAACAACCTTCCATGCGAGTGCCCTACATCAAGATCCATTACAGAGCCAGGAAATTAAAAACTCCACGCCATCTTCGGCTGAGAAGCGTGGAAAATTCATCGATGACAACTACAGCTCTGTCAATGAACTCCGTCTGCCAAATACGAGTGACGTTTGGGCATTGGCTGGCATGAAATCCGCTGGAAGAATAAAGTCCTCAGAGCTTCCGAACAGCCTTGAAACTTCAGACGAAAAAGCTGTCAATTCCTCCATGGTTACGAAAAGCCTTCTCGATTGGAGTCGCGTTATGAGTTCAGACGGGATGGAATCCGAAACTACTGTCAAAATCACCACCACTGATGTTCCCACAATGGCAACTACAAAGGCGTTGAAAACTATTCACGAAAACGAAGTCGAGATGTTAACCACAAAATCGCTACCAGACGTCACTACGGAAGTTGTCAATTTGACAGATAGAATTGAGAATCAAGAAACTACATCGCTAGGGGAAAATGAAGTCGATAGAAAAGCATCACTTAGGCTGGAGACCACAACGAGTTTAGAGCAGGACGAAAGTACCCCCGAGCAGTTCGATGACACTTCGCTGTCAGACGACGATGATGACATTGCTACAACAACCAGAGCATCCCTCGTTCTTTTGAAGGGCCCCGATGATGCCTACATTGAGGACAATCAAGTTGATCCCGATAGTGTTGAAGAAAGACCGACCTCACCGACCACAACCACAACCACAACTACAACTAAAACTACAACCCTCATTCCCGATTTGGTGGTGGTTACAATGAAAAGTGAAACAACCAATTCACCTGCCAATAGTGAAACGACTGAAGTGGAAAATACCAGCACGTTTGTAACATCAACATTATCAGCGAAAGATTTCACTACCTCGATGCCATTTTTGACATCTACAACAACATCGACCAGCACACCATCAATAATTGAATCCAATACGGATGACAGAACAAATGAACCCCCAAATATGGCATCCACACCCACACCATCGCCACAATCATTTCCAGCAGCAACAGTCGAACCAACGTCAACGACAACAACAACCACAACTACAACCGAAACACCAGCTGTTACTGTTATGGCAGCAGCAACAACCGAAAGCGAAACACAAACGACGACCGAGGCACACACTCCCGCAGCAATAATCAGCAACGATGCGATGACACAAAACGCCAACAATTACAACAACTACGAGGTAGTGAACAAAACGACTACACAAGTCGCTGACAACAGTTCTATAGAAGCTTCCGAGGCTTCCACACGCGTCGCGCCAAACTGGTCATTGAGTACCGCTGAAACAACGACGACGGCAACGGAAGTCGATAGAGTAGACGTAGATTTTGACGTCACAACCGCATTGATTTTTGACTACGGCAACGCGTTCGAAATTGCAACTCCACAGCCGTCAACAACTGCTGCTAGCGCTGTCACATTTGCAGCTTCGTCAACTGCAGCACCCATCATAACCACAAGTAGCAGTAACAGCCCGTCAACCACCGAAGATTTGGATCACATCGATTCGATACAAAAAATCTCGGATACAGCCGAAACGTCAATTGAGAGTAATGTCATCGATCCACTGCACACGGGGGTGGCATCAACAACAACAACGACGACAACCACTACTACTGCAGCTACAACGAAGACGACAACAACAACAACAACAACAACAGAAACCAGTCAAGAGAACATGAGAACGCAATCAACTGGAAGTGGAGAAATGGATTCCACTTCAACGACCACGACAGCAGCATACGATGATTCAGCGACAACCCTGCAATCGATATCGACCAAAAAAGAAGATGTCTACTCGATAGTGCCGACAATCGATAGTGGGTTCCATGTTCCCAAATTGGTAGTGGATGAGACAACAATGTCCAGTGTGCTGGCTGCCGGTACTGGTGGTGTTGGTGAAGCAATGGACCCGCCCGATGGACAGGAGACTGATGTCAATGTTATAATTGCCATTTCAGTGAGTACCGTGGGGATAGTGGCCCTCATCTTGTTGGTTGCGTTTTTGTACGTCATGCGGAAGAGACAGAAGCAGATGTCATACGGCCAGAGATGTCGACCGGTCAGCTTGGATGCGTATAGTTTGGATAATGTGTCTGTGTATAATAGTGTGAGACGGAAAGGAGCTACATTGAGAGCATCGAAGCGGTCGTATGGAAATGTCGCCTTTGATGATCCCTCGCTGCGGCACAATGTGATGGGAACGCATGAGCTGGCAAAGTATGTGGAGAAGAAATCAAGCATATGGGAGGAGTATAGGGATGTGCCACAAATCATTGCGAGGGCCGACGAGGTGCCAGCTGGATGTGAGGATAAGAACAGGTAGGTGGTATTTTTTTGTGGTTAACCGAGTACATCAGTGGGAGAGGTTTGTGAATTGCTTCTTATGTTATGTTTTAAAGTGTTTCTATGAATATGGAATGGGTACCCAGCTCCATCTGTTGGCGGAATTCATTTAGCAATGTGAAGCGACAGGCAACTTCGAAAAGGTTGCGATAACCGCTGTTTATGTTGGTTTTTACTATGAAAACTGTCATCTGCTAGGTAAGGCTTATCCATTTCGATTGGAAACTTTAGGATCTCAATTTTTTTTTATTAGAGCACATCTGCGCTCAACGACAGGGGTTTAACTATTTCGATGCAGATACAGCTAATTTCATTTTTGTGATCTATTTCGAAAACCTAGATTTAAAGCCTTTAGTGGCGCAGTGGGTAAGAGTTATTGTGTTGAGCTACTAAGCGAGGGGTCACCGGTTCGAATCCCGAGAACCAAATTACCTCTTAAGGTTTTTTTCCACTGCGCCACCTCTCGCGAACGCCTGACAAACATCCGAGAGTACAACTGTCATGAAAGAGCTTCTCATTTAGCCGTTTGGACTCGGTGTTAAATTGTAGATCCCTTCCATTCGTCCCAAAAATTTAAAACTCACACACAACGAATAGTTGCGAGAAGCTAGGCTTTGGGTCCCACAGAACTGTCGCACCAAAATATTTATTTTTTTTTAGATTTTTTTATAGCCTGTTATAATTTTCCTGAGTTTAATACGCCTCTCTTTTAAAAAGTGTCAAGTAAGCGCGCCGCAAACGTCAATAAACCTTAGATAAAATCTTCAAGATCTTTTTGTCAAATAATGACAGTATTAAAGGTTCTTTTATAGGTTCTGTTTGAGCAATTTTAAATGTTTTCTGTCTGCATTGAAGTAGCTCAATAAATCATAGGGATTTACCTTGAATATTTTTCCTCAAAAACTCTGAATTACCCAAACTTTGCGTTCGAAGCAATCAGAATAAGGTTATACATATACAGTTGTGGGAGCGCTTTGTTTTGTTTGAGCGTTCTTAGCTCAAAGCGATTTCGTTTTTATTGTAGGTATACTGATGTTGTTCTTAAACTTTAAAGTCGACAGTAATTATTTAAAAGGGTAATGCTGTGGATCATGATCATGGTCTTCAAAACCGTACTGAAGCTGGTAGACCAAGATACATTTATAAAGAAAATATACTCGACACAATAATTTGGATAACCTTCTGTGCATCTATCAAACTGTTGCAATATGGCTGCAAATTTGTGACTGAAAAAATTGTTTTCAATTAAATTTTCTCAGTTTATCTCCAGAGAACCGGTTCTATTTCTTTATTTGTTTTGCTTAATATATTAATTTTGTGTTGTGTAAACAATTGGAAAATAATATAATGGGGAAACTAATTTCCATTTGTTCCCAAAAGCAAATAAACTGCGTATAATTTGGTTTTTTTTTTTGTGTCAAAGTAAACATAAAAATATTGTAAAAACTGCTTGAGTTTGTTCGAAACATTTTAAGGAAAAGGAATATGTTCCTCTAAATGCCTCTCAATCCTTTATATTAACAATATGTACCTACTATACTACTTGAAAATCTACATGGTACTAATAAAGCAGACAGTCCGCCATTTTTGCTTCTTCACATTACCGACACCTGCGCAATATATTACCTTAGATCTGTGTATACTCTGATCAAAGACAACTCTGGACAAAACAATTTGCAATGCCAAAATAACACACAAGTTGAACAAACGGAGGGCCTAAACTCGAAATAAAAACTAACCCGAATAACTGCATTACCGACAAATATGTGGCTTATATTGCAAATAGATGACATTGGGTGAAAGGTTGGGCAAATTCAAAAATATTGCGGTCTAAAGTCGACTAGATTTATCTAGATGTCAGCTGAAAACTATATAGATTTGGTCGGTAACGTCGGTTTTGCTATGTTAGGCACACACAGGCAGTATGAACTTAGTGCTTAATCAAGAGATTTGGCACATTCAAAAATTTTAAGTCCACTAGGTTAGTCTGCAACAGATGTAACCTGAACGCAAAAACTAAATTGGTCGGTAACGTTACTTTTTCTACGTAAGCCACATATGCGAACTCAGAACTGTCAACTTAGTACTCAGTCAAGAATTTTTTGACTAGATTCGTCGGCTACCTCACCAAAAACGTCAATTGAGACACATCAAGTAAGCCAGCTGTCAACTATATACTTGAACAAGCCCATTATTGATAACATTTCCTCGTAAAAGTCAAAACGATTGACATAATAAATACATGGACTGCAAACAGCCAATTTTTCGTTGAAGCAAACATCACTAGCTCTTTTGGTTCACGAAGGAGAGAATCGGAAACACTCAAATATCATAGAGCAATTCGTTTGATTTTGTTTAAGTGCTAAATATTCCATCTGTTGTAGAAAGTTGGAAATAATTTGAATAAATTGTTACTTTACGCAGTTGCAATGTTTCTGAAATGGAGGGCACTGTGTTCTATGTAAAAAATAGCAATGGAGCGCAAAGGTTTCATACTTTCGCCGCACTGAACCTGAAGGGCTAGTGTTTATGTTTTTTTTCGATTTTACTCGCAGGTTTATTAAAACTGACATTTCACTAGCAGTCCATGTATAGTATGTCAATGGTCAAAACAGTTCACATGACCAACAGAGGCCAACAAAAACTAAAAGACACCAAGTTTTCCAGTTGTCAAACTAGATAAACTTAAGTTTGGAGCGTCGCCATTCACTATTACTAGAAATCGTAACATCGTAACAATCGTTTATTTGCAATCGATATTCCTTCCTACATTTGCTTTTTAATCGATACTCAAGTTTAGAGTGAAACTTCACTCAAGCAGAAATTCTTAGCAAAACTATTTACAAATAAGAAATAAGTATAAAATTCGCCGCAGTGTTCGAGTATTATGAACCACTTTTCCTCGAAACTCAGAATGAAGGGAGTTTTTGTTCTAGTAAACTTTTTGAGTTCGATGAATTCTACACTCTAAACAAATCTTAGAATTACCGTGAGTGTAACATTTTGACCATTGATTTTGAGTTGACAAATTTTCTTATTAAATTGTACTCTGGGGATTAAACTACAAATTACCAGGTCAGTAATTCAGCTCAAGCAACAAGACTCTTTTCGATTTACATATGGAATAAAATCCCCAATAATCCGCTCGGCACGGTCTTAAATTTATTAATTTTTGATTTTTGTCCCACCCACCACTACCTGCGTCAAGTCATTCATTGCAGTCAAGTATTTTATCTGAGTTCAACCAAAGACAAAGATCTCGTTCATGTTATTAAAGTAAACATCGAATGCATCAATTAAAAAACTAAGCAAATTGTTCATATGAATGAGTAAGTGCAACAAATCCAGGCACCGACATTTGTTGTTTACCTTTTGTGTATATTATTTTTAATGAGACATGTCACGACACTACCCCTCATGATTTTTAATTGCAAATGTACATTACTCATAATATTTTACGTGAAACAATTCGCACCCCTAATTTATTGTATAGTTTTCCAGTAATTTAATTGAAAGCGTTCACGTTTGTTTGGTACCCTAACGAAATGCAAACCAAGGACGACTGCAACTTGCCGCAAATCTTATTTTGACGTTTATCGATTAAACGATTTTACATTTGTTCACACCCAGTGTCATTTTGATGTTCTGTCCGTTGTAGGAATCAAACTCAAAATCGAGATTTGCCTTTCTCATTAGAAATTAGATTTCAATACTAAAAAACAGTCAATTCGTATTTTGTTCACTACGAGTTCCCTGCAAATTCATCTGAGAATCCCAGGGGACTTATGTTTCATAACAAAAGTACAGGAAGATTATGTAAACCCAATTGGTCGTTAAATTGGTATACTTTGTACTTCAGTTCAATTCGCATTTTATGGATGTTTCTCTCATCGTCAACTTGTTAAACATTTGTTTGGTTTACGCTCAGAAGAGTTAAAGTGTTTCGTGCTATGAATTATTTAGTGGAATGTCAAAAAATAGCTTCAGAAAAAAGGCGTTTTATACAAATGGCAGAATTCTTAAGATAAACCACATCCATTGCTTTCTATCTCCGCCTTCAATCTTGTTTGACAGATATTGTAATAGATCACACGAAAAAATATTCCACGAAACACCTGCTGTATATTAAAAACGTTTTGTTTTCACAATCCAGAACATTCCTCTATAGTTCAAACGCAAGCAGCTGTAGATAGGTGAAAACATTTATCTACATACCTAACTTTGTCGTTTATCTACAGTTGACATTTTCAATAAATCATTAAACGGTTATTAAAAATTAGGTCCGTGCGAAATTTTCATTTTTTTGTGATAGGGCACGTTCACTAAGTGTGAGAATATTTTAAAATTATTTTGTGGAATTGGACAAGCACTGAGTGGCAACATTTTAAGCTTAAATTGAGGACCGACCTCTGGCAATTTTTGTTGGGAAATTCTGTCGAGTTTTCATTTAATGAATTATTTTAGGAGAAACAACAACTTTGTTTGTAATTGAAAGTATTTCGAACTAGGCAAATGATGGCACCTTAACGTGATTGTATGAACATTTAAATTCTCTCTCATAGTCCTCTTTTAAGGACGTATTTTATTTTCCCTGTCAGGAAGTGAACATGCACTTCGATTTGACCGATTTGATAATTTAGCAAGCGATCTCGTCTTGTGTCAACTAAGCGACGAATAGAAAGCTTCTAATTTATTGAATACAACAGAGAGGTGGACAACCGAAATAGAATTTTTGAGTTGCTTCAAAGATTTGCAAAGTCCTCTTCTCCTTTTTATATCTCTTCTTTAATGCAATAGGCGTAGTCTTTCATCCAATCCATACATGGACGAATATTTTTGTCGGAAGGATGTTTTGTTAATTTCAAATAGAATGTTTGTTTTTCATTTAAAATAATAGAGAGAAGTTAAAATATATCTACTCGAGTTAACTACGACAGTTGCACAACTGATGTAGAAATAACTCGCCACCAAACGTCCTTAGCCAGCGAGCTTTTTTACATTAATGACCGCTTTCCACGAACTGCCTTTATTATATGAGTAGCAATAGGAAATCTATAAATGTCACAGGAATAAATCGTCGATTTGTAAGCTCACAGACCCGAGGATTTTGACTAACTGGAGGTCATAGGTAGGTAGGTAGGAGTGGCGGCTTATTTGAAAACCCCAAGTAGCACTTATTTGACCTGGTTGTTTAAGTTTAGGTCCAGCCTGTAGAATTCAAAAAGGTAATCAGTTCTCTGCTGTTCGAGACCTCCTCAAGGGAGTCGAAGAAAGGTTTACCCAAAGATCACTGACTCTAGCTAGTGCCATACAGGCGCAAAACAGCTGCGGCAGTGTGTGTTTTACCCGCGGTTATCGCTGTTATTCTGGCGAGATATTTTATTCGAACTGATTTCGCAAGTGAACAATGAAGGGCTGAGCCTTGCCTGGACAGCTCGTCAGTATGTTCGTTCCCACTAACATTTCTATGACCTGGAACTTAAATCAGGGTAACCTGGAACTGATCAAGCGAGGCCATCTCCTTGCAGCATTCTAATGCCAATTTTGAAGTTTTATTGACTGAGGCGATAGACCGGATGGCAGCCTGACTATCACTAAAAATGTCTATGAGCGATAGGCCTCGCGGATGGCAAGTAATTCCGCCTGAAGCCTATAGGATTTTGAGATGTTTATAGGCATTTAGCAAATACACCCGCACCTACCCCACAGTCCATTTTAGAACCATATGTGTAGATTGTTATATTCGAGTCCCTGTTCAAGCGTCCCTCTTGCCAATCTAATCTTGAAGGGAATTCTACTTTAAAATGTTTAGTGGAAAGCATTTTGGGAGTAATGTAGTCCGTCGAGGGCGGTATGAGTTCTGGTCTCTTGACCGTGGGGTCTCGCAGACCAGCACTCCGACATTCTGAGTCTGATCGCGCTATGTGCTGTGATGTTGGCAATTTGAAGGTCTTAAGGTTAAAGATGCCGAAGGACTGTTCGGGTGTCTAAAGGTGTATACCGCAGAGCGCCTGTGAGGTCCTGCACCTGCACCTTCAGACTAGTCGCTGACCTATAAATATTTTGTTGGTATATGCTCCGAACATAATGAACTCATTCCTCGAAATGCGACATAAAAATGCCTTACATCAATTGAGACTACCCAGTAAATTAGGCGATTCGCATTTTGTTCGCTTCGGGTTCCCCGGCGAGTTCTTCTGCGAATCCCAGGTGATAATTACTAGTATTGTGTAAAATGACTACGAATGTCGATTTATAAATCGCGATTCAGTAAAACCCAGTCGAAAGAAAAGAATGCGAATATTTAGAGAATGTTTATCAGGGCTATCGGCAATTCCGGGGGAAAAAAATTCCCCCGAACATTTTTGTTCCTTGGAAAATATTCCTCCTATCGGGAATCTCCATCCGAATTTATTTTCCCCGGAATTTTTCGAAGATATGTTGGAATGAATTGATAGCTGTCAATTAAGCTCATAATTGGGAATATTTTGCAAATATTTTTTCTAAACCAATTAATTTTGTTAATTTGAGCAATTGCGAAGACGCGAAATGCATTTATCCGTATTTGAGTAAAGAAAGTGTTCGATTCGGTAAAATATAAAACAAAATATTAAAGTAACAAAATGTACGGCGCAGTGTTAAGAATATTGATTGCTGGCTGAGGAACAAGTTCTACAAGAAAAAATTAAGTGAAACTGAACAGAAGAACTTTAAGAGATAAATCATTTGCCACTCCTGCCATCATCAAGCTTAATGCACGCCTGAAGTTCTTTGAAAAAGGATCATGGATTGCACAGTCTTCATTGTCAAAAGTTCTTTTTCATCTCTTTCTCTAGAAGTTTCCAAAACTTCTCCACATCCTCTTCGCTCATATTCGTAGTGAAACCGTTAGCAATGTCGCGATTTTCTTCGAATAAATTTACCATATTTATTTTAGTACATTTTGAAAAAAGGAATTTAAAGGAAATAGTTACTTGCATAATTAAAAAGAATTGTTTTCTGTTGTTTAAAGTATACCAATCCTATGCCGCACTTCTATTTTCTCGGTTAAAATCAACCAAATTGAATAAAAAACCCATAGAAGCTGCTTACGTTTTGAACTTCCACCTGCAAATTTACGAAGGAAAAATTCCTAGGGGAATTTTTGTTCGCGATACCAATTTATTCCGAGGGGAGAGGGGGATGCATTTTTTCCCTTTTTCGAAATTCATTGCCGATACCTATTTTAAAAAAATAGCAAATGTTTCGGGGGGAATTTTGTTCACGATAGCCCTGTGTACTCATACTTCTCGCGGCTGTAGTATCGCAAACTTTATTTCAAAAGCTTAAACATGGTGATGTTTGGTTTAAAAACAAAAGGTACCACTTTGGAACTTGTTGCTTAGAGGCACATTCCCGCTGGGCTACAGCTTAAAATAATTTTAGCGTAAAATTGAGCCCTTGGAAGCATCTCGGAACATTTCAAGAGCGTTATATTTAGGTTTAAATTTGTCAACGGATGTGCCAAAAAGAGTCCTAACGATGTCTCACTAATTGAATATAATTCCGAATCCAACCAACCATCGTTTGCGTGCTTATAAGAAATTAAACGAAACTTTATAAACGCGTATCAAATTAAATGTTTGGTTATCGTTATCGTCCGATGCATGACCACTCATTTGAAAATATTTACAGTACAGTAACGATTGTGTGTGATTCTGATTACATTATCGCAAAAGTGAGCACAGAAGCGGATTTCTACGCCAGCCGGTTTTCCAGTCATTCATGCACGCGCTGTAGTGCAATATAGAACTCAAAGCGATCTCTAAACAAGCCGACCTTAAACACATTTCCTGATCGTCTATAACCTCAGTTATATCCTCGTCTTAATTCACGGTTGCATTTCTGGTCAGAACGCTGGCATAAAAATTTATTTGAGTATTTTTCTGGAACCTTTTTATGTACCTAACTTATCGCGATGCAGAGCCAGACACACCGGTTCATTGATCCACACACCTCACAGCACCTCTGAATGCAGTAGCTCTACGCTCCTCCAAAATAGGGCAGAGGCATCGTCGAACATTCGTCAGTGCGTCGCTTGTGAATATGTATTTTGCTAATTAGTCAGACGTTCTGTCCTGTTCCGTTCTCATAGCCTTATTTACACAACGCATACATCTTAGAGTAACCGAAGCATTCCTCTTCTACAAGTCACAATTTCTACTAATACTAACAGCTTTAAATTATTTTCGCATCCAACCGCATACTCATCCAATTTTTGACGATTTTTTTTTTAATCTTTTTAGATACGCCAACGTTATTCCACTGCCTGAGACGCGAGTCATTCTCCAGCAACAGAACAACGATGAGAAGAGCGAATACATAAACGCAAACTATGTCAGGGTAAGTGTGAAGCCTCAAGAGATACAATTATTATTCCGTCTAATCTGCGCTTAAGTCACGGAAGCATAAAGCATGGAAACCAATTACGATCTTCAAATTACCCGCACTGAGCATAACCGCACAACTACGTTCGACGCAAAACCGTGCGTAGGCTGACTTTGCATTTGTGGCGCTAGATTTGTCAAAGTATACAATAATAAAGAAACGAAACCGCCCGAAAAGATCTTATAATCGTTTTTGGGATTTTTTTTTCGGTTCCTAAATGACTCATAGCGTCAAAAATGACGCAACAAGTTTACTAAACTCTCGGTTTGATTGATGCTCCGTTTACCTTTTGAACGCATCTCTGCGAAATCTGAAATGTTGCAAACTTTGTTTCTCTGTCTTCGAGAAGTTAGAACTTAAATGAAGTATGCCCTGTCATAATTATGACTTAAATGGATATAGAAACTATAACCTTGTGCGGCACTAGAAGTTAATTATTATCAACGCTTAACTTATACATACGCACTCGTAATGAGAGTGAGAGAATACGCGTTGTGAATACGTTCATTGTTTCACGGGGAAAGTTAATCACCTTAATCGAAACGCTTGTGAGTAGATAAGTTTATACTTATCTCTGGCAGTGGCCGGGTGCTCAGATAAAATTCTCCCATGTGCGTGAGTGTTTTTCCTGTGCGAATCATGTTCATTGTCTGATTCAGCAAATAGGGTATGGTTTCACTTTATGGTGGCACTGTGATTCACAGATTCGTTAAAAAAAAAACAAACAAGACAAAAAGGCTACGGTTATTAAGTAGTTCATCATTTATTAGACAGTTGATAAAAATTATCTGTGCGAGTAGGTGTATTCTTAGCATACGTTGAGTGATGTAATAAGTTTTGTACATCCAGTGTGTACAGTAGCGGCCCTGGATATTCTAGAGCCCCAAGTGAAATCTTCTCTAGAGCTATTTGTTTCGTATGTGCATTATTTGCGTAAGTGGTTGCTCGCTTTAAACTCGTACGCATACAGAACAGAGAATATGAGAATTTGACGTTTATAGAGTTTTCTCGTCACATGGAAACAAGAGGCGAAGCAGAGAATGAGTCCCACTTTGAAAAGAATTACTTTTCTTCGCGCACAAGCTAAAGTGCGATCAAGTTGATAAGTATAGCTAGACCTAGATTCCTATTGAGAACTTTTACAAAATGTCAAAAATTCTATCAATTCAAAACATTCGCAGGTTATAATGGCCGCGTTCATCTGCTTGCTAGACGTCTAGCACAAAATATCCCAGATGAAGGAACGCTCGCGCTATAACACTACTTTTAAACGATTTTTCTTTGACTGGTCGTTTTTTTTTTCTCTCAATGCAGCGAGAAGTTTGGCGCTAGATTGAGAAATTTCCCCAAAAGGGATATTTTACAAAAAAGTGCTAGACGTCTACGCCAATGGAGAAATGTCAATTTTTTATATGAAGTTTGACATGCTGGTAGTCGTCTAGCGGGCCCATTGTATAAAAACAAATGGCTGACACTGTTTACTGTTTTACCTCACACGCATTGACAAGCGAACTGTCAATTTTATGCAAATCTGCAAAGAATATGTTTAAAATAACGGAATCGTAAGAATATTTAAACTCGGCAGTTTCAAATGCACGCCGCTTGACGTTAGCAGCTGTGTATGTTTTAACCATTGTGAACTTGTCTCTAATAGCAGGTTGTATATTATATGTCAATGCGTCTTTAGTACATGAATAACGGAAATATTATGACATTCGGTGTAATTTTTTCGTATTTTGCATGTACGTAACACGAAAGAGTCAAAAGAAGTGCATGACGTTTCATTGTGTTAAATTGATTTGCACATACGTCACACACAATACAGGATATATAATGGCGTTTTCCATCGGCACAAAAAATACTATTCTGGTAATTCTGAGAAGAGAAATTCGCTTCTCGATTTGAAGTCACAATCCACTCAAGAAGCACTCACACATGTGTAATTCATGTATTTTACACAAGCCAGCTGACAGCAGCCGTGGATTTTTTTTTTGGGATTTCCCCAATACATTTCTGCATAAAACCAGAAGCACTTTTCTTGTTCCATTGGAGTTCGTAATGAGTGAATCCCCGAGTGAAACCAATGGAAAATGACATAAGTGTCACATTATAAGATCCCATACAAGCACCGACAAGCTGTCAAATTTTACAACAAAGATGAGAAATCGTGCAACACGACATTTGCGATCTTCTATTTCCTTCATTTGTAGTCTTATGTCCGTTCAGCAAACCAGATTCATCGTCATCGATAGTGACAACTTCACGGGGATACCTTTTCTCCACGACCATGAGCTGTGACTGCGATCGTAAGAAGGCACAGCAGTGACAACGCATTAGCGCACTTCTTTGATGGTTAACTTATCACCGAACAAGGCGCCCTTAGAACCTGACGCTCCAGGCAACCAACTGAGCTGATTCCACCCAAGGCCGACACTGAATACGTATGAAGATTATGATTATTGTGCATTAATGGAGATTTTGCACCATAAAACGTTGACAGTGGATGGCCGGCGTGGGTTGAACCAGTTGGTTATGGCTTACGTTTTGGTCACAAAAAAGTTGTAGAACATTTATAAACGAATATACTGTTAACGTTGTTAGTGACGCATATTGCGAGGTAGGGTCAACGAGCGTCGTAGATATCTTTACTTTCATCTCGTGATTATTATGCGCATTTTGTTCGCAATTATATATAAGACTCGAAAAATAAAGACGTTTATGCAGTCAGTGCTACTTGATGTTTTTATTAACCTTGAACGCATTTTCAACCTTTGACATTTAGCTTTCTGGAGAGAGCTCTGAAGTTTTAACACTGTTGACAACTAGGACATTAAGTTCGCATCAGGCTCAACTTTTTTATTGACGGAATCAATTTTTATTTTCCTCCTTATATAGTTTTTGACAAGGCCTATCTTTTGCATTGCCTTCTTAAGTCAAAGAAACTGCTATTGTCAACTAGAATTATCTGGACTAAGTAAAAGTAGCGTTGACTAGTCAACTTGAGTTGTCTTTGTATTCTCCCGGTTTATTTTGCATTTTTACACTTCGAAATGTCAACTAAGTATGGAGGCAGCATTTTCTTGACTGGGCTCTAATCGCGTAAGACGACGATCGTCTGACGACGTCGTTTCGACGATTGTATTTCTTCGTGTAACACTAAAATAGTTGGATCGTCTGGACGACGTCGTTTTGGACGATTGAACTATGCTTCGTATAACTCGTGCAACTGTCAAATTCGACGACTGAACGATTGCGATTGAACGATTGCTATTTTGCAATCGTTTGATCGTTTTTGGTGCATTTTCTCAGTTTGATTCGGGCCGAGAGAAATATTAACAAATATTTAAGGGAAACATACACTTATGTTCTCTTTGGAGGGGACTCAATTTTGTCGGAATGGTAAAAAACGCATTTTTTGCAACAAAAAAAAAAGGGGTACCTACAACTTTTTTAGAATTTCAAATGAATTTTGTTTTATAATGGCATTCATTGAATCCTTTTTTACAACTTCAATATTAAGAATACAAATTCTCATGTGATGTTTCATGATGTTTGATTTCCGTAAACATCCTTCCACACTTAGGTATGCATATTTTCCACGAATGGGTGTCATGGACAGCGCCATCTTGTCTATGGTTTTTCACTTCCACCCAATTCTTCAACCCAATTCTACAAAGGAAAAAAATGTCCATACATTTTCTGCTGTCAGAGTGTGTTTACAGTAGTCTTCAAACTGTTCAAAATGGGAACGATGAACGATTCGATTGAACGATGCTACGAAGATGTTACGCGAAGCAAACTTACAACGACGTCGTTCAGTTTGATCGTTTTGACGATGATCGTTTCATGAATTACGCGATGAGAGCCCTGAATAGGTCTGTCGTCTGTTCCTTTACTTTTGTAGTAAAAATGGAAAAGACTGTCAAAATTATAGTGGAGGGGATGAATTCTCTCTCAGAGAGGGAAACTTACGCAAAAGTTAAGGAACGCTTTTGTAGTAACCTGTGAAAAATGACAGATAGTTCACCCACCAAAATGCCGAATAGAACAACAAATTCAAATCAGCTGTCAATTTTCAGGTGACTGACAGTTGTTTCAATTCTAACGCAAAAAAATTTGTTGAGTAAAAACTAGTAAGAGGGGGAATGTCTTGCTCTCTCCAAATTGCTATCTTTTGCGAATTTTTCGAGTTGAGAAACGACAATTGAGTAAAATGTGTAAGAATTCGTAAGAATTCGTAAAAATTCGTAAGATTTAATAGTAAAGGAACAGAGCTAATTTTTCGGGTATCCCTCCATAAACGTCAACTGGAAAAAATTATTCACGTGACCAAACTCGGCCAAGATCGCAGAGTACTGTCATTGTTATCAGACTTTTCACAAATTGCGTTTGAATGTTTTTCAAGAATGACAGTAAAATCGTCACGTATCAGGCCTTTAACTTGTCTGAATCGTTTTCCCACATTCTCCGGCGTCCCGCAGCAAAAGCAAAGTCAACTAAACTCCTGGGCTCAACCCATAGAATTCGTTACGTCCGTTGAGGCAAGGTATTTGACTGACAGATTGATAGAATACACAGCAGCCGTATGCGAACAATAAAGTGGGTTTTTTTCTATTTCTACTTTTCTGTCCGTTGCATCCGTTAACACTTTGACAGATGACAGTTGGCACAGCGTGAGAGAAGGCACTTTGATTGGTGGTAATATTGAGAGAATGAGAAAAACTCTTCTCGACTGTCTTCTTATGCGACAGATTCTATGGGACTGCTGTCTGCTCGTTCCTTTGAAAACGTGAACATTGACGGATCCGTCGACGCGACAGAAGCAGCGGATTCTATAGGCTTAGCCCTTATATAAGTTTCCAAACCATATTGTATACTACCAAAAATGACTCCCTTGCCTATTAAGGAGTTAAAATTTGACGAAAGTAACCTTAAGCATGATCGTCATAAGGCGTTCATTCACCAGTCGAAAGCTCAAGACTGTTCGTCTACGATGCCCGCTTATATAAAATCGGCTGACTGTGTTCCCTTTTCATACTTCTTTTTCCCGATCTAAACTGTTGGCAGTCGGGCTACTCATAGGCTAAAAACTAAAGGCATCATTGACATACTATACGTGGACTGCTAGCAGCCAATTTTTCATTGAAGCAAACATAAGCACTAGCTCTTTTGGTTCACGACGGAGAGAATCGAAAACACTCGAATGTCATCGAGCAATTCGTGCGATTTACTTTAAGTACTGAGTATGCCATCTGTTGTAGAAAGATGGAAATAATTTGAATAAATCGTTATTTTGCGCAGTTTAAATTTTTCTACAATGGAGGGCACTGTGTTCTATGTAAAAAATAGCAATGGCGCGCAGAAGGTTTCATACTTTCGCCGCACTGAACAAAAAGTGCTAGTGCTTATGTTTGCTTCATTTTACCTCGAAGGTTTGTATGAAACGGACATTTCAGTAGCAGTCTAAGTATAGTCAATGAAAGGCATATTTCCAAATGTCGTTAACCTCTTCCAGCACCCTGACCAGTCCGAAAAAATCCTCAAAGGCTGCAGCTTTAAATATTGTTGAATTAGCTCTTGCAAGAAATCTCCCATCTCGTCAATGGGCGGTACCCTTTGAGTCAATCTAGTGAATCCGCCGTACGTCATGTTAGACTTTTGAAGCTCATTCAGCCATTTCTGATACAGCGTTATAATGTTGCTTCTTTGCGTGTAAAATACTCGCTCTTATAAGATTAGCAAGTACAGTCCGGAGCAGGGAGATACTGACCAGGGCGTGTCATCGGTTCGAAATCACTCTCGTCTGGGTTCCCGGCCGATGAACTTGCCAGACGTGGATCTGCTTTGTGCGCGACTCAAACGGGGGAAGTATTTCCTCCGCTGGGATTCGTTAAGAGAGAAATCCTCCTGCATTTTACCTCTAGGGCGGTGACAAGGTGGGTGAACCTGACCAATTGTGCCATTTCTAGGGAGATTTGACCAACCGACGATGATGCCAGAACTAATAACCTCTTAGCCAGAACGCATGTAGATGTCTAACGGCAAAGAGTACGGGCCATTGGCCTCAAGGTACTCACGCAGCCAGGCTTGGCATCACCTACAACCCCCACTGCCGTAGCTGCGCTGACACAAACAAGAGTGAAGCGGTTTTCCAACTTCTTTGTGAATGCCCGGTTGACTTACGGCCACCCATGATATCCAATTCAATACAATCATTAAATTTCTCAACTCCACGGGCTGGTTTTGAGCTCCTGTAACATACTTCTCCCCCTTCCATCTTCTGGTTCTGCTTGTTTTTGATTTCAAAACGGCGCTCATGCGTTATTTGTGCATCTTCCCTTGTAGGGAATTTTTCTGCCACTTAAACCAACCAACCAGATGGACAAGAGCAATGGTGGCTACCACTTAGCCGCCGGTTAAATCAACACAACGAAAAACAATTTGCCTAACCTACACCTTTGTAATTGCCAAATCTGTAGAAATCTTAGAAAACTTTTATTTTGGCCCCGCTCTGTTGAATTTCTTTGTTGTTCTTCTACAAAAACCCAACCCCACATCCGGTCGCTGAGTGCGAAAAACCTCTATTCAAAACTAAATCAATATTCGTTCCTAACCTATCTGCTATTCAAGAGTCACAATTATCTACTTCTGATCAAAGCAATTATTTGTAAATTGTTTCCTTTGAATTCGATCGATGTGTGTAGATCAAATGAACCCAAGTGGAACTTGAACTTGAATTCGAATACATCTGATTAAATTTATTTGTTTATTTATGCAAATTGAATATACTTTGTTTATTCTTGTCTATTATTGCGCCGCGCCGTCTGGAGTGGCAACATTTGTGGTTCCATTTTTAGATTAAAACAATTCCAAACCGAAACTAACATTTAAAATTTTTTTTTAGGGTCCCAAGGACACAACCAACTACTACATCGCCTGCCAGGCGCCACTGGACACAACCGTCACCGACTTCTGGCGCATGATATGGGAGCAGAATTCGCGTGTCATCATCATGGCGACCGATCTAATCGAGAACGGCATCGATAAATGCGCCGAATACCTCCCACCATCGGTAACCCTCGACAATCACACCGTCTTCGGTGACTTCCAAGTTACCCTCAAGAACCGCGAGGTTAAGGAGAAATACGCCATCTCCACGCTAATGCTGAGGAACAACGCCACCGAAGAGAGTCGCGAGATAACCCACTACTGGTATCAATGGCCAGAGTCAGGAGTACCCACCGATGAGGCGGCTGTCATCGCAATGCTCTTGGAAGCAAGAAGTTCCCTCAAAGCGTACACCATCGAGCAAGGTGACAACAAATCCGACACCATCATCACCGATGAGACCAAGAGCGAGATAAACGGCAATGTGACGTCGGAAAAACCAAAACAACCTCCAAAGGATCAAGGGTAGGTGTCAACCCCACACCATGTGTCTGTGATTGTTTCGATAGCCCGTATTAATCCATTTGTTTATCCGTTCACTTTGTAGCCCCCTAACAATTCACTGCTCTCCAGGTACTGGCCGAACTGGTACAATTCTCGCATGTGACATCGCCATGCGTTGCCTGGAGGAACCGAAGCGTTGCGTTGACATCCCACAGATTGTGTACAGTGTGCGAAGAGGTCGTGCCAGCGCTGTCCAAACCAAGGAACAATACGAATTTATCTACAAAGTCACCCACATGTATGCAACGAAAATTTCAAACATAAATAATGACAATTAGTGGCCATCTTGTGGTTCATTTTAAAGCCTCATCCGGCTACTCACACACAGATTAACGAGCATAGGTTATAAAATTTATTCAAAAAACAGCTGTTTATGGTATTCCTCTCTATTGTGATATAAATGTATTTTTATAATTTTTTTTTGTGTTTGCTTTGCCCTTTGTGTACATTGGAGGTTTCATTGCGGCGTAGGTATTATGTTGAATCATGTATTTATCGCTATAAGTATTATAAAATATTCAAAATCAAGTTCTGCACATATATATAGTAAGAATAGTATTATTCTAAAAAAGTGTAATTGCTAGGCGATAAGAAAACAAAACATTGTAAATTTTGTATTTGTAAATAATAATAATAATAATAATAAACTGTGTTATACGCATACGTTCATAAATATCTTTGTGAATTTTGTTATCTAAATGTTTTTATACTTTTGTTGTTTTTTTTTACTTTTATAATCCGTCCTAATAAAGGGGTTTTCATTAGCGACTTAGCAATGATGGTTTCTATGTCCAAGGATACGCCGATGACATTGCTATCCTAATCAGTGGAATATTCGAAGAATCAATCTCAGAACTCCTACAGAGGGCACTAAACCTCGTTGCTGAAATGCTGACTGGTGCGAAAAAGTTGGCCTAACTGTGAACCCAAAAAAAAGTACCATAATTGCATTTACGAAAAGAGAAAAGACGGAATCGGGATAAGCTAAAAAACCCTACTCTGACTGGTGAAACAATAGACTTTTTCAAAATAAGTCAAATACCTGGGACTAACTTGGAACTCTCACCTCACAAAACCATAGACAAAGCCAGGGGTGGAATCCCCTAAGGTGATAGTTGATTGTCACTTTTGCAATAGATAAAAGCGACAGTCAAATCGTTATTCTATTATGTAAGTTGATTGCAAAATAAATATCAAAGGTTGGCATCACATCGCCTTTTCTGAATATTATTTTGTTATTAACTTTGTATTTATACAGCAAATCTAAACCGTTTCAAAATAAAGTTGTCTTTTGTCAGTTTTTTTTTTTGGAGACAAATTCATTTGAAATTTTATTGCGGACTGGAAATGAATGAGTATTCCTACTCGCGCTGGGCTGTTGGCATAGACCTTATCTTTCACGTGGCCCCAAAGAAAGAAGTCACAAGGTGTTTAATCACAAGATCTTGGTGGCCAATTGTGATCACCTCTTCGAGAGATAACACGGTCCGGAAACTTTTCCCGTAAAAGATCAATGGTTTCGTTGCTTGTGTGGCACGTAGCGCCGTCTTGTTAAAATTAAACGTTGTCCAGATCAATACTAACCAACTCCGGCCATAAAAAATTATTAATCACGTTTGTGGAATGCCCAATTTCAAAGAACGACGGGGAATGGACAAACCTGGGTTTTCTTCAACACTTTGGGCTACAGCAGCAATATTCTCAGTTGTTCTTGAGCGACGTGCACGAGTCTTATTCTTCACATCACTAACTTGTCCCAACAGCTCGAATTTTTCCTTTAATTTCTGTATTGCGGTCTGACAAGGTGCTTCACGACCCAAAAATGCTTTAGTTTTGCGAACTGTGACTGCAAAATTTTCACCATTTTTGTATTGAATTTTTATAATTTCAATGCGTGTATCGTTCCATTTTTAGTAATGGCGTAGTTTCTACTTGTCAAATGTCAAAAAATAACAGCTTCAAAAGTGACAGCTACCGAAATAGCGATCTATTCAAAACAACACCTCTTATTGGAAAGCCCTTTATAATAAAACTGTTGAATAAAAAATGCCTGACCACGTATCACGCAGAAACTACTGGACGGATTTTGATGAAACTTGGCATAGTGATTGCTTATGTTCTGGGTCGGGCTTTAGGATACTTTTTAACCCGGAATATAACTTGCTTTTACAAAATGGTAAAAAAAACGGATATATGTAAGGAAAATTCCATTTATACAGACCTAGCTCAGTAATAGGTTATCAGATTGAAAAATAAAAAAAATAGGTGAATTTAGTAAATTTTTCCTTGAATCATTTAAGTTGCGGTAGTGTGTGTGTGATTATTATGTGCGCGCTCTAACGTGATGGTTGTGGTAGTCGTCTCTTTGCAGCGCACACATTCAGGTTGAACACATTTTTAGGTGTTGTTCATTGGGAAAAGTTTGGAAATGGGCTGAAGGGAGGTTCGTGTGTCAATGTCAAGTTGTTTCATTCGCGTTGCTTCCTTTTCGTCCACATTTGAGGTAGGTAAGAGGGAACAAATAACAGAAATTTTTCATAAATCAGTGCAGACTTTTTAGTAGGCATTAAAATTATGTTTGTTTTTGCTTAATATTGCTTTCAGAGAGGTCCACTAGAAGGAACATTATTTATATAAAACTGGTCGATGAAAATACTTTTTGTCTTAAAATTAACAGGCGGGTTAAGCAAGGCGAGCACGGGTCAGTATTCGATAAACTAAAGCTTTAGAAAAGCATTAATGTTATCTTTATTATTTATTACTCAAGTTCATGTATTCAAGTTTCAAAATTAGTTTGCAGCCAGAAAAGAAAATGTAATTTATATGAAGAAGACACCTTATCTTATCGCAAGAAAAATTTCGCAAAAAAACGACAATCACAGTGATTATCAGCTTACGTAGACAAAAAAAATTAATTCGTTGATTGGTCGCCGAGATCGTGTGACTTACCGCCTCAAGACTTTTGATGTGAAACATCTTATGGCGCGACTTGGGAGTAAAATCGATTCTTCAAAGCGGAAATGACCAAGCGAAAGTGCGTGACGGAAATTAGCCTGTCGCCATCACTATGCCGCCGTCTAAAACTCCTTACCAACTCAACCGATTTCAATGAAATTGTGTGGGTTTTTATGGTTGTATGGAAAGATATATTTTTTGAATTTTTTCAACTTAATTCTCAAAATGAATACTTATATGGGCACGCTGGAGTTAACTAAAGAAGCTAGGTTTTACACAGACACTAGGCTTCTGAATGAGTTGACGATATGAAAACAAAATGTAAACAAAAACTCTCGAAATAGAAATAGAAAACATTGGATTGGATTGTGTTAAAAATTTTTAAATTTTTGATTTTTAAATTTAAATTTAAATTTTTAAATTAATGAACATAATTATCTACTGCGCTGTATTAAGAATATAATATTATAAGGATTCGGTTTTTAAATTAAATTTCTTAATGAAATTCAACTACATACAACACAGTTCAATTTAACATCCACATTCAGCGAGCGAAGTTTCACATCTGGCGTGTGGTCACAAGCACGCTCACTGTTTTTTTATATGGGCCACCAATTAATCATTGGTATTTATGTCAACAAACCGGCGACGTTAGAGGAGCTCAGAGCCAATATTGAACGAGAAAAAGCGGCCGTGTATGAACAAAGTCGAAATCCATTCATTATGTTGGTAGTAATTCAAGCCAATACATTTTTTGAGGTATCTCAAGTAGTTGTCAAGCTGTCAAGTCCTTAATGAAAGCTCCTTTAGTAGTAGATTTTTTACTACTTGTATCCGCAACAATAGGTTCGTTCGGGTACTTTTTTGCAAACGTAAAATTATTAAAATTTTTTTAAGTTACTGTGCAAATGCGAAAGCGCACTGAGAAAATTGAAAAAAAATTAGAGAGAAATCCATTTCCCCTCTTTTCGTTTTTTCGTTATTTTCTGCTCACCGAATTTCGGCTTACTGAAAAATGAAAAAACGAAAACTGCCAACTAAGTGGCAACTCAAAAGATTGACAAGCCAAAAACTATTTATTTTCGTCTTCAACGATATCGAAGGAAGAAGTTATTGTTGAATGTTCTCCTAGCAAATGTTTCAAAATGATATTTAACAGCGAGCTGTACAGCGACATCGTTCTGGTCAGAAAATTACGCATCAGAGCGAATGGACACCAACGCTCTGGCCCGAAGAGTTTTCGATTCCAAACCGGAGGGACAACGCAGTAGAGGAAGGCCTCGCCTTAGGTGGCGAGCAAGTGGAAGGGGACCTCAACCAACTTCGAATACACAACTGGAGACAGCTAACCAAAGAGGACTACCTCGGACTGTAACGCCACCTAAGTAACTATACTGAACCCTTGCAAAAGACCTTCATACAACTAGGTGCAAAACATTTTGTGCAGGTGAATTGTCTCTATGCTTAGAGCCTAGTCTTCCACTCACCTGAAATTTAAAATATCAGCTGGAGTCCAAATTTGATTTTAAAACAATTTGGTGTTTTTATTGCATCGGATAACATATAAGCACTTAACTAAACGGAAACACAACTGTTCCACTCATCTTCTACAACCAGGACGCTCCCTTTCCACTGCCCTGGCCGCCGCCGCCAAGCAGAGCCCCCTGCCAAGGTCCGAGGAAATCAAAATTCGAAACGTGATTGGTGCCAGAATTGATGGGCCCATAGGCAGTGTCCTTGGCCAGTGTCAAATGATGGGCAGCCGCTGCGGCTCCATTTTGAGTCAAAATACCAAGTTTCGATGCTTCGTACTCTGACTTTTGAATCTCGGCAGCCGCAGCATGAGCAGATCGTTGCAAGGCTGATGCCGCCTCAGCTTCCTTGGCGGCAGCAATACGCTGTTGATGGGCAACGGCTGACTTTGAAGCAGCTAAGCGCTGCTGAGCCAACACAACTCCCTGAGCAGCGGCCGCTGCTTCAGATCTTTGAATAGCTGCAGCCGCTTGACTCTTTTGTGTAAGAATCGTAGCAGCAGCCTCTCGCTCCATTGCCATGCGTTGCTGTTTCTGGACGTTCTCCTTGGCCGCCTGCATTTGCTGCTGCGCAATGAGTACATTAGTAGAGGCTTGCTTTGCCGCAGCAATTGCGTTGGCAACATCGTTAGGCGATGGGCTGCGTAAAACAGGAAAATAAATAAATGGTTAGTGGGATGATGGTTAACTTACCCCGAATTCCAGGGCCCTGCGGAGGAACCCCCTCCAAAAGATCCACCACCGAAAAATGGATAGCCATGCCCAAAGAGCGGAAGTTCCCTTTTCTTAACCTTCTCAGTCTGAAATTCGGCACTGGCCACACCAATCACAGCGCCAAGGACCATCAGGATAAGAATCTATTCAAAACAATGGGTGAGTATACTTTTTGTGAAATTTTGCGAGTCCTTCGATATTTTACCGAACAGTTGGAAGCCATTTTCTTAGGATTGCTTGCTTCGTAGATGGAGGTGTTGGGTTACACTGATGGTTGGATTGAAACTCACAGCGTATTTATGCAGCCATCGGATTTGTTCGATTCCCGAAGCAGACTTTCAGTTTCATTTGATAAGACAGTTGGTGCAGAGTCACGTGCGAGAATTCATTGGAATAACCATCAGAGAGAAAGGGTTCAGTTTGTAATTAAGCTAGTTAGACCTTTGGAAGGAAGCAGCGCGATACACACCGAGTTCGAACAGCGCACTGCTTACTGCGGGTGTAATTGGATTTGATTAAACCTACTTTGGAAAGTTGGTCGTCTTCTTACAGCTGGAGTGGCTGAAATTAAGCAATTAGGTGGCGAGTTGAGGTCAGAGGATTTTATTTTTGAATGGAACTTCGTTCGTTCGTTTTGGTTCTCACGCACGTCGCTTAAAGTAAGTGGATAAATAGTAGTTGCTCACTGTTTTGAAAGGAGTTTTCTGATCAATTAGGTACTGTGGCGTATGCGTAACTTTTTCGCGGAAACAAATTTGTTCTTGAAATTGGGCGTGAGCACTTGGATGAAGCTTTGGACCATGGGATGGCCACGGCATTTGCAAAGATTGTAGCGAAAACCTACTCATTTCTGATAGCTTTTAAATAAGAATGCAAGGGTTTGTTGCGAAAGGGAGACATTCACCCTTATTCCGAGTGGCGTTTACGACGATTTATGAAACGCCAATTTGAACTTGGAATTACGAATGGCATTTTTGAGTCGTTGAACGTGTTTTGTCACTGAACTTCGCTGCTATTCTGTAAGGCGTTGAACGCCACAAAACGACAATAAAATCGACGGTATTTGTCGTTTATAAGATACTGATCGACAAGTAGTGAACGACATGCTTAAAAATGTAAGCATTTTTATATTTATTAAGAATACTTATTATATAATATTTATTCAAATGACTAGACTAAATTAGATTAATTTCAAGGGCAAAAATAACCAACCAGAAACAGTTTAAGACTTTGATCGGATTAATGGAAAAAAACTTCGCTGGCAATGGAATTTCAAAGGGGAGTCTTAAAATTTTGATACAAAAGTTATATTTTCTGTCCCTTAAGGTTAGGACCACCATCAAGAAATGGAAAAGAGTGGCAAAAAGTAAGTGGTGCACAAATTGGTTCAACGTTTTACTCTGTCGTGAAAGTTTGGGAATAAGTCTTCTAAAATGAAAAAAACAAAACGACAAACGTCTCGAAAGTGTAAAACGCTGTTAATAATAATAAGAGTAATTATTTTTTAACTCACTCGTTTTAAAATACAAACGCGTTAAAGAGGTTATGACTTCTTCGATTGAAGTGTGAAGCATTAAGGAAGTAGGGATAGAGCAGAGAGGAGGGTTTTAAATGTCGGCAAATGTAACAAGCAGGCAGAACGGAACTTGGTAAAGCATCTTACATTGTTGCAAGATTATCCCTTTTTAGGTGAAAAGATTAATAGTTGTTCAAAGCGATTGCGTCAAAAATCAGGTCAAAACTCGAGAATGAAGAATAAGCGAAGAAAAGGGAAATTTATGCGCAGCAAATTAGCGCGTTGGTCGCTGCCACTCTCGGGCACTTAGCTGCGGTGTGTTCCAAAATGAAATATAAATTGTAATAAATAAAGGGTATTTAATTAAGCGCTTCTTATCTTTAAATTTAAATAAAACAAAGTGTGTGTGAGATATCATCCAAATTGTTTATTCGTTTAAAATATCTTCGTGTGGAATGTGACATCGCACGATCTCGGTGGCCAGTTGACATCACCTCCACCTTCGAAGCGCTCGTGCAGATTTTTAATGAGGCGTGAGCCGTGTGGTACACAGAGCCGTCCTTTTAAAACCACATGTCGTTGGTGTCCATATCATCGAATTCAGGACAAAAAAAGTCGGTAAACATCGACCTTTAGCGCCTGGCCTGGCCAGCGTGGTTCTCAAAGAAATATGGGCCGATAAAGCCACCATCCCAAAATCATTACAGCATTGGACCATTCACGCGTCCCAAATTCAACAATTATTTTTTTTTTGACTTACCTACCCATTCCAGAAATCAATATGGCAGCTTTCAACTGTCAAACTTTGGAAGTCTCTATTGATGGAAGACCCTTTACAAAGACAGTGAGAGAGTACAAAAACACTATTCTTCGGAAATTTAATTTTTGTTTGCGATAACGATTTTTTTAGCCGTTGGGAATAAACCCGTTATCGCGTTTACGTAAACAGTAAAAAATAACAACAGAGAGGTTCGCGCGTCTTGATCTTTGCCGGAAATTTGACGTATTCTGTATTATTATGAGTTTCGTCTGAACAATATTCCACCCGAAGAATTTACATTTCATTTTTTGCTTATTATGAGTTCCGGGCGAAAAATGTTTGATGTTCGAAAAAAATGCCTCTTATTGGCAGCACTGTTTCGTGCGGAATATACTGCTATTTACAACATTTATTTTCTATTCCTTTTTTAGAAGCAAAAATTGAAAATTTAAGTTAGTTTTCGCGCGAAATTCGCAATAGGTTTTAAATTTTCGGGCGGACAGCATTTCGCCAGGTGAAATGTTTTCCGGGCGAAACCCACAATAAGGCTGATTATAATTACATACATATACTTCACTACTCAGCAGCATTGGCGTTTCCTTTATTCTTTCCTAAAGACCTCCACCCTCCACGTCGTGCAACTACTCCTCCTTTCTTGTGATGTCCTTCATTTTTCGTTTTCCCCTCAAAACTACTTATGTCCGTACGTTTCCGACTAAAAACTGGCCCGCCAAGATGTGATCATTTTCCAAAATTTTGTTTGTTCCTTCTCAAACCTCACTCATTACAGCATTGGACCATTCACCCGCAATGGGGATCATTAACAGTGTTTTTGAGCGATACTCACAGCTTTTTTTGACATCGCACACGACCGTTAATGAAAACCAATGCATGCTCTCTCATTGGCCGCGTTCCTCTGCCCGCTGTTCATCTAGCACAAAATATCCCAGATGAAGAACGCTCGCACAGCGGCAGCGGCAAATTTTGCAAACGTTTGAACAATTTGCCTTTGACTGGTTGTTTTTTCTCTCTCTCTCTTTCAATGCAGCGCGTAGTTTTGCGCTAGATTGAGAAATTTCCCTGAAAGGGATATTTCACAAAAAGTGCTAGATGTCTAGCGCCTATGGTGATATGTCAATTTTTTTTATATGCCTGACGTTTCGATGGACAATCTCAGAACAATTTTTGCTATATCTCGTTGATTGTGGACAGTGATGGCAAATTGCCTTAGAACTTTAAAAACCGAGAATTTCCACAACAAAACTAGTAAAAAGTTGAAAAAGGTTGATGGAGGCCCCAGCTTATGGTGACGGCGGACTGTATTTATTGTTCGCCCTTTAAAAGTGCAGCTGGATAATTTCGAAGATTTCATCGCAGATTTAGCCATTTCCATACAACATAATATCAGTGGATCGGCTAGGCTCTCGGCCATTGATTTCGACTTTATGTTGTGTTTGTGTTCGAGTTCAGTGTATGATATCGATCGGTCTTGCGTTCATTCGAATAGGTACTTATTATTCATGTAACGTGTCGTGGATCTCTGAAGCCGATTTTTCGAAACGTGCTTTCGTCGAGGTGTCTGCATAAGAGAACGTTCTCCCCCACTCATAGTTGCGAGGCTCCCACCCGTGACCCGTGCATATGGGTTCGACCTGATTTTATCACTTTATTCAGACGCATGACTAGCGACAGCGCTTAATTGGAACCAATTCAGGAACAATCAATTGGCCCCCTGTCCCTCGAAAATGACGACAAAGACCGTACCTACGGGTAAAAAAAGAAAAACCAGGTGGATTGAAGAGGTGGAATGGAAGTGTGCTTGTGTTTTGGAGTAGTTTATAACGCATTCTTGTTGCACAGCTTATGAATGAGTCTCTATATTTCGCAGTGCGACCGAAAAGGGTCAAGGTTGAACTGCTGAGGTGGAGAAATGCAGCTGGCAATTTCAATTGAGCACTGTTTGTTGAAATAACGATAGAACAGTGAGAGACACGCAACATTTAACGGTGTTCAACCGTATTTAAAGACTTCCCAATTATCGTATCTCCGATCCAATAAGTGCAATGTGAGATTTTGGCACATCAGACCAGATATGAGAGTTGTACTCAAGTTTTGGGCGAATATTGCGACCAGATCAGAAGGGGTTAAAGGTAAACTATGTCCTAGACACTTCGCAGAGTTTTTGTCGAATTTGTATATATGGACATTCCAACGAAGGTCGTTATCAACACACATACCGAGAATGGATAGTCCTTCGGTTTCGGTAATGCAAGTGCCATTCAAGGCATTCATATCAACATTTTAAAAGAAGATCCAATGATAAATCACGACAAACACTTTCGAGAAGTCCAGCAACGTTAAAAATGTATGCCACTATGATATCTGCCACGAATAAGGGCAGCTTTGCAACTTCTCTTGGGCAGAAATCACTAGGTAACTCCTTTTGCACCTTCTTGAAAATTAAAAGGCACTTATTCATTTTAACACAACCATCTAACTATTTATTGCATCTAAAAATAAATTACAAATGCCAATTCTCACACTGCCATTTGCATAACCAATCGAAAATTCTCTAATCACTTTTCAGTGCGCACAATCATTCCATTCGCGCTCAGGCAAATTGATATCCGGCAATTGTTGATGCACCCGGATTCAACAGACCCAATCGCTGTTTCTGTTTCCTCTGCTCTGTCATGTGATCCTTCAGTTCTCGCAATTGCTGTGATAAATTCGTAACCAATATCTGTGTTTCCTCCAGGTTCACCTGCAAGCTTCTCAGCTCAATTTGATCGCCATCCGAGTCAACCGCTGCCAGCGACATAGCTCGCAGTCGGGGAAACCAATCCAATATGCCAGCCTTGACCATGGCATAGACATAGCTCTCGGGTCCGGTGAATTCCGTTGGATCCTTCACCTTAACCAAAACAATAAAGTACAAATAGTGCCACATGTTGTGTTCGCTCTTGATATGCTCCTCAAAGCTGACGGTTTTGTTATCAAATGCCGATCGATTGAGTCCGCAAATGAAACAGGTATTCTTCAAAATCAGCTCCTTCTGTTGCTTCTCCGATCTGAGATCGGCAAACGTGTCGATAATCACACCAAAGATTAAGTTAAGTACAATAATGATCACAATGAAGAAGAAGAGCAGGTCATATATGACACGCGCTGCAAACAGTCCTTCCTGTTGGGTCACAGAGATGGTTAGTTAATTGGTCATGTTCTATGAGGGATTATTACTCACCTTACTGGACGGAGCTCGGAGAATATCACCAATGCCGCCCCCGTTGCGCAGTCCCTGGTTGAGCGTGGTCACAATACACATGACCAACGAATCACAGGCTCGTTCCTTTTGTTCCCCGTCACCAGCTTCGCTGCGTATCTTCGCCACTTTCTCGGCAGATATGCATACACTTGGATCGTTCTCAATAGGCTGATCAGTCAGGTGATTCATCAGAGGATCGCTTTCTTCTGCAAAGCATGTGATTAAGAAAAAGTTAACCATCAAATCAAATCCTACCGAAAGGTAAATCCGGATCCACAGGTACTAAGAAGTCGTCTTTAAAGAATATATAGCCTATAATCGAGAAAAGGTATACAAGAATAAGGGCCAGCACAGCCGTTAGAACTATAGATCGACCATTTCGTGTCACCGATCGAATAACATTGACTAAAGTCTCCTCGCGATAAACAACGTCGAATAACTGCAAAGAGAATGGTTTTCATATATAACCGTCCAAAGGTCCTGCCACACCTACCAATAGCGAATAGAAAAATGGATGAAATAGAAGGCCACAAAAGACAAAGCATATGTATCCAATGTGATAGAGCAGCTGAAAGTCTGTGATTATTTTGAAGAAATTCTTCTCAAGCGTTCCTTGATTGCCCATTATACTGATTATGTGTACACCCTTTAGCGCCACCTGCAAGTGAATGGTAATGTGAGAGGATTTCTCTTTGAAATAATGGTGGGCTAAACTCACCGTGACTGATCCCAACAGCCATAGGGTTGGTTCCGGTCCTATGAGAAATATAAACCGCAATATCATCGAACCGATTAGAGTTCTTATCCCAGATTCACGAGGCAACATGATGACAATCACCAGCGAAAATAGCATTATTGCCCAAAACAGCCACGAAACGTGTGGAAGGAGTTCTAAACATTGAATATGCATTTAGTTAATGGGGACCGTATACGACTTGCTTATACTTACCGGGCACAGTGTTATCGAATGGATAGAAGAACGCCACAATCATATTTATCACAACAACGCAGTTGAAGAGTATACTACTCCATAAGGACATGTAACTGCTGACCCAAAATAGCGCTGGTTGTCCTGGAAGTAAACATGAAATGCAAAATTTAAATAAGTTGTTCAAATCGCACGCAATAACTTTTAAATGTATAATTTGGGAAGCTGTTGATTACTAAAGGGAGTGTTCATGCGAGCTATTTCGCACACCAAGCCGGCAAGTCTACCGAAACTGCCATACACAGTCTCACGACGACGATTGAAAAGGCTCTGGCAGCAAAGGAAACGGCGCTCTGTGCCTTCATAGACATCCCTAAAATGGGTTCTAAACATGTTAGAAAGCAGAATAATTAATCTGGAGTATGGAGGCTCACAAAAGACTGTAAAGGCGACTAGGGGCTGTCCTCAAGGAGGAGTACTTTCTCCTCTACTGTGGACTTAAGTTATAGATGAACTCCTAGACCACCTCACACAATCGGGGTACATAATACAAGGTTACTCAGATGATGTAGTAATCATTGTAAGGGTAAAAAAGTAATCAGGAGAGGTAAAATATCTGGGGGTGACCCTACACAAGACTTCTACTTGCAATTCACACCTTGATCAAGTCACCAAGAAGGCAACGAAGGCAATTTATATGTGCCGCAGTCTAAAAAAGGTCTTAAAACCAAAAATGATCTGCTGGTCATACTACACGATCATCAAACCAATGATCACCTATGCAGCAATATTATGGTGGCCAAAAACCGAACAAATAACGAACCAACAAAAACTTAACTTAAAGATATATCGCTTAGCATGCGTTGGTATAACGGGGGCAATGTCCAACTGCAGCCATAGGGACAATGCTCAGCCTTCTGCCTTTACATATTTCTTTAAAGAAGGATGCTGGTCTCAGTGCCCTTAGGCTCCCGGATATATCAAATCTTGAAGCAGGAACCTCACAGGACGCACCTTCGGGTACTACAAATGCTTCAAGATGCTCCTGCGATCAAGGTATCAGGCACCACGCTTAAAAGGCTTCGCTGTCATATCTGACAGGAGTACCTGGAGAACCAGTCAATTCGTAATACCAACAGGATCACAAATCTGGTACACCGACGGTTCAAAGTTGGAAGATGATGCCAACGGGGCTGGGGTCTATGGGCCTAGGTTACAAAGAGCTATAGCACTGGGAAAATTTCCAGACATCTTTCAAACGGAGGTATACGTCATAGAGATATGTGTCCGAGAATGCTTACGAAGACGCACGAAAGGTGCCCACATTTACATCCTCTCAGGCAGATCTCAAAGCCCTGAGATCGTATTCGATCGGGTCAAAGCTGGTCTGGGACTGTTTCAATCTCCTCGAAGATCTGGCCAAGGACAACATAGTCACCGTACCTTGGAAACCAGGTCATGAGGGATTTAAGGGCAATGAACGAGCAGATTGTCTGGCGAGAAGAGCCGCGTCACGCCTGCTCGCTGGCCCTGAGCCCTACTTCGGGTTACCTTTAAGTTACGTACACTCAAAGTTTAGGTAATGGGAAGATGATCACCTTGCCGAACACTGGACGGAACCCAAAGTACAGAGGCAGGCAAAAAGATTCATGAGCCCAGCTCGTAGTAAAACAAAAAAGTTACTTGAGCTAAGCAAAGAAGATCTAAGGATCCAAACGGATTATCTTACTGGTCACTGGCCACTAACATACCATGGGACTTTCCAACGATGACTCCTGTCGACTCTGCAGAGAAGAGGGCAGAGCGATCCATATGCAAGGGGCGTTTTTAAGTCCTGCAGATATAGGAAACTTGTAACCAAAAAGGATACTGAGGTGTATAAAGAGCCTCAACAGCTCCCTAGGTTAAATAATAGAGGCCTACACAATAGATCTCTTCTGGTCGCAATGTACAGGGCCTATTACATACAATACAATACAAAGGATTCCACAACTGCATCCGACCAGTCCGAAGTCAAAGATGGAACCATGACAAAACAATTAATATTGATTCCACTTTCTACTCTTACCCTGTCCGCATGACATAATTTTAAACCGCAAACGTTTATTTTTTAGGTTGATGGGGGTTGTGAGATCGTCACAGTACACCAGGCATCATTTCGGACCAATCGCCATTCCCAGGGAACCATTACGGCTAAAAGACCTAAACCAATTCAACCAAGCATTCGATTTCCATACAGAATTCTGCTTTTTAATTCGAAAATATGTCGCCTACAGATTCTAAAATAATCACCAACCTTTTCGCTGATTTCTTTATCTAGGCGTTTGCCTGACCCTTATAACTTCAGTTATATGAACGGCTGCGCTCAAACCTTTTTTACAAAAATAAACCTTCTCAAGAACGACTATTTTTCCGGTCCAGATGGTCTCCCTGCCATTGTGTTAAAAAAATGTTGAAAGAAACTAGCGCTGTCCCGTTCTGCTCTTTTCCAGCTTTAAATTGCAAAAGGTATTTTTGCTAGGCTGTGGAAGGACTCATTTATTATTCCCATCCACAAAAAGCGATGTGATATTTCTAATTATAGACCCATCTCTAAGCTCTTTTGCATACCAAAGATCTCTAAGAACATCGTTACGATAAAATGTTCTTTCATTGGAAATCAATTCTTGCCTCTAAGCAACATGGGTTTTCACAGGTAGGTCTACAACCACAATCCTTACGGATTTTGTTTCAAACACATTATGTGCCATAGAAGGAAAATGGTAAGGAAGTGGATGTTGTGGCTACCAATTTCAGCAAAGCGTTCCACAAAATCATCCTTTTCAAACTGCAAGCAGTTAAGTCTTATTTAGAAGATTGCAAATATAATCTCCTCTTTAGATTCTTCGGCTCTAAACCAGTCATAGCGTTCTCTAATGTACCCCAGGGCAGTCATCTTGGACCTTTGATCTTTAATTTGACAATTATTGAGATTTACACAGATGATATGAGATTCTCTAAACATATATCTTATACTGCTGACTCTCTCTCTCTCTACAAACTGACCCTAACCACTTCTACACTTGGTGTCAAAACACGCGTTTAGAGCTTAACTTGAAAAAATTCCCAAGCTATCTCTTTCTCTTGCAAATGTCATCCCCTGCCTCAAAGATCTTATTACATTAACAACGAGTCAGACTTCACTGTTTCACAATTTCGTGATCTGGCCATTATTTGTGACACTCATTTAACATTCGTCCTTATATCGACAACATTATTAGCAGAACTAACTCTGCACTCCGACTTCTCTAACCCCTATTATTTTTTAGACCACTTCTTGAATACGCCAGCCAGGTCTGGTCACCTTAGTACATATTCTAAAAATCGAAGCCGTCCAGCGTAGATTCATTCGTTTTGCTTTACGTGTGTTAGATTGGAAAGACCCTCACAATTTACCTTCCTATGAGAATCGCTTAAAGCTAATCAATTTACAAACTCTTATAACTCTTCGCGATATCGCTGATATAGTTTTTGTTAATCAGTTTCTATCTGGGAATATAAATCGCCCTCATCTGCTGCATCAAATCTCTTTGAACACTAATCGTCGCCGTTTAAGAGTGCAGTTATAGCGACACAAAACCACTTAAACTTAATGGTTGAACTCAATCTTGGTCTTAAAAGGTTGCTTAGGAATTGTAAAGTTAGATTGTCAAAAAAAAAAATTATGTAAATTATTTTAAATTTTGCTAGAAAAAGAATTCATTTTTTTTTCCGAACGAAAAAAAATTTGCGTACAGAAAAATCAATAAATGTTTTTTTTTTCGAAAATGTAAAGATAATTTGCTTATTTTTTTTTTGATAAACTAACTTTATAATTCATAAGCAACATTTTAAGACTAAAGCTAGTATTAGACGATATGATGAATCAGCATACGTATGATCAAAAATGTGTCCCAATCACAACATATCGTATAATATCGAAATTTCTGTCATCATACGTATGCTAAAAGTTGTTTGTTGGCAAATTTGTTGGCTAGTCAGCATATGTATGTTGGCGACCTGAAGATATCGTGTAATACCCCTTTTGGGACCGTTTGCTAACATTCGGACAAATTTTTGGCGTATGCTGACTCGTATGATGTATGCTCATGAGCATACGCCACATTTTTCAGCAAACGGCTTTTGATATTTTTGAAGTTTCGATAAATTGTGTACGTGTTTTTTTTTTGTGATTTTGTTGTCCTGATTGCTTGTTAAAAACAAAACGGCTGAGTTGTTTAGTTCGCAGCCATCGGCAACAAGAGTGTACGGAACGGGAAATTCTTGACCGGGCTGCGGCTCTGGTGGTGGTAAGCATAAGTGATTGGTATCAATCGCTTGTGCAAAGTTGCAGCGATTGAAGACACCACCATCAGAAAATCGTCCGTTGCGACCGACGTCGACGTATAGCAATTTGTACTCCGCGTCTGCGATGCCCATTAACAAGATACTATGTGTCCATTTTCCCAGAATCGCAGAAAATCGATAAATACAATACAAATACGCGCGTATACTAAAATCGCGATCTGTCAATTTTTCAGCATATAATCATACGGGTCTTCAAATTTTTCAGCATACCGAATTCAACATACCGTGTAATAGGGCTTCATACGCCAGACGAACATACGCGTGTTTGCTGAGAATTTTTAGCAAATGATTGTCAGCATACGTATGTTCATTAAAAATATCGTTTAATACTAGATTAAATTCAAGCATTAACTTAAAGTGGTCCAAAAAAGCTAAAGAAAAATTTTTCGGTTGCATTTTTCGTGTCGCTATAACTGGCCCCTAAGCAAGGCTTTTGATCGAGTGGACCATAAAATGTAACTTTTTAAGCTTACCAAATTGGGATTTGCAATTTTCTTTTTAAAATGGAAAGAAGAAACTTCCTTACTGATAGATTTCAAAATGTTAAGTTTCGTAACAATATTTAAAAAAAATATATCGGTTACTTCTGGTGTTCCCCAAGGAAGGCATATTGGACCTCTACTTTTTATTCTGTTTGTGAATGACATTGTCAAATTTATTCCTGAATGTTCTTTGCTAATGTTTGCGGATGATTTTAAGATATATTTACCGGGAAATGAATACCATTCATTTCACCTTCTAAATTCATATCTTCAAAAATTTTATCTGTGGTGCACTAAAAACTACCTCTCTTTAAACGTTTCTAAGTGTTCAGTCATAACATTTTCTCGCTGTTAATCACCTGGCATGTATGCGTTTACTTTTGATGGCGTTGTCATTCCTCGTGTTTACGTAATCAAAAACTTGGGTGTGTTTTTAGAATCTAAGCTATCATTTAATTTCCATGTTGAGTCTATCACAAACAATGCAAATAGAACATGGGGAATGTAAAAAACTTGTAAATTTTTTTAAAGTTTATGTTTTTTAAACTTTGTATGTAGCTTTTGTGAGATCTATATTAGAATATGCTTCTATTGTTTGGTATCCGTACTATAGATTTCATATTAAAAGAATTAAATCAATTCAAAAAAGATTCCTAAGGTTCGCTCTTAGAGGACTCCCTTGGCTTGACTTAAGCAACTTACCACCTTACCAGGCTAAAATTGATAAGCTTGGAGTCATAATAGGCGCAAAGAACTGTGCCAAGAGTTGTCTTTGTTCATAGGATCATGTCAATTTCTCCATAAAAGAAAACTTCTTGATTATGTTCAGTCATAATTTGTTTGCTCTACGTTTTCTTTGTATTATCCTAATTAATTGGAAATGTATGACCTTATGTCTATGAAAGATTTTGTTTTTTGGTGCCAAGAAATAAATAAATAAAATAAACCAAACCTTTACTGAACTTACCCCGCAACTTCTTCTGCCACTTCATCTCGTTGAACATCTCTTCGGCACGATCGAAGAAGTCAGCCACCTTCGAGCCCTGGTCATCTCTTTCGGCTGTATTTAAAATCTTAATTTTCGTATCAGTCGTTAGGTACTCGCAAATCTCTGGAATGGGGAATACGATCTGCTCCAATGTCCTATCGTTGCGAACAATCTAAAATGCAAACAGATTATTAACAAATCCCACCAGAAAAATTCCACTGACTCACCTCAATCTGAGCTGTGTGTGTTGCGTAATACATCAACGCCTGACTCATCTTCGAGTCGAAATTCAGCGTTTCCTCCGACGTCTTCAACAGTCCGGCCAACTCCTTGTTGTGCTGCGCCAATTGATGGCACAAAATGTAAATATTATGACCAACCTCTCGCGGTGATACCGTCACATCGTCATCTTCCGGATCGGCTTCATCGTGCTCACTCTCGTCGACCATTTCCTCCTGGTGGTAGGCCTTGCAGGCCACCTCGACCAACTGCTTTGGGTTCATGTTGTACAGTATCCTCTCGGCGTTCTCGCTATCACCGCGAGATTCCATAATGGCCAAGAGCAGCTTTGATGCATTATTCTTCAGTTCTAGAACCAAATCCATTCGATTCTCCCCCAATGGATTGATGTTGTTCATTATCAGGGCCGTGATGATGTCCAGTCCGTTGGATTCATGCGTTGCAATGCAATTCTGATTCTCGTGGCACGGACCCTGACAGTACTCGGTTAGGGTCTCGAGCGTCTGGTTGATCAGCGCCACATTGTTCTCGTTGATGTACAGACCGAGCAGTCCCAGTCCACCTGTTGTGGAGCCACAAATGCAGTCCAAGAACATCAAAGTCTCCGACACGAGATTGTAGTTTGTCTTCTGATTTTGGTTGCGCAGCAGATTCTGCAAATCTGGATTGTGATTCTCGCAGAGCAGCTGGAGGAATCTCAGAATCGGTTGCATGACGAGAACTTTGTTCGACAGCTTGTTGCGATCGTCTTTGTCCTTGTGCTTTTCCAATTTCTCTGCCAAGATGTCCTCTAGCGGGCTGGAAATGTTCAGGGCGGAAGTGTCATCACCGGGTGAGATGTTTCGCGCATGACTGTACGACCGGGCAGTCGCAAGTCCAGCGTTGTGCAGTTCTTTCTTCAGTTCTTCGGTGATGACAACTCCGTTGGACTTGACTCCGTGTTTGCGGGAGATTTTCTCCAGCTCCAGGCTCATGTCGTGCGGTTTGGTTTCGTGGGCCTTAGCCGCGATGTCTGACGTATTCACAGTCACCGTGGACTTGATCTCCTGCTGAGAGTCTTTCATTTTCTCAAAGAAAACTTTAAAGAAAGCCTGGTTCAGGTCTCCGCTGAGGAATTTGGTGAACATACCCTTCTGGATGATCGGATTGCCTCCCTCGAGAAGAGCTATTCCCAGTTCTACGGCCTCGACGAAAATGGACGGCGAGTGCACAGATTTGATGACCAATTCGACAACCAAATCGGATGCTCCCTCGCGGTCTAGATGGTTCTGGACTTCATGGAGGGTCTTTCCCGCACGGATGAGGTACTTGGCACCTGGTCCGTGCGTAACGACGTGCGGTCTACGACTGTCGCCCCCTTCGATGGCCTTTTGGGAGAAGCCTTTACCAAAGTACCGAATGAGAAGAGAGATCCGCAGCGCATCTCCTTTCTCGCCGTAGTTCACGTCGAAGGCCATCATTTCCCGGAGAGTCCGTAGAACCTTAACACACAACTTCTCCTCCTTCTCCTCTAAGAGCTTCTCCGTGTGTTTGATGAGCTTTCGAATAAACCCACCACTCTCGCACTTCTTACGCGACTCGGTGCCCTTCGGGAACAACAACTCGGAACGATACAAAATGTCGACCAGGAGCGACAGCTCTGCCTCAACAAGCGGCTTCAGTTGGTCCTCCAACAGCGATACAATATCCTGCAAGCCTTCTATGATACTGCGATCCAATCGCATACAATTCGAGTAGTAAGCACTGTCATACTTGGGCTGCTTCGACGCCAGAAGCCACTTTGTGGTCTGTCGCGTCAGCAGCGCCGTCTTACTCGACATCGACACGACTTTCTGCTCCAAGTCCAATGGAATTGCGATGCTGCGCGTCTTTGCGGACTCCGAAAGTGTCCGTATACAGTTCTCCACATTGAAACGCTCCGCCAGCGATAGCCACTTACATTGCGACAGTTTGTACGTCGCCTGCAGCAACTGAACAAATATCATCTGTCGTGTCTGCACAATCGTACTCTGATCGGAGAAAGGACTACTAAAGAATGTACCCAAAATGGTCATAACGCCCGTCAACACATAGTTGATCAGAGTTTTGTTATGTTCCACAGACTGTATCGCAATCAACTGGTTGATGTCGGCAAGGAATGACTTCTCAAACAAGTTCCACATGTGTCCCGATGAATAGATCTCTTTCATTTCGACCTCAGTGTCGATGTAGCAGTGGTTAAGAAAGTCCACATATGATTCCTTCACCTCGGGTATGCAATCCGGGTGACAAATAATCGTCACAATGTCATCGAGCGACAACAAATTGTTGCACTTGATCTCGGTGTAGACATTCTTCCCCATCGTACAGCAGGCAAGTAGCTTCACAAGTTCCACGTGATACTTGAGCGGATTGTCATCGGTAAGCGGTTGATCCTTGTCGGTTTTTCGCATCATTGTTACAAATTGATTGAATGAGGTTTTGTCGCTGTAGAAGACTAGGACGTCTTCGCCTGCATTTATGAGCTCCTGCATTACCATGTCTTGGCACTTGCGTATAAATTGATTCTCTGCCTTGACGATAGTCTGTAGGAATTGCAAGTAGACAACGTGTCGGCCGTGAATTTCAATGCAGTGCACAAAATGCTGGACGACTTTGTCAGTTACTTCATTGCACAGCGAGAGGTTGTCCTTGAAGATAGCACAAACGGTCTTCGCTTCGAGGATCTAAAATGGAAAACTTACGATTAGTTTTGTCTACAATGGAAAATGGGAAAATGGGTCCAAATGGGTAGACCAATAGGTTGAAATGAGTTCAATCGGGTTTAGTTGTGGTTAGAGGTATTGTTACAGGTCGAGTGCTATACTAGGTATGAATTTAGAGCCTGCGGGTGGGCTTTTTGTGCATATGGGTGTCTGTTTACTAGCACACTTGACAAAAGAGACGACTACTTGCTTCGGATCAACCGGCAGCTGACTTAACGAACGAAGAATTAGAATTCATTTATTTAAAATTTATAACAAAAACATTATTACAAAGTATGAATTTAAGAGCTATGGCTAAGCCGTCAGCCTGGTTAGCAAAATTTATAAGTGTAAAATGTATAACAAACAAATTTGTACATTGTTTGCGATCATCATAGCGACATTTCATCTCTCGAACCTGACCGCGAGGTGGCTGGTGACATTTTGCACAGAGTTCACACGACAACTTCGAATTTCGATCTTAAAATTATTGACGACATGTGCAACGAAGCGTTAGTTCTAATCGAAGACATGTGCATTCAGCAGTCTGCTGTCGAAATTGCAAGTGAAATCGTTCGATGCACGATGTATTCAATCGCAAATTGCAACGGGAGGAAGACTGTGATCGGGATGAGCTGGCCGAAAGAGTCCAAACAAATGTGCCGCTGTTGAATGCCGAGCAGAAGAACGTGTACGATTCGGTAATGAGGGTTGTTGAAGATGAAATGGGAGGCATTTACTTTCTCGCTGCTCAAGGTGGGACAGGCAAGACATTTGTCATTTTGTTGATTCTGGCAACAATTCGATCAAGATCTCAAATTGCTTTGGCTGTTGCATTCTCTGGCATTGCTGCCACACTCTTGAATCTTCTCACGGTTGACAAGCCAACGTGCAGAATGACCAAGAATACAGCGACAGCGAAATTTATGCGAGAATGCAAAATTACCATTTGGGAAGAATGCACGATGGCGCATAAACGAGCTTTGGAGGCCGTTGACCGAACCAATTGGTTGGTGGGGCTATGATATTGCTCTCCGGGGATTTTCGTCATAAGCTTCCCGTCATCCCGATATCTATTGATGCCGATTAACTCAATGCATGCCTGAAATCGTCTTTTTTGTGGAGGCATATCAAGAAGTTGAAATTGACCACGAACAGAAGAGTCGCATTGCAGAACGACCAATCGGCTGCTAAATTCTCGAGACCACTGCTGGCACTTGGCCAAATTCCTGTTGATGTTTCGACTGCATTGATATCGTTCCCTGATGGGATCGATTATTATTAAGTTGCGGAATCTAAATCATCCGAAATTGTGCAACGGTACGTGGTTGTCCGTCATGAAACTGATGAACAATTTGATTCAAGCGACGGTCATTAAGGATAAATTCAAAGGAGAGGAAGTCCTTATCTATCCCACGAATTCCGATTATTGAAACTGATATTCCATAACAGTTCAAGCGGATTCAGTTTCCTGTTCGATTGACTTTTGCGATGACAATCAATAAATCTCAAGGCCAATCGTTGGAAGTCTGTGGGATTAATCTGTTTTTCGCATGGTCAACTGTACGTTGCCTGTTCGCGTGTTGGCAAAACTGTCTTCATTGTTTGTTTTTGCCCCGGAAAACAAATCGAAAAACATTGTTTATCATATCGCTCTTTAATGACTTCGATTCAATTCAAATAAATTACATTGGAAATTTAACTATCTGTGTTTTATAATCACTCTGAATTTTATCTGAAGGCGTTAAATTGGAACGAGACGAAGTTTGCCGGGCCCGCCAGTATTTGTATAAAAAATAGAAGTATTTTCAATTACAAAGTCAGAAAAGATATTAAAAGCAGTCTATATTTGTAAAATGTTTAAAAAAACTGCTTAGAATTTTCCATTTACATTCGTTTAATGACTGTAAGGTTTCGAGCATTGTTAATATCTGTTTTCCAAAGAAAGCTATCCTTTGCGGTTTGAATATTGGGCATTATACTTATGATATGAAAGCAGTTTTCTTTCGAGTGTAGGTTGCAAAGTGTGCAGCATTGGTCAAACTTGCCATTATAAGGGTTACCCATGTAACGAAAGGACTTCACATCTTGCTTTGAATATCAGAAATATTTCATTATAGCTTAGGGAGTCATAAAAATAGTTTCTTTGGTTGAGATCATACTTAAGTTGACTGTATAATATCCTGCTTTCGGACTCTCGAGCTTTAGTTATGAACGCATTTCAGGTGTTATTTTCGTTCGCTTGGATAATAGCTGTATATAGCTGATTTTTCAAATTATTAGGATTGTTCAAATCCACTCATAAGGTTTCTTCATTAGCATTATTAATGTCTGAATTCCTTAACTCATACAAAAATAGTTTCTTTGTAATTCTTGGGTCATCATATTGACTACATTATCTTGATTATGAAGTCCGCCTGTGCCTTAAGTGTGTCCGTTATTAGTTTTTTTAGTCCTATTTCTAGGTATATGGCGTAGCTGGGTGGAAGATTGAGCAGCTTTTTAATGAAGTTCCTTTGGAACGTTTCAATTTCTTCGTACTCATAAGCCCCCCCCCCCCCCCCAACAGAAAGTTGATTTAACAACTACGTTAAAAATTTTATATTTGGCAGAAAGAGCGACTCTCTTGTTGAAAACACATTTTTTCCATGAAAGATTAAGTTGACTTTGAGAGCTTTTTGCCTTTTCTGCAAGGTGTTTACTGAAATTAAGTGTTGGATTTAGAATAACTCCCAAATATTTTACGTCCATAAATGTTTCAAGGGGATGTAGTTCCATTGTCTTTCTTGGTGTATTCTCGGAGATCGTGCAAAAACCATAATTTTTGACTTATCTGTATTGATTGTGAGTCCCCATCTCTTACAAACGATTGATCATCAGTTGAATTTGTTCCGGAGATTCAGAAAGTATGACGAGATCATCTGCATATAACAACACGTTGATTGTGGTACTAGCAATTCTTACTCCTCCTGGAAGGTCATCTATTACGTCGTTTATAAACAAGGAAAACAATAATGCACTGACTATACTCTGTCCAACAAAAATTGTCAGTACAGGCCTTATGGAGGAGCTTTTTTTCTACCAATGGTGCCTGTAGATACTCTGACGGCACTCAAATACAAGAATTGCCACTGAAATAAAAACCAAACCACTGTCATTCCAAAGAATTGTTGTTGTCATTTTCCTAAAATTTCGCATACAACCCACCACAACCAGTCTGCCACACAACTACGGGCAAAATGAGCATGATCGCTGAAGTTCATCAGAAGAGTGTTACCATGTGTACAATGAAAGGATATCATCAAGGGTTTTTCTATGGATTTTGTCAAAGAACTTTCGGTTTTCGTGCTTTTGAGAACGAATTATTATGTGGGGTGTTGCCATTCGGTTTTTATTTGTTTGTATTTCTGAAGGATCAAATAATATTCAGTTAAAATATTTTTTTCAATGCTGTCTCTTACCAAAACAAACTAAAGTGATTAGGCCTACTGGGAATACCCTAGAAAAACCCTCACCGGAAAAGGAAAAAGATAAACGGAATTTATTTCGTTCAGCAATATTTTTATTTTAAATTGGAAGATGGTAACCCTAACAGTTTTTCTCTCTGAGCTATGGTGAATTTTCATACACACTACGGCAACCCTGTGAGAGCTTTAAAGAGGGACAGATTTATGTAAGTCATTGCAACCAGACTGAGAGACAAACATCCTATCTTTCCTGTACTGACAATTTTTGTTGGACAGAGTATAGACACGGATTGGGAGGCATACAAAGTTAGCCAAAGACTCTTCAAAAAGGAAGTCAGAAAGGCACAACGTAGCTCCTGGCGTAACTTCTGTGAGAACATAAGTAACACTAATGAGAGCTCAAGACTAAAAGAATCAAAGCGCTTTTGCGACTCAACAAATCTAGTATCTCGCAAGTCGCTAATGTCATTACCTTGCATTGTAAAGAGCTTTCCAATAAGAGGTGTTATTTTGAATAGCCCGCTATTTCGGTAGCTGTCACTTTTGAAGCTGTTAAACTACGCCATTACTAAAAATGGAACGATACAGGCTTCAACAACGCATTGAAATTATAAAAATTCACTACAAAAATGGTGAAAATTTTGCAGTTACAGTTCGCAAGACTAAAGCATTTTTGGGTCTCGTGAGGCACCTTGCGGTCCGCAATACAGAAATTGGTGGAAAAATTCGAGCTGTTGGGACAAGTTAGTGATGTGAAGAATAAAACCCGTGCACGTCGCTCAAAAACAACTGAGAATATTGCTGCTGTAGCCCAAAGTGTTGAAGAAAACTCAGGTTTGTCCATTCCTCGCCGTTCTTTGGAATTGGGCATGATTAATGATTTTTTGTGGCCGGAGTTGGATGGTATTGATCTGAACGTTTACTCACAACAAGACGGCGCTATGTGCCACACAAGCAACGAAACCATTGATATTTTACGGGAAAAGTTTCCGGACCGTGTTATCTCTCGAAGAGGTGTTCACAATTGGCCACCGAGATCTTGTGATTTAACACCCTGCGACTTCTTCCTTTGGGGCCAAGTGAAAGATAAGGTCTACGCCAATAGCCCAGTGTCGATTCAAGACCTCAAAGATGGAATTCGAGAGTCTATCGAGGACATAGGGCAGCCACTTTGCGATTTTGATATGGAAAATTTCATGAAAAGGATATGGTCCTGTAAGCGTGGTCGTGGTGGCCATTTGGCTGATGTTGTTTTTCATTATTAACGGCTTACCTTCCTCTTTATTATGAAATAAATATCCGATCATTTATCTCAAAAAATGACATTTTTCTTTGAATATCAAAATAACACCTCTTATTGGAAAACCCTTTATTCTGTGTAGACACGCGCGTAGACTCGGACTGCCATACAATGACTTTTGCAGAAGCTGCATAGATGAGGAGGAAGATGAGTCTGTCACCCACCTCCTCTGCAGCTGCCCGCCTTATCCAGTTTAAGGAGGGCTTACTTCGGTAACTACTTCCTCAATGATCTAAGTGATCTAAGCTTCATCAGCGCTGCTAATATTCTTAGCTCTATCAATGGTAGCAAATGGTTTACATGAGTAACCGGTTAAGGAACCCCCAACACCTGTGGTATGCACAATGGGCCGACTTACGGCCTAAGTGTTTCTCTCACCGAGAGCCATTTTCATATAACATAAGACTACAGCTAAAACCAGCTTTTACAGAGGAACCAGAAGACATGCTAGCTATGTCGAAGGGCTCCAGGCTCGCCGTTGAACCGCTCTTCAGCAGTTTGATCCAGAACGCGCGATTTGTTGTTGGGTGCTATCCTGACAGAAGAACCACGCTCTCTCATAGGACCACCCTCGTCGTTGGGCTGTTCCCTGTCACGCAAGCTTTAATCACTTTTGTCAAGTGCACATCACGATGAGGTCACATACAACTCAACAAAAATGCAACTAATGACTCCGGCCAGAGTCTTAAAAGACCGCATTCGAAGACTAGTGGGCAAAATAATAATATCAAACACTTTTTAGTTAGTAACAAGTTATTAGGGGCACCGACAAAAACAAAATTAAAACCCATCACACACACACACACACACAAAGTCTCACATTTGTTCGTATACAATTGCATTGTGATCCCACCACCTATGCTGTATAAAATTATATATTTGTATTATATAGAACCGTTCAAAGCCTGTCATCTACTCACTCCTGGATTGAGGAACAAATCCAAGTGGTTATGCAGCAAAACCTGATTCTGTTGGTTGCCCAGGCAAAAGTTCTGCAAGAATTCGTGTGCCAGACACATTAGTTCCTTCATGAGAACGTCGTCCTTTTCATCGTAGGGATTCTGCAGCAGATCCAAAACAACGGTATGAACGCTGACGTTCCGTAGAAGACGTTGTTCATGCTTACGGGGCTTTACATTCGAGCCTACAATTGGTGTGAAATGTTTAATTTTGTTCCAAAAATGTTTGCAAACCACTTACCACTTGTTACGCAGAACTTGTTCATTCGGATGAGGATGTCCTTAACTTTTTGATACTCCATTAGTTGATCCAAACTCAGCGATGCTCTATACTCCGAGCTCAAGTTCGCTTCCAGCGATTTGTCTATCGATCGATCGGCTGGAAAAGACGGAAATAGTCACAAAAATTACAGATATAGAACAATAAATCCAGCATTACCCGAAACAACCATGGAATTCTCCTCCATTGCTTTTGATTTGTACACCCATAACTCGGACTTCTCCACGCTCTGTCTTAGTATGTCCAAATCGGACTTGATCTGCTTGTATGATTCCACATCACTGTCGGACACAAGTAATTGCACCTAGACGAAGAAATTTATCATGAAACACACAAGGGTTTCAGCCAAGGACATCTCTTACCTGCCGGAAGGCATGCAAGACCTCTTGCCGCTGACTGAAATGCCTAAAAAGAAGATGCAGTGCTCCCGAAACCAACGGCGGATAGTCATGCATAATAAGATGCAGCAAAACCCTTAGGAAGGTACGTCCTCCCTGGCCATCCAGGTCCAAGTTGGCGGCATCGCCCTCGCTGCCGAATATTCCCTCGGCTTGAATTCCAATCGATTCCAGATCAATGTTCTTCTGACGAGCGTTTATCATCGTTTCGGTTGGTTGAACTTCGGTTTCATCGAACTCCCGCTTGAATATCGATAGCAGACAGCTGATGCGGTAGTCGAGACGAACGTCCAAAATGAATTGTAGAATCTCGATTATCTTCAGCTTGGTGTCCATGACAAGAGGGTACTCCTTCATTTGACTAACTGATTTGCGCTGCTGGATTGTTGGCGTGGCCATGGCAGAGCCAACTGGACCTAGTGCCAGCGATGTCATGACGGTGTTCATGTCGCCAATTGATCGAAGAACACCTCCCTCAGCTGTAAGAGATCATGCAGATTTAAATTAAAGTGACTTCCCTCGATTTAAATGGAGTTTTGGACGAGCACACTCAATAAAGTCTCAACCTTTCAAATATACCGTGCCAATCACAAAAAAGAAACTTACAGTCGACATCATTGCTGCTATAGCGAACGCCTCCTACCGAATTGTTGTCCGACACACAATCCAGGATGCACAGCAGGGTCTTAGTCAAGCGCAGTAGGTCGCTAAAACTGTAGAATCCAAAGTAAATCAAGTCCCGAGCAAGTTTAACAACCTGCAATCAGAAAAGGAAGTTGTAATCAAAGTCAGCCCACAGTCTTATAGATTCTAACCTCAAACGTAAGTTTATTCTGCTCCTGGTCTGTGAAAAGCCACGCCTTCACCGCAACATTACACAAATAGTTCTCTACGAAGACAATGGTTGTGTTAAACTTTGCCCTTACTGCTTCCTTATTGCAATCTGGGTGCTTTTTGTAATCGTAACTGAAAACATTTTGAAACTTGTCATTAATGGAAAGACAGTGATGACTTGTTTCAACTTACTCGTGGATGGACATCTTGGATGGAATTTCACTCCACAGCCTTGCGTATTTAACAGGCGTGACTGGCTCCTGCGGATCACGATCAACGTGTAAATGCAACATAAGTCTACAGAACGAAGCTCTCAGTTCGTAGGGAATGGTTTCGTCTGACATGCATCTGTCAAAGACAAAGAAATATTAAAGCACTCACAGATGAGGGTCCTTCTGAGGGACGCACCTTAAAATCAAATCGATATTCAATTGGGGGGAGAGATTATTTAATGCGAGATACTGCCTGTTTAGGCACATATTCGAGAACAAGTTCAATTGATGCCGGTAGTAGTTTAGAATATCACCCTCTTCAGTTCTTCCTTGGCATATGGAATCGGCCAACTCTGCCATTGATCTGGATTTCTGTACAAAAGTTTAACATAAGACACACAAGACTTATTTTCGATTGAACTCACCGGCTGTCCCTTCCATTGCAGATGTATCTCATAACTGGACGAAATTATCTCCTCTGAGCCACCATTGATTTCCACCAACAGATTATCATCGTCCTCATCTAGGGTCTCCAGGGGAATATCCTGATTTTGCTGCTTCTTCACCGGCGAGCGTTTGATATGTGTCTCTATGAGAATATCGGCGTTTTTCGAACTCAAAACGCTCTTACAAATCAACTCCTGCGTGACTGCGATCGCCTTGCGATTCGAGACACACAAGTCGGAGAGATAATCTAAAAACCGCGAGTCCCAGCAGAGCATGTTCTTGCGCACCAGCCCCACAAACGTCTCTATCTCCGAGGCGGTGATGTGCTTTTCGAGTAGCTTGCGATTGTTGTGCAACAATGCGGTGATTGTGTCCTCCGCGAGAATGTCATAGCCAATCTGCTTCTGCATCAGTCCAAAGTGTTTGGCTATGTATTCCTGGAAAGAGTTTCTTCAGTGAGTTAGGTTTTTTGCTGTGGCGATCACTGACTTACCTGATTCTTTCTGTAATCCTGTTGCGACAGTCTCAAGATGCGATAACACAGACGAAAGATGTTCTTGTATGGACTATTTTTGGGGTCACCAAGTTCGTCCAATCGGAGGAATGGTGGCTCACCATCCTTCTCTTGAAATGGCCCCTGGAGAATCTTAAACAATTGCTTGAGAATATATTGTTCACGGAGAAGTTTCTGACGGTCACGGATGGGGTTTTTAATTGTCAACTCGAGGGCTTTGGTCTTGTTTTGCTCGTTTTCCATGCCCGCGATGAAGTAGACAATATCCTGGAGAAGGGATACCAATGCTCGTCTTTCATTGATTGAGATGGTGCCGTTTTCCAGTTTAGACGTAACGTTGGCCAGCACTTTACACGCGTCATTGGCAAAGTCAAGATCACGCACCTCGACGGGCGAGACTGGGATCAGTGCAAAGGCTTCCTTATCCTCTTTGATGGCTGAGCAGCAAACCTGCGAAGGAATTAAAATTTGCATTTGAGTGAGTTTTTGGTGACTAATTGTGAGACCTACCTTCGACATAACAGGTTTGTCATCGTCGATATCGATGGGAATCGAAGTGGCGTGCACCCAGGTGCTTGAACACAAATGCCGCAAGCGGACATAGCTGGACTGGGGCACTAGGCTATCCGCCCTTGCCATTGTGGTTGGATCCAATTCAAATACCGATGCCAATTCCGTGGAATACGGCACCGAAATCAAACGAAACTGTTCTGCCTTTGACTTATCTGAAAGGAGGAAATCATCAATTTCTGCCCAAACTTGCAAGACTTTGCAACTCTCTACCCATGGTCCTCATGCCACTGTCCGAGGCATCTTCATAGCTCGTATCTGCATCCAACTCGGCTGCCAGATAGTAACCCGTGGCCAGATGCTTGAAGCGATACAGCGAATTCCAATGTCCGGCGCCACCGCGACACGAATCATGTTGGACAACTTCAATCTCCCACAGGGCTTTACTACTGGTCGCAGCTGTTGCACTGGTCCTGCCAGTTGTTCGCAGAAAAACATGCTGTTGCTTCTTGTACTCGTCCATGGTGAGAAATTTCTCCTGTTCCGCATGAAACAAGCGAACAACATCGCCACCTTTCAGAATGTGTTCCTGATTTTCCTTGTGCTCCATGAAGAGAGTTATCTTCCATGATGTCGACGAGTTAAGTACATTCACCTCCTTGCAGCCTAGATTGTCGGGCAATTCATAGTTGGCCGCCACATGCAGATTCTGTTGATCGGCATTCACCGGATTCAATATCACTTTGTCGCCCACAACGACATTGTCGCCAATCGATCGCAGCTTGTAGAATGGCATTATGTAGAACCAAGAGCCTTCGTTGCCATTCGCATCTAAATAGACACGCATTGCATTCTTTTCGAGCAGCGACGGAAGGCGTTTGTTCACCGTCAGGTATTTGTTTGACTTGAGATGCAGCAGCTGGACAACACTTCCGTATTGTACCGAACTGCCGAGGAGCTTCTTGTTTTCGGTCTCATTTTGCTTCTTTTCAATTTCAGCAGCGTGCTAGGGAATACAAATACATAAATATAATTCCAAATGCGTTAAAAAATACTGGAGGGAACTTACGTGGAGACGTGTTAAGAGATTCGTGTCGGTATTCGAGCTGGCGCTTTGTTTTGCTGCTTTCCAAAATTGTTTCTGAGCGGAATATCTGTTCATGGGACATATTTTAATGAGGCAATCTGGAAATAGAAGGAGAGATTTGGTGTCATAGCGAAATCCAATTGGCCAATTTTTTTATATGTTTAAATTAGCGGTCGTTATTAAGTCGCCTAACAGAAGTTAATGGGTTTAAAAGCAGCCTTAGGTCGCAATATTTTAGTTGGTTTCACCACCGTTCGAGACCATATTATTGGGTATTCTCTTAGCTCTAACCGTCGGCGTCGTTGTCAATAAAACCTTTTAAGTCGACATGGGCACTTGTCATTTGACATGAGTCTTCTTCCTACAGCTTATTCGTCGATAGCTACAACCGCTGGCGTTCATACGGCCAATGCGTCCGTATCACATATAACAGAACAGGGATGGCAAGAGGAGTATTGAAAGACGGTGGCGGCGCTGCACCTTCAAGAAGCTTTTCGGTATAATGGATCAAACTCGCGCCAAACCAAAATATGTGATTTGAGCTGACAAACATCGTAGGCTCATGAAACTTTCAGAATATGGTCGACTAGCTGTGTAGACGCCCACGCCCACTACGGATTTTTCGATACGACCATACCGTCCCCTTTTAGAGAGGTTTTTTTCTGTTACTCACGAACCGTTATTTGTATAAACTTGAAATCATCGAATACCTATTTCGGCTTTTTACAAAATTCGTCTTATAAAGATTAAAAAAGAGTTTGCAAACTTTTTTATTTAAACATAACTTAACTAAACCTGCTATTTCATTCAATAAAACTTTGTCAATTTATAAAATCTTAAACTGCTCTTTAGCCAATTTTTTTCCTAGTATTTCAAGACATCATTTATCTTTCTGCTCCTTCCAGAGGCTGTGCTAGATGAAATTAAAGACAGATCTTATTAAATCAACAAGAAATTAGGATTGATTCCTCGAATTTTATTTTTTTTTTGAATTCTAGAAAAAATGAATGCAGGATTTGTTTACCTAATAAACAGCTGAACATATTCAATTTCATATTTTTAAATATATTTATTTAAATTCATTAAAATGAATAAAATTAACAGCATAATTATTTTGAAAAAAAATTTACTTAAAAATTAATACAATTCTAAATTGAATAATGATCAAAGTCAAACTAATTAATAAAAAAAAAATCGCTGTAGCCTCAACAACTTTCCATAATCGTCTTGTAACCGATTCGATGAGTTTTGGAAGCAATTCTGCGGGATCATCATCCCAGAGCTTTATTATTACAAAAATGGACTCCTCTCTGTTCCAAGTCACAAAAAGCAGTTTTTTTTCTTTAAATTATAACCATACATCTTCAATTAAATTAAACCTTGGCTTTGGATTGGCCAGTTGTTTGCTGCTGGTTCAATGAGCCGCAAAAGTTGCATCATTATTCGGAGTGTTATCTTGTTTGAGAATAAATGACAGCACGAGTAGCAAATCGCCAGATGGAAATAAATGATTGTTTAAAGCATTTGTGCAGGTTCAGTGTTTAATTGATTGAACCCAACCAAATCTACAAGGTTGTTGGACGACATACAACCCCTGAACATTACCAACCCACCATCATGCTTACTGATCTGAACGACTGATGCGTTTCTGCCGAAAAAATGTTTGTTTCGAAGATCCATGCGACTCAAATGAACTCTTGTTTGTCCATAAAACTCGTCTCCAGAAGTTTATTGGTTTAGTTTTATACGATTGGGCGAATTGAAGCCGTTTGATTTTGTTTACGTTAGTTATATACGGTACTTCCCTTACCGAATATGTTCTTAAATTAAATTCAGGTAAATGCCATTTCGCCAATTGGGTTTTCAGCATATTTTTTTCATTTCAAGCAAAATCAAGCTCGAGAATTTTGGGAGTTAAACCTAAATTTATAAAAAAGTCCCTCAAAATATCTTTATATCTTTCTTAGTATAACTTTTTCGATTTTTATCAATGCTAGGTACATTTTTTACATACTTTGTTCGTTTGTGCTTTTTGATTTGAATTTGAGTGATCAGGAAGTCGGAAGCAGACCTTACAATTTATATCTTGGGAGAATACACCACCCCTAACTCCCGTTCCCGTTTTTTACCCATAGGTACCAATCTGTAAAAGCAGGTGGATTCCCTTCGAGAACCTGCAACACTCTCCCAGTCTGCTCTGAAAAGTATACGGGTTTCAACATTTTTGTTGAACTGAAGTTGAGGGAGGGTGTAATCGGCGTCTTTTGGTATGCATCCTAGTTTATAGGCGAATGGCCAGATTGTCAAGCGGGTGGCCGCGTACAATGAATTAGTACAAGAATTTTATTAGTTCTAATCAAGTATGTAGTCGTTAACTTCTTAAGAATTCTTGGGTAATGACATTTTGAAGTCTTGAAAATCATCATACTTCCTTTTCGTTATTTTGATTTTCTCCTGGTACAGTTGAGGAAGACTGTTAATGTTTTTTCTCGCCCGTTGGTAAAATACTACAAATGTCACTGAATTTCAATTTATAGAAAATATCTCCCTTGAAATATTTAAGGGCTACTATATCAGGAACACATGGATTTCCATGTTTTTGCCGTTTCTAATTGATTTGTAAAAAACACTGGAAAAATAACACACTTACAGTTGAAATTGAAATAATTGGGGATTGACCATTTTATGCCTTTGTGTAGTGGAGTTACGAGGTTTGCTCTTCAGTAATTTGTCGGAGTTACAAGGTTTTTCAGGAACTTTGACTACATTGGAGTTACGAGATATAAACAAAATGATTTTTATGATATTTATAATTATTAAGGAGCTACAAGGTTTTCCATTACAGTGCGCTTACCAAGTTTCTAAAGGGTTTTCCAATAAGAGGTGTTATTTTGAATAGCCCGCTATTTCGGTAGCTGTCACTTTTGAAGCTGTTAAACTACGCCATTACTAAAAATGGAACGATACAGGCTTCAACAACGCATTGAAATTATAAAAATTCACTAAAAAAATGGTGAAAATTTTGCAGTTACAGTTCGCAAAACTAAAGCATTTTTGGGTCTCCGTGAAGCACCTTGCGGTCCGCAATACAGAAATTGGTGGAAAAATTCGAGCTGTTGGGACAAGTTAGTGATGTGAAGAATAAAACCCGTGCACGTTGCTCAAGAACAACTGAGAATATTACTGCTGTAGCCCAAAGTGTTGAAGAAAACCCAGGTTTGTCCATTCCTCGTCGTTCTTTGGAATTGGGCATTCCACAAACGTCATTCCACCGTATTTTGCATAAATACTTGGGTCTTAAGGCTTATAAAGTTCAGTTAACACAAGAACTCAAGCCGTCCGATCATCAGCAACGAAACCATTGATCTTTTACGGATGGAATTCGTGAGTCTTTCGAGGACATAGGGCAGCCACTTTGTGATTTTGTTATGGAAAATTTCATGAAAAGGATATGGTCCTGTAAGCGTGGTCGTGGTGGGCATTTGGCTGATGTTGTTTTTCATTATTAACGGCTTACCTTCCTCTTTATTATGAAATAAATATCCGATCATTTATCTCAAAAAATGCCATTTTTCTTCGAATATCAAAATAACACCTCTTATTGGAAAACCATTTAAAAGATAGCATCAAAAAGTAATTTTTGCCAAAAATGGAGTTAGGAGGTTTTCTTATTAAGCCGAAGATAATGTAAAACAATAGAACAAGCGTTTTTTTGAAGGTAACGATTATCTAATCCGAGTGTAAACATAACAAACTAAAAATATCTTAAATTTTCTCTACTGAAAATGCATCCTTCGACAGCACAAACCCTACCGTATAAAAATGTGCTCGATCACTGATAAGAGAATACCAAAATTCGATACTCGATCAGTCACGTATGACTCAATAACTGATGTGGTACTTTGACCCCAGTTCTTAAAACAAAAAAACTACAGCTCTAAAAAGACATCCTTTAGAAACATCATCGCCAATTGTTTCCGCTAGTTATTTCCACTTTCCTCTCAATTGTTGTCAACTACAAAAACTTCAAAAAGTTTCAAACCGCAGCTTCTTTTCATTCGAAACGCAAAATACTCACTTCCCCCCTTCAGAAATATTCACTGCAATAATAGAACTGCACAAGGTTTGTCTTATAAAGGTAGGTAATATAAAACCGAACTCCCTTCTCCCTGCCATGTGCTTTTCATATTTTTTGTTGGTATAGAAAGAGATTTCCTAATTTGTCAATAGAATAGTTATGATCCAATTAGGGAGTTTCAGAAAGTTCTCCTCTCCTCGCCGCGCATGTAATGTTTCTCACTGCCTGCCGCACCCTACGCCAATCTACGATTCATTTTGCATAACCAGATTAAAGGTGTACTCTCTCTACATTTATGACTTTTAGGGTTTGATCCGTTGCCAAAAAGGACTCAACTCAGATGCCAGCTGGAAACAAAGTTTCCGAGTAAACAAGGAAATGAAACTAATCCGCATTTTGAATAAATTTCCGGACTCTTCAACTTTAAATTCAAACCGTGCAACAAACAAAAAGAAATACACATTCAAAGGACATGAAAAACTTTGTTAAGCTTCATAATGGCCCAGGAACTCGGAGGTAATGATGCATAATGTAATCTCCCTCGGCCCTCTCTGCACATAGATGCGCGCGGAGAGTGAAGGACGTCTTATGGCAGGCGTTTCACTTAATGAGCACAATGGCATGTGATGGACTACTTGTAAAGAAAAACCACTTTGATGAACCTAAATGAACAAACTTTCCCTGCGGCTGCTTCTCAACGTCAAAAAAAAAACTCAACATTCATATAAACAACGAGTATCTATAGGTACATAAAGAATTTTCTCGTACATTGTCCGTTAAACATCATCAAGCATCATACAACTGTCACTGTCACTGAAAGCATACCTCGAAATTTCTTTGGTGGACAATTCAAGTCTCCAGCTTCGGGGCACACAACTGTTCTGTCATCGACCAATCTGTAAACGACAAAATAAACAAATATAGTTTCCAAATGACATATATTCTGCCCTCCTTACCCAAGAGTGCTCAAGAATCCCGCGACATTGCCTTCGGCATACAGCGACACCACATCGCCCAAGTGCAGGAAACTCGCCGAACCGATAATATTGTCACCCATCTTGATGTTTGCCTTGTACCCTCTGCACTCTCCTTGATCTCCTTACTTTCCACTGGTTGGTTTGTTGAAAATTCCACACTAATCAAGCAATCGAACCTGCAATGTGAATACGCACGCGATTATTAGATTAAATAAACCATCTGTCTCCTGTCAAGCGATTGCCGAGCGGAGAAGTAATAATAGTTGGGAGAAAGCACAAAAAAAAATTCACACAAATAAATTAAACTATTTTATTGTTCATCCCAGAGAACATACACTTCTGGATTCCCGCGAAGTGGATAATGTCCAAACAATCGGTGCACGCCCCCACCGCCAGTTCACACAGATTACTGTGGAAGAAAATCAACTCCCTTCCTCTGTATATCTCTAATCGAATCTCAAGTGGTTTTGATGGTTCTGCTTCTGAGATTCCGTGGGTAAAAATAAAATTGTTTGATGTAAACAATATGAAAACAATCTTCGACACCCCAGCAGTATTACACACGCGAATAACGGAAAAATAAATTAATACCTTGTCGTAACGTAACTCGTAATTTTCGTCTTTTTATTGTGTCGTTTTCTATTGGAGGTTTAATTAGATTTCAGATTTACAATGAGTACCTACAATAAAAGCGAAAGCTCCTGGAAAGGTGATAAATAATTCAGGGAAAAGGAAAATTCCTCAAGTCTGATGGGATACACCCACCTGTGCGAGAGATGTAAACACCTTGAGATGAACGTTTTCTTTGTTTAACTGCACTGCACTAAAGCATCACTTGCACGGAACTGTAAACAATTCGAATAGATAAAATAAATCTTGCAGAGATTTTTTTTTCTTTCGTTTTTTTTTTAAATAAATTTCTTAGCCCGGATATGTAATCCACCCATCCGATTGGGTCAAATAAACACAACCGAAGAGCTTTAACCGATATTTGAATCTATCGAACGACTCGGCATAAGGATACAATTGTATCTAAGCCCATACCACGGTGGGAACCGTTTCGACTTGAGGATAAAGCACATAACTTCCGAAATTAAGTTCAAATCATGAGAAGAAATGGGAGAGCATCGGAGAGTATGTTCTGTGTTGCCCCTCAGTTCGGGCGAGGGTTGCCAAGTGTGGTGTGGTGGACAGGGAGCTTTTTTTTGAATAGTGACGAGTGGAAGGGACATCTTAGCAATAGTCGTAGTATTTTTAACTTTTTTGTTGTATTTGTGAATCATTTTTGATGCTACGATGATAGAGGAATTCAAAAAAGTCTCTCAATTCTGTCAGTCTGTCCCATCTCTCCTGAGGTAAACAGCAGGACGGTTTTGCTTCAAACTTCGTGTTTGAAATTTCTGGGCTTACAGTACGGGGCCACTTATTTTTTCCACGTTTGTCCTATTATTAACGGTACTTTCCATATAGGTAGTCGTTTTTTAAAAAGTTGGATTTTTTTCGAAAACGGCTCCAACGATTTCAACCAAAATTGATATTTGAGCTTAAGTGGTTAAGTTAACGTCGCTGCATACCCAGTTTTTGGCTAAAAAAATCGAATAACTCAGTTTTCGCCAAATAATCGTTCAACGGATTTTCGAAAAAGGACGCATTTTGGGAATATGGTTTTCTATTGGACCAAAATGCATACTTGAAGTAAAATTGTTATTCTAAAAAAGTGATTGCGTTATTCATTTTCCAGCCAGATCACCAAAAACGCTGCTTTTAAAAACTGTCCATGCATCGAAAACTTAATTTTCGATTTGGGTTTAACTTTAAAAACTACTTAATACTTTATACTCAGTTTTAGTTTTAAAATTATTCAGACAAGAGTAGTTGTTTGCCTGAAAACCGCTCTAACGATTTTGACAGCGAATTTTTGCTTGTCACCGCCAGTCTTTCAGAAGTGTTCAATCCAAATTCGCCACTGTGTATCGTGCTCATCTCTATAGACTTTTGTTCGGAACTTGTATTCTTCGAAGATCTTTTTATTTTTTGATAGAAGTTTTAAACATTGCCTACTAAATATGTCCAACCAGGTGTTTCTAGTGATCTTTCTTATGAGAAGACGATGTTTCATCCTTTTTTTTGGACACATAGTTCGGTGGCAACTTCAGCAGCAGCACCCTTGATTGAACGCAATGAACACATTTCCACTTTTAGCTGCTCCTAAGTAGCGTTCAGTTGCAATAAATACCTGTAGCTTCTAAGAAGTGTCAAAAGAGTAGTTATTGTTTATGATTCACCAGGAAAAATGTTAACAGTCCTAATACTAGATCGTTGGGTGAAGCAGTTTGTTGAAGGCAACTGTGGTATCCCCAGCCCTTATACTGAACACCCAAGATCTTTTTTAAATATTTGTGGGATTCGAAACTGATATACAAAAGACACACAGCTTAAAGCAATTGAGGCCGTCTTTCATTTATTGATGGTTGCTTTAACAACTTCAATCGTTTAAGCTTGCCTATATACAGAGCAATGATTTCAAAAATGCCAACATAGCCCAGTGGCGTCAATCAGACGATCTTGGCGGCGATAAACTTGTCATTGAATACTTATCCCTCAAAATCTCTTGGGTTTCCGCAGCTGTATATAGGATGTGGTTCGATCGTGTAAAAACCAATCGTACTTTTGGAAACAAAAATTTACCGTCGATCATGGTTTTGTACCGTGACGTTTTGATCCTTTTTTAACTTTTGAAGAACGCATTTCTTTTGAGTTTTAACCCACTGCCTAAAATTTGACAGAAAAAAGTGGATTGTTTCAGTAAAAATACGACGCAAATAATGAGGACGTTCGGATTTCTAGTTTAGTACCTAAGTCTAACAGAAATCTGACAGAAGTTGTCTCTCTTATGGTCGGCCTAGATTCATCAGAAGACCAATTTTTCAATTAAAGTTTACAGAGGGGTTGCTGACCGATCGAGTTAAGTACTTTTGAGTACATATCAAATAACAGTTTGGAAAGATTTTTACCTTGGTGTCCCCTTTTCATTTTATGTCAAACAAAATATATAACTAAAACTTATGGCATAGAAGTTGTTCGTAGTTGTAATTGCATTTTTATTGGCCGAGTTGTATATAGTTACTTTTGTTACCCTAAATATGCAATTTGGTCAATATCGCTGTAGTCGTTTTCATGTAGGTAAACAATAGAAATTCTCTAATTCTCAAAATATGTATGATTTTATTCAAAAATCCGTTGTACGATAATTTAGCCAAAAAGTTACCTTTTACCTTAAGAATGAATTTTTCTACAGTCGTAAGCATATACCATTTTTGAAATAAGTTAAATTTTCAAAAAATACCATTATTCTATTTTTCAGCCAAAAAGTGGGTAAGCAGCGACGTTAATCCTACCTACCCTACCGTTATATAGGAAGTACCGTTAATAATAGGGTAATTTGCCTCGAAGTGGCCTCGAAATGTACGCCCAGAAAGTCCATATCCGAAGTTTGAAGCAAATTCGTCCAGTCGTTTAGGCTGTGGTCCTCAGGAGACCTCAGGACTGACAGAATTGCGAGACCCAATTTTTTGAGTTCCTGTATCATCGAACATCTCGAGTTCGAAATTTTATAACATTTCTCTTACTGCGTATACAAGAAAGTTAAAAATGATGTCAGCTGTCAGATTAACCATCAAGTTTTGACATATTTAGCAAACAAAAAAAAATATTTGCCGTCCGTGTGAGATGAATATGCCACAGCATATCGCACACACTTCCTCCTAAAATATACGACTTGTCGTTAAATTTTGGTACAAACAATTTGCCCATCTCTGACTTGTCGCAGTTTTCACTGACATTTCCAATCGACCATACCAGAAGACAAACTAGCTTGATTAATTTTAACTCTCACACGTTCGGATATATTGTATTATAAAATTTAAAAACGTCCCTCTTAATCTGCAGAAACATTTTATGGCTTTTGGACAGCACATTTATGTGTTTTCGTCACACAGCAATTGGTAAGCTAAGGGCAATAAAATTCAGTTTAGATATACACCCACCCACTCACGTTTGACAACTTTAGATCAAAAGAATTTGAAACAATCAAAATTTCATTTATTGTTCTAAAAAAATAAACATCTTTCACTTGGTTAGTGTAATTCCAACAGGTGCTCTTAAATATTTTGTATGGCGCATAAATATACATTTTTGTTTTTCTTGAAATAGAAGGAAGATTGGATTGGAAATAGAGCCGGCGGCGTATTGGTCCGTTCTTTTTTTGAAAATGACATTGGTCAGAATCAACCGATTTTCTTAACCAATATTGAGTAATATGGAGGTAGACGGCATGTGGTTCTAACAGAACGGTGCTACCTGTCAAACAGAAGACAACGCGATGGAGATTCTTTGAGGGCATCCTTATCTTTCGCAGAAGTTACATGATTTGGCCAACAATATCGTGCGATTTGAGTCCACTGGACTTTTTCTGAAGTCGCAGGCCTATGCCAATAAAAGAGTTAAATACATGATATGTGAGATGCTCGCCACGAGGAATATCAAGTCGACTCTCGTTCAATAAGAGAATCTGTTAGCAGAAGAACCCCCCAAGGAGGGGTTATCTCTTCCCTTCTCTGGGTGTTCGTTGCAGATTTTATACATAAAAATATAAATAACGCAAAATTTACGTGGATCGTGATCCTAAAAGTCAACTGATATGGGGGTAACGAAAGGCCGGCGCGACGTCAGCGTCGCTGGCCAAGGAAGGACCGGAGCTTCCACTAAATGCAACAATTAAGGGTATAAGACTTATTTACGGCCGTGGCTAAAAGGATTGTTTTTGAAAAGACAGCGAGATGGTCATAAAGAAGGGCACAGGATTGAAGAAAGCAACTCAGCAGGAACTTCTTTAATAACTTATAGGATGGTGGCTTCTCAAACAAAATTGAGAACAAACTTAAATTCTGTAAGACTAATTTATGGTAATATTGTATGGTGGCAGGCGCTGTCAAAAACCTAAAAATTATGACGTGAATCCAAGGAATGGCATGTATTGACACTACAGGAGTAATGAGAACCAACCCTACATAGAAATCCGCTGCAAATAGCGCCCTTCGGCTAAGCCAGACTGGGAGCTGAAAACACAGCCAGATGGGTCATTCAAAGATTCTAAACAGATATGCGGGAACAATGTATGTATTCACAGACTTTACTTTGAAAGACCATTTGTCAATTACTTCCCAAGCAGGGAGGTATGACAAAATGGACATCCTTTCAACAATACACACCTATAAAGATGTTTAAAGAAGGATTATCCAGTTCTATCCATTTTCTGGCGACAGCGACAATAGCTCAAGCGGCAATAAAAGCGATCTCTGCCGAATAAATCAACGTTTGTAAGTTGTAGTCGCGAAAACCTACGGTGCCAACACAATGTAAGAATCTACTAGGTTCCCGAACTCAAAGGTGTGCCCGGTAATGAAAAAGCTGCTGAGAAAGGGTTCTTCACTTGAACTTAACCCCGCCGATACTAAAGTATTTAACTGCTCTCTGTAATTAAAGTTTTAATTTTGATAAATAGGGTTAACGATTTAAACTTATTCCTTCAACATTCTATACTTGTAAACTGGTTTTAAAAAAATTACTTTCCAGTCACACTCATTTAGAAGTTCGATATTAAAAAATTTTAGTTCCTGGAAAAGGCGTTTCGCAGCAAAATTGAAGAGGAAAAAACTTTCTTTCTTAACTGGTTATAATTCAAAGTCTTGCATTCGAATGCTCTACAATTTATTTTTAGGAAACCTCAGCTGTCCCTAAATTGTCATTAGTATGTAGTTACTTTTACTTTACATTTTTAGCAGAACAATACAATACGATTAACTAATCACTTATACTTCTTAAATTATACTATGTATTTATATTTTCTCAATTTGTTAGAGCTAGATGGCGCTATGATAATATGCGGACTGCCTTGCCTTGGCGAGTGTTTGACGTTTCGGCCTCATTGTCTCGTGTTGGTTTCATCCGTCTGTGGTTTTGTTTGCGGTTTGTTTTTTGTGCGATGATTTTTTTGTTTTTTAATTGTTTTTGATGGATTAATTGAGTTTTAAATGTCCTGGCCTTGTTACCAGTGACTGGGAATATTGTTGAAACTTCGTTCTTGAGGTTAAGTGATCATATTACAATCTTATGTACGGACATTGATTGCATCTACAAGTTCGTATCCTTTGTTGGGGAATCAACAATGATTGTTTTGCAAAGTAAAAAACTAGTCCTGCGGTCTGCATACACTTAAGATATTAAAGCAATCTTTCGATTGAAGCTTCCATTAAAAGGGTTCATTTGGGGAAAGGAGAATATCAAGGATATGTCATAATAGCTTAGTGAGTTGTGGAAGTAGTTTTTGCGGCTTAGATTAAAGTAAAGCTGTCTGTATAATAACCTACTTCTATACTTCCTAGCCTTTATGATGAACGCAACTCGAATAGTCTTACATTTTCTGAATAATGCGCTAGAGTTGGTCTTATAAATTACGTAGGTGGTTCGTTTCACCACAATTGCTGTCAATAGTTTACCACCAGTCCTTTTTCCTCAACTCATACAAAAGCAATTTGTTTGAAAGTCTATATTCTTCATAATTGCTGCAGCCTGTGACTTGAATGTGTTCGTCAAGAGCTATGGGAGTCGGGTTTTCAAGTATACGTCGTAACTAGGTCTATTTAGAGGCAGATTGACGAGTTCCTATGAAATTGTTCGATTTCCTCGTACTCATAAGACCCCCAACTTGAGAAGCATAGCAAAGAGTTCATTAAACAACTAAATTAAATCCCTTGTACTTTTGAAGATAAAATTATTCTCTTGTTTGAAAACATGCAAATTTAAGCAAGCTTTGAAAGCTATTGGCTTTTTCTGTTAAGTGCGTTGAATTCAGTATGACTGCCAAATATTTAACCTCTTTAGCTGTTTCTAGAAGATGACCATCATATTTCCATTGCCTTTGCGAACTCTTGGGGATCGCGCAAAGAAACAACGGATCTACATTGATCTAATTGTGGCGGTGCAGGTTCCCCCTATCTCGCCAGCCCGCCTACCTAAACCTTTACCTTAATTCAGTAAGCAAATCGGGTGCTGGGGCTGAAGTTTTATCTGTAATGGTTCCCTGAATGGTCTTTTGTTACCATCTCACAAGCCTACTCAACCTAACCCAACCTATAAGTGTTGGTTGAAGCTTGAATGTAACCCAAAATAAAGTTCCACCCTGTTTACAGAAACCCGTCTCCTTTTAACATAGCTCCCCAATTGGCGCATCAAACGCACATTTAATTCAAAATACATTTTCGCATCTGGCATTGTTTATCCAGGAGGAGAAAAACTCACTTGCGAAAAAGCTCCCCACGCCACATATCTCTTAAGCAAATAAACAACAAAAACCCTATTTTCGAAGTATATTTCTAATCTCTATGCGAGAGGGATATACAACTTTGTATCCTTTCAGCTCAGTTGTGCGAATTTCTTCAAGCGGATAAGTTCTTCCGCCGGCTGTCCAAGTACAGACTGTTTTTTTTTCTTACACAAACTCTAAATAGATATTCTTCCCTAGAAAAATTGTCAAACGATTTCCTCCTTCAATCGGTGCATCTGCTTTCCTTTTTTTCCCAATCGCCTTCGCTATACTCTTCCGTCGGGCGTAAATCAGTAAATCAGATCAGAAAAACCGAGGATAGAAAAATTTAATTTACAAAACGGTCCCAAGTGTGTGTGGTAATCTACCAAAAAAAAAAAGAGGTCCCTAGTGCAATAAGGTTCGTTATGTGGTCTAATTAATAAATCTCCAATTGGTGTGTGTGTGAAAATTTTGGGAAAAATCTTTTCCATCCACTTGGAAAAATTTGCTGCTGTAACACGCCCCTATATCTATAAATAAGGTCATCTTGTCGTCGATTTTTCGGTATTGTCTTCTCTGTGTACGATGTGTATGGTTTGAGAAGTCTCATTGTTTCACCCAAAGTAGGAGAATATATTTTTTTCTGCCCAAGAATCTTGCACTAGGAAAGAAAGTGAATTGGAAAGCTCCACACGGTACCGAGTGTTATTACTTTGACAGGGGGTGGGGGGGGAGTAAAAGCACGCTCCAATCGGTCGGGGAGATTTTCGAGAGTGATTTTGCGCAGGCAAGTGGGTGTTACACTATTCTCTATAACTCAAAGAGAGCGAGAGAGAGCGGTTGCTATTTTGATCCTTAAGGAGGCCAACAACATGTGCGGTTTCTGTTTGTTTTCATTTGATTGTGATTTATCGTGTACACAAAGTGGATAAGAGCACGAAACGAAAACAAAGTGGTTTTAATGCTCCTGATGTGAATGGGTGGTAATTCATTGTGGGCTAAATGAAAACGAAAATTTTGTATTCCGAGTGAGTGTGTGGCAATGTCTAGTGTTGCAAGATGACCGGCCTATTGGATTTTGTGTTTGTAAATCAGGTATTTGTGTAGATTAAGTCGGTTGTTAAGGATGACAGAATGTGAAGTCATCTAGGTTGTGCAAATTTGACGTTGCAGTCAGTCTATGGACGCTGAAAGAGGCAACCATGTCATGGTCACCGAAATGATAAATCACATAAAGGTGCATGATATACGATTTGTTAACGAGAAAGAGCCCTTTCAAGCCTCAACATAGCATAACAGGCAGCATCCACTGTGCACAATGACTAAGCACACTGGAACTGGACTGCTTATGTTAAGGGTCTTTCATTAAGCGCTTCCTATTTTTATAAATAAATAAATATTTTGGCGCGACAGGTCTATGGGACCCAAGGCCTAGCTTCTCACAACCACTCGTTTTGTGTGGGTTTTCAATTTTTGGGACGAATGGAAGGGATCTACAATTTTACGCCGAGTCCAAACGGCTGATTGAGAAGCCCATTCATGACAGTTTTACTCTCGGATGTTTGTCAGACGTTCGCGAGAGGTGGCGCAGTGGAAAAAAACCTTAAGATGTAATTTGGCCCTCTCGGGATTCGAACCTGGAACCCCTCGCTTAGTAGCCCAACACACTACCACTAAGCCACTGCGCCGACTGCTTCCTATTTTTAAATTTAAATAAAACAAAGTGTGTTAGAGATATCATCGGCATTTTTTATTCGTTTGAAAGGTCTATCGAAGCCATTATCTATGGAATATAACACCGTTCAAATGTCAGCCGCGGCTTCCCTGGGTGGCGCCCATCCGAAATGTCAGATTTTCCATGACTCTGGCGCATAAATCAGGCTATTTATTCCCATAGACCTTCGACTTCGGAAACACGGACAAGAAAAAGTATAACCGTGCGATGACCATGCCCTCGGATCGCTCGTGCAGAATTTTCAATGTGGCAGGTTTCGCCATCCTGTTAAAACCACATGTCGTTGGTGTCCATATCATCCAACTCAGGCCTAAAGAAGTTGGTAATCAACTACATATAGCGCTCGATGACCTGACTAATGTCGTTCTGAAAGAAATATTGACCGATGACGCCGCCAGCCCAAAATCCACACCAAACAGTGACTCTTTCGGGATGCATTGGACGCTCTTGGATCTCATGTGGACCCCACCCATTTTTATAAAACATTTCCATTTTGATTTTGCAAAACAGACTGAATAAATGACAGTCAATTTGACAGGTGTAGCTTTAACAATATGTTCGCTAACTGTCAAAGTTCAGAAGTTCCTATTGGAACACATCTCGTCCATGGTGATTTGGCAAAACAGACTGAATAAATGACAGTCAATTTGACAGATGTAGCTTCAACAATATGGCCGCTATCAACTGTCAAAGTTCGCAACTCGGAAGTCGGCGCCATCTGTTGAATTTCATTGGAAGTTTCAAAGTGATATGGACACATAACACCATAAATACCATGATGCATAAAATCCATTGGTAGTGTGACAATTGATGAGCTGGAATTAACCCGACCATTCCAAGGAACATTTTAGTTTGGAGTAGGAACTCAGATATTGTAAAAATACAATTCGCCGACGAAGCGGAGCTGCAAAAGAGCGGCGAGCTACAAGAACAGAAGAGTAAAGACGGACATCAGCATCGTTATTAAAGGCGTCCGGGAGGATATCAGCTTATTCGGCACTAAAAGCACCCGCGATTGAGGAAATGGAGACGCTACTGAGTAAGACTAATCGAGGGGTCATATGTTCGATCCCCAGAAAAACACGAATTACATATTTTGTTTCCACTGTGCCACCTATTGCGAACGTCTGACAAAAATTCAAGAGTACAACTGACATGAAAGAGATTCTCGATTAGCCCTTTGGACTCGGCATAAAATGGTACTCCCTTACCGACCTGTTGCGCCAAGTATTTATTTTTTATTTGTTATTATTAAAACTACTGCAACAAAACCCCCGACGTGGTCTTTAGAGATCAGCAAGAAAACCTTGTGGTAGTGTCAAAGTCGTTGTTGAGGACATGAAAAAACCACTTCTGCAAATTATTTAACAGCAAAGACGACAGACGGTTGTAAGGCAGAACAAACCTTTCATCAGGTCGATCAAAGCCAAAACTTCCGTCCACCCGACCAGTAGATGCAATCAAACTTTAAAATTGGTGAAGACAAGTTTCAATAAGAGAGCGATTGGTTAATGGCAGCGGCAATAGCTAGTAACATTGGTTGCTCTTCCTTCTTACCTCAAATTGAAAAGACGTGTGCCAATAACACCGAAGGAAAACGCTGATGTGTTGACCTCCATGTTTTCGAAGAATTCCCTTCCAGATTCTGCACATTTGGAACCGCCGATTTACCCGAGGATGGTGCAACCATCGATGACAGATGTAAAGTTTCGACCACTAGCAATTTAAATTATGATACATTGTAAAAATCCAACGAGATCTATTTGAACTCCAGCCATAGTTCTTTGCGGCAAAACTTGTACTTATATCCTATGAAAACTATGCAACATGTCGAACTCAAAAAAGACTGTTTTCTTCATACTGGAAGACTGCTTCTTTTAACCGATTCCCATAAAATACTTGTAACAAAAGTTCCAGGGTTATAAATGTCAATAATAATTATAAGACCACCGACCCGATAGGTGGCGCTGTTGTCGATCTTCTTAACCACTCAACCGATTTCAATGAAATTTTGTGGCTGGGTATGGTTGGTTGTAACTTGATGGATAGGATAATTTTGGACTGCGGATTTCATCGTAGTTTTTGAGCAGTTAAAAGCAGACAATAGACCAACATGGCGAATCCCCAGAGCCGTAGCTTTCCACATCTCAAAGCCCTTATAGATTGCCACAATTCTGCAAAAGTCAATTTCTTTTCCATATCAGTTAATAGGCTTATGTCTACCAATTATCATATTTATATAGCTTTATTGATGACAGCGCTTCCTTCTGTGCGACTACGAATGGAATTGCAGTCAGAGAGCAAATCACTTTTAAAATTAAATTAAAACAGATGACCTTATCTTCTTCGAGTCACAGTCAATTCGACAATATCTAGCATGACAGAACTACATGCACAATATCGCAAGAACAGCGCCCTTTCAGTTAGGGCCAAAAACTACTTCAGCCTTAAGCGACTTCTCCTTCTGTGTAAGGCACAAATTAGACTGGGTCTCAAATAGTGCTCTAATATATGAAGCTCGGCCCCATAACAATCGTGAGAGCATAAAGACGAGCCGCTCGTTTTAAGATAATTTGCTTATTATTTTTTTGATAAACTAACATTAAAATTCAAAAGCAACATTTTAAGACCAAGATTGAGTTAAGTGGTTAAAAAAGCAAAAGATATTTTTTTCGGTTGCCCCTAACACCAGAAGTACAGCCGCAGACACACAATACTAGGCGCTAACCCATGTATAGGTGCAACGATGATAGATGTTGTTAGCAATTTGATGAAATTATTCAAAAAGCAGAAAATGAGCCTCATGCAAAATGCTTATTACAACGCGAAGACAACAAAATCCCTTTTTTAAAATAACTTTGACAACAAGTGTTAAATCGGGTAGCCGCAAACTTATCGCACTCGAGCTAATAAAACACGTCCTTTCCGTTTGGTGGTCAATTCAAAGAGACCCCATCTTCAACTTTATTGCAATCAAAAAAAGAAAAGAGCAAGACTATTTGACGTTTGACTTATGTCAGAGCGCCATCTATATGACAAAATACAAAATTTACAATTTTGTAAGGGCAAGTGATGACAACTGAACAACAAGTTACAACAATTTAAGTGCAGATTCAACGCCTGTCTGCAATGATCTTGGGACTCTGTTAAACTATTATTGGTTCACTTATCCAGAAAGAAGAAGGGATATAAAGCTTGTTTTTTTAGAGGCATAGAACGTTGAGGCGGCCATTTTGTCAGCTGTCAAGTGATTTGTTTTTAGTTTGGTTTGGATTTTCACATGAATAGACTGACGCCTGAACAACGCTTTCAAATTGTGCAAATTTATTTTGAAAATCATTGTTCTGTTCGAAATGCGTATCGCGCACTACGTTCATTTTACGGTCAACATAATCGTAAATCAGAGCAATTAACTCGATTAGCTATGGAGAGTTTTCGCTCACTCACTTTCGTTCACCAATTGAACAACCATGATGTTTAGGAGCTGTGATTTCAACAAGACGGGGCAACATGTCACACAGCTCGTGCCACAATTGATTTATTGAGGGAAATGTTTGGTAACCGCATAGTTTCACGTTGCGGACCCGTGAATTGGCCTCCAAGATCGTGCGATTTAACGCCGCTTGACTATTTTCTGTGAGGATGTGAAGTCGCCAGTCTACGCCGATAAGCCCGAAACGATTGACCCCTTGGAGGACAACATTCTCCGCGTTATTGCCGATATACGGCCACAAATGTTACTGGACTAATACTGAAGATAGAACACAAGTCCAAAATGTTTATGCCAAACACTTCCCACACAAGAACGAAACAACTCCTACATCTAACTAGGAGACAGATTCGAACTGGGTTCCTTACTGGACATTGTCAAGTCAAAAAACACCTTATGACTATGGGAATAACTCAAGATAACACTTGCAGACTATGCAACGAGGACGAAGAATCATCAAAACACATCCCGTGTCACTGTAACAGCCTAATCAGATTACGTCAACACCATCTAGGTAAACACTACCTTGAGGCAGAGGACATATCTGGCAGCCCACTCAAAGATTTACTAGGATTCATCACAAATTCCGGTATCATGAATGAGGTCTAATTGGAGTAAATCACACTGCCTGTGGCAACGCAGATGATATTGCAATTGTTGTGAAACATAATATACATCAATTCTGCCGTTAAGATATTACAAGAAGAATTCAACCATGTACCCAACTGGTGCTATGATAACCGGCTAATTATAAATGCTTCCAAAACAAAGATGATGCACATAAGTGCCCTATCTCGACGAATTTTTGCATTCTATCGCATGATTTGATTTTTGGTAAACATTAGAGACCCTACACTCTTTGATTCCCTGCGTACTATAGATGGTGTGCTGTGCGCCACTTTTCGGGAGGTTTACCAATGTTTGAATTTGCTCGAAAACGATACACATTGCAACTCAACGCTCGCCGATGCAACTTTTTCTACGACAGTGAATCAAATTTGTACATTGTTTGCGATCATCATAGCGACATTTTATCCCTCGAACACGAACGCGATGTGGCTGAGACATTTAGCATGCACGACAACTTCGAATTTCGATCTGCTGAATTCTTGAGACAACTGCTGGCACTTGGCAATGGCCAAATTTCTGTTAATGTTTAGACTGGATTGATATCGTTCCCTTCAAATTTTGCGGGTTCACATCATCGAAGGAGGAACTCATCACCAAAGTGTTCCCCGGCATTGTACAAAATTATAAAAATCTAGATTGGATTAGTGAACGGGCAATACTAGCAGCGAAGAATAAGGACGTCGATAACTTGAATTTGATAATTCAAATCGCAGGAGAATTGCATTCGTACAAATCCGTTGACAGCGCGACCGACGCGGGTGAAGCGACCAACTATTCGCCGGAATTTAAGAGCTCGCTTAATGTGTCAGAAACTCCGTCGCATAATTTACAGCTGAAGGTGGGATCGATTCTAAATCGAAATTGTGCAACGGTACGCGGTTGTCCGTCAAGAAAGTGATGAACAATTTGAATCAAGCGACGATCATCAAGGGCAAATTCAGAGGAGAGGAAGTCCTTATCCTAATTGACAGGAGTTATAGGATCGCGTCTAGTACTGTCATCCCCGCCAAATTCATTAATGACAATTGAGAACGTTAATTGCTTAAAAATTCAAAGTTCAAGTGATTTGGGTTTTGGAAAAAGAACATTTAACAGCATACTCTGTCAGTGACATCGACCTGGTTAGGAAAATACGAATGAGTCGCCTAAGGTCTATTGGATATGTACATCGAACTGTCCCTCACGCTTCGCGTTAAAGAGTCTTCAAATTCAAGTCAAGGCTGTTGAGGAACACTCCGCCATTGTGGCCTCTCACCTCTACCAACTTGGAGGGCCCCACTATAGGTAGACAGCCAAAGCCCACGCTAATTGTTTGAAGAGGCCCCGATTTACACATCATCATTCAAATCAGTCAACCACCGCATCAAAAATGAAATAGCCCATCAAAAATCTTCTGTTGTGATTATAGACAATCTGCTGAAAGCCGATACCCTAAGCACCTTTCTTGTGTCCGTCAGCGAAATGGATTACCTTAGTATTAAGAAACATAAGAAGCAATGACAAAGGGGACGAAGTCTGCGCTTGAGAGCAATAAAAAAATGTAAACATACTTAGTTCCAGGCTTCCAAGTGGCTGCTCCAATTGACGGCACTTTCGAATGCTAAATGACACTTTTTCCAGTCAACATTGTCCACTATTTCAACAAGCAAACTGTGCCATTTGACTCGCTCCAAATCGAAAATAGCCTCCCGGTCAGAGAGGAACACGAGGACAATTTAATTTCTTATTGGCTATAAATAAGCGAATAACTAGAATAAATTGAAAATTATGTGTATTCAGATTCACCACATCTTGGAAGCGATAATGACTAATGGCAATGGGTGAATGGGTATGGGGCGCGCGTATTGTACACTGTTCAGTGTACTTTTAGCTAAACCTCGCTCTATCAACTGGCATTTGTGTGTGGACGACGAAAAACACACCACCACCGCGCACCGCCTAGGAATCACATGCACTTTCGAAGGCACATCGCCACCGTCAAACGAACCGCACGAGTAGACTGTAGACTGACTTAACTTATCGGCCTATCGCTGGCCACTTAATTGTAATTCATTCGCCCAATCTATCATATATCTGGGTGGTACTAGCGTCGTCGCAACGAATTTGCATGTTTGCCTTTAATAATTGAAAATGTCACAGTCACTGGAAAAAATAAATTAAGTAACGAGAATTACAATACAATTTGACAGCGGGCGGCTGCTGTTGCTTTTGCGCAATCTGTGATCGTTCTCCAGTGGTCTGGCTGCTGGTGCCACCCACCGAAAACAAAACAAATCGCGTAACACACACAGAGAGAATTTTCACGACGCTGCATTAATTAACAATTACGATTGTGATTATCAAAAGCAATAAAATAAATTATTAAAGACGATGGGAAGAGGTATGCGACAACATAATACACTTCATCGGGAAACCCATTAGCTGTTACCTTTTTTATTATTTACGGTCTGCTAACATGGTGCACGGAAGCACTTTTAACACATTTTTCTCATCGCTTCGCGGTCACTACTCGCACTCGATTGGTCGAGGAATTAGTTATTGTTTTGTTAATAATGCTGTAGAGATAGTAGAAACAATAAAAACACTAATAAAACACTCAAAACAAATGCGAAATTCCAGAATAAAACGCAACCGAACGCGAGACGATCAACAAGTGAAATTGAATATTTTTTCCCAACTAATTATGGTGAACTGTCAAAAGGCGAATTGATTAGAATGGAGGGATGCGTTCGTAGAGGCGAACGATTTCCATTTCCAGTTGGAAAGCAAAACCCCACAAATGTTACTGGATATGACTGTTGAATTTGAATGAAGTGTTGCGGTGTGGATGGCTGTTCGATGGCGAATGAGTAATATTTTTTTTCACAGATTGTAGGAAAAGAAAAGAGCACTTTTTTTTGCTTCAGCAGTAGCAGGTCAATTTTTAGGTTCGGTTGGAACAAAAATCAAAGAATAAGAGCTCGAGATTTACCAATCCAAGGGCCGGTCTGTTCACATAAATTTAAATCCGTGGTTTAGGTTACCATAGATTTTGGTTAACCCATGATTATAAGTCAGTGATAACTGATAACCATTGAGTGTTTGTTGACTTCTATTGACAAACCGTAGCTTTGGGGTAAATCGTTTCATTTTACCAATTTAGTGATTATTATGAATCTATGGTTAAATTTTTTAGGTATTTTTTTTACTGCATTTATTTTCATTAATCTTACTAAGCACAAAATTTGTTAAGCAGAAAAATGTCGCACTAAAATATTACAGGCATAAAAAATAACTGAAGAATGAAAACTTGTTGGTTTGAGACAACAAGCAAGTTGTCAAAATAAAAATTTATTCACAACAATTTTCGCATCCTCTCAATGTTTCCTCCAATGAGTGTGCTTTATCTCTATTTATGAGAACTGTCAACGGAAAAAAGTGTTGAAAGTAATCTTACTCCATTCATCGCATTCTTTATTGTGTTGGGGACATGTACCCTCACCTGAAATACACTGGTGTATTTTGTTTTGGAGTGTATTTTTTAACGAAATTCAAACCTTTTACATAAAAAAACGAAATTGTTACGCTTTGAATATCAGTTATTTATTATAAATGCTCTCTCTACAACGATCAAACTTTAATGCAACCACGCATCACATTATTCATCCTATATTATATTATTTAGGTGGCTATCTCCCTCGAACACGTCCTTCTCCTCAAGAGACGACACTACCAGGTTACATTTTGTTACAATTTTATACATCTGTCAGTTGAAAAAGTTAACAAAACCGGTGCGACATATATTATTGGTTTACTCCAACTTGCCTCGTAAATGCGTTTATTTCTTGTATTATTTGTATCCTTTTTTGAACAATATTGCTGGTGCACTCAAAATGAATACCTACATAGTTCTTTAAAAAAAACTTGAGCAAACGAAATTACAGAAAATCATTGGTTAAATTTCATTAACCGGGCAAAATCGGCTGGTTATCAATTTCAAGGGGAAGGTCACCAAAAGACGGATTATAACAGATGATTAAAGATAACTAAGATCGAACAGACCGCATTAAGATTGAGTTTGACAAATAGTGAAACATGCCAAGAAAAAGTCACATACAGCATAGTGTGGATCAAATGTGTAGAAATCCGGAAATTTCGAATAATGAAATATAAAAATTAAACAAGGAATGAAAATCGCGTAGATAAGTGTCGAAAGTTTCACATATTCCAATCGCAATTCGAGAGCAATTCGTGTTTTTTTTTTTGTTCGATTGGACACACATAATCTGAAATCTGAGAACCGAATCTGAAAAGTCCAATAGAAAAATACATTATTGTGTCTGACAGCTGGCTGACTTCATGTATGTCTCAGTTTTGATTGCACTAAATCGGGCATATGCAAAGGCTTTTCAGTTGACGTTTAAGGGGCGGGGGTATCAAACGAATCTAGTCAAGAAATTCGTACGAAATTGACAGTTCGTATATGTACGTAGGAAAAGTGACGTTTCCGACCAAACTAGGTTTGGTTAAGATAATTATTTTAATCTATTTACCCAAATATGCAGCACAGCTATAACTGCTGACCAAAAAATGTGTCCCGTATTTAAAGACATCCGCCCAATCCAAATTTCTACTTGACAGGTGGTGGAAGCGGTTATTCATTGACAGGGCAATGGTTTTCTCACTATTTGTACACGATGCATATTTAATAGCTGCATAAACACATTCACTATACCTTGCGCTTTAATGAATACTGAACTGAAAGATTTTGTAGCCATTATTATGGACAAGTATTCGATCGTAAGAACAATCTATCAAAATCAACTTTACATACATATCAGATGTCTGTTTCCAAAGCAAATTATCTCAAAACATGGTTATATCGATTGGCCTACGCTGTCACCAGATTAAACGCTTTCCTCTAAGTGCAGAGATGTACACAAAAGAGGAGGGTTTTGCGAACAAACGAGAAACACTCAGCAACAAAGCAAAACGCAATTAATTGAATTTCTGTTGAAATGTGTGAAACTGTGATGACAGATGTTATAAGGAGAGCTGGTATTTATGAGCTCCTCCATTTAACTTACTTTGAGATGAAATTTTTACCATTCAGTAAAACATTTGTCAGCATGGGAACATTTTGTTTTTATTTTTCTGCAGTAACACAAGCCTTCACGGGGCTCTGGATATGGCCTTTTATAAAAGAGCCTTCCCCGGTGAGGTCCTAGAGCCATCCTACCACTACGGAGGCAGTCGTGTGATCTTCTTTCCTGAGAAGGCAGTGCACAGAGAGTATTCCTATCATTGTTTTCAACTTGTTCTGCTGAAATTGATAAATTGTTCAGACTTCCTCCGGTTGAAAACAGGCCACAGCAGCGCTGCAGCTGAAAAAAAATCTCAGTGCCACCAATTATTGTTTTGAGTGCCAAAAAGTGCCTCAGAGTGCCAAATTAAAAAAAATTGCAATTAAACAAAAATTATCAACAGATTTTTGTGGGAGTTTACAAAAAAGAGTAGCAAGTCTAGCAATGTTTTTAGTCTTTATTAGGAAAATTAATTTGTAATTTTTTTAATGGAAATTATGTTTAATATTGCGTTTAAAAAAGGGTGCCAAATTTTAAATTTTTGAGTGCCAATGGGTGCTAAAGTGCCAAACTCATTTGAAAGTGCCAGTTTGGCACTAAAGTGCCTGTTCCTGTAACGCTGGGCCACAAGGCCTTTGAAACATTATGCCCTTCTAATTGTGACCACCTTGTGTTTGCTTTTTTTAAAGAATTTTTCAAAAAGTATTCTCCTGGCCACAGCCATAGGTGGTCTTATACCTTCGATCGTCGCATCAAGTGGGAGCCCAGCTCCTTCCTTGGCCAAAACGTCTGCCCTTTCCTTACCGTCAATATCACAATGCCCAGGTATCCAACGCAGTCTGACACGGTTCTGCGAGCAAAATGCCTTGAGCACTGTGCGAGAATTCCTGACTAGCTCAGACTTGTTGGTTTGTGATTCTAGTGCTTTAAGTGCAGTCTGACTATCAATGAAGATGGCGATATTCTTATTGTATATTGATCTCATCTGAAGTGCCTCCGCGGCTTAAGCTCGGCCAGAACCTCTGCCTAAAACACACTGCATGTGTCAGGAAGTCTCAGGGCCATTTGAAGGTCGAACTCGCTAGAGTATATATCTGATCCCGTTCCCTTGCTAGTTTTGGAGCCGTCAGTATATACTGAGGCCTCGTTTTTCCTCTAAATTAAGTTTTTAGTCCTCTCTGTCAGGGTTCAACACATCATAAGGTGGCAAGTGTACCAAGACTTTCATCCGTATTTACGGGGATATCAGAGAACGATTTCCTTAAAATATTTCTATGACCTATACTATTATTTTTAAAAAGCCCTGCATTAGTGAGTCTAAGTGCACTATTTCCTGCTTGGTCATGAGTATGTTAAGAAAGTATTCTTCACTCTAAAGTGAGGGCCTACATGTAGGCGCCTGGACTTTCCAGACTTTTTGGATCATGACAAAATTATAAGACTTGAAAAATCAGCGCAATAAGCATAACTGTCCTATTCAAACACGAATTGTGTGACTATATAATTTCTTCTTAAGCATAACCCACCCAAATAATGCAATGCCGAACAAAATAGTTTCTACGGATAAAAACTAAGTTCATAAGCGCATTTTCCATTTGCCTACATTTTTTCGTATCTCTATCTATTTCATCGATGAGTTATCATCGATCGTTTATTTAGGCCTTAATTTTCTAAGCCCCTTCAGTATCTGGCTGGATAATTTGCCGACAGAACAGACAAAATCCGAAGGTCATTCGGCACGTGCTTGATTAGATAACTAATAAGAAAAGTAGCCTGATAGGAAATAGATAAAAAACCAAACCAGCTGGGAATACCATCAATAATTTATTTACTTAATGTTATTTATCTATGTAACTTTAAATAATATTTGATTTACTATCGAACCTGAATTCATGGGCGTTTGACTGATGGCGATGTTCTTTCGTTAACGGATACGAGAAGTTAAGCTTGTTGGCATGTTAATAGAAGCACTACTGAAAGATGATCTGATTTTATACATTTATTTGGTAAATTGTCAAATCTAACCTTGTTTTATTAAAGAATGGCAATCGTGCTGTAAGTGTTTAATGTTATCTTGATAAGTTTTATATATTCAAAAGCAATGCTGAGTTTTAACTGCTTTAACTGCTAGATAGCTAGGTAAATCTGTTATTAGGAGGCCCGAACTTTATAGAAAAGAACTTCATAGAGAGATTTTTAAAGCAATAATTGGAGACGGTGATCTTCTTTTGTTTCTAGCTGTCAGATATTTCAAGGTTTTTGCTTGCCACTTAAAGATTTTAAATACATTAAAAATATCTAGCCCATATTATGGACTGCGTGTAAAATGTCAGTTCCATTTAAGTTCCGCCCAAAAAGCTGCGCTTTTTTTTTTTAATTTTTTCATCGAGCTAGTTTTCCATTTTTTTTAATATTATGCAATATCACTTTTGCGTATATTTCAATAAACAAAAAAGATATATAGATAGTTATACACAGTTTTTATTTCAATAAGAAATCGTTTATAAGCTTAACCAAACTACATATATGTAGCTGTTGGATTACTATTAATATGAATCTGAATCTTATGCTCGAAAAGTTCATCTTGCCACAGCTTATAGGAAGAAATATTTTCTAATGTTATATTTTGTCTTTAACGTATTTTAAAAGAGTTATTTTTAAATAATAATGGAGCAAATAAAACCTACTTTATTTCTGCTTCTTTAACTTTGTTTCCAATTTACTCCGCTTTGAACTAAGAGCGCTAGCGATAATGTTAGAACCAATGCGAAGTTGGCTACTAGAAGTTATTGATTGCAGATTTCATTGTTGTATTTCTGTGTGTGTAAAAAATAGTTTTTAAATGTGCAATCGATATACAGTGGAAGTCACTTATAACGACCTCGCTTATAACGACCAGTTGCTTGTAACGTCTACTTTCAATTCATTTGGTTGATTCATCATATTTTAAGCCAATTTACCGTCGGATATAACGTCGGCGACTCGTCGTATATAACGAAATGTTGGATATAACAACCAATTTTTCGGAAAAAAATTGGTCCTTGTCGTCGGTTATAACAACGGAATGAGGGAAAATTTTAAAAAATTGTCTGTTAAATATTATGACAGTTTATTTGATGTGTCTGCGTGAAAGCTGCTTTTAAATGATGTAGTTGTGGTTTACGCGTCTTTAACAAAAAAGTTAGCATTTTATGTGATTTTATTTATTCCTGAATATTTGCAGGCGGATATAGCGACCGCCGGTTATAACGACCTCATTTCATCGGTCCCTCCAGCGTCGTTATAAGCGACTTCTACTGTACTTGGAGTTTTTCAAGTTCATTATCAGTAATTAGGTCTTAAATTATAGATATTAATTTATTTCAATAAAATAAGTACACGTGTGTTCGACTGTAAGGGAAACGTTACAGTGACAGCCAAAGTGGAAAGGAAATGGCGGTCATCTTCGTTTTGTTTTGACAGATTCTTCTTTCGATGAATGAAACAACGCAACAGTTTTGATGGCCGAAGAACTATTTTCCACATTTTTCTTAATCGCATTCCCATTGTGATACGGAAAAAGGGCTCCTTTAAATTTGACTTCTTTATTGATGGTAGATTGCCAACTAGAACACCATTTTAGGTACAGATCTGTGATCGTGGTCTGTTATTTTGCTACTTTCCCAGTTTTGCACCTTTATATGAACCGAGATTAGAAAAGGGGAGTCCCCGAAGTTTATTCAAACTTTCTTAAAGGCGTTCTTCTACTATGTTATGACGTCTTAAGCAACAATCGTCAAACCGAGCTCACTTCACTGCTGTTTAAAGCATTCGCCTGTTATCCTTTACTAACTTTACATTCAATGTCGCAGTTAGTGTTTGCGCAAACATTTTAGCTTCCTATCGTACGAATTTGTCTCGTCTTTCTAGTTCTCTCCGCTTTTTTGGTTGGCAAATTGCAAACTGTCAGTAGCTAATTGACCATAAAACTACCTTTAAAACATCACGCACGCGCATTTTTGCTTGAGATGCCACAGAGAGATCCATTTCTCAACAGTCAATGCTTATGAAGGCATTATAGATATGTAAAACGGGAATAAATAGAAGTTTCGGCGACCAGCATTTCTGCAATCACCTGAAAATGATTCCATTACTGATTAAAAACATGTCAAATGATACTGGTAATCAACATATCATCACGAAATAAATAAATAGTTGTTCATTCATAACTTCCGGAAGCCATTTTGTTTTATAGGCAAGTGATACACCCTGTACCTCGTTGGGCATAAAGTTAAAGTGTCACGCTGACACCGGTCATGTTTTATTTTGTAGTCTTAATTAATTTAATCAATTGAAATTTGAATTTGAATTTGTTTATACCTATACTTGTTAAAAACATTGAATTATAACAGAAAAATTTCGTAGGCCATCACTGTAAAAATATCAACAATCAGCAATTTCACCACGTAAACAAAATGGCCGACCAAAACAGGTGTCACGTTTTTTCGCGTGTTTGGTAGTGCTGTCCCTTTCAATAAGACGACTATTTAGTATTGGGCTATTGGGCATAATGCTTCTGCTTCTTTTGGAATCGGTAGGCAAAGATTTTTGTCACAAATAACGGTGTTCCACAGTAGGGGACATAATACCGAACCTTGTGGCACACAACTTCTGGTCAGTTACTTCTTCCGCCTTAATTAATTTCTCTCTGGTCTGAGTCTGTTCTGTACGAAATGACTTGACTGGTTTAAGTAAATAGTAGTAATGCAGGGTGAAACACAGTTTCTTCTCGGTTTCTCATGATGGTACCTATACTATGTAATAAGCCAGTCCGTGTGATTTTAGAAGAACTTCTACAGCAGGATTATTTTTAAACCTGCTCACTAAAAAAGTGTAATAGATTGTGATTAATTTAACTCTTTGTTGCATTTTGTGAAAAAGGGCGATTATTTATGGAGTCAAACTAAACACGGGCAAATTAAATTGTCATCGCTGTTCTTGTAGAGCTTCAGGTAGCTTTCCTCCTTCTAGGATAGGGTAAGATAGACATTTTGTGGTTGCAATTGACTTGTAAACATTTGTGCACTTGTGAATCTAAATCAAAACAGAATGGTTTCATTGTGCATTCACCATATATCTTTTACTTACTTGGTTTCCTTGAAAAGTCGACTAAAGTTCAACATTTTGTTTACATTGCAGAGCATCTCCCGAAGGATCAACACAAGCCAACGCAAAAACATGTAAAACCCAAACAACTTAACATAATACGACAAATAGTTAACATTGAAAAACCTTAAGCCAAAGTAGTAGATATTTTAGATTTGTATAGTATTTTTGATGATCAAAGCATATTTAAAAAAAAAGAAAAACACCAACTTAAGAGAAAATAAACAAACCAAAAATAAACCTCCATTCTAAAATGATATAACCAACGTCACGGCGCACATCGTTGACTTATTCACAACCCATTTAAGCCAAACAAAAGATGGCAGCCTCCAACAATAACAGACTAGCACAATGCATTCTAATAGCACTCAGCACGCTGAGCCGATTTCACATCGCTACAATGCTGAAGCAAATTCCAAATTCGGATAATCCATCCGAGTACAACATTGGTGGCGTATTGAGTGACATCGAGAGTGAGTTTCATTTTAACACAACAATAGAGGTAAGTTTCTTTTTTTTATCTGGCCGGAGACGTTTCATTTATTCATTTCATTCAACGATAGCATTTGAACTTTGACGTACATTATCATTACACGAAGGTGACGTACTATCCCAAGACGATACGAATGGACAAGAATCCCATCAAAACAGTCTTCAATGTCTGTGACAAGCTTATCGGTCAAAGGGTAAGTTTATTTACCTATACTTTCCAACAGCGAAACGAAACGTTTGTCCTTTCGTTTGAGCAGAAGGAGGCACGAACGAGATACGCGCTTAACTCGTTTAGGAAATCAATTTACAAATTCATCCTTTATCTGCTCATATAGATAGATGTGTCCTTTATTTTTCCCCTTCAACGCGGATAACTATAATCTGTTGACTACATTAGGGTATTTTTGCCTTCTTCTCTGTAGGTTTATGCGGTGGTGGTGTCTCATGAACAAACGTCGGGTGATCTATCACCGGCAGCTGTCAGCTATACGAGCGGATTTTATCAGATTCCCGTAATTGGAATATCCTCGAGAGATGCTGCATTTTCCGATAAAAATATTCACGTTTCGTTTCTAAGGACGGTGCCGCCGTATTATCATCAGGCGGATGTTTGGCTGGAGATGCTGAGCCATTTTGGATACACCAAGGTATGATGTTATTTATTGCTACACATACGAGTACTATATCGATCTGTGTTGTTTTTTTTTTTTCTTTAAAAATTGTTTATGGAAATGAAAACTAATAATGAAATCGATTTCCGATTTCCGCTGTAGGAATGATATATGCAGCCACGAGTATGGGGGCTTTGTGTGCGAAATGATAGGATTATTTCCGTTCACATCACAATTACAATCAACTGTCTGGAATTGTATAAGCAATGGACATGTAACAGTATTGGATATGGCACGTGTTATTTTTCACAAATTTGTATGCGGCAGTTGTCGATGATTTATGTTTTATAAAATTACATTAGGTCTGTTCCTTTACTTTTGTAGTAAAAAATGGAAAAGACTGTCAAAATGACAGTGGATGGGATAAACTCTCCCTCAGAGAGGGAAACTTACGCAAAAGTTAAGGAACGCTTTTGTAGTAACCTGTGAAAAATGACAGATGCGAATATTCCACCCAAATGCCAAATAGAACAATAAATTCAAATCACTTGTCAATTTTCAGGCGACTGACAGTTGTTTCAACTCTTACCCAAAAAAATTTGTTAAGTAAAAACAAGTAAGAGGGGAAATATCTTGCTTTCTCGAAGCCGCTCTCTTTTACGAATTTTTCGAGTTGAGGAACGAGAATTGAGTAAAATGCGTAAGAATTCGTCAAAATTCGTAAGATTTAAAAGTAAAGCAACAGACCTATTATGTGCCTGACAGATGACAGTTTTACTTGCTTATCAATGGAAAGCAGACTCTTGTGATTTATGGCAAGGCCTGTGTTTTTGAGCACCTTTTTCGAGGAAAGTTATATTCAATTAATAGTTTAAAGTGACATTTGCAATAATGTAAAAAAAAACTAGAACGTTTTTTCTGTGTTTTGTCTTTTATCTTCATACACAGTTTGCCTATTCCAGGTGGCGTTAAACGCCAGTAAGCGCGTAAAATCCTCATAAACTGCATAAACTGCAGAAATTTACCACCTCGTAAATGAACTGTCAGATTTTGTATGGAGAATAGTTTACGCATGCCTCATAATTTTCCACGATCAATTTGACTCGGAAATCGATTGCAGAAATTTACGGACATTTTCAATTGTCAAACTGTGACAAGCGGTCGTGTGAATTAATTTTCTTTTTGTTGTTTATGACATATGAATTTACGAGCTGCATTAAATTATGAGAATGATTCACCCTTAATGTGAACTTGGCATTACAGGTGACGTTTTACGTCATTAAACGCTAGATGTAGTTTCAGTTCATGTGGAACTTAATTTCTTGTTCTAACAGCCGTATTAGTCTCACAAAACGACAAGTTTAACGACATTTATTGGCGTTGGGAAATTTGTAAACGTCAAGCAACAAAATTGACTTAAAATGTGAGTTTTGTTAAATTTATAACTGATTATGATTAAATTTCACTTATTTAGCTATTTATTTTTCCTCAAGGGTGAAAATAACAAATCCAAAGCAAATAAAACGTCTGGTGGAGTTGATGGAAAAGCATCCTCCTCTGGCAACGAATTTAAAAAGAGGTGTGAATCGGGTGAATTTAAAACTGGTTTGAAAGACGTTGCCTACACCTTTTTGGTAACCTCCTTTAGCTTAATGTTGTTTAAGAATTGGAAGCACAGACAACGAACTTGTCCTTTGAGGAAGTTTGTCTTCAACCTGGCTTTAGTAGATAAACGAAGGACTCCTTGTCTAGTACATTTGAAATCTAAAAATTAGGTTTTTTTTATTCTTATGAGTATATTCCATGCTAATACTTACTTGATCATTTAGGAGATCCAAAGGATTGCATTTTGATCTCATGATTCTCCTCATTCTCGTGAGAGCCTTTTGTTGGTTTCGGCTTCACTTTTATCATCTTCGCTCCTCAACGATAGAAATATCGTTTCCATATTTTGTGTTAAGTAGCTTTATTTATTCAAAACTAATTTAACAACACAAAATAAATCAACAACAAATTTAAATGCAACGATAAATTCAATAAAAATGTTCTTGCAATAACAGAAGATGTTGTTGTGGAATGGAATGAAAATGACACTCATGGCGTTTAAGTCGCGGAATACCAATAACAAATCGACAGCAAAGTGACACGACTCCTAATACGACAATTATTGTCGTTCAATATAAATGCCACTTGCAATAAGGGTGAATGTTATGAACTCATCACCAGAAAGGTGAACTGTTACCATGAACTACTACTGTCAATTCGCGGAGGTGTCAAGAAGAGTGTTGCTGATTCCTGATTGTTGTAATTGCGTGCTGGAAATAATGATTTACTATTCTAAGGGGATAAATGTTAAATAAAACACTTGAATCGATGTAAAAATAACCAGATTAATGTAGCACATCACTGACAGTGCGGCGATTTGACAGTCACTATCGTCTTAGGTAGCAAATCATTCAAATGATACTCATTGGATGAATTAACTACTAAGAACATCTATTTGTACTTGACACATCAATTAGCTGTGGAACTACATGTGATTATTTATATGTAAAATAAGCCTTTATTTCAGTAAACAAGTTGTTAATATTAACTGCTTGAAACATATTTACTCAAGAAAAATGCAAAATTTTCTTTAGGTTCATTCGCGTACGCGGTTTAAATCGAACGCAATCGATATAAAACGATCGATTCATAATCGCACAAAGTCTATACAAGTACTCATTAAAAATGACAGAAAAAGAGAAAATTACCAAAATAACGAGTTACCAGCAGTTCATCTCTTGGCTCGAAACAGCTCAGAGAATTTCAACTGGGCAAGTTCTGATAAATGCACAAATCCAAAACCCGTCAAACGTTGTAAACACAAAAAAAAATTCCGTGGAGTTCGAGTATTTGCTTTTACTTAATAACATATATATTTTGTTTCATTTTTGACGTAGTGGATGTCAAAGATTTAAGTGGTTCAAAGTAGCTCAAAATCTATACACGTACTTTGGAGTATATTTTTCGCACGCACTTTGGAGAGAGTTTCCCTCAATTTTTTTAGTTTGACATATTTTTAGTACGCAAAAAAACCTAATACTTCTGATTGACAGCTAAATCTTCACACAAATAACGAGATTTGTTAAATAGTTTCGATATTTATTATAAGTCATGTGTCATTTGTCACCTCGGCCCATGCAAAAAATATTTTCGAACGCACTACCATAAAATTCATCACAAACAAACAGAACTTGCTCTCAAATGTTACTTTTCATTTTCCTAATGTTTTGTGATTTGTAACGTCCCAAATTTGTAAACCAAAATATCTGAGATGTTCGGATACCTAGTTTGTGTAAAACGTCAACTAGATTTGTCTGCACTGGGTTACGAACGCGTTAACTAGGTAAGTTAAGTTGCTGTTGTAAACTTCTGGCTACCCCTCCATAAACGTCAGCTACAACAACAAATCAGGTGACCAAACTGGGCCAATAAAAACCTCACACATCTAGGCAGTCTGCTGTCAGATTTACTGAACTAGCAATCCGAACGTCCTCACTTTAAATGTTCCTAAATGTGATTTGTTTGTTCCCATCCCTTTATAACCTTCTTTAATACAATTCAACAAGACATACAATATAAAAGTACTCGACCGAGATGTATGACGAGGACTTTTGTGGCAATGTTTGACAGCTTATGTCAATGCCTTAGGAAATATCAAAATAAGTCGCTTATTGAGTAAAACAAAAGCACCTGCATTTCAAAAGGAAATCTGCAAATAGAATAGGATGACAGAAGTGATACCAATCGTATCAGCAGTGAGTTGAATGCTTCAAGAGGTGTGTTTGTTTCAAGGGGCTTTCACTGTAAACTACTCTAATGTATTCGAGTACTGAAAAATCGATGGATAGCTTATTTTTTAGTGGGCTTTCGAGAGTTTTTGATGCGGTGTCAAACTTGAGGCAACAAATTTAAAATGCACCATTTTATTGAGATTATGGGGATTATGGAAATTCCTTTGAAGGTGATTAGCAATTTCCCATTAGTTGTGGAATCAACAGCACAACGTCCAACGACAGCTTGGGACAATGAACGATCTTAATAGTTCAGAACAATATTTAAATTTACTCGATTTGTGAAAAAAGAAATACCCAGTGAAATGGTGCATGGGAAAAAAGGATAAAAAAGTGGGAAATTTCAAATCATGTCTTTTGCCACTACACAAACACAATACCTCAATAATTGGGAAATTTCCGCAATATCCAAACAACAAACCACAAAGTCGACTTAGAGCCTTTTAAGTTTCCCTTAAAAATCACAATATTGTGTAAACAATTAACCTTTTCTTTTAGGTCATAATTATTCACAGTTCCGACACTGACGGTCGGGCTATCCTCGGACGCTTCCAGACCTCATCGCAAACCAATTACGATGACATTGATGTGCGCGCAACAGTTGAACTAATTGTTGAATTTGAGCCGAAACTTGAAACGTTCACCGAACACCTAATCGATATGAAATCGGCCCAATCTCGCGTCTACCTCATGTACGCCAGGTGAGTCGAACAACAAACATACCTTGCGACCTATCAGCAGGACTGCCTTTTAAATATTCCACACGAAATCAAATCTCTTGTCACTTAATTAATTATGGATTTTCAGCACCGAAGATGCGCACGTTATCTTCCGGGATGCCGCCCTCTTCAACATGACCGAGGCCGGTCACGTTTGGATTGTTACCGAGCAAGCACTTAAGGCAGACAACACACCCGACGGGGTCTTAGGACTGCAATTGGAGCACTCCAATAGCGAAAAACAACATATAAGGGTGAGCATGTGGTTATGTTTCTCCCTAGGCCCTATAAGGTCCTCGCCATATACATTCCGATTCCGATGTACGAAGGTGTTTTGTGCTGGCATGAATAATTTAGAGGCTCATTGCCGGCAACCCTCGTAAAGGAAACAAACAAAAATATTTACATCTACTCGTATACGCTGATGTTTTCCCTTAACCCTTAGGATAGTGTCTACGTGCTGGCGTCGGCGATAAAGGAGATGATGGCTAATGAAACTATAACCGAGGCACCCAAGGACTGCGGTGACTCCGGAGTGAATTGGGAATCGGGTAAGCGTCGACATTGTGTCCTCGTATCGAAATTCATTTCCTTCCTCTGTATCTTTTTAGGAAAACGCTTATTCCAGTATTTGAAAACACGAAACATTACGGGCGACACAGGACAAGTGGCTTTCGATGATAACGGTGATAGAATCTATGCAGCATACGATGTTATAAACATCGGCGAGCGACAGGAGAAGAATGTGTTGGGCTCGTTTTACTATGATTCCGTATGGATTATGCGCTACGATATGAATGGGTTCAGGTATTGCTTATGAACAAACATCTTTTACAGGATAAGGCGAAGATGCGTTTAAAAATCAACGACAGCCAGATCCTGTGGCCGGGAAAGCAGAGGAAAAAGCCGGAAGGGATTATAATACCAACTCACTTGAAAGTCCTGACGATAGAGGAGAAGCCATTTGTGTACGTAAGACGGCTGAACGACGAGGAGGTGCTGTGTGACGACGACGAGATTCCGTGTCCGTATTACAACACGACCGATGGTACCGGTGAGTACGATATAATGGAGGTGACACTTAAGTGCGATAAATTATGTAGGTTAAATTCGTTTCGGAGGTATAGACCCACGGGGTAGGGTGGGGGAGCAAGCGAATTTGTTCTTAAGCGTGCTTGGTGCTGTAAGTGCTGATGTGTGACTGTTTTAATTTGAAAAATATATCGCGTCGGCAGGTGGAATTTTTTACAAGGATTATGGGTGGAAAATTGTTTTTAATTAATCTGTGGGATTTGAGTTGGGAACGCGATGCTTATCCCCTGGCCAGTTGTTTTAGACAGCTTACTGTCAATTTGATGGTATTTGAAGTTTCCTGTGTCCGGTTCATCACGGATAGAGGTTTATTCGTGACAGGATGTAAGGAGCATAATTGCGGTATTATGGGATGGAATTTTAAAGTGTTTACATTTTGTAGATTCGGTTTGATTAGGGCTTAGGGTGGGACATGGTTTCTCAATCCAATTTTTCATACAAAATGTTCACTGTGAATTGTCAAAATAAACTTTCCACGTGAAGATTTCACTAGGCAGTTCGAGTGAAAAATAATTGTTCAAAAAGTGATTTTTAGGGGCTTTACTTAAGCTATTTCGCTTGGCTTTTATTGTCCGTCGCATTAAATTTTTGACATTTCGGCGTGAAAATTTCACTATAAATTTCACAGCACTTTTTGGAGAGGAGTGAAAATTTCACTTTAGCAGTGTCCTTCAAGTGTCAAAAGTGGGGTTTAAATTTCAAGTTAACTAAGTTTGACAGCTGGCAGACGTGATGGATTCTCAGTTTTGGTTGGCACGTAAACATTTTTTTTTAGTTGACGTTTATGAAGGGTTAGCCGACAATTCGAGTCAAAAATGTGACGATATAATTTATTTTTATTTAATTTGGTCCTTTCAAATTTATTTGGACTGGTTTTTGAATACAACACATGAAAGTGCCGCCTCAACTGACAAAGCGAAATATTCCCTTTTTGCTGCGTTTTCCCTAACTTTTTCGAGCATCTTGGGCGGTAGATTATAACGATGATTTCGCCACGAATATTTATCTTAAGCAGGTCAATGGTATTGGGCTTGCTGGCGCACATTTTCTTTTCAAATAACCCCACAAAAAGAAGTCCAAAGGGGTGAAATCGGTAGATTTAAGTTGTCAGTCAATGTCGCCACTTTTTGACAGCACACGTGGAAATTTTCGTTGTAGAAATTGCATTTAACGTCTTGGGAGTTGACGTTATGCTCTCACTGTCCAGTGCTCAAAAGCAAATCTACATCAAACGAAGAAAAGTGTTGTTAGACGTTGCTTGTTGACCACGATATTTTCAAACTGAACGACTATTTTAAATGTGACAAGTGACAGCGTGACTATTTCGTCGAGTTGTTGAAGCGATTCATGGTAAAAATTGTACTGACTTGACGTTTCTAAAATATGTCTATTCAAGTCAATCGGTTGATAAATGTCAAAGTTATTCAATGTTACATACAAACATAAAAGATGGTGCACATTGTATTCAGTTGATATTTCGGTCGTATGCCTGACGTTTTAAACCAGGTAAATGGAAAATTTAGTCCATGGGTGAGTTCGCAGTTATCTCCGTTGTTAAATAAATGAACAAACTTTGACAGATAAAGGATGGAAGTTTCCAAAGTAACTATATGAACAATTATTGTTCATTAAGCTAACAATAAACAGCTTGAAAACCGCCCCAACAATATCCCAATAAGATATTACCTTATTTCTTGATAGGTTAACAGTTTCTCCCACTGAAATTAAATCGAAACTAGTTTGCCCCTATCGCGAAGAGAGTTATATAGGCTTAGCATAATACGGATCTATGTGGGTAATGAGATGGCTTATGACCTGGTAGGAAAGAGAGGTCGGATATAAAATCTGTAATTTCAGATTTCGAGGAAATTTGGAGGACATTTGAATATCGCAAAAGCTTTGACTGCGTTAATGAAGATAACCACGAGGACAGGCACACTTTTTTTGTTATGACATAAATCATATTTGACACCTTGCAGGAATCAAAGAGGAGTCAAATGTCGTTTTCCATTGGTTTCACTCGGGGATTCACTCATTCCGAAATCCAATGGAACAAGAAAACTGCTTCTGGTTGAATTCACGACGGTATTGGTAAAACGCAAAAAAATAATCTACGGCTGCTGTCAGCTGGCTTGTGTAAAACACATAAATTACACATGTGTGAGTGCTTCTTGAGTGGATTCTGACTTCAAATCGAGAAGCGAATTTCTCTCCTCAGAATCACCAGAAGAGTATTTTTTGTGCCAATGGAACGGTTTCAGAAGTGATTTTTTCGATTCCGGACTCTCCCGGACGCTTCTTTTTGCCCAATGGAAAACGACAAAAGTCTTGTGTTTTAAATTGTTCGAAAAATGGTTGCTTTTACTTTTTGTATTCTGAAATTATTTGAGCTCGCAATGTCGTTTTCCATGTGTGTGAGTACAAAGTAAGGCCTTTATCTACTAATTCGTTACTTTAGGTTAAAATTGAAGAATCGGGTCGGAGGTTTGGCGTTAATTCAAACAAACAACAAACCGCAGAACTTCCAAGAGTTCAATTGCAAAATAAATCAGTTTTTCGTTATCCTCTCTTTGAGGGGATGCCAGCAAAGGCACCAAGTGACAAAGAAACAGAAACCGAATTGGGAACAGAAAATTTATTTTTCAGCAACAGAATTTAGCGACAGAAAAATGGCTGTTTGACGACAGAACGCAAACAAGTCTTTATTGATTGTTTCTGTTGCTGGCAGCAATAGAAATTCAAATTTATCGTGGGGGGCGGGTTTTTTTTTGTTTGGATTTTTTTGCATCTGTTTGTTTCGCATCGTACTATTGTTTTTAGTAGACGAAGAGGAGAGAATAATAGATTTCGTAAGAAATCACCAAATTTTAAACAATTTCATTCTGTTCCATGTTTTTCGTTGAAGTCAAAGCTAACGACATACAATTTGACGGAATAGGCGACTGCCATGTTTTTATGGATCTGTTTCTGTTTCAGTTCTTTGTAGCTGATCGAGCAACGTAAACAGAACCAGAATTAACTACAGGACGATAAAACTTTCTGTTCTGTTTCAGTTTCTGTTTCTGTTTCTGTTCTTTGTCACTTGGTGCCTTTATTGATTGTTTCTGTTGTTGCCAGCAACAGAAATTCCAATTTATAGTGGGTTGCGGGTTTTTTTGGTTTGGATTTTTTTTGCATCTGTCATCTGGCTGATTGTTTCGCATCGTACACCTATTGTAATGACCACATACGAAACAAATAAAAACAGAAAAGTTTTTAGTAGACGACGAGGAGAGAATAATAAGATTTCGTAAGAAATCACCAAATTATAAGCAATGTCCATCTGTTCCATGTTTTTCGTTGAAGTCAAAGCTAAAATGTAAATCGGAATATGTTCTTCTTCTTCTTCTGTTCTTTGTCACTTGGTGCCTTCAGGTTAAGGGTCCTTCGTGAGTTCATATGTGACGTTAATATTGACATTAGCGCGCAAACAATTCACAGCTCTTTTTGCAATAAGTTGAGAAGATATGACTTGTGGGGTATTTTTAAGATTGCCATAAAGTATCTACACACTAAGTTTGTGCTTTTAATTCTTCAGTTACAGTCAAAAAATTAGGTTAGGTTGAAGCAGCTATCGGAAAAAACTGACATACTTATGGAATTTTGAGATATTTCGTTTGCCGGCGAATTCATGAGAGAAACCCAGGTGTCGATTATTGTCATGTTTATAAAAAATAACTGATGTCGGATGTCGCCAAAATCCACAAAAATGAATGTGAATAGCTAGATTAAATATACGCGAACACATAAAGGACTATAGCTTAAGAAGAAATATAATTTGTCACTTCTTGCCTCTTTCTTTTTTTTAAAGTAAATTGTAAAGACGTTGTTTCGCGTTACATTAATGAACTCGGCCGTCCAGTCTTTTAATGGGTATTAGTTCTGTTCTTAAATTAAAATTCTTAAAACTTGTAGACTTAAGAAAATAAATTTCTTGATAACAATTGCATCAAAGAATTTATTTGACAATTGTCTGTTTGGTAAATTTGACAAATAATAATTTTGTTAAGGCTAAGTCGTTTTCGAATTATGCGATAGAACTGTGTGTACAATTTCTCGATTCATAAATAATACGATATATATGAGAACACGTCTGATTTAGCGATGAGTTTGAGCAATAAAATAGCGCTTGGTATTAAAATGACTAAGAACCCTGTGAAAGTGATTGAACAGAAGCAAGAAGCTGATTCCCGCAAAAGAGAAAACAGACATTAGTTGCATCAGTCAGGCAAGCAATTGACACCTAGTTTTATTAAAATTCTAGACGAGACTTATGGCGTTGACATTGAAGATCCGAGAGAATTCGCCCCGAAACTCAGAACTGCTCTGTTTAATAAAATTCGTTGAGTTTTTTTTACAATTGTGTTAGATGCCATCTAGGTACATTATATGTGAGATTTAGTTTCTTGTTGCTAGTTCTTATTTGTTTCTTTTTTTCAGTATAAATGACCAAATAAAAATATTTCAGTTGAAGTTTCCATTTGTATACATACCTACTTTAGAATCATAAAGAGTCAAATTGTAATTTGACAAGTGTGCATTGGGTAGATGGGGCAATTATTTAAAAACATTCCAGACTCTTCTGTCGTGTTAAGAATTGACCTGGAAGTGCGCCATTTTCGTCAATGAAATGTAGAAAATGTAGTAAAGGGCAATTCTTTTCTTCAATCAAAACTGCCATTAAAGAAAGCCAAGCAAGCTGTCAACTGTCAAAACAACGACGCGCTCCAGTAACCACCTTAATAACTATTTTTAATGTGGCTACTGTCAAGGATATTGAATATATCGTCCGAATATCCACTATCAATGTAGGTATATCGCTAACGCAGTCTCTGAATGCTTAAAAGTGTTTAGATGGTCAATCCAATCAGCTTACTCTTGAGCTGGTAGTTCCCAGAAACTGTGGTCATGATTTAATGTGTCATATACTAGTACTTAGTACGTGGTACCTTGAAAAGCTTTGCGGTAAATATTTAAGTTTAAGCCCTCTAAGGCGTCATTCAGGTGACAGCGTTTTCAATCCATCAAATATTCCTAAGACTTCCAATTGGAGTAGGTGACTACAAAAATTTGTAAATTCCATTTAACCGGACTATTTTCTTCTTCTTAAACGTCGAAAAAAGCTCGATTCCTTGGAACAACCGCAATAAATAAATAAATGTATTTTGCTGTTCCTTAATATCCCCATTCATGTGTGACATCGCTTTATCATTACCACCACAGACATGTGTCAGTCAGAGCAACGTAGAACGTCAGAAACCCATAGAAAACTAACCCCACTTTCTCAATGTGTTGATATTTCATAGTTAATCGCTTGGAAACTATATTCTAATGCGTTAATCCCCCCGGCAATGTTTGCAATAATATCTTCCTTCTAAGGCGGTACGGCCGGCGCTTAGAGATTCTATTCGTGTAGTGCACATTGAGGGACTAATCCTTAAACGTGCGGACATGCGAAATGTGTGAGGTGAGATGAATAATTCACTTGACTTGTGTGGTTATCTTGCGCCAAATTAGGGGAACGTTTGAGACGATGACTAATATCATTCCACTGGAGTTGATATGGGATCATAAATGCTCTGCACAGGATTGTGTATCTGACTGCGTTCGGAATAATTCATGCTGAATAAGTAACTCCTATTCCACTATCCTTACAGAGGACGACTACTGCTGCCGTGGCTACTGCATAGACCTTCTTATCGCCCTGTCAAGTCGAATAAATTTCACCTACGACCTCGCCCTATCGCCCGACGGACAGTTTGGGCATTACATTCTAAAAAATCAAACCACTGGCAATATGGCCGTTAAAAAGGAATGGTCCGGGCTCATAGGAGAGGTGGTGAACGAACGAGCCGACATGATTGTGGCTCCGCTGACCATTAACCCCGAAAGAGCCGAATTCATCGAGTTCTCTAAGCCGTTCAAATACCAAGGCATAACAATTCTAGAGAAAAAGCCATCGCGATCTAGTACTTTGGTGTCGTTCTTGCAGCCCTTCAGCAACACCTTGTGGATCCTGGTCATGGTGTCGGTGCATGTTGTAGCTTTGGTGCTATATCTTCTCGATAGGTGAGTCTTGAAGAAATTCTTCCTGTGATCTCCCATCGAATATTGGATTTCATTTGCAGATTCTCACCATTTGGTCGCTTCAAGCTCACCAGCAACGACAACACCGAAGAGGACGCCCTAAACCTGAGCTCAGCGATTTGGTTCGCCTGGGGGGTTCTTTTGAACAGCGGGATTGGTGAGGGCACACCTCGCAGCTTCTCCGCTCGTGTACTGGGAATGGTTTGGGCCGGATTTGCTATGATAATTGTTGCATCGTACACTGCCAATTTGGCCGCTTTCCTGGTGTTGGAACGACCCAAGACCAAGTTGAGTGGAATAAATGATGCACGTCTGCGGAACACGATGGAGAATCTCACGTGCGCGACGGTAAAAGGCTCAGCCGTGGATATGTATTTCAGGCGTCAGGTCGAGCTGTCAAACATGTATCGGACAATGGAGGCGAATAATTATGCAACTGCTGAGCACGCAATTCAGGATGTCAAAAAGGGGTTGGCGCTTAAATGTAATTCGACTAATTGCGATGTAAAAATTTGTTTTACTTAGGAAGCTAATGGCATTCATATGGGACTCTTCGCGGTTGGAGTACGAAGCTGCCAAGGACTGTGAACTCGTTACAGCTGGAGAACTGTTCGGTCGTAGTGGCTACGGAATTGGCTTACAGAAGGGATCACCCTGGACGGATGCGGTGACCCTGGCTATCCTCGAATTTCATGAGAGTGAGTATACATTTTTATTTTTACAATTTTATGAGAGTAGATAGAAAACTAGTAACTGGTTTAAACCTGAAAATGCGCTCTCTCTCTGTCTTTTTTTATGTCAACTATAGGCGGCTTCATGGAGTCCCTCGACAAGGACTGGATATTCCATGGCAACGTTCAACAATGCGAACAGTTTGAGAAAACTCCAAACACCCTGGGCCTTAAAAACATGGCCGGTGTGTTCATTTTGGTAGCGGCTGGTATCGTTGGCGGCATAGGACTCATTATCATAGAAGTTGTGTACAAAAAGCACCAGATTAAGAAGCAAAAGCGAATGGAAATAGCCCGCCATGCTGCCGACAAATGGAGGCAAACTATAGAGGTACATTTCATTTACAGTTTCTAAGTGCAATCAATGGAAATTTCTATATCTTTTGCAGAAACGTAAAACCCTTCGTGCTTCCTTGGCCATGCAACGTCAATACAATGTCGGACTTAGCCCCAATCCGGGTACAATTAGTTTGGCTGTAGACAAGAATAGGTATCCCCGTCTTGGACCCAGGGGTCCCGAGCGAGCATGGCCAGGTGACTCAGAACTTGTTCGAAATCGACGACTATACGAGGATTCGGGTAAGACTGCCTTCGGAAAGAAGCAGTCGCTGTCAAATCTGCTACCGCCACCGAGATATTCGCCAGCGTATACTTCGAATGTGTCGCATTTAGTTGTTTAAACTTTTTAGGATGGTTTTACTTTAGTTTTGGGGAGCGATTTTTTTTATATTTTGCACTTTTTTAAAAACAATTTATTTGCCATGGTACTGGTACTAAAAATAAACATTTTAGGTATTGACTCGATGCCTACTTCAAGTTCAGTCTTTACGCGTACAAATTAGTTTAAAATTGAAATGTTTGCGATAAAATTGAAATGTGATTTCGTGCACTTAAGTCAAACTCACTTCCCGTGGGTACTCAAAAGTTGACAGTAGAAAAACCAAAAAAAAAAGATAGAAAAACCCGAAAGGCGTAGTTGAGGTCCACGCCGTAGATTTTTCGTGAAAACATCGGGATAAATATTTGAACAAGTATTTCGTAATAATATAAATTTTCTCTGACATTTGTTTGGCACTGGAGCTGTCCTCTGATTTGTGCTTTCTATAATTTTGTGCATATTTACGATTCATATGAGACGATATCTTTCAAGCACTTTACAATGACACCCAAATCAACATACTAGCTGAACGCGTTCCCAATCTACATTCATGATCTTACAGAACGCTAATTCATATTGACGTCCAAAGATGTCATCCGCAAAACAAACGCCGCGCAATAACTACGAACGACAAGCTTTATCCATTGCGACCTCAACCGTTGTTATTGCATTATAAGTCTCAAAGTTATTATAAATTGAAATCTAGAAAAAACTCTAAGGCTAGTTAAAAGTTATAGTTGACAGATGGTTGTCAAAACGTTTGTAACTGACAATAGGTCTGTTCCTTTACTTTTGTAGTAAAAATGGAAAAGACTGTCAAAATGACAGTGGAGGGGATTAGTTCCCTCTTAGAGATGGAAACTTACGCAAAAGTTAAGGAACGGTTTTGTAGTAACCTGTGAAAAATGACAAATGCGAATATTCTACCCAAATGCCAAATAGAACAACAAATTCAAATCAGCTGTCAATTTTCAGGCGACTGACAGTTGTTTCAATTCTTACGCAAAGAAATTTGTTGAGTAAAAACTAGTAAGAGGGGAAATATCATGCTGTCTCGAAGCCGCTTTCTTTTACGAATTTTTCGAGTTGAGGAACGACAATTGAGTAAAATGTGTAAGAATTCGTAAAAATTCGTTAAAATTCGTAAGATTTAAAAGTAAAGGAACAGACCTAAAGAGGACGATGAGATTTGTAGTTTAGTGAATCTGACAGCTGTGTTTGAGTTTTCATTGGCCCAGATTGGTTAGATACGTGATTAGTTTTTGCAGTTGACGTTTATTGGGGGGTAGCCGACAAATCAAGTCAAGAAAATCCTGCCTGTACTCTGTCAAAATTCAAAAATAAACCGTGAATTTAAAACAACAACTCAACGCACTCACGCACTCAACTTACCTAGTTAAGACTTTCTTATGTCGTTTTCAATTGGTTTCACTCGGGGATTCACTCATTCTGAAATCCAATGGAACAAAAAAGCTGATTCTGGTTGATTCCCCGACTGTATTGGTAAAACGCCAAAAAATAATCTACGGCTGCTGTCAGTTGGCTTGCATAAAATACACAAATTACACTTGTGTTAGTGCTTCTTGAGTGGATTCTGACTTCAAATCCAGAAGCGAATTTCTCTTCTCAGAATCACCAGAAGAGTATTTTTTGTGCCAATGGAACGGTTTCAGAAGTGATTTTTTCGATTCCGGACTCTCCCGGACGCTTCTTTTTGCCCAATGGAAAACGACATTATACTTTGTCTAACTTTATTTAATTGACGTTTTTCACAAACTAGGTATTCGAACGCCCCCATTGTGTGTTTTGTAATTAAAAAGATGCCTCAAGGAAAAGAACCAAGTTTTAAATTTTTTCAATGGAAGCAAGCCTTAAATATGAATTCGTACTTTGTTCTGCTGAATGCTATACGTTTTTTAAAATCGTTCCCACTTAAAAAAAAACTTAATGGCGTCATCTTGTGGCCGCATTTTTTACAATTATTTGGTGTAAGAAAACAGACTAAAAGTCAAAATGTTGCTTTTTATATATTATTTAGGGAAATATGGCACGAATGTTAACATTGTAATATACAAACAAAAAAACGTTAAGCTAAACAATTAAAAGCATGAATAAAAAAAATCAACAGATAAACTATTTAACCAACACCAAAAGAAGTACTAACTAATATAAAATACCAGGAAAGTGTATTTAGTAGTCTTTTTTATCGCGTTCCATTGATCGCGTCATCGATCGCATATTGTGTATAGACTCTATTTGACATGCACAAGGTGTTTATCCCAAGTAGAAGTGGGTAGTCTGACAGCTGGCTGAATTGATGTGTCTCAGTTTAGTCGGCCACGTGAACAGCTTTTTCAGTTGACGCTTGTGGAGGGGTAGCCAACGAATCTATATAAATATTAATTTTACTATATGACTGAGTACCGAATTGACAGTTCGCATATGTGGCTGACGCAGAAAAAGTGATGTTAGCGAACAATCTAGTTTTGCGCTTAGGTTACACTAGTCCAGACTTTCCTAGTCGATTTAAGATAACTAGTTTTGTGTCCAGTTGCTTGACATCAGCAGTTGTTTGTTTCTGTTGTTGTGTTATAAAATTGCTAGCAAACTTTCAGCGACATTCGCTGTTAACAAGAATGAACTAGGAGAGCATTTAATTAAAAGACAGTCACAAACGTGATTGGAACTGCTCAATAAAACAGGCCTGTTATATAGTTCGCTTTTCATAATTTAAAAAGGCTTCTGTACGGTCTGGAGAAACTTATCCGATTTGGCAAACCCCGCTTTTAAAATTGTGCGACCAGCTACATAAAGTAATCACTTACATACACTTTCTTGGTATTTTGTATTCATTAATTAGAAACAAAATTAAAAGTTCAGATCAACGAAAATGTAAACCTAGATTATAGTCAATATTTCTAAAATCTTCCAAAATTCCATAGATAGAGATATTCCATTAAGGTGGGTCATTATAAAAGTATATTGTGTCAGGGGTTCTGCCTCTGAAAGAAAGGAAACCGAAAATAACTGGGCAAGAATGAGATTGAAGTGACTTCATAATTTAAAAACTAAACATTTTTAACCATGAATGTCATTGTATAACCCATTGACTAAAACCGACATAAATAACTTTCAAACTCCTAAAAAAATAAGAAAAAATGTTAAAATCCGCAGTTGTTATTTGTTACTTTAATGTAATGTCTTATTAAAAATTAAACAAACTATATTTAAACAAATTCGAATAAAATAAATGAATTTAAAAGAAAATTAACTAAATGTAACGTAAATAAAGAACAATATACTCAATTATGATATAATTAGCTGTAATGTTTAAAATTATTCCAATTGTCTGTTGTTCAGTGAAATTGGTTATGTATGTGTTTAATTATTGTAACTCATATATAGGTGAAAGCAGAATTGTACAAAACATGGAAATAAATATTTAAAAGAAGGAATGTGTTTACTTATTTGTTAAAGAAAATTTATTTACTTAAATTGATGATGAATTTTAGTTCCTTTTATCTTCCTTATTATTGCGTATACCCTGATCTTTATCATAATATAATCTATAACGTTTAGGTAGGTATATCTCTGTTCATTAGAACTTGTCATTGACTGGTATAGTTTACTCTTTTCATTTTACTTTTCTGTCAATAGTAAGTTACGGTGGGAGTATACATTTTTATGCCAAATGAATATGATGGATCAAAGGAATCAAAGAACGAAGTTTTATCATTTAAATATAGGTTTGTTTGACGTATGCACTAGTGCGTCCTGGGTTAACCCTAATCTTTCGGTATAGCACTGAACTCGCCCTGGTACTGAAAACCTGTATTCGACATAGCTTTTATGGCGCCCAAGTTGTACTCTAAACTGACCCCAGTCAATTTGTCGGGACAAGAATTCAGTGCTGAGTTTCGCTGTCATTTCGCCGTCTGTCATTAATTTTTTTTGTTTAATGTCAAACTGCAGGGCAGCATATTTTGCATTCAATATAGTATGCGAATTTTCATGGTTGTGCAGGGTTTTAGACAGGATTGGAAATTAAATGACACTTCTCAGTGCTAGCCTCATCAAACAAACCTTTTTTTAAACCCACTGACGTTTATTTTTGAATAATATTTTGCTTTCTCGCATATGTTTTTAACAAAAGTCATGCAAAACTTTCGTTCCTGTATTTTTTGGTTACATTCTCTTTTTCTGAGAGAATATATCCCCACTCCTTGATATCTGACATTTTGACGAAATTGGCCAAAAAAGTAAGGGAACATACCTCTTAAGTCGATTGAAGTTGTTTCAGCTGTTTAGCGTTATTTGAATTGCGTTGTCCTTGCTTTATACTTTAAGCCAATCCAGGTGAAATGTTTAAAAAAAAATTAGGAAGTTATAGCTGTTTGTAAATTAGCTTAAGTCATCATTTTTATTGCCATTTAAAGTTTAAAATTGATCTCCTGAAAAGTGTACAAAATTGACATAAGAAGTTTAAGCTTTTAAGCACAGTACGGCCCTATATTTTAATCCACTTAACTTATGTTTCCCATCTCACACAGTTGCTTTTGGTTTTTTATTTTAACTAGCAAAACTGTCAAAATCAATTCAGACACATCAATACGCTCTGAAAGTGTGGTCATTAAAAATCTGAGAACAGTATAATTTAAAGGTGTTTACAAAAGATATGCAATTAAACACGTCTATTGAGATACTTATACCCTCATCGTTTAAGTTTGTGGATTGCCCTCCGCCAAAGTTTTGAAGCCAGCCATATCGATAGTAATTTCATACTACCGTTGCTTTTATACCTCGTTTCAAGTCGACTAGATTGGTCTGGACTAGATGTAACCTGAACGCAAAAACTAGATTGGTCAGGAACGTCACTTTATCTGCGTCAGCCACATATGCGAACTGTCACTTAGTACTGAGTCACGAATGAGGACGTTCGGATACCTAGTTTAGTAAGTCTGACAACTGACTGACTAAGTGATAAGTTTTTGCAGTTGACGGTTATAGAGGGGTAGCCGACAAATCTAGTTAAGAAAATCCTGCCTGCGTACTCAGTTGACATTTTAAAGTGTCAAAATTGAAACTTACTTAGTTAAGGTGTACGGATACCTAGTCCCGACAAATCTAGTTGACGTTTTACACATACTACGTATCCGAACGTCCCCATTTTCTTGACTAGATTCGTCGGCTACCCCTCCATAAACGTCAACTGAAACAGCAAGGAATAATTCATCCTACGAGCTGCTTGACATTTGTTTAGACAATGAAAACCAAGAGTCATGGACGTTAATTAGATCTTTCTGTTTGACGTCCTTTAACGCGGCGGTTAGAACGTTGCGTCAAAATAATCTTACCGGCGCGTAAATTAATCTCACCGCGGCGTAAATCGCGTTCTGTTTGAGGAAGCCTTTAGTCAGCTGTCAGATTTACTGAACTAGATACTTGAGCGTCCCCCGTTTATGTACCAATTTAAGAATAGGTCTGTTCCTTTACTTTTGAATCTTACGAATTTTTACTAATTCTTACGAATTTTACTCAAATGCCGTTCCCTAACTCGAAAATTTCGTAAAAGAGAGCGTCATCGAGAGAGCAAGACATTACCCCTCCACTGAGAATCTTACGAATTTTTACTCAACAAATTTCTTGGTGTACGAAGTGGAAAAGCTGTGAGTCACAGCTGATTTGAAATTTCTTGTCCTATTTGACATTCGATTGCATTTGTTTTGATTTTTTGTGCATTAAAATGGTATCAACAGGCGGCAAAATAAATATTGAATGTTCACCTCGAACATTCCATCGTATTGAAAATGAAAAGTAGACATTAGAGAATATGAAATAAAAATATATTGAATTAAGTATCTGTCATATCTGTCATTATTCATAGTTTACTACAAAAGCGTTCCCTAACTTTTTTGTTAGTGACTCTCTCTGTGAGAGAATTTATCCCCACCATTGCCATTTTGACAGTCTTTTCCATTCTTACTACAAAAGTAAAGGAACAGACCTAATGTAATAGATCCGCGTAGCGTTTTAACACAATCTCTGTGAAACTGTTTGCTGTGTTCTGCTGACAGATCCAGCGCCACCCAACTCCGCTTATGATTTTTACAGTTATTACAGTTACAGTGTTGGCATAGAGTGGATTGACTGAACCCATGAATATCTGCACTGTTGTTCTGAATCTACGAAGTTATTGAAGATTGCATTTTGAGCATAGAATATGTAAACTTTGGTTTACTTCATTCCGACCCCAATAAAAAATTCGAAAATGTATGCGCCATCTTATTTGATTGTGGACTCAACAGCGAAAACATTTAATTTTTTGACAGTTGATTAAGAGGGAATTATCTTTAAAAAAGTTTATGAATAAGGGTTTCTGAAATTAAACTCAAATTAGCTTTAATTCTTTTTTAATTGAATGTTATGAATAAGGCTGTAATGTTTATCTAATACCCTATTCAAACCGAATACAAACTAGTTTTTGTTTGACGTTTCAATCAGCTTTGAGACACTAGTCGTGAAACTTCTAATTTCTGTGTAAACTGATTTCAGATCATTTCAAAATAGTATTAGCCCATTAATTTGCTGAACTATTAGATGTCAATCCTAAAAATATGTAGTATAATGGCTTTTACGTGTTACACTTGAAGTCAACTATTTTCCACGAAACTTCTTCTTTCTATCTTTCATGTAAGTCCCCCATGCAATCATTTTGCTATAGAGACAAAGACAACATTTTGTTTACATTATTATTTTGACACATCAACACTCTCTCTTATTAATTTCGCTCAGCAGTTTCTCTTTAAATAAACTTGCTCTTAAATAACATAAAACTGTCAAAGTTCTTGTAGTTACGAAATCGTGCAGAAAATCCCAAAGTTGAACCCAAGATTGCATCGACAGAAGATACATCGTCTGCTTCAGTTCGAAGTTAGTAAATAAAGATTTTAGCTAAAATTCACGTCGTCTTGGAAACAGATTCCCGTACATCTTCACCCAATCCTTGTCCCCAGCCATCGAATCAAATCAATAACATGACATCATAAGGAGTGTGTGGAAAAGTGGTTTCAGGAAAATCGGAATTAGCAAACGAAAGATTCTCAGTTCATCGCTAGAAGGCACGCCGTGTTTTTGTTCTTATCAGACGATTGAATCAAAAGTCAACGTGGTTTGAAATGTTGTCCCTCTACTATGTGAGTGCAACCTTCCTCCAATCGTGGCGCATCAAAAAAGCCTGCACCAAAATTGCCGAAAAATTCTCTGAAAAGTCAAGTGTAGTGTTCTACGTTCTTCCTAAGGAGGGCTACGGTAAGTTATGCAAATAAGATCAATTAAAATGTTGTGTGCAAGGTTTTTTTTTTGTTAGAAGAGAACCCCTTCACTTCGGAGCTGTGTACCAATCGTTCTGAGGCAAGGGTCTCTGACCTCCTATGGCTGTTCGCTGACCAAAGAGGATGTTGCCTGATGCCATCACAGACTGTTCACATCGGACCATGGGTGACATTCCCAGAATCCCCAACCCTTATACCATTCGAATGCAGTGCCCAGGCGGAAGAACTCAACTTGGATGCTAACAAAACAGTGCATTTACTTTTGGAGACTGATATTCTCCCTAGTTCGGTAGAATTGAGTACGGAAAATGTTATGGTAAGATTCGTTATGTAGGTATATACAGCTACTTGATTCATAATCGATTTTGTATTAATAATGTTGTAATAAGGTCATGCTATAGTATGGATGTGTTCAGTGTGCGGCTTAGCCCTTAAAGGTAGTCTGTCGACGAATGTAATGCTGGAGGGCTTATTGTTTTCACAACCAAAGTGGTTATCGGATTTCTTTCGAATGCTTTTATTCGGCGTTGTTGAACGATACATACACAGTTAATGCTCTATGACCTAGTTAAGATTATTGCAACGAAAAATGAGAAGAAAAAAAACCAGACGCGGTTTACCTAAAAGGAAATTAAGGTCAAACCAAAGCACGACAACTGTCGCTTAGATAAGTATGACCATATTCAGTTAGCACTTGGGCAAAATTGTGCAACTAATCTTGAGGAAAATCACAGTTGAAAGACGGTGTGAGATGTAAGTGGTGCTGGCTGGAGGGTGATTCGAATTTGAATGGGTTGAGTTTTGATTCCACCCATTGTGGAGGAAAGAGGTTGAATGAACTTTAATGGCTTTCACCCACACACTCATGTTTTTGCGGGCATCGTGTCTGTAACCATGGCATCTCGGATATTCAATACCACATTGGGTACATATTGCGCAGTGATTTTTGCCAGAAACATTCGGATATAAATGTATGTGAAGAATCCATCTCAAGTAGGTCTGCTACGCAATTCCTCACTTCTTTGATAGGATTTTGCATAACCTTAAAATGATAGTTTTATTTGACAGTAAGAAAGCGGTTAAATGGCTCAGACAAAAACAAACTAGGTCTGTTCCTTTACTTTTGTAGTAAAAATGGAAAAGACTTTCAAAATGACAGTGGAGGTTATGAATTCTCTCTCAGAGAATTAACTTAACTTACACAAAAGTTAAGGAACGCTTTTGTAGTAACCTGTGAAAAATGACAGATAGTTCACCCACCAAAATGCCAAATAGAACAACAAATTCAAATAAGCTGCCAATTTTTAGGGGACTGGCAGTTGTTTCAATCCTTACGCAAAGAATTTTGTTGAGTAAAAACTAGTAAGAGGGAAAATATCTTGCTCTCTCGAAGCCGCTCACTTTTACGATTTTTTTGAACGACAATTGAGTAAAATGCGTAAGATTTCGTAAAAATTCGTAAGATTTAAAAGTAAAGGAACAGTCAAAAAGTAGATATTCTCCGATGGATTTTTAATTGCAACATAAACAAAGGATAAAGTTATCATTGATTAACAATTCTGACAGTTTCTAAATATGAGGTTCTTCAATTCTGTCGAAAGAATTTGAACGTCTAAAAGATAGTGGAGTGCAGTAAACTGTCATTCTTTTTCCAACATTGTTTTTACCTACGTACGCGGACGAGAGCTATCGCTTGGAAGTCTTTTCTCAGTGACATGGGGAGAAAGTTGCCAGCATTTCTACAGAAGCATTCGAAATATCAATGTTTCAATGTTTCATACAACCGCGATATCTTACTTACTTACTTAAGGTGGCGCTACAGTCCGGGATGGACCTGGGCCTCAACCAACAAGCGTCTCCAGCCAGCGCGATCTTTAGCTGGCTGTCTCCAGTTTCGCACGCTAAGTTGGTTAAGGTCCACTTGCGTGCGCCACCTGAGTCGCGGTCTTCATCTACTGCGCCTTCGTGTCCATTCGCTCTACATGACCCAGCCACCTCAGTCGTTGGACCTTCACTCTCTTCTGACTAGGTCGATGTTGCTGTACAGCCCGTACAGTTCGTCGTTAAATCTTCTTCTCATTTCACCGTCAATGCAGACGGGACCAAAAATAACACGAAGAATTTTTCTCTCGAAACAACCGAGAGTTAAATCATCCGCTTTTGATAAAGTCCATGCCTCTGCGCCATATAGCAGGACTGGGATGATTAGGGTCTTATAAAGGGTCACTCTAGTTGTTCGGGAGAGGGCTTTGCTACTCAATTGCCTTCTTAGCCCAAAGAAACAGCGATTGGCAAGAGTAATTCTACGTTTAACCTCAGCGCTGGTGTCGTTGTCTGAGTTCATAGCGGAGCCTAGGTAGACAAAGTCCTTAACCACCTCAAAGTTATATCTGTCTATTGTGACGTTCTGTCCGACCCGTCGGTGTTGGGTGTCCTTTTTAGTTGACAGCATATACTTCGTCTTGCCCTCATTAACCGCCAAACCCATCTTCGCCGCCTCAGTCTCAATACTCACAAACGCGCCATTAACATCACGCTGCGTTCTGCCAATTATGTCAATGTCATCGGCGTATGCGAGTAATTGGACGGACTTTTGAAAGATAGTGCCTCTGGTGTTGGCGTTTGAGTTTTGCACTATTCTTTCAAGAACGATGTTGAAGAAGTCACATGACAGCGCATCTCCCTGTCTAAATCCTTTTCTGACATCAAAGGTTTCGGTGAGATTGTTTCCGACCATCGTCATTCTGCACAATTTAACGAGTTTGGCAGGGATGCCAAAACTAGACATTGCTCTGTATAGCTCGTCTCTATAAATGCTGTCATAGGCGGCCTTGAAATCGATGAAAAGGTGGTGGGTATCGATTTGAAGTTCATGGGTTTTCTCCAAGACCTGCCGCAGTGTCAATATTTGGTCTATGGTGGACTTTTCTGGCCTGAAGCCACACTGATATGTACCAGGTCGTTTACGAAAGACTTCAGGCGTTCACACATAACGGCAGATAAGATCTTGTAGGCAATGTTTAGAAGACTGATAGCTCTGTAATTGGCGCAGTTCAGAGGGTCTCCTTTCTTGAGGATCGGGCAAACAATGCTGAGGTTCCATTCATCGGGCATACTTTCCTCCGACCATATTTTACAGATGAGTTGGTGCATGCTCCTAACCAAGTCATCGCCTGCCGCTTTGAATAGCTCGGCGGCTAGGCCGTCTGCTCCAGCGGCTTTGTTGGACTTCAGTTTAGATATTGCTATCTTCACCTCGTCCAGGTCGGGTGGACGGTATTGTTGATCCTCATCGTCCAGGTTGAACGGTTCATTCTGCCTGACAGCGGAATTTAAGTCGTCATCGCCGTTAAACAGTCTGCAGAAGTAGTTCTTCCATATCCTCAGCATCGACTGCGATTCTACTACGATGTTCCCTTGTTCGTCCTTGCAGGCTGCGGTTCGGGTTCTGTAGCCCTGTGAAGTTCTTTTTACCCTCTGGTAGAACTTCCGAACCTCATTCCTGTTGTAACATCTCTCTATTTCTTCGATCGCGCGCTTCTTATGCTCTTTCTTTTTTTCTTCTTAGAAGCCGGTGTTCGTCTCTTCTCTTCTGCGCGTAGAGCTTACGAGCAGCTCTTGTCCTCCTTTGCAGCGCCGCTTTGTATGCCTCTTGCTTCGCTGCATGTGCTTGCCGGCACTCGTCGTCGAACCAGGGGTTTCGTTGTAGTGGTCGGGTGAAACCCAGCACATCAGAGGCGGCGTCTCTGATGGCTTTTTGGCAATGTTGCCACTGGTCTTCAATTCTTGATGCTGGCTGCATAGGACCTCTTGAGAGATTGAGAGAGACTCGATCGGAAAAGGATCTGGTGATCTCTTGCGATTGTAGCCGTCCGACGTCAAACTTCCTCACAGTATTTACTTGTCTTGGCGGCGTTCGGGATATCCGGAGTCGTACCTTGGCTACAACAAGGTAGTGGTCCGAGTCAATGTTGGCCGCTCGGAACGTTCGGACATCCATAATACTGGAGGAGTGCCTTGCGTCGATCGCAACATGGTCAATCTGGTTGACGGTTGATTGATCAGGAGATCTCCATGTGCCTTTGTGAATATCGAGATGCGGGAACCGTGTGCTAGCTATGACAACATTTCGCCCCGCCGCGAAATCGATCAGCCTAAATCCGTTGTCGGAGGTGGTGTCGTGTAGGCTGTACTTTGCGACAGTACTACCAAAGATGCCCTCTCTTCCTAGCTTGGCGTTAAAATCGCCTAAGACTCGTAACTCGTAAGTGTGGTCCAAGAGCTCGTAGAACCTTTCTTTGGTGTCGTCGTCTTTCTCCTCCGTGGGGGCGTGCGCGCATATTAAGCTAATGTTGCCGAATTTAGCCTTGATGCGGATTGTCGTGATGCGCTCGTTTACATAGTTGAAACTTAAGACTTCTTGCCTAAGTCTGGCGCCAACGACGCCACATCCGAATAAGCGCTGTTTTTGTTGCCGTACAGATCCGAAATTCGTTGTCCTTTATATCATTTTTATAATATACTCATAGATGATGCGCAGAGTTTGTTATCATTTCTGACTTTAAAGGCCTTAAAGTGCACCTGCCGACGGGCATAATGAATCCAAGGGGAGTAATAATGACCTACTCAATACAAATCACACTTTAAACTCATCATAATTGCGCTCTGTTTCATTGTTCCACCCACAGTAACAATAATATATAAATGTACTATCTATGTGACTAAATATGAACGAGTATGTAACTAACCGAACTAACTTGTCTTCCTTTCAGATCGAAAAATACGGTAAGCCCATTGCATGGAAAGTCGATTCTCATTTTGCTGTGCTACTCGAAACCGACATAGATCACTTTACGAATCTACTCATAGCAACATTTCTGCAAAATAATTTATACATAAACGATTGGCTGCCTTTAGTTCGTATTGAATGTAAGGCGCAATCATTCTAATTCTGTAACTGGTGTAACAGTTTTGTTTTCCATTTATTTCCACAACCAGCCGTGTCCTATGAAGGTCAGCCGCAGCCCTACCAGCTGATGAAGAAACATCTTCGCAAGCAACTTACCTCACGTTCTGAAACGCAACTCTCCGAAGAGAATTGGAAAAAGCATTTAGATGGCCTGCGTAGTTTGAGTGTGCTAGCCAATCAGGCCACCGAATTCGAGTACAACAAGAATCGTACAGAGGGCAAAACGGGTATAGTCAAGCCAGACCTGATACCATCGGGAAAAGTTCCATCTGATCTAGCATCGCAGACCATAGACGAGGTGGTCGAGTCAATTAAGTCTTCCCCCATTAAGATAACAAGCGAGAAACAAAAGATCGAAGCCAAAGTCAGCCCAATGAAACGCGTCCCCGAGGAGCCAGTCATTAGGAAAGATGGATCGCCAATAAAATCGCCAGCGAAATCACCCGCGAAACCAGTCGAAATAAGGAAAGAAGAGATTAAGTCTAAACCCACCGAAGTATTAGTCGAATCGAAGCCATCAACTGTAGTGGAAACTGTAGTTACTGCTAAGATCGAGCCAATTCCAAGATCGATTCCAGAACCAGTTAGTGTAACTCAACCCGTAGATGTGAAGAAGGAAGAGAAAAAGGCTGACCTGTTACCAAAGAAGGCTGCGGAGCCAATCTCGGCTGTGAAGAACAACACGAAGCGGCCCAGTCTGCGCCGAAGTAAGGACAGCGTTAAGGAGTGCAAGCCTCCAAACATACTTGTCTATTCGGATGTAGCCACCTCCAGGGATGGTGTGGTTGCAACACTTAAAAGCATTTTGGAGCGAGACATGTATGAAAAATCAATGCACCCGTCTTACTTTTGCTAAACAACTTGTTTTCCTTCAGGTACACCGTCTATCCACTTACCTCCCAACAAGTACAAGAAAAGTCCTGGATTGACAACACAAGTCTTCTAGTGATCTGTGGATCGGTTTCTGCCAATCTGGGAGAGATTTTGGTAGACTATTTTTTGCGTGGTGGTAAACTGCTCTCCCTGTGCTCCGACGTGCTGCACATTGTGCTTCCAACTTACCGCACTGCTGAGGTAACAACAGTACTCACTTAGGCCAATGAGCGTTAGTAACCCACAAGCATTTTTTAAAGGTGCGCGAACATGAACTAGTTCAGTTCTCCTACGACAAGTGGCAAAAGGTTAAGATGATGCATTACATCTTCTGCTATCATCCGTCGCCGGTGAAGAAGAACTTTTCAACCGACAGCGAAGAATCCAACTCTACTCTGTCGAAGAAACCGTAAGTTGTGCATGTTTTGGCCTTGAGTGTTTCATATCTTTCGGTGTTATTATTATTCTGTGTATCTTATATAACTATTAGCGTGTGTATGTGTGTGTGTAATTCTACTAATAAGGTTTGAAATTTAAAAATTTGTTCTTTATTCTAACATCAAACGATTTATGAATTTTTCACAACGAGAATGAGTTTATCGGCTTTGAAAAGACACTATCGCAGCTATGTAACTAAATTTTATTCAATTCATCTCTCACTTATTTGTTTTTAATGGTATTTGCTTCGTTAACGAATTTCATCTAATCCATCAAAGTTATCTGTTGTCCTTGGATTCTGTAATCATTGAATTTAGATATATACAGCAGTTAGCTTATAGAGGAGTGCGGGTTCCCTTATTGGACATATAGGAAAGAAGCCTTTTAAGGTGACTTAATCAATCTACAACACGTATAAGAATCTACATCGGTTGGAGACAGCAAACTTTCTTTAGAGGAGAAGCTGCATGTGCTTTATTGTTCTACGCAGTAGCTCAGCTTTATGCGTGTTCTTGTTTTGTCTAAAACTGCTTTTAAAACATCACGCACGCGCAGTTTTGCATGAGATGAGACAGAGAGATCCATTTCTAGGCAGACAATGCTTATGAAGGCGTAAGAATGAGATCACAAATCAGACGCATAAAGTATCATGGATGTTCTACCCATAAATATAGATATGTAAAATGGAAATAAATACTCGTTCCGGAAACCAGCATTCGCCGAAAATGAAAATGATTCCATTACTGATTAAAAACATGCCAAATGAGAGTGGTTTCAGTAAATTTAACCAACAATTCATCAATCAATTATATATGAATAAATAAACAATTGTCCGTTCATGACTTCCGGAAGCCATTTTGTTTTAAAGGAAAGCAAAATTTCGTACGCCATCAACAATCAAGGGTCAAATCGCGTCGTCAGTGAACGAGCATTACGTGACGGAATTTGTTTTTATTTCACATGTAAAATCAACTTAATTCCGTAAACGTAATGCTGGTTCACGGACGATTCAATTCGACCTCAGAATTTTCCCGTAATTCCTTCCACGTAAATAAAATGGCCGACAAAAAAAAAGTGTCACGTATTTTTACGAGTTAGGTATTGCTGTTCGTTTCAGTAGGACTGCTATTTAGTATTGGGCATCCCTTTAATCTTCCGTGTCAGTAATGTCTAATATGTAATGTTGTAAGTCTACCATAAATCTCTATTCAGTTTCAGAGAAGCTCAAAAAAATAATTGAACGCCAACGGGATTGTATTTATTATACACTAAGTATGACATAGACTGACAGCTTTCCCACGTCTCCCCGATTTCACCCGTATATTTTTTTCAATAATGGCCCCTCCCCTTCTCTCTCAATTTTACTGTCTGTGAATACGTGTGAAAAGGCAAAATAGCGGAAGGTGAAATATAGGCTGTTTTTTTTCAAGTATGTGTGATTCCCCTTTAATTAACACGGGCACAAATACTTGAATTCAAACTGGGCTACATCAAAGGTCAGATTCAGCTTGTAGGCAATCCCTCTTTTTTTCCGGAGCTGACAGTCTATTTCATAGTTAGTTTATGGTATTTATGGGCTTCTCGAAACTATGCTGACATAATGGCATGCGAACAGCTCCATTTTGTGACAGACTGGTTTGAAAATTCATTTTTATTACGAAAGCGAAAATCTCGTAATAGTTGTGAAAAGATTTTTCTTTCTTAAAGCCTAGTACGCTGCTGTTTTGGCACAAAAAATCCCAAACAAAAGTGACACAACCATTGACTTATTAGGTCTGTTCCTTTACTTTTGTAGTAAAAATGGAAAAGACTGTCAAAATGACAGTGGAGGGGATGAATTCTCTCTCAGAGAGGGAAACTTACGCAAAAGTTAAAGAACGCTTTTGTAGTAACCTGTGAAAAATGACAGATACATAGTTCATAAAACCCAAATGCCAAATAAAACAATAAATTTAAATCACCTGTCAATTTTCAGGCGACTGACAGTTGTTTCAACTCTTACGCAAATAAATTTGTTGAGTAAAAACTAGTAAGAGGGGAAATATCTTGCTCTCTCGAAGCCACTCTCTTTTACACCCCGACTCCACAGGAGATAATTTCTCTCAAGCTAAATGCCTGGCATCCATCTCATGCAATTTCTTTTATCTGCGCTGGGCAAATCATGCCATGAAATTTCATTTCATATCGCAGCGGCACGAGAGACTGTACGTGAAGTTTTGGTTTTTTGGACAAATTAACTATTCAACTGTTTATTTTGTTACCATTTTAAAACAACTACTTACGCCACAAACCAAAATCGGCATGAGAAAACACTCAAATGAGCCAAAAAATGATATTTCCAGAAAAAAAACAAAAAAAAAACAAGTATCTGTCAAATTCATGTCAGACATCCATGCCAAGAAATAATTGAAGAGAGAGATCGCAGACATCCAATCATGAGATGAAATGGAGTGACTCCACAAGGCATTTCATCTCATGATAAGCATTATGCGAGAATTTATCTCCTGTGGAGTCGGGGTGTTACGAATTTTTCGAGTTAGGGAACGACAATTGAGTAAAATGCGTAAGAATTCGTAAGATTTAAAAGTAAAGGAACAGACCTATTATATCACCTATAATGGACTGCTAGTAGCCAACTTCACTTATGTTCCAAAACAGCAGACGCGCTACTGTTTCGCTGCGGAAAACTCCAAAGCTCCATAGCTCCATAATAATAACTGTCATTCGGAAATTATTCGACATTCGGTAGTGTTTGAAAACAAGTCGGTGGTTTGAAAATTGCATTTAAAAAAGGACTCTTTGAAGAAACGAAAGCGGAAACGTTTGAATTTTTAACAAAAAAAAACATTGCGGAATTTGTTTAAAATCACTCTTTGAAGCTTTCCATCTTTTGAATAGATGGCGCTATGTTGTTTACATGTTGCTATGTAAATGAATATCTTTGGTAAAGATTGAAAAAATGTCTTGTTTATTTACGTTGAACTTCACGGCGGAATGTGTTTCTTTGCTTATCCGCAGGGAAACAATAGCGCCTGTGCTGTTTTGGAACATTCTTTCTCGCAGGAATCTATGAGAATGACATTTCACTAGCAGTCCATATTTAGTAGGTATGTCTATGGACACAACAAAAACATGAACGAAAAATTTTATTCATTGCTAGGCTTAAGCCCAGTAACCCAGTAAGTGGTGTTTCGGGAAATAATTTATGAAAAGTTCCATGAGCTGCTACACAAGTACAAGTGACATTTGACAACAGCCAGAAAGCAATTATAGGTAATTAAAATCATAGATTATTAAAGAAAAATACATAACGAGGACATTGAAAACGATTTATTTAGAACAAAAATTATATCTTCCGCATCCGCATTTATTATGCCTCTTTCTGATTTTTCTGCTCCAATTGTCCGGAATATAAAATTCAATATTTTCCACATCGTGAGATTCCATTTTTGACAAAAACATTCGCGAAAAAAGAAGAAATGTACAATTTCCGCAAGCAATTAATGTTCCGGACAATAAATTGTCTCTGAGAGTGGAGAATTAAAAGAAGTAATCTAATACAATTACCCACGTTTCCCTATCATTTCGCAGCAGCAGCGTACATCAACACGAAAAGAAGAGCGAAATTTTTCGTCCATAATTTCGTTGTGTTCCATTGTGTTTTTGTCGGATGGTACCCTTTAGTCTATTCCAGATCAGTCAACTTCCTTTTAAGCTGTCCTTGCTTTTGCATTAACTGCCGGAAGACATTCACATAACATAAATATTATTCCATAAGCCGCAAGGTAGTGCGGAAAGCCTCTGTTAACACGTCGTGACAAATTTACTGCATTCAGCCTTAGTCTGCTTTCGAACATATTCTTGATCCAGTGAAGGTTCTTTGACACCATGGTTTCTAGCAAAACTAAATATGCTGTCAAAGGAAGTGTCAGCTATAATAAAGAAGGCTTCCCTGTTAAAGGCTGGTACGCAGTTCACGTGAAATCCAATTTTTCATACAAAATTTTCACTGCGAAATGTCAAAATGAACTTTCCACTTGAAGATTTCACCAGGCAGTACGCTGTTCAAGTGAAAAATAGTTGTTCAAAAAGTGATTTGTAGAGGGCGTTACAAGCTATTTCACTTGGTTTTTATTGTCCGTCGCATTAAATTTTTGACATTTCGGTGTGAAGATTTCAATTTCACAGAACTTTTTGGAGAGGACTGAAAACTTCACTTCACTCGAACAGCGTACCAGCCTTAACGACAGAATCAATTTTACTAACAAGCTTGTCTCGGATTATTTACCACTCAGATCGGCATTTTGCATCTCAGAGAAAGGCCTGGCTTCAAAAATCAAACTTGCGCTCGTTTAGCTTTCCTATAGCCGAACGAGCAATAAGTGACAGCTTGATTTCAATCAAAAGGTCAAAAAATCTCTTTCAAGGATGAGGCTATTCGGGTCAGTCCTTCAATTTTTTTCACACCATTTAGTAAAAGGTCATTGAGATATAGAAAAATAGAAAATATCCTTTGTTTACACTGCAGGAATCCGACTACAGGGTGGTAAATGACATATCCCTGTTCTATGGGAGATTAGCGGTTTTATTAGAAACGAACAACTCTTTAGGCATTCCTCTTCCTCATCTCATTAACGCTTTTGATTTGCAGCATTCACATCACTCTTGCAGCATTTGCTTTCTTTTCCTAAGTACAATAAATACATAACTAACACCAACAAATCACTTCAACTTTGAGAGTAAAAATGACTGATCTAAAACGAATAAGAAATGTATTATAGAAAAAACTCACCTTCACGGGACTAGGAACCCTCGTACGTATGTATATATCTATCTTGTGCATATAATCGCCTATATCCATTATGCTCACATTCAAATCTAAAATGCAATTCATTGTCAAACCCAATTACACTTATTGAACTCAAATAGAAACGTTAAAGCTATAATTGTGGAACCATATAGACCAACCAAGCCAAAAATACACTAAAATACTTCATTTTGCCTGCTTGCTCGAAAAAACGTTGTTTTTTTTTGTTTTGTCTTTATCTCGTCGTTATTTTTGCTCGTGTGTGAAAACTTCTTCGTATTTGTGGTCACATTACATCCGGCTTAGAGCTCTAGTGTGTCCAAGGTCCATTGAACTGAAAGATCTGCAAGGAGACATGCACAATTTGGATGTGAAGGTATTGGGAACCGAGGAGACATGGAATACCCCAAGCTTGCTGTTGGCTAACAATGTGAAGAGCGGTGGAAGGGCTGTATTCTCTCAGGTAAGTTTATGACAGTTATAGTTTTTGAAAAAAGAAATTTATTAAATCCATTAAATCCATTCCAACTGAGTTGCTTATTGATAAACGCGGGCATAAGTTCAGTTTGGGATTTACAATGGCCGCGTTCCACTGCCTGCTAGATGACTATGATGAGATGACTAGCGGCATGTCAAACTTCACATAAAAAAAATTGACATTTCACCATTGGCGCTAGACTTCTAGTACTTTTTGTGAAATATACCTTTCAGGGAAATTTCTCAATCATTGAAAGAGAGACAAAAAATCCCGACCAGTCAAAGGAAAAGCGTTCAAACGTTTGCAAAATTTGACGCTGGCGCTAGGGCTCTAGCGCAAGCATTCCTTCATCTAGGATATTTTGTGCTAGACGTTTAACGGGCAGAGGAACGCGGCCAATTTTGAATGCAGACGGTCCGGAGAAATTTTAAAAGCGCTTAGCATAAGTAAACGTGGCCTATAACACAACTCTGAAATGACTTGCCGCGGTATAAATAAATAAATTTTGACAGTTTGTTAGCAAACGTCATATAACCTGTCAAATATTGACGTATAATATTCCGCATAGGAAGTTCCAATGCAAGTAAAAATTTATCAGTGGTAGGTTTAGCACAATCTATAACACAAAATCAAAAGATGATACTGTCAACTGTAGTCACAGTAAAATATCACTTGTTGGAGGTGTTATAGGCCGGGTATAACTGCATTTTTTTTCTAACACTCTTTGTCTACTCATTCGCAGGTGCATTTAGAAACTGATCCGAGTGAATACGAATCCGATGACAGTAAATATCGTGTCCTCAAGGAGAATGAGAAAAATCGTTTGGAGATTTTTGCCGATTTATTAGTAAAGCATTTAGGATTGACCATTAAGAAGGAGCCAGTGTCACAAGGACATCCTAAAATCACTTACCAGAACGCGTATTTCTTAGGGCGGCATGAGGTGAGTTTAATTCAACGAAGTGGATGTTCGCCCGTGATGTTTGGTTTCGGGATAATGATTCGTAATCGATATGATGTTTTTATAAAAATAGTGTTCTAAGAAATAAGTTAGGCCTTAAAACGTACAGCGGATGATGCCCGAAAATAAAATACTGTAGAAAAGAAATCTTTTTGAGAGCAGAAGCAATGTAACTTTGACATTTGACATTACGTAGCCCTGTCCCGAGCGACAGGCGAATAGCAACAGTCTTCATTCAAATGTAGGGTGATCTGATATGTATTCGAATTGACATTATAAGACGATGGTTACATAGGCATGAATTTCATGGCTACCCACAAGACTCCCTACAGTAAAGTCAATAACAAACACATTCTATGGGCATCACTGATTTTCGTTAATGCTCTCTGAACGCAGAAAGCGAATCAGAATTTGTGTTAACATTGAAAGGGCACATACCAAAACTTAGTTGTCTTAAGTCGACTTCGTCTGGAGTGGATGTTACCTACGTCAGCCTCATATGCGAAATGTCAACTTTCTTGACTAGATTCGTCGGCTACCCCTTCATAAACGTCCACTGACACAGCTGCCCATGTGACCGATCTGGGCCAATCAAAACTGAGATACATCAAGTTAGTCAGCTGTCAGACTTACTAAACAAAATATTTGAACGTCTCCAAACTCTTTGCAAATAAACCATTCACACCTATGCGGAGATGTGCCTTTTGCATGGTTTCTTTCGAAGTTATTTTCTGTCAGGCCACCTACGAAATAGACAACAATGTTCTGTCAATCTGTAAAAGTCATATTTAATTCAAAAATCAAAGTCAAAGCTTTTGCATATTTTGCATCTTGTCAATTAGTGTTTAAAGTAAACACAAAATTAATTTAACTGTGACGGATGGTATCTATTTAGTAACGACTGTCATATTGTTCGAAAAGTCTGCCTATCTTCGAATTATTTGTTGTACGAATAACAAAGCTTCAAATAGTCGGTACTATATTCTCGCTGACCTTTTGTTAATGCATTTTTTGACATTATTTAGGCTTTAGTTGTGATTTTGTGTAGCTTATTGTTAAGCCTATTTTAATATTCACTTTTTTTTGAATACATTTCAGCTGAAATTCGAAGTTTTGGAAAAACTTAAAAACGTCTATAACGCCGACAAAATGATAGAAACTTCAAAGCTTTCGATGAAATTCTGTGGAAAGAATGAAACGCCACCGAATGCCAATACAAACGTTCTTCCGATTTTAATTCATTCCTGTCCTGAGGACTTTTCAACTGTTGATTACTTTGATGTAAGTATAGAGTCCATGTCGAACTTAATTACTAGAAGGGGTTTTTGAAGTTGTAAGTCAATCAGTGGTGACAACATTGTCTGTGACTTTCGGCATTTAGTGCAGAAATCGAACTGAGTATGGGAAGAATGTGAAAAAGCAACGAGCTGTCAATGTAATTCGATTGAAATGAAACAAAATCGGAAACGTCAAACAGAAGTGTAGTTTACTTCTGGGAAATGAAGGGGGGAAGCCAAAGAAGGTCCCTGACGCATAACAACTGCTTTTATACTCCTTTATATCCGTGATTTTAATACCTATTTGACATTTTAGAGTGACATTTAATAAAAACGTTGTTACTTGAATACGCAATAATTGATTACTTGTTGTAATCAGAAAAAATGTCCAAGAAAGCTTTAAAATTAATTAATAACAAAACTTTGGCATATCATATCTTTTCACGATGGGTTGTTTTCTTTAATTTGCGCAGTTGATTCATTCACAATGCATTTTGAAATGATATGAATCGCATCACTGCATCTGTTTATGTTTTAGAACTCTTGACGTTGCAGTAGGTACTGCGTTTTGGAATTCAGCCGCTTACAGTCCTCAATCTCCAAATTGCGTGCGAAATGTCTAGCGGTCAATGAAACATCGCCATTATGAGATGTACTTTATAAATTTAAAAATTCTCTAACGCAATCAAGATCAAATTTTATTTTCCTAACACAGATTTTAGCTGATCTTTGTTTTTAAATTGAATTTGAGTGTTGTAACGCAGAAAGACTTTCGCTTTATTCGCAGAATCTGTCAACCAAAGATATTGGTCGTTTAGTAATCTATGCGCCAATCGTTAGCAGCTCTATGCATATAATTTCGGATTTAGATCTCGCTCATGGAATTGCCATATTGCCGAAACAACAAACAGAGGGAATCGGTCGTAGTAATAATCAAGTGAGTAATAATAAAATGATTCTTCATGCAAACAAATCGACTAATAAAGAATTCGTTTGGAATTTTCTAGTGGTTAAGCCCATTGGGATGTGCCATGTTCTCCTTACAGCTGCATATTCCATTGAACTCGGAACTGGGCTCCAGATTGCCGCTGATTCAACATATTATTGGACTGTCTGTCGTCAGCGCTATAAAGCAGTTAGACAAGTATCAGGTAAGTTAATGGGTTCAAAGAATCCTTTCATATTGCTTATATTTTTGACAATTTTCCAGTGTGCTATATAAGTTTGTTCGAATAGACTTTGGGGTTTTTAATTCAATAAGCTGAATTTGAATATAAAACTCCTTGTGGGTCATCAAAGTCGTTAGGCAGTCGTACTAAAAATGATTCCTTGTTAGATTTTTATTTTTCGAAGTCTAACGATGGAAGGTTTGATGGCTGCAAAGTCGCGTCTTTCACTTAAGATGCTTTTACAGCCTGGCGTGGACTACAACCTCTACCTGATGCGTTGTCGTGCGTACGCTTCACATGACCGAGCCATCTCAGGCGCTGTATTTTAAGCTGTTTAACCAGATAAACGTTACTGGATAGTCGGGTTCGTCGTTAATATCCCTTATATATTCTTTTTTTAAAAAGCAGAAGAAGTTTCCATACACAAAGTGCTTGCTCCTGCATCATATATAGTACCCCAGATGATTGGGGTCCTATTTCAACCGATATAGTCAGTACCGTCAGGATAATTGGATATTTTGAATAATTTGTCACCATATTCAAGTGGTTCGACGTAAACTTTAAAAAAATCCAACCTCTGATGTTCGTTTGTTTGTTCACTATTCGGTTGTGTAATTTTAAATGAGTTACCAGTAGTAAACACACCTTGTAACAAAAATGATGCATGCATTCCATCAGTACCTGTACCTACCATGGGATTTCGATGAAAAAGGACATTAATGACTTAAAGAGTGGTGTACTGCATGTTGTCGTTTGCTTCTACTCGCGTGGAAAATATTGTTATATGATTTCTGAGAAAATATGCCTCAGCAGAAGACTCAAAGTCTCTGCATTTGTTTCCATTGGCTTCTCTAAGTGATTTTGAAACTTACCGGCTCACCCAAAACCCGTAATGACTAACAATGTGTTAATTTGCTTTATTGTACCATTTTTGTTTCACTTTATTTTAGTCGATTACGAATATAAATGAAGAAATTAGCTACCTTAAAAAAAATATTACGTATTCGCCACCGAAACATTTGTTTTCAAACACAGCGTTACTTGTGGGTATCTATTATCAGCGACCAACGGATGTTATTCAGCAGTCCAAAGAATGCTCGTAACACTAGTGGGTGACTTTATGGCACTTTTGGTAAATCTGGTATCTTGCAAGAATGCAAGAATTTCACGATTTTTTCTGACAGTCTTCTTCTTCTTAAAGTTCCTCTTCGCTTTGGTGGTTGAAAATGATAATTTTTAAGTTTGTTATTATCTACTCATCTCAAATAAATACCTAAACCAATTCAATCATAAGTAACCTAATATAAACTTATCTCAGAGCCGAAAGCCCCCGCAGCTAGTGCTCACAAAAATTATGTTAGCGTATACATTTAATATTGTATGTTAATAGATTATAATAATAATAATAATACTCATCTCACTATTTCTGCATTCAACCAGAAGCAGTTTTCTTGTTCCATCGGATTTTAGAATTAGTGAATCCCCGAGTGAAACCAATGGAAAACGACATATATTCCTCTCTCTCCATTCAGAATCTTACGAATTTTACTCAACAAATTTCTTGGTGTAAGAATTGGAAAAGCTGTCAGTCGCCTGACAGTTAACAGATGATTTGAAATTAGTTGTTCCACTTGGCATACCCGTGCGTATGTTCTGGTTTCCTGCTAAGGTCTGTTCCCGAACGATAATGAATTCGAACACATTAGTCAAATTTAGTCAAACTTTGTTCCTTTACGCAAAAGTTGGGTAGAAGAGAGCCACAAAGAGAGAACAAAACATCTCCCCTTCATAAAAAAAAACCGCAAATAATAGCCCACGAAATTTCTTGGGCTAGTTTTTTTTATACCTGACTTTAGCTGTCAAATCTCTCAAAAGCCATAGGTCTGTTCCCTTACTTTTTGGGACAATTTGGGCAAAATGTCAGATATCAAGAAGTGGGGATGTATTCTCTCAGAAAAAGAGAATATAACCAAAAAGTACAGGAACGAAAGTTTGGCATGACGTTTGTTGAAAACATATGCGAGAAATTCAAAAATAAACATCAGTGGGTTTAAAAAAATTACCAGTTTGCAGACGTTGAAAAACACTCGGATTCAGTTTAATATTTATTTATTTTTTGCGGATTTATCCATTTTTAATAACAAATTTCAGCACTTAAAAAAGAAAACCGAAATAAACTGGTGACGTTCAAGTATCTAGTTTAGTAAGTCTGACAGCTGACTGAATTGGTGTATCTCGGTTTTGTTTGACATAGATCGGTCATTTGGGCAGCTGTTTCAGTTGACGTTTATCTAGGGGTAGCCGACGAATCTTGTCAAGAAATTCGTTACTGAGCACTGAGTACTAAGTTGACAGTTCACATATGTGGCTGACGTAGGAAAAGGGATGTCCCCGAACAATCTAGTTTTTGCGTTCAGGTAACATCTAGTCCAGGCCAATGGCCAATCTAGTCGACTTAAGTCAACTAAGTTCTTGAATGTGCCCAGTGTCTCTCTGGCTGAGAGCATTTATCCCCACCACTGCCATTTTAACAGTCTTTTCCATTCTAACTACAAACGTAAAGGAACAAACCTAAAATACTTACGTCGCATTTGCGGCTTTTCTTGCCTTTTTGAATAAAAAGATTTTGTTTGGACTACCTTCAGTGATGTTTTCCATTTCATGAGTTCGGAACAAATGGCCAATATTTATATGGACACTCTTTACCAACTTGTTGAGCAATAGGACCATAGCCGGGTTTCCTCTGGTCACTCTTTCGCGTCTGCCATCTCTCAAAACCATACAGCAAATACTAAGCTTGCTATCTCTTGTTTCACTCCCAATGCCATGTTCCCTAGCACTGCTTCAATGACAGTTCCGACAAATCTGAGTTGCCCTAATAACATCCAACTTGGCTCCACCTGAATCTGCCACACCTGTGTCTCATCCCAAACCAATGCAAATAACAACCAGAGTAATTAAATTTTTTTGTTGAATTTATTTATGTAATATAATTTAATATACCCCCCACAATTATGGGGTAGTCGTAGTAGTAGTTGTTGTAGTAATAGTAATAGTGTTACCTACACACTCTATACAATACTTTTATAACATACTTGATAATTTGTTTGTTGTTGTTTTTATAATTTTAATGTAAAAGCCATTAATTTATGTTTTGTTTGTTTTTAATAAAACTTACGAGGAGTCAATTGTAATTTAAAAAAACAACACAAGATCAATGTGTGCTCCGCTAAAGATTAAAGTAAATATTATTTATCCCAAAGACCTGTTCGTCCTTATTCAAGAAGAATGAATCTCCCCCCTTAGTGAGGTTATACAAGTTTTATGTGTCCGTGTTCGTGTGTGTGTGTTCTTGTGTTTCAATTTCAACTTTGAATTACATTATTAAAATTATTTTAGAACATAGACATTGCTTTTTACATTTTTGTTATAGAAGAATAATATAATACATGCGATCAATTGAATAACTTTTCGAGAGACAAGTAAAAAAACAAAAAAAAAAATAAACTACAATACTTGTTTGATTTTGTTCCTGTTCGAAGTGGTAGTGTAGTTGAAAATACCGTCCTTAGAACACTGATTCGGCCGACCTAGAGAGTTGCACCGGGTGGGAGGGGCTGCGCGCCAAGCGCTTCTTCGGTAGTCTCTCGAGAAGGGTTAGTAGCTTGGGGAAGTCTGGTCTGTCGTCAGCTTGAAAGGACCAGCACAGCATTAGGATGTCTTTGACGTCGCGTGATGTTTGCAGGTTGGCTAGGGTCTGCTTCATTCCTCGGCCCACCTGCCATATGATGGACTCGGGTGGTTGCATTTTGAAGGGGAACTCACCGCACAGCAGCTCATACCAAACGGTGCCGAATGAGTAGATGTCCGATGCCCTGGAAAAGGGTAGGATCTCGTCGGTCGGCTTGTAAGGTGTCAGTGTACGCATCAGTTCCGGAGCCAGATAGCACAGCCAGCCGCCGGGTACACCCAGTCCAATATCACAGTAGTCAAGCTTCGTCGAACTGAAGAGGCCAAAGTCGGTGATGATGACTTTTCCGTTCTCCAGGAAGATATTCTTTGTCCGCAGGTCCTTGTGGAAGATTCCTCTGGCGTGCAGGTAGCCCATTCCTTGGGAGATTTGCTGGGCGACTAGGGTGGTCCGATTGATGGTGAATTTATCGCGACGCAGATGGATGTACGTGTAGAGAGTGTTGCCCTTGCAGAGTGAGGTGACTATGGCGAGGTATGGCGGATTCATGCACGCACCCATGAATAGAACTAAATTCTCGTGACGAGTCTTCTTGAAGTTGGCCACCTCCAGCTTGAATGCCTCAAGCATGCGTTCGTCTTTGAGGTAGTCCTCCTTGAGCAGTTTTACTGCGACATCGCCATGCCAGAGGGCACGGTGAACTGTTCCAAAGCGTCCCGTGCCGATTTTCTCCAACAAGCGTAGATCGTCGTACGGAATGTCCCACTCTTTGAGCGAGAGCGAATTTTGGCGTGGCCAATTGCCCGAGTCCCCCTCCTCGGTGGAGTCCAGACGCACTGGCGTTCGATCCGAGTCAGTACTGGCGCTGGTGCTGCCCGATAGGGATACCGTTTTGTCGCTGTCGTTACTCTTGTGGGTGTCGGCCAGCTCCGACAGTGGCGGATTCATTTGGCTGAGTACAGAGCCAGTTGCGGAGCCGATGCGCCCGCTCAGGGTCTCACTGTGTATTCGGCTCTCGGCGAAGTGTCCACTTGTTATTACACTCGAACTCATCGAACTGGCGTTGTTGCTGTTCGCGATGCTCGACTGCGAATGATGGTGCGAGGATTGATTATCCATTTGCTCGGTATTGTTGTTCAAAGTTGCGCCCGACCCAGTCGATGACAAATACAACGTCTGCGTTGTCTGTTGATTGTATTTCGACGACGTGGTGATGGTTACCTCGGGAAAGTTGAACTGACTGACGTTTTTATGCAAAGACGACGGCGTCGAGATGGGATTCGGCCCAGTACTGGTGCTTGCGCTAGCTGTGGAGCTTCCGCCGCCACTGTTGGTGCCGCTAATGTGCAACTGCTGCTGCTGCAGGCTAAACAAGGCCGGCGACGATGGTGATGAACTGTTGCAGCTTGAGCCAGGCGAACTGCTATCCGGATGATGGTGGCCAGTGGCACTAATTGAGACCTTTTGCCTTCGGCCTGGCAAATAGCCGGCCACATTGTTGCCGCTTCGGCCGATTATGCTCAGATTGGGCGAAATATTCGAAGGCGGCAGGAATCCTTCATTGGATTTCAGCGTTTTCTTAAATTCATCGACAAATTCCCGTGGCAAGCCGCACGATGGCGGCACATTCGGTTCGCAGTCCTTGTGGCAGCGGTACTTGCATTCCTTGCACTTGAGACCGAAAAACATCTGCTTCTGGCAGAGATCACACGTGGACATCATTTTGAAAACCTTCGTAAAGCGATGTGCAATCATGTGGCCCATTCCGAGCGATACTATGGGAGTGCACGGCGAACGCGGCACAGTCAGATTGTTGGTGTTCTCCATGAAGATGTCGGAACTCATCGACGACGAATGACTCTCGGGACTGGGGTCAGTGTGTAGTCTTGTCCTTGGAATGCTTTGAGGCATCGACGACGAATTAGTCGAGTTTGGGGTGTTGCCGCTGCTGCCATTCGTGCCGGGTGCTGCTCCCCCGCCAGCGGCTCCTTCCTGGAACTGTGATTCATGTGATTTCGACTTGGCTATAGGTATGGCCAACGGGTCCTGACTCGACGATGAACTAGTCGAAGCTGTCATAGAGTTCGTGGCCATGCCATTGTGTGACGGCGTCGATGGATGATGGTAGGTCAGCAAGGTTTGATGTTTCTTCTTCGGCGGTGGCGTTGACTTTCTGTGTCCACTGCGGCCGGGTGTTCCATTACCAGCGCCACTTGTACTAGCACCACCAGCACTGCCGGCACTAGTTGTCAGGCTCGGCGAATTCGGAGGCGATGGTGAGGGGGTCAGGGTTAGAATCGATCCATGTGTACTAGACGATTCATCGGGCGTCTTGCTCGTCGATGGTGGTGACTGAGCGTCGTAGTGGTTACTCACCGGCGACTGCACCGCCTTTTGCTTGTTCATCGTGCGGTATGTTCTCGGCGAGGCGGTAACGCCAATATTACCCGTACTTCCACGATGATAGTGATGGTGGTGGTGATGATGATGGTGGTGCCGATCCCACGAGTCCCAAAACAGATTGTCCGGCTCCTTTAGGTTGTCACCTAAGGCTGAACGACACCGCCGCAGACACTCCATGGCGTTGATCAGTCGACGCACTTCCTCTTCGCGAAAATTCGGATTGTAGACGAGAATCTCCCGCAGCTCATCGTCTGTTCGCTGCAGCAAATCCTCCAAAGTGTTGATTCTCTGCAGGCACACGTTTAGCGTTTCCAAACTGAGGCCCACTACACGCAGCCATTGCTTGAGTTCTGATCCAGACGCAGCTAGGCCACTGGCGGGTATTCTTTCGGGTAGGCGCGACTTTGTTATCAGCAGCTCGGAGAACATTCGTACGAGTTTGGTTTCCAGACTGCGAATTTCCTGTTGTGTCAGTGTTGCGCTCGTGGCGCATTGCGTACGAAGGCCTTCGAGTCGATCAGCCGATATGTCTATCATTCCTTGGATGACGTCCAAGCCGTTGCCAGCCGCTGCGTTAGTGTCCATGGTTTGGGGGGGGCCAGTCGATTTGCTGTAAGAGAGATGGCAAGTTTCGTTAGAATTGCAGGGCGAGAATGGGTTGCTGGTTTATAAAAAGAGTGCATTTTGTTCTAAGGGATTGTGATTGGGTAGAGAAATACTTGCGAAAGACAGTAGGGAGAACTCTTTCTCGATTGAAGGGAGTTGTTCTGTTTGTACCAAGTTTGTTTAAGTTTTATCTTATTTTGAGTGCCCTAAAGGCCTTATTGTTGGCCACTGAAGCCATTTTTAATTAAGTTTGTAAAAAGCACAGAACTACAGTCTGATGTACGCAGAAACAAAAGGAACCTTGAGCGATTTTTGTCGTAGACTCGCACGTCCATTATTGCACACGGTAGATAAGCAGACTTTCCAGCCGGTATTGTTCAGTGTCAAATAAATCGTTAGGATTTTACTACTGCGATTCACCCACCCCATAAGTACATATATCTGCATTACTTTGCATGCTTACTCATCTGTTTTTTCTTCACTACCTCATGGACTTATTTTTTACTCACGCGTAAAGTAGATTACGACAGACGGCAATCATTTTTTTATTTTTGCTGGACGATCTACTTTTTTTCAGCTAAAGAGGTTGAGAATCCTCTCCAACAAGGTTTCGATTTTTTTCACGTCGCATGACAAAAGTACTGCAAACAAAAACCCATCCAATCTCTGTGCAAAGTCCCAAAAAACAATCCGGGAAAAATACATTCCTATGAATCAGCAATTTGCTTACAATTCCATTATATTTCTCAAGAAAATAAGAATAACATTTTTTTTTTCACATTCACACCCCGACAAGTGCAATAAACAAAAGATGGCAAAGAAGAAAAAAAGATAGACCAACTAACCTCTTCGAAAAAAATCTCTTTTCGGTTGCCCAAAATGTCACACTGGCCTTAAGAAATCGTCGGTTTTGTCTTCATTTTTATATCGAAAGTGAAACAATGTACATATATACAACAAGAAACGAAAAGGAAAACAGAAATTCAATTACGGAAAAACAAAACCCGACCGAGACACACGCAGCACGCGTAAATGAACAAGAAAAAAAAATCTTAACCAAATCGATTTTCCACCTGGAAAATCAAGGGGGGAACCGCCGCAACTAGCCGACAAAAAAATGAAAAAGAAAATTATCTATTTTCCGGAACTGTGAAAAATATTATTCCTTTTAAATGCGGGACAGATGGATGTCTGTTTTATTTGTTGTTCTTTACGTAACGCGAATGCGGAAATTTCCTTTTCAACAAACAAAAAACTTGAAACAGAAAAATAAATTGTATTCTTTGGAACTTCACTCGGCAGCAACACCACGGACTACATTCTTGCTATGCTCGGGTATTTTTTTTCGTTTGCACTCCGCGGCGGAAAATTGAAAATTGTAAAATCTGTGATATTGATTTTGGGAAATTTTCTTTCCGATCCGCATACACAGGCTGCAGCAGTGTGGAAAATAACAACAAAAAAAATAATAGGAAACAGAACACGACGAAGGAAATCAATTTTCCTTTGCCGAAAATAACAACTCCCAAAGTTTCATGGGAATTATCAAGACAGTGGCTCGCTGTCAGTTTTTCCTATTTTTTCTTTGATATTCCAGTGCGCGCTTCCATGATTTTCGATTGACGATAGTTTTCTCGCTCGTACTTATGGTGCGGGTGGATAGGACAGGTGGATTTTTTTAGTGGTGCTGTGCTTGTTGCACGCGCTGTTTTGATGGCATCGCGAAAATTTGAAATGTCAAACATGCTCGTTTTAAGAGAATATTTTCTCTCTTAATTTGTTTTATTTGACTTGACAAATGACAATACATATGTATGAAGTATGACATATAAACAAACATGAACATTGGTTGATGGGGAACTGGAATGGAACATAAAGTGGAATTATATTGGGAAATTATTACAAATGTCATGGGAAACTTTTGTTGGTTTTCTCTTTTCGATGGCCCTTTGCAGAGATGATTGTATTTGTATTATGAGATATGAGATATTCGCATGAGATAAGTCAGCTGATACACATACAGTAGATGTTGAGAAAATTCGTTCCAATTGGAAATTCTAATGAGTTATAATGTTTTTTTTTTTAATTCGGAATTCTAATAGTGGGCAATTGCTGCCTTATGCTTAAAGAAAAATAAATGTAGTTTTTCGATTAATTTGGTTAACATCTTCTGCCTCCGGACTGACTTCAAAAATCAAAATTCGATACAAGATTTCACTAAACTTATAGGTATGGCAGAAAATAATATAAAAGTAAATAGATAAATAATATACCATTGATGATTAGAAATTCAATATAAACAAAAAATAAATTCATTCTCGTTACTATAACAAGACTGGTCTCCGGCCAAACAAGAAGAATTCCCAAAAAAAAAACCGAGGAGCTCGAACCTGCGCCGACCGGGTCACAAGCAATGACTCTATCCACTACACAATTGCCACCCATCATCTTCATCTGATAGATGACGTTTATGTTTACATTACGTTGTGGCAATTTTGTTTGACGATTTTTTTATTGGTACAGGTACTTTGAAAAGTTCGGACGTGCCAGATTGAAAAGGTCCATTGAGTTTTTTAAATAAATACCTAATCTAATTCGTTAGAAGACTTGAACATTCGAACGACGCGAAGGTTTAGGAAAAATAAAAGTAGGAAAATTCTCAACAGATGGCGCTGTTGTCGATCTCTTAAACCGCTCAAACGATTTCAATGAAACTTTATGAACTTTTAAGATATGATAGTTTTGGGCACTGCTGCCGATTAGTTGTAACCAAATGGAAACAAAGTGCAAACAAAAAATTGTAAAAATATAAAACCTTATATTGGCGTTTGGACTCGGCGTAAAATTGTAGATCCCTTCCATTCGTCCCAAAAATTGAAAACCCACACAAAACGAATGGTTGTGAGAAGCTGGGCCTTGGGTCCCATAGACCTGTCGCGCCAAAATATTTATTTTTTTATTTATTTACTATATCTAGACATTTATGAAGCCTTGAAATTTTGTAAATGGCGTTCTACGCAAAAAAGTAGGTATTGTAGGCGGGACTTAATACGAAAGGCACGGGCAAAGCCGTGGGGGTACAGCTAGTATTTTATAATGAAAAAGCTTAAAAATCCTATTTTGTCTCAAATTTAGGCATTTCCTTCCGTGATTCTATTTTCGTCTTTATTGCGCCTAGTCAGGACTTTTTTGTCTACTGAGAAGTGGCAGCTTCCGTCTTTATCTTTACAGCTCGTTCAGCAGCCTGGGTATGGCACGGAAGCCTTAAAAAGAACACTTTCCCTTCATCACCAGATTCCGCAATGCTCCGAATTTCTTTGTCGCACAAGTTTTGCACATAATCGGTGGTTCAGAAACCCTTTCTTGTCAATTTATTGAATCGATATACGTTAATGCATTGAAGTTAATAAGCGGCCCTTCAAACAGCCTGGTTGTTGAAGACCGAGGCATACTACGTGCTTTATTTAAAGCCCCGATATGCCAGTTCTCTAATGTGTCTGTTATCATAGCAAGAAGAAAGTGTTCAGAATGCGCAAAATAACCATTCCGCTGAATGACAGGATCTATTACGTTCTTAAGTTCTTTTGGAGGATATCTGGAGGCCAAAACTATGTTAAAAAGTTGATGTGTACCATCCTTGCACGATGGTTTATTTTTGATGGAGAACCATGATGGCGCGTTAGCCTTAACAACAAACGTGGCCACAGTGATCAAGTTTCCCGAAGGTGTCTCTGTTGTTTATATAAACGAAATATGCGGTTGGCCCGTGACATAATCTTGTGGAAGTACTGTTGATCTGTAGTTAAATCTTTAGCCATTTCTGGTTGAACATTTCCTTCAATACGTCGAAATACTTTTACAGGTAATTGTTCACAGGTTTCAAGTGCTTTTCCCAAAGGCCCAGTGTAAGACTTAGGTCCCGAAATATATCCATCAAGATGTTGAAATTAGTGTCTTAAAGGTAGTTCATTCAAATGTAGTAAACATATTATCCATTGAAGTGGTTTTTGAAATTCTGTCTTATAACACCGCCGTACTTTCCTGTATTCACATTTGTACCGTCACAACCGCTAGCCATTAGATGATATTGAGGAATCTCTTGTACTCCTTTGGCCGAACCAGTCCTAGGAACTACATATCCCATGTGTATGGATCCTGGCTCTTGTGGCAAAGAGATGTGTTCTTCAACAATTTAAGTTGCCATATATTTTCTATTTTTTATGTTACTATAGCTGCTCCTTCTGGAATGGTGGGCTCTTTTGTTTGCAGTTTCCAATTCTAATTTAAGTTGATGTCTCCTCCATTAATAGTATAGTTATTTCATGTTCATAAGTACAGTGCGACCTCAATAAAAGCAACTAATAGAAATTTGGGCAGTTGCTTTTATTGAGTTTGTTGCAATAATCGAGTCAAAAAGTTGTATAGGCGCAAAAAATGAGACAAAAAGTTAAACACCTCATAATAATCGAAAACGTGGCTTGCACTGATTAACAGACCAAAACTGATAACTTAATTCATGTTTAAAATAAACAGTAAGAAAAAAACACCTGACGAAAAAAGAGTTTTTGAAACAATAGTTGCCTTTATCGAGTCACCTTTTTTTGAGGTTGCAATTACTGAGTCAACAATCATAAGAGGTGTTGTTTTATCGAGGAGTTGCACGTATCGAGGATTGCTTTTATTGAGGTCGCACTGTATAATGTTTTCTTTTATATCACAAGGATCACCAAATATAGGACATTTAAATATACTTCGCTTTCTTTGCATGTTCTTTTTTTAAGTATTAAGTATTTTTAAAAGAGACGATAATGCGACTGATGCACTCGGAAAACAATAGTGAACTGATATGAAACAAAAAGAGTGTCAACTAGATATTCAAAAAAAGTAATAAAGTTTTATAGGACACCGTCTCACTTGATTACGAAAAGGTCGATTTTTGGCTTTGTTTTACGATTTTTTTTAATCCTGCGATAATCTGGGAAAAACTAAATGTAATATGAAAAAAGGATTTATTGTGTTTAGGAATTAAAAACGAATATTCGGAATAAGAAGTTTTATGATGCTTTTCCCAATTAAGTCATAAATTTAGTCCTATTTTTGGAACCCAAGTTGTTAATAAAAGATTCAGTGTGTCTGCGCGGGCAGTTATCGTTATCCAAATCGAATAATATTTTGCATATATATATTTTAGCCTATAAGGAAACTTTTTTTCGCTCCACCCTATCATATACATTAATTTACTTGCGTACTATTATCCATTCCACAGTTCCTTGATCTCGGTTTGAAATGGCCAAATGACATCTACGTCAACGGACTGACCAAAGTTGGTGGTCTATTAGTTACCAGCAAGTGCATAGGTGACACAGCCATGATTAATATCGGCCTCGGTTTCAATTTAGATAACAAAACTCCGACTGTCTGCCTGAATGACCTAATTCAAGAGCACAATCGTAGAACCCATCAGAATGTGCCCCCCTTGGGCTATGAACGATTGATGGCACTAGTCTTCAATGAAATCGAGAGACTCCTAGATCTGGTACAAAACGGCCGTATGGATCAGGTCTACGAGTTGTACTACAAATATTGGCTGCACGAGTAAGTACCTCGCATATTGCATCAAAAAACTTACCATTTTTATTCTGGTCTTTATTTCACAGTCAACAGGAAGTGGAAATCCAAGATACCAAGGGTCGAAAGGACAAAGCGACAGTTATCGGTATTGACGACTTTGGCTTCTTGAAAATTAAAACACGAAAGGGAAACGTCGAATCGGTTCAACCGGATGGCAACAGCTTCGATATGCTTAAAGGATTAATTCTTCCCAAGTTTAACTAACATTTTAAAGACGACATTAAGGTTCTTTTCATAGAATCCGCTTGCAGCGAAGAAGGACGCTAAAAGGGGAGACGGTAGATTCAAGTCTCTCACAATTTCACACACGCCAGCGCTTTAGGTCGAAGTCATCTTTAATGGGGTTTCAACCGGGAATTTAACGGTGTTTGTGGGGATAAGAAAAAGGGAAAAAGTAAAGGGATTCTATGATTGGATGCAGACATTTAAAGTTACTTATAAAAATTCTGCAATTTCGCCTCCGCATTCCAGTTGTTTGCTTTTTTTTTCTTATGCGTGTTCGCGTCAATTTATATTCCGGTTATAAATATTTAATAAATTATTTAACGAACATGTATCTGTTAATAAAGTCCTTAACAATTAATTATTAAATAATAAAGTGAACTTATTATGTATATATCTTGGAATTCGTAGTTTTCTTTCCCGTATTCTCATTTTTCATGGTTTTAAACAAGCAAATGTTGTACTGGTCTGGCCTAGACTTGCTAAACTTATCAACGCAAATGTTAAACACGATAAAAATGGCAACACTATAATGAATCTCCGTCTTTTCCCTTAGTTGTAAATAAAAAATATAGTTGAGTGAAGTGTTCCATAAACTATTTAAAAACGGTCTTGCGAAAATGACAGGCTGAAATCTAACATGAGTCCTTTAGAATTGATTGATCAATGTTGTCATCAACAGTCACAGCTCACAACCCAGGATAGCAAATACATTACGTGAGCTTTTTTTATCAGGGTCATTATGGAACAACGCAAGGCCCGGCTTTAACTTATAAACTTACTAAATGTCTTTGTCTAAGACACTACCGCCGCTCATCCTTTGCGGTCCTGGCACGCTGCTTCTAGTTACTAAGACCAACCGCTCTGGCATCCGATATGGCTTGGTCTTTGGAACAGAGGTCCGTTTTTCCTTGTTTTCTCAAACCTGGGGCCTGCGATTCAAAGATCCTCTTAGCGGGAGCATTATTCAGTCCATTCGCTCGATGTGGCCTTTTGAACTACATCCACTTATTGGTACAACACAAATAGTTCGCGGTTGTATCTTCTCCTTCATTCGCCCTCCTCGCACACAAAATCAAAATTCCGTCTTTTCTTTCGAAAGAGGCCAGTATTAACTTGACGCCATTAAGTAGAACTGGCAGGAGGTTTCGTAGAGATACATTTTGTCCTTTGAGCTAGGGGTTTTGTACCATTTTTTTTTTGCCAATTCGTAGGACCAACGGTTTTTAGGAAGAGTCTTCGACAAAATACCACTTGGGTGCCTTTCGTGGAGTTCATGTTTTTTTGTACGGTAGAGGAACTCCTTCGCTACATCACAATTGTTGCCATCAATAGTGGCCTTTTGTGTTAGGCGGTGGACAGAGGCTTGTTTGTTTGTTGTTAGCATGTACTTAGCCTCGTTCTCGTTTACTTCAAAGCCAACAGATTTCCCCCGTTCTTCAACCGCTGTGATCGCTTCAATCCCCAAAAGTTGAAGGGCCCTGTTGAAAATAGTGGCTTCCGTGTGGATACCTAGCCTGGGGTGTCAGCACGTAACTTGATACAATCGAGTTCAGTCGATACAATCGAGCTCTGGCAGCACCTAATTTGTTTCAATCGATTGTCTTAAACCGATTATCCTCGATCGAAACAAATTAGGTGCTGCCAGAGCTCGATTGTATCGACTGAACTCGATTGTATCAAGTTACATGCTGCTACCCCAGTTAAATGGATTCCTAATAGAACCTCCGGATGTTGTTTCAATCACGATACTCTTCGATCTCCTTGAGCTGGGATACTGCGTGGACTCCCTTCTTTCTTTGCAGGATCTTCTCCTCTTAACTTCTCCTGGGTCGGTACTTTTCCCTTATTTTGCGCTGCAGCGTTTCATTACGTGCATCTTCTGTTACCTTTTTACTGGGGGCAACTATGTAATTCGATTCTACTTTCGATTAGTCTCAAAAGTTGTTCCAATTCCACTTTCAAATAGAAAATTTCTGTTTAAAGGTAGAATTGGAACAACTTTCGAATAGAATCGAATTATATAGTTGTCCGCATGTATACGCATTCATCATCATACCACGGGCTATTTCTCTGCCCTTGATTTTAACGGAGTGAAATAACAACACCCGACCATAGTGCCGATCAATACTACATTTATTTTAAATTGTTAAACAAACCTTAGCAGAATAAATATACACAGATAAAACAACATGCTTTACTAATATTTAAATCATCCAGTTTAGACTTCAAACATATCATTGTCAATGTTCTCATCCATGTCATCCATAATGATGTTGAACTCTTGGTTAACTATGTGTGGCAATCGGAGATTCGTCGACACCCGCAGATAATCATGGCGATACTTCAATGCCCTCTGCATTTCCCATTTCCCTTCGTCCGGTACATACCTTGCGATATGATCCTTAAACAGTCCATACAGTTTATGGTTGAGTGCGAAAACTTCCTCGGGATATCTGTAAGCAAGCGTGGTTAATTCGCAAAACTTTACAACTATGCAGTTCAATTTTAGTACCTATTATACTGCGTGTGAATCAGTGTCCAACGATTCGCCCGTACATCATACCTTTGCAACCCATCACAATGGGTTGTGTAGATATCATCATATACCACCGCACAAGACGAAGCGCCTGATCTATAGGGAGTTGTTACAATTTCCTCCCATTTGCCCATTCTCGGGTCCATGCGATGAACGCATTTCAAGCTGCGAGCACGATCTCTGCCACCAACTGTGTAAAGCGAATTTTCTACAAGTACCCAAGAAAGAACGCATTTAATTTCAAACCTACTCGTGGGAATTTGATAGACTTTACCGTATATTGCAACCCCCATCTGTTCTTTAGCACGAAGTAATGGCTCACACCAACCCGTACGACCACTGTGCAGGTCCACAAACTCAACAGACGGTAACGCTTTAAGGCCATCCGAACCGCCGAGGGTGTAAATGGTGCCATGCAACACACAACTTCGGTGATAGGCTCTAGCCTGCTGCAGCGGAACGTACGGCACCCAAATATTGTTTCTCTGATTGTAAGCAAACGAATCCGTTGTAACTTGCTTCTTGTTCTTCCATCCACCTTGATGATAGACGTAGTATCCGTTGCAGACGTAACTGCCGTCGAAAATTTTCTCCGGCAACATCTCGATCTGAAGCTGTTCAGACTGAGTGAATATCTTTACCGCTCGCGGATGAAAATCGCCAATTCTTTTCGAAATTAATATCTGCACGTGCGTCTCATTCGAAATAACCGAAGTAGCCGGAGCGGCCCAATGGTCCAGGTAGTGGTTGGGGCGAGCAGCAACTCTTGATGAAATCAATAGGTCCGGCGATATCAGGGCAGGCTCTAGGAATTCCAGCAGATCCTGCAGATAGTGAACCCGATTTTCATAGGAATGATAGATCCAGCGCATAGTGCATGAGTAGATGGCGTCCTCGATGTATCCATTTGCGTTCAATGTTTGGGTGAGTAGTTTGAACTGCAATTAGAAAGGAGCATTTATGAATTGTGCTTGCCTGTTTTAGCTTTGATGATTTAGATGTGTCAAATGGATCAGGGACTATATAATAAAAAAAATAAATAAACAGATGGAACCCACTATTTGCTATTAGTATTTTTCGGCGAGTAGTTTGTTGTTGAACTAGTATGGTTTGTGGAAGCCATTTAGTTTAATATTCAAATAAATATATAACAAGAACCATCCAGATTTAAGTATGAATATCAGTAGTTCTTTAAGATCCACATTCTCCAGATCCTCTAGCTCATCGAAGAAGTAGCTATTAAGAAACGTTTTCCTATTATTTCTGAGGGCCGGGCATTCGCACAGCAGGTGACGTACAGATTCTATTTCTTCAACGTCCCTGCAGCTTCTGCAAAAGTCATTATGCAGTATACCCAGTCGTTCCGCATGTACGCCTATCACACAGTGTAAAGTAATGACCCCCGTGAGTATGCCATTATCTCTGCGACTCAGTTCGATCAAATATTTCGATCTCTTTTGTATGCCTGCAGGTATTGATATTGGTCCAACGAAGATTTGTTTTGCTCCAAGACTCTATGTCAATCTTCCTTACAAGCGTACTCAGCGGAGTTCTTACTGATTTTAAGGCCAACGACGCCACCTCTAGCAAGCTCATCCACATTCTCATTACCTGTAATATTCATATGTCCTGGTACCCAGCATAGGGTCACCATGTTGACTTCTGATATTCCATCCAGATATTTCTTGCATTGTCTCACTGTCCTTGACTTCACCACGACCGACTCCATGGCTTTTATGGCCGCTTGGCTGTCAGTGTAGATAGTGATTTGTTTGTTGACAATGAAAGACACTGCAATCATCACTAATACGGAATGATTCCCGCAGGTCCAATGTTTCGCTGAAGATGCCCGCACTAAACTAATAATAATTTTCACAGTGAATACATAAAATCCAACACTCCCGCTAAAGTTAATATCTATTTAGACCCATCGCCTTCAAACCATTGTTGAGAATGTTGTTGTTCACAGCTTTTGTTAGAGCATCTGCAATCATGTCCTTGATTGAATCGTGTACAACTTTCAACGATCCATCCGCTATTAGTTCTCTAATAAAGTGATGACGAACATCTATGTTCTTAGTCTGGCATGAAAAGTATTTGTGGATGCTAAGAAAAGCGCACTTCGATTAAGAGTAATGTTGTTTGAATCTTTGCTTTCGAGTTCCTGTTGAAGTTGTTTGAACAGCATTGCCTCTTGAGCTGCATTACTAAGAGACATATATTCAGCTTCAGTAGTTGAGAGTGCAACAGTTGGCTGTCTTCTTGTTGCCCAAGTGAATTACACCTCCTTGATGCAAGAATACATTGCCACTAACCGATCGTCTTTCATCGGGATCTGAAGCCCAGTCTGCATCACAGAAACCATGAACTGAATTTTTAGCGTCCTTTACATAAATTAATTTAAAGTTTAATGATCCTTTCAAATAACGAAATATTCTTTTAACAGCTTCCCAATGTGTTCTGGTAGGATTGTTATTGAAGCGACTAACATTGTTTACAGCAAACAAATTATCAGGTCTGGAAACTTGCGGCATAAACAAAGGCTTCGCGATACAGTACGTCTATCATTTGTTCTGACTCTTGATCTGTTCGCTTAACTAACTTTCGACATCTCTTCAATGTTATGTTCTTGATCGAGGGTGATTCTTTCTTTGTCATGTTCTACTTGCATGCCCAAAAAATGTTTTGCCTTACCTAAATCTTTCATGTGAAACTTCCGCATTAGAGCTTCCTTTAGTGATGCTTTCATTTCTTTGTTGTTGCTCAATATGATCATATCATCAACATATATTGCTACGTATAATCTATTAAAACAATCGATTCGATAGTATACACAATGATCAACTTCCGATCTCGTCAAACCAATTTCTTTGAGGCCTACATCCAACTTTTGGCTTAAACCCGACTCGTCTGTTTAAGACCATAAATTGATTTCTTCAACTTGCAAACTTTATGCCCATTCGAAAATCCTTCTGGTTGAACCAGGTAAATTTCTTCCTTCAAATCGGCTTGCAGAAATGCGGTGACAGCATCCATTTGATCAATGTATAGATTATATTTGACGGCTAGACCGCAAGTATCAAACAGTTCGATATCGAACAACCCATCTTTTGTGAACATCCTTTTATAACAAGCCTCGCCTTGTAACGCTCGATTGAACCATTTACATTCCTTTTGGTTTTAAATACCCATTTGCAATTCAGAGCCTTCCGTCCATTCGGTAGATCACACAATACCCACGTTTTGTTTTTTTGTAAAGACTTTAACTCTTCCCTCATTGCGTTTTCCCATAGCTCAGCATCAGGTCGTTGGCGTATTTCTCGTATACTGCTGGGATCATCCAATGTGCGTTACTCACATATGTAACAAAGTCTGGTAATTTTACTTGCTTTCTCAAACGTGCGGACCTTCGAACACTGTTGCAAGGTTCTTCTTCAGGTACTTGAACCTGGGGAGCTTCGACAGAAGATTCTTCATCGTTTTCGGAAAAGTACTCGCTTTCTGAAGATACCAGTTCTTCTATATTACAATCAGATTGGATTTGTTCTACTGGACTTGATTCGTTTTGATCCGGGAAAAACATAAAATTTTGAACAACTGCTTCGTTCAAATTTGTACTTTTAATATGATTTTCCAAAAATTTAACATCTCGTGATTTAGGTTAGATTATGTTAATAGGTGGGTACAGCAGAGCGAGCGCTGTAGTACCCAACTTAGGTCCATGTGGACCCATTGTGATGCCCGATGTTGTTGGCGATAAAAACTCTTTCCTTTTTTGCAGCTAGTCAACCTTGTCCAGCCATTCCGATGTATTAATGAACCTCTAAAGATTGGTTAGTGAGACATCAGAGAGCTCCTCTATATCATGGAACTAACTTCCAAGTGTTTTATTCCTCAAGTGACAGAGACTTGGGCATAGACAGAGGAAGTGAGATGTGTCCTCATGAGCATTCTCGTCTCCGCAACCCCTGCATATATCGTCATCTATGAGATTTAGTTTCATTCAATGGTTCCTAAGAAAATTGTGACCTGTTAGAGCCCCTACTAGTTTGTATATTGCCGTTCTATCAAACTGCATTAGCTTTTTGGTCCGACTCATACTATATTCTGGCCAAAGCTTTCTTGAAATTTCGCAGGTAGTTAATTCTTTCCAACTATTGTTGGCTTACACGCGGGTCTTATTTTCCACTCTCTCTCGGAGCTTGCAGAGGGGAGGTTTAATCGACTGAAGCGCACGCTCTTGATCCATTTCAGATCCATTTCTGGCCAGTTCATCAGCCATCTCGTTGCCGGTTTTGTTCCTGTGTCCAGGGACCCAACAGAGATGCGTGGTATGCTGCAAGCAGAGAACCATAAGCTCTTCGCGGCAGCGGCGAACTAGCTTTGACTTTATTTCAATAGCAGAAACTGCTTTTATAGCCGCCTGACTGTCAATGAATATGGTAATATCGTCCTTTGGTATTGCCAACATTGACACGATATGGGCAGCTTCGGCGATTGCCAGAACTTCTGATTGGAAGACACTGCTATGATCCGGCAATCTGATTGATCGGCGTATCTCCAATTCCTCACAGAAAATTCCGGCACCTGTTCCACAGTCCATCTTCGATCCATCCGTGTAGATGGAAATTGATTTCCTTTTTGTGGGTTCATCTGTGTCCCATTCGTCTCTGCTGGGGAAATAGCAAGAGAATGGTATATCAAAGTCCATGTGGGGAGACGTGTAGTCAGAGATGACAGTATTCGCCACGTAAATATCCAGAATCTGCTCGTGCCCCGGTCTGAAAGGTTTCCAACTCTTGGTTTGGCTGATTCTTAGGGCACTTTGGGCTGCAGATTCTTACATGAATAGGTCTATTGGTAATAGGTTGAGGATTGCCTCTAGTCCAGCAGTAGGTGTTGTCCTTATCGCGCTGGTTCTTCCTATACATGCCATCCTTTGTATTTTTGTCATAAGCTTAAGATTGGATGACTTGTTCGTGGCTTGCCACCAAACTAAGCTGCCATATGTCAGTATAGGTCGCACAACAGCCGTATACATCCACAGAATAATTTTAGGTTTTGTGCCCCATCTTTTTCCGCAGACTCGGTTGCATTCGTAAAAAGCATTAACGTTTAGTTTCCAATTAAGCTTCCTGTCAAGTATAGTCCCCAGATATTTAGCACTTTGTGGTATTTTTAGGAGGTACCCTCAATATTTGGAGGCCCGAATTTTTCTTTTGTTACTGAACAGAACTAATTCAGTTTTCTGTGGGTTGACTCCTAGCCCGCATTGTTTAGTCCACGTGTTAAGTATTCGTAATGCGTTTCCTAGTAGTTCGCTTATGGTCGGTAGGAACTTGCCTGTTGCAAGTATGACTACATCATCTGCATTGGCAGTTACTTTGACCCCCTTATTGTACAAGTATTTCGTTTATGACAAGGACCCAACGAGTTGGTGATCTGTTTATCAAGTAAACGGATGTAGATACTGCTTCTGCCCACAATTCGGTCGGTAAAAATGCGTCAAAAAGTAAGCATCTGGCTCGCTCTACTATAGTTCGATTCATCCTCTCTGCGATTTGTAGTTTGATGTCTGATTCCCTTCATGACTAGGCAATGAATAAATTCCTTATTACATTTGTCCATAATTTATACATATATAAGTCTCTCGCTTACATAAATTTCTTGTGGTACTACAAGTTCTCATGAAAGCCGGGTTTTTTCCTCTCCTCCTTCGAGCTTGAGAGTGCAAGAAGGATCCGATTATTTTGAATGATATCAAGAGATCCAGTAGAGCGATACCTTGCGTTGTGTTCCGAGAATGTGAAATGTTCTCTATAGATGACGCTTATATTGATTTATTTATAAAATAGCATAAGAAAATTCATAGGAATAATGATGATTAAAAAGAAAACAACACATCAAACAGTATTGCCAAAGTGCGACGACGGAATTGATAAAATGCGGGGGTCAAACACAAAAGACAACATCATGTACAACTATTTAACAGGCATACCTCATCAAAGTCAATTGCCAGATAATCATTTTTAGTCAATATATGATGAAAATTGATAACGGCCATTTGCAGTGCCTTCTGCACCAACTTCTTTATGGAATGTTTGCCTGTAAACAAATTCAAAATGTACACCCCATGGAAATTCCATTCGAACATTAGCATACCCGCAAATATTATGTAGTCAATGCAGTTCTCCAAAGCCAAATTATTGATGAGATAAGAGCAGCACACCTCCTCCGCGCTGGTGATCTGCAGGAAGGACGCAGTCAATAGAACCCGCTCAACATTACTCGCATCGAACTTCAGTATCCCTGTGTAAAGATAATCAACGAGAATTTTCAAACACGCAGCATCTACGTCTTTAATGACGATTTCATCTTGATCCGATTCGAGGAAAGGGCCTGTAAGAAAATGCATTTATGAATACAAAGTCGCTGATAGTGTACACCGATTGCAATCTAACCTGAGAACATGGCACTGAAGTAGGGACTACATGCGCAGAGTACATTTTTGTGGGCTAATATCAGCGTATCGCCGACTTTCAACTTTATATCACAGAACTAGGAATAAAAATATTGTTCAAAAATGATTTCAATAAACTAGAGGTAGACAACTTACCGTCCCTTTATCGCGCAGTCGATTTAGTCCATCCAACAAATCTACAGCAATATCATTCTAAAACGCAAGAGATAAATAACATCCCTTAGCTCAACCCTTTGGTGGGTAGAAAATATTTACTCACCTTGTTATTGTTTTGAAAGATTGAATTGTTATTTCGTGTCTTGCGACGGGCGAACAAGCTATACATTTTGCAAATTGTTTATACTTACAAGACCGTCAATAGATTCAAAGTGCGGCTACCATTTCACAGTAAATCGAAATATTTCTTCGGGGAAGTTCCGATTTCGATTGCAAATCCGAGTATAATAGTGACGATGACGACTGTCGTCTTTTTTGTTATTTTTTCTTCGCTTCAGTGAACTGTCATGTGGTATAACAAAAACAAACACAAAAAGCTGCCACAAAACAACTTGATTCTGCTGAGTGATTTTTGTAGGTAAAACAAATTCTAATTAATTATTCAAATTATCCATAGAAGCAGTCGCGATTATTAATCACAAATGGGTAGAAAAAATTAAAACATATGGAAAAACTATGTTTATACACAATCGCCGATGAGCTTAACAAGTGCGAGTACCGAACAGTGTAGGTATAAAATTAAAGTACGCCGCAAAATAAACCGATGAAAAGCGTTCTAAGCCCAATGTCACATTATGGGCATGTTCAGCAGAGGAGTATTGCATCCAAAGGGTCATTTTGTAGCAAAAACTACAGGGCGAAGCAACCTGCGTTCCCGCAACCGAAATAAATGTGTAAAATATTTTCTTAAGTGTTTTTAATCAGCTTGTACATTTTTAGAAATGTGCATCGAAATTGATTTAAAACCACTTTCTTAATTGTTAATCTCTGGTGGAGTGCATCCTCTAAATAACGTGGGTGATAATTATAATAGGTCTGTTCCCTAATGATAATGCATTCGAACACATTAGTCAAATTTAGTCAAACTTCGTTTCTTTACGCAAAAGTTGGGCAGAAGAGAGCCACAAAGAGAGAACCAAAACATTTCCCCTTCATAAAAAACCTGCAAATAATAGCCCAACACATTTCTTTGGACTAGTTTGTTATAACTGACTTTAGCTGTCAAATCTCTCAAAAGTCAATTTGAATTGGCAGTTTATTTCGGTTTGCTTTGTTAAATGCTGAAATTTGTTATTAAAATTGGATAAATCCGTGAAAAAAAATAAATATTAAACTGAATCCGAATGTTTTTTAACGTCAGCAAACTGGTAAGTTGTTTAAACCCACTGACGTTTATTTTTGAATTTTTCGCATATGTTTTCAACAAACGTCATGTCAAACTTTCGTTCCTGTACGTTTTGGTTATATTCTCTTTTTCTGAGAGAAAATATCCCCACTCCTTGATATCTGACATTTTGCCGAATTTGGCCCAAAAAGTAAGGGAACAGACCTAATGTCTGTTCCTTTACTTTTAAATCTTACGAATTTTTACGAATTCTTACGCATTTTACTCAAATGTCGTTCCTCAAGTCGAAAAATTCGTAAAAGAGAGCGGCTTCGAGAGAGCAAGATATTTCCCCTCTAACTAGTTTTTACTCAACAAATTTCTTTGCGTAAGAATTGAAACAACTGTCAGTCGCCTGAAATTTGACAGCTGATTGCAATTTGTTGTTCTATAGTCTATTTGGCATTTGGGTTTTATGAACTATCTGCCAATTTTCACAGGTTACTGCCAAAGCGTTGCTTTTGCGTAAGTTTCCCTCTTTGAGAGAGAATTCATCCTCTCCACTGTCATTTTGACAGTCTTTTCCATTTTAATACAAAAGTAAAGGAACAGACCTATAATATCAACACAAAAGCATAATAACATAATATATGACGAATAAAAACTGAATTGAGTTAGCTCCAACTTTCGATATGTTCCAAGAGCAGCGCCATCTTGTTAAAACGCAGCTAAAAAAGTAAAGTTTTATAACACGTCTTGCTTATGTGAGAATACGGCCACGATTATATGGACTGCTTGTAGCCAACTTCACGTTGATTCCAACATTAGCGCTATCTCTCGTAGCTCAGAGCGGAATAAATATTGGAAACTCGCATTTATTTTTCAGGGGTTAAATTACCACATCCGTGATCGAGTACTGCGTGACTGAGTTTGTTATTGTTTTGCATGTAAAATCAACAAAATTCTTAACAATCGTAAGTATTTATTAATCCGAAATATAGTTGAAATATACGCCAAAGTGATATTACATCATATTTTCAAAAAAAAATTACAAACAACAAAAAAAACCTAATCTATATAATATATAAAAATAACTTCAATTGTGTTTGTCGCCAATGTTCTCTGTAATGCGTAAACCGATTTTGATTCTGAAAATTTCCCATGAAAGGTGACGTTAATACCATAGTTTGTAGGCATATACGGTCTTTGTAGGTGTATTCGTTCATGAGTTATAGGGGCGTGGCAACTCCCATACAAAAAATGCATTCTATAAATAAATATTTTGGCGCGACAGGTCTAAGGGACCCAAGGCCTAGCTTCTCACAACCATTCGTTTTGTGTGGGTTTTCAATTTTTGGGACGAATGGAAGGGATCTACAATTTTACGCCGAGTCCAAACGGCTAATTGAGAAGCTCATTCATGACAGTTTTACTCTCAGATGTTTGTCAGACGTTCGCGAGAGGTGGCTCAGTGGAAAAAAACCTTAAGATGTAGTTTGGCCCTTTCGGGATTCGAACCTGAGACCCCTCGCTTAGTAGCCCAACACACTACCACTAAGCCACTGCGCCCACATGCATTCAAAACATTATATTTCGAAAACCACAGAATCGATTGAGTTAAAATGTACACACAATCTTAGGTATTAGCCAAAGAGTATTTCTGTGGAGATTGGTTAAAATTGGATAAAGGGGCGTAGCACCGCCCTTACAAAAAAAACATTAAAAATCTTATATTTCGAAAGCCACCTATTAAAGCTTTGGAAAGAACAATGAATTGTTTTTATTGTCAGGCGATTTCAGACAAACATTGCCCGTCATCCCTAGACGAACAAAGAAGTCAGAGAATTAAACATGGCTATACAATCCAAGATTCCTGGCGACTTGGTTTCGTACAGGTCTGTTGATACAGTTAGGTACTAATGGAAAGATATTGTGAATTATTCAACAGAATTTTTGATTCGGTGGATTTACCAGGATTAATAATCAACCCTGTTTGTGTAATGGTACAAAACTTTCTGTTTGTACATTTTGTACGCACCATTTTTACATAGATAGTGAATTTTTTCTTATAATAATTATAAGCAAAAAATATAGAATTCCATATTTCTCTATAAAGCCTCCATAAGTAAGTTAAGAGGAAGTAAATGCTTTTAAACAGCTTCCAATTGCAAGAAGCTGACTGCATGACAGTTCATTTCTTCTATAATGCCTCCGGTTGGAAGCTCCTCAAAAGCGCTTCCAACTACAAGCTTTATCGAAACAATTGACTTTCCATACGGCCTGTGAAAATACTTCGCAAAGGTCTTACAGAAGTTATTTTCCGAAGCAATTACTTCAAAATTGCCTCACTTTGGTTAACACATATTATAGAAGCTCTATCGAAATTTTTGCCTACAGAAACTACAAATCTGAACCTTTTCGAAGTCATATTGTTACTTGGGTAATTACTTTAAATTTTGTTTGAATTATTTGGTTTGACAGAAAGTCTGGACTATTTGGCTAATATTTTTAGAAACAGTCATTTCGTGCACCCAATACTTTTAGTTTTTGGGGAATTACTTATCACGGCAATTAAAAGCAACAATTCTTCCTCCGAGCTGCTTGACATTTTGTTAGAACCTAGAGTCATGTACATTAATGACAGCTTTCTGTTTGACGACGCGTATTATGTTATGTTTGGCAAAGCCTTAAGGTATCTATATAGGAGATCCTTGCTTTGAGGTTAACATTTCAAAAACCTCTCGGTAATTCAAAGTTCTTCTATAACTATAAAAATAGTATTTTCAGGTGAAATTTTAGCCTTAGATTGCACTCATATTGCAGAATATATGTTTTTTTTTTAAATTTCATACTTACACTTTTGTTAAATTTTCCACAAACTTCCAAATTTGCTTGTCAGATTTGATAGGAACTGTAAAACGAGTATAACTTTAGCGAAGTAAGTGCAATGTTAGAATTTTCGAACTTACTTTAGCAAAGTACGCTTTTTCATACTGATTCCAAGCAATTGCTTACTTGTTTACTCAAAGCAAATACTAGTTTTTATTCATACTAAGCTTTTTGGCGAGCCGTGGTTAACGTCATTAATCAAATATCGCATAAGCAAACATCGGAAGGCATATCTTCTTCCGGGTAAATCGAAGAGAACGAAGAGCGAATCGTGGGGTTTATTGCCGGTTATTGCTCACAGCATTTAAACTGCACCGGACTCTAAACTAAACACAATTACATGCTGATAACTGTTATTAGACTTTTGTCCATCGTTATTGTCAGAGGCGAAACAATGGCCACGTTACGCTAATTAGAATTTTAGAGCATAGGAATAAGTAATCCCCCGAACTAGGCTAAATTCTAATTAAGTCAAATTTATCTTGTTTCTGATTTACGGATTTAATTTAATACTTCCGCCTGATTGGTAATAGAGCACCCCTCATCAAAAAGAGAGCAAATGTCAAAAGTACCATCGAACCCTTCAGACCACTTCTGCGCACCAACAAATTGTTAATACAAATCAATATTCGAAATTTTGATTGTGCCAAGAAAATCAGTCCTAATCGTTAGGTTCGCACTCGTATAAGCTCCTGTTGCCAATTTCCACAATGGAAAATGAAAATAAATCGGAAAAAGCCGAAAAAACAGACATCAGTTTCAAAAATTGTCAACACAGTGATGGCGTTTTGTTACGACTCAACGAACTGCGAAAGGACATTCAGGTAGAAGTGTCAAATTATATCGTAAATTTGCTAGTGCATCACATGATTCCATTAAACTATTTTTAGCTCTGTGATGTTGTTCTCATTGCGGGGGAGCACAAATTCAATGCTCACAAAAATGTCCTCTCAGCTGCCAGCTTTTATTTCCTTGCAATGTTTAGTGGTAAGTGAAGAGCGAACGAACAACAATCCAGTGATATAATGTGACGGTATTTTTCTTCTCTTAAAGGACACTTTCCAGAAATTGACAAGAAGGAGATTGTTCTGAATGACGTAGATCCGGATTGTTTGAAAATAATCCTCGACTATATTTATACAGCGCAATTGGCCATAAATCATACAAATGTACAATCACTTTTGGCCACATCGTCATTCCTGCAAATCGACTGGGTTGAGGAGAGATGCTGTGACTTTATTGTCAATTCGATTGACTCGAACAACTGCCTGGGAGTAAAAAAGTTTGGTGGTAAGTGAAGGCTTGTAAATGGATGTGAAATTGAATCGTTTTGATTACTTTATGTGCTTAAGTAACCGATAACTTGCCGGTACAACTTTAATTCATTTTTATGAAAAGTATAGTTAAAGTTATTACAGTTCATAGAGGATCTGGCATTAAGTCCTCGTCTGGTGATTTTAAACAACTTCGAACATAAGTAAAAACCGTCGATACGTTTTCGAAGACACGAATAAATAATTAAAGTTTCGGTGGCGAATACGTAACCTTTTTCAACTATTTTTCTTTCAATTTTTATATTTATTTTCAGAGAACCATTCATTTCCGCGACTTGTTGCAGTTGCCAATGACTATTTATTTAAGCATTTCCAAGACGTTTCCAAAGGTGAAGAGTTTCTTTTCCTCCCCTTCGATGAGGTAGGTGTAACCGACATCAAGTACATCTGTCATTAACTTCTTTAGAAGAAACAATCATCTTTCAGTTTCGTAAAATCTTGGAAAACGCAGAACTCTACATCTACGACGAAGAAGCACTCCTACGCAGCATTGTCAAGTGGGTTGAGCACGATATAACGGATCGCCTTGAACATCTCAGTCCATTGGTTGGCCAACTGCATCCGGCTTGTGTAAGTAAAAAAACTATTCGATCAATTTGTTTGCTTCGCGATGACCAAGCATGCCGTGGATGGGTGGACAGTGTTTATCAATGTGTTGGTAAATGGCAGTCGAGCATTTTTGTGCTCGATAAAATGGGTCGCAAGGCGGATCTTAGCAAGTACGATCTTGAAACAGGCAACATGATCTCACTGAGTCCTCTACCCCAGGAAGCCTTTGCTCTAAGTTTGTCCGCTCAGAAGCATTTTTTGTACGTTCAAGGTGGATGTGTTGGGCGTAGTCGGCGAACTTGCTACTACTACAACGTGTACAGGAATAAGTGGCAGAGTATGGCCCCAATGCGTGAGCAACGTTCGCATCATCGGTCGCTGATTTTGGATAATTATTTGTACGCGATTGGTGGCAACGGTTCGAAGGGTTCACTGCGAACTGCAGAGTGCATGGACTTGGAGACAGGCACCACAATGCCCATTGAACCGATGCTGTCGCAGAGAAGTTCCATGGGAGCTGTTGTGTGTGGTTGGTTTCTTTTGAGGCTGCTTACTGTATGAAGCTTTGTTTGATTGATAATTTTATTTCAGAGCAATGTCTGTATGTGATGGGTGGGGAAACTGATCACAAAAGCTTGAGTTCGATGGAACGCTTTGATCCGCGAATCGGAGTCTGGGAAAGCATGCCAAGACTGAATGTCGTTAATAGTTACTGTACGAGTGCCGTCGTTGATAACTACATATATTGCTGCGAGGGGCTGGGTAGTTCCATGGAAAGATTCGAGTTGCGATCGAACAAGTGGGAGATGATTGAGTTTCAAGCTGACAGGTAAGATGAATTTTGATTGGAATCAAGATTAATTTTGTGACAAAAGGGAGGAATCTTTGAAATGCAAATGGTGTAAATTTCTCTTCAAGTCGAGAGAAAATGACGGGTGTTTTTTATAGTACAAAGTGTATAGTGCAAAGTGCATACAATCGATGAACGGACAAATATTTAATCGTTACTCATTGCTGTATGGTTCCTCTGATGTACGTCATTGATTCCTTATTCTCGATAAGGCTGCACTTACGCACGAAGGCGAAGTCTTCATCTACGGCGTTGTCCCTCCGGGTTGGAATCGAAGACTCTTCGGGCCGGAGCACTATTGTCCATACGCTCTACATGTCCTAGCCATCTCAGACGGCTGATCCGCACTTTTCTGACAAGGTCGATGTCGCTGTACAGCTCGTAGAGTTCGCTGTTAAATCTCCTCCTCCAAAACCTGTCAACGCAAACAGTACCGAAAATCACTCGAAGAATTTTTCGTTCGAAACGACCAAGAAGATCTTCATTCGCCTTTGACAGCGTCCATGCTTCTGCGTCCATGCTTCTGCACCATATCGTTTACCAGTAAACCCATTTTTGCCGCTTCCGTACTAATGCTTACAAACGCGCCAGTGACAGCTCGCTGTGTTTTGCCAATAATGTCAATATCGTCCGCGTATGCAAGCAGTTGCACAGACTTTTGGCAAATTGTGCCTCTGATGTTGGCTTGTGAGTTTCTCAAGAATGATTTTGAAAGGTCACATGACAGCGCGTCACCTTGTCTAAATCCTTTTTTGACATCAAAGGTCTCGGTGAGATTGTTTCCGACCTTTATGGAGCAGCGAGTGTTCTCCATCGTCATTCTGCACAATCTGACGAGTTTGGCAGGGATGCCAAAACTAGACAAGGCTCTATATAGCTCGTTTCTATAAATGTGGTGGGTATCGACTTGGACTTCTTGGGTAGTGTGAATATTTGATCGGCTGTGGACTTACCGGACTTACCCAAAACCGCACTGATAGGGACCTATTGACGAATGACGAATGGTTTTAGGCGTTCACACAGTACAGCAGATACGATCTTATACGCAGTGTTTAGGAGACTGATGCCTGTCTAAAGAAGCAACTCGGAAGGTACTTTTTTAATAACTTGTAGGTGGTTGGCTTATTAAATTCTGCAGCGGAATTGAGTGTTTGGGCGAAGTAATGGGTCCCTGGGGATTCGATGGGCCGGCAATGTAGCATGATTTTGTGACGATCTCAGAATACTACTTAACATAACCTAAACTGTTGGTTGGATATTGCTACGTATTCTTCAGTTGGTTTGCATATTATTCATTCATTTTATTGTGACCAACGTCATATAGAAGGTCTTGTACTTCCAGAAGTGTCTCCCTAGAAATCTGTGCCTGGTGTGCTGTTAACTTGGGCAGTGGCATAGGAAGTGCGAAGCGTCCTCCAGAGCTTCCTCATCACCGCAGCCTCTACAAAGTTCTTCTTTCGTCAGGCGCATTTTCTTCATATCGTACCGTAGACTATTGTGTCCCATTATGATACCTACGAGAGTGGAGAGGGATTTTCTATCCTTCCGTATGAGACTCTCGATTCTGGCTTCATTGAAGGTCGGCCATACGGTTTTTGTGGTACGGCAAGTTTCTTGTGCAGTCCATCTAACGTTCGCCTCTCTTGTGGCTTATCTCCCTGCTTCAAGCTTTCGTATACAAGGCGGGATATTCACAGAGGGATCAGCTGGTTCTGAAACAGCTGTCGAACCTAGTCTTGCTAATTCGTCTGCTTTCTCGTTGCCTGGAATACCTTCATGTCCCGGGACCTAGCAGATCGATACCCTGTGCTATGTGCCAAGAACCTTGAGTTCTCCCCCGACAGCATTTCGGAAGTTTGGATTTTATTTCTGTTGCAGTTGCAGGCTAAAGAAGGTAATACCTTCAGGTGGTTTTGCCTTTACCACATACTCACGGGCTGCTGTTGTCACTGCCAGAACCTCTGCTTGGAAGACACTACTTTGGTCGGGAAGGCGTACCGATTTTGATATACCCATCGTTTCGAAGAAGACGCCTTATACCGCACCACGGTGTCCATTTTAGCTCCGTCTGTTAGGTAAGAGTCCGTCTCTCCATTCTTCCTGGTGTGGTGAGATAAGCGCTCGAGAAAGGTCTTGTAAATTCTAAGTATGGTGTGATGTAGTCCGTGATAGGTTCACAACCAAAGCACTTCTGTAGGATCGACGAGTGAGCCGTTTCATTCGGTTTCCAGTTTACTGATTGGCTGATTCTCATGGCACTAATGGCGGCTGATGATTAAATAGATCTCTAGCGAAAGCAGATTGAGGATAGCTTCAAGTCCTGCGGTTGGAGTTGTTCTCAACGCACTCTTGTGCCGATGCACGCTAGTCTTTGAACTTTTGTAAAAGCCTTTAGGAAGGTGGCTTTATTAGTTGCCGGCCACCATAGGAGACTGCCATAGGTCAGTATAGGTCTTACTATAGCCGCGTACATCCAGAGTTTTATTTTGGGAGATGGTCTCCAGGTTTTTCCAAAAATTCTGCTACAGGAGTGTAAGACTAATGTGGCTATTTTGATTCTTTCGTTTTTATTCATTTTCCAATTCAGTTTTTTGTTTAGAATAAGTCCCAGATGACCTGAAGGTATAACTCAAACAAACTAATAGTTATAAGAATCTAAGAATAGGGTGCCAATAAGGACCTGTTGCACCAATGTAACACAAAAATACATCGTCCTTTTCATTTCAGAGAATTCTTCGAGCTGTTTTCCATCGGCAACGATTTGTACAGCATTTCCAGTGAGGAGATAACACACTACTACCCCAGCCGAAACCAATGGGAAAACGTCTACTACTATCCATTTGGCCGTGAGTGGGATACAGCAATTGCCATGCAACTTGTCAACGATAGTTCAATGTTATTCTAACAGACCGTTTTGCGAAAAAGAACTGCTGCCAGATATCAATTCAATAACAGTTTTATTTGTTAATTTAAGAAAAAAAGGAAAACTATAAACAAAACAAAAAGAAAAGTTGTTATGTAAATAAGATGTGGATATAATGTGAATGTGATTGTATGAATAAAATTTAAAATAACTGAATAATTTATTTGTTTTGTTTTTCCTCGTTTATATATATTATATTAAAAATTAAATCAATTCAAAAATATGTTTGTTTGTTTTTTTTTTATATTCATATGTATAATATAATTTTTATAATATAAATAACAGCTAAAACTATAATAACAATTATTTAAATGGAAGAAAGATACAATTCCGAAACTGTGTTCTAAGAGAATTTGGACACAATTTACAGCTGCCACAGCAAACGGGGGAAGGGAGAAGGCATGCCGATTGCCTCGTGTTTTAAATCCTGTAACCGGTTTCGTCAATTCAAATTTATTTATAATCTTATTGAATTTACAATTTAGCTTTTTGTTTCAACTATATTCATTTAAAATTGCATTTATATAAATAGACTAACACACGCAAGATACTAATAAAAAATTAAGAAGAGAGAGAGCTATACACAACTGAACTTGATTCCATCGTCGCTGGAATAGCAGTTTTGGCAATGGAGCTTGTGATTTCGAACACGAACATCGGTGCCATTTCGTCCATCGCTCAGTTGTAGATGACACACGCAACATTTGAAACAATTTATGTGGTAGAAGAGTCCCAGAGATTCGATAATCATTGCCGCTCCGCGTCCTATAAAATTTTGTAAAAAGAATGAGTTCTTGATTAGTTATGGCTCAAGTGGAAGACATTTTTTTAAAGATTCAAAAATTACATTCAAACCCAAACAATGTATTTGATCGTGCTGTGGCTTTTCTTACAAGAAGCATCATCACTTTCTGTGCAGCATGCGTAGATACAAAGACTTGATTGATATTTTATTTAAGTGGTTAGAGAAAATATTGGGTTACACATGGTGGCTAAAGGAATGGTTTTTATCTGTCGTTTGGAGAGCTTTGATGCGTGTTTGGAGGCACTTCATTAAGCAGATGGACAATAATGCAGTCGATTAACCCTTGTGTCGTGTATGGACCAATCATAAGGTCCTATAGTCGAGATCACGCAATTCGGACGCAGGAAATTGTTGTACAGTGCTGCCAGTGAGCAAGTGAATCCTTCCAAAGTCAAGCAGACGTCATTAGAGACAATTCTTCATAAGGATTAGAGAACTTGTGTCAATACAAAATGACAACCAAACTGAACGCAACATTGAGTTTTGACAGAAAATTCTGAATGATAGGGTACGAAGGCATATTTCTGTTGACGTCCATGTCGGACGAAATAAAATCTTTAAGGGAGTGACTCAGCCTTGTTACGAAAGTAGCATGCCGGTCCAAGGCCCGGGTAAAGGAGGATGGTTTGAGGCAACGGTTAGCCTATCCTCAGTAAAATCTTGTTAGTGTATTCTAGCCCACAGGAGCCAGTGGTTAACACTCAAAAACCAGCTATGAATGGAGAAACAAACGGAATTTTCTACTCCAGGTGGTACTGGCAATAGCCAAAATCCATCCATAGTTTTCTCGACTACGGCCGGGGCACGGATTCTATAGGCCCCTCTTGCTGCTCTATGTCCGATTTACTCGGCAATTTGAGCATGAGACAAGCTGCTGCCTACTGCTCTGCCATTGACGGTCAGCTTCGGGATACTTCCATGGTTGAACGGGCTCCTGAAGAGACGGACCTTGAGCTGCGCCTGTCTGAGGGACAGTGAAAGAGGAAAAGGAAGAAGCTGATGAATCTGCGGCACAAAGAAGCTTTATCTGCCGAAGGCGCAAGCTTCCGTCAACTCTTCGGTGGTGCCTTTGAAAAGGAACAGGTCAGTGAAGGTCTCATCAACTGAAGCTAACATATTCCTTGGATTGGACACTTCCTCCTCTTCTGCCGACCCGAAAAGCAAGAAGAAGCGACCCAAGCTCGAAAAGAGACCAAACCCCCCTCAAATCTGTCAGTCTGTCCGCGCGCGGTCTCCAAATGAAGCCGGTGCTACTACCAGCAATGGAAGTATTACTGGCGGACGGAAACCGGACGTCGCGACCACACCCACAGGCGTGGGAGCTGACCTTGCACTGGTAATGGATGATGCAGGTGCTGAAACCAACTCAGGTTGCAGTAAAAACGGACGAAACCTTGTCGTCGCGTCGAGTACTTCAAAAAAAACGCAGAAGAGCTAATGTCCGAGATAAGAGGCCGTCCTATAAGGATGCTGCAGTCTCCTCCTTAGCAGTTCGCATAGGGAAAGCAGGCAATAAAAATAGCATGACTGATGCAGAGTGCAAACACTGCAAACGCCCATCTTTTGGAGCTTGCCTCGGCAAATAATGCCTGTATCCAGGTTGAGGGCTGTGAGTTCAAGGACGGAACCTTCATGGTTAAGACCTCCTCGCAGCAAACCTCTGAATGGTTTTAGCAGTATGATGCCGAAGATCCCTCCTCGGGGACCAAAATTTTTGAGGTCTACAAGCCACCCAAGCTTATTCGTATGTCTGCTGGATCCCTGGTAAACAGGAGAACTCGGCGGATGTACTTAAGCGTTTACATGCCCAGAGTCCTGATCTCGACACAAAAGCCTGGATTGTCTGTTCTCACAGGCAGAGTAAAAACCGTCTTGATGAAGATGGTAGCTCTATGGTTGTGAGCATAGACATGGCTTCTGCCGAGGTATTTATTTATTTCCATTTCAATGCCAAACAGTGCGAATAGTGGTCGTAACCCAGAGTTTACATCCATTTTGTTCAATCAGATTAATCAACAGAACTGCAAGGCTGCTACCGCTCTTTTAAGTAGGAGGCTTGCTGTCAGTAGAACAAAAAATCGCATAACATCCATCCAGGAACCATGGGTGTAGAAAAATCGCATCTGTGGCCTTGGTGAGTTGAGCGGTTCTTACAACGTTCTTTACGATAAGCTGTCGAAGAGACCTAGGACATATCTTGTTGTATCGAAATCTCTTATGGCAGTTACTTTCTCCTGAGAGACAGAAGGAAAGACGCAGACCTTTTGCCGATGTCCGGAAGCAGTCGTTTGGTCCGTCTACACCCAGAACAGTCACGCCACCGACACTCGTGTTCACGAGAAATCCACGTATCAATGGATGACCTAACCACAGATGCCGGCAGACCCAACGCAGGTTCAGGTGCTGAGAGAGCTTCTTCTGAACCCAGCCTGGCAAACTCATCTGCGATCTCGTTTCGCTGGATACCAGTGTGACCTTGGACCCAGACAAGTTTCACTGTGTTTAGCCTTCCGACCAAGTTCAGAGAAAGCTTAAGTTCAAGCACTAACTTGGACGAGGTAACAGGTTTAATGAAGCTTTGCTATCACTGGATGCGCTATGCTTCTAGCCCTCCACCTGTTTGTCAAAATATAGTGCATAGCCATAAGGATAGCAAAAATCTCCGCTTAAAAGACAGACGCATGGTTACCTAAGGGGTAGTGTAGTCTAACGTTCTCGCTTACCACGAAGACTCCAGAACCAGACCCTTGTCCGGTTCGTTAAAACACGATGGCATTCTTTTTCTGGCTCAGTGTCTGGCCGAAGAATTTCCGTTGCCTGAGGAAAGTTGACGTGGTAGTCTTGTCGCTGTAGGATTTCTGGTGTCATTGCGCCAGACGGTGTATCCATAAGACCGGGTTCAAAGGATAATTCTCGCACAAGTTCTTCAAAATGCCAATGCGCGTGGTACCAAACGCCGCCTCTTTTTAACCGAGAGATGGATTTCAGCGTACATCGCATGATAAACACATCAAGAGGGGGAGGTTCATCATAGCATCTAAAGCAGAGTCCGGAGTGCTAGGGATGGCCCCTGTATATGTTCAGCCCTGACAAACCGTTCTCTGAAGTTTGGCAAAAGAGGCAGTAACACATTTCCGCGAAAGCCTGTTCCACCATACAACTGATGCATATAAGAGGAGAGGTCTTACCATTGCCGTACAGATCCAAAGGACCCTTTTAGGAGATAAGCTCCACGTCTTCCCAAAAGCAGCTTTGGATTGCCAAAAAGTGGATAGCGTTTTATCGGTTTTCGCTTCAACATGCTTGGACCAAAGAGGTTTTCTATCGAGGATTACTCTCAGATATTTGACTTCATCAGGGTCAAGAGTGACATCATTTCCATGTGTAAACCAAACTTGTTCTCCTAAGGAAAAAAAACTTAAACTCTTCTTACCTAACTCGTCGCCACAGTGCGAGCACTTCTTTTTGCCGCTCACACTAAGTATCTTGTCCTGTTGCTGCTGCTGTTGGTATTGGTGCATACTCTTGTCCATTAGGCGGGTTGGTGATGAGTTGTGCAAAATACTTTGTGACCCGATTTGATGATTTGGCACAATCGCTGCCGAGTCCTCGAATCTGTAAGACAACGCAATTTAATCTACCACCCTCATTTTATCTCAAATCCTATTGGACTTACCTCTTTCGCTCTCCAATTCCCTTGCTCTGTACTCGTTGAGTGAGTGTCTGAATGACAGCATCCGGCAGTGGTTTGTTATCATTGCCGCCGCTGTTCTTCGTATTTGGTGGCACGCTTACATTAGTACTATTCACACCTCTTATCCAGCCGTTGGTGGTGTTCCTCAACCCACGCTGTTGTTCGACGACTCGTCTCTGTTCGGCCTCCTGTACCAGCCAATGGTTATTGTAGTTAAACGTATCCGGTACGGATTTTCTCTTCTGCTGATACGACAACCATCCGTTGTCGACATTGGTTTCACCGAAATCCTTCTTCGTATGCACCCAGGCGTCATTGTATTTTGGTTTTGGTGTTGCACTCAGAGCGTGCAAAGCATTCCTTGTCATGTTACCGTGTGATGTTGGCAAATGTACATTCGGTTGTGACATTCTCAGTTGAACGTGCTCCTCGGGCATTATTTGCGAACGAGTCGGTTTCATTGGTGGCATCTGACTCAACTTGGAGCCACGAAAGTCAGGCAAATCCGACATTGACCGGCAATAGTCCGTTTCGATTTGATACACTTGTTGATTCTGTATGTTCGCATAGATGTTGTTGTTGTTGTTATTGTTTGTGTTATTGTGGTTATTATTGTTGATTGACGCATTTAGATCTTGCAAGGATCTACGATTCGCAGACATTAACATCTTAGCGCCATGCTGCAGCTCCCGACGAGCTATATTCTCGCGGAGCATTAAATTGTCACGCTGTCGCTTCAGTTCCTCTTGTTCGAGTTGAAGAAGTTCCCTTTCGACGCGCAAGACTTCTTCTTGTTCACGAATTTGATCCTCAATGCATTGCATTTTGGCATTTGCCTCTTCGATACCCGGTATCATATTGATTTGATTTTGTGGCATCAGTAATCTTTGCTGCTCAGCATTGTGATTCATTCGCGCATGAATGGCTAAAAGTTCCTCATGATGATCCGGCTCATCCGAGGAGTTGGTGAATGGTTCGCTGCTCTGTCGCGAGTGATTCTCCGAGACTCCCGAGTCACGGCTTTCACCTAGAAAATAAAATGAAACATTGGTTAGTGTAATGTTGGTGTGCGCATCAACGAAATTGAATTAGCAGGGGGATATCCATTAAATGGGACTGTCAGGGGACTGACTGACACTTGCAGAACGGAAGTTTAGTTAGATAAATAATGATGAATTGGATTGGAAAAAAGGAGGCGGAAGTTGACAAGCGAAGGTTAGAGTGTGTATCTTACACAGCACGGACTGCACATGAGTGACGTATTAATTGGATGAAGATTATCTAAACATTGTCGTCGATATTTGTCAATATTTTCGTTGGAAAGTTTGTGCAAATTTGGTAATAGGTTAGGTTAGGTTGATACCCAATGAATCTAAAATGTAATTCTTCCTACTCGTTGAACCAGTTAAAGCTTCTGATGGGCTGTTAGAGAGTTTGTAGAGACTGATTCCAGGCACTTTAAAGCAGCTTGACTATCCGAGAAGATACGGGTATTTTTAGCAGATATCACGTTTTCTGTCAGCCAAGGTAAGACTTATTTTATTGCCATTATTTCTGCCTGAAAAACGCTACAGTGATCAGGAAGACGGAAGGAGAGACTAAGATTCAGTCGGTCGGAGAAGACACCACCACCAACACCGTTCACAGTTTTCGAACCATCTGTGCCATCAGAGCCAACACTGTACTAGTAAACCGTCATAATCGGATGACGCTGAAGCGATCTAAATGGAATATCAACACGCTAGAAGAAGATCTCCTAAGCTTCGTCGTAAGTGAGGCGACAATTGAAGCCAGAAATGCGGGGGAATTTGTAACCCAGGTGTCACGGCTGGTAGTCAACGCGTGTACTACATCAATGTCCAGGTTGGGAACAGGAAAGCATCGACCTCCAGTATATTGGTGGACCCCCGAGATCGCGGAACTCAGATCGTTGTGTCACCGAACGCGACGAACTTACCAGCGCTCCCGTATACGACACGCCGATTACCATCAAATTCAACTTGCACGAAACGCACACCGAGAAGCGAGAAGCCGTTTTAAAAAAGCTATCAAGTCTAGCAAGCGCCTTTGTTTTATAAATCTCTGCGAAGAACTCAACAACGACGTCTGGGGTGAAGCTTACCAAATCGTATCTATGAGGCTGAAAGGTCCCCGTATGCAATCACCGACGTGCCCAGTTTCGTTACGACAAATAGTTGAGACTCTTTTTCCTCGCCAAGAAGGTACAGAGCTCGGTAGTCAAAGTGTACACGAAATTGCGAATATACCCATCGTAATACGCGAAGAATTATCCGAAGCTTGTAAGATATTACGCGATAGAACGGCTCTTAAAATCGCAATTAAAACACGACCTGACTTATTTGGCGAAATGTTCAACGCGTGTAATTTTCCTGAACCTTAGAAGCGGCGAAGACTTGTCCTGCTGCCGAAAGGAAAGGGTAATCCAAACGAACCATCCTCCTACCGTCCTATTTGTTTACTGGACACGATTGGTAAAATTCTCGAGCGAATTATTTACAACAGGCTCCAGCCAGCAATTGAAATGGCGGAAGGTCTCTCGGAACATCGATACGGTTATGGTAGATTCAATTAATGCGGTAATAACGAGAGCCCGAGCCGCTATAGAAGGAAGGCGTTGGAAAGGAGGAACCAAAAAAAACTGCGCTGTTATAACGCTTGATGTAAAAAACGAGACAGTTGCAAATGTATGTAGATGGCTATCTAGCGAAGGTTTGAAACTCGCCGTCCACAAAACGGAAGCAGTACTTATTACGAGAATGAAAGTCGGGAAACGATAACGCTTAGAGTAGGAGGGCATGAAGTAGTTTCCCAACCGTTTATGAAGTACCTCGGAGTAATTATAAACGCTCGCCTGAGCTTTAAACACCATATTGAATATGTATGCAAAAAGTCGTCAAAAACTGTTAGCGCGCTTTCAAGGCTGATGAGTAACATCGGGGGCCCGAAACAAACAAAGAGAATTCTTCTTGCAGGAACTGCCAATTCTATTCTCATGTATGCGATAGAAATATGGTCAAGTGCAATGAAAGTTAAGTCTAACGTGAGGGGAGCCAAATCCGTCCACCGTCTTGGCGCATTAAGAGTCGCCTGTGCGTTTCGTACAGTTTCGAACGATGCCATACTCGTCAATGTTACCTATCGATAACTTGCTGAAGAAATGTTAAAATTAAAAACCGAGCGAGTCCGAAATGGTCGGATAGATAACGACAAAAGAAAATACGAAAGGAGTCTGAGTATAGCAACCTGGCAACAACAATGGAATGAATCGCTAAAGGGAAGATGGACGCACAGGCTTATACGTGATCGACGTATGGATTAAACGTAAACATGGTAAAACAAACGTCTATCTGACTCAGTTCTTGACGGGTCATGGTTGTTATAGAGATTATCTGTTTAAGCGCGGACATGAAACCAGGCCAAATTGCGCGCATTGCGAAAATGAAAAGTTTTTTTTTCATTGCCTACGGTACGAAACCGAGAGGATGTTCCTACGGGACCAATTCGGTGAGTGGCCCATTCCCGATAACATCGTAAACTATATGCTTCAGAATGACGAAAACTGGACCATTGTAAGTAATGTGGCGGTGCGTATACTCAGCGATCTTAGACGCTTAGAACGCCAACGGAAAGCTAATAGTTCCAACAATTGAGCAACAAGCAACAAGTCTTTATACCGACACCCGCGAAGTAACGCCTCACGGCGCACACTGGGGCAAAACACCTCTAAACGTGGCATTAAATCAACTATCATATCTATGGACTTGAAACTATGCACAATTACTTCTAGCATGATAGTTGACACATTTAGGAAAAAAAATTGAGGACACGCCCACTAAAACGTCCACTTTTTTTTATTAACAATTAGGAACATATATATTTTATTCTGCCAGATTATTTTTCCACCAAATATCAAACGAAGAGGAACAGCGCATGTAATGAAAACAGATGAGTCATCGGCGTCAAGTCCATGAAAGGCTTCCTTATGCGAACTGTGGCCTGAACTTCCATCAAAACCCCACTTGGAGTATAAGCTTATAGTTTTACGTTCTTCAGGCCTAAGAGTTTGAATTACTACATCTTTTTGAACAGTTGCCTAACGAGCAAGTTTTGTAAATTACTATATACAGACACTTTTATTTTCAGGCTCCGGGGTAGCAACTTTGTTTGCACTCTCGAAATATTTTCTATGAACAAAATACTTTGGCAGCTTTAGATCGTATAATTTCGTACTGAAAGCATGACAGATTTGCTTCAATAATCATTGCTAAAGCTTCTTCCCCAGTCATTGAAGCAAGTTCAATTGAGTCCCTCAAAGCTTTTCTGTATTTAGGGTTTGTGGTCACGTCATGCATTAACTTTGCAGCATCTAACTGCCCAAAAGCTCTCAAACCCATTTCAGCTGCGTAAGTTAACTCAGAGATAGACGTGGACTTTCACAAAAGTTGGGTTTCCAGAAATTTTGATCTTTCTGATGATTCCTCAAACGCAACCTTTGGACGGTCACGTTTAGAGTCATGCAATGTTTGCCTTCAAAAATGTTGCTTCCTTCCGATAAGCTTTTTCCCAACGTGATTTAAATTTCAATTTGAGCTCCGTTACTTTCTCATATCTTTTTTGGAAGCATCGCTGCATCGGACCCGTTTCTGAATTTCTTCCCTTAAAAACGCAATTTGACTGTCTAATCCCTTCAGATTTGAACTGTTCATAAAAGTATACCGCTCTTCCCTTGTAATCGTCAAAGTTTTGGAAGGTCTAAGAACGTCGCATTCTCGTTTTTCTTTCTCTATCCTATTTACAATGAAAATAAAACAGTAGTTTAAATCAAAGCTCAACTTAAAAATTGTATTAAATGCCAGCTTTAGTGGTGTTTTGCCCCAGTGTGCGGCGGTTCCGCGGGGGAAACTAATCGATCTGTTCGGGAAGAAGGTGGTTTTAGCCGGTAGGAATCCGGCACTATCAATGGACGTCGGACCATTGGTGTCTCATGCAAGATTTCCAGGCTGTAAGCCCTATTTGTTTCCTATGGCTTTTTTGCAAGAGGAAAGTGCCACAGTGATTTTTTTAACTCTTTCTTGGATGTTAGGTTTCCAACTTAACTTCCTATCAAAAATAAGACCCAAGTATTTAGCTTCATTAGAGAATGTCAAACTAATGCCATTTATAGATGGAGGGTCAATGTGTGGAATTTTGTATTTCCTAGAAAAGAGGACAAGTTCTGTTTTATCCCCATTTTATTAGCTTGTAAAGAGCGTTTTTTAGGAGTTCTTTTAAAGTGTTTGGTAATACTCACTGATAATTTTGTGGGAAATCTTTTAGACTATTTAAAAACCTTCTCTTTAGAAGGAACTGTTCTAATTGGCAGCAAGGTAATCCTCTACATCTAAAGCCCAATCGCAGACAAGGAAACATCTTATTAACCCACGACAACGATAACAAAACTATTACATCTCACCCCGAACTTTTGTTTTCCCAATAAAATTCTGCGTGAAGCCGTATGGTTTCACCTCTGATTTCAGTTACAGTCAAATCAGTGCTCTACCCACTCACGCCTCCGCAAAATGCCAGTTGCCTTCGATTAGATTTACTACTGCCATTCTGCACATTATTGATTTCCCTTCGTGTCTGATATGAAAAAAAAACCTGCTAAAACAAAGGCTAAAGGTCTTTTCCAACCCTAAATGGATTAGTTGACATTCCATTTGTGACGCTCACCCACTCAAACACCCACCTAGTCACACAGTGATCTAGTTCAACTTACCAGCATCGGAATTGTCATAGAGACCCGCTTTTATGTACAATTGTTTATCCAGGCGCCTCTCCTCCTGCAGCAGTTGCACCATATCGGGTGGCGGAACAACTGTAAGCTCCAAGAAACTATCATCAGATCCTTCGATCCCCAGAAAGCTGGACCGTTTGTTGCGCAACTCCTTCTTGATGCGTTTCGTTGAATTCATTCGCATTATTGGTGGCTCTAGGCCGCCGCCATTTCCCACCCCGCTACGCGGTATAGTCTCATACGTGTTCGTGCTACTTCCGCCGGCACTTCCTGTTTCTGCATCGTCATCGTCCGCGTCTTCACTGTCCACCGGCTCCATAATTGGAGGCGGTGGTGGTTTCTCCTTGGGCGGCTGTAGGTGCGATGGAATGCTGGCGTTGGAGTACTCCTCCCCTCGGGCTGTGCAGAACATTTCTATATTCTCATACAAGGGGATTGGCTTCTGTAGCTTTGGAACTTGATAGAGAGGCTCACAGGACTTTGGCACCTGATAGTAGGGTTCTTCTTCGACGATTTTTGGCGGAGAGCTGTTGCTGTTAAAGATATCTCGCTCGGTGATGGTGAGGTTGGAGACCTTCTGAATGGCCTCTACGATAATTGCATCATCGTGATAAGGCACATCGGGCGGCAAAGGTATCGGAGGTGGTGGCGGCAAAGGAAATGTCTCATCCTCTCTGTCGTCTCTCGTCGCCGAGGCTATATTCTCGTAGATCGGTTCAAATAATCCCACACTATGAGTGTTGGACTTGTCTACATCACTTTGTGCATCTAAATGATTTGGACTGGACTTGATGGTGTTCTCCTCCATGTCGGTAATAATGTCTGCTTCTTGATCGATCGCCAGCAGGGCCAACTCAAGTGCTTCGTTTATCTGGAACATAAAGTGCGAAAAATCGATTAGCATCTTTTGTGAATTTGAATGCAGAAATGGCTAATAGAGTGCGCTATGAATGCACATGCAATTTAGAACAAGAACTCATTGCACAACAAAGCAAACAGAGATAAACAAAACTCACATAAAAGGCAGAAAAATCACACATAAAACAAGGGAAAATAAAATATAAGTAAACGCAACTCTTTTTAGGATAAGATTACATTAGCAGCGCTAAACACGCGGACACACAGTGCACCAAACGAGTGCGGAATAACAACTGAATGCGAAATGGCCACCACTTTCTAACACCGGGAAAGGTGGAACTCATTTTTCCACACATTTGACCAGTAATCCCTTTTGTTCTTTAGTTCGCGTGGAAGGTAGTATTGTCTTCTAGATTATAGAGTGGGGAATGGAGCGTACATTGGCTTATCGTATTGTAGGATCTGCGATTATTTCTCCTTTTTGTTGATAGTTCAAACACATGAACCTATAGTGAGTGAGGTGCGTTAATTAATTAAGCTAAATGCGATACGATAATACGTGAGCTTTTATAAAATAGTTTCGATTGAAGGTGATTGTCATTGCAATAAGCTATCTACTGTCGATGGGTTGTTTTCTAAGCGAATGCAATACGTTGGGAAAGGAGGAAAGTAGATGTGACGATTCATATCACTAAGTCTCTATTTGTTGAGGCAAACCTCCAAATTTATCCATTTGTGACCATTAACTGATATCCAGAGAAGAGATTGTACTACACACTTGACAAGTTGAAGCAGTAGCTACTCGAGTCTGGTGTGGATGCAACTAACAGGCAAAAAAGAACCTGTAGTCCGAGAACACTGCACTGGATGTAATGTGATTCATTTGGTAAGGCTCATACCCAGCATTGTGTCAGAATCGCCATAATGAAGGTATATTTCCCTTTCATTTATTTTAATAAGAACATTTAAAAGTCTAGTCGCCTTAAATCAACTAGATTTCTTTGATCTAGATTTCCGCTGTACGCAAACAATTAGATTTGTCGTTAATGCGGGCGTTCGGATACCTAGTTTGTTTAAAACGTCAACTAGATTTGTCTGGACTAGATATCCGAACGGCCCCAATTTCGCTTTCAATACGTCAAATGTCAATTGAGTACTCAGTCAGTTAGGATTCATGTAGTATACAAATACAAATACATAAAATCAAGCTCATAAAAACTAAGTCAGCTGTCAGACCGAGCTAGTGTATTAAGCGTTCGTCAGTTGCGAGTTAGGCCCCAGTTATAGCTATCATTGAAATGCATCATTGGAACAAATCAGTGGAATGGTGGTTTAATTTTTTTGACAAGTCAGTTATAGCAATCATTGAAAAATTGGTGTCAGTGGAAGAACCTGTCAGTGAAATTGAACAGAGGTTTGCAGGTTTCGAGGTTAGAGTTGATCATTGAACGCAAAACTGACAGCTGAGAATAGAAAGAGAATCGAACACATCAGTGAAACGATTGGGTTCCAAATTTGGGAAACGAAAATCAGCTGTTCATTGAAATCGATTTCAATCAGTGAAATAATAAAAGTGGATTTAAAGAAAAGTTTTAATCAGAATAAAGTAATTTCTTTTGTAAAAAAATTCTATAATTGATTATCTTTATTTTGATACCAATTAAAGCCAATATAGTTTGATTAATCGCCTTAAAATCGAAAATCAAAATTTTAAATGATGCATTTCAACGATAGCTATAACTGGGGCCTTAGAATAAGAAAAAAAAACTGACAGCTCAAAAAACATACATTAGCGTTGCTTAAAAATTGTTAAAAAGTTAAAAATAAAGTGCAAAATACAAAAAGAAAATATTGCAGAGTAAAAAATTAATTCTTATCAAAGGTAATGGAATATTCTCAAAAATTCAAGTATAATAGGAATTTTTGCACTGTTTAAAAATACAAATCGCTGCCGATGTTTTTCTACAAATTTGTATGACGTTTAAAAAGAGCAATAGCCCAACTGTAAAATAAAAAGCTTCGCAAAATTGGCCTTTCACAATTTTTTTTAGTTTTGAATTTGACGTTCCTGTCAAGCGGTTTAGTTATAAATATTACTAAAAAGCGCTCCGTTATTGCATTCTCTTAAAAAGGTCATACCCACTCCCCAAATTGAAGTAATACTCCATGTCTTTATTTCAACAGCGATATCTGTCAGAAATGATTATAATTTGAAAACTTGAAATCTTGACAGTTACTTATTGCGAATAAAAACCAACAAAAATAAACAGTACAAAAACATTTATGAAATTAAGCAGGTCTATTCATTGAAGACTTTGGAAGCCCATCTCTTACACCTATAAATTGACTTTTATTGTTAAGTGTCAGAAAACTAAAGCGTAAAATAATATCGGCGTGATGTGAACACTAATGTGATGTGACACATTTTTCTGTAAAAGTAGCTTGGAGTTCTTACGTTTTTTTTTTAGTATTGTCTTGTCCTCCTTGATTGATCCTTTTGAAATGTAACAATAAATATTCTTTCAATGATTGGGGCAGCGTCTCTTACCTACTACTAATTCATCAAAGTAATAAGACACTTTTTGAGGGGCATTGTTGTGAAACTTTCTTAGGAATGGGATTACATATTTGTTTAAAGAGGTTTTCATACATATGACGTCTGAAAACAAGAGGAAAAGCATGACTGTCTGTTATGGTTGCCCCCAACACAAGTCTATAGGTTTGTTTGATGTGAAGTGTCATTTAATTTTCACGCCTGTCAAAAACCTTGTACAACCCTAAAAATTCGGCTGCTATATCGAACGTTAAATATGCTGCCCTGAAGTTTGACATTGAAAAATGAATGACAGCAAGCGAAATGACAGCGAAACTCAGCACTGAATTCTTGCCCCGACAAATTAAATGGGGTCAGTTCAGGGCACAACTAGAAGCCATAAAAGTCATATCAAAGATAGGTTTTCAGTACCAGGGCGAGTTCAGTGCTATATCGAACACATGAATGTTTACCCAATGCGCACTACTGCCCATGTCACAGTTCTAGTCATCTTTTTTTTGGCTTCTGCCTCAGCAAAGTAAAGGGCCCAACCCATACGCGTCGACGCGTTGACGTTTCTGTCACTCTCAATATTTCCACCAATGAAATAACTTCCTCTCCCGCTGTGCCAACTGTCAACGCATGCCGCAGACAGAAAAGTAGAAAGTAAACCTACTACGCAACGGACGCGACGGATTCTATGGGTTGGGCCCTTAAAGTAGACGAATGCGCATGAATACGGTTCCAAATCACATTTTTGCTAAAGTTGTATAAAATCCTATAAAAGGTCCTGTGGCTCGACATTTAGTTTGCAGTTGTCCTGCAATTTCCACCCACATCAACCGACTGGTTCAAACATCAGTTGCCGCTGGTAATTCACTTTCGCTTGCGATAAATACCTACTGTGAATCTCGGAAATGTCAACTAAAACGTAGTTTCTTTTAATTGCGTGCTGAAAATTCTTATTTGTTTTGCTTTGCTGAGGTAGAAACTCAAAAAAAAACACACATATTGTTTGTCAAACAAAGAGGTTTCGTAATGGTAGTAGAATACAGCTGGCAGTGCTGGCACATTTCCTCAGGGCCAGCTTATACTTTTGTAGGGCTAATCACAGCACATCGGAAAACGCGGCTGGAAGAAATTCTGACAGTCTCTTGTGATGAACGTCACATTCTCAATCCAGTAAAATGTATTAATGCGAATAATTAATGCGTTGCTATATTTGTTATTTTTTGTCAATTTTTGTCACCGTATCATGACAAACTTTCAGATAACAAGTCAGAGACAAAACTTCGGATAATTTTCAAGCTTTTATGTGTACGGCGCACATATTAAAGGGTCGACAACATTAGGATTACGTCGGCTTTAGCTAGTGTAAAAAATTTTAAGAATGATACTATTACCGTCGCGATATACAATCTCCTGTTTGTAATTTACGACAAAACAAAAAATTAGACATAAATCAGACAAGAATTGTGTTGACAGTGACACACTCAGGAAGTGACTTTAACTCAAGAAGTTTTTCAGACGTAAACGAATTTTATATGAGGGAAACATCAAATTTAGAAACTTCTACCGGGTTTTTGACAAACAATCAAATCGACTTTAACCTAAAAATCGTAGTAAACTAAATACCATTAACAAAAACAGTCTACAAAATTCGCCTCTCTAAAGGCCTATATACAGAAATGCTAAGAAAAATACTATAATAACATTTTTAATAAACCCTTGGCGCCGTACTAATAAAAAAAATGCTAGTCCGGACTTTTAATTTACGGCAGTTCACAATTGCGAAATTTGCATTGAAAATAAATGTAGCTATTGTGAATTCCTTAAACTCAAAATCGAAACTACAAATATTTTTTGGCTGGAGACTTAATTTTTACGACTCGCAAATATCTGTACAACGACGTTAATTCAAAACTTTTATTTAAAATAGATTTTCATTCTTTTTATTTTAAACACAACTAACATCATGCTATTTATGCAAAATATATTTATATATGATACAATTTACTTGAGAACAAAATGCACTATCTATTGAAAAATAAAACAGGAATCTTACACACCAACAAAATCCAGATCCTTACCTTTTGTTTCATAAATTATTGTGATTCTATTTAGTGCGTATAGATCATAAATATTCGACAGTAGATATAATCAGCTTATAGAGTAAATATCAACAGTTATTGCCAATTTCCCAGGCGTATTATAATGTAAAGCGGTTCCTTTTAATTTTTGTTTTCTTGTTTAGTGTAATTTTCTTTGTAAATAAATTTAAGTGCACTAAAAACACCCATAAATTCGTAAAATCGTAATTTGTTTGTAACTTTGTAAATATTTGTTTGATATCTTTTTGTTTTTGAAAATAGACTGTGAACACACCAAAGAACAGCTAGAACACACACATACGAGATAGATACGAGTACATCCAGATCATAATTGAAATATGAACAAAGCGTTATCCTTTGTGGAATTTAATTGTTTTTTTTCGTTTCTATTTTAGTTTTGTTTTTTTAAATATTCGTTTGATTTTTACGTTGAGGCGACTACATTATTTGTTGCTGCGTGATGGAAAAAAAAATTCGAAAAAAAGTAGAAAAATTGTTAATTTTGATTTGATGAAAATGAGTTAGATTTTGATGAATGCATAACGAAACAAATTGCTAAGCCCTAAAGGTACTTGAGTGTGACCATCAGTTGTTGGTGACAGCACAATAAATAAGTATTTGCAGGTATTTGGCATCACTATTATTCGATACTCTTGAGAGAAGTGTTTCAATGAATGTATTTGGGACAATTGAATATCTAGTTTGTGTAAAACGTCAACTAGATTTGTCTGGACTAGGTATACGAACGCGTTAACTAGGTAAGGTGAGTTGTTGTTATAAACTTAGGGTTAATTTTTGAATTTTGACACTTTAAAATGTCAAGTGTACCAGGCAGGATTTTCTTGACTAGATTTGTCGGCTACCCCTCCATAAACGTCAACTGCAAAAACTATTCATGTGACCAATCTGGGACATTAAAAAAACTCAAGCACATCTAGTCAGTCAACTGTCAGACTTATTAAACTAGAAATTCGAACGTACTCATTTTATTATATTGCGTAGAACACTAAAAATCACTCTGCTGTTTATTTACTTTGACTTTAACTTTGACTTTGTATTACTTTAGTTACTTTTCAGGCAGGGAAGATCAGAAATACGTTTCTAAAGAACTGTCATATGATTTGCAGGTAATACTCAGATGTTCTTATGAATGACTTAAATCAATATAAATTCATTTAAAGCAATTCATTGACAAGAATTCTGCTTCGAAACAATCTGACCAATATGGCGAATGACAGTTAAATGTCAGAAACAGTAACACATTGGCCGTGTTCCACTGCCCCGCCAAAGTCTAGCGCGAAGTTTGACCTGCCGCTAGTCATCTAGCGGGGCAGTGGAACGCGGCCATTCAATGATAAACATGAGTGCTTTTGCAACTGTTTTGCTATTCGTGAATGCACCTAAATTAAGTGAATGAAGTCATACTTCGGAGAACAATTTCCAGTTAAATTTATCTCATAATTTTAAAATAACTGATGTCTCAGCACGCAATCGCACAAATTTTCAAATAAAATATGTATCACGTCACGAATAGTGGTATTTTCTTTTTGCCGTCAGTTATCAAGCATTGACAGGCGTATTTAATTAATTTAGTTTATGAGTGACTTACTCATTCAGTTAATTTCACTTTTAATTCAGTACTGAAAAATCTTTATTCATAGAGCCTGCTGCAGTTAAACCAAATTCGTACGTCACTCTCAAACTTCAAATGCGAGAAGATTTATGGTTACTTTTATCAATTGTAAAATGTTGCACGAAACTGATTTTTCGCACGATAAGGAAAACTACTTAGAGACTTTCGAAAAACCTATAAACGATAAAATCATATTGAACATTGTAGCAACTAATTGCAGGTACAGTCAGAAACAAAAGCAAATAGATGTCACATTATGTCACAGTGTAATATTGGACATTGATTATATATCAAAAATTGGCCCTGTTTATTTGAATACCAACTCGATTGAGAAATTTAATGCAGCTTCAAGACATTTCCAAGTTTTTACAGCTTCGATTTATATTCAGGTTCAACTGAAAACCTTCTTAATTTTGTATATTTCATAAGGTTATATCCTCGAGTTATTGAGAACAGCAAAAATAGGACGGGCTTAATGTCGGTACAGAACGAAATATATACTGTCATAAGGAAACAGCTCTCAGAATCAATAAACAGATTTACATGGGCTCTTCTATAACCTCTCAAAATGATATCGACAGAGGGAATAAGCGAAGCATCATCCTGCCAACCCTTGATTTGGCGGGCTAAGGAAGCATCTTAGAAGCTTATCAGAATACACTAGATTAGGCAGTGGAATGTAATTTACTTTGGTTGCGTTTACGCAGAAAGAAGTGACAATGCAATGGCAACACTTGACGGAGCGAGGAAAACTCCGCATCATGCAAAGGAATTTAAAGAATTAACTTGGTTATGTTCACATTCCAGACAATACCTTGAGTGGCGTGAAACTCGAACACATACAGAACAGAAAGTTGGACGTTTTAAGTTCCTCCATGGAAAGCACTAGGTTAGGTACTAGTTCGATGATCTATAAACTATAAGAGTAGTCACAACCTCTTAAGCGCGTGTTGATTATAAATAAAAAAAAAGTCCATGACAACAAAATTTATTCGATGTCCGTCTCTGTGTCACAAATGAACATTATTTCTAATTTGAATTTCGATCGATTCGCACCTAAGTAAATATGCTGTGACATAATATGCAACGGGTAGATCATTCTGTTCGAAAATCGAAACCAATGTCATCGTTGATGTCGATTTTTCACGACCAACGGCTGTCAGTTCGTACAAGAAAAGGCACAGCAATAATACACAAAGGCGAGCTACCGTAATTACAACCAATAGCTGTGAGTCCGACCTAAGACCGGCAATGTCCAAGACACAAAGGAGCGCATTTACAAAGACATATTTTTTGACAATCAATCAACAGGAGTTTTTTTTCGAGTTAAGTGTAGATAAGTGAAGTAGGCGCAGTGAAAGGGGTCTTAAATTTGTTTTTTCCACTGCGCAATTTCTTACGAAAGTCGGAAAAAAAACATCTGTGAGTATAGCTGTCATGAAAGAGCTCCTCAGTTAGCCGTTTGGACTTGGCATAAGATTGTAGATCCATTCCATTCGTCCTTAAATGAATGGTTATGAGAAGACAGGACTAGAGTCCATTAAGAACCAACCATTGACATTCTATACATGGACTGCTAGCAGCCAATATTTCGTTGAAGCAAACATAAGCACTAGCTCTTTTGGTTCACGACGGATACACTCAAATGTCATCGAGCAATTCGCATGCATTTTCAAACTAAACGCATTTTTTTAAGTGCTGAGTACGCCATGCGTTGTAGAAAGTTGGAAATTATTTGAATATAAATCGTTATTTTGCAAAGTTGCAATTTTTTTAAAATGGATGGCACTATGTTCTACAATGGCGCGCAGAGGTTTCATACTTTCGCCGCACTGAACCAAAAGGGCTAGTGCTTATGTTTGCTTCACTTTTCCTCGCAGGTTTGTTTGAAATTGACATTTCACTATACTCTGTTCAACAAAAATTGTCAGTACAGGAAAGATAGGATGTTTGTCTCTCAGTCTGGTTGCAATGACTTACATAAATCTGTCCCTCTTTAAAGCTCTCACAGGGTTGCCGTAGTTTGTATGATAATTCGCCTAAACTCAGAGAGCAATTCTTGTAGGGTTACCACCTTACAATTTAAAATAAAAATATTGCTGAACGAAATAAATTCAGTTTATCTTTTTCCTTTTCCCGTGAGGGTTTTTCTAGGGTATTCCCAGTAGGCCTAATCAATTTAGTTTGTTTTGGTAAAACCCAACGATCGACAATACGTAGTATAGGTCTACTTGATTGGTCATTTTGATATTTCAGTGTGAAAAACTATTTGATGACAAATATGCAAAAATATAACAAAAATGCTAAAATACGCCAAAAATGAGTGCTCTACCCATGTGCTCATATATACCCAACTATGCAGAAATTTGCCCTCATGACTAGGGCTGAAAATATGTAGGAACTTAGAGTTGTATATTAAAATATTTAATACGATATCGCAAAAAAAAACAATATCACTACAACCCACTTATGATCACTTATTGCGTGAATGAAATGAATGCATTAAAACACTTCACGAATAAATCTTTTTCTAACAGACGACATTGAAAAAAATATTTTAACAGAATTTTATTTGATCCTTCAGAAATACAAAAAAAAATAAAACCGAATGGCAATACCCCACATAAAAATTCGTTCTCAAAAGCACCAAAACCGAAAGTTCTTTTACAAAATCCATAGAAAATCCCTTGATGATATCCTTTCATTGTACTTCAGTTCAACAAACACTTTGAAACCTGTATACCCTCCAGAGCTGACTGGAAGAGAGTTGCAGGTTCTCGAAGGGAATCCATCTGCTTTTACACAGATGGGTCAAAAACGGAAACAGGAGTGGGGGGCGGTGTATTCTCCCAAGATCTGGATTGTAAGATCTCCTTCCGACTTCCTAATCACTGTAGCGTATTCCAGGCGGAAATTATGGCGATCAAGGAGGCCCTGTCGTGGTTGCGGTATAATGTAATATCTGCAAGGGACATCACTATTTTTACCGACAGTCAAGCCGCGATTAAATCCTTGGAATCGGTCACCTTTAACTCCAAGACTGCCCTCAATTGCCGCCTATCTCTTAACGAGATGGCGGAACAATTCAAAATTCACCTTATTTGGGTGCCGGGCCATAGGGACATTCCAGGCAACTGTACGGCCGACGAACTCGCCAGACATGGCACAACTGCCTCGATTCTACCGGAAAAGGAGAATCTCTGCATGCCTCTCGCTACTTGCAATCTTATTATCAAACAAAACGCGATAAACGCTACTAACCGCAGGTGGGCAAACTGCACCACTTGCTCTATCACGAAACAAATTTGGCCCAGGCTGGATCTCAAGCGCTCCAGCGCTCTTATAAGATTAAAGAGATCCGACATAAGCACCCTAGTAGGTGTGATCACGGGGCACTGCTTGATAGGCAGACATGCCCTCAGGCTGGGTCTTCCCGCTAACGACTTCTGCAGAAGTTGCATGGATGAGGAGGAGGAAGAGTCCATTCTTCACCTCCTATGCACCTGTCCTGCTCTTTCAACTCGAAGAAGATTACATCTAGGAGAGTACTTCTTTGATAATCTTGGTGAACTCGATATTATTAATATCAATCGCCTCCGCCGCTTCACCATGGGCTCCTGTTGGTTCAACGGGTAGTTTGAGATCATTAGATCCTGTGGTGTCACAATGGGCCAATTCTGGCCTAAGTGTGGCTGCACTTGTGTGTAGCCTGCCACTATAACCTAACCTAACCTAACATATGGTAACACTCCTCTGATGTGCTTCAGTCACACACACCACACTGCTTATTTTGGTTGATGATAATAGCAAGCGAACACAAGCCGATCATGCTCATTTTGCCCGCAGTTGTGTGGCAGAGTGGTTGCAGTGAGCTCCTCGCCAAATTTTAGGAAAATTACAACAACAATTCTATGGCATGACAGTGGTTTCGTTTTTATTTCAGTGGCAATTCTTGTGTTTGAGTGCCGTGAGAGTATCTACAGGCACCATTGGTAGAAAAAAAGCTCCTCCATAAGGCCTGTACTGACAATTTTTGTTGAACAGAGTATAGCAGTCCGTGTATAGTATGTCAATGGGACTAACTATTTACTTTTTTTTATAAATGAATTGGTAGCTGTCCAAATATGCTTCGCTGAGGCTTTTAATCCGACTGCTTAGGGCTTATTTATTGTGAGCTCATGGAGTGCGATCTGAAAAAGCAAGAACTTTTTTTTTACAGTTCATTTACTGCTCTAAAGCCTAGTATCCTGCTCGCGCTAAATTTTACAATCCCTAGTCTCCACTTTGTTTCTCTACACCAAAGATAAATGGTTGTTAACTTATTACACATGATATAGATGGGCCAAAAAACATAAATTCTCGTCAAAATGTCAGTAACCTATATATTTATTATGCGCGTTATTAGAATTTTTGAATTTTAAACTTCATAGAGGTCGCAATATTTGAGTTTCTCCAAAACAATGGACATGTGACAAATTAAATAAGATGCAAGTAAGACAACAGTTTCCTCTTTCCTTAATGTCGCGTTAATCAGTATTTCCAAAAAAATTAAGGCCGATTTTCAAAAGGTTTAAGCCCCTATTATGGAAGACAACTACAACCAAAACAAGGTTGTCTTTCTCCAATTGGGATTATCGATTACAACTAGTTGTCTGTCAAAGGACAACCATCATCCTATGAGTAGACAACTAATAAAATGGTTGTCTTTTCAGTTGTGTGTACGTATTATAGAAGACAACTGAGTTGTGTTGGAGTTGTCTTGAATGTCAAAATCAGACAACTGCTTTTTATCAGTTGTGTTGGATGGTTTTGGATTTGTTAAATGAAAAGGATCAGCTTTTTTAATGAAAAATGGACAAAAAAATGTAAGTAGGAATTAGAATAAAAAATGGATAATAGAATGTGTGTTTTAAAAGTTTAAAAATCACCAAAAAAATCACCAGGGCAATTTGATCTGCTGAATTTTATAGGAACAACCTGATCTGGCCAGTGGTAAAGGACAGTTTGGTTCAAAAAAAAATATTGACAAAGAATGGCAAAAACTAGCTTTATAGCTCAATAGTATCGGATCGGGCCACCTTCAAGGAGTGGAAAAGAATGACAAAGGGTTCGTTAATAATGCGAAATAAGTATTTTTCTACATACAAACTTTTTTGCAGGGTTTGGTACATTACAAGGACAACTTAAAGAAAAAACTGACCAGCACTTCGAAGACGAGAATGCAAGCGACGAAAAGAATGTGCAACCTGAAGATCCTGCTGTAGCATCCACATCCGCACAATCTGTAAGAGCACCTAACAGGAGGAACGGGTAAACTATTGAAGAAGAAAGAATTGCCTACCTCAAAACGCAAACGAAAAAGTGAATTACAGAAACTATGTTCTAAACATTCAAGTCACCAAAAAATAAATCAAAACTACTTTCCAATGTTTTTAAACTTTTTCGTTTTAATTGCAAATACCTACTTTACTTGGTTCGATTTCAATTTCCACAAATAAATTCACAAAATTGACATTTCCATTTTTAGTATGCCCCTAAAAGACAGCAATTTATTTCCTAAAGACAACTGAAAAGAGTTGTCTTGCATAATACGAAAAATTTGTTTGGTTGTCTCAAAGTTGAGTTGTCATGAAGACAACACAACTAAGTTGAGTTGTCATCCATAATAGGGGCTTTAATATTATTTGAAGCTCAACAAAAAGTTTTCCATTTTAAATGCAGTGAAATTTGTCCTGCAAAAGCCCACGATTTGTTTTATCCCATAAAAATGAATGATTTTTTGCGTTTTCTTTTATACATTATATACATTGGGTCGTATGAATAAAAACTAGCATTTGCTTTAAGCAATAGGTTTTAGCAAAGTTAAAGCCCTTAGCAAATGCTTTGAATCGGTATGAATAAAATGCTAAAGTAAGTTCAAAAATAGCTTTTACTTCGCTGTACGTGTACTTGCAATATCTGTCAAACTTCACAAGTGACAAAGACAACTGTCCGGTGGTTTGTTAATTTTGAATTTATTTTCAAATTTTTGTGGGAAAATCATCAAAAGTGCCAAATCGCTTGGTGATATCAATTAGTTAACGAAACGGTTAACTGATGAAAATCAAGATCTTCTCCAACACCAACCTAAACTCATAAATGTTTTACTTATTAAGCCATGAATTTTACCTGAAATGTTTCCTGAAATGTTACCTGAAATGTTTACCTGAAAACCCGGATCTCCAAAAAAATATAGGAAAGATTAAATTTTCTGGTTATTTGAGAGAGCACCACCACGCGTCTCAAAATGAGCGTAAAAAAGTATTAACCAAAATGTCCACATTTTCACGCGTGAAACGAAACAATTGCTTGAAGTTATTATCGTCACCAATTCTTCTTTGTTTATACTGTTTTTTATTAGCGCGAACATTAACAACAAGAGGTAAAACAGGTACAAAACATCGACAATTAACAATTCTTAATTGTTTTATGTTAAAATGTTGCGTACAAAAGGTTTGAGTCAACTAAATAGCAGACTCAGAATTTGCTTAGCATTTGCTTTGTCCGATAAGTTTTATTCATACCGATCTAAGTAAAATCTCAGTGCTGACGCTTTTCGAATATGTCAGAAGTTGGAACTAACTCAAATTGGTTTTTATTTATACGAAACTTAGCAAATGCTTTAATTTTGACATTTCTCTTGAGTAAAAGCAATTGCTACGTTTTATTCATACGACTTATTATATTACGCTAATGTTCTCTGCGGTTTCCTCGAAAAAATCCATAGCAAACACAACACAAACCTTTTTCTCTGTTTTTATGTCAAAATTTATCTTCGATTTAATGTACCGGACATTTATTTCACGAGCTAAATAAGTGAAAACTTTTAATTGACCCATCTATATGACGGTACGAATTTAACTTGCGGATGGCTACTGCTTTTCTAAACTGCCTCGCTATATTTTATCTTTGTAGATATTTTTGTCATGAGAGATGAAATTTAACGCGAGCAGGATACTATTCTTAACATATAAAAGGAAAATGGCGAATGCTACACCCGAGGGTAAGGGAAATAAAGAAAATCGATAAAAGGTCCTGCTTTATGGTGCAGAAGCTGTCAAAGGCGGATGAAGATCTCCTAGGTCGTTTCGAACGAAAAATTGATTGAAATGATTTTCGGTCCCGTTTGCGTTGACGGGTTTTGGAAGAGGAGATTTAACAGCGAACTCTACGAGCTGTACAGCAACATCGCCCTGGTCAAAAAAGTACGCATCAGTTGTCTAAGATTGATGGCACATGTAGAGCGAATGTACACCAACGGTCCGGAACGAAGAGTCTTCGATTCCAACCCGGAGGGACAACGTAGTAGAAGAAGACCTCGCCTTAGGTGGCGCGCGCAAGTGGAAGGGGCCCTCAACCAACTTGGAGTGCGCAACTGGAGGCAGTTAGCCAAAGATCGCGCTAACTGAAGAGGTGTATTGCTTGAGGCCCAGGTCCACCCCGGACTGTAGCGCCGCCTAAGTAAGTAAGTAAGTCCAAAATGGAAAACCTTTAAGTTTCTCAAAGATAACAGATGAATCGACAAAACACGGTTCTGTATAAGTGGTGCAAATAACAAACTGAATGAGTCTTTTCTAATGAACCCTTAAAGCGACCCAATTTAGCTCAAGCTCACACAGTAAAATTGTACATTGAGAGCAGCCCTCTATCGTCTCTAATTTAAATCACCACTTAACGCGCTTGATTCTAGTTTAAAATACAATCCAATGGCACACCAAATAACATAAAAAGCGTCCCTAGTCTGGTGGCATTCAATAAATGCGAGTCATTCTCAAGTACCTAGCCCCTACAAGGCTTGAACTATTCACCCCATAAAACATAAATGAATGGATGGATATAATGATAATGATAAATAACTGTAACTAGACAACTTTTAGTTCAAAAATTGCATTTCTTTTCATTTTATTTAAAAAAATAATTTAAAAAAAAATAATAAAAACTAAAAAAAAAAATTTCTCGAACAAAACAAAAATAAAAACAAATAACAAGTACTATTATAAATAATAAATATTTCTAGATACAAAAAAATATATAAATTTAACACATACTATTTCACTGGTAAATGAGTAAAAAAAAACGAACGAAATTACATAAACAACATTTTGTTTTATAGCTTACAGCTGATTGTGAAATACAAGAAAATAAAAATAAATAGCAATAAATATTTATTGTAAATCATTCGAGAGTTGTAACTGTGTGAGAGAGATTGATATTCCTATGTACAAAAGACCTACTACAGATTAGCATCTTCTACAACTAGCTTTGATATTTCCTCGTCGAGGATCTCATTAATCTCGTCGGTTAAATTCAATTCCGAATCGGTTTGTTCGACAATCGAATCCGTTGTGATGGTTTTGATTATTTCAATATTTACACCGTTATTGGTTTGGGCATCCGTGGGGCAGCTAGCTTTACTACTGCTGCTGGCGATCACATCTGAAGGCACATAAAACTTGGAATTATCTACAGAAATCGGTTGGAACTCCTCCTCGACTGATGCGTCGGGTTTCGATTGAAAGTTCTTTTTGAGGAATTCGAAAATGTTTTTCGGTTTCGAATGCGGGGCAGATTTCCGACCGAGTTTCGGTGATTCGACCACCATTGGCGGTGGCTGAGACTCGGGCACAGCTGGTGGTGAGTCCGCCTCGTTAGAAGTGGTCACTTTGATTTTAGTTTCAACCACTTCCACGCGAGCGATAAGAAAGTTTGGCTTTTCAACCGAAGGAGACGAGGCCCGACCCAACACTGGGCTCAGCGGTGGAGTGTTTGATATCTCATCACAGGTTTTTTTAAGAGCTTCTGCGTTCGCCTTGTGCAGCCATGTGGTGGGTGTGGTGGGCGATGATGGCCGCGAAGGGGTGGCATTGCACTCGGTCAGCACCTTCTTGTCTACATCAATGCACGGGGTGCGAATGAAATTCGGATCGGGCAAGTCCTTAACATCGAGTTTAAGGCAGGGATTCTCGTGAACCGGCTGCGGAGGATTGCGCCTGCCCGCTATTGGAGAGCTTACTCGATTCGCTATTTGCATAAGCGACGACTTGTTGGGTGTGGGAGAGCCCGGAGTTGGACTGGCGTTTGGCTTGAAAATAACAGTTATCTCAGATGAAGGTGAACTATCGCCGGCACTCGATGTGATGCTGTCACGTAATTGAACTTGCGGCGATTGTGTACCACAATCGACATCAATGCAAGGTGTTCGAATGAAATTCGGATCGGGTAGGTCTTTGACGTCCAGTTTCGAACATGGCACTTCGACAACTGTCTCCTGGCGGAGAAAAACATCTGACGGATTAGATTTCTTTACAACTTCGGACTCATTGGGGGGAGCGGGTGCTGCGTGGGAGCGTTCGGCTGCCAAAAACGATTGCAACATATCAACACAGCTCTCAAAGGGAAGGGGGTTCGCGAAAGTTTTGTCGGAAGACGAGAGATTCGAAGCGGATTCAAGGGTTTTCTTTGGCTCCTCCGGTTTGGAAACATCGACTGTCTTTTCAGGAGTTATGGGATTTGTGAGGGGATCCTCGGATCTGGGAGGTTCACTCGGGGATACGTTGGTCTTTTGAAGGTTTTTCTTTGTCTCCTCAGCTTTGAAAACATCGTCTGTCTTTGCAGGAGTTAAGGGAGTAAAGGGAGGTTCACTTGGGGCTACGCTGGTTTTTTGAACGATTTGTTCGGGACCATGTGAGACTGAATTTTTGGAGACATTTTCCTTGGCAGCTTCTTCAGCGTCGTGTTTTGACCGTTCGCCGACGATTTTTGGCTGCCAAGACTGAAGGTCACCCAAAAAGTCCGTCAAAGCGGTCTGCTGAAAGTCCTTAGACTGAACCTGCGACTTAACATCCGCAGGGGGATACGGTTTTATACCTCGTGGCAAGACTTCCGGCGACTTGGGCTTCGATGCCATGCTCTTTGAGTTAAATATCTCTATACGGCCGTTGTTCTCTGATGAAGGACTCTTTTTAGGACCTACAGGGGGGACGTTTTCATAGATTGGACTGGAGTTTATTGGGGTTACAGGAGACCCTTGTGGGCTCTTTGAGGCAACAGGAATCATTGACTTCTTTTGATTGTTGTCAATGTTCAAGATTAAATTTGAGACCAAATCGTGAGGCTTAGCACCGTATCGGCTGACATTTTCAGCCACTTTTCGTGATGATATAGGCGATTCTAACTTCCTAGGAAATAAGGGAGATCCTACTGGTGTTCGAGGCTTATCTACACTAGTTGGAACCTTTGCTTTGATAGATGCTTTTGAGTCTTCTTTCAAAATGCCCTCGATAGATTTGATCTTTTGCAAAACAGACGTTCTCGACTTCTTTTCCTGTGAAGGATTGGCTTCTTCTGACTCACCCTGAGGGTCGACAACTGGCGCATCTGATTGCGATTTCTTAACTATTTCCACAATTCCTATATCAGCCCGAGTATTGATAGGAATTTCTATTTCTACCTGATCTATTTTTGGCGAGGAAATCTGCGCCTTTGACACACCTTGCGGTATCTTGGAAGCTTGTATAATTGACTTCTTCGTATTTTCTTCCACTTTAGCTGCACTTGCTTGCGGAATCTTCGAGGCTTTAACTACTGTTTCGGACGGCTTCCGCCACGGTGCACTTGTGTCCTTGATTTTGCCCTGATTGAGCTCTGACTTGTCCCTAACTACAACAATCTCTTCGACTTTACTCTCTTCTACAATATCGTCTTCATCGAAGGCCATCTTAAACATTTTCAACAAATTCTGCGCATGATTCACTTCACCATTCTTATCACCACCGCCGCCACCACCAACAACATCAACAACAACGGGCTTATCCACCAAACTAACTACAGTTGGAGTGTTTAGAGATTTTAACTGCAAAAAACTTACACTAGAATCAAATTCTCCTTGAAAATCATTAGCACTAGCTGATGGCAGTACCTTTTCTTCATGCATTTGAGGTCGTCTTTGCTTGTCATCATCATCTTCTTCCTCCTCCTCGTGTTCGTCGTCACCGTCTTCGTCTTCGGTTGGTTCGTGATCGATCTTCTCGTCGGTTGTATTGATGCCACTATCATCGGATGGGGCCTTTTCAACGACATCTTCCTTGCTCGTGTCTAATTCTAGCTGCCTTCTGGCCAACTCCTCGTTTTTCAGCATCTCCAGTTGATACTCATCGACCAGGACAACAGGCTTCTTAACAATTTCCTCTTTGGTAACAGCATTTTGCAAGCTGGACAGTCGATCCTTGAGTGGTGGCACTGCCACCACCTCGGCAACGACTTTACTTGTATTTGGCTTTGGGTTGACTGAATTCTGTTGTTTCTGTTGTTCAAGGCATTGAAGGCGTTCCTTAATGCTGGGTGGCGTTTCTCCCGTCAGAATTCCTGTCGCGATTTCATCTGTGGACTCGGGCTTCTTCTCCAAGCTGCACAGGCGATCCTTGATCGATCGCACGTTGGCAAATTCACTGGGAATTCGTTTCTTTTCGATTTGTTCATGGCTCGGCGCGGAGGTGGGAGTCACCAGCTTTTTCGTTACTTCGGGTTTCTCAAACAATTCACGCTTCTTGGAGATGTCGATTTTGGGCAGATCCTCCATTTTCACCGCAGCCGCATTCGACTCAGTGTCGTCGGTTGGCTTTCGATCTAATATCAAATTTCTGATGACGGAATTTTCGTCCGGTTTCTTGTAGATGCTCGTTGCTGTCGCTTTGGACACCCGGCTTTTGTAATCCTCGATCGCACCCTCGTATGTGTATTCGTACGGGTCCGGTGATGCAACTGGAGCTGTTGACGATGTCTCATAGCCCGGTGATGAAATTCGATCACGACTGTCGTTATCATGGCATGGTTGACAAGAGTTGTTCTCAATATCGAACGAGGAAAGGTTTTCCACCTCGGCTGGTTCACTCTGCAAATGAAAACAAAGAATGTTTGTAAACATGGAATTCAACTTAGGCAAAGTGTATGGAGATAAGAGATAAGGGTCGCGATCACTCACCACAATACTGTGCACTTCACAATCTTCGGAGATGCTACTCTTTCCACTGGCACTGCTGGTGCCAATGCCTAGGTCGCTTAAGTCGTTCGCTTCATCCTCGTTGTATGATGCCAGTGATTGTAGTTTTGGACGAGTTCGGCCACGTTCACCTCTAAAAAGGGGTTAGAGTTATTTGTGAGCAGTGTTTTGGGAAAAAGTAAGTTCATTTTGAGATTACCGTTCCTCCATCATTTCGGAAAATGTTTTCGATTTTCGTCTCGTTCGGTCATGTTCTTCTTCTTCGAGCTTCTTCACTTCAACCACTCGTTCGATGATGTGCTCGACGCGTTTTCGTCTTGAAGACTTCCAATTGTCCAAGTTCTGAAAGAGAAGGAACATTTCGTGAATATTTATGTCGTAGGGTGAAAAGTTTACATTTATAAAAAGTAAAGGAAGTAGGTCTTTAGGATGACAGTGTGGGTTTGGCGATGGGCCTGATATGTTGCTTGGTCTATTGTGACGATCTCACAACCCCCATTTATCTTACCTAACCTAGAACGAAAATGAACTGAACTGGGTATATGGTCAATTTACAGAAATATTCTGTCGTCACAGCTGGAAACAACTTACTGTAGGTATTTATAGCAATTGAGGACAGCACGAATCAGTTTTTTATTGCCCGTAGATGAAGTAATACCGCCGAAAATGTTAGGTATACTTGGCAACTTCATGGAAACAACATGAATTGGCTTGGATTGGATACGAGGAAGAGAAAAAAATGTGAATACATCGACATAAGCAATAACTGCTCGTTTTTACCTTTAATAGACGCTTCTGGAGACCTCTTGACCTGTGTAATCGGTTATGGGCTTTGACGTAAAGCTCTATAGCTCTGCAAACCTTTCATCTTGGCAGACTGATTCTAGTCGTATTAAATGGTTTACTACCGGATTCCTTTGACTTTAAGAAAGTATTGGCCCAAGGATCTAAACTTTACCTAACCGACAATATTATTTATAGCTTTGCTGATGACAGCACTCGTCCTTCTCGAATAGATTTAGTCTTGAGATGAGACACTAAAATAACGATAAGATAGGTTAAGGGCTTGATCAAGGCTCGAATGCTGCACGCGTAACAAGTTTTTTTTTATTGAGTTAAGGTTAGGTTAGGTTGATGGGGTTTGTGAGATCGTCACAATAGACCAGGCAGCATATCGGGCCCATCGCCATCCCCAGGGAACCTTGACGGCCTAAACCTAAACCAATTCACCCAAACATTCGATTTCCCTACAGAATTTAAGTATGATCTCAAAACTGTTTGAGGAACCAACCTCTTCCAAATTAGTAAAGTACATGCCGAGATGCTTTCTTCTACTCCGAGCAATTGCTTGACATTCACAAAGAAGGTGTGAGATGTCTTCCGTGACCTGTAGGTCCTCACAGTACCTGCATGTATCCGTATTAGCTAAGCCTAGTCTCATGGCATGCTTCCTGAGAAGCCAGTGCCCAGAGAGTATTCCTATCGTTGTTGTCAACTTTGTTCTGCTGAAATTGATTAGTTGTTTAGTCTTCCTCCGATTTAAAAGAGACCACAGTGCCTTTGAAACCTTGAGCACTGTGCGAAAATTCCTGGCTCAGACTTGATGGTTTGTGATTCTAGTGCTTTAAGTGCAGCCTGACTGTCAATGAAGATGGCGATATTCTTATCGGATATTGATCTCATCTCAAGTACCTCTGCGGCCTTAAGCACCGCCAGAACCTCTGCCTGAAACACACTGCATGTGTCCGGAAGCTTCAGGGCCATTTGTAGGTCGAACTCGCTGGAGTATATATCTGACCCCGTGCCCTTGCTAGTTTTGGAGCCGTCAGTATATACTGAGGCCTCGTTTTCCCTCTGAATTAAGTTTTTAGGCCAGTCCTCTCTGTCTGGGTAAAACACATCATAAGGTGTTTCGAAGTCAAGTGTACCAAGACTTTCATCCGCATTTACGGGGATATCAGAGAACGATTCCTTTAAATAATTCTATGAACTGAGTAGGGATAGCTTTGCTAGATGGTTTTGTCCCATTGTGGTTCAAAGCAATTTTCTATAGTTATCATTTCTGAAAATGAGCGCTCTCCAGTGCACCAATTATTTCTTTAGCTGCTTCTTTGTATTTATCAACATCGTTTCTTTTGGATTCAACGAATGATTTCAATGATTCTAATGCACGCATCACGGCAGATTCAACAATCATTTTTGGGCCCTGCAACATCTTGTTTGTAGCATCGAATCGCTCCAAGATGTCGTTCCAAAAGATAGCAAATAGAGCGGTTTCGAGACAACTCTTTTTTTTGTAAAAGGTGCGATGCTTCCTTATGAGAAGATATGCTGGTTAGAGCTCCTTTTATTTTAGAATAATGGTTGACAATGGCTTTCGGAGCTTCAGCTCGGGCGCTTTTTTCTGTAATAATTTTTCAGAATTTTGTATCGTTCTGTACTTGCTATGAAATTCTAAACGAAATCAAAGAATTAAACAGCAGATGGACAAGAGTTAGCAGCCAAAGTCATGGTAAACATGGTAAAAACGGCGATAAATGAGTTTTCTCCAAAATAAGAGCCTGCATTCGTAGTTGGAGAAAAGCAAAGCCAAAATCGATTGACGGTCTCTTGATTTTTATTGTGGAGTGTAAACATATTCTTTGAACATTTTCGAACAGAGCTGAAACTCTCTCACGACCGATCTAGAGGAACTGAATTCTGCATCGATACTTCAATGTTGAAGTTCTGTGTAACCTTTTTCAGCCGAATTTTCGACAATTTCATTTGTTATGCCAATGCAATTTTTTTTTCTATGTCTATGGTGGGGGCTGTAGCCCCGCCTGCCCTTCCGTAAATCCGGCACCGGAGGAGTGCCTCTAGTTACAGTTCTTCTTATTGAACTGGTTCCGATAGTGGAGTTGATATTTCTTGTAGAGAGCATCTCACAAAGCCAATTGGTTATACAGTAAAACCCGGATATGTGCCTCACCTTAAATTCCCATTTTGATAGGCACTTATGCGGGCTAGGCAGTTATAACAAAAATCCGCCTTAAGTGCTCAGAACTTGGGTTCTCAAAAAAGGAACTTATACGAGAGGTACTTATCCGGGTTTTACTGTACTATATTCCCTCTTAACATTATTAAATGCTCCCTCAATGTCCAAAAAGGCCGCCAGTGCGTATTCTTTTTAGTGAAGGCCTCTATATTACCTAATACCTCATCTAGAGCCGTCTCTACTGATTTACCTTTCAAGTGTTTTGAAGAGAAACGACGACAAACTGATAGGTCCGAAGTCTTTAGCTGAAGTATGGCTTTATTGAGTTAAAGAAAAGTCGCAATACACATTCTACTGCCAATTGTAGTAGACTTATCACGAAATTAAATTTTTTAGGAGGAGAAGAAGTGTGCTGTCGCAGTTGGCAGCAAATCACGTATTGCGATAATCATCTGGACAATATCGTTTTCCAAATTTTAACTGCCGCAATAAAGTACTTTTTTTTTATTATCTGCAGATCTATTACATTTGCGCAGACTCAGCTGAATGCTGCTTTGAAACTTATGGCAGTTTTGCCAGTCGTTGAGGTCCATCGCTGCGACGATAAATGAATAAAAAAGTCCGTGCTTTGGGCCCTGGTCATAAAACACTTAAGCTGCAAATACAATTTCCTTTTTTGTTTGTTGGCAAACGTCATGTCAAATTGCACGCACTTGCCTGACCACATACCTAGATGACATAATAAACTAAGTAAACTGCTTCTCTGATTTCCCATGACTTTTATCGTCCATGTTCGTAATTTGTAACGGGTTTAAAAATGCTGGAAGAATGCCACCATTTCTATGACAACCATTCCTTTCGCACCACTATGGTAATCATTTTTGTTTGACTTCTGTGAAAGAATCTTGATAATGGTTTCTCTCCAACTGCTATTAGTGTGTCAATACAAATGTTTGTCAGGCAATTTCCTCTTGCCGCCATTTCTTGTGGTTGCCATGACGTCTTATCAATGGAGGTGTTGTGATACAATGTTATGATAATTGTAGGACATAGACAGGCTTCGTTCTTACGAGGGTCTGTTCAACTTGTCGACAATTGTCGGGTAATTATTGACGCATTTTAGCACGTTCGTTGTGTGATTATTTTCAATTAGTACTAAAGATTCTCAGTATCAAAACGATGAACAAAAAAGTGCCATCGTTTTGTAGTCGTATTTGGTTGTTTTATTTCACCTGTCAGTAGGTCAGGGATTTTTTTCATCGGTCTGCGTGTTTGGTTTTTTTGAAGGAATCTCAATATACACCTACTTAATGTTGTGAAATATTTAAATTGATTTTATTGGCTTTGCATATTTGGGCATTCGATCAGATTGATGATGCAACCGAGGATCATTATCGATATGGGGGCGCTGTTAATGACAGAAATGCATTTATTCTGTGCAAACTGTCTTTTATGGATGTGGGCCAAGGTGTTATGGATTTTATTATCCGATTAAATCCACACTAGTAACTGGTGTAGTTTGTGTGGTTTTATCTTGAATAGGGTAGTCAGTTGATGATGATGATTGTGTCACCGAATCGCCGTGTATTGACACACAACTGTTTCAATAGATGAAATAAAACAAGCTGAATGGAAAAATTGTTTTTATTTTATTTTATTTTTAAACTAAAAAAAGAGGGAAACTAATGTGAAGTCAACAGAAAATGTGCTTGTACTCCTTTTAAGTCATTTGGTGGCAAAGTTGTAAGTCATAAACATTTTTAAAAGTAACAAGTTTGAATGTTAGAGAGTTGACAGTCTAAGGGTTAGCCATCTAGTGGTTTCCTTTTTAAATCACAGACTGACAGCTGTTTCCCACTCGAAATCTTGACAGAAATGAGTCCGCGGAACGTAATGAGTCGCTTTTCGCTTGAACAACGTTGGGAAATATTGAAAACTTGTTATCTTTTCTGGCGAGGGGCATTTTCATCTCGGCGGTTACGTTAACAAACAAAATTGCCACATCTGAGCTTCGGAAAACCCGCACGTTATTTTCGAGAAGCGAATGCATCCACAGAGAGTGACACTTTGGTGCGGACTGTGAAGTGGTGGAATTATTGAACCATTTTTTTCAAAAATTAGGCTAGGAACAACGTTTTGGTCAACGGTGGGCGTTACAGAGCCATGTAAACGGACTTTTTGTTACTGAAATTGAAGACATTGATTTGGCAATCTCCGCAGGATATTTTGCGCACAAAATTACCAAATCGTGCTTTATCAGCCGTCTTGGCGATGTCATTTGACCGCCTTGGAACTGCGATTTGATCCCTTTTGACTTTTTTGTGAGGAACCGTGAAGAAACGATGTGATGTCAACAATCCGGAAACGATTCAAGCATTTAAGGCCACTATCATCCAAGCAATCCGTGAGCTATAGCCCAAAGTCATCAACAAGGTCTTGAAAAATCGAGTGACAGAATGCGCTACTACGAAGCCAGCCAAGGCAGCCACTTGAACTTAATAAGAATGTTTGCTCTTACTAATAAAGCATAAAGCCATAATACATAAAAAAATGTAATTTTGTTCATTTTATTGCATTTTTAAAAAGAAACTTGTATTTGGCTCACCCTGTATTTCATGTCGGTAAAACGTGTTAAGTGGTCGGTAATAGCAATTTTTGGCAAGGACTTACGAGGCATTTGTATAAATTTGAGCAAAGTAAATTAAACAAAAAATGATCAATAACCAAAGTTACTTGCTCCCGATCAGCCTGAAAGTCTGCAATCATTTGTGGGAAGGTTTATGTCTCGACTTCTAGTTTTAATTCAGCGTTCTTCTAAAAATCGGTCTCTCAAAGAGGAACCAAGAATGTTTCAATATTACCTCACAAAATGTCACCTGCATGTCCATTTGCGAAAAAACACTCAAAGTAAAAAAAAGCTCAATAAGAAAAAGGAAATACTCAATGGGAGAATGTAAATAGCTGTGCTCGTCATTAAACTTTGGGTTGCTTTGCTGAGAAAAATATTCATTTAAACAGACCTATTGACTAAAACCAAGTAAGGATGCGAAGATTTGACCTCAAACCAGAAAGCAATAGTTGCAGAACAAATTAAAAAACATTTTTTATAAAAAAAAAACAAAGTTGGCTGGGACAACCACTCGTGTTTATTATTGAGATGAATGAAAGGACCCACAACTTTATACGGAGTTCCGCAAAATTTAGAAACTTCCTCAGAACAGTAGGTAATACTCTGAGAAACGCCCGTCAAACGGGTCTTTTTCCGGGACCTAACCTGCACCCCCTTGCGCAGTAGTCCAGTAAACAAATACTTAGCAGCGATAGGTACTACTTTACTTCAATTGCAGTATATTTACTTCAATTTGGAAAACCCTTATTTAATTCGCTTCAATTTCAGTAAAAAAAAACTTTTTTAATCTGCTTAACAAAAAAAAAAATATTTAAAAAATATTTTATGTAAGCCCGGATTGATATCACATTTCAAAAGAATAAACTGCATTCAACTTCACTTTAAACGCAAAATCTATTACAATTTTCTGACGTTAATTATTGTTTTCCTTTTAATTTGCTGGTGATACGTTTGGTTTGGTTTTGGTTCTTGTCTGTCTGTTATGAAAGGTTAAGTCAAATACGTGAAAGAATATAACAAACGTCATGAAAAGATATTTTGAAGTTATCAAGAATGTGAATAAAAATTTGTAGGAAAAATGATGATTTAATATTGGTAGATCTTAAAACGTTTATTTAGACATGTTCTATATAGTACATAAAATTAGTTAAACTATGATTTTGAAATTTACTTCCCTTTTTTTGAATCTACTTCACTTTTTGTGGTATACTCAGCACACATTTATTGTCCGGGACATTAATTGCTTGCAAACATTTTACATTTCTTTTCTTTTTTTTTGTTTTTATTTTTGTAAAAATGGAATCTCAAAGTGGACAATATTGAATATTGTTATATTCCGGAGAATTGAAGCAGGAATACTAGGAAGATGAGCCACCACCATTAGCACTATATCAATTATCAATTACCTACACAATACAAATTCTGGCTGTTGTCAAACGCCACTTGTACTTGTTTAGCAGCTGATGGAAGTCTTAACAAATTATTTTCCGCTACCTTTTCGCAGACGTGTTTTGCTGTCAATTTGGAGACCACAGGAGAATTTCGTTCCGAAAAAGCAGCAAAGTAGGCTTTACCCTACATTCAAAACCAAGTGTCAGATTTTAAACTGTCATTTTGCAATATTTTAGGCGGCTCTCCCACTGAGGCAACAAACAACAACTGGCAATAAGAAACATGTGATATTATCGCTAACAGCTATTTTACATTGAATCAAATTAGACGTCTCACATTAAAGCAACTCAATATCGGTCGAACGAAAAATGTTGCTGATTACGGCAACACTATTACTGGCGATACACAGAACACAGCGCATGTTAAAAACCGATATATATCGCGTCGTAGTATCAATATTTGCGAGTAGTGACAGTTCGCTAGAAACTTCTGCGCATGGTTACTACGTTTTAATAATTTTGAAATTGGGTGGGGTGTGCTCTCAGTTCCTTTGTGCAAATATTTTCACCTAAATTCGTAAATGATGGGTGCAAAATCGTATGATTGGAGTCGTCGGATGACATGACAGCTAGAAATTTCTGGCAACACTGTTGCTGCAATGTGAGAATAGGTTAAAATAAAAGTTTCGTATTGCTTATTGCTCGTTGCCTCAGTGGGAGAGCTGCCTTAAAAGTTCACAAAAATCTATTATCTACTACCATTGTAACAGATCACTTAAATTGTAAAAGAATATGAAGTTCATAACCTTCTCAATTAATGAAACACTTTTTTAAAAGAAGAACTTGGAGTTGCTATGATCTTTTATATGAGAAAAAAGTTTCTCTGACCAAAAAATCCGAACACCCCCAATTCTTTTATTGCTGAATGTCATTCTGCAAAAGAAGAATTAGTCAAAGTCCGTTTCCATGTGTTTTGGGTTTTAAGTTCCTCTTTTATTTTTTCATCAGTCACAAAAAGCTTCTTAGTCAAAAGAAATGGCGCGGTGCTAATAATTATTTTAAGAACCTAGCCCGGTTTAAATTTGACTCACAATGGCGAACATTTATTATTGTGAAAGTTAAAATAGATTCTGTACTCCGTATACCAATTTCAAAGTTTTGAGTTCTTATGTACTAGATTAGAAGAAAACATTGCAATTGTACTAGCTTTTTCTTTCTAAAGAGCACAATTTTAGTGATGTGCATTTTTCATTAACTTCGCCTCGCATTTAAAAGTTATACTCATCTAAAACGAACTTCAATGTTCCAACTATTTACATTTTATTTAGTTTTCCATTTCTTTAGTTCGATTTATCAACTCAGATTAAGGTAGGACTCTCTACCGAAGTGATACGCCTTTTTTGTCTTTGGCTAATCCAAATCCAGAGTACGAGTTCAATTTCCCGTGGTCGGCTGCACCTAATTTCTAAAACCATTCTGATTTACCTATGGTTTGTCCTTGTGGAGCTCAGTTTGTGACATAAGACAAATATTGACAAATGGAGCAATCTATGGCGAAACAATTCTATTTGCTGTTTGTACTTGAGAAATGCATTTATCACAAAATACCTGCAGTCCGAGCACTTCAAACCATCAACTTTGGCTGTCCCGTTTTGTTTGTTTAAGCGACACAAAACAATACGCCTTAGGGCATTCTTTTTTTCCGTATACAGGGCTTAGTTTTAACAGCACTGTCTGATAGTGATCGAACACGTTAATAGGTTTGGGTAATACAATACTTCATTGGAAATACGTGTGATAACATATTATTGGAATGCGGACCAAACCTCTATTTACTTTCGATATTGACAGCATTTAATATTTTATATTAATGGGTCTTAGATAGCGAATTTATTTTCTTTTATCACACCATTTAAATGCGATTTAGTGGGTGATTAGATTGCACTTTAATTTGTGAGCACACTGTGTGCTTAAAGAGGCTCATTTTCGGTGTATGCGGAAATTAATGACTACGCAGTAAATACGGGAAAGATACGAGTTTTATTTGAACCTGTCATCGCTCATAAACAGAATTACTTCATGATGTTTTTAGTGATCCAGGTTGGGAATATTGGTAGCTGCCTTAGAGATTGTAATACGAATCTAATTTTTTCTGCAGGTCAAAAGTGAAGCCATATGCTGCAATTTTTGTAGAATATGAAATTGCTCCGCTCGATGAGATCCTACGAGATGTTAAAAGAGTAACGAATGGATTTAAAACTATAATACTGCCGGATAGAAAGATTGATCATTAGCTTGTCGGAAAATAAAATAATCAGGTAGTAAAACCTACGAAAATAGAACTCCTTGCGGTTGTAAAAAGTAACGAGTTGATGCCAATGACTTCTTAAGTACACTACTGACCAGTTGGTGAGTTAAAATACCTCAAATGCAGATCTTAACCTGGCCGACAAAGAACAAAAAAACAAGATTGTGGACATGTAATTATTATTTCTTTTGTAAATAAAGTAACGAGTTGATTCGTGCGGATCATTCTCTACACTATTGCCTGGTAGGTTAATAATGAGCTCTCAAATTCAAATCATTGTAAGAGAAGATCATGATGCGGTCAAGATCTGCGAAACCATAACTACATGTTTCTGTTGTTAGAAGTAACGAGTTGATTGCAATGACTTCTTAAGTACACTACTGACCAGTTGGTGAGTTAAAATACCTTAAATGCAGATCTTAACCTGGCCGACAAAGAAAAAACAAGATTGTGGACAGGTACTTAGTATTTCTTTTGTAAATAAGTAACGAGTTGATTTGTGTGGATCCTTCTCTACAAAAAATCAAACCAAAATAAAAGAAGTTCGTGATGCGGTCAAGGTCTGCGAAACCAAAACTACATATTTCTGTTGTGAAAAGTTAACTCGTTATTTTTTGAATGGCCTCTTATTTACACTTTAGACTAGTAGGTGCGTTAAGATGTCTCAAATACAGATCTTAACTTCGCCGACAGGGAATGAACAGGATGTGGACAGTTCTGCGAAACTAGGACTAAGTATTTCTATTTTGAAAAAGTAACGAGTTGATTCTTTTGGCTCCTTACATTCACTACGCCCGTTAGCGAATTATGAGCCCTTTATATCAAATCATAAACAAAAGATCGTGAATCTGGCAAGGTCTGAGAAACTATAACTACATATTTCGGCTGTAAAAAGTAACGAGTTGATTCCAATGGCTTATTAAGTACACTACTAATACCTCAAATGCATATCGTAACCTCGCCGGCAAAGAATAAACAAGAATATGGACAGTTCTGCGAAAATGGGACTAAGTATTTCTATTGTGAACAAGTAACGAGTTGATTCATTTGGCTCCTTACATACACTACGGCCCCGTGAGCGAATTATGTGCCCTTAATATCAAATCATAAACAAAAGATCGTGAATCTGGCAAGGTCTGAGAAAATATAACTACATATTTCGGTTCTAAAAAGTAACGAGTAACGAGTAATTACACTTTATATGAATAGAACATCAAAAGCAAATATTTACTTACATATTTTCAACGCAAGTGTGAATAACTTTTTATAGTAAACTTATATCAAACGCTCTGATCAAGTTTCCGGTGAACACTCTCAACTCAACAAACTATTGACGACTGATCTTATGCGAAATATGTGAATCACACACACCCCATCAGTTCCTGTTCCACCACCAACTAATATATTCATTTTAAACAATTACACTTTTACAGTGTCTGTATAATCGAAATCAGAAACAGAAATGATGGCATTTACTATAATAAGCAAATACTTCATTGTTGCCCTCACATCATTTGGCAAACAAAATTCCATACTCGGTTGACTAACAGCAACCTTTAATAACTTTTGAGTGAACCTGTTCGTCAGTTCGATGGAGCGTGATTAATTCTGCGAAATTATTTCGAAAACTAATCACGCCGCTGCACCTTCGTTCGGTCACCATCTGGCTGCAGCACACACTGACAGCACCTGTCATATGCAGCAGCAAATGAACTACCGAGTCGACCAACATAAACGACAACGAAACGAAAACTCGTGCGGCATCTATTTCGCTGCGAAAAGGCTTTCAGAAAACTTCAACAGCGCACAAGAGACTTTCAGACTTCCTCCCCTTGATGTGCGTCGTTTCCCGACTCTGGTTCGTCGTAATGGAATAATAAACACTTTCTGGGTATCGCCCCATCCTGTACCTGTGCCCCCCTCCTTCCGCCAACCAACTGTGAGCTAATGAGTTGCCGTTTAATTTACTGTGGGTAATAAACCGTCCTCGTCGACATCTTCGACGGCGTTTCCCATGCTACCGTTGCGCACTCATTGTACATTGTAATGTGCCCCCTCCCACTTAACCTGTCGTGACATTTTATTTATAAGTTTTCCAGTGTACTCGAGCACACAAATGCATCAGCCGTCAGTGTAGAAACAGAATAAAAAGTGAAAGTTGCTGAAGTTGAAATTATATCGCTCCGATCTAATTGCAACGTTTGTTGACAGCACCGCCCTACGCATTTTTCGATGTCGAATACGCGATCGTTCGAAGACCATTCAATCAGCTAGTTTGTTTTTGATTGTTGGCTTTGACGTTGTTAATCAGATGTTTCTTCGTCTGCTTCTTCGGTGGGATCGATGACCTTGAGATCGTTGTGTTATGTGAACGTATCTACGAGAATGTGTATTTCTCTTCAAAATGCCACACAATTGAGACATGCATGAGTGGAGATCTGGCCACAGAGGAGTAGAAGACGACGACGACGACAACAACATTAAGCAAAGGAGGAGTATAACAACAACTGGTTATGTCAGATTCAATGAAAACTAATTAACTAGATGAGTGTGTTTCCAGCTTCACTTACTATTTGAGTGGAGGAGATGCAAGCAAACGTTGCCTATACAGATTCCGATGATTGTTGTTGGGAATTTGTGTTTGTTTCCTTCGCTTTTTTTGTGTGTAAAAATAAGCTGAAGACATGATTCAGAATTATTCAAATGACATAGGTTCAACGAAGCATAACGAAGTATATTACAGTGGAGTCAATCGAAACGGGCAGACGCATGAGATGTAACATTTTAGACGACGTTCGACAAATCTTTTTGACGTCAAAAGTATTTAACTCTATACACAAAAGGTGACAGCTGCTGGCAACTTTTACACTAAAACAGTGATTTGGATTTGGATTAAATAAAATAACAGCATTAACGGCTAGGTTATGGTGAGTCTGTTGTTGTCACAGAATGTTTTACTGACAGCGGAATTAAAGACCACAGCAACGATAAGTGACAGTTGATCATTGTGATGGTTTAAATTGGGAATGAGCGACAGCTTGCGGATAGGCGTGTTGTACATGGGTGTGGCTTTGATCGCGTTTTGAGTGTTTGAGTTTTTATTGCACCGGATTGGTCACGTGATTCTTTTTTGCAGTTGACGTTTATGGAGGGGTAGTCAAGAAAATCCTGCCTTAGTACGCTGACATTTTAAAGTGTCAAAATTCAAAAATAAATTACAAGTTTACAACAACAACAGACTTAGTTACTGCGTTCGTATACCTAGTCTAGACAAATCTAACTGACGTTTTACACAAAGTAGGTATCCGAACGGCCCCATTATTATGTTTTTCTATTGTAATTCATGAATCGGCTCTTTTTTACCACACTTAGATCACTTTTCTAACTAATAATATAAGGCACGATAGCACTTCAGAAAATTGTACTAAATATTCTATTACATCTGTCATGTTTAATTAGCTAGTCATTTTGTTCTTTAAATATTTCAAGATCACAATCTAAAAAATCGAGGAAATTTGAGAACATATCTGGGGCTTGGTAGATGAATTTAATGAACCTGAGCAACGATCCGTTTTACATAACCTTCAATTTGTACGTCACAATTTTTATATGAAAAATGTAACCAGACAATAAAAATTATAAAATTGTACCTTACCTAGACACTAAAAAAGATAGGTACAATTACCGTAAATAAGTAAATAATAATAAATTATCTAGTCCAGCTGCCAATTTTGACAACCAAATTTCTTTCTGTTATAAAAAGAGCTAGCTAGTTACGAAAGGTCTCTTCTGTATACCAAGTTATATACGTAAATTTGTAAAATCTCAATCTCTCGATTAACACTGTCGTTTTCAAAATGTCAGACGTCAAAAAGAGGCCTTTAGGTATATAGTAAACATATCAAAGGTTATTTGCGAGCCTTCTCTATCATTGGGAGTGTGACACCTCTCCATGAAAAAGCAATATTTTTTGACAAGTACTCAAAATTGTTTTATGCACGTATGAACTTTGAATGTAAACACCTTGAAACGCAGAATTCCGCTAATTCCGCACGTCAGCAAACTTCAATGAAAGCTTACACATATTGGCAACGTTCAATACACTAGTTTATCATGCCTGACAGCTGGCTGATGAAATGCCTTTTGGCCTTTTTGTATGCCCTAGTTTAGTAAGTCTGACAGTTGACTGACTTGATGTATCTCAGTTTTGATTGGCCTAGATCGGTCACATGACCAGCTGTGTCAGTTGACGTTTAAGGAGGGTAAGCAGACGAATCTTGTCAAGAAATTCGTGACTGACAGTTCCCGTAGGTGGCTGACGTAGGAAAAGTGACGTCTCCGACCAATCTAGTTTTTGCGTTCAGCTTACATCTAATCCAGACCAATTTAGTCGACTTAAGACAACTAAATTTTTGAATGTGCCCTTTCACTTTTAGGTAGGGGTTAGCGACAAATCTAGTCAAAAGTTTCTCGACTAAGCATCCATTTGACACTTCGATTTCAAGTTGACATTTCGGTGTGTACCCTGTACCTATGCCTTTAATGTAGTATAAATAACTTTAACCCCCAAACTAGTTTTAGGGTTCAGTGAAAATCTAGCCAACTACAAGATACGTCAGTGTTAACTCGATAAACTTAATGGATATTTATAAGCATACTGCATACTGTCATAAATGACATGTCTGAAAGGTAATACATTTTTATTCAGTTTGCCGTTCATTAGAAAACTCCCACCTGTGAGTGACTTTATCATACTGAACGCGGCCATTTAGTGTACAGAATGAAGGAATAGAAAATTTCGAAACTGGTGTTTTCAATTCGCTGTCAAATGAACGATTATATTTACACTACAAACTGTGAAAATTTGAGCTCATGGACTTTTGTTATCCAATCGGACAAAGAACAATGTCAGTTCAGGGGCCCCTTCTCTGTTTTTCGTTCCGAAAGTCAATCCTATTTGAAAGTGATTTTTGTTGCGGCTCTTTACTCTGTTAAACCTTCGAAAAGGAAAAAATACTTTTCCCATTTAGGGATTATTTGTTTCGAGTCTCGCATTATTCCTTTTGAGATCTGTCAAATCAAGAAATCAAAACAAATAACAAACAAGGCGGATTAGAACAAATTATAACTTTTAAAGAAAGAATTTCTAACAAAACAAAAGAAGAGTGGCGCAGTGGCTTAGCGTTAGTGTGTTAGACTACTAAGCGAGGGGTTCCCGGTTCGAATCCCGAAAGGCCCAAATTACATCTTAAGGTTTTTTTCACTGCGCCACCTCTCGCGAACGTCTAAAAAACTTCCGAGAGTAAAACTGTCATGATAGAGCTTATCAATTAGCCGTTTAGACTCGGCGTAAAATTGTAAATCCCTTCCATTTGTCCCAAAAATTGAAAACTCGCACAAAATGGTTGTGAGAAGCTAGGACTTGAATCCCACAGACCTGTCGCGCCAAAATATTTATTTATTTTTAAAAGAAGAAGATGCGCATGCAGAAAATAATGAAGAACCAATTGAATGAAAAATGATACGGGACAAATCAAATATCATGGAACTGGGCAGAGTAGGGCCGAAGATGGTCGCGTTAAAACAACTGAAGTTGTACTAGATTTAGGAACTCTCAGCTAAAGCTCAAATGTCAGCGGAAAAAATGTACAGTAGCTCTATTGCTGTGACATATGTGACTTTAAAGAATAAGTTGGGTAGAAGAGAGCCACAAAGAGAGAACAAAACATTTTCCCTTCATAAAAAAACCTGCAAATAATCGCCCAAGAAATTTATTTGGGCTAGTTTGTTATAAGTTATAACTGACTTTAGCTGTCAAATGTCTTAAAAGTTCATTTGAATTGTCTGTTTATTTCGGTTTGGTTTATTGAGTGCTGAAATTTGTTATTAAAATGGATAAATCGGCAAAAAAAAACATAAATATTAAATTGAATCTAAGTGTTTTTCAACGCCTGCTAACTGATAATTTTTTTAAACCCACTGACGTTTATTTTTGAATATTAGGTCTGTTCCTTTACTTTTATAGTAAAAATGGAAAAGACTGTCAGTGTCACAATAACAGTGGAGGGAATGAATTCTCTCTCAGAGAGGGAAACTTACGCAAAAGTTAAGGAACGCTTTTGTAGTAACCTGTGAAAAATGACAGATAGTTCATAGAATCCAAATGCCAAATAGAACAATAAATTCAAATCACCTGTCAATTTTCAGGCGACTGACAGTTGTTTCAACTCTTACGCATAAATAAATTTGTTGAGTAAAAACTAGTAAGAGGGGAAATATCTTGCTGTCTCGAAGCCGCTCTCTTATACGAATTTTTCGAGTTAAGGGACGTCAATTGAGTAAAATGCGTAAGAATTCGTAAAAATTCGTAAGATTTTAAAGGAACAGACCTATTATTTTTCTTTCTCGCATAGGTTTTTAACAAAAGTCATGCAAAATGTTGGTTCCTGTACTTTTTGGTTATATTCTCTTTTTCTGAGAGAATATATCCATCCCCACTCTTTGATATCTGACATTTTGCCGAAATTGGCCAAAAAACTGTACTTTACCTGTCCGTCCTACTTGATCGCAACACCCACCGGCATTGCAAAAATGCATCAATGTCATAAAAATGCCTTCGGATTTGGCATTCGCACAAGACTCACATTTTAAACTTTAAATATTACGTTGGCTCATAAATAACCCCCACCATAACCAATAAACTCACAAACTGAACCAAATACACGATTACGAAACTGAAAGTGAAAACCATATTGGCATACTCGACGTCTTCATTTATCCATTTAACACGCATGATACTTAAAAGACGGACATGTCCAAAAAACACACCTTCATCTTCTGGCCTTTTGGCAATCGATTGGTGCCACTGTTATGCGGCCTCATTATTCATCCCAACACTTGCGCTTGCCGCCTGCACAGAAAACAAAAAAAAAAAACGTGTGGTAAGTGAACACTGCCTGACTTAACGAGCAAGTGCTTGCTTCTGTGTATTACTTAACCGAAAGTTATTTCCATTTTTATCCCAGATTCAGTGCGGAACCCCGCCGTCGGTCGTTTACGCAAATATTGTTCGTTGTCCAACACAAAAAGGAAGACGAACACAAAAACTAAAGCAGAGCAATAAATTTAAGGCGGAGGCGCCACCACCTGCATAACGAATGCGAAAACCCCCTTTGCGAGTCTTTGGTTAGATAATTTTTTTGAACGTTTCTTATATTGATTCCAAGAGTGCTAAACAAATAAAAAATGTGTAGATACTTACATTCTGCCAATCCTCGGGCTCCTCTTTCATAACCTCTTTGACTTTTTTGATTTCCTCGGCCTTCTTCAGCTGCTGTGTTGCACTTTGATACAAATTGCACGGTTTTATCTGTACAAATTGCATCGGATTGCAAGAGGGTTTGGGCGGCGTTGGCCGTGTAACACGAGCCCGCGCTACGTATGGTGTGTGATCATGTGACATGGTGGACTGTAATTGAAAGAAGAAAACAAATATATAGTTATATAAACAACAAGAAACAATTAGAGATAGATAAAGCAAAACTTGTCGGGTATGTTGTGTGTCCTATAAGACGTAGTTGCAGACTTTGCGCGATATATGCGAGGAACGATGGTATTGCAAATGGCGGCTGTCCACGGAATTAAGTGGTTTTATAGTTAATAATACTAAAATGCAAGATAAGCCAATTGTATACTAAATGAACGAAAGCAACGAGTGCATTCAGTGTGGGTGGGTGATCTTCGTATGATCTTCGGTTGCAAAAAAGTCGTGGCGCGAGCTTTGGGTGCGGCACGATCAATTTATGGTTTGGCAGTTGCTAGATGACTCACACGGGGGAACTGGATGGAGTCAAGTGAAACTAGGGTAGTGGTTAGTGGAACGGGAATATTGATTGATCGATCTGACCACGATCACACATTTTGCTGCGGGTAACAGGCTTGGATTGGTGATCGACTTCATAACAATGCACTTAGTACATGATCGGTTCTCAGTCTTCTCTGTAATAGGGAAATATATACCCTACCTTTATAACAGCGAGGGAAGGTTTAGAGGCTTTACATGTTACTTTTGTATATACCAGAATAATAGTCTTCAAGTTGTGAATTAGGCAATGGGCACATTCAAAAACTTAAATATATGTCTGAAGTCGACTAGATTAGTTGGGAACGTGAATTTTTCTACGTTAGTCAAATACGCGAACTGTCAACTTAGTACTCAGTCAAGTCAATCAGCTGTCAGACATACTAAACTAGACACTTGAACGTCCCCAGTGTCTATCACTGTCAGATCACTGCTTTATAACCTGCAATTAGATTATCTTTATTCACAGCGTTCTTTGATTTACTTTTGCCAAGTTGTAGAATTTTAAGTTGTTTACAACACTGGGGGTAGCTCAATAAAAAACTAAAAAGTTTCAGAAACCTCTGCTCTCAGGGTTATAGTCATCATCGAATATCCCCATTATTTAAAGGTAGTGTTTTAAGAGGTATAGAACTTTGAAATGGAATAAAACAAAGATGATTTTTTAAATTGACATGAAATTTACTTTATTCGAAAGATAATCTTCCGGCATTTTAATTTAAATATGATTTCTGACATATGCCGGCCACGGCTGGTCAGTAATTATGGCTCTATAGCGGTCACCATTGACAGTAACGTACTGGCCAGCATAGTTCTTAAAAAGTACGGACCAATTATTCCACCAACCCATAAAGCACACCAAACAGTCAGTTTTTGTGGATGTAACGATGTCTCATCACTCCAAGTACGGCAGTTTTGTTTATCTAGACGTTTCCATTGAACCAAAGGTGGGCTTCATCGCTAAACAAAATTATGAAAATTGGGATCAAGTCTTGTTTTGGGCCGAATTTGCACAATTTGGAAGCGTTGTTCAGGTGTCAGTCTATTCATATTAAAATGCAAAATTAAACTAAAAATAAATCACTTGGCAGCTGACAAAATGGCCGCCAGTTAAAATTGTGTTTCCAACTTAAAGTTGTATACCTCTAAAAAAAATAAAACACTCTTTACATGGGATTTGTAGCGCCTAAGACTGGTTCGCCCAAAGGAGTACAAATTGCAATAAGATGTTTTCTACCAGATAAAGAGAAGATTCCTTAACATCATCTTATGGCTAGCAGTTGTGACGGTACAAATAAGACTACTTGAGACAGAACTTCAAAAACCACTTCAATGGATAATATGTTTACAACATATGAATGAATTAGCTCTTAAAACCTGTTAAAACATTTCGACGTACTGAAGGAAATGTTCCACCAAAAATGGCTTAAGATACTTGTAGAAGATTGTGTCAGTGAGTTCCCGTACAAGATCTGTCAAACAAATCTTCGAAATGTCTCATGCGCGTTAGCTCACAAGGGCCAACCGCATAATGCGTTTATATTATAACAACAGAGACACCTTCGAGAAACTTGATCACTTTGGCCACGTTTGCTGCTAAGATTTACGCGCCAATCCAGCTCTCCATCAAAAATAACCATCTTAAAAGGATGGTATACATCATCTTTTTAACGTAGATAGTTATGGCCTCCCGAAAGAACCAAATTACATCTAAAGGTTTTCCTCTGCGCCACCTCTCGCGAACGTCTGACAAACATCCGAGAGTAAAACTGTCATGAAAGAGCTTCTCAATTAGCCGTGCTATGCCTTGGTCTTCAATACCCCGGCAGCTAACTTCAATGTATCAACGTACTTGATTTAAAAAATTGGCAAAAAAAGCTTTCTGACCCACCAGATTATGCAAAACTTTTGTGACCAAGAAGTTCGGAGAACCGTGGAATCTGGTTCTGAAGGTGAAGCGTTCTTTTAAAGACTTCCGTGCCATACCCAGGATGTTGAACGAGCTGTAAAGATAAAGACGGAATCTGCCACTACTCAGTGGCGATTAAGTCGAAAAAAAATCACGGAAGAAGAAGCCTAAATTTGAGACAATTAGAATTCCGAATTCGTGCTCCACCCCTTTGTATATTAGGGGCAAGTGTCTCGTTAGATAACCGCAGTTAAGACCGCCTTAAGTCTTATCTTTTAAGCTCTTGTTAAGCAAAAGTATTTACATTGAACTTGGCTTGGACTTAGTCCAGTATTCAGTAAAGCTCTCAACTTCCAATTTCCTCACATTAAATGTAGCTAGGTCCGGTGAGACAGCGGAAGGCACATCTTCTCTCCAGAAAATCTGCACGTTTATATATCTTTTAAACAATTACGATGGCAACATCTTTCTTTGGCCAAATCTTCTAGGGGAGTAAAACAGTTCCAAACCAGCTTTAACCCGATCGACACTACTTTTAGGGCCTTAAGTTGGTTGACTGTCTGAAATGATATAGACGTTTATGGACATTTTGTAAGCACTCTCGAACATGCACCTCGGGCTGACAGATGTTTTTCAACGCGCTTAAGCTTCTTTTAAACCTAGACATGCCGACTCCAACATCAGTGGAATCATTCCCATAATCTGCGTGCATTTGTATAATGTACCACGATTGTGTAAGATGCATACATGAGCCTCCCATTTATCCAATCAAATGCAATAGATAGTCCCCTACACATGAATGAAAGCAATATAAATTCCAATCAATCCAAGTGACTGCACTCGAATTCAGCTTCAATAAGCAACAGGCTTCTGTTTACATTTCCTCTTCTATATACTCCAAATAAACACTGTGAACGAAAACAAAACAAAAACCGACGACCCAACAAACCTTAGCTGTCAATCCATTCCCTTCTTATCGCTGGCAATTCAAAATAAGTATCACGGCTTATTGCATAAACGCGTGTGCAGCTCCATTGTCTTTCAAAAAATGTAAACAAACAAATATGCAATCAAACCGATTAAAGTCTACGTCCACAGATTTTTATTTACTCGCGTCCCGACGAGTGCAAACGAAAGATCTTTTAATTAAAAAAACTCGACAGTAATCCATTTTTGGTATTTTCGTTTGGCATGCACATCATGACTCTGCTCACATAACGCTAATATCCTCACACACTTGCACTTGTGACAGCTTCATTTGAATGACAGTGTTACCTAAGTGGTAAATAAAAATCATAATTAGTAGTTCATCCATCAGTTGCCGTCCATTTTATGCGCTGCGGCGCGAAGATGCCATCGGCGACATAAGTTGCCCAATTTTCTCGTTCGTTATGCGGACAAAATCGACAACACCCCGATTGAGTGACATTTCAGACAACGATCACGTTTGCGCGGTGCGCATGATGCGACAACATGAACATTTTTCACACGATTTGCGTGTCCAGCTTAATGTATTCTTCTTGGTTTTTGTTTTAGTGTCGCTGATTTGTTACAACGTATTCGAATGTTTGGCGTTTTTATTTCGTGATTGGCAAATAGCAGAGATTTTTGTGCAAGGAGTGAGATACGACGAAGAAGTTTACGAAATGATCTTCTGGTCAAATAAACCTTTAGATTTGATCAGGCAAGTAAATGACAAGCAAAAATTTGCATAACTTGAGACAACTGGTTTTATTCAAAGTGCCAGACGAGTCACACGTTGACCTATTCATTTATCAAACGCCTAATGTTGTTTTAGGTTGAATTGACATTTTACTTAACATTTGTCACTAAGACTAAGTGAGTGCGAATGACCGGTAAACCAGTTCTAGTGGGTGGCCAGTGGAGTAATCTGCTTGTAAGATATTTATTGCGACATCGCTTTGACAGATTACGACGGACGATGGTGTAGTGCCATCTATGGGTACTCTTGCGAATGTAAGTTTAATGACAGTTCGAATTAAGTTGATAAGATGGCTGGGTGTATAAGTCAATAATTGGACGACGAACTCACCTTATATGGATGGAGCGTTTTATTTTGCCCGATATGCGCAATATATGACAGCTGTCAATAGAAGTTTATTGTTTGCAGTAATTGGGCCTCTGGACAATTTTATCTGGGAGAGATGTAGTTCTAGCTGAAAAGTGGCACTTGACATCTTCATACGGTCGAAAATAAAGAATGGTTGTCAGAAGCTGAGTCAGTTGACGGTTAAAGAAAGCAAAAACCCGCCGTTGTGACCCATGATCGATATTCAAGACCTGGATTGACAATTTGAAACATTCACAATCAAGCAACTAATGTAAATGGTGTTTTTTTTTAAGGTTAGTTTTTGTCAGATGGTCAGCACTTTTTCTAGCGACAACCAATTTGACAGATGACAGCAGATTTCTGCTCATTTGAGTTTGCCATTTTGCCATGAGAACAGAATTTTGATACACGACCAAACTGTTTGAAAAATAAGTCAAAAGTTAGACTTCCAGGTTGCATTTTGTTCTGCAATAAAAGTAATAATAAGATGGCTACAATGATAATCGTTACTTTTATTTTATTCTAAAGTTCTAAACCTCTAAAGAAAACCTTTAAACAAAAAAGCAAGACGCGTTATCGCCGAGTTAAGTTACGCCATCTACCCGACAAGAGTTCTTTGAAGGAACGCAGCTATCTGTCATATCTGTCATATGTCCATGTCCAAGCTGTTCTAGCAAGCATTTCATGGTATTTTTTAAAACGGCAAGAACCTCCTTTTTTGCTCAGTCAATTTTGTTTCGTTTTTCTACAACGTTATAAAATACAGTAGAAGACGCTTATGACGACTTTGAAGGGACCGAGAAAATGATAGAAACGTATGTAGGTAGATGTCGCCGATGCAAAAACTTTTCGTCTGTTCATTTCTAAATTTACAAGAATGAAGGAGAAATTTTCAGATTCACGTGTGTATTTTTTTTATTTTCTCTCATTCCGTTAATATAACCGACAAAAACGACTGATTCTTTCTGAAAATTGGTCGTCTGACATTTCTATTAGGGGTATCGCGAATAAATTCCGATGGAAATTGTTCCCTTGTCAGCAATGTAAATCAGATTGCTAAATAGAAATAATTCCGGGGGAATTATTATTCCCGATAGGGCCGATTATATACGGCGACGTTAAATCCGACGGTAGAATAGCTTAAAATATAATAAACCAAGCAAATAAAAGGAAGGTGGACGTTATAAGCAACTGGTCATTATAAGCGAGGTCGTTATAAGTGAGTTACACTGTATTTGTTTTATTTTAGCAAGCTAGCTTGCTCGATTTAAAGTCTGATGGCGAATGATACTTTACAAAGTTGACATTATATATACAAAAACAGTATGACATTTAATGCGAAATTTCGATAACACTAATATTTGACTTATAGAGATCTGAATAAAAAACATTGACGGCGTTTACATCTAAACATTGAAACATTGAGTGAATCTAAATACTTTTAAATACATAATACATTTTATATTTCGTAAATTAATTCCAAACAGTTGAAATAATACGTCGTTTTTAGTTTACGGGCACCTACGAGGTTTTGCATTAATTTTACCATTACTTACGAGGTATTCCTTAATTTAATAACCCATTATTTTTGGATTTCAAAATCGAAAGCCAAGTATTTTAAGCTCAAAACTCCAATAACTATGTAAATACAGCAAGATACTTAAATTTTTTGATCTAAAATGTATGCGATTTGCTAAATCTCAGTAATTTTAACTTTTTATTGAAAAACCAGCCTCTAGTTCACTTTAAAACACAAGAAACTTAGCCCAGCGTGAACAGCAATCAATTTACTTTAGGAGATGTACGAGGTACTGTCAAGTTTTGTTGGCGATCTACTATAGAGGATTTGAATTTTGTATTTTCTGTAAAATGTTCAGAACAACATTGTTACCCTGAAAATGCCAAAAGATGGCTCTGATTTTTCTGATTATTTTTTTTTTTTCATTATTAATATTTTTGTTGAATTTTACAACTAACGAGGACCGCACTTTAACCGTCAAGAAAGACCTAAGGTAAAAAAAACTATTACTTTAAAGGTTTTTTTAAGCTCGTAAAAAAAACTCGACACTCTTAAAACTTGGATCACAAGCCGCATCTGTACTTTGATAACTTAAAGCTTCTGCTTTGGGAGCATTTTAAGAACTTTTGGTACCATTCGGCCAATTTCGTCAACTAGAAAAATCTCCTTGTTGCCCGCTCTTTTATTGTCTTGGCTTTTCGACACCGGACCTTCTAGATTTCAGTCAAAAATGAACACCTCCGCGAGTGTATTTGAATCTTCTAAAGACCCAAAGCAAAACTCCGGGCGCAACTGGAGACTTTTATGCGTAGATTAAGTTGACATGCATGTTGTTAAAGTTTTAGATTACCCCCTTAATTTGAACAGCTTAAAAGTAAACAAGTATTTGGCAAAACAAATAGACATTTACTCGGGGGAGGATTCAAATTTGTTTGAGACGCTTGGAGTCTCATTTGACAGCTCTCAGTTTTTCACAAAATTTTCCTCTAACGACTTTTGTGGCGTAAACATTTTGATCTACAGTGTCGTTTATTTAAATTGATTGCTTGACACATTTGTAACGAATTAAATTTCCACGCGTTTTTATAAATAAAATGATAGACTCTCAGTCCCCCAGACAAAACAGAACTTGAGACGTAAATAAATTAACAAGCTATCTGCAATCTACGTACGTCGCACGTATGATTCAAATCTGTATGGAGTCGTTAATTAATTGTTTACACTTGGCGGAGACGTTTTTACATTTATATAGATACCAAATGTTTAAATAGTAGTAAGGTACTCGTATTTCGCATACAAAATTCACTTTGTCAGCACGCGATGTGTGTTTTTTGACTCGTAGAAACTATACAAATAAAAAATAAAAAAAACTCCATAATTAACGATGAACAGTCATCGCATATTCAACTCCAATTAGTGTATCTCTATACCTTATACCTGATAGTGTTGCCATATAAGGAACCTATTTGAAGTTGTTGCCTTTTTACAGTTTAAATGTCATTCGCGAAGCTATTAAAATTCAAAATCACACCCAGCCATATAAGAGTGCTGTCAATCGAGTAATATCTACTGCAAAGTTTTGTGTGCCTGAGAATTATGCAAAAAACCGTGTGTGGGTTTTAAAAGCCTGATTGGGTTGCTTATTGTTATAGGAAATGCCACAAGGAAGTTGTTTGCTGACTAACGCTTAGAAATTGGGCGATTCCAGTTAAATTTCAAGAATTCCAAGGTGAAACATAATAAAAGTGCAGCGTTAATTCTTTTTTTTTTTTAATTAATTTTATAGCAAACCAGAAGAACTCGGTACTTTCATTTAATTGCAGTTAAAACTGTTGAAGACTCGAGAAAGTATAAAGCTTTTAAGGTTGATTCACATCGACGATGTGTAAGGTCACATCAATTTCAGTCTAACCACACAAAATTAAAAGATTACGCTACTGATGTGTTGTCAAATTGACTTTGTGGAGAAAGTAGTCGTGAACATTTTTTAATTATTTGGCCCATTATTAAAATGCAACCTATCCAGAGGAAAATCGCCACTGCAGTTTGATAAAATTAGCTTGTTTTCATTTTCAGATAATGATGGCTTCTTCGTTTATTAGTTTATGACGTATATTCGATCGCAAAAGTAGCAAAGCATCCGGTTCTATGAAGCTCTGGCAATTCACACTTCTATCTAATCGCAAACCAATCTCAAATTTATTACTTCCAGGCGATGACTGACTTTAGTGTTCAATAAAACCGCTTATGATGCTTAACGCTGAAAGATAAGCTTTGGATACTATTTGTGGTCAGTTGTCAGTAGTGTTTTGAAGAATTTAACCTCGGCAATAAATAGAGAATAAGGCAGAAAAAAACCAAGGCTATAAGGGCAGTCAAAAGTGACAGGGATTTTTACAACAGGGACTGCTGAACTTTGACAATTGTAGCGGCCATATTGTTGAAGCTACATCTGTCAAATTGGCTGTCATTCATTCAGTCTCTTTTGATAAATCACCATGGACGAGAAGTGTTCCAATAGGAACTTCTGAACTTTGACAGTTGTGGCGGTTATATTGTTGGAGCTACATCTGTCAAATTAACTGTCATTTATTCAGTTTCGTCATTTAATCAGTTTCATCACCATGGACGAGATGTGTCCAATAGGGACTTCTGAACTTTGGCAGTTGTAGCGGCCATATTGTTGAAGCTACATCTGTCAAATTAGGCTGTCATTCATTCAGTCTGTTTTGCCAAATCACCATGGACGAGATGTGTTCGAATAGGCACTTCTGAACTTTGACGGTTGTAGCGGCCATATTGTTGAAGCTACATCTGTCAAATTGACTGCCGTTATTCAGGTTTTTTTTTGACAAATCACCATGGACGGACATAGCGTTCAACAAGACGTGCAAATGATAAACTTGTTTTTTCAAAATGGGTGGGGTCGAATTTGGGACGATAACAATCCACATAAGATCCAAGAGAGTCCAATGCATTCCGAAAAAGTCACTGCTTGGTGTGAATTTTTGGCTGGCGGCGTCATCAATCCATATTTCTTTGATAACGACATTGGACACGCCATCGATTTGACCTGAAATAGATGATAATGGACACCAACGACATGTGGTTTCAACAGGAAATTCTGCGATTTGAGGGCATGGTCATCTGACGTATAGGTGATGAAAACTGGGTCTTAGACCCAACAAAACAAAAATTTAGCCTGATTTATGCACCAATCTGACATGGACAATCTGACATAAATGACCCTTAACCTGAACGCGATCTTTGACTATTGATGCCAATGATGTTTCCTTAAATGAAGAAAGTTGGCCTATTTTTTAAAGTTAAGTCCTTAAACTATTTTTTAACTAAAGCAGCAAATTGTGGTTCAACAAAAGAACTTTGACCGATTGAAAATATTTACTTTGCGGCTGTGTTCACAAATAACAACTTAATCTAACATTCCAAGCTCTCCAAATAGGTGTATGTGGATTTGTTACCGCATCACGTTAAAACTACTCCCCCAATCCGAATGAATTTCTTAGACATGACATATGGATTACTGGACCAGCATTTAACTTTGATGTCATCTCAATCAGTCAACTCATTCAGAAGAACCACACACGACGCCCATTCACCCTGTACCGCCTTTGTCCAAAAGACAATCTTCACCAGTTAAAACAATTTCACAAGAATTAATTCTGACACGAGACTTCAGACATAACCCATTTAGAAGCGCCTAATACACAAACAGGAAACTCTTCGCTCAACATCACGTTTGTGCCCACCAACTCGCAACGGTCTGTTGCTAAACAAACTCCTAACTAGGTCCCCCCAAAAGCAGTTAGCATCAAGAAAACCAACCTCCAATTAGTATATTTAGTCTCATACTCACAGCTTTTAATGCGCAGTCCTTTCCATGGCCATTTTTGGCAGAGTCATTATTATTATTGTTGTTTCCATTTGCGTTCGGTTCCGGTGATGTTGCCGTTGACGATGAGGCCGACACCGACGATGCCGACGATGATGATACCTTTGCGGATGACGATGATGAATTGTTCTCCCATTCACTCGGCATTTTGCGTAGATTTCTGTCTCATATTTAGATGAACATAACTTTCTTTTACACACGGCTCCTTCCAGCCGTTCTTCCGCTTTTCTTTCTATCTCTCTCTGTGTGCCTTTGTCAATTGTTTGTGCCCCGTTTAGTTTGCTTTCATGTCTTGACACTCAAAACAACCTGAAAATGGGGAAAAAAATGAAAAAATTTAAATAAACTTTGTTGCAATCATTGTTTTAATATTTTTCTTAGTATTTTTTTCTCTTTTTCCCATCACACAAAATGTATAAATGTAACATTTCGAAGACAGAAAGTAGCGCCCTTGTATTGTGTTTATGTCATGCCATGTCGTGTCACACCGGAACATAAAAGTCGAGAAGAAAAACAGTAAAAGGTTCGTTCACACTTTTGTCGGGTGATTAATGTTTTGCATAGAATTTTTCCCTTTCTTTCTCCCCGCCGCCGGCCGACAAAAGTCTAGAAGTCCATTAGTACTGGATGGGATTCGATATTATATGCTTTTGCATTCGAGTAGGGTAGACATTGTAGTTTGAGGAAGCTAGGAATGGTGGAAAAGAAAATAGGTATGCATCTAGTAATGCGAGACGAGAACTATGGAGTTGGCACTCTGTACTAATGGAATGACAGGGGGAACTGTTCACCTCCGTTCAGGCAATCAGTGATAGATAGATAGATAATAACTTATTTCAAATAATTCAGTACAAATTCAGTTAATAAGTTTAAATTCATAGATAATTGTGTTAAAGTGCATAAGTATTTTCACGCAGTCATATTTCACGGTAGCTGTCACTTTTGAAGCTGTTATTTTTTGACATTTGACAAGTAGAAACTACGCCATTACTAAAAATGGAACGATACACGCATTGAAATTATAAAAATTCACTACAAAAATGGTGAAAATTTTGCAGTCGCAGTTCGCAGAACTAAAGCATTTTTGGGTCGTCGTGAAGCACCTTGTCGGACCGCAATACAGAAATTGGTGGAGAAATTCGAGCTGTTGGGACAAGTTAGTGATGTGAAGAATAAAACCCGTGCACGACGCTCAAGAAAAACTGAGAATATTGCTGCTGTAGCCCAAAGTGTTGAAGAAAACCCAGGTTTGTCCATTCCTCGTCGTTCTTTGGAATTGGGCATTCCACCGACGTCATTACACCGTATTTTGCATAAAGACTTGGGTCAAGCCGGCCGATCATTAGCAATGAAACCATTGATCTTTTACGGGAAAAGTTTCCGCACCGTGTTATCTCTCAAAGAGGTGATCACAATTGGCCATCGAGATCTTGCGATTTAACACCTTGCGACTTCTTCCTTTGGGGCCACGTGAAAGATAAGGTCTACGCCAACAGCCCAGCGTCGATTCAAGACCTCAAAGATGGAATTTATTGTGTACAGGTCCATTTTGATTAAAATATGTTGAAAATGACAGAGTTAAATATGGAAGATCGAGCAGCTTTCGGTGCAAAGTATGGCCTTTCTGGTAAAAAAAAGTAAATAAATTAATTTATCGAGATAAATTATAAATATTAAGATTAATAAGCACTTAGGAATAAACTCTGTGAAAAAACGTACTTCGCACTGTTAAAAACGAAAAAGGTATACCAAGTTTATATATTTTAAGGGATTTGTTTGAATGCCGAAAATTGCTTGTCAGAAACGCATCAGTAGTTTAGACCAGTAAACATGATGGCGGGTCGGTCATGTTCAGGGGTTGTATGTCGTCCAACGGCCTTGTAGATTTGGTTCCAATCGATTAAAAAATGAACCAGCACAAATGGTCTAAGCAATCAAGCATTTCCATCTGGCGATATGCTAATCCTGCTGTCATTTATTCTCCAACAAGAAAACACTCCTTGCCAGAAAAGCCGAATGATGGTGCGGCACATTGAACCAGAAGCACACAACTGGCCAGTCCAAAGCCCATATTTAATTTCATTGAAGATGTATGAGTTTACATTAAATAAAAAAGAACTGCTTCTCTGACTTGGAAGCAGAGAGAAGTCTTATTTTGTAATAATAAAGCTCTGGAATGACGATCTCGCAAAAATGCTTAAAAACTCATCGAATCAGTTACAAGACGGTTACAGAAAGTTGTCGAGGAACGATATTTGTTCAATAATTAGTTTGATCTTGTTCGTGTTCCTTATTAAATTTAAAATTATACTAATTTTCAAGTAAAACTTATTTGTCAAAATAATTATGCCAGCTAGTTTTATTCATTTTAATGAATTTAACTAAACATATTTAAAAAAAAAAAGTTGGGTATTTTTCACCTGTTTATGAGGTAAACAGAGACCAACCTTGATTATTTTTAAAATAAATAAATAAATATTTTGGCGCGACAGGTCTATGGGACCCAAGGCCTAGCTTCTCGCAACCATTCGCTTTGTGTGGGTTTTCAATTTTTAGGACGAATGGAAGGGATCTACAATTTTACGCCGAGTCCAAACGGCTAATTGAGAAGCTCATTCATGACAGTTTTACTCTCGGATGTTTGTCAGACGTTCGCGAGAGGTGGCGCAGTGGAAAAAAACCTTAAGATGTAATTTGGCCCTCTCGGGATTCGAACCTGAGCCCCTCGCTTAGTAGCCCAACACACTACCACTAAGCCACTTAGTTCTATTTAATTTTACAAAAAAAAATAACGGTGTGCGTGTAATGTGCTTTTTCTCAGGCCGAGGTTTTGCTAGCCGAATCCAGGGTTTCAAAGAAGCACATAAAACTCTGGTTAAGAGGTACTATTTATTCACAGTACTTTTACTTAGAGGCTAGTTACAATATTTTCATATAATCTACTCAAACTACAATATATCTTAAATCTTAACAGTAGTTCAATAATGTCTAAGGTAAGTCTAAACTACGTGGCCCTACGACGGCGTGGTTCCTTAGCGGCCCAACGACAGCGTGGTTCCTAGGACGGGGTAGGGAGAGGAGAGCAAGCCAACAAAGAATTGCCGACACTGCATCTGCATGGCCGATTTCCCAGAGAAAGGAATAGCCGCCAAAAATTTAGGAACAAAGACCGAAGTCACTTCGCAAACGGGAACCTTATCTGGTACACCAGATTGGTACGAATCACACTTAGACAAGTCACCCGAATGGTACTTTCAATCGAGGTACTCATGCTTTTCTAACCACTAAGAGAGTGTGACTTCTACGTGACCAATGAAAATTCTTCTGCCATGTTCTCACCAAACTGAAATCGCGACTCGCGAGGTTTCGATGAATTTTTACTGCAACCTCGTAAGTCGTTCCCACCGAGTTTAAGTGATTTCAAAAGTCATAAGCTGTCAATTTTAAAAAATATAACTTTTTTTTGATTCAAATTATTTTGTCCCGAGTTTTCGACACGTCAAAAATGTATTGCGAAACCTAGGAGATTTGGATACATTTTATAAAACATTCGGTTGGTGGGAACATGACATTAATGTTGCCCACGGAATTGGTGCAATAACCGCCAGTGGAATGTCTTTGGCTGTGAACAATGAAAAACTAGGATGCTTAGCATGTTTGCGGCATATTTTTCGCAAACACCTCCCCAACAAGCAATTTCATACTGCACTTTGGAATGGAAAATACCGTAGCAGATTGATTTTAGGCGCCTAGTAGAACAAATCTTTTGCAAGTAAAGAAATATCTAAGAGTACATTGGAAATATTTCCTCAAATAATCCGCATGATTGGAAAAACTCAGAGTCCAATGGTATGCCCTATGAATTGAGTTTTATTTCGTATATATAAAGAATGTTTCAGAATTATTGTTATTGGACATTTTACAGAGATGTGATAATTTAAATTTCATCTTTCTGCTGAAATATTATTTTGTATTTAAGATAGATATGTAAAGAAAAAAAAATAAAGCTGAGGGAAAATACAAAACAAAAACCTTCAATATAAAAAAAAAGTAGATTAAACATAAAAATTGTATTAAATGTACATTAAATACACCAAATGGCTTTGTACTATAAACAAGTTAGTAGTTATTAAATAAATAAATAAGGACAAATAAATAGACAAATAAATAAATAAATAATTTAATAAATAAATAAGGATAGCACAAAGAAAGAGAAATAACGACTAGGCTTTCGGGAGTAACAGAAAGACATACATAAGACAAAATATGTTGATATAGGTAAAGAGAGATATTTAATAATTTTTTTATTTTTTATATGATTGTAGCAATCTTAGGCATTTAGTTCACTTACAAGGAGATTATCAGTAAAACCACATCTTGAATTAAATGTGTTCTTAAGCTTTACAATTTTATTTGCTATCAATTCAACATTCGCTCTTTTGTGTATATCAAGGGTTGAGTGGTGCCAAGGTAGGTCATTTTTAATAGCCCTATATATATAAATTAAACCCCTTTTTAATTTGAAAGCAATTATTACTACAGCCTACACTTTTTTTATATTTTAAGCACTCAGGTGCATGATAAGAAATATTCACATCCTGAATGTTATTCGACGACAAACTGAAAAACATGATTTTTTTTTAGAGCTTATGCCCAGTTTCTTAGTAAATTTAAATCCCAATTTATATTGGCAACTAGATCTAAACTATTTACGCCATAAGAAAAACCTATGCCATCTGCAAAAGCAGTAGGGAATAAATATAAACAAGAAACAAAATTGGGCCCAGAACAGAACCTTGGGGTACACCCAAATTAAATAACACATAATTTTACTCCTCATCTTAGCCATCTTCACTCTTTGTGACCTGTTTTCTAGGTATGACCTTAACCAATCCAGGATGAAGCCTCGAAAACCAGCTCTTTCCACTTTACTTAGCAAAGTTTGTGGTTAACCATATTAAAGGCTTTGGATGTATTAATAAATAGCCCAGCCGTGCATTTTTTTTTAATCTAGGTTTGACCACAAAATTGTAGAAGAGCATCTTCAGTTGATTTGCCTTAGGTTAAAGAATTTACTTCTATTTAAAATACTATTGATTTTTCATGAGTTTTTCAAAGAGTTTGCTGAAGACAGCGAGGAGTGAGATGGGTCTGTAGTTGCTCATTTCGATGAGCGAACCTTTCTTAAATAAAGGAGTTACATCTGCACATTTGAGGGCTTCAGGGCACATTTGAGGCCCCTGTATTACAGAGCGACTAAAAATATCTGCTAAAACATCAACTACAAAACATGCAGCATTTTTTAGCACCAAGGCAGAAATACAATCAGCTCCAGATGTGTTGGATTTTTTTAAACTTTCAATAGCACAAGAGGAGTAATTGGATCATAAACAAAACTTTAACGTTTACCACTTCAACAGAAGAACAGAAAGTACAAGGAAGGAAGTAAGGTTTAGAGTTTGTGGCTATCTTTCTGAAATAGCAGTTAAAACCGTCGGCAATTACAAGTTTGTCAGAAACTTCATGGTCATCGACACGTATAACAGATGGATTTTTTGAAGCCGGCTATTTACTATCATTCATTCACTTTTAAGGTTTCCCTTAGCAGAGTACGATAGTAGGTATCCCGCCGGCACCTCGGAATTTCCTTTTTAAAATTAAATTGATGGAAGGAATAATTCCGAATCAACCATTCCGAATAGCAAGGCTAGGTTTGAATAAGTTCAGACAAAAGTCCAAATTCTGTAACCACCTCGGCGGAAAATACACACCTCTAACCTAAAAAAGTTCGGCAAACTACGCCGAAGGAAAGTCAAAGAAATTCCAATCGCTGGGTAGGGTTTTCGCAGCCCAATATACATTCCCTAACGTCAAATTAGACAAATATGTTCAGAACTCACAATTGGCCATCAGGTTAGTCACCCCACTTCCAGACCAAAACAGAAATGTCACTCTATTCATTCAGCCCGTCAGGAAAGACATCATAATCGTAAATCCAAACGCATAAGCCAAAAAGATTCGTCAAGATAGAACGAAAGGAAAAAAAACACAACACAAACTTTTAATAATAATCTATTACAATGTTACTGTAAATTTACACTGCCTATACCCAGCAGGCAGGCAGCACACCAGAAAGCGGCGGCATAGGAACAACGAACGAAACAACCGTTTATGACCTCGACAAGTTATGCATTATAGAAGAGAAGTATCTATGTATATAGTGAAAAAGAATGAAATGAAAAATAGTGTGCCAGAGATATATGAATATAATTACGGGGCAAGCAGCGCAAACCGTAACAAGTCGGCCACCATCATATTCCAAGCACGAACCATCACACGCCCGAAGGCCATTCATAGAAATGTTTACTGCGGCGTTAGACCGCTCACGGCTCATTTTCAGCAAAGTCTTCCCCCGGCTGTCAATGTTGAGATCCAAAAGGTGATCTCATATATATGAGACAAGTTGTTTGCGTGTGCGTTTTTTTCTCTGTTGTGCTGTGTTGCAACTTGCAACAATGCGAAACCGAAAATGCAATTTTCATTTTCCGTTGGCGGATATATTCGAATTTGATTGCTTCCCTCTGCAATTGTTGGTGCTGGTGGTGCACCTTGTGTCTTTTGTTTGGCGTTTTCTCACACACGGAAGGCATTAATTAAGCAGGGGAATTCAAAAATATCTACTAAATTTCAATGCAGCCGAGCGGTTGTATTTCGAAAGCCAAAACTGAAGAATGTCGGCGTTGATTTATTGTGCTGCAGCACCTGTCAGTGGAACAAATTTGAAGAGAGATATTATTTTTATTTAAAGGATATGTCAAGGAGATCATTGTGTATTTATCGCCAGAGTGACATTGGATGAGTTGAGAATAGCATTTTTGATAGCCCACGCATATCGGGCTATTTTGGGCGCTGTTTACATTGGCCTTAAAGCGTTGGATCTTTTTTGTGTATGGATTTGTGTCAGCACTTTGTCCAGAGAATGTATAAAATACATTTCAGAAATACGATGTAGGTATGTATGTGTATTTTATAAAGCTTTATGTCATGACAGCTTAAAACTAATCACTTGAGGTATGTTCCCGTACTTACTTTGGGTAGATGTCAAATTTCTCGCAGTGGAAAAGATCTGACTCTCAGCGGTAAAATAATTAAAACGCATTAACAAATTTTCAGTGCATTCTCTAGGGAGTGAAAATTGAAATGTCACCAAAAGAATGCAGAGACTTATCCCATCTTTTTAAGACATTCCCTGCAGCAAACATTAATTGTTTTGCAAAATGAGCACGAAAAACAAGTAAATTAAATAAAAAGATAGTTACAGCTCGTAGTTGGGAAGTTTTGCAAACCAGTTGACAGTTTTATGACCAAGTAGCCTAATTTTTTTTTAAATCTTACATTACACACACATTCCACTAGTCTTTTTATCTGTAGACGTCAAAAATGCATTCTTTTGGACGGAACCAATCATTGTGATCTGGGGGCCAACTATGTAATTCGATTCTACTTTCGATTCTATTCGAAAATAGTTCCGATTCCACTTTCAAAGAGAACCGTTCTATTTGAAAGTAGAATCGGAACAACTTTCGAATAGAATTGAAAGCAGAAAAGAATTACATAGTTGGCCAACTGATCAATTTTAACGTTACAACTGTCAAATTTGATTCCTGATTCTTAAGTTTGATTCATCAAAAAAATATATACAATCGCGACAAGGTGTAGTTCACAATAGAAACAAATTGAATTTTTAGTTTTGTTGGCCATCGCTGGTCACCATTATTAAGTATAAATTAGCATTTGACAGATGCCTATTGAATCAGTTCAGTCAAAATTGTTAGTTAGTTAAATAGTTTACATCTTAAAATTTTGTTCAGTGAAAAGGCTCATTTTTGGTTGAATGGCTACGTCAACAAGCAAAATTGCGGCATTTGGAGTGAAAACAATCCACATGAGACCCTTGAGACGTCATTACATCCACAAAAACTGACTGTTTGATGTGCTCTATGGGCTGGTAGAATTATTGGGCCATACTTCTTCTGAAAAATTGCTGCGGAGAGTCAGTTACCGTTAATGGAGACCGGTATAGAGTCATGATAACCGACTATTTTGTTCCCGAATTGGATGGCATGAATGTGGATAAGATGTGGTTACAACAAGACGGCGCTACATGCCACACAGCGCACGTCATAATCGATTTATTAAAAGAAACATTCGATGAGCGCATAATTTCACGGAATGGACCTGTCAATTGGCCACCGAGATCGTGTGATTTGACACCATTGGATTATTTTCTTTGGGGATATGTGAAGTCGCTCGCCTACGCCAACAAACCAGAAACGTAAGGGGACTTGGAAGCCAACATTCGTGGCGTTATTGCCGACATACAGCCCCAAATGCTTCGAAAAAGTGGTTGAAAATTGGACCACTAGACTTGGCTTTATTCGAACCAGGCGCGGCGGCCACATGCCCGAAATCATATTTAAACATTAATGGCATAAAATTATCCTTTCAATAAAACCAAATTGATGGACATTAAAACGATTTTCTTGCGTTTTATTTCAATTCGAAGTGATTGTACTCAGCTAACACCAAGGCGGCCGCTGTGTAAGTGCCTTCCAAATACTCACTTAAAACACTTATTTCAAAGCTAGAAAGCGTGTCAAAAATTCAAATAATAGAAAAGATAAACCGAAATACCTTTAAAACCGCAAAAATCATTACCTCCTACTTAAAGACTGCCTGCAAGCCCAAAATGCTTACATTTCACAACGATAATTTACATAACGCAAGTTCTTTAAAGTGCTAAATCACTCGAGGTCAACGGATATATCAATTGTTGTGCAATAATCTTGCAAAATGAGTGAAAACTTTGAATATAATTATGGTTCAGTTAATTTCTGTTACAAGTCAGTGATTCTAAGTAAGTACCTACTTCTGCAAGACTCATGACTACCGATATGTAAAACTCTGATGGGTTTTAATGGACAACCATTTGCAGTAATTAGAAAAGAATACTAACCGATGCAATTTTTTTGCTCAACATTTAGAATTGGCATTTGAGTCGCGTTGTTCTTCAAACATTAACAGGCTTAGATATTCATAACAATTAATTTCTTTTATTTTTTTTATCTTATCCTATTAAAAATTATTATTTAATACCTACCGATTTTCAATACGGAAATGCAGCCACCAAAAATATAAAACAGGGACAGGGAAGTCCCTTTCTATGCGGGAGACTTATATGGTACACAAGATTGGTACAAAACACACGTGGACAAGTTCACCGAATGACACTCTCATTCGGGTATTTATGGTTTTGCGGTCACGCAAGTGTGACTCCTAAGAGACAAATGCAAACAGTTTATTGCTTCTATAATGCCTGCGATCGGCAGCTTTAAAGAAGCTCCTCGAAAGCGCTTCCAACCACAAGCTTTACCGTAACAATTTACTATCCACACATCTCATCACACATTTTCACAGGTCTAATAGAGATCTTACCAAAACTTATTTCCATATTCCTATCTATAAGGCCTGTGAATATACTTCGCTAAGTCCTTACAGAAGTTATTTTCCGAAGCAATTACTTCGAAATTGCTCTACTTCGGTTAACAAGTACTATTCTTAAGATTCTCTTAATTTCGTAGAGCCGAAAGAACATTCGACGTTGACAGATCAGTACGGGCTTTCCAATATCCCATTCTTGTCTTAAGCTTAGTACGCTGCTCGAGCATAATTTTAGCTTCCATACAAAACTCTCTCCAAAATTTAGCTGAGCTAAATTTAGGCGGATCACTTTAGCCGAGTGGTACGCAGCTCGAGCTAAAAATCAAAATTTTGCCTCCGAATGTTTCTCATGTATCTGTCAACATTTAGCGCACCCATTTAATGGGTCGCAAAATTTTGACAGATCGCTGTGCTCTTTTGTTCTGTATAAAGATGAGCGATTTTAATGAATACCTCGACGAGGAGTACCTGGAGCTAGAGTCTTTCATTGAAATGACAGAGAAGTCCTCAGAAAAAGTTGGCGATGCTAGTGGAGCAACATCCATCGATATGGAGCTTTGCAGATTTTGAATCAATTTTCAAAGAACAGCTGTTTTTTGAGACACCTACCCACAGCGCTCTCTATGTCAAAATTTATCTAGGAGTTTAGCTGATGTGTGGAGAGAAAATTTGGAGAGCAGCTAAAATTTTGATTAGCTCGAGCACCGTACTAAGCTTTAAGGTCAACTAAAAGTTCTTAGGATCTTAAGTTAGGAACGGGGACTACCCCTGACGATGATCCCGGTAGCTTATGGATGCTTAGGATGTCTTATAATGGATAGACGAGAACTTATAAATGATGAAACCTCGTTAACCCCTCGTCAACTTAATCAATTAATTTCAACAACTTTACCGACAATTGCTGTTCAACAAGCCGCAATGCTAACTAAACGCTCAATATGAAAATATGAATACACTTAGTAACGCTTTCAAAAATACCAAAAACACACAAACTGGGCCATAACCGCTATTAACAACTGCAAAATTGCCTCTCTCCAGCGCAAGCAGTAAGGCATTTATCCAAAAAAAATAAATAAAAAATTAAAAGAGGAGTGACACTGACAATGTGCGCGATACCCAATTAAATATGTGTGTTCATATGGCAAACACAGTTCCCCTGTCGTTCCCGTTCCCGGTATGGCGGCATCGGCCAACAAAATTCGGCCTCACAACGTTAAATGACTAATTTAGAAACTTCATTTGATGAAATGAAAACATGAAAGAATGTTTTGCGATTGAAAATTATCCAAAAAGAATACAAACATGGGGCATGGAGCTGCCAGACCCAGCAACAGTACCATGCCATTCAGAACACGTAATTGTTACACCCTGATTACGCGGCATTGTTAATGAACAAAGTTGCACACTAAGCCAGAGCGGGCGCAAATGGGAAATCCACTGTTAGAGTGCTGCGCCACAGTGTAGACAAGCAGCAACAAGAAAAACTATTTTACAATTTTACAATCGAAAAATTTCTTTTTCGAGGTTGCACACAGCTATACCTATATAAACGAACGACATGCAGGGGGAGGAGGGCAAGCAGACCAACCGCGCCGCACAATACCAAACCTAGAGAAAGTGCATTCGCGAGCGAGTTGCTATAATTTTCTGAACATAAATCGTTTTCGCTTTTTTTCTGTCTTTCAGTTTTTCCTTTTTAACGGTTTTATACATCACTTTTTGGCCACTTTTCGTGGCTAATTATGATTTTAATGTGAACGCGTTAAAGCACGACACACAATGGAATGGGAATGATTTGGAAAAAAAATTCCCATAAACAACGCAATTTGGAAGTATTTAAGAACTGTATAAACACCCAGCCAATTGGCATTTGTTTGGCGCCGTCACTTGCGTCAGAATGTGAGTTTTATAAATTCCATTTGAACAAAAGATAATCGCATTGCAATTGGAAAGCAAAAAGTGCACGCAAAACCACCACCCTTGAACGGAATGGCATTCCTCGGAAAGCGGCCCGTGAAAATATTGTTTCTCTGGCTGTTGCGCTTTGGGTTTACTTGTTTTGTTGCCATTTATTTTGTTTTTTTTGACGGTCAGAGCAGAGTGCGAGGCTGGAAAACCGAGAGTCCATGACGTAGAGGCTCAGTTTCCAGAAATAGCCGCGAAACGACGACGGCGTAAATATATGAAATGTTCAAACAGAATAAACGAACTTGACATTACGGTCGATGAGTTTAGCACTTTCGGTTTTACATTCTGTTGGCCAGGTTTATAGCTCAGTCATGTTTATCCGTTTTATTGGTCGATTTCCATATACATTACCGGTTTACTGCCAAAGTACGAAAGTGTGAAGAATCGAGCATCCGCTTTGACATATGCAATGGTATTTTCTGTCTAAGCGTCATTTACACTCGTACTGCGAATTTAACTGACAGCTGATGCTGTACAATGAGCACATTAGGATGATGAATGTGTGTGCTGTTGCGTGGATTGTTCGGATCGATGGGGAAAGGTCAAGATACGCCGCTTAGCCGCGTTACATAAGTGAGCAACCGAACGATTTATGTAGCCATCGTATTAGCGATTTTAATGGCAGGCATGAATTATGGGGCTCGCCTTTGATAGTCAAAGTCGAAAATAACGCTCAAAAATGTGCAAAACAATCGTAAATCTTTCACATGCACAAGTACCCAGTGAGTTATTGAACCTTTTTTCTAAATGGCGCCAAAAGCGGACGCAATTTACGAAAGTTTAAATTTTGATTATGACAAGTTCGAGTAGTTTTCGACTCGAACTGTACCGACTTGAAATTCCATTGGGGACGTTAGTAAGTCTGACAGCTGACTGATTGATCTCAGTTTTGATTGGCCTAGATCTGTCACATGCGCAGCTGTTTTAGTTGACGTTTATGGAGGAGTAGCCGACGAATCTTGTCAAGAAATTCGTGACTGACAGTTCCCGACCAATCTAGTTTTTGCGTTACATGTAGTCTAGACCAATCTTGTCAACTTAAGACAACTAAGTTTTTGAATGTGCCATTGCAAATGGTACACTTTGAATCGGAACTATGTTCCAAATTAAGAACATTCCTCTGAATGACATTTTTAAGGTTTTGTACGCTGAAAATAAGATTGGAAAAACGATTTACTTGACTGAATGCCTCCGTTCCGGTGAGTGGTATCAGGGAATGGTTTTTTCACCTCAATATTCAATATTCGCTTTGCTTCGAGTAACGTCAAAAAGGAAAGACACATTTTCGTTTGCTTCGAAATTAATTAAACGACACCTTTTTTTAATGAAGTTTTTCACTTCCTTCATGTAACTTCGAAAACGAAAGACGTTTTCGTTTCGATCAAAAGGAATTAAACGACACATTTTTAGTGACGTTTTTTACTACCTTCATGTAACTTCGAAAACGAAAGACATTTTCGTTTCGATCGAAAGGAATTAAATGACACGTTTTTTATTGGCGTTTTTCGCTTTCTCCATGTGACTTCGGAAACGAAAAACATTTTCGTTTTGTTTGAAAGGAATTAAACGACACATTTTTAGTGACGTTTTTCACTTCCTTCATTTGTCTATTTCTAGAGTATGGATTACATTTGCGGCTTTCACACGCAACAGGCAACTGTATAACAGTTCGTACTGCAAAACGAAATTAAAAATATGACCCAAATTTTCGTTTTCGTATAATTTCTTTCGTTTTTTTAATGCGAAAGTAATTTTCGTTTTGCTTTTTACAATAATCCGCCCTAGACCATTAACCCGTTGAACTAATATAAGGAGAAACATTTTTAAAAAGTCTGTAGTATTTGCCTACGCTGGCTGATATTGACAGAACTCAGCGAACTGTCGCTTGCATTTGCAAACATTTTTAGAAAAGCGGTAAAAATAATTTTTTCTTTGAAATGGAACAACAAGAAGCAACACATAGAATCGACGAATCGGCCAATTCGTCTAAAGAGACATCTATAAGTTTAAGTTAGTATTATAAACTCTGAAAATTGCATCACGTTAGAAACAAAGGGAGAGTAACGTTTGCCAATCGCTGTTTCTTTGGACTTAGAAGGCAAGTTTAAAGTATCATTTAAAGAGGAAGAAGCGAAACGTTGTATTGTGTATGCGACCCTAGGTTAGGTTAGGTTTGAAGCTTGATCTTTTTTATTTTAAAGTGCTCCACTTGACTTGTACAATATTTGCTGACGCCTTCTATAGGAACCAGTTTTTTGTCCGGAAGTGATATCAATAGAGTTCAAAAATGGACTTCCTAGCTTAGAGTAGGTACACCAATCCCTGAAGCGGATCTTTACAAAAGGTTTGAACAGCTACTAGTTGCGAGCTGTACAGCACTTGTCTTCGTATAGACACTTCTGTGGCGTAAATTCGATCTTAAAGGCTTATTTTGCTCAAGCTCTTGTTATAGCTGCTCGATTTCTTTTTATATAAAGCAGATATTTACTGCACTCTTCATCGGTTCTTGTCGGTTTGGCTCTGTTGAAAAGTTTCATAGGTTCAGTCCCTGATAGGGGAAAACAATTATGTCATACCAAGAGCACAATTGACTGTCAAAATTCAACTGTTCAAACAATCGGTTAAAGGAGTCTACTGTTGAATAAGTGGTGTAGGTCGAAATAGCTATATTTTCAACCATCTTGTTAGGATCTTCTCCAAAATGATATACATCAAATAAAAAAAATAAATAAATATTTTGGCGCGACAGGTCTATGGGACCCAAGGCCTAGCTTCTCACAGCCATTCGTTTTGTGTGGGTTTTCAATTTTTGGGACGGATGGAAGGGATCTACAATTTTACGCCGAGTCCAAACGGCTAATTGAGAAGCTCATTCATGACAGTTTTACTCTCGGGTGTTTGTCAGACGTTCGCGAGAGGTGGCGCAGTGGAAAAAAACCTTAAGATGTAATTTGGCCCTTTCGGGATTCGAACCTCGGACCCCTCGCTTAGTAGCCCAACACACTACCACTAAGCCACTGCGCCGACATCAAATAAAAGCTCGGATATATTTCGCAACAGAAATTCGCCAGGGACTGCTATCTAGAGAAACTTTTTCACTCCTAGCCTTCATCTGCTTAAAATTTTCTAAGAAATCAATGTTATTTTTTGACAACATTTCGTGTGATCGTTTCGGCAACTAAGAGAATAGAATTTTGTAAAAAGAGTCTTTACTTTCGTTGACCTGTGTGGCTTCTGGTATCTTTATCTTTATCTTATCTTTAGAATGAAAAGCACTGGACCCCGCATCACACGAATATTACTGGACGGATTTTGATGAAACTTGGCATAGTGATTGCTTATGTTCTGGGTCAGGACTTACGATACTTTTTATCCCGAAATATAAGGTGGTTCTTACAAAATAGTCAAAAAACCGGATATCTGTAAGGAAAATTCTATTTATACAGACCTAGTTCAGTAATGGCTTGTCGGATTGAAAAATAAAAAAATAAGTGAGTTTAGCAAATTTTCCACTGAATTACATGAAACATCCACCTGCGTTGTCCTGAAGCTGAGCAATGTTCAAAACAATTATTCAAAACATCGCACACAATTTTACTTCAGTGGATACCACTGCCAGTAGCCATGCAGCAGTGAGTATCGTTGCAGAAGCGTGTGTGTGAGTTATGTGTGTGCTCTAACGTGATCAGATGTTTTGCACTTCAATGGGCAGTCGTCTCTTTTCAGCGCACACATTCAGGTTGAACACATTTTCAGGTGTTGTTCATTGGGAAATGTTTGGAAATGGGCTGGTGGAATTCGTGTGTCATGTTGTTTCATTCATTTTGCTTCCTTTTTGTCGACATTTTAGGTCGACTTTGCTTAAATCTTTTTTTTGTAGACTTTTTAGTAGGAATTAAAATTAGTGTCAGTGTTCGAACATACGCAATGCGTTTTGAAAGTGTAAATTTCCGCTCGAAAATGTTTGTTATTAACTTTGAATGATAGAAAACTGTCCGATGTAGTGCAATAAAAATACTTTTTCTCTTAAAAGTGGAGGGCGGGTGAAGCAAGGCGAGCACGGGTCAGCTATAGTATTTTAATAAAACTATATTCAAGTTTGTTGCCAAAAGGCGTCAAAACTACTGGTTGGATTTCGATGAAACTATTTTTAAAATGTTTATTCAGACTCGGAGAAGGTTTGTCGTTCTTTGCAAGGCCTATTTTTTTGGGTCGTTTGAGACCAAAACGTTTTTTTTATCGACTATGCCGGCTTTATATAACACAACTTGACACTATTGACAAATTCTAAATCAATACAAAAAGCAGGAACCCCTAAGGGAGACAAGAATCCATAAATAGTTTAAGCTATCAATCAAGCTTCGGCCTCATTCAAAGGCTAAAGACCAAAATCTATATTTATTTCATTAAATTAAAAAATGTCAGCAGCTATTGTTCTGTCAGTTTTGCCTTTGGGGTGTGTGGCCACATCGATTCACAACAGCGATGCCAGATTCAGAGATTTTTCCCCTTTTTCGTGGTTTTTTTACCCTAAAGGGAAAAAGGAAAAATAGCCCAGAAAACGAGAAAAATAGTCATCCCAGAAACTTCCACGTTTCGATGAGAAAACTTCTTTTAACACCGTTCAGAAACCAGATACATCATTATAAATTCAATAAAAAGACACTTTATGAACATAGACTTGCCATGCGCTTCCAACTTAATTTTTACACTGGAAACATCTGCCTCTTACCCAGCTTATAAAAATATTTCCATTTGCCTTTGAGTTTGACAGATTTGTAAGATATTTTTGTTTTGCTTTGATGATTTTTTTGTTTTCTTATGAATTGACAACAAATTCCGCAACAGGAAAGAGAAGACCGCAAATATGTAGATTCCACAAATTTATTCGGTTAAATATTCCTGCAATTACAATTAATATTTATTCAGTACTTATAATTTGAATTTTTTCTTTACTTTAGTGTCCTCAGATACAAAATTTCCAGCGAGTTCCCAAAAGTCTTTTCCTAGCCCCAAATCCAAAAGCGACTAAAAACTCGTGGCAAGTTAGACAGATGACAGCTTGTCATTCGGCTACTTCCGACGTTGCCAGATCCGCCGTAACACTTATGTTTAAACAATTGTTTTTTTAACTTCAACACTGTGTGTCGTTTCCTCTGTTAGAGTGGAACAAACAAAAAAACGATTGCGATGTGATCAACAGTTGTAATAAAATGAGCGAAAGATGAACGCCACCATGCATGTTGCTGGACGTGTTCATCTTTTTAAAACAGCGACAATGGTCTTCTAAGAAGATGCAATGATGGGCGATACAAGTTAAGTGCAAGTGCTGATTCGATTACAGATTTTATCCGTCTTACACATTTTCAAATCAGCGAATTGCCGCCATATGGTCACTGACATTGACGAACTTTGCTACCTCCCTGGGAACACAAACTTCCCTCGTTAACAAGACCGGCACGTCTCAATTTCTTTCTCATCCTCTAAACATGAGTAGAAAATATCGTTGCCTGGGAAATGGTTGGTATTCTCCATCTTATATTGCTGATGTCATTAGTTGAATTTATCCCACAGTTCCCACAGAACGATACTCAAATAGGAAAGGTCAAGAAACCAAATGTAAAGATTATAAATCTTCCCAGATAAGATTGTTCTTCAAGATCTTATCTGATCTGTTTCCACCTTGCGATTAAGTTGAACGACATCGCAGTTTAAACTTAACTGCAAAATTGATGGCGAATTCACTCTGTTCGTTTTTTGATTCCATTTCTGGTACATTTTCTGACATGTGACCAGATGATGTTTCGGTCAATTTCTCACCACTTTATCCAGTTAACGTTAATCATTTAACATCTGGTGGTGCGCGATAAAGATGTTTGTACCCACAAAAGATATACCCATTTTCAATCCCGCTCCCAAAATATTTCCTACGTATATCAATTGAACTTAAATTGGACTAATTCCCTTCAAAGGCAACTCGTCAACATTGATATACTTAATTATTGTGTCATGCCAGATAGAGGGAGAAGACGCGCTTGTTGGTTGGCTTCCCCGCGGCCGGCGGCAGATGCTCCCAAGACCGTGGATAAACAACAAAATTTGTTCTATTAATATTCAAAGGAATTTAATTTAATTCAATTCAATTCAATCGATTATGATGTTGCTGCCGCTGTTGACGATGCTCGGTGGTGCGCTGCGTGTGTGATTCACTTTGATTTGCATAAATAATTATAAATTCAGACGGAATGAGCGCGCGCGACTTAAAAGTTATTAATTTTGTTTCTTAAATGCGGCTGAAAAATATTTTTTGAGACATGTGTCGGGGTCGAGGCTATTGTTGCACAAACCCGATTGGAAACTGGAATGTAAGTCAGTTCATAATTTCGGCCGCAGTGTGTATAGTTGCGTCAAAGTGCCGTTCCATTCCCATAGGGGTTACAGACATTAATGGTTCTTGTAAAAAAAATCCTGTACTGTAGCTGATTCATATTTGAAGACGAGTAAACAAAACATATTGAAGAGAGCTGCCCTCATTGTTGCCTTGAATTCCAACGAGCGCGAACGCAAGGTGACCCTCCTTATGCATTTTTACAGCACCGGCTTAATCAGTTTATCCCTCTCATTTACCCAAGAAAGATATTGTGAGTTTCGTTTAAGGCGTAGCTCTGTATGTCGATGATTATGCGCGACGGCACATCTCTTGACCAGGTCTACCTACTAATCTTTTCCGAAAACAAATATCTGATGACTAAGTCAGGATTCTGTATATACTTATAGCGATAGCGATACAGAACTTTGAGTCGCAATGGAGCCGATGATCATTAACATCTCGACTCGACAAATGATCATCTTAAGTTGGGTATTGTGCGGGTATACCTTATAGCAAGACAGAAAACCGTTTAATACGTTGTTTGTTTATTAATCGCCAACTTATTATGCTAACACCGGATCTGAGTCATATGATTTAAGACCTAGCTGACAAGGGGCAAGATTCTCCATCTGGACAAAGGGATTATTTATGCCGGGAATATAATCTTTAGTTAATGAACTGAAGCGGCCGGCGCTTAGATTCAAGTATTTCAGCATTTTAAGTCTTTTTTCTGTTGCAATTGGTACGTACCTTCTATATCTAAGTACGCCTAAAAGAGATTATTCGCCTTAATGTCGAAAAATGCGCAACTCAAGTTGAACAATTTTTTTTTTTAAATTAACGCCCTCTAGTAAGAACTAGATGACATAAGACACCTTTTAACAATGATCGTTTGACAGATCGAAACATTCAAGTGACGCCAATCTCAATTATGGATGTCACTTAAAGAAAGGGCCCTAACAGATCTACACTCAGTCATCGAATTTTAGACACTCTGGTACATGATGTAAAATATTTCATTTCATTTCATTTATTGACTTAGAAAATATCTTTTAAAGTAAACTCGAAGTCCATTTATAGTAAAAGATAATACAGTTTTTAGTTAATCAATTAAGCTTAACAAATAAGAAATACATTGAACAATTAGCATTGCAACGGTTGTGTCTAAAAAAGAGTGGGCAGCTTAATTTGTGCGCCGCAAATCTTTTTGTTAATAGATCAAGTTCCCAATTCATCCCTGCAATTTAATATACTGTCAGAGTCATATTCATAAACAAGTGCTCAATAAATGCTCTCATAACATCTTCAAAATTAAGTTCAAAATAAGAATTTAGGCAAATTAGAAAAGTAATGGTTCCAAACATTGAGCCTTGTGGCACACCTATTTTAACAGAACAAATCTAACTTCTGGTTAATTCAGTACTTCCAACCCTTTGTTATTTGTTTCTCAGGTAGAATTTAAAACATTAAAACTTAAATTGTTGAATGGAAATCCTACTTCATTTAGCTTCTTAAAATTATGTGGAACATATTCTTAGCTGAGTCAATAGAAAATACTGAATTCAATACATCAGTCACATGTGTTTAAAGTAAGCACAGCAACACAGAGTGAAATCCTTACTTCTAAATTTACTGTAAAATTACAGACTTGGCAGCACCGATTTTTAGTTTTGCGTATGAATATTTGGAAAGACATCTTCTGCAAACCTAGCAAAATCTGGTAGACATGATTTTTCTTTAGAAAACAAATTAAAAAAAATTGGGTTCCAAGTGTTCACTAACAGATGGCAGCAGTGAGATGCAACTACAAATAAAGTCTACGAGTTAAGAAGTGGGGTTAGCCATTTGATTTACAAAGCCGAGGCTTCAGAAACTTTGAATGAACTGAATTTGGCAACTGCTTGCACATTTTATCCTTTATTAATGCAAAATAAGACACATACAAGGTAACCAATCTCAAGTCAAGTATACACAGAATTTAATGCATAGGGACAGGCAGCGAACGACAGCAATCACTCCATTGGAGACGATTATCAACTTTCACTCTATGTACGAAAATTGACTGTCAAAAGTGCCTAAAAAGCAAAACAAACAGGAAAAAGTAAACCACTTTTGACATGCAGTGACCGATATACATTCCGAGTAAATGTCTTCCTACCTAACCCTTTTTTGGAAGTGTTGCTGCATTATAATCAAGAGTACTTTAGTCTTTGGCCCCAGTAATAGCGATGGCGCAGGGACATAAGTCCCAATTTTTACATTATAGATCCCAAAAAAGAATTAACTTATTTTTCCGGACGAAAAAGTTTTTCTGATCAACATCTCAGTTAATTCTACACATAAATACCAGATCATTCCACTGTTTTGTGTCATTTCTTTACTGTTCCATCTGTCAGGAATATTTTTTCTGATGGAATCTAATCAGTGGTGGTTAATTTGTTTGTATTAACAACACAGTGACAATCGGTTTTTCTGAAAGACATTTTTCTGTTTACTATATAACCGCCTAAACGAAAAAAAAACTCATTTTCATATTGTTCCCAATATTTCGGTTGCACTTTACGTTTAGCTATAACTGCAGCCTTTGAATGCACCCTGATGGGTGTGTTGGCGATAGTTGAACTCAACCATACGTTGTTAAAATAAAACCCAAGTGATTGGCTGGCTGACAGTAAAATACAATGGAAGATTTGCACATCTCTGACATCAATCTAAAATATTGAGAAGAAATTTTGTTTGATTCAGTTTTTTTATTACTTCCATTCCCACTAATTTTATTTTTAATAACCAAATAACAAAATAATAAATTACATTTTCAATTTTCAATAGAAATAGGTTTTGTGTGCCTCTAACAAATAAACTCTCGACTTTAAATTTACGAAAGGTTGTAGTTGAAAAGTTCTTATCTGACGGACTTGGCAATGTTTCGCTTTTGCTTAATTTGAACACTTGTATGTTTATTGTATAACCACATACAGCAGCATAACCAAATATCGGATAATTTGCGTTGCTGTGTCTAGTTTGTTGTATGGGAGTCCGATTTTCCAAAACTGCCCTCATTTCGCGAAGCACTCTATTCGCACTCTATTATCTATCAATATTTAAAATTTTACAACTTTAGCTCATAAGGTGTCGAAAAATAGCATTTGCAATGTTGTATATATGTATGTGGTGTGCCACGCCCCTTTGTCCAATCCCACCCACATAATATTACATGTTGCCAACAGGCAATTAGCGTCCCACATTCTCCAAATTTCAAGGCTAAAGCTGTCATAAATGTCAAGATGTCAGCGTTTAAAATAACTTTGTTGTATGGGAGGTGCCACGCCCATTTGTGCATTTTATTTCAAGTCAATCAACCGACTACTTTTTGAGTTTTTCGAACACAAATAAAATAAATGTAAGATAAAACCATTTTGAGCTTCTTAAGGTCGAAATCTAAAGTGGTTCTTATACCCATTCACACCGGGTTTTCGCGAAAACTCAAAAACTTCATCGAAAACAGAAGTTTTGTCATATTTCAGTTTTCAAAACGAGTTGTGTAAGTCACTTTCCACGAAAATGACTTCCAATCGGTGGATTGTTGAACCACACACGCCTTTTGCAAAATTCAGCAAATTCTGCAAAACATCTGACCGAACAAAAGTCACAACTTACAACTTAATTATTGTTTCAACTTTTCAAATGCTCTAAATTCATGTTATTTGTTAATTAATGCGATCGAATTTGTAATTAAAAATATTTTACGCAGAAATTTAACGACTAGTTGACTAAAACGTCAAACGAAAACTGCTTGGTGTGAAAGCATCTACGAGTTTTCGTACAAAAGCACGGTTGTCAGACGTGACATCAGAATTTTTTCGAACTACACTACGCGAAATGTACCAACAAATTTCGACAGGATAATAAAAGTCAAAAGATGAAAAAATGAACCTTTCTCATTCTAACAAGTCTTCTTTTAGTTAATAACTTTGAGATAACGTGGCTTATAAAGATTATCTTGGAAAACAAAGACGAACCACGTTTACACCTTAAGTTGGTGGTAATTATAAAATGCAAATAAACAATGTCACAAGTTATAGCTCAGAATATTAAACAAAATTCAGAACTATCCAAGACAGCTTTGTTATAGATGGACGTTTTTTGACATTTGACAGTTTCAGTGTCACATTCTATTCTGCTGCTCAAATGCTCATCAAAAGCACAATAGTTCCAAAAATACATCCGCGTCAACCTCAGTAGTCATTTATTCACCCCAAACCTTATCGCTGATGCTAACAAAAAATAATTTCAACCACTTTTCATGATTAAATTCAGTTTAATTTTGGTTAGAGCGTGCCCCTTCAATAGTAAACATCTCATTCCCGTTGACACACAATTAAATCGATGAAATAAGAATGAGTCCGACTGCACCCATATATTCGACTGCGCATACCAAGGCTAATCATATAAATAAAATAAGACAATAAAATCAGAAACAAAATAAAAATCCACCTAGCTGAGCACTTCCGTACAAAAACTTTATTCATTTCGATAAAATTCCGCATTTTATTGCAACAATTTATTGACGTTTTATGAAGTCTCTCGTATATACAATAAAAGTTTATGCTAAATATAAACCTGCACAGTGCATGTTTGCTATTTGGAAAAATATTTATTATAATAGTTTTTGCAACAATAATATTCACACATGTGAACTTGTGACCTCAGTCTCACACTCAGATAGCACAGAACTATTCTCAAAAAAAAAGAAGCAATAAACATCATTTTGTTGTGTTTGTTGTTTATATACAGCTAATCGTATTTGACGTTTATTGTTATGTAAAACTTAATTAATATTTGCTTTTTGGTTTTGTAATAAATTATTTTATTTGACGTTTAGACGATTACGCGTATACAAAAGAGGAGAGAACAAAACGGTGCCTTGACCTTCATAGGGGAAAAGAAACAATTAGTTAACTATCTTTTGTTTCGATTGTTGTACGACATCAAAGGTGGGTCTGTCGATTAGTAATGGTTTGAAGGGAATTTGACAGCTTTGACAGATGTGGCACGTTGAACAGTATTCTTTGGCATATATGTAAGAGAAGTTTAATCTAGAGACGTTGTTAGAACTTTGCGGATTATGAACGCGGGCGGTGGTAAAATATCGCCTTTGACAGTTGAAGGACGACGATATTGTTAAGGTCAACTGGAGATTGACAACTTCAATTGACGTTTGGATTAAGCCGGAATTACACATATGCTTGTGGCGTGGAGTGACATGTCGTGGCGTTAACTTATGTAGTGTGCTCTGTTGCAAACGCATGTTTGGCTCGAGCTGTCAGATATTTCAAATCAAAGGCGATAGAGATTAAAATCAGTACCAAAGAAAGAACCTTGTGTTTACAGTTTGCTAAAAATGTCTTAGTTTGAACTTTTCATATTCTGTTTGTTAAATTGGGTGTAAAACTCCATTATTTACACATGTTCTATATTTCGAGTGAAATCAATTTTTTTCAATTCACTACGACCTTATTTTCGAAATGCCAAAATCAGCTATTGATATTTTTTAATTACTTATTTTGTGAAATTTGAAATTTTAAAACAGAAATTTATTTTAAATATGAACGGCTTAATATTATTGTCAGTCATAAGAGAAAGGAGAGTGGAAAATCGAGGAGAAAGAGTTCGCTTCGCAGGAAAGTTTTACGCGAAAAAGCCAAAACATTACTTCCGCCGTCTCACACTGACGGATTTTCCAAAAAACATGGCCAAAATTATTTTTTTGTTTTTTATATCAGAAAAGGACAGTTAAAAGAAAAATAATTTTTTCAGCATGTATTTTTTTCAAATTGAATGATTTAAAAAAAATACAAAAATCACAGAAAATAATGATTTTAAATTCTATGGAAGGTAGGAAAAAAGTAGAATTTGTTTTAAGTAAATAATAATAAAATTATTTCATCGCTAATAATGTAAAAATACAGTAAAATGTTTTAACCTATGCAAAGGATATTATTATGAAACTGATTGGAACTCCGTTTCATCAACTTCTGGTTCTTTTAAGAACATTAAAACTTCAGAAAGATACGATTTAACGTTTTCAGGACAAAGTTTTCTCATGTAATGTATGGATCAGAAGAAACCAACAGATTATGTAAAACTTTCTTGTTTCGGGCTTCTTGGGCTTCCTCTCCAAACTGTCCAATTGGAAGAATAGCATCCGACACAATTTCAGGGCCATGTATTAAAATTTTGTGCACTGTTGTTGGCATATTGCACCAGGGATACAAGTGCACAAACTTCTTTGCCGTAAAGCTATATTTTTCATCATAGTAGAAGAATCCAATTTCCATTATTCTTGAAATTGCATTTGAGCAGCATAGCACAACTCTTCGGGTTGAAATTCCGAGCGCAAAACTTTAGTTTTCCTCCTCTTTGATTTCTCAATTAGCTTTGTGGCCGTCCAACAGATCCATAGGCTCGCCGTTTTTTTTTCTGCCAAAAAACATATTTTTTCTTTAAGTTTATGAGATGGACAGCTTCTCAGGAAGTCACTAAGCTGATTTCTTGACAGCAAAATAAAATTTGATTGTGAACCTGCATCAAAAAATGAGATTAAAAAAAACGTACCTATTGAGCTGAACTCTTATTTTCAACGTTTTTACAGATTTACTTGATGATATCTTGCAAGATCGCAAAATATCGCAACTTCTTAAGGTGATTCCTTAACAAGCATATATTAAGGTAAGTTTTAAGCTATTTTACATAACCCGAATGCACCAAAAAACAAAACTTTTTTCTTTATGAAACAAAAAAGGACCATTTTTTTTTTGTCTCAAAAGGTAGTGCTTTGGGCACTTTCCAAATATAAGTAAAACTCAAAATTTCATAATAACTTTTCTACTTACTACTAGCAACAGATTCCATAACAATTTACTTTACTAAGTTCACTCAGAAAATTGAAAAAACGGCAAAGAATGTAAACACCAAACTTTTTACTGCACGCGCTTCACAAAAGCTTCCAATTTGGAAGCATCAACTGACGAAACGGTTGCAACAGAAATTGCGGGATTAATCATATTATATGCTCATGTAATATGTTAACAACTTGGCATGAACAAAAAACAAAACAATGGACTTTTTTTTTTTTAATAGTTTTGGTAATTTGTTTGAAAAATCCGCTTGTGCGCGACTGCTGCTTTTAAGTGTTGAAAATTTCCTCCAAACACGCTCTTTGCTTCTTCTTTCTGTGTTTTTAAAATATTAGGAAGTTTCTCCAAATATCGATAGATTCTTTTTAGGACTACTCTTATTTTCCTTTGCAACGACTGCGCAGAAGCTGAAATGTCTTTGGCGATTTTCTTTAAAGTGACCTCCTGCGCATCCACGTAGTTTTGGAGCTGTTTTTCTACCATTCCATCATTAGATTAAGTTGGTGTTGGTAGGGGTGCGACCCTTGGACTTTGAGGTGTGGGGTAGTGGGTTAAGGTACCTTCTTTTGCATCAATTGTATTTTCAGCTGGTACCTGGTCATCACCAAAAGCAGAGGCCCCCTGAATTCCATCGACGACGCTATAAATACCGGTTATTTTCGCAATAACGTCTTCGGTCGCCGAAATTGGTTGAATATTGTTAGACCCAGCTCCGGTACTTTTAAGCTCCATTTCATTGTGAGCAAATTTTTTTTTAGATATATTTCCAGTCCAACCTTAACTCTAAGATGTGCGTGCATAATTTCGTACCTTTTTCCAACCTCCTGGTTCCTTTATTGGAGGACGTTCAACGTTTAAAAGCTTTGTGAGGTCCTTACACAATTCCCCCAAATGCATTTTATCGCCCTTGAAGAATCCTTTTAGCGATATTAATATGGCCGCTGTGAATTCTTATGTTTTCCCCTATAAACAACAATGCAATAAAATTTAAACATTTTTATTCACTACATCAAAGAAAAGTGAAATTCACCGCCCACCGCTTCCAGTCACCTGAAACATTTCCTTTTGTTTTACTAGTTCATTTAAGAGGTAACTCTCTTTGCAAAATTCGATATAAACTTGCAAAATTTATTCAAATCAACTTTTAATCTATGCATACCAGTGGCGTGGCGTCCATATAACCCGATTCCTACCGAATTCCCTTTTTAAATTAAAACACTATCTAACGAAAATCAAATATGTAGATACATTTATACATGAAACCTTGACGTTTATGAATTGGTAGCCGACAAACCTAGTCAAGATAATCCTGCCTTTAAACTCAGTTGAAATTTTTCTCTTCTTCAAAGCTTCGCCTTTCATTTGGTTCATATTTCATAAATTTCGGTTTCGAAATAACTTCGCAATCGGTACGAAAAAATCAAAATATTGTTTGGAAGCGTAATCTCAGTTGTTAGAGTGCTGTTCTACTGAGGGAAGGTTCCACAATTATCAACTGGAATTACACCCAACAGTGTGGGCACAAGTGAACGGTTTTGAGAGCCCACTTTTGAAATTAAAAAATATATAATACTCGAGTAAAATGGAGTTTGAAAGTTGAAAAACTATACCAAAGTAACCCCCGATGCAGTGAAAGCTTGTAAAATGTGACAAATTGTTAACACACGCTCAATAATCGACCACCGATACACTAAAACAAATTAAAATCTCAGGCATGACGCGCACCAATTAGTCGCCGCAGATTTTCGTACCCCTTTCTGCCCTCAATTCAGTTCCAGTGACCGGAAAGACATTTTCTAGAGCGCACTCCGCATCCGAATGCATATGCAGTATATCTCAATATTCAACGGCATCCAATTGACAGGCATTCAATACGATTTCTCACATCTCACTTGGCAAAAATCACAGCACAGTCGTCTCAATTAACACACACGGATCTGTGTTGTTGAAACCATAAGTTGAACTTAAAATCGCCCATGTGCAAACTATTCGCCGTAACCGTTAGATTTGCATTCGCGCCGTGTTCCGATTGTATAAATATAGCAAGCACCCTGTGCCTTGCCTATACCTACACCGGGCATCTGTTTCGTATTTCCATTTGCATTTCCTGCGCTTTCTTTGCGTTGGTTTGTCTCTTTTATTTTTTTTATTTTTTTGTAAATCAATATCAGAGAAATGGTTAACCCATCATTCGATATGCAATGGTAACACTAGCTGGGCGAGAAAATCCATCAATCAAACCGATGAAGACGAAAAAGGCATGAGGATGCGCGCGTTACAAGACTCCGCCATATGATGCTGTTAATGGTGGCGGAAGGAGGCACCACTCTGGTGGTAATGAAGAAAGCCGATGGCATACCGCCTCGTACGTTGTCGTTTGAAATTCGATATCAATTCCTTAACGAGTGACTGGAGATTTGCTCGCTCATGTACCTATCTCTCTATCCGGATGGATCCTTTGAAAGTTTGAAGCTTATAGACCTAGAATCTTATGATGATGATGATGACAGTGTCATCATCGCCATTCCGCAACAACCACCGTCAGATGGCATCCGAGGAGATTCTGTTTCTTGTTAGAAAATTGAAAAAAAAAAAGAATCTGCGGTTTCCTTTTCCACACACGTAGATAGATAGATAGATAGATACATCATTATTATAGGAGAACAGAATAACAATTCACCTCTGCCTGACTCGGCGCGCCCGGCGTGCGGTGTGTACATGTGAAGCCGCGCTAATCGATATGCTTCAAATATTATCGTACTTCCGGTTAATTATTACCTCCGTCGACGTTGTTGGCGGTGCGGATTGTCTGTATACAACGGTTACCCAGGGAGCATAGTACAAAGCCGAGAATAAAACACAACCGAGAATAACACAGTTCAGTGAATGCTCTTAGGTATGTGACCAAACAAGCGTGCGGTATACGGCTGCCGGTACATACATGGCCGCGTACAAAAAATGCGCTATGGATGGATGGATGGTGGTGGTTATGGTAGGGTAGGCTAGTGCGCGTCTATTCTCTGCATATAGTTGATTATATTCATTTGTATTTGACGAGTTTGTAAAACAAATATCCAATTTGTTGCTAAAGTATGTTTCTTTTGAGATTCTTGTCTAGACGCTAATTTTCGTGACCTTGCCGCACTTTATTTCGGTGCTAATTGGCAGGAAAATAAAACACATTCGACTAAATTTAGGCGAGCAAATTAGACGTGTCTGCGTCTACGTGCTCCTCATCCCCTTTCCCTCCTACACAATAACAAAACGATAACTATTTGTGATTACACTTTTTTTTTACTTAAATGGGTTTAAGTATGTATGTATTAGTTTATTTAGTATATTTACTATTTATTACAAAAATGTGAATACTCCAATAATGCATAATAATAGCTATGCTTTAATGTTAATTACACATTGGATTTGATGTAGACTATTAGGAGTCTTTTAAAAGAATAGTAATTTGATTAATTTTTAATCTCAGTTGGCAATTCATTGAAAAATGTAATGCCTTTGTACATAACCATGTTTTGAGTTCTAATGTCTCTATAAAGTGACAATCTAAAATTGTTATTTGACTTAAGGTTGTAAGGTTGAACTTCATGTGTCATATTTAAGTTTCATGAAAGGTATTCAGGAACCATTTTATGTTTAACTTTTGAGAATTACTCTCATCGTCTTGTTTTGAAGTTTTTGTGGCCTGTTGATTTCAGTTGAGTTTCCCATGTAAAGTATAGTTGAGCAGAATTCAAAATGAGGTGTAATTATTGTGTTGTAGATGTTTATAGCGCATATTGTCGATATATTTTTACGTATTCTTTTCAGAAAGCCCACTTTTTTGAAATTTTGCTAACAATATAATCTACGTGGTTTTTAAAGTATAGTTCACTGTCTATTACAATGCCAAGGTATTGACTGCACTTGTTCAAGTTGATTATTGTTAGTTTGTATGTTAGCTTGAAAATCCGCGTTTATAACCATACACTTCGTTTTATTTACATTAATTTTCAGTTTATTCATGGTCAGCCACACGCAAATTTTATTTAAGTCAGATTTTAAATATTGCGTAATTAACTGTAAGTCCTTCCCGTACACAAATATAAGTGCATCATCTGCAAACAATGAAATTGTACAATATTTAAGAACTTGAGATCATATCATATCATTTATGTAGAATAGGAATAACAATGGACCTAATATTTGATTTGTCGCCGTGAAAGCTGCTTTTAGCACTACGTGATTTTGTTTATTCCTGAATATTTGTGGAAGCCAGATATGGCAGGCGGATATAGCGACCGCCGGTTATAACGACCTCATTTAATCAGTCCCTTCACCGTCGTTATAAGCGACTTTTACTGTATTTGAATATTTAAATGTGTCGAGTCTTTTTTCTTGTTCATTTTGTTTGCATATTGTGCTAAGTTCACTCAAGGTTATTGTCTTAAATAGACAGTTGTTGGATGTCCCTGAAAAAGGACACTCACAATTGTGAGCTTCAGGAGTGCATGCACATTGATATTGGCAAATAATTTAAAAATTAAAAAAGGAAATAATAATTTTTAGGTAATGAAAAATGCGATTTTATTGAAATTCGAAACTCATAAATATTTTTCGTCGTTTTTTTAAAAGAAGTGAAAGAGATAAGTGATAAGATATAAGATATAATGATAATAATTCAATTTTTGGTGTGAAATAATTTAAAACAATTTGAGTCTTTTGTAAGGCAAAAGTATACGCGGCACTTGAGTGGTGCTTTTAATTTATTAACCACTGGCCAGTGATTAAAACCATCAAAGCGCTTGTCTTGCCCAGGTAATGAAGAAAACCTTTTCCTTTTCTTTTGAATCGCCTCGTCTTCTGATTCAGAGCGTCGTTTTCAGAATTCATTGATTGTTTCTTGCTCACACCACCCAATAAATATTCTCCCACTTCCAACCTAAACTCCAGTCCAGTGAGTCCTTTTTTTCCTTCCTTGTGTATTTGTTTTGCTTACAGTCGTATTTATATTCTAAAAAAAACTGTTTACACAGGCTAGGTCGAACATATGAAGAATTGTTTTTACAGTCCATTTTTTTTTTCATTTTGATCCACGTCCGATAGCATTCAACAAGCTGAGTGTCGACACCTTCCATACCAGCATTGTACGAGGCAACACAAGCCGGACAAGAAACGTCGATAGAAAAAATAATAAATCCTCTAAAACTAACTAACTAACTAATGAAACCTGTAACTTCACATGTATCTCCTCTGCAACATGTATATATCAGGTTTGAATGGCCGTTTTACCCATTGAAACGTTCTTTTCCGTGAACCTAATGCACTAGTAGAACCTTCGTGGCCTGAAAGTTCAGAATGCTGAGCTAACGGAACGTCGTCTTCTGAATCAAAATGGTCAGATTCGATATCGTCACCTACTTCATCACAAACATATTTTCGTCCTCTTCTTCTATAGGCAAAACATCACATCACATCAAGCATATCAAAAATATCTTGATCCGTAATAAATCTTTGCGCCATTCTACACAATCGACACTTGAAGTGCGAACGTAACCTTACTTTCGTCGTTTTCCGTTCCATTTGACATTTCACAAGTACTCCACTGGAAGACCTTTTCTTTCTTTGCTCGACAGGGATAATGTTTTTGAAAAGTTAGCCGTATTTAATTTTAACTTAAAAAAACACACACACAAATGCGCCGTGGCCAGTAGGTAGCTGTTCCTTAGTAGAGCTTTCGCGAGAGTGTCGGCATTAGATGGTTTGAAAAACTGTCTAGAAACAATGCACAATAGGGGTCGAATCGCGACGTTCGGGAACGAGCATTACGTGACGCAATTTGTTTTGGTTTCACATGTAAAGTCAACTTAATTCCGTGAACGTAATGCTCGTTCACGGACGACGCGATTCGATCCCTGATTACATGTGAAACAAAAACAAGTTCCGTCACGTATTGCTCGTTCAAGAACGACGCGATTCGACTATTCTTAAAATTTCCGAGTAGATTTCATCGGGCTGAAGGGCCCAGACTATAGAATTCGTTGCTTTCGTTGATCTGACGCATACGTCAACGTTATGATATTTAACAGAACAAACAGTCTCATGCAATACGTTGGACCCGCTAACAACCGATGACATAATTATGACAATTTCTCATTTATATTTGTGATTTTAATTCGAGCTGTCATGCTTACATACTAATATCGAATGAACTGAAATTTGAGTATTATTGTGTTATTATGTGAAGCTTTTTAATGCTTAAAAATAATTTTCGATGACAGTTGTCGAATTTTGCACTGTATTGGGGACGTTCGTTCATGTAAAACGCCAACTAGACTTGTTTGGACTCGGTATACGAACGTGTAGACTAGTTAACTAGAGTTGTTGTTAAATTTTGACAATTTGAAATGTCAAATAAGTATATGCAGGCAGAATTGTCTTGACAAGATCTGTGGGGTACCTCTCCATAAACGTCAACTGAAAAAACTATTCACGTCACCAATCTGAGCCAATAAAAACTGAAATACTTCAAATCAGACAGCTGTCAGACTGACTAAACTAGAAATCGGAACTTCAATTTTTATTCAATGACGGAGTTGCTCTTCTCTCAATGTATCAGTATTTCCACCTCACGCTGTGCCAACTGTAAGCGGGTACCTACAACTGACAGAAAAGTGAAAAGTTAACATACTTTATCACGTTTCATGTGTATTCTATTAACCTGTCAGTCGAATACGTTGCCGAAACGGACGCGACAGATTCTATGAATTAAGCCCTTGAATCAGTTGTCAGTCTTGTGACAGCTAGTTAACTCTACTGTCCGAAGGACGGGATTTTTGCTTTGTGGACGATTTTCGGCGCACATCTAATCACATTTATACAAATAAGTATACGCGCAAATGACACAACGACAGAACAAATTCATTAGACTGCAATCACAACAAGTGCAATGACATTTCGACGACTTAAGCCGCCTGGTGGCAATTAACATAAATATTATCACTAACAGGAGGATTTTTCTTGTAACAATAGAATTTAGCGACAGAAAATAGTTGTCATGTTTATTTGTCAAATGTCATTGCAAATCCCTCGCATTTGACTATTTGCTTTCATTTTGCATTGTTGGGGCCAATTTATAGATTTTATTTTCAATCATACACAGCCAATAAAACGCACTACAAAAGAAATACAATTTGACAGAACACCCGAGGTAGCCATTTTTTTTTTTGCGTCAGCCATGTTTTTTTTTAGATTTATTCCAGTTTTCCAGTAAAGCAACGAGCAACGCAAAAAGAAAGAGAAATAGAATTTACTACACAACAAAAAAAAAAAACATTTTATTCCTGTCACTAGTCAATATGTAAAAAAAAAAACGTTTGCTTAAAATCACACCCGTTTTTAGTTTACAATTAATTCAAAATAATCGATGTTAGATGTCAGTGTCACTGTCAGAAGTATAACTGAAATGTCTCCCAACGCTTTCTTTCTTTAACAAATTTTCGGACGGACCCTTCACCGTAACTTAACTTGCATCAATGTCTTTATTTTTAAACGTCAAATAACGAATAAAAGAGCAGGACTAATTTCACTTTACTTTTTGTTATTTATGGATATCTCACAGCATCTCTGTATAAGATTAAAACGATTGATGTTGACGCTAGTCAACAAATCCATAGCATCAATTAAGCCATCAAATGGAGCGCAAGACATCAAAGACCAAAAAGCTGTGTAAACAACAACGAGGGAGCACTCTTTTGCCCAAAGATCACTGCTTATGTGGAAACAATATCAGTCTATTCGTCCACAAAAAGATGATTTAGGACACTGAACAGAGTGCGCACTCTTGCTCGAACTTGTGCAGACTAAATGCGTTTGCGTCTAACGTCACGGACTAATCGACAGTAAGAAAAAAAAATGCCAAGAATCCCGCTCTTGTGTACAGATGATCGCATAAATTTTATATAAAAACGAAAAGTCAAGAAGCCCTCTCTCCAAAAACAGATTCTTCCTGAGAAAAAAAACGAAGAAAATAACATTCCGAGTGCATCAGCGAGCTACTTCACACTACTTCACAACTTCACTACTGTGTGCGGTTGTTGGAAATGTCATAGGTGTCTATTTTTACGTTGAAAGATACGTTTAATGTTTCCTGCGCTATAAATCAAAAGACGTAAAGTTTTTTGTTTTCATTTCTTTCCATTTTTTTCAACACATTTTCTATTCTCCCTCGGACAATTTTTGGGGGAAAAGCTACATTAAAACGTACTTGTTTGTTTGTTTGTTATTTATCGTGCGTTTTCAGTACGTTTTGATGCAAATTCTCCACCAATTTACCATGTTTAATGAGCTAAAAATATACGCATTAGTCTTTTCTACGATGTGGCTAGAAAAATCTATTTAATTTGAAACGCTGCTGCAGCACATAGCACCGGGCTTCGTAGTACATATAATTCGCGTATATATTTGTGTACCTATAGTAGGTTTTTGTGTCATCATATTTTGTTTTGTTTGGGCTTTTCTTTTGGCCAATTATTTAATTTGGAAGAGAACCAGAGACGAAGTACGTTTGGTGTGTGTTTGTGTTTCGGTAAAACTCTCTATTGGGCTCTGTGTCCATTTGTCGCATTTGTGTATTGGAAAGTTTTGTAATTGCTTTCGTTGAATGTGATTTTATTTTTTTCCTTCTTCTGATGGATCGCATGACATGCGAATTACTTTTGGATAAAACGAAAACAAAAATAGACTAATGGATTTAGACTGTCAGCAATGTCATTGACAGTTCTAGTTTAGGCCATTAGCGGATTAGAGATCATTGGATATGGCGTGCGCCGTGAATTTGGAGAGAAAATATTCTATACACACATTTGCAATTATGAACAGACTGACGGAAGTGTCAAACTGTAAAAGAAACAGAACTGCTCTATTTAATGAAAGATCATATTTCAAAGGCTGTCAGAGGAAAGTGGCGTCTATAGTCAAATGTCAAAAGGAATTTGCAAGAGCGACAGAAGGTATTTGTTTTTTTCAATGGAGAGACATTAGTGTCAAGTGTCAAATTCCATAACACCATGCGTCATTTTCGGGATGCAGAATTTTCTACGCTACAAATTATTGTCAAACTGAATTCAAAACGTCAGCTGAAAGCAGTTCCCAAACTGATGGATTATATTATCTTGTTGGAGAGTATTTTTGACGTTTGCAGTTTCGAAAGAGAGATCAAAACTTTCGTAAATGTTCGATTAACGAGAAAAAAACTATATTGTATATTACTCAAAATAGAAGTTCCAAGCTGTTCGAGAACAACGTCCAATTATGGAAAGTAATTTACATAAATTTGCTCGTTACCAGTTTCCAAATCGCTCTTAAGCCTTACGCTGCTGTTTCGGAACCAAAAAAACAAACAAAAGTGACACAACGAAATAATGAACGAAGAATTTCGATCTTTTTTTCGTTTTGCAGTTGGCTGATGCCGAAAAGTGGGTAGTTGTAGTAGATTTTTTGGTACAATTCTCCACTTTTTTTTTGCACACATTTACTTAGATACAGTCCGGGACATTATTTGCTTGCGAAAACTTGACATTGCCATTAGCGCCGGTACCAGCAATTACAAAACACAAATTTTGACTGTTATTAAATGTCACTTGTGCTTGTGTAGCAGCTCATGCAACAAGCAACACTTCACAAATTATTTTCCACAGCTTTAGGCAGCCAAACAAAATCTTACCAAAAGCAGGGTTGTTAAATTTGTTGCAAAAAACATGAAACAGTTTGTCAGAAAAAGCGTAGATTGGATATTAATGTACTAGATCTGTTAAATATGTAGTAAACTCAAAACCATAATCGAAACTAAGAAGAACAATGTATTGGGTGTTTAAAACGAAGATTTTTTGTTAAAATATCTGAAGATGTTTGCTTACAATTGACTATGGTTAGACTGCTTAACATCCCTGAGAATATTTTACACCTTTCACTTGTCAAACACAGTTTTAACTTCATATTTTCTTGGCATCCATTTGACTAAAAGGCTGTATGATCGAGTGTTTAAAACCAAGACTTTGTCGATCAAAATAAATCGCACATTTATCTTGTTATCTGTCAGTTTATCATCGCATGTTGCGAATATAGCAGTAGTCAAAAGTAGCAGCGCGTTCATGGAAAAGCTAATAATTAATTTCACTACTGTTTCAGTTGCGTAAACCTTTTGACAACAACTTTTTTTTACATCGTTTGACAGTTCGAGTAAATGGGGACGTTCAAGTATCTAGTTCAGTAAGTCTGACAGCTGACTGACTTGATGCATTTCAGTTTTGATTAGCCTTGATCGTTCACATGGGCAGCTGTGTCAGTTGACGTTTATGGAGGTGTAGCCGACTAATCTAGTCAAGAAATTCGTAACTGAGTACTCATTTGACAGTTCGCATATGTGGCTGACGTTGGAAAAGTGACGTTCCCGACCAATCTAGTTTTTGCGTTCAAGTTACATCTTGTCTAGACCATAAGTTTTTAAATGTGCCCAATGTTGCATGCTGTCAACTGACATTAACTCGAATTCGTTATAAAATCTTGCTGTCACACAATGACACCATAAAAAGTCTTATTGTAGCTTCATTAATGAAATGTCACACTGTCGTAAAATATACTGAACAATGCAGTGACATAAGTATTTATCTTCTAAAACATTCCTCGGAAATCGCAACAAATGAAGTTAGATTATTTTCATATTAGTAAATGGAAGAGACTGACGTAAGTGGATACCTCAACATTAGCTGTCACGCACTTATCCAAGTCTACGTAATACATACGTATATAATAAGCATTAACTTAACAATGCCCAATACCTAATGCTCACTGTCATCAGCAACTCAACTAATTGACACAAGTTTTGACTAGACTTTCAGCGAGTTGATGATTATCATTATCAGTTGTATTGCAATAATGAATGGTTTGGTAAATTGGGCTGTTGTTGTTCCAAAAAAATATTTAAAACAAAATGTGTTATGAAGCTATAATCTCGTAACATTTAATTAATAGCTTTGACTGAGTTATGTATTCGGGTTTATTGACAACTCTTGTCTTGTTATGTAAAGCAAATGCTCACGGACCTACTATATTATTATAAATATTGACGTTTCAAATTATGTACATGATTTTTAATGATTAGCTTATAATTGCATCTATTTAACTTGTATTGTTGTGGAAAATCGCTCTAAACAAAATAATAATAATTGTTTAACTAACTAAATAGAGTACCTAATCCGTTGGTAATTGGAGCTTAGTTAATTGCGTTCACCGCTTAATTGAACACAAACATGTGAAATGAAATTGAACACAGGTTAAAGATTTTATTGAAAACGGTTGTGCATGTAGGCTACGATTAAAAAATCTATTTCACGGTTAAGGACGTGCGATTTGTTCAACTATGCAAATCAAATTATCGAAATCTTTTTGACGTTTTGACGTTTCGTTATTATACAACTTTATTGAGTTCAATGTTATTCAACAAACGAATTTCGAATTGCCTTTTTCGCAAATACGGTGGGAAGTTTGATTAATGTCAATGGAACAAGATTCTGACATTCAATTTGCACGAAGGGTGTGTTCAAGGAGTTAATAAAGTGTAAATACTGTCGAAGGTGTAACATGCAATACTTACGACGGCATTTAAAAGTCTTGAAAAACTATGAACGTCATAGACGTCAGATAATACAATCGACTTAAGTTGATCAAACACTAAGTGAGTGCGTGTGCTGCCACAATCACGGTAATTTGGCAGCATTTTCAACGTTGTTTGCATTGTTTATTCTTTTTTTGCTTTAGTTTTAGCTTTAATGGTTTGAAAGTTGATTAATATATTATACGACAAACAAAACAAACACGAAGAACAGATAGATCACTAATTGCAGTTCAAAAACTGGTTAGCTGTCAAATTATGTTGTGCTCCGATTTTTATTTAGACTGATCCATCATAAACTTGTTCTGCGCTCATAGAGTGCGCTCTGATCGAAAAAAGAAACACAAATTCAAAAAAACCTTTGACAGTTCAGGCTCTACCTATCAAAAGTGGAAAAAAAAACAAACTGCAGTCAGTGGTGGCTGCAACTGCAATAGAAATCTAAAGCTACTTATGCCAGCTCAGAGCAAGTAACCTTTTTTTAAATAAATAGGCAAGGATGCACTCGCAAGTCGCACCTTATAAATTTGACAGTTTGTTACCTTTGGGTATAATACGACGCCATTTTTTACGTATTCGCTTTCAAAGATCACATCGAGACAAATTGAGAGTTTTTGAGAGTGAATTTTATTTGTCAGACAGTGGGAACGTTCAAGTATTTAGTTTAGAAAATCTGACAGCTGACTGACTTGGTGTATTTCAGTTTTGATTGGCCTGGATCGGTCACATGGGCAGCTGTGTCAGTTGACGTTTTTGGAGGGGTAGCCGACGAATCTAGTCAAGAAATTCGTGACTGAGTACTAAGTTGACAGTTCGCATATGTGTTTGACGTAGGAAAAGTGACGTTCCCGACCAATCTAGTTTTTGCGTTCAGGTTACATCTAGTCCCGACCAATCTAGTCGACTTAAAGAATGAATGACCAGTACTAAACATAAATGTCACAAGAACTGTCAAAGATGACAACATCATGTGGTTTAGCAAAGAACCAGGCAATAATTTAAGTGCATCTGTATTGATAGAAAGGCTCCTGCACACAATCATTAATCACATCACAACTGTTGACGCGTTTTGTCATTCCACTTTCAATTTATAAGAGAAAACTTCAAAATCGCAAACGTAAAGCCGAATGATCGATCCGATCTCCCTAAATAAGCTTAAGCTGCAAGATTAAGATATAATAGGATATTCGAAATGCCAATCTAATATTTTGAGCCTTGGCTAAACAACCTGACATGACTCACCGAGGTAATCATTTGATATTTAATGCAATGACCACCTGTCAAAATGCCGTTAATTCCAGTTGACATCTAGCGCAAGATAGAAAAACAAGAACTTAAGCTTACCTAATCTCCACCAACAACCGCACATTCATCATAATCATAAACAAACTAGTTGTTGCTTTGTATACATAGATTCGAATAAATATATTTCTTTGACAGTTTGCAATACGATTAAGAACGCCCAAAGTCTAACTTATACCAGTTTGCTAAATTACCATAAATTGCTTACATAAATTAACTTCTCAGTAACCTTGAAGACATAAAGTGTGTTAAAGAGCAAAAATAAATAATAATAAAGAAAGAAAAAAAACACAACAAAATCGAAAGCACGTTTAAGATGAATCAGTTAATATGTTTCTCTTTTTTTTCTGCATTTAATGACCATGATATTCGAATCACTCGTAATTGAAAGTTGAACTAAAAACGAACTTATATGGGAAATTCCGAATTTTATTGTCGCCAGGGGGATTGCACTATAAAAACTGCATATTTGGGCAGTGAAAGGAATTTCTTGGCCTAAATTCGAAATTCAATATCGAAAATGCCGAATATTATGGTGAACTATAAACAGTTTTGCGTTGCACACGCGCTGTCATAAAAATGAATATCAAATACATTTGGTAGTTAAATAAGAAGTGGGTTTGCAGTGCAATTATACTGCATCAGTTTTGCATTCGCACAATGCAACTAGCAATGACAAATGTCATAGTTAATATAAAAAATATTTCCATTGCATTTTTCGCCTGGTCGAGAAAAAGCCGACACACTTTAACCAAGGTCCCTTGTGATAAATCTGTCAACCCTATGTCAGTGGCAATTTTGACAGCTGTCTTGGCAATGAAAATGTAATAGATTCCTGAAAAAACTCAATATTATAGGCAAATAGTTCAACTGTTGTTATTGGTAGCATCTTAAAAGAAACATTACAATGCAAATTCATTCATTTTCTCATAATCGTTAAAGTTCATGGCACAAGTAGTCCAAACAGTCAGTCTCTACGTTCCATCAAAAAAATGTGCAGCGCTACATTAACAAATTCATTGTAAAAACCATAAGATAAAATTCTCAAACGAAGGTAAATACCAGTTTGTCGTGAAAAGTTATGGAACGCACTATCGAATGCATTAAAGCGTTAAAACATCGTGACTTTACTACACGACAACCCGTAGTACAATCACCATATGCGCATTGTTTTGACAATTTGTCATCAGAAATAGTCAACACATGAACATGTTCGATTGTCTTCTAGAAATGGTGTAATTTTCAGTTCAAACGGGGTTAGCAAGCTAAAAAAAGGAAAGTTGTCAGTTAGCTGTCAGTTGTCAACATTAATCACATTATAGGATTTTTTTTATATTTGAGGGCGATAGAATTAAAAATTACTTCCATTTGAATTTGTATCGATAAAAGTGACAGATCACAGCGTTTTTTGTTTTAATTGTTCACACAGCTCTAACTGTCAGTTTAATGTCATTTGAAATAGGAGTTAAATGTCTGCCTTACCGACGAAGACAGATACACTACCAAATTTCAATTTGAAAAATATGGTACCGCCGCAGTGCTAATGTCAAAAATGATAATAACAGACAGCCGTTGCGTCGTTGAATTTTTTTAGATGGCGTTTGTGGTAAGATAACCATAAAATGTTGTGTTTAATGGCCGCGTTCCACTGCCCGCTATAGCTAAATGACTAGCGGCATGTTAAACTTCATATAAAAAAATTGACATTTCACCATTGGCGCTCCAGCACTTTTAATGAAATACCCCTCTCAGGAAAATTTCCCAATCTAGCGCGGAATTACAGCTGCATTAAGAGAGAGAGAGAAAAAAAAACGATCAGTCAAAGAAAAATCGTTCAAACGTTTGCAAAATTTGCCGCGCTGGCGCCAGCGTTCTAGCGCGAACGTTCCTTCATCTGGGATATCTGGGAACGCGGCTAATTTCACTTGACAGATGATTGAGTTGCTGACGTAATAAAAGTGACGTTACTAACATATCTAGTTTTTACGTTCAGGGGAAATCATCTCCAGACAAATTATTAAAGACGACTAGAGTTTTAGAGAAGTCAAAAAGGTTTGATGGGTGCGTTCAGACAATCGGAATTGTGAATTTTGACAGCTCCTTCAAGTCGTTTTTACTGGCTATTTTATTTTCCTTCAGCACTTTGTGAATAAAATATGCAGTCGCGCCGACATCTAGCGAATATTTTGAAGCAATTTTGATGTTCATTTCTAAGTCGAACGCTGTCATTTAAAAGTCATTAAAACCTAGCAAAGCAGTAGTGAATGTATATACACGTAACTTCTTACTCATTTTATGTTCATTCATTTCAAAAGTTGTTTGTCAACACCCTGAATCGTATTCTCACATTCCTTTGATGTTCTGCTGTCATTCCACTATTGTAACTGCTTATGTCTAAAACATGTCATGACAAAGAAAACCTTTAAAAACCTGCTAAAATCACGTACTTACAGTTGATTATGGCTGACAAATTGTCTGCGTTGCTATTATTTTTCTGACACAATTACCCATAGCAGAAAAAAAAAACTGCGTACCTTACGTCGTACTCATCGCAGAGCAACCCAAATTATTAGAGGTCATCAAGAGTCATTACGATTTACAAGAAACCAAAAAAAAAACAAAAAAAAACGACACCTTGAATAGTTGAGTATGCAATAAAATAAAAAATTCACGGGTGGTCTGATCCGATCCGAACCGAATAGCACCGACAAAGGTCAAGAACAGGTAAACAGCACAGTGTGCAGTATGAGTAGTTGTAAAAGTACGAATAACAACAAGGTAGCTGTTAGGTAGCTGCTGAAAGAACCGGCAGAATTTCATAGACTCAAGAGGTGTGGGAAAGTGGGAAACTTAACCATCTGGACTACATATTTCTGTGGGAAAGTCGGCACATTGTGTTGATCTTGTTCGAGGATATAAAGGGATATGTCGCTTCAAAGGAACATTCCTAATCAATGAAAAGCAATGAAAAGAAAAGGGCGCCATGTTGGGATCAACAGTAGTTACAAATGCTCGTATAAAGGACGACTTAGTTTGGGTTTTGTGGGCAGTTCGTTTTGTTTTGACAAACATCTGTCTTAAGTTCTAAGGATATAAAATGAATTGTCTCACGCACAATTTGCGACTAAACCACTTCCCTAATTGGTACTACTTAAAGTAGTTACAAAGCTACAATAATATTGCACCTCTTAACTGCGTTTCATTGAGTTCGACCCTGGCCGTAAAAAAGCTATAAGCTGCACTTGTGCTTTCTGTGGTCGTTAACTTTTGCGAGGTCATATTCTGGGCAAAGTCAGGCGAAAGTGAATTCGTTGACGGTTTACTGATGGGTAATATTGATCGAGCTGCTGATAATATTCATGGAATAGTATAGAGCGTTTACCAGATTGAATAGTCGAATCCAAACCTATGAAAACAATATCAAAGTCAACTAAAATATGAAACTTCTGTGAAGACTATGAATGCAGCTGATATTTAAGTTGATTACACAAGGACTAAATACAGTCATTGAAGTAACAGCTACGCATTCGTAGCTTTAAAAACGTTTTCGCTTTTTTCAGCCTGTCAAAAATGGAGTTGACATTTCTAAGCAGCTGTCAAGATGCACTGAAAATCCACGAGTTATTGGAGACATTTTCTAGTTTAGTAAGTCTGACAGCTAACTGTGTTAATTCAATTATATGTATTCAATGAATTTCTAGTACCTTTGTGTAGTCTAGTACAATTTAAATAGTAATAATTTGGTATCATTGTTATTTCACTGTAAACACAACTAAATGTCAAATGAAAATGTAAAATGAGAAAAGCGGGTAATAACTGTCAAATGTAAATTTTATATATCATTAAAAATTCTGAATTTATAACGTAATGCGAAAAAAACCCAAAGTGTAAGTGACTTCAAATTATACATGGTCCTTCGAGCCGGATCATGTATAATTCGAAGTGACTGAGCACCAAGTTGACAGTTCGCTTATGTGGCTGACGTAGGAAAAGTGACGTTCCGGACAAATCCAGTTTTTGCGTTCAGGTTATATCTGTTCCAGCCCAATCTAGTCGACTTAAGATAATTAAGTTTTTGAACGTGCCCATTTCTAATAAAACTATTCGATTCACAAAACAAGTGTCAGTTTGCGGCGGATTTTGAGCTGCCAATGTCACAATTACTGCGAACAAGCGAATATTCGTAAATACTGACAGTTCATTCACATGAGAGCTTTTCTTGGTCGCAGAAGCAGCTTAAATTTTAAAGGTTATGTTCGAACGAACTATTCATTCGCGGATTTGTGGATCGCGACTGTATTGTGTGGATTGCGAATAAAGTGTGACAGTTCGCGCAAGAATTTTTAAATTCGCGATAAAATTTCTATCATTGTAAATTTCGCAATTTAAATCAATTAAGACTCAGTTTTTTTTAAGATTCGATGTTAGATCAATCAAATATAATACTTTTGTGGTAAAACAAATATCAATTTTTGGTACAAAAATACAGTTAAATTGATTTGTTCGCAGTTCGCTCTCATGTGAATAGTCCTTTAGAGTTACCAAAAGATGCAGACTTGTTTTTGGCGATGCGCACTGACGGATGATGTTTGTTGCCAGCTTAAAGACGGTACAAAACTTGTAAAACCATAATATGAGCAACCGCAACTCTTGAGAGGAGATTATTTTCACTTGAAGCAAAATCCTGCGTATACGAAATACGAATATTTTGCCTTTTTTTAACGGCCCAAACAATGTTCTCCGTCCTGTCCGTTGCGGCGACGTATACAAATGACAGATGGATAGAAAGGACAGCTAATGAAATTTTCCTCATAACCAACACTTATGTCAGACGCAACGGATAAAATGGGTTTACTTTCCAATTTTCTATCCGCTGACAGGTGTCACAAAGAGCGATTGAGATAAGCTGTCGTCCTAATAACATTGCTGGAAACTTTATAGCGCCGATGACAGGTCATAACAAACTATTCTGCCTGTGAAACAGAGTATTTCGCTAAAACGTCACTGTCAAATGAGAAGAATTTACCGTGTGACAGATAAAATCATTGATAATCCATGGATTGTTGAGAAATTTGTAAAATAAGGTCTGCTTTGTTTTCCCTTAAGTTTTTCTGACGTCTTAACCAAAAATATAGACCGTCTATGAATGGATGGACTTCAAGAAGTGCTCTATCAATATTTAAAAAAAAATATATGTGCAACACTGACGTTTCAACGACAAATTTTATTGGGTGCGCCCTTAAATTATAAGGAACTTCATTCGTCTTACAAACTCCATGACAGATAACAGAATCATAAAACATTTTCGCCTTCCCACCCAACGGTTTTTTAAACAACCTTCAGAATATCCGAATGACAATGACTGTCAACTGCCTACACTTTTGTCAACAAAACAAAATGAGTTTTTTTTTTCAATAATAATAATACCAACTTGGTGATGACTCTATTTATCTCTGCGTCACATGTTTAAATAGCTTTCGTTCTTTAAAAATAAATATACGAACGAAAAATCACCGAAAAGCCACAGCGCATATTATTTATAGGAGGTATTCTGGTCTCGAATGGCGAGGGCGTCAAAAACAAACCACCCTCACCACTCTCACTCTTTTGCTTGCTTCTCTATTTCAAATTTCAGTGTCTGTCTTGACGATGCGATTATTGTCGCGTTGCGCGTCCTTCAATTCTTCTTATTTTTTTTAAGAAGCTGTGACAAAAGTTTGTTGATTTATTTTTGGGGATGACCAATGAGCATGACTCAGATCAAAAGACGTATGACGGGGACCGTCACAATTGAGAACAAGCTAGGGAATGCAAAAAATTCGCCTTTTTTTGTGACAAATTGTTTAAGACTGCTGTTCCACTTTAAAGAGTGTGAATTTTTAAGGAAATTTCAGTCGGCGTAGGTAGGCACTTACGATCAGAACCACCGGTCGCCGTGTATTTAACCACAGTGAGACAATAATTTATCTTTTCTTGTGCACACTGTTATTGTTATTCTCCAGCAACCTTCCGCCCACAAATACCGCCTTCAATTAGAAAGACATAGGCATAAGGAATTCGTGTGCTAACGCATATAGGTATTTCTTCTCTTTCTCTAGTCAAAGTTTTTATATGGACAAAAGAAAGGCAAAACGAAAAAATTCAGCTGAGAGACACACACAGGGAAAATGAAGAAAAATCGAAAACATTCTGCGCCGCTATATTTAAAACGGAAAAAATGAGTGAGATATTTACGTCCGACGGAGGAAAGCGCACATAGCGCACACAAAAACATATAGGGAAGCTATAAATCATAAAAGATCTAAAAAAAAAAGAATACAGTTAAGTAGACACATCTTGTAAGTGATCATGAAGGTGTGAATTTCGGATTTACATGGTGTTATAATAATATGGTGTAGTGGAAGTGGATGCATGTTTCTCATTTATGAATGAATAGGACCTATTAGGGGGAGGGAGCACTTTAACGACGGTGGAACTTTTTCTGAAATCCAAAGCTATTAGGGTTATTTTCTGCCTAAAGGCATTTTTATTTTTTTCGTCGAAAGTTTTGCCTAAAGGAACCGCTTTGGAGTTTGCATTTTGACACTTAACAAAGATTTATATATATACTAAATATCAATAAGTGAGATGGATTTTGTTGGTCTGTTTTTAATGGTTGTTTGGAATCACTGACAAGCTGGAACCAATCGATTCGGTTAATTGCAAGTCACTATTGACTGCCTGCTTTAATGGGTCAGTTTTTGAAACTATAAACAAACAGATTTGACTTTATTATTGGGGACGTTCGGTTACCTAGTTTAGTAAGTCTGACAGCTGACTAGATGTGTTTGAGTTTTTATTGGCCCAGATTGGTCACGTGATTTGTTGTTGCATTGGACATTTATGTTTTATGAAGGGGTAGCCGACAAATCTAGTCAAGAAAATCATGCCTATTGACATTTTAAAGTGTCAAAATTGAAAAATAAACCACAAGTTTACAATAAAAACAAAAACTTACTTAGACACATCTAGTTGACGTTTTACACAAACTAGGTATCCGAACGTCAGCATTCCTAAAATGTGGCCTTAATGCCATTTGACATTTCATTCACATGTCAGTTTCATTGGGATATTGCACGCATTTAAAAAATTTACCTTTCCAGTTGGAAAATCACACCTTCTTATTGCAGACTGAGCTGCTCCTTTTGACATCTAGCTATTGTCATTTTGGTGCAAGTGACAGATAGTCAGCCAGAGGCAACAATTCGATAAATTTGCAATGGGGGACGTTCGAGAATCTAGTTTAGTAAATCTGACAGTTGTCCGAACTGATTTGTCTCATCTTTTGGTCACTTTTGGCCAATTTTGGCAATGTCAGATATCAGATATCAAGGTGAGGATATATTCTCTCAGAAAAAGAGAATATGTATAACCAAAAAGTACAGGAACGAAAGTTTTGCATGACTTTTGTTAAAAATATATGCGAGAAAGAAAAATAACATTCAAAAATAAACGTCAGTGGGGTAAGAAAAATTAGCAGTTTGCAGACGTTGAAAAACATTCGGATTCAGTTTAATATTTATTTTTCTTGACAATTTATCAATTTTTAATTACAAATTTTAGCACTCAATAAACCAAACCGAAATAAACGGCCAATTCAGAATGACTTTTAAGAGATTTGACAGCTAAAGTCAGTTATAACAAACTAGCCCAAAGAAATTTATTGGGCTATTATTTGCAGTTTTTTTTTATGAAGGGAAAATGTTTTTTCTCTCTTTGTGGCTCTCTTCTAACCAACTTTTGCGTAAAGGAACGAAGTTTGACTTAATTTGACTAATATGTTTTCTTTTTATTCGCCTACATCAGTCACATGATTAGTTTTCTTTTTTCAGTTGACGTTTATGGAGAGGTAGCCGACTTAGTCAGGAATTTCTTAAATGAGTACACGGTTAAAAATACTGGCGTTAAATTTAATATTTTTGGGGTTGTATATAAGTCCATGCTGAAAAAATATTAGAATTTAATATTTCTGATTTATTAAACTTTAGAAATTAATAACAGATTTATTGAAACTAAATAATGCTTGCTATTACAAAGTATATACATAATATTTAAATTCAATACAGAAAATATTGGTTTATATGCCAGAAGTATTTAAATCAAATCCATACATATTTAAATTTTATATAGGATTACAATACATTTGTATTAGAAATAATGAAACTTTGTATTGAAATTTAATATCAAAACCTTAAATTCAATATTTCCTGTTTTTTTTTTAAATCCGTGGAATATTAAAATAAAATAAAAAAAAGTTATATTTTATTACAAATTTAGATTTGATTTTAATACAAGTGGAATATAACTTAATACCGAAAATATTACAATTTAACATAGTTTTGTATTTATTTTAAGTGTATATAATAAGCTATTTTTGCTTCCTTTATTGGATAGTTTCCGCATATAGACCCCAAGTAGTCCACTCCGCAAGTCACCAATGCCCTTCTTGAAGAGTCTTTCAGTGTTTTGGTTCGCGAATACTCATCCAAAATATATGCCGCTGCGCTCGTTTTGATGAAATTTTCCAGACCCTTAAGTGAGAAAAAATCATGATAATCTTATATATTCTTATCAAAACAGTTACTTACCTCCTTATATATCAGAAGGCTACATCCGATAGCCGCGTCCTGCCTCTTTAACTTTCCTTTTTCGGAATCGACGGGGTCTTCGGAAACAACATGAATGGTAATTGTGAAGCAGGCACAATTTGAAAACTGCTTCACAATACTCAACAGGCAATTGATTGGTATCTCGGCACCGTCGCTAACTTTTAGAGTAAATCCACCATCTATTTCTTCGTTTTCCAAAACTTAAAACGAAAAAATTCAATAAATTAAAACTGAATTCACTCACTCTTTAAGAAAAAATACATTTGCACTAATTGAATATAACTAAAAAAAACACTTTTGCAATTACTTACCACTTAAAAGAATATCCTCATTGGATATCAATGCGCCTTCTTCCGTGCATTTATTGATTTTTTTAAAAGCAATTGTATTTTTTTTAACGTTTTTAACTTTTATATAAATGCCATCTAAATTGTCTACCAAATACTCCATTTTGACGGGCTTCTAAATGGAAATGAAAAACCACGCGACGAAATAATATATTTTGCTTTGAAAATAATACCGAAATATTGAAATTTAATACTGCGGGGTTTAATTTAAGTTCCACTGTATTAAAAATCAATACAGACAGATTACAAATGAGTATTAAGGGGTTTAAAATAAATACTTCAGTATTAGAATGTAATACTGAATGAAGTATTATGGAGTAGTAACTAGGTATATTAAAAAATGTGGGCCTTGGTATTTACGCGCAAAAAATAACAGCAGAATATTGAAATACAATACTCACGGGTTTAAAAGTAATTCTAAAGTATTTAAAATTAATATATTCTGGTATTATTTCAAAGTAATACAATTGATGGTTATATGCTATACTACAATTATTGTAATACACAAAATAATTAATTTTAATATTATTCAGTATAACATCACTTCAACCCAGATCTTGTATTATAACAAAATACAAATTTATTGAAATGAAAAGCATTGTAATAAGTGCATATTAAAATATAATCCGACTGAGTGTTGTATTTTAAGTCAACTATAATTTAATTGTAATAATTTCCTGTTTGAAGTATAACTTCAATATTCTCGGGGTTAGATTGAAGAACTAAAATACTAGATTTTAATATTTATGGATTAAAATTTAGCGAAGCCTTATTGAAACGAGCATTTTAATGAAAGAAATATTGAACTTTAATACGAAAATATTAAAAAAACAATGTAATAAATTGAAAATATTAAAAAATAATTTTTCCTGTATTGCATACACCTGTAATAATGACGCGGTATTAAAAAACACCCTCATATTTTTAACCGTGTACCTACTAAGTTGACAGTTCGTATATGTGACTGAAGTAGGAAAAGTGAATTTACCGACCAATCTAGTTTTTGTGCATCTAGTTCGGATCAAACGACTTGACTTAAAATAATGTCCTTATTCATGTCACAAAATTTCATTACAATCTCAGTTTTACTGCTCAACAAGGAAAATATTTGATGGAAGACTTTTGATTAGAATGAATTTAAGTCTGTTCCTTTACTTTTGTAGTAAAAATGAAAAAGACTGTCAAAATGACAGTGGAGGGGATAAATTATCTCTCATAGAGGGAAACATACGCAAAAGTTAAGGAACGCTTTTGTAGTAACCTGTGACAAATGACAGATGTGAATATTCCACTCAAATGCCAAATACATAGACCAACAAATTCAAACCAGCTGTCAATTTTCAGGTGACTGACAGTTGTTTCAATTCTTACGCAAACAAATTTGTTGAGTAAAAACTAGTAAGAGGGGAAATATTTTGCGCTCTCGAAGACGCTCTCTTTTACATATTTTTCGAGTTGAGGAACGATAATTGAGTAAAATGCGTAAGAATTCGTAAAAATTCGTAAGATTTAAATGTAAAGGAACAGACCCACTGACACAAAATCACAAAATGTCATGTTATGTGAACTGCGGACTGTCAAAATTAAGCAAACATTTAAGAAGCACTTGGACTGAATCATTGAAAGGTTGGTTCGCTGGATTCAATTAACATTCTTTTATTCACGGTTTATTGAATACGTTCCAAAAATGTTGATTATGAATAAAATCTGACAGTTGTTCGCTCAAAAATGGACAAATACAAAAGTCGTCTTAAGTCGACCAGAAAATGTCTTCTCAATCTTTTGAGTATTGAGGATTGTAAACAAAAATGTCAGAAATGACAGTTGCTTGCGTAAACAATTGCAAAATTATGACTACAAGTTTAACTATCATTACTAAAGAAACAACGACTGCTTTTCTAGTTGCCTTTTGAAATTATTCACTGTAAGTTTTATATAATTTTGTTAAAACTGACAGTTACACGCTTAATAAACGGGTTTGTTAATATACCATTTTGTGCAGCATAGTTTGCTTATGCGAAATGGTTTGCATGGTTAAACAATGGGGACGTTCAAGTATCTAGTTTAGTAAGTCTGACAGCTGACTGACTTGATGTATCACAGTTTTGATTGGCCTAGATCGGTCACATGGGCAGCTGTGTCAGTTGACGTTTATGGAGGGGTAGCCGACGAATCTAGTCAAGAAATTCGTGACTGAGTACTAAGTTGACAGTCCGCATATGTGGCTGACGTAGGAAAAGTGACGTTCCCCACCTATCTAGCTTTTACGTTCAGGTTACATCTACTCCATACCAATGTAGTCGACTTAAGATAAATAAGTTTTTGAATGTGCCCAATAACAGACCAGCTTTTCAGCGGAAGACTTTGTTAGGAGATGGAGAGTTATGTATTTTTGGGAGACTGACATTAGTATGACATTTATGACATTTATGCACCCACACTGCGTTATGTTCCTTGATTTATGGGTCCACCACACTGAGTAAGAGCTGTCGAACTAAAATTCCTCTATTGGAATCCGCAAAACGTTCTGAGACTCATGTTAAATGGGAGCCAAGTGAGTAAGACTTGAGACCATTTGGCGGTTACCTGCAACGGAAAGATATGTATCTAAGATCTTCCAAGGTTGCAGTCGTACGGATATGCATTGCGAAATCATGACGGGCTTTGTCAAGAGTTTGATTAATATTTTCACCGACACAATTTTGGTCAAGGCCAACTGTAATAACTTAGAGCCGAAACAAATGTCATCAGGAGTGTAGCTTGTGTCATTTTTATGAGAGAGGAATTTAAGTTCGACTGCAATATGTCACCAGGCAACTACTTTTACAAGACAATGTAGGTAAAGCTACTAAAATCGAGCAATCTAACAGTCGTAATCGCTAATAACCTGTCCATGTCCAGTTTCAGACTTATTAAACAATTCTGGTACCGTTGATAACGAGCTTAAAATATGTAGACTGATACCTATACCTGTTGCATTTCCACGTGAAGCTCATTAACTTCCAAGTTAACTCAATTGCTCAATTGAACTCTGTTAGTTAACTCAAAAAACTGCCGTCTGTAACAAAACATTCCTAAATTGCTGATGAATCGCAACAAGATTTCTGTTTAGACAGATTAAAAAAAAAACTCGTTCTATACACCTAATTCGAAATGCTTTCTACGTCCATTTCCCCCGTGGAACAAATGCAACATTCCCTATTTTCTACACGGTTTTCAAACAAAAATACAATAAAAGGCCAACAAAACAGAATGCAATCGCTTAGCTTGGCTATAAAAATGCTCACATTATACCTCAATCCGCAACGACTACAAGAAGTACTTTTTGATGTGAAGCTGGGAGCTCCGTCCAACTGACAGACTACAACAAATGCCATTTACCGTGCGGCACCACCCAACCCAGCCAGCATCGAGACTTTTTTCTTATGTTTTACTTGGCCAGAACTCCCGACTCCCGATTGCCGACACCATATGGCATGGTAAACATTTGCTAATCCATGGAGAAACCATGATACAGCCTTATCTATCCAAATAGTCTTGACTTTGGTTTAGACTTTGGAGAGACTTTCACGAGAACACTACCAGAAGAGGCGTGCGCGTGATCTGTGTTGTCTTCCATTTGCTTTTAATGAATTTTATTCATATAGCTAGGTATATACTGACCAGGTTAAGTGCTCTTATAAAACTTCCTGTTAGTTTTGTACTCCTTCTTATCCTCCACTGTAATACTAGTTATAGTTAGTTACCATGGCGTTTTCACAATGATAATTATTGGATAGACTGCAACAGCATTGCGCTTTCCTGTGAACAGTTTAATCGACGTAATAACAAGGTATGCGCTATGCCTATGGTAAAAAGCAAAAACTGGGAAAATTCACACATAAAAGGAAACTCACCTTATTCCGTAATGAAAAACTAGAGAAGAAAACGCACCACAAATGTATTTCAAATGCGACTGGTACTGGTACTGGTACTGGCTGCTGTTGCTTCTGGCTCAGGCGCTGGCTCTGGCTCTGGTTTAGCTGCCGAGTTGCGCTGCTGCTGTTGTTGTTAGTGTTGTTGCTTCTATTGGATGGATGATGATGAAAGCAAATGAATTTGTCGTATATTGAACTGAGGAATTGAACTCTTTGGTGGCGGCGACACAACACTCCACACACACAGTTGATCGAAAAGGAGAAACACAAGAAAAAAGAATAAAAATTACGTCAAGGAAAAGAGCAGCGAATTGATTTCCTTCTTTTCCAGAATTGTTAGGCAAAAAAATAAAACACCGAACGCACACTTTAAAATGCTGTAAAACTATATCGATTGATCATTTAAAATATTAATTTAAGGACAAACAATTTAAATCGCGAAAAAATCCCGTTTTCCGATGAAAATTTCTCCAACACACTTTACTTCGACTTCCCGACTGAATTTTTCTTTTTTTTTTTTTGTAGGATTTTCCTGAAATAATTGGCTAGGAAAATAGAAATAGATTTTTTTTGTTTGCTTTTTACGTCACTGCATAGAGTGGATATTTTTGTAGCTGCCCAATTGTTCGTTCACAGAAATCAAAGTGCATAACAATAAACAAAATAATGAAATAAAAGAATCATCCGACGGCGACAAACAGCGACGACGACGAATACGCTCGCAAATCACCACGACCACACGCTCTTTCCGAATAACTTCTCAAATTGAAATAGAAAAAAATGCACGTCTTGCTTTTGCTGTGGATTTGGTTTGTTGGTTTGCTGTGCTATTGGACGACGATGTACCGACGACGAGCGAGTTGAGTTAATATTTGCGTTGATGAGGCAACACCCGAAGGCTGGCGAAAACATGAAATGGTTAAATGAGCAGTTACATGGGCTGGCTTCGAACTGTCATTGCGTTGTCTGTCTAGAGACGTTCGTTTGGCGATAGTTCGGTGTAAATGGGTTGTGCAGTAAGACTGACAGCTGTCTGACTTTTCGTATGTGCTGTTCGATTGAGCTTCTCAAACTTTTTTTTTTGCTCAATTTTTATGTTCGATTTGTACAAAGGCAACAATTTGTTTGCGATTTCAAAGCGAATCTGGATTTTTTTCTCAGAGTTGCTTAAAATTTACGAATCAGTGAGTTTAAGGCGGCTCTCCCACTGAGGCAACAAGCAACTGGCAATAGGAAACATGCAATATTATCGCTTATAGTTTTTTTTTTACATTGAATCAAATTAGACGTCTCACATTAAAGCAACTCGATATCGGTCGAACGAAAAATGTTGCTGATTCGTCGATACGCAGCGGCAGCGCATGTTGAAGACTTGAAGAGCGATATATATCGCGTCGTAGTATAAATACATATTTGCGAGTAGTGACAGGTCGCTAGAAACTTCTGCGCATGGTTGTTTGGGGTGTGCACTGAGTTCCTTTGAGCAAATATTTCCACCATGATTTATTAAATTCATAAATGAGGGGTGCAAAATCGTGTTATCGGAGTCATGACAGCTAGAAATTTCTGGCAACACTGGGCACATTCAAAAACTTATTTATCTTAAGTCGACTTCATTGGTCTGGAGTAGATATAACCTGAACGTAAAAACTAGATTGGTGGGGAACGTCACTGCTACTACGTCAGCCACATATGCGGACTGTCAACTTAGTAATCAGTCACGAATTTCTTGACTAGATTCGTCGGCTACCCCACCATAAACGTCAACTGACACAGCTGCCCATGTGACCGATCTAGACCAATCAAAACTGAGAGTCAGCTGTCATACTTACGAAACTGGATACTTGAACGTCCCCATTCAGTGTTGAGTTTCGCTGTCATTTTGCTTGCTGTCATTTATTTTTTAATGTAAATAAATATTCAGGGCAGCATATTTCGCGTTCGATATTATTAGCCCAATTTTCAGTTATGCAGGGTTTTGGACAGGCGTGAAAATTAGCTGACACTTCTCAGTGCGCACCTATAACTGCTTATTGAAAATAGACCACGTAGTGAAAATTTATAACTATAAAAAGTTAATTAAAAAGAGCTTGCCGATTTCTTTCACGTTAAAAGGAAGAAGCGTTTATTGAATTCAAAATTGACAGATAACAAATAGTTCAGTGCTTTAAGTTCACAAAACAAAAATCTTTGGGAAGTGTTAACATTTAATAAATTAGTGGGCACATTCAAAAACTTAGTTATCTTAAGTCGACTAGATTGGTCTGGAAGAGATGTAACCTGAACGCAAAAACTAGATTGGTCGGGATTGTCACTTTTCCTACGTCAGCCCCATATGCGAACTGTCAACTTAGTACTCAGTCACGATTTTCTTGACTAGATTCGTCGGCTACCCCTCCATAAACGTCAACTGACACAGCTGCCCATGTGACCGATCTAGGCCAATCAAAACAGAGATACACTAAGTCAGTCAGCTGTCAGACTTACTAAACTAGATACTTGAACGTCCCCAGTTTCAACAATAACAATAACCTAAACCTATTATTTACTTTCACTGTCATTCACTAATAATAATAAGAAGAAAATGTCCTCCATGCTCCATCACCATCCTTGCCTTTCCTTAAAGCTCCTTTCCTTGTTCCTACATCTAGCAGCAAACTTGTTTCAAAATGATGCGGGCTAGATCGCTTCACCCGAACCAGCATCAAAAGTAGTGAGCCGATTCAAGAGGACGACCTTTCACCCTTCAAAAAATTTAGCTTTTAGAAACAAGATAACAGTTAAGTTATCGTACTGTTTCAAATGCAAAAGCACCGTCATGCGTTAACATGACTTGTTATTTTCCTTACTCGTTAGTTTAAGGCACGAGTTTTGGCAGTCTGTCCAGCTATACACTAGTTTCCTAATCACAATAGAAAGTGTGACTTATATTTTAACTAAAAAGCTTATTTTTCAAATGTCAAATTTAAGCTTTCTCAACACAGGATGTGTATAGGCGTTTTTCTAAAACACTGTTTGTTTTAATATTTCATTTCAATCAACATGCGTTTCGATAGGTACGCATAGACGTACTTGCACCTGTAAACTGTCAGAAAAGAATTAGAAAATATTATATTTCAAGTAGTATTTGAATAAGCTAATGAGGACGGTCGAATTTCTAGTTAAATAAGTCTGTCAGCTGACTGATTAAATGTGTTTGAGTTTTAATTGGCCCAGATTGGTCAGGTGATTAGTTTTTACTCTTGAAGTTTACATAGGAGTAGCCGACAAATCTAGTCAAAAGAATCCTGTCAGTTGACATTTTGAATTGTTAAAACTCAAAAGTAAATCACAAGTCTACAACAACAACTCACGTATACCTAGTTCAGTCAATTTTAGTTGGCGTTTTACACAAACTAGGTACCTATCCGAACGTCCCCTGGATGACTAGACGTCTAGCACTTTTGGTGAAATATCAATTTTTTTATATGAAATTTGACGTGCCGCTAGTCATCTAGCGGGAAATGTTAACGTTTGTGTTTTTGATTTTACTTTGCTCTTTGAGCTACCTACCTACTAGTACTTTTAGTGAACAGAGCAAAAAGTACAACGTGAAATCCAAATCAAACAGAACTGACAATTTGTGTTTTGTTTTTATTGAAAGAGCTTTTATCGTTTGCATTTGCATTTACCACTGAAATCAAAACACGTACCTACGTGCAGTTTAGTTAACTTTACATTACTATTTACACAACTCGCCAATCGAAAAATCAAGAATGTACGGAAAACCCCCCGTAACAGCCCTCCAGGAGTATTGTGCAAAAAAGGGAACTATTCTGCCCAAATACGAGTACATAGACGCAAGCGATGGTACGAAATCGTTTATCTGTTCGGTGGAGGCTCTCGACCGAACTTCCTATGGCAATGGCCGTTCCAAGCAGGAGGCCAAACACGACGCCGCTGCTAATCTAATTAAGGATGTTCGATCAACGCATCCCGATATCGTCCTTATCCCACAAGCACCACACGAGACCATACCGACTACCGATGCTGTAGTCGCACTTCGTGATATCTGTGTCCAGCAGAATCATCCGATGCCAATCTTCGATATAATCCAACAGTCGGGTCCGGCGGAGGCTCCAGAATTTACTGTTCTTTGTCAATTGGCATCTATCAAGCGATATGGCGTGGCAAACACAAAAAAAGCCGCTCGTCAGAAGGCTGCTCTGGAAATTTTGCGCATTGTTCAGACGGTAAGTCCACTAAGTATTCGAACAGCTCTGTTTAATTGACTATCCCTTAGGCTATCCAAAAAGATGACTACCTTCAATTGGTACAAGTTGATATGGAAATCGATGCCGGACAAGAGGAGCGTTATAAAAAATTAAAAACCTATCGTGAGCTAACCGAATCTGGAGCAGATGACAAGCCCGGCGAATTGCTCCAAGACAGGCATTTCTTCTTTGAGAAATTCTACGATGAGATAAAGAAGGAGGCCAACCGTATTCTGGATGAAAATGCAACTCCTTACATAAGTGAGAAGGAACGCGTTGGCGATCTATTCAGGGCGCTCAGTATAAAGCCAAAAATTAAGCCAATTAATGCGAAATCTGTGAATCAGATCATATTCATGGACTTGAACTTGGAGTTTGATGTTTGTTTTGCCGGTAACGAACAGGAAATTTATCACGAAGTTTTGGTATACTTTAGAGATATGATTTAAGAGGAAGCTGGGCATTTGAGAATTCCTTTTTTTGTTTATGATATTGTTTCTGATTGTATTTATGCGAAGGTTGCATCAAAATTGCAATTAAATGTTTTTTTTTATAAATAGTACTTTAAATATCCCCAGAAAACTGTTTTTTGTTGACTAAAATTGCACCCATTAAAAGATTTTAATGGTAAATATGTTGCCATGGTAACACTGTAATTGAAACTGCGAGTACAGCGCTGTTCCATTTAAAGCAATGATTTGGAGCTCTTAGTCATCAATGCGCTGATGCAAGCGGCTGTTGATTTGTGTAAATCGTAAAGCAGACAAGGTGGTATGCCCTTAGCTACCTGATTTTACAAACGGATGACTGTTGCACTCATAATCAGGGGTATCGGCAATGAATTTCGAAAAAGGGGAAATTGAAATTCCCCCCGGAATATTTTCTTCGCAAATTTGCAGGTGGAAATTCAGAACGTAAGGGAGTTTAAAGTTCCGATGGAGATACACGATACGAGAAATATTTTCCATGGAACAAAACATTTTCGGGGTGAATTTTTTTCCCTCGGAATTGCCGATAGCCCTGAATATGTTTAGCAGTGTCTATCGCCATAGTAATAAACACTTGGATAGTAGGTGTCAATAGTGATTTGATTTCTTTCGAAAATGTGTCGAATCCGTAGAATCTGTGGCAATTCAAATGTATATACAAAAATAATAGTTGGCGCAATAGGTTAATAACCTAGGTTAGATCCCAGGCCTAGCTTTTCACGAGCATTGCTTTGTGAGTTTTTTTTCGAGACGAATTTAAGTGACCTTCCATTTTGTTACGAATTTCGGAGTCCAAGGGGCCAACTGTTTAATTCGATTCTTCAAACGTGCTCCTTCGCGTTATCTGTACCTCTGTGTTTAGTTTTTAATTTGTCTCTCCAGTCGGGAATTTTTTTGAAAGACTGGAAAAGCCTACATATAAATCTGGATCGAGACATGATAGGTCTGTTCCTTTACTTTTAAATCTTACGAATTTTTACGAATTCTTACGCATTTTACTCAATTGTCGTTCCCCAACTCGAAAAATTCGTAAAAGAGAGCGGCTTCGAGAGAGCAAGATATTTCCCCTCTTACTAGTTTCTATTCAACAAATTTCTTTGCGTAAGAATTGAAACATCTGTCAGTTGCCTGAAAATTTACAGCTGATTTGAATTTGTTGTTCTATTTAGCATTTGGGTGGAATATTTGCAACTGCCATTTTTCACAGGTTACTACAAAAGCGTTCCTTAACTTTTGCGTAAGTTTCCCTTTTTGAGAGAGAATTCATCCCCTCCACAGACATTTTGATAGTCTTTTCCATTTTTACTACAAAAGTAAAGGAACTGGCCTATTGAATTTTTGGTTGCCAAAGCCAATCAGATGTTAGGGTTCATATTGCGGAATTCGAAAGACTTTCGAGATCCACAAACTCTTAAATGTATATTTTTTGCATTTGTTAGAGCTCATCTTGAGTATTGCTGTATAGTATGAAATCCATTTTATGAAGTACCTACATTCTATTAGAATTGAGAGAATCCAAAGGCGTCTTACTAGAGTGAGAGTTACCTTTCGTAGACTGCGATGGAATATTGAAATGCCATCTTACGAGACGAGGTGCATATTATTCGGTATTATACCTTTTTCAGACGAAGGTAATATTTTTCTGTTATATTTATTCGTGATTTGATAGACGGTCATATCAAAAGCCATTTTCTTTAATCTTTAATTGGCTTTAATGCTCCTGCGAGAGTTCTAAGAAATCGGTTTTTATTTTGTAGTTAGAAGCGCTTAGAAGATGAAGGACCTATGTAAAATTTTCAAAAATTTTAGTAAACAGCACTTAAAGCCATTTACCTATAACTTTTTTGATAAAAATAATAAAAAGGATATGTGCCCAATTTGAAGTAAATAGCACTCAAGTGCTTTAAGTGTAACTAATAGTTTATAAGTTAATAGTTTTCGTATAGGACATTCATCTATACGGAAAAACGCAAATCTCAAAAATGTCACTAGGTAATATTATTATGGGTAGGTACAATGAACCAATTTCTAGATGCCTAAGAGAATCCAATAAATATTGTAGTATATTCGATTTTCATCTTAGTAGGGATTCATTTAGGAATAAATTAATTCTGTTGTTAAGTAATCTAGCGAGAACAGTAGATGTACGCATTTGATTGGTTGAAAAAAAATTATTTAAAATAAAATTACATAGTTGTCCTCCAGCCCTATTAAAACAATATTATCCAAAATCTATTATTCATTTTTCGTTCATTGGGTTAAGATTTTGGCTCGATATATAGAATCGGTTTTGGCTTGTTTGTTGCGATTGCTTTGTTTGTTCGTCAATGATGGATTTTTTGTAGGTACCTACATATAGGTAGACCTATGCAAAACGGCCAACGAACCTAGCATAGGACGATACGCTATTCTTGTATGTTTGTTCTATTATCCTTTTACAAAATTCTAGCGTAAGAATTTGAAAGATCTCTCTTTCCGTTTAAAGAGGACTTTTTTATAATTCGTAATAAACCGCAAGTTGTATTTTTGGCCTTTGTGTTACTGATAGTATTCACGTCTAGTACTATCTACTTTTGCCACTTGCCTGGATTTTATATGCTTTAACTCTACACTTAAATTGGTATAACTGTTCGTTAATAAGCCAGTTTGCTGGCCTTCTAACCAAAGATGTTTTTTTTAATTCTTCCCTCTCAGTGCTTAAGCCTTTCAAGCACAGTCCAACGACTAGTCCGCTGTGCGCCAGTAATCACTCAGTCATTATCTATCGATTACACATAAGAGAATTTCTGCTATGCAGGGAAATATGTCCCTTAAAAATAACTGCCATCATAAAAGAGCCTTTATCATAAGGAATTTGAACTGGCTGCCTATTTGGACATAGCAAAAGACAGTTTTTTATAGGAGAGGCAATAACATATTAGGAACTCCCCAGCAAGGGCATACTTAAGGATCCTAGAAATGTAGCGATATAAGTTCGGTAAAAAATCTAGGATACATGAACATGCGATGCATCAACCATCCCTTCACCATAAATACATAATCAGTGCCATATTCTTCTTGCCTATGCACCGACGAGGTTTTACATTCAAGTGTCAAGCTGGAAGTAACAATAGGAAATATATTTTAGAACTACTACTTTTATACTTCTGCTTTTCAATCAGAGTACTTAAAGCAATTAGCTGCATTTTCTCTTTAGCATCATAAAGGCATACTGATTATACTGTTTCTGATACTGATCATCTTCACCACGACAACGTAAAAGTGGAAAGGGGTGAAAACATATAAATGCAATAGGATCTTACAAGACATTATCTCCGTAGGAGTAGTAACTACTTTATTTCATGATAACTGAAACCAAATATTTCAAATGCAAATATTGAATATTGGTTATTCGAAGGAAATATAAAACAACAATGTTTGAAACTAGGATTCTACATCTAAATACAAAGCAAACATATTCAAATAAATCTACAACAAAAAAATCTTCACCCATTTTCCACCCACTCTCATATCAATGTTTCTCACATTATCAACGTATATCTCGCTGTTGCTTCCTGGACTTTATCAAACAACAATAATAAACTATCATAAAATGTGTAAACTGTGAACGGTATAATGAAAAATTCAAACTTAACCTAGATATTAATCACGATAGTAGAGATATGAATTGTGCAGTATATAAAAAGCTTCTTGAATCTGAAAAAAACAGGTTAGTGCACTAGCAATTAAGTAAAATTCGCGGTATTTATTGCAACATACAAGGCCTTACGGGCAATCTAATTGAACTTCAACATAATTGCGAGAATACAAATTTTGACTTTTTAATATTGTCCGAAACACACACTACTGAAAATATCGATAATAGCGAAATAATGATAAATGGTTTTCAAAAACCTTTTCGATGCGATAGTGATTCAAGGCATACGGGTGGAGTATGTATTTATGTAAAAAATTGTTATGAAGTATGTGATGTAACAAAATCTATGGAATCTAGAATTTGGTGGCTTAAATGCAAGGTAACAAATAACAATCAGTCAGTGTATATCGCGGCTGTCTACCGGGCTCATACATCGTCAAAACGCGAATTCTGTGAAAAAAAGAAAATATGGATTGAGGATCTCATAGACTCGAATAAGCGTTTTATTATTGCCGGAGATATGAATATTGACTGGTTAGATGTGTCAGATCTTTATAGAAATAACTTAAAAAATGTGATTGAAATTGATAATCAGTGTCAACAAATAGTGAGCGACCATACGCGAATTACAACAAATACAAAAACATTAATCGACTATGTAATAACTGAAGCGAGAGGGTATGCAACAGCGGAAATAAATCAAGACCTAAAAATGAGCGATCATGAAACGGTTCTCATACAAATATGTTCCAGTACGAAGATTATAAAGGAAAGCAAAGTAAATACATGCAAAATTCTAAAGTACAATAAACCACTATTTCTAGATAACCTTAGAAACAGTAATTTGTTTGACTGTTTATACGTTGAAAATCCTAGCATAATAGGTAAAATATTTGAAAATGAACTCATAAGAATAACAAATTTGTTTGTATATACAAAAGTAATAAAAAACAGTACAAACTGCTGGTACAGTGAAGCATTAAGTAATATGAAGCGGGAAAAAATTGCCAAATACCAGGCATTTAGATTCTCTAACAGTGAAATCTGTTGGAATAATTATCGTGAAATAAGAAATCGTTATAAAGTTGAACTTTTGAAGGCAAAAAACGAAAACATAAAACGTAAAATATTAAGTGCGCGTAATCAAAAATCTATGTGGCAAACAATTAAATCATATGTCCTTAACAAACATAAGGAACCACTACAGAATATAAAATTTAACGGTGAATGTATAAAAGATAACAAAAACCTAGCCAACAAATTCAATTCATTTTTCGTGAGTAGCATAAGTGAAATAAATAAATCTATCCCAATTATTCAATATATACCACAACCCAGATGCGTTAGCACAGTATTCAAATTTAAATGTATTAATATAACCCACATAAAAAGTATTTTAAAATCTATGAACCAAAAAAAAGACTTTAATCATATAAGCGCTAAAATGTTACTGGATGCAATATATGTAGTTGGAGATATAATTGTGCGTGTAATAAATCTATCTTTATGCAGAGGCCTGTTCCCTGAAACGTGGAGAGAGTCAATAGTTACCCCTGTCGAAAAAATAAAAGGTACAGATTTATGTGAAAATTTTCGGCCTATTAACGCCCTTCCCATATATGAAAAAATAATGGAAAAAGTAGTGCACATGCAACTGGAAGAATATTTTGAGTCAAACAACCTTTTCCTCGAAAATCAGTCAGGGTTCAGAAAAAGTCATTCCTGTGAATCAGCTCTAAATAGTGTCATAATTAGTTGGAAAGAAGAAATCGCCGAAAAAAACTATGTCATAGCCGTCTTCCTTGACTTTAAAAGAGCCTTCGAGACCATCGATAGGAACATCCTACTATGTAAACTGGAGGGATATGGTATTGGAAGTACTGAACTGATGTGGTTTAAATCCTTTTTGATTGGCCGAACCCAACGAACGGTGGTGAATGGTGTGTCATCTGACAGCATCGAGACAAAATTGGGCGTCCCTCAAGGATCGATACTTGGTGCTCTACTTTTTATCATTTATATAAACGACATTAAGAGTATAATAAGCGAATCGCAGATAGCACTATTTGCGGATGGTACACTTCTATACATATCGGGAAAGAGCATAAGAGAATGCGAACAAAAAATCCAGGACGACTTAGATAAATTAAACACATGGCTAATATCAAATAAATTAAAGTTAAATGTCTCTAAATCGAAATGTATGATTTTTAAATATAATCACAGATTAAACTTAAAGGTAGACGGCCAAACATTAGAACAAGTTGAGCAAATTAAATACTTAGGAGTTATAATTGAGTCGAAATTAAAATTCGATTTACACATAAACTATATTGTAAAAAAAGTATCAAAAAAGGTGTTCTTTTTAAATAGAATACGGAATAAAATTCCAACAATGTGTGCAATAAATATCTTTAATGTAATGGTTAAACCACACTTTGAGTATTGTTCGTCAATTTTATTTTTATGTAGTGATTATATGTTACTAAAACTACAACGAATTCATAATAGAGCCATGCGAATTATTTTAAAATGTAATCGATATACGTCAGTTGTGTTTATGTTGAATATGTTACTATGGTTAAGTGTTAAACAAAGAATCCTTGTTAATATTTTATGCTATGTCTTCAAAATCAAATGTGATATGCTGCCTAAGTACTTAAAAAAATATATGAGATATGTAAGTGAAGTTCAGCCTTACCATTTACGGAATGAAGGAGACCTCAGGCTACCTCCCTACCTTACCAACTTAGCACAAAATAGTATTGTATACAAAGGTTTCCAGTTATTTAATTCAATGCCTCAAGATATAAAAAACGAAAGAAATTTGGCCATATTCAAAAGAAAAATCGTAAGCTTCGTAAGATGTAATTTTCCACATAGTATGTAAGTTATTTATCTTAGTAAGTTAGTATATAATAATCTTGTAATTTTTTAAAAATGAATTTTAAATAGTGGATAATCCGCTAAATATACGAAACAAACAAACAATGTCTAGTATGTATCTACCGATTACCGAAAAACCAAAAAAAAACGAAATAAACAAATTTTTGCCATTCCCTGTTCAAACGGCTCCAGCGAGCGAAAATCTGCAAACTACAGATTCTCCCTAGAGAGTAAGTTTACTGAAAAAGAGAATAACGCCCTGTTGGATATTTTGTGAACTACATTGCATAATGTAAGTGTGAGCTCTGAAATAAAAAAAAGTAAAAAAGTTTCATCTAGTAATTGCCCCACCGGGACAAAATAAAAAACACCGAAAAAAGGGTGTTTTTGGGACTTTACGCAATATCAAAGTCGAAAAATAAAATTGTGCTTCAAAAGTTACCTGCGTCTTTGTACCGACTATTGAAAACCGTTTACTCCGATCGGTTACCTCTTAAGCCCTGCGACTGCGAGCCAAATCGTCTACGCCAGCCTTAAGAGAATCAATCGAAAAAAATCACGCTCGCGTCGTCCGTGAACGAGCAATACGTTTTTGGTTCGCATGTAAATCAACTTAATAATTTTCATTGCATTTTATAACATTTCCTATAAGTGCTACTTCAGCTTGCAGCAGACAACCAGTCAACCAAGCAGACATGCTCTCCAAATCAACTTCAGCAATTTTTCGCAATAAAGTCTCACGGAAGATATTTAAGACAAATACCAGCCGCGTACGATACCCAAATTGGTTCCAATTAAAGCTCAGCTTTATAAAAGTTCCGCCACGACAGATATCTGCCGAATAAAACAACATACATGTTTGTGTTTAAATAAATGTCACAACATTATACTTATTATTTTCTTATCTCATAATCAACCATTCGTGAAATAATGCTTTCATAGCCTAACTAAAAAAGAAAAGAAAGATAAAACAGAATTTGGCTGCAAGAAAACGTCGGACACGACACGACGGTCTTCCCCGAAATTCTAGATCATTCTTTTAGATTTAAATAATAAATATTTTATATTTATGTAACTTAAACTTATTTTCCAATCAAATGGTATTCTGTGCATTCAAGTCTAGTTAAAATTCAGATTTTAGTTACTAACTTTAGAAGTAATAGTTAAAAAAAACAAAATAATAATAAACCGTTTGCTATTCTGGTCGGTTCAGAATGGTTGCCAATAGTACAATGTACAACATTTCGTCTTTTTTTTTTTTTGTATAAGCAAATTTTGTTTGTTTTTTTGTTTTATTTTGTTATAAGTAGTATCGAAAGGAATAGTATTTATGATATACATATTTAACCTGGAACAAAGAAACAGAAAACAAAACGTGACTTTATTAAGCGATAATTTACTTTTTGTCGTTATACATTATATGATATAGTATTATTAATTTGATTGGTTGATTTAATCAAAGTCATACTCTACGTTGCCGTCCTCGAAGGCGAAGACGTTTGGGTTCTGACTAGACCTCCCAGCAGTTGAGGATGGACCCTGAGCAGCTTGCGAAGCTGTTGCTGCTGCTGAGGTGTCCATTGGCTGCGGTTGGCTATAAGTCCTGGTTGTATTTCTGCCAGACGACTCAGAGGGTGTGGTGGTTACGGTGACCGATACCGTGGGATTGGATGCCGTCATGTCTGCGAATCCAGTTGATGAGGTTGCTCCATTGTGCATGGAGCAGCTAGTGGGGAGCTCCAGTTGAAGCGATTTCCGGCAAATAGGACATGTTCCGTGCAAATCTAGCCACGGCACTATGCAATTCTCATGGTACACATGCAAACAGGGTAGTTTTCGGACCGCCTCCTGCAGTTTGAAGTCCTCCCAGCACACGGAGCACTTGAGCTTCTGTTCCACTTCAGTTTCATTTATCTCGACTGTTGGAATTTCAGCAATTTTCTCCTTTGGCAAAGGCGGGGGCCCGGAGGTGTCCATGTGGTTAAGTAATTGTGTAACTACCGTATCGATACCTTCACGGCCCCATGCATAGTCGCCCGGATTGCCCATGAAGAACATTTGTGAATTGCCAAACACACCGTCTTCGCCGCTTGAAAGCGAACTGAGAAATTCCAAGAACACGTTATCCAGTCTATGAAAGTTTGCCTGCCGTTGTCGTCCACCGCCGCTACTTCCACCGCCACTGCCACCGACGACACTACGTCGATTGCCTGTGCGACCGCTGCCACCAGCGCCGCCACCACCACCACCACCACTTATTTCACCAGCGTCAATTGATATTTCAAGTTCTGATGTTCCCGGTACATTGCGCACCAATGGGGTGAGATCGCCACGAGCCATTAGCAAAGTTGCAACCAACTCATTGATTCGATTTCTAGGTATTGTTGTGGCTGGGTCATTGGATGCATGACCAGTTTCGGTATTACTACCGCTGGTACCTGCCGAGGTATTACCATCGCCGCTGCCAGGAGTGAGCGGTGGAAGTTCCTCAATAAAGCCACCAGAGCAAAGGGGACAAGTGTAATCATTGTTGAATATGTTAATTTCGAGATTGCACATATGACAGTAGAATCTGGTTGGAGTTGATGTCCGCTCTCCGACAACTGCTTCGGCCATACTTTTTGTAGTGCAAAGGCCCGGTTGTCTTCACAAAATTCGACTGGGTTAACGTTATGGTGGTCGTTTTGGCCGTTGTTGGGTAATTTTGTTTCCAGCAAATATGATGTCCAGTAAGTTATTTGTAAATTTTTTTTATTCCAATCGGAAGAAATATGACGAAAAACGAAAACTTGGATAAAATGAGCAATTGCACGATGAAGGGTGTTTATTAACTGCAAATTTTGCGAATTGTTCCGAAATGAACGACGAAATGTCAGTTTTGCATTAATGGTGAGGTTACATTTAAGTTTGTTTAGTTTCTTTTTTAGTGGGGTAAGGAAACTTACCTTTAATTAATTATTATTATTAAATGACCAAATTAATAATACAAAAGCACTAGCTTCCAGGAGTCAGGGATAAGTTTGATTAATTAAATCTAAATTATGTACCTATTTTCATCGACTGAAACGCAGCTCAGTCAAATTTCTGTGACTGAATTTCGTTCTTTCGTTAAGCTAGTTAAAATCTATCCAATCGGACCGCGCGTTTTTAAAGCCATATTAATGAACGCATTGTAGAGGCTGCGTTGCTTGAGGTAGCCAGGTAGCCTAACTCATACGCAAAATATTATATTTAAGGCTTTACAAAAGATGAACACATTTTTGAAATGAAAGCTCCATCACATTTAAAAAAAAAACTCTTTATTTGATCTGGATCAACAACAAACAGTCTCATAATAAGGAATTCCAGAGAAATACCTATTTCCCAAGGGTGGATAAGCATGTAAAAATGATTTATTGTCCATTTGAAAACATAGTCTGTCAAAAAAACAGCTGATGTTTTGATTTCTCTTTTTTATTTAATATTTTTTCACATATTTCTACTTATTTGGGCGTTTTCTATTGAAAAAAAGAATTGCCCTTTCTATGAAAAGAGCAAATTTAGAAGTGCTCTTTTTATGTTTTCTATGTTTTATTGAAAAAGAAAGTGCACTTCTCAACACGAAAGAAGTGTCCGTAATATTTTTAAATAATTGCCCTGAACTCACCAACAAACACTTGCAAAATGTCAGATTGAAATGTTTGTTGTGCAAAAGCAAAAGCGCTTCAACGAAATCTATTGAATAGAGCAATTCTGAATTTCGGGGCAATTTTCTCGGATCTTCCATGAAAAACGCCATTAGTCATTGGGCACATTCAAAAACTTAGTTATCTTAAGTCGATTAGATTGGTCTGGAGTAGATGTAACCTGAACGCAAAAACTAGATTGGTCGGGAACGTCACTTTTCCTTCGTCAGCCACATATGCGAACTGTCAACTTAGTACTCAGTCACGAATTTCTTGACTAGATTCGTCGGCTACCACTCCATAAACGTCAACTGACACAGCTTCCCATGTGACCGATCTAAGCCAATCAAAACTGAGATACATCAAGTCACTCAGCTGTCAGACTTACTAAACTAGATACTTGAACGTTCCCATTCATCTCTGATTGTAGTTTAGAAAACGACATCGTTCAGAGATGATCATCAAGTTGGTTTCAGTAATTAAAGTACCTACTGAACGCGACAGATTTATATACTGTTCTGAATTCATCCTAGAAAAGTTACATTTTTCAAACACCTTCCAAAATTTAACATAAGTTTGACAGTTCATTGTTTTAGTTCAATTTGTTGATTTTCTAAAGTTATAAAATGAATTTCAATCCTAAAAAAACATCTAGGCAGAACTCAGCTTCATCTCTTGGCGCTCCAGGACACAACGATCATTCCCAACAGCAATTTAACAGCGATGAACCAGCCGTCAGCCTTATCTCTGAAATCTCTGATATCATGCGAAGCTTCGGAGACTGTAACCAGCCTCGGTATGAAAGCGTTAAGTTGGTTGAACAAATTCTGCAGCAGCAATTGCGTGGTATATTCCATGAAGCAACAATGATCTCAATGCGTCGTAAAAATGCCGCTTGTCCATCTCAAGCAGACTTTGAATTCTTGATGAGAAACCACCCGGTGAAGATAGCCCGAATGCGTAAACACTTAAAAGACATGCGAATATTAAAGAAATTTCTCAGTATTCGTACCCGCCGCCCACAAGACGTTTTGGAGGAGTTCGAGAGCCAAGAATCAGAGGACGAACTAAACATTGACATCCCCGATAAGTTTGATGAAGAGCGAACGCGCCGATTGTTTCGAGCCGATCGCATTTCACAAATTCTAACTGGCCAACAGTATCATGAGTTCAATGAAGCGCGCAAGACGTCCTTTTACTGTCGGCATGGAGAAAAGATTAAAAATAAATTTCACAAGTTCTTAGACTTACCGGCGGATTTGACAATCCCTAATACATGTATGAATATACTAGCATACTTTTCGCATGAGACTATTGCCGTTATAGTGGACTATGCAATATTGACGCGCTTAAATTCGAACAATCGAATCACTGAACCCTACAGTAGGGTTACATCAACAGGAGCCTCATCGGCAATGCTGCATATATGTCCTGAGGTTACCCAGGGCCGAGGACAGGAGGCTGTAAAGCCCATCACAGTGCAGGAAATAAACGAGGGCATTCGACGACATCGACAGATGACTGCCAAGAAGATTGGCTTCTACAGGAGTACTATTGATTGCGACTTCAAGAGGTCATTCCTTGCAATATAACGAAGTTATACTTAATAAGATTTCAATAAACAACTAAGCCTAACTTGGCCATTTATTTTTATTATCAAAGGGACTTACAGTGCCATAAGTCCTTCTTTAGGTTCCCCTCCACTCCGGAGGTTGGAAAGCATCATTTTTATAGTTTGTTTGTTTGTTACTCCTCTCATTATTGAGATTGAGCCATTACCGCATGTTTGACAGCCTTTGTCTCCCGACTGTTTGTCTTCCTTCTGTTCTATCTTTCCCTGAAGTATTAGGTAGGAAGGTAGGAAGTATTAGGTACATTAGGACCCTTTTCGTCGTAATACTTCTTCATTTGTTATCCTGTCAACTCAGGAGATGCGCAGTATTCTTCGGTACATCCACATTCCGAAGGCCTCTATGCTTTTAATCGTTGTACTGTGTAACGTCCACGTTTCAGCTCCATATTTCGTACGTCTATCTCCCCCAAACCCCATTTTTTAAATTATGCTATTTTTTAGCTTCTATCACAGCCGCGACAAATGCGCAAAAAACGGCATCCATGCAATCACGCCGAAGAACCTATACGAATCATGCAGGAAGATAGGTGACAACAAAGCGCCCGGACCCGATGGCATCCCGAATGTGACTGTTAAAGCGGCCGTTCGAAAACGACCGGAGCCTTTTATTGCAACGATGCAAATGCGTCTGGATGAGGGGGTATTACCCAGGTAAAAAGGGAAAAAACACCAGAGGAACCATCCTCATACTGGGCAATATGTCTACTCGACATAATGGGGAAAATCGTAGAACGGATCATATACGGCAGACTACTCGAGGTAGCAGAGGATAAAGGAGCTTTGTATGGATTCAGAAAATCACGTTCTAATGTCGATGCCATTAGGCGGTAGTAGATCAAGCGGCTGAAGCTATACGGGGAAAAAGATGGAGAGTGAGGACGAAGAAATATTGCGCGATTGTGACTCTTGACGTTAAAAATGCCTTCAATTCGGCAAACTGGTCATGCATTAGGTATTAGGAGATCCTTGGCCAGAATGGAAACGCCGTACTACCTGCTGAATGTAGTAGCAAACTACCTTACCGGCAGGAAGTTGAGGTACCATACTGACGATGGCGTTAAGTAATACAACATCACCGCGGGAGTACCACAAGGATCGATTCCTTGGACCCCTCATGTGGAAGATAATGTACTACAGAGTTCTCCGATTAACGCTGCCACAAGGAGTTAAAGTTATAGGCTTTGTGGACAATATCGCTGTGGTTACTGTGGCCAAACATATCCAGGAGATAGAGTCCGCCACGGATGAAACAGTTGCCAGAATCAAGAATTGGTTAGAATCTGCAGAGCTAGAACTAGCTGACCACAAGACCGAGGCTGTCTTGATAACCAGCCGCAAAAGGGCGTCTCAGATGCAAGCAGCTCTTTTCCGGATTATGCCAAACATCGGTGGCAATGGATACGCCAGAAGGATTCTGTTATCCAGAGTGGTCAGCTTAATACTGCTACGGTTTGGGCACAGGCTCTTACAACGAAGGAAACAAGAAGGAAGCTCTCGTCAGCATACAGGCTCTGCGCAATAAGAACAATTAGCAGATTTCGAACAATTTCGGACGAAGCAACCTGTGCTATTGCGGGAATAATTTTCATCGATATTTTCGCCAACGAAATGTAAAGTAAATACCTTAGGCATACAGTCAACCGGCCACGATAGCTCGCCTCTCTGCCCCGTATGCCCAGACAAAGAAGAAGATGCGGAGCACATAACGATGTCGTAGCCTCCGACACTTTTCTTTTTATGAAGGGACCCCCGACAAATCTTTGACCTTGTCAAGAAACACTTAGTCGATTCTGTATACCCTTGTCATCCCAGTCCTGCTCAATGGCGCAGAAGCATGGGCCCTAACAAAGGCGGATGAAGATCTTCTTGGCCGTTTCGAACGCAAGATTCTTCGAGTGATTTTTGGTCAACGTTTGCGTTGACGGGCTTTGGAGGAGAATATTTAACAGCGAACTCTACGAGCTGTACAACGACACCGACCTGGTCAGATAATTACGCAGCAGTCGTTTAAGATGGCTAGGACATGTAGAGCGAATGGACACCAACGCTCCGGCCCGAAGGGTCTTCGATTCCAACCCGGATGGAAAACGCAGTAGAGGAAGACCTCGCCTTAGGTGGCGCGCACAAGTGGAAGGGGACCTCAACCAACTTGGAGTGCGCAACTGGATGCAGTTAGCTAAAGATCGCGGTAACTGGAGACGCGTATTGGTTGAGGCCCAGGTCCACCCCGGACTGTAGCGCCACCTAAAGTAAAGTAAGTACCCGACAAATCTAGCCAAGAGAATCCAGCCTGCACGATGAGTTGACATATCAATTCAACAGCGTTCGTTAACCTATTTAAAAAAAAATACATTTTACCTGAACTTGGTATCTAAACGTCCCCATTTCCACACACATAAGCTGCTGCTTTTTAAGTCACTTTCACTTAAAATTCGTACTTAGTGTGAGACGCGGAAATGTCAAGTACGACGCAGTTGATGTAATTTCTTTAAATCCCACTTCAATACGATTTGCTGGGATAAAAGCTAAAAAAACTCGCTTATTGTAGGTGTGTAATATCAATCCATGCCTGTGAATACGTGTGAGCTACCAAAAGCATGATGCTAATGGCCGGCCACCAATCCTCTTGCTTTTACGGTTGTTTGGTTTTGATTAAAGTAAAAAAAGGCAACCAATACCCAATAAAGTCCAATTCTCGAACTCACTTATCCCAGAAAATAAATGAACATGTGTACGTGACTTCATGATTTTTTTCTGGAAATCAACCCGTAGGCCTTTCCACTGGAAAGAACTGTCAATTCACCTTCAAGTTGTGTGTCTCTGCACAGTTTTCCTCTGATCCACTTCATTTTTGTAAACAACTATCAATAAAAGTGTGAATTTCATATTCAATCCTTTAAAATGAAATATGAATTAGTTTCGGATGCGTGCCGTGTCTGCCTTAGAAAAAGCCGCTCCTGTCGTTCCATATATGAGCCACACGATGGTGACGATCTGGCTCCAAATGAGAAATTGAAACTAGTCTCTGGAGTGAACGTAGTAAGTACATACAACATTCTCACATAATTGTGTTTCATGTTTCATCATACATTTATTCAAATGCGTTTCAATCTAGATCTACGACAAGGATTTGCCCACTTTGCCAGATTTAATTTGCAAGTCATGTGAAATCTCCCTCAACATGGCATTTTCCCTGCGGAATAGAGCACGTAAATCCGATCATATCGTACACATTTACTTAAACCGACTCAATAAAGACAATATAATTGTTGAGATGAATACGGGACGTAAATTTAAGCTTTCCAAAGAGATAACACTCAAAGTGGTGCAAACGAAGAAGCCACCACTACCACCACCATTACCGAAAGAAAAGGATGTCGACCCACAAATGGACAACGTAGAAACGCAATATGATGAATATTTCATGGACGAAGAAACAAAGTCCGAAGGGTATATCGAAGAGAAAAACGACGAAAGTATTCATGCGAGAAGGCTTAACTTTAACGATAGCCACTTAAAAGAGGAGGAAATCGAAGTAAATGCACTGTCGGATTATGGGGATAATAATGACAGTAGTGACGACGATTGCAATGCCAGCGATGTCAATCAAAAACCTTCCTCTGTCAACAACCACAATACCATAGAGAAACCAAATTCGCGTCAGCAAGTGCCCGCAATGATATACAACGCGCCGGAAATAGCCAAACGGTTAGACGCATCGGACAAATACGAAGTTATATCGTGGAAACAACCTCGTAACGAGAATGAAGTGCCAATATTTAAGCTGCGACTAAAAGATGTCCCCAGCAAGGAGCCTACAAACGACTTTATCTGTGAAATATGTGGCAACATGTATCGACAGAAGCACAGGCTTATGGAACACATGCGAATCCATAACAAGGAAAAAACCCATGAATGCGAGTAAGTTCTTTTCGAATATACTATCTTACATTAGAAACTAGAGTTGTTTCTGTTTTAGAATCTGCCAAAAGGCCTTTTCCACAACCGAAGGACTACGCAGACACATTTTAACACATGGAGGTCTAAGACCGTTCAAATGTACGCGTTGTACGCGATGTTTCTACAACCCGAGTGCGAGAAAAGCCCACGAAAAGTAAGCATTTGCTAAATAATCGATTTGATGAAACTAATTTGTATTGTTCACTTGCAGAGTTCACGACGGGATGAAGCCTTATGTCTGCCGCATATGTACTAAGGCGTTTTCTTATTCGTGCGCGCTGCGCAAGCATATGCTGATCCATGAAAACAGAAAGCTCTACCAGTGCGAATATTGTAATAAGGACTTTCGGCTACAGCATCACCTCAAGCAGCACGAGGAAACTCAGATTCACAAGGACGCTGTGGCAGAAACTATGACATGTAGAACTACGATGGCAGAAGAATAGTAATAAGCTGTGCTAAAAGTGTTGCCCTTATTTTGTATCCAAAGTTTAAATACAAATTGATTTCCTGCGAAAGCTGTGAGAGATTTTATTTTCCTGTTGGGGGGGAGGAGAAATGCATAAGGAGGCCTGTTTGCGTTGGCCGTCCCCGTGTGTCCGGCTCACTCCGCACGCTTACGGACTAAAACTCATCCCAACCCTTTGGTTTCTGACACCCCCCCAGGACCGCATTTCGCATTACTTCAAGGGCGCTGTAATCATACACCCTTTTAGGCTCACGTGCTTTCCCGGTATTGTTCTTCTTCTTTTTTCTTTCTTCTGAGAACATCTTCAACAAACTGACAAATTTTTTCCCAGTTCAGGTAGCTCGTCAGCATTTTTGGACTGTTTTCTGGGTTAAAGGCTCCAATGCTGCTTTCCAGGACTGCGTGTTTTCTGCAGGCAAAAAACGTGTGATGTGCGTCGTCTGTTGGAGTCGCCGTACTGGCAGGCTGGACTTACCGTTTTGTCAATCCTGTGGAGAAAGGCGTTGAAATTTCCATGTCCGGTGGGTGACGAAGTAGTTGACCTCACCGTGTTTCCGGTCGTTCCACTCAGCCACGTTTCTTATCAGCCTCGCTGTCCACCTTCCTCTGCTTTCCGAGCTTCAGCGCTCTTGCCACTTCGGTATAGTTTGTTGCGCTGCTTGATCGTTTGCCGCTTTCAATTCAATTTCCGCCTTGATGTCGTGGACGTACTTCCTTTGTGCCGCTAGGAGATCGATGGGAGTCAGTCCTGCGACTACAAGGACACCTTTCGGTAAGAGCAAGCCACGCGTAGAGCTCCACGTCGTTGCACTGCCGCCATCGTTTCCGGTACTTTTTTCTGTTGAAGGGCGTCTGCCCAGATCTCACTTGCATATAGGAGAATTGCATGCGTTGTCGTCATTAATAGCCTGCGCTTGCTTGGCGTTGGGCCGCCTATGTTCGCCATTAATCTGCTGAGCGATGTTGTAACTCTAGAGGCTCGTTCCGCTGCGAAAAGCTTTTATTGGTCCTGTAAAAGCAGTTCTTCACCGGTGTCTGTCTGCCAAAACCTCTGACCCTCCTTGTCCTACAAATAAATAGTTTAAATAGTCCGAATTTTGCAAAACATTCATTTATTAACAATATATATTCACACACTACAAGTGCCTACAAAATGTCTACAATTTTTAGCGTACGTATTCTCTAGAAGATGTTGAATTTGCAGTGACACACGATATTAGTCGACAAGTAATCGCTCGAGAATACCATCCACATCTATTTCGTCAAACATTCGTGTCTCCTTTATGTCCAAAAGAATCGCTTTTCGTTTATCATTTAACACCTTCGCCCTTTTAGCCACATCTCCTTCTGTCGTGTGTAACAGCTTTCCTATTTGCTTTCTCAGGAGTAGATCGATTTCATGAACCACGTTCACTTGTTTCAGGGTTTCAGTTTTATTTACAGTCTTCAAAGGATTCCCAACGCACTTCTTAAGAAAATCGTGTGCTTCTTCCATCTCGACGGAACTCTTCATGATAAATGTGTTCGTCTCCCATTTGTTCTTCGTAGAAGGCGCCTCCAAGCGGCTATTCATTAGCTCTACTACACGAACAGGCAAAGTGCAGTCACTCCGAATCGAATTGCGAGCCAAGGCATCTTTCAGGTCTATTTGGAAGTATATTTGGCCAAACGATAGTTTGTAGCTTTTGCAGATCTTGTAAATTTCATAACGCATTCCAGCATAGTAGTTGTTATCATCACAAATGATAACAAAAGGCTTAGAGTTAGAATTGTTAGACTGAATGCAGTCTATTGTATGGCAAATCTTCTGCAGCACCTTTTGCCGTTCTTCTTTGAAAGCTACTCCACCACTTTGCGCAACGAATTTGAACATTTCGTCGTAGCACATGTGTATAATATTAAATTGTGTTGATGATTTGAGAATGGTTTTGCAAAATGTTGTCTTACCTGAAGCTGGAAGCCCCACCAAAGCAATAACACAAATGTCTACCATTTTAGAGGGAACAATAAACAATTATAAAACTTAAATCTTAAACTAATGCACAGGGTAAATGCTAAGCTAAGACGCGTTTGTCGAATTTTCGATTACTTGTCCTATCGTTGTGCTTGTATTGTCCGTGATTGGAGGATTATCTACAGTTGCTATAGCTGCAGATGCAGCGGCAGCGGCAGCTGTGGCTTTGGCTTCAGCTTCCTTTGCTGTAGCTTCGAGCTCTATCATTCGCCGATTATTGATATCGGTTTGTACTTCTACGTAAACGTTCATCATAGACTGATTAAAGCGGGCAAATTTTGTAACACACTTGTCGACGCATGCAGACTGCAAGAAATTAATTTTATTTGAAATGCTTTTCTTTAATCATTTATAAATCACCTCATTGGCTCCAAGGTTTCGACTAAAGAAGTTGTCGACACAACTCGAGAAACACAGTTCGGTGACTTTGTTGTATAAGAGAAGGAAATCTTTGAACTAAAAGTGAGTTGATTTTATTTGAAATTTGTTGCAATTTATTAGAAATGGGTTACGTTTCTTATTTGGGAGTCCATTGGAACAGAATCCATTCTTGAGAGTTGTAGAAATTACTTTTTTTTAAGAAAGTCTGCTCGTAGGTCTTGCCTTTCTGCCGGATGATAAAATTGACATATTTTTTTAATGTCAATTTTATGTTCCACAAGTTTTGATGGATCGCATGAGGAAGAATGACCGCGTTTGGAACTCCAGCATAAATAGATTTAGAGAATTCAAATAGGTAACAATTGCTATTCGTATTTCGTATTCAATGGCTCATATCTTCAATATAAAACTTACGTGAATTTGTAAATGCGAGGAAAAATTAAGCAAATCACTAGCCCTTTTGGTTCAGTGCGGCGAAAGTATGAAACGCGCGCCATTGCAATTTATTTTTAAATAGCACACAGTGACATCCATTGTAGAAACATTGCAACTTCGCAAAATAACGATTTATTGATATTATTTCCACATTCTACGACAGATGACACACACAGCGTCAGTGTCAAAGATCAAAAATAAGCTACAAGTTTAAAACAACAACTTCACTTACCTAGTTAACGCGTTCGTATACCTAGTCCAGTAAAATCTAGTTGACGTTTTACGAAAACTAGGTATTCGATCGTCCCCCATGCACATTATTTCAATGATAGCAGCCTACCCCCATATTAATAAACAAATGTGCACAAGTTTGCTAGCAGCCGTCAGTTAGTATACAAAAATTTTAAATAACTGCTGTTTAACCAATTGATAACTTTTACGCAGCCTTTATTAATACAGGGGTAGGTATTCGATCGGCCCCCATTCATATTATTTCAACGATAGCAGCCTGTGATATAAAATCAACGTAAACTCACTGAACGGATTCATTTATTATTCCCTCCGACTTTCCTCAATGCCATTCCTGTATAGAGAAACGCACGTTGTTTACAAATGTCAAAATCGTACAAAACGAAATAAACTTTGAAATTCGTTCGTGTTTATTGCAAGTTGTTTTAAAAAATACAAATTATTTAAATAAAAATGGGTCTGACCAAGCAGTATTTAGCTTACAGGCTCGATAGCACGTTTAATATCATCGCCAGCGGGCGTCCAAACATCAATTTCATAATCTATAACAACATAGAAGGCCGGTATGTTGTGGTCGGAGGCGCTGAAAATGCTCTCGTTTGGGACTTGAGGTTTGTAACCTTCGAAACAAGTTGTGTTCCTTATTAAATCACTCCTTAACTTCAGATTAGGTGAGCAAGTGCTTTCTTTGAAGCGCGACAAACAAGAAGTGACCGCAATTCGAGCAAGTCCCGATCGCCTACATATCGCAGTTGGCTACTCGGATGGGGTTGTAGAAATGTTCGACACATCCTCCAGATCCTCTGTGTGCTCTTTATCGCTGCATAAAACAGCAGTGACAATATTGCGTTACGACTCTATGGGAATTCGTCTGATCTCTGGTGGCTTAGACACCGAGCTGGTGGTCTGCGACATTGTCACACAAACTGGCAAGCAACGTTTGATTGGTCACAATGCTCCCATTACGGATGCCCATTTCTTGGAGCGACTGGGTGGCGATGATGTAGTTGTTTCCAGTTCTAAGGACACGCAGATTAAGTTCTGGAATTTGGAGACGCAAACATGCTTCAAAACTATCGTCGACAATCGCACCGAAGTGTGGGCTCTGGCATTTGTTAAGGATCTTATGATTGCTGGCACTGGAGAAAGCACTATGAATGTATACCGACTAAGACAGCGAGACTCTGTGGGGGATAGTGTGTCGACAGCTGTGGAGGGACTCAGTTTGGATGACGAAGACACAATCAGCCCGATAACGGTGACGAACTGTGGGGCGATTCAGAGATCCGGACGTGGAAGGACTGTGAATTTAGTTGCTGATCCAACAGAAAGAGTCATCAGCTGCCACGGAACCAACGACATCGTTGAGAACTTTTACATCTGTTCCAAGGAAGAGGCGGAGAGTCGTTTGACTAAGCGATTGAAAAAAGCTGCGAAATCTGGCACCGAGGGTACTGATCTCTCAAAGGAACTGAGTCTATCGGACGAGATCAAACGTTTGCCCAACATCAAGGTGAAAAATAAGATCAAGTCGATCGACATACTAATGGGCGTCAACAACGAAATGAGAATCATTGCGAATCTCGCCAACAACAGTTTGAGTTTGTACTCCCTGAATGTGCTCGAAAAGCAGAGTGAAGCGCAGCTCCTGCGCTCCATCACTCAATGTGGCCACCAGTCCGAGGTAAGGACTGTCTGCTTCAGTTCGGATTCGCTGGCAATCGCGTCAGGCAGTGGCGAATCCATGAAAATCTGGAACAGAGAGTCAATGCATTGCTTGAGGACAGTACCGGCATCCTATGTGCTGAGCTCGTGTTTTGTACCTGGCGACCGATATGTTCTTCTAGGGTTGAAGTCGGGAGCACTGCTGATTGTAGATGTTGGTACTGGCGAGGTAGTCGAGGAGATTAAAGCGCACGACAACGAACTGTGGTCTATGTGTCTACTGCCCGACCAGAAAGGCTGTGTAACTGGAAGCAGCGATACCACTGTGAAAACTTGGTCCTTCGAACTGATCGACAACCCAAACAACGACGACACTGTGACCAGACCAAAACTGCTGTCACTCTTGCACAAGAACACACTCAAGTTGGAGGAGACAGTCCTATGCGTCAAAGTGAGTCCAAATATGAAGTTTCTTGCCGTCGGACTGCTAGACTCCACGGTGAAGATCTTCTTCTTGGACACCTTCAAGTTTTATCTCTCGCTGTACGGGCACAAGCTACCTGTTCTGTGCATGGACATCTCGTATGATTCTGCGATCATAGTGACCGGCTCAGCAGATCGTAACGTCAAGATCTGGGGCATGGACTTTGGCGATTGCCATCGATCGCTGTTTGCGCACGATGACTCAGTAATGGGACTGCAATTCGTTCCGAAGACCCACCTGTTCTTCACGTGCGGCAAGGACGGCAAGATCAAGCAGTGGGATGGTGATTCCTTTGAGAAGGTCATAACTCTGGCTGGCCATGTAGGCGAGGCATACAGCTTAGCGGTGAGTCCAAACGGGCGGTTTCTGGTCAGTTGTGGTTCCGATCGAACACTGCGATTGTACGAACGAACCGATGAGCCGATAGTTCTGCAGGACGTCCAGGAGGACGAACGTGAAGAAATCGAGAATCGCACTCTAGCGACCGGCGACGACAATCAGATTCCCATGCTGCCTGGGTTAAAGCTTCCATCGCGAAAGACAGTCGGTTCAGAGAAAGCCGCTGAAAGTATCTTAGAATGCCTGGAAATACTCAAAGAATTCGAGTCCGATGATCAGCCTGAGCTGCATCCGCTGATGATAGCCTACGATGCAAAGACCGCCGATGATTTTCTCCTCGCCGTTTTGCAGAGAATACGCGCCTCTGATATGGAAGAAGCGCTCGTACTCCTGCCGTTCTCCAATGTTTGCGATATTCTCGAGAGAGTGCCAAAGTTAGCCGAAAGTCGCAAGGATCAGACGGAGATTATTTGCAAGATTGTGCTGTTTCTATTCAAAATTCATCAGAAACCGATAACAAGCAACCACACCCTGTTGCCTGTGATTGGGACAATCATTCGCTGCTTAGAACAACTAACCGTAGAGTGTCGCGACATGGTCGGCATGAATTACTATGGACTGCAGCTGTTACAACACGACATGGAGCAGCGGGACGGCGTTGAATTGTTCCGAGATGCGACACAGGCGAAGAAGCAACGCGACAAGAGGCGCAAGCATGTCGCGAAGCGAACGCATATTCAAATGGCTTAAAATAAACTGTTTCTGTGTAGACCGTAATGAAATAAAGTTAAATTTGTAAAGGATCGGTGTTTTATTTATTTTACTTGTTCGAATTTATCCACAGACAGCGGCTTTTGGGTAACTCGTTGTTTGTCCAATTGTCTTGTTTGCACAGCAACAACCTGGAAAAGATGGCAAAAGTCAAGTGAGGTTTTGTTTGATGAAAAGATGAATGGGAATGATTTGAGTGTTAAATGTACATAAACAAGACATGGAGTAAGGTCCTTTTCACAAAAAAATAAACGCTTTCCAGTCATAGATTAGATATACTAACATGGACTGCTAGCAGCCAATTTTTCGTTAAAGCAAACATAAGCACTACGACGGTTAACTATGAATACCTCTTAACTAACATTTGTGAAATCACTTTTTTATGTAGTTTCGTTAAGAATTTCGATTTGCGTCGTTGTACACATAAATTGTATCGATATCATTCCACAAAACTAGTGCAAAGTAGTTTTGTTTGGAGGTATCTATCTATATACAGTGGAAGTCACTTATAACGACCTCGCTTTTAACGACCAGTTGCTTATAACGCCCACTTTCAATTCATTTGGTTGGTACATTATATTTTAAGCTATTTCACCGTCGGATATAACATCGGCGACTCGTCGTATATAACGAAATATTGTATATAACGACCAATATTTCGGAAAATTTGGTCCTTGTCGACGGTTATAACAACGGAAAGAGGGAAAATCAAAAAAAAATGTCTGTTAAATATTATGGCAGTTTATTTGATGTGTCGCCGTGAAAGCTGCTTTTAAGTTAGTTGTGGTTTACGCGTCTTTAACAAAAAAGTTAGCATTTTACGTGATCTTGTTTATTCCTGAATATTTGTGGAAGCTAGATATGGCAGGCGGATATAGCGATCGCCGGTTATAACAACCTTATTTCATCAGTCCCTCCACCGTCGTTATAAGCGACTTCTGCTGTATATAAAAATAAGTTTTGTTCTTAATTTGTATACTTAATAAATAAAAATAAAAATAAGTTGAAATGTGTTTGTCGCCAATGTTCTCTGTAATGCGTGAACTGATTTTCATTCTGGAAATTGCCCATGAAAGGTGACGTTAATACCATGGTTTGTAGGCATATACGGTCTTTGTAGGTGTATTGGTTCATGAGTTATAGGGGCGTGGCACCACCCATCCAAAAAATGTATTCAAAACATTATATTTCGAAAACAACCTAATCGATTGAGTTCAAATTTACAAGTAATCTTGAGTATTGACCCAGGAGTATTCCTGTGAAGATTGGTCAAAATTGGACAAAGGGGGTGGCACCGCCCATACAAAAAATACATTTAAAATCTTATATTTCGAAAGCCCTGCTGAAGCTTTGGAAAGAACAATGAAAGATGTTCGAGATAACTCAGAGTTATTTGTTGGTGCATTGTTTTTATTGTCAGGCGATTTCAGACAAACATCGATAGCTGCTGATGAAATTAACGCTTGTTTAAGTCATGGAAACTTCCTATCAACGTTTGCAGAATGATCCATCTGATGAAAAATTCTCAAAGCAATTGCTAAAAATTTTTGTCGGCGCAGTGGCTTTGTGGTAGTGTGGTGGGCTACTAAGCGATGGGTTCCCGGTTCGTATCCCGAAAGAACCAAATTACATCTTAAGGTTTTTGATGTGAAACATCTTATGGCGCGACTTGGGAGTAAAATCGATTCATGAAAGCGGAAATGACCAAGCGGAAGTGCGAGACGGAAATTGGCCTGTCGCCATCGCTATGCCGCCGCCTAAAACTCCTTAACCACTCAACCGATTCGAATGAAATTTTGTGGGTGGGTATGGTTGGTTGTAACTTGATGAGTAGGATCATTTTGGACCCGATAGGTGGCGCTGTAGTCGATCTTCTTAACCACTCAACCGATTTCAATGAAATTTTGTGGGTGGGTATGGTTGGTTGTAACTTGATGAGTAGGATCATTTTGGACCCGATAGGTGGCGCTGTTGTCGATCTTCTTAACCACTCAACCGATTTCAATGAAATTTCGTGGGTGGGTATGGTTGGTTGTAACTTGATGAGTAGTATCATTTTGGACCCGATAGGTGGCGCTGTAGTCGATCTTCTTAACCACTCAACCGATTTCAATGAAATTTTGTGGGTGGGTATGGTTGGTTGTAACTTGATGAGTAGGATCATTTTGGACCCGATAGGTGGCGCTGTAGTCGATCTTCTTAACCACTCAACCGATTTCAATGAAATTTCGTGGGTGGGTATGGTTGGTTGTAACTTGATGAGTAGTATCATTTTGGACCCGATAGGTGGCGCTGTTGTCGATCTTCTTAACCACTCAACCGATTTCAATGAAATTTCGTGGGTGGGTATGGTTGGTTGTAACTTGATGAGTAGTATCATTTTGGACCCGATAGGTGGCGCTGTTGTCGATCTTCTTAACCACTCAACCGATTTCAATGAAATTTTGTGGGTTTGAAGGTAGGTGAATACCTACTTGTATGGACACGCTGAAGTGAACTGAAGAAGCTAGGTTTTACACAGACACTAGTCTACTGTATCAGTTGACGATATGAAAACAAAATGTAAACAAAAACTCTCGAAAAAGAATACTTTGGATTGAAACTTTTTAAATTAATGAACATAATTATCTCCTGCGCTGTATTAAGATTATAATACAGTAAAACCCGGATAAGTACCTCTCGCTTAAGTGCCTAAGCCGCATAAGTACCTTTTTTTGAGAACAAAAATTCTGAGCACTTAAGGCGGATTTTTGTTATAACTGATTAACCCGCATAAGTGCCGATCAAAACGGGAATTAAAGGTGAGGCACTTATCCGGGTTTTACTATATTATAAAGATTTGGTTTTTAAATTAAATTTCGTAATGAATACAACAGTTCAATTTAACATCCACATTTAGCGAGAGAAGTTTCACATCTGGCGTGTGGTCACAAGCACGCTCTCTGTTTTTTTTCTACTGCGCCACATCTCGCGAACGTCTGACAAACATCCGAGAGTAAAACTGTCATGAAAGAGCTTCTCAATTAGCCGTTTGGACTAGGCGTAAAATTGCCGTTTTTTACTGTCAAAAGGGGAATTGATTGAAAGTGTTTTCCCCTTCATAGCAAAACAGTAGAAATGCCATGCGTGGTTGAGTGATTTTAGCAATTTTAGCTGTTAAGAACAAAGATGTCAGAGAATTAAACATTGCTATATACAATCCAAGTCGGCGCAGTGGCTTAGTGGTAGTGTGTTGGGCTACTAAGCGAGGGGTCTCAGGTTCGAATCTCGAAAGGGCCAAATTACATCTAAAGGTATTTTTCCACTGCGCCACCTCTCGCGAACGTCTGACAAACATCCGAGAGTAAAACTGTCATGAATGAGCTTCTCAATTAGCCGTTTGGACTCGGCGTTAAATTGTAGATCCCTTCCATTCGTCCCAAAAATTGAAAACCCACACAAAGCGAATGGTTGCGAGAAGCTAGGCCTTGGGTCCCATAGACCTGTCGCGCCAAAATATTTATTTATTTTATATACAATCTAAGATTCCTGGCGACTTGGTTGCGTACAAGTCTAATGACCAGTCACACAAATAATTTTTGTTTAAGTAGACCCTTTCTGGTAAAGGTTTATTAAGTTACTGATTTAGAATTCTCTTTTAATTTTATATTTTTAAATAAAATATGGTCTCAAGCTAAGAAATGCGTCGATATTGCGCGGTCTCAAAAGGTAACCGTTACCATCAAAATGACCATAGAGCCAGTTAACACTATCCTTTCCACTAACATGACAAATTGAACTTTTACTTGAAGGCACGCCAGATCCGCCCATTTTTCCCTAAGTGTCAGAAAATTTGGAGCCCCAATTCGAACAGAAAACAGTCTCTACCGAGAAGTATGAATCCCATATTCGGGGAAAAGAACAAGCTAGGCTGGAAATGGCGCTGGATAAAATAAAATAAAGTCCGCATTCACTTATCATTAACACTCTTCACACTCACTTTTTAAGAAGTAATTTCTTTTTAATAAAAATGGAGTTTAGATATTAGATTATTTATTTATATATAGATATTCTATTTATAATATGTTTTAAGCAACTTTTATTAATCGGTTCTGTTTTTTCAATACAAATATGCCCCAGCTGTCAAAATCTACGGGAACCTACCGATGCGAAAACTCGGAAAGTACTTCCTTAACAACTTGGAGGAGGTGGGATTCTTAAAATCTGTAGGCAAATTGAGTGTTTGGGTGAATTGGTTTACATTTTACTTGTAATGGTTACTTATAATGGTTTCCTGGGGTAGGTACTGGGGATGGCGATGTACCGCTATTGTATTGGTCTTTTGTGACGATTTAACAAACCGTCTCAACATAACCTTAATTATTCTGATACCTATTTAACTTTTGAAAGCATCAAGGACAAGTGAAGGACTCTACGCCAAGCTGCAAGTTTTCATTTTTGGCACAAATGAAAGGGACCTAACAATTTAATAATTATACCCTGCCCTACAAAATTGACAGAGAAGATGGAGTGTTTCCCTCTCAGTCTTGTTGCCCATGACTCTTTGAAGCTGTCACTGGTGCGCATATGATAGATCGCCACAAGGCAAAGAGCATTACTCAAATATGCTCATCATCTGCTGATTCCTGTACACCGGGGCGTATGTGGAATATTTTGAAATATACCAAATTAATTAAACCTGCGAATGTTCTGTCACTAACCTTTTTTTATCAGTAGTTTATTTAAAAAAAGGCGATCCTATGCCTTGCAAGAATTATCGAGGCATATCCCTGCTTAATGTCGAATACAAGATCCTATCCAACGTACTGTGTGAACGTCTAAAACCGTTCTGCAACACACTAATCGGCACGTACCAGTGTGGCTTCCGGCCCGGCAGATCGACTATAGACCAAATCTTCACACTGAGAAAAGACCAACGAATTTCAAGTCGAAACTCACCACCTATTCATCGACTTCAAAGCCGCGTATGATAGCATACATCGTCAGGAGCTCTATATGGCGATGGCCGAATTCGGAATCCCGGCAAAACTGATTCAGCTGTGTCGCGTGACGCTGGAAACCACGCGCTGCAGCGTGCAGTTTGGAAGTAGCTCCTCCCAACTATTTCCACATCGAGCGAATGGACAATAATGCTCCGGCTTACAGGATCTTCGAATTCCAGTCCCCAGATTCGAGAAGATAAGTCAGGATCGAGCATCAAAGACCAAAGCCACCGTGGATGTCAGACCGCTTGGTCTTGATAGCTGACAACAGCGTGCCCTGAGTCATCGAGAACGGAAGGCTGCAGTGCTTCAGGTAGAGACTATTCACGGGTCAGAGACCCGATTAGTAAGTAAGTTATTTTAAATTTGTGGAGGCTGGACTAGAAGTTGCTCTAAAATTCTAGCTTTAGCACTGAGTTGCTTGTTTGGATTACATAGAGGAAACTACCATTGGTAACTGAAAGTTTCACTTTAGTTGTCTTTGGCAACACACGTGCTATCGGGGTATATCGGCGTTTTGCAAGAGCACTAAGCTCGTTATAACGTCTTTACAGATGCTTAAGAAGCCATCTACAGACTACGCACTTCAAAGACCATAGAAAGCGAAACACAACCCGTACTTACCGCAGTTAGTTTTGCGCGTAAATGTGCCCGGCGCTCCATAGCTCAGCTTCTGTATTGTACACCGTTCCATGGGTGCTGTTTGACGAACACATGATGACTTTCCAGCCCACGGTAGATGCTCTCTCGGTGGGATTGGCACCGCCATGTAGCTCAACTTGTAGGTAGTAGATTTCGAAAGCGGTGCTTCGAATTTGCTCAAGCCGGGCCTCGGTAGAATCGGAGAGCTCTTGATGGCATTACACACCGGCAGGTAGGATAGCTTGTTGATGGTACACTTCTCCATGGGACAACTGGGCGTGCACATGGACGTTGGCGGAACAATGAGGCCACGCCGGCTGCATGGTTTCGAAACAAAGTCATGTTTCTGTGTTGTCATCGATTGAATGGGAGCGTTCGATTTGCAAACATTTCCTTTAGGCCTGATTGGTTGCGTGCGTTCGCTGCATGCCTGCGGCAAGTAGGACAGCTGGAAAAGCAAAAAGCGCTAAGTATACCGGATGTTTTGTGACTTGTGCCCTTACCTTGTATACTGTTCCCTTTTCCATCACACCAGATGGCAGTTGTATTCCCGGCCTGGGCATAATGGGGTCCGGTTTGGTGCCGCACGACCGAAGGTAGCTGAGCTTGTAGACTGTATTCTTGTCAGCCATTTCGGAACCAAATATCTTGATGGCGGATATTGGTGCGACGGCGGGGATCCTCTGGGGATTGCAGTTTGGAATGTAACTGAGCTTGTAGGTCGTGCATAATGGTCCGCTTCGGGGTGGTTCGACGCGCACTTCCTTCGCCCAGGGCATGTCCTCCTTTGCAGGCAGTGGGACCGGTAAATAACTTAGTTTCTGAATCGTGCAGCTCTCGCCTGGGCCGTCAGGACGAATGTAATGACCAGTCTGGAGAATAGGCTTGGGCGGCGGGTTATTGCAAATGTCGTACGGCATGTAGGACAACTTGTTTACGGTGCACTTTTCCAGCGGCGCACAACATTTCAAAATTCCATCGGCCACCCGAATCGGAGTCCTTTTGCTGTAGCATTTCGGAACGTAGTCATGCTTTTGGCTCGTTAAGTCATGATAAGGTCCATCGAATCGAAGCCCATTCGAACGTGGTCGTATCGGTTGCACACGAGAAACGTCGCAATGCGGTGGATAGGAAAGCTTTTGAATGGTATTCGCGTCCATACGACCTTCAAATGGCTTAATACTGTCGCTTACCCGAATCGGTGTGGCACGACAGCAGCCATTGTTGCCAATGTAGGAACGCTTGTAAATCGTGTCCGTCTCAATGGGTGCCGTTGGACGGACGTAGCTCACTTCTGGCCGGCACATAGGTTGACGTGGAGGCTGTTGATAGCAACAATCCATGGTGCATGAGCAATTGCCACCTGCAGGGGGCTCCTGACATGGCTCGAAGGATGTTGGTACATCGCAAGGTAACCGCGTTAAATTGTTTGTCTCCAGCGGCGGTTCGTAGTAGTTTGTCATTGGATCGCCACATGGATTAATGCAGCTCTCACCGATCACACTGTCCGCAGGAACTTCGCCTACAATTTGCTGGTCACCCATGGCAAGTTTGGACTCCAAAAAATATCCCTCTAACCAAAATTGTTTAGTGCAATTAGCGAATTTCGTTAGGAAGTAGTAATAGGGAAAAGAGAACGAAAAAAAAGAAACTAAAAAACGGGAAACAAAATTTTAAACAAGGAGTTTCTTTTGAGGACCAGAAATACAAATTTTAGATTTTAGACTAGCTCGGAATATATTTGAAACTTAAAATGCTAGGAATATCGGACCTTATTAAACTTAGATTGTTTTGCAAGTACTCACTTTAGAGTCAAGGTGTTTAGCACGTTCTTTGAATACTCCATTTGGTATCACCGATATGGGAGATGCATATCAAAGTTTTCTTTAGAAATTCCACCTCTTGTTGTCACAGCTCGAGGATTACTACCATTGTTTCTGGATAAAATGACAAGACGATAACATAAAGGTCATTGCAATTATTGTAGTTTTTAACATCGCATTTTTTAAAAGTGCGGTATTCCAGTCTCATTTCACCCGCCTTAACTCACCTATTGTCAATATCCTTACTAAGCACGGTATGGAAAAGTTATTTACAGCCTTTTGTGCATTTTCCCAAAGAATGTCCATCTCTGTTCTCTTATTACGTCGCACAAAACATTGAACTTTTCTGTGAGCAATTTGATATTCTGTAACGAAACGTCCTCGTTCGTCACACTTTTATGGCCGCCGCTGTCCATATTATATGGCCATTACTGTTTTCACCGTGCACAGCCAGCCAAAGACATTCCACTGGCGGTTATTGCACCAATTTCGTGGGCAACATTAAGAATTTGCATTGGTCACGTAGAAGTAACACTCTCGTAGTGGGAGAGACTTGTCGAAGTGTGATTCGTACCAATCTGGTGTACCAGATAAGGCTCCCGTTTGGGAAGTGACTTCGGTCTTTGTTTCCTAAATTTTTGGCGGCTGAATTCCCTCTGGGAGATCGGCCATGTAGTCAGCAGAGTCAGCAATCCCAGCTAGCTTGCTTCCCTCCCCTATCCATGCCGTCGTAAGGCCACGTAGCTTAGACATTATTGAACTACTGTTAAGATATATTGTGTTAGTTTGTATAGATTATATGAAAACATTGTAACTAGCCTCTAAGTAAAAGTACTGCGAATAAACAGAACTTCTTAACCAGAGTTTTATGTGTTTCTTTGGGTAAACCCTGTATATTTCGCAGGTGTCGGTAATGTGAACAAGCAAAAATGGCGGATTACTGTGATTGTCTGCTTTATTACCAAAATTATTGCGCCGAGTATATTACTTTTGGTGACGTGAAATAAAGCCAATCGAAATAAGGCCAATCGCACTAACTGAATAGCAGTTATGTCTGTTCTAAAAAAGTCTAGGAACTCTGCAAATCCAAGCCTCGTTGTTCGTTTTTCTCTCGACCTAGAGAACCAGTTTCATTACATTTGATAATAGTCCGCTGCTATTTGAGGCAAGAGGAAGAGCCTTAGAACTACTTGGCATCTAGCAACTGCCTAGGAACTACGAACTTAACTCAATACGCCAGACTCACTTGACGAACTGCAGCGTGCAAAGCCCAAAGCTACGGTAATACAATCACAAGCTAGTAGGATATGTATCCCCGTGCTCGTACTCAAGCTCAATAAGTGCTCATCTAAAAATGAGGTAAGACTGACCTGGGTACGAGGACACATAGGGATCGAAGGCAACGAAAGGCGGACTCCCTTGCAAAACAGGGGTCAACCTAAAAGTTGCTGGGACCAGAACCATTCTCTTCAATTGGCAAAGGAATGGCAGAACAGCTGATTCACAAATGGATCACGGCAGAACACCTGAGAAATTGGCCAACTGTGGAACAATGTAGAAAAGCTAAAATGGCAATTAATTGGCCGACCTGCTCCACCAAAAAAAGGGTTCTAAGCATGAGTCGATGAACTCTGAAATGGGTGGTGGCTTTATGTACAGGACATGGTAATTTCGGGTATCACTTAAGGAAGATGGGCCTTAGAGAAGATGATACCTGTAAACTATGCCTGGAAAAACCTGAGACAGCGGCGCATATACTGTGCCAATGTCCGGCGTTGGCTGGCAGAAGAATAAGGATCTTGCGACATCATTGGGTCGAGACCCAGTCGATAAAAGAGATCTCCCATAAACAGATGCTAGCGTTAACACTAAAAATCGAACCCAGGGACGAACTCTGGAGAAATCCAGAGAGTCTCTCTGGGTAAGTTTGATAGTTGTAGAGAGACGAAAAGAGACCCGACAATGGTGGTCTGATTCGACTATCTCTCGAAATCTATATATATCCCCGTGCTCAATTAAGCTGTAGCTGCATTACAGGGTTACACTTAATCTCATAAAGTGTTGTGCAAAAAGGACCGGGTGAATGTTGAAATGAAATGAAACAATTTGTGTGTGAGGTATTAACGAAATTCTTCTTTCACTTGAAAGGCCAATGTATGTATGCCCTTGTATATAGAATATCGTTCAAGTGTCCGCCGTGGTTTTTCACTGTGCCCCTGATCCGAGTGGTAGAATTTTTAATGACTCTATCATATAAATTCGTTTGCATTGGTCGATTGCGGCTTATTGGCATGGACCTGCGACTTCAGGAAACCCCATAAGAAAAAGTCTAGCGGCGTCCAATCTCACGATATTGGTGCCCAATTCAATTCACCTTTGAGAGAGATGATGTTCAAAAAAGTACGGGCCAATGACGTCGCCAGCCCAAAGTCCGCACCAAACAGAATATTTTTGTGGATACATTGCCACCTGCTGAGCCTCGTGTTAGTTGGCATCTTCCCATATACGGCAATTTTCCTTCTACCAAAGCCTTTCATCCCAAGATGCACCTCGTCGCATATTTTTTCGGCTAAAATTGGGGTCCTCTTCCAAACGCTCCTCAGACCAAAAGAAGTCCAGTGAGTGAACAAACGGTGTTTATCATTTACTTTGAGCTCCTGCGTCTGTTTGATAATCTACGGATAAAGGGCCAAGTCCTGATGCAAAACTCGCCAAGCTGAAATCTGAGAAAGGCCGACTATATTTACGGCCTCGGGTTCTTAACTACACTTTCACTATTGAATTTGTTCTTGTTTTGCATGTAAAATCCACAAAATTCAAAATTCGTACGTCATAGACACGCCGATCAGCCAAAACCCGTACGTCAAAGAAACACCAGGGGTCGAATTACCGCATCCGTGATCGAGTAATACGTGACTGATTTTGTTGTTTTGCATGTAAAATCAACAAAATTCAGTGACGTATTGCTCGCTCACAGGTGCGGTAATTCAACCCCAAGCCCAGATATAAATATATTGTTGGGCGAATGAACGCTTTATATATATTGGCCAGATCAGAAGGAGTAACATGTTTCTTGCATCGTTTGAGGAAACCTAGACATTTCGCAGCGTTCTTGGCGACTTCGTGTATATGGTCGTTCCAACGGAGGTTGTTATGAACACACATACCAAGAATGGAAAGTCTTTCGGTTTCGGTGATGCCATTCATGGATAATGGCTAAAGGTTCGGGTTTCGCTTTAGAGACCCTTTAATTGTCCGGGCAATAATTCAGTGCTTAGTTTCGCTGTCATTCATTTTTCAATGTCAAACTTCAGGGGTAGCAGCATGTAACTTGATACAATCGAGTTCAGTCGATACAATCGAGCTCTGTCAGCAATTTGTTTCAATCGATTGTCCTTAACCGATTATCCTCGATCGAAATAAATAAGGTGCTGCCAGAGATCGATTGTATCGACTGAACTCGATTGTATCAAGTTACGTGCTGTCACCCCAGGGTAGCATATTTTGCGTTCGATATAGTCGAATTTTTAGGGTTATGCAGGGTTTAAGATAGACATGAAAATTAGCTGACACTTCTAAGTGCGCACTAGTGCTAGCCACGTCAAACAAACGTAATATTTACAAAATCCAATTCTGTTTGCCGCCGCGCCGTTTGGAAAACATCGAGTCATACCCGGCTGACTCACTGCAACACCGCACCACAAGCTTCCATCTACATCCGTGCGAATCGTCGCCTTTTGCAACTGCATGTACAAAAATGAAACTTCCCTTTATCAGACACATATAATAATATAATATATTTATTTATTTGTATACTTTATATGATATTTTTCAAGTTTGATTTGCCTGTTGATTTTGTAACGCAATCTTTATCAATATTTAATGCATAATTATGTGCTACAATTAATACGGTAATACACGAACACGCGAACTAAAGAGCTTCTTTACAATAAACGTATGCGTAGGTATGTATTTGTGTGTACTATAACTTCTCAGAATGTCATACTTCTTACAACAACCAAAGGTCAATATTTAAATAATAAGAATACAAATTTTATTTCAATTGAATCATGAGGCGAAAGGAGCAACATTCCTAATCCTTTTATTTCTTTTTTCTTTAAATGTATATGGCACATGCAAAATAATGATTCAACACAAAAAACTGTACGACATATTATAACCTACAAACTGAATTTGTTGAATTTATTACTCTTTTTATCAATTTTTGTTTGTTTCTATCTAAAGAACAAGTTAAATACTTAAATGAAAAGAACGAATTGAATTTTCCTAAGTACAGTGTATAGCTAGAAACAACAAAATATCTTCCACGGAAGGTCGCCGAGAATAAGAAAACATATTTCTCACCCCGCGCTTAAACAAAACAAAACAAAACTTAAAAGAAATAAAGAAACTGTGTGACAGAAAAAATGTATTATACATGGTGAATGAATATGAATGAAGTAATGTAATTCAAAAACAATAGAACACGACTACAAAAACTATCTCGAAATTATAATATATACGAGGAGAAAAATGTTATAACAAGCATTCAATGTGGATGAAAAATAAAATAAAAACTCAATAATATTGATGATGTTATGACTTTGCATTCTTTTTCACTTATTCTCTCTCGCTCTTCCTCTACTACTAGGTTTGAAGTTGTTTTTTTAATTTATTAATGGTTTTATACGCTTTTAGACTGGCACACCCAGGGGACCGGGTCATAACGTACTAGTTGTATCTTTGGTTAAATGGGTTTCGATATCGACGCGACATATCGGACAGTGCTTGTTGGTGACCAGCCACTGATCAACACATTCTGTGTGGAATAGATGCATGCAGGGAAGTCGTCTGAAATGAGAGAAAAAAAAGTTTAATTTCAAATTGGATTTAACTGCCTCGAAGATGGAATGATCTCGTTCAAATCTAGATAAATGAATGAGAATGACTCACATTTTCTGATAATTAATAAACAGGCGCTAAAGAGGTTATAAATACAGCACACTGGGAATACGGTTTGTTTTAAATACATGTAACAACGAGGGGAACAAGAATTCATTAAGGCCACATTCGTGTTTCGGGCTTATGTTATGTTATGGTATGTTAAAGTCGCTCTCGGTGAGAGAAACACTTAGGCCGTAAGTCGGCCCATTGTGCATACCACTGGTGTTGGGGGTTCCTTAACCGGTTACTCATGTAAACCATTTGCTACCATTGATAAAGCTAAGAATATTAGCTGCGCTGATGAAGCTTAGATCACTTAGATCTTTGAGGAAGAAGTTACCTAAGTAAGCCCTCCTTAAGTTGGATAGGGCAGGACAGCTGCATAGGAGGTGGGTGACAGACTCGTCTTCCTCCTCGTCTAAGCAGCTTCTGCAAATGTCATATTATGGCAGCCCGAGTCTACACGCGTGTCTGCCCAGAATACAATGCCCGTTAATGAAATTAGCGACTAGCGAGATACTAGATCTGTTGAGTCGCAGAAGCGCCTTTGTTCTTTTAGTGTCCAGGGTTGGCCAAGTAAGCCTAGCAACGTGACCATTTTTGGTTTACTTGTTGCGTCCGCGTAAATGAGTTGTTTAGCGTAGGACAGCGGTGCATGCACGTTGTGCAGACTGACACTATCACTATCAACGCCTTTTCTCGCCAATTCGTCAGCTGCACAGTTCCCCGGGATATCACTGTGTCTCGGAACACAGCAAAGGGTGAGGTTGTTCTGTTTAGCTATCTCGTTGAGAGATACGCGGATACTAGGGATCTAATGGCAGCCTGTTTGTCTGTGTATATAACTATATCCCTACGTGATACTGTATTAATCGACAGTCACGCTTTGGTTTAACGAATGACTGTGATTTCGGCTTGAAAGACACTACAGTGCTTTGGGCGGGAGAAGGAGAGGCCCAGGTTCAGTTCTTCTGAGAAGACCCCGGCCCCGAGTCCCTCTGTTGTTTTGGAACCGTCCGTGAATATTGACAGTGCTCCTTCGTGTAGGACATTCAGAGTGTCCCATTGGGATCTGTCCGGTATTTCATTTGTGAAGCCTTTTTCGAAGTCTATTTTCGTAGGCAGGTAATCAGTAGTGAGAGGTAAGGGGTTAATCGACCGGATGATGCTGGCATGACCAGTTGATTGTTCTCTCCAGTGCCCCCCTTCCCTTAGTCTTATTGCCGCTTTTGCTGCGTATTCCTTACTGACCATGTCGAGAGGAAGGAGGTTAAGAATTGTTTGTAGAACAGCAATGGGAGAAGTCCTTAATGAGCCAGTGATGCTAATACAAGCCAAGCGTTGAGTATTCTTGAGGACCTTTAGATTGCAGCTCTTCTCCAAGGTCGGCCACCGTGCTACTATGCCGTATAGGATAATCAGTCTAATGACCGCGCTGTAAAGCCAGTGCATTATGTTCGGTTGGAGGCCATCTCGAGCCTACAGCCCTTCTACAGGAGTACAGAGCCAACAGGGATTTCCTATAGCTCTTTCGGCAATGTTATCTTATCATGATAATCAGCCCCAGGTATTTGCGGCTTTCGGCATTCTCTAGACAAAACCTGCATTCTGTCTCCGGACACAAGTTAAACTTGCTAAGATGGTATCTCAGGCCCCAATGGCCTGTGAGGAAGCCAACTAGCTTTCTAATACTTTCCTTGTTTAGCTTCAAGATTCCCTTGTAGGAGAAGTGCCTAGTAAGTGTTTTTGATTGTCTTAGGCTGAAAACACACCGGATAAAGCAAAACGTTTTTGATTCGAAAGTCAAGAAAACGTTTTTTATTTGAACACACACCAAGCGAAATAGAATGTAACAAAACAAAACGTTTTGTTTTCTTGTTTCATTTGGTGTGCGTTGAAATAAAACAAAATGGAATTTAAATTTTGTTTCGCAAAAACAACAGGTCAGCTATCGGCAACGAAACATGTTTTTCTGTTTTGCTTTCGTTTTTATGTTTCGTTTGATTTGGTGTGTGTTGTCTCATAAGAAACCATGTTCTCTTGTTTCACGAAACAAAAAAACACGTTTTGCTTTATCCGGTGTGTTTTCAGCCTTAAACCCGGGACATTTTCCCACTGGTTTAGGCGGAGTTGTTGTTCCCAATCGTTCATAAGCAGCAAACGCGGCCACCCGCTTGAAGGCAATTCATCTGTGAACCAGCAGACAAACTGGCCACTCGTCCATTCTGAATAAAATAGGATGTATACCAAAAGACACTGATTACACCCTCCCTCAACTTTAGTTTAACAAACACTTTGAAACCTGTATACCCTCCAGAGTTGACTGGGAGAGAGTTGCAGGTTCTCGAAGGGAATCCATCTGCTTTTACACAGATAGGTCAAAAACGGAAACAGGAGTGGAGGGTGGTGTATGCTCCCAAGATCTGGATTGTAAGATCTCCTTCCGCCTTCCTAATCACTGTAGCGTGTTCCAGGCGGAAACTATGGCGATCAAGGATGCCCTGTCGTGGTTGCGGTATAATGTAAGCAAGGGACATCACTATATTTACCGACAGTCAAGCCGCGATCAAATCCTTGGAATTGGTCACCTTCAACTCAAAGACTGCCCTCAATTGCCGCCTATCTCTCAACGAGATGGCGGAACAATTCAAAATTCACCTTATCTGGGTGCCGGGCCATAGGGACAATCCATACGGCCGACGTACTCGCCAGACATGGTACAACTGTCTCGATTCTACGGGAAAAGGAGAATCTCTACATGCCTCTCGCTACCTGCAAACTCCTAATCAAACAAAACGCGATAAACGCTTCTAACCGCAGGTGGGCAGAGTGCACCACTTGCTCCATCACGAAACAAATTTGGCCCATGTTGGATCTCAAGCGCAGTCTTATAAGATTAAAGAGATCCGTCATAAGCACGCTAGTAGGTGTGATGCCGACGCACTGTATAATAGGTAGGCATGCCGTCAGGCTGGGTTTCCCGCTACTGAACGAGGAGGAGGAAGAGTCCAGTCTTCACCTCCTATGCACCTGCCGTGTTCTTTCTACTCGAAGAAGATTACATCTCGGAGAAATACTCCTTTGACAATCTTGGTGAACTCGATATTATTAATATCAATCGCCTCCGCCGCTTCACCATGGGCTCTTGTTGGTTCAACGGGTAGTTTGAGATCATTAGATCCTTTGGTGTCACAATGAGCCAATTCTGGCCTAAGTGTGGCTGCACTTGTGTGTAGCCTGCCACTATAACCTAACCTAACCTACTACAAAAGTGGTGATTCAAACGTAGCCACGTTTCGCGCATCACGCGATGATTATGGTCGTCATAATCGACCAACTACGCAGGCAGTCGGTAAAATTGTGAACACATTTGAAGAGAGTGGAAGCGTTACTGTTTTATAATGTCGTAAGGGCTATGCATCATCGTAATGCACACTTAGTCAAAAATATTGCTGCTGCCAGTGCAAGTGTTGCTGATGATTCGAATTTATCGATTTTCTGGCGTTCGCAGCAATTGAATTGCATTTTTTCGGCCGGCAATTGAAGATCATGACTTGGACGATATGTGGTTCCAACAAGCCGCACAACACGACCAATTATGGCTTTATTGCGTGAGTTTCCTGGTCGCGTAGTTTCACGTTTTGGCGACGTCAATTGGCCACCAAGAATCATGCGATTTGACTCTTAGAATTCGTTATATTCCGTTTCCGTGTCACCTATTAGTTTAAATACACAATTTGAGTCATATTCATTAGCCCCAACCGGACCAGATTGGAGAATCGCCTCAAGCAACTCCAAGACTTATACTCAAAGTGAGGGTAAAGACAGTTAACCTGCTTGCAAAGACAAACTTTTTTAAAAGCTATCTGCTTGAAGCAAGCAGCCGGTCTGTAAGCTGTGCTGAGTCTCCCAGGTGAGGGTTGAGCTGATAGTCTGCTGTTTAGGGCATTGATTGGGAGGAGGGAAAGGAATGCCACTTACGAGCGGTCATCCACATCATTATTCCATACACGGTACAAGACAACCATTCCGGAAGTATATAGCAACCAGGCACTGATGGTGCCTTTGAAATATCAACTACGACAACCATTCTTTCAACAGAAACACAAGTGACCCTTGTCCCGTTGATTGTAAGGGAGTTTTCATGGTTCAATGGCTGGAGAAGGAAGACACATATAACACTTACAACTTAATATTTTAACTTACCGGACTTCGTTATCAATTTCAAACAAGGACAGACAAATTGCACACTTCTCGGCATCCTCATCAGACTCACTCTCACGGCGAACGCGTTTATATTTGTGCGGTAGCGTGTTACGTTCAATTATTTCCTAAAAACAAAATATGTATCAACCATATAAGAAAAAATGAAAATCGAACTTACCAATGATGCGCCACGATTTGGTCTCAAAGTCGATCCGAAGACAATTCTAGATCCGATATCTTCAATCGATCTCAAACTTGCCAGCGGTGCCCTCAAGCCGATTTCCAAACGTACAGGTGTTGGCAGTGCATAGTGATGTATCATGTGATGATGTACAGCTGGAGTTGTACGCTGTCTCGGCTGCGGATGGCTTGTGGGTGGCGGCTCGAATGAGCTAGACAAGCTAACCACTTGATAGGCCTAGAGAACATTAGAACTCGCATTAGAATGTGAATAGAGTTGGAGTTGCTTTTTGCAAACTTACCGGATCCAGACTAGAAACAGGCCCAGATCTACTGTGCACACATGCGCACATATTGGCCATCGCCCGAGAGCGATAGTTAGGCAGACTACGGTTCGATGACAGATCAATGGGCGTTGGCGTTAAATGACGGCGATGAATCTCCTGCATGGTTTGCTGGCGACACCACAGATTTTGATGAACCAAATACGGTGGCGGCACACCGACGCGATGATGCTGGTGATGCGGTGCTGAGCCGTTGAATGTGGGATAGCGACGTGTTGGCGGTCGCAGTGGCCCATTAATGTCGCGTACATAGTACGGTGGATAGTTGGAACTTTCTGTTGAATGCGCTGCAGGCGGGGAACGAATATTGGCACGACGCGGTGGCGGTGGGTGTTGTTCTGGGGCTAATTCAGATGATGATCCCACCTGAGCAGATGGAGGGACAGGTGCCGCCGCTGCACTAGCAGAAGTAACAGTTGGAACAGTGTTGTTGAGAGTTGTTGAAGAAGTTGCGGTGTTGGGTTGTGCTGGTGCCGCTGCGGTAGTTGTTTGGGCGCGAAGACAATGCGGCGCGTGTTCGGGATAGTAATCAATTTGCGGAGAAAAGATGTCACGAACAGATTCCGGGTATACGTAGGGTGGCATGTCCCCGTGGAAACGTTCGCGTTGACAAAATGGAATCGATCGATAGGCATTGATGGGCATTGGGAAATCTGGCGGCGATACTGTTCGCAGTCTCTGAGTACGTGGCTGAGGCTGATAGGGTGCAAGTCGCGGCGGTCCAATGATATTGCCAAAGACATTGGGCCGAATACGATTCACATTGTAGCGATAGCCATCGTACGAGCAACCACCACCGCCGCCAGCATTCGCTGCTGCTGCCGCCGAAGTTGAACTGACCTCATTCCAACGGCGAGCAGAGTGATAGTCTTGGAATGCTGCAGCGGCTGCGGCGGCTGCTGCTGTTGCTACTACAGCACTTGGTATTGAGGAGGAAGTGACTTCAGTTGGTGCGGCCGGAGCTTGCTGCTGCGCTTCTCGTTGAAGAGTCGTCGACGATGAGGATGTAGACGATGACGAGTTGGTTTGTTGCTAAATGGAAAAGATAAAGTTAGCAATTAACTCAAGTTTATTATGCGCAAATGGTGCGCAGAAGCAATTTCCTAAGATTAACAACGTGAAGTCAAACAAACGGACACTGAGAAGGGAAAATTAAACTGCCAATTGCAACATTTAGCCGTGAGATGCGCCCAATCCTCAGAATAACATAAAATACGCATCTGCCAGCGGCAATTACCACACAAGACGTAGTGAAGGTTCTGTTTTCAAAACAGCTGCAAAGATCGATACAGCAAACTTAAGAAGACCCAATCACATTTCAAATGTTGAGAATAGATTGTTAAAGGTAATATTATTCCGCAATATTAATGTTGACTGTCTTTTTAATGATTGCTTGGCACTTGACTGGAATTCAATTTATTCTACTCCTGACGTTAATATACAAAACCGAATTCTAAACCACTGCAATTGACTACCTATTTAACAGACACGTTCCTATTAAGACTCGTCCTATTTAAATCTAAAAGCTGTCCTTGGCTTTCTAATAACATTATAAGTGCTATGAAAAGTAGAGATATCTTATATCGTCGTTGGAAACGTTTCGGATGTGCAGAAATGTATAGAAACTCTAGGGCATCGCGTTATCTTGTCACAAAGCTTATAAGATCCGCTAAACTCAACTTCTATAGTAATAGATTTAATTCTGATCGTTCCTCCAAGTTCCTATGGAATGAAGTTCGAAATATTGGATTAAATAAGGAAAATATTTCAGTCTTGGATGACAATATAGATATTGATGAATTGAATCTTAGGTTATCTACTCCGTCAATTTTACTACTCACAGATCAAGCGACCACTCGTCATGATTGTAATACAGAGTATGCTTTCTCATTTGTTTCAGTTGACGAATATGAGGTAGGAAACGCGGTTTTCTCCATAAGATGCAAATCTGTCGGGTTAGATAACATTCACCCAGACTTCACTTCATAAAAATGCTCATTCCGGTTATACTTCCCCACATAACCCACATATTTAACACAATTATTATGACATCTGCGTATCCATCTGCCTGAAAAAAGTCAAAAATCATCCCTATTCTTAAAAACGGATCTAAATCTGAGTACAGGCCCATTGCAATTCTCCCCTTTCTATCAAAGGCCTTCGAAAGTATTATAAGTAAACAAATAAAACAGCGTATTAAAGACAAAGAGCTTCTTAACCCTTTTCAGTCAGGCTTCCGCTCCGGATACAGCTGCACATTTGCTTTATTAAAAGTAACTGACGATATAAGACGGGCAATCGATGCAAATTATACTACTGTGATAACTTTACTTGACTTTTCTAAGGCATTCGACTGCGTTAATCCTTAAATTCTCTGTGATACATTAATTAAATTGTTTAGCTTTTCTGACACTTCCAAAAAACTTATTTATTCATATATGACAGATCGCTCGCAAGCTGTCTCATGTAATAGTAACCTGTCTTTGTTTCTTCCTGCTAATAATGGTGTTCCCCAAGGATCTATTCTTGGTCCTTTGCTGTTCTCTTTGTTCATTAATGACTTTCCTTCCATTTTATCTCACTGTCGTTACGAGGGGAGTTCAATATATTCGCGGTATGGGGGGTATACTCCAAAGATGTGAAAAAATTATTTCGTGATTTTAGTAGCCCCGTTATTCAAGTGTTTTACTTGGCTGTGCTTATAAGTTTGCTTTGTATTTTGCGTTAAACAAAGGTGAAATGGCTGGTGTCGCGATGATCACTAAAATTGAGCACCGTGCTGTGATAAAATTTCTTACTAAACAAGAAAAAAGTCAAAAAATTACTCACGAAGAGATGGTGGCTGTTTTTCGAGATTCTGCACCTTCGTTGTCAACTGTTCAAAAGTGGTCAAGTTTATTTCAAAGGGGCAGAGAGAGCATTGAAGATGACCCTCGCTCAGGCTGCCCACTAACTGGCTGCACCGGAGAAAACATTACACAAGTCGAGAAACTTGTACTTGAGGATGCCCGAGTAAAGATTAAAACGATAGCTACGAAGATTAACCTTTCTATTGGTACCATACACACCATTCTTCATGACTGTCTAAATCTTTCAAAAGTCAGTGCAAGATGGGTGCCTCGAATGCTCACATTGCATCAGAAAGAAGTGCGAATCGAGTGTTCTAAGGATTTTTTGGAGCTGTGTAGCGAAGACCCGGTAAGGATTATTAATAGAATTGTTACTGGGGACGAAACATGGGTCCATCACTATGATCCTGAAAGCAAGCAGGAGTCCATGCAGTGGCACAAGAAGGGCCACCTTTCTTTCCGTCTGCCGGAAAGATGATGGCTACAGTGTTTTGGGACTCAAAGGGAATTTTGCTAATAGAGTACAAAAAAAAGGTGAAACCATAAACGCCACATCCTACGCATCGACTTTGCATCATTTACGGGAAGAAATAAAGAAAAAAAGACGGGGTAAACTGGCTGCTGGCGTGTTGCTCCTTCACGACAATGCTCCGGTGCACACAGCACGGATTTCTAAGGCTGCTGCACGGGATTGTGGTTTCGAAGAGATTCAACACCCACCCTATGTTCCGGACCTTACCCCTAGTGATTATTTTTTGTTCCCAGACTTAAAAAAAACCTTCGTGGTAAGCGATTCACCGATGATGAGGAGCTCAAAACTGCAATTAATGGACATTTTAGAGAGAAGGATGAAAATTATTTTTTTGAGGGTATAGAAAAGTTAATCTCAAGATGTAATAAATGCATTAATGTAAGAGGAGATTATATTGAAAAATAAAAATATTTTTTATTTAATTCGTGTTTTCCTTCATGTCGATATCGCGAATATATTGAACTCCCCTCGTATATGCTGACGACGTCCAATTATAAATTAGTTTCCCTCTTGGCATGGTTGAGGATGCTATAGCGAAAATGAACGATGATTAATGCTCAATTCTCGAGTGGTCTAAATGCAATGGCCTCAAACTGAATCCCGACAAAACAAAAGCCACACCTAAATCTAAACATCAGCCGTACCTTCCCGACTTCCCACACATGTTTTTTAAATTCTTCCCAAGTCGAATATGTTACCAATGCAAAAAATCTAGGAGTAATCTTTAACAACAAATTAACTTGGGATAATCATATAAACTCTGTGTTAAAAAAAGTTCACGCTTCATTACGAGGACTATCAATAGTTAAAACGATTTTACCAACACAAGTTAAGCTCAAACTGGTAAAAGCATTAGTAATTCCCATAATTTCATTTGGATGTGAGCTGTTTGCTGATCCTGATGTCCTCTCACTTCAAAGAATACGCGTTGCTTTTAATTCGATTGCCCGGTTTGTATTCAACCGTCGTAGGTTTGATCATATCTTATCTGACGCTCGCCAACTCCTTGGTTGTAACTTGGAAGGCTTCTTCAAATATCGATGCTGTTCTCTACTTTTTAAAATTATTCACAAGAAAGAACCAAACTACTTGTTTACAAAACATAAATGTCTGTAATTCTAATCGCTATTTATAGTATTGCGACCCGCTACATATTCCTGCTTAACTTCTCGCAGGCAATTCTTCATTTATGCCGTCAAGCTCTGGAACAATCTACCCATTTATGTGAGGCCCAAAATCGAACACAAATCATTTCATTCAATCTGCTTTAAACACTTCTCCAATTTGAACTGACTTAGCTCTATTTTCTTCTTTTTTTCTCTCTCTTGGTTGCGCTTATTTACAACATTTAATTAAAAACCTTGTTTTCGTTTATATAATGTTTTTGTATCAATTAATTGTAGTTTACTTTGTTCATTCTTGCACATTTTGTAAATTTCATTTTATTCTCATTTCCTGTACTTTTATGAGTTTGACTCAATGTATAGCGTTTCAATATAAATAAAATACTAAAAAATACTAAAAATACTAAATGTACTCACCAAAACCGATGGATGATGGAACTCATAGCCGGCGTCATCGTCACTCGTTAGATCAATCGACACAATTGGTTCGCGCGTGGAATGGACAAATACCACATCATCGTCGTCGCCAGTTGAGTCAGACAGCCAATCCAGTTGTAAATCGGGTGCAGTTAGAACATCATTTGAACGTGAAGAAGAGGAACACTCACCGCTATTACTTGAACGTTCAGCAGCACTCGCACCACCCACACTGTGACTTGTCTTTGCAATCTTCTTAGCCGTGCAATCCTGTGAACTATGATGATAAATGTGAAACTTTTGCCGCGTTGTCTGGCCGGGAACATTGGGCGCATGTAGGTTAACCACAACAACATCGTCGTCGTCATCATCATCGGACGTGTCTAATTCGGCTTGTTGCGAGTACTGAGAAATTCGCTTCAAGTCGTGGTAGGCCGCAGCTCTACGCTTAGCGTTGTTTACTATAAAACTCTGGCTTCTATTCTGCAGACCACTTGGCCCTGGCAATGATGCAGCATCGTAGTAACTTGACGAGGCTTCGGCAACCGGTGCAGCGCTTGCTAAAATTGTGCTAGAAGTGGTTGGGGAATCGCCATGCACAGTATCGTCCGCTTCCTGCTTTTGTTGGTGTTTTATTTGCAAGCCTTTGGTTATGGTGCTGCTGCTGCTATTTGAATTAAGTTTGATTGTTGCCGTTGTAGCTGGCGCGATTTTATTGCTGGAACTACTGCTGCTAGCTATTTGGCATCGCTGTACTGAGTTTGGAACATCTGCGGATGAAGCTAACGTTGCTGATGCAGTCGCGTTCGCCGGTTGTTTCTGTCTTACACCCGCATAGGCAATTGTTCGAGAACACTCGACAGAGCCGCTCATAGCCGGCGGTGGCGATGCGTTGCTGCTGCCGTTACTGCTGCAACCACTGCTACTGCTGCTGCTGCTAATGTACATTCCATCGGGATTTATTTCAGTCTTAACCAGATTGCCACTAATTGTGGTAGTCAGTGGCGGAGGTGGTTGTGGTGGCTGTGTTGGCGGCGCCGGCGGCGGTGGCGGAGGTTGCTCTTGATGCAGATTGTGTAAATGGTGAGAGAGTGCCGGTTGCGATGGCGGCTGATGATGGTAATGATGATTATAATGTGACAGAACGTGAGGTGGATGTGTGTACGAGTTGGCCATGCCACCGTAGTCGTAGCCGTTGGATGGTGTCCAACACGAATGCTGCGGTGGATTGGAATAATCAAGATGACTTGTCACGTCATCTAGCATTGAGGTATCTCCGCCACTACTGCTACTGCTGTTGTTGATGGTGCTGGTGCTGGTATTACCGGCAAATGACTGACTCTCGGGCTGACGATTCCTCGAGGTCATTTGGAAGGCAGAGTCTCTGAAAAAAAAACACATAAATCTTCCATGCTAGACAGTTGAAGAGCAATCCAATACCTTGATGAATCGCGTGGGCAATTGCAAGTCTCCGGCTGGCATTTTCGGCAGGACAGCCACGGATCACGGCTCATCAGATCGACCTGAAAGCGTTCCTGCGCTCCGCCCATTGGGTTGCTTCTCTGCATGTGAGGTGAAATCATTTGATTGTGATACATCGGATACATATACGGCTCCGGATGCATTGTATTCTAAGGAAAGGGAAAGAGTGAGTAACAGTCGAGATGGGTGTCTTACTTCTTAACGAACATATTGCAATCCCACCGGATCCCTTGGCGAATATTGATTGTAGGCAAACAGATCATACGCTGTGGAAGGAAATTCAATTGTAAAAGCGAATGCCTGGCATACTGTTTCTAAAGCTTACGTTCATCAGCTGGGCGTGGTTCAATGTCATAGCTGCTTGAGAGACTGGATGCCGAAAATGCAGCTTCGAAGATTTCACGAAACGGTAGGTCATGGTGTTCTTCGTGTTCATTTTCCATGTTTTCTTATGCAATTGCGGATGATTTTGCGGATGACTTTAAGAATGCACTGCTCCCGATGTGGTAGGCTGAAATGGAGGTTGCAAAATTTGTTGCTTTCGCATTAGTTTCAAGTCGATATGATGTTCTACAAATGTGTTTTCAGACTTTTAGATGGGAGTTTTACTTTATTTATCAAAACCTGGGGAGTCTACGATTGAAAGACTAACCAATTTGTCGGCAGTAAGTACAAATATTCCAGGCTTGACTACGACGCCAATCGAAGCCTTCATATAATGAAGACAATAAGTCATTCTACAGTTGCAGCATTCAAAAGTGGGACACAAGTATAATAAACAAAATAAGCATCACAAATCTGTAACAAAGATGAGATCACCACCGTGACTAAAGCGTTGTGAAACAAAAGGCGATAAGACGTATCACCTCTTCGCTTTTCCTGTACAACTTTAAAAAGCAGCATCAAAAACACGAGTTGTTCGTTTAACCCATTTTAAGGATATCCTTTGGACCCCGAGAGCGTCTCTGATGACTGGAAAATAGGTTTGAACGGAAATGGGGAAGCAAGAACTGCAACTGATTGCAGTTTGCAACATTCTTTTGCAAGTTATTGGTTAAGTTGAATAGCACTCTATGATATTTCTTCAAGGAACGTTCGTAGTTGGGAAGAGGTGCATAAAACTTTCCTTAAACCATAGCTGGACCGTATAAAAGATCATTAATGTGGCAAAAAGTCAACAGTACCTCGATATACAGCTTTCCGAGCCATTCGAAATGCTTCAAGGAGTGAGACAAGGAGATGTACTGTCACCGATCTTGTTCTTACTTGCGATTGATGATGTAATGACTGCCACGGTGGGAATAAACGAGAGACTTGGTATCCAATGGAAGCGGTTTGATGTCTGTTTCCTGGGAAACAACATTGGTGCCCTTAACCAAATGTGTCATTCACTGCAACAGAATGGGGAGGTGGCTGGCCTAAGGATAAACACCAGAAAGACAACAATTATGCACACAAGGCGAGACCAACAACAAACAGCAGGTTATCCTGCGACAGGAGACCATAGAGGTGGTCACGCATTTCAACTAAAGGGTTTTTCAACAGGGACGCTACAAAAGTAAAGCGACAGGGACAGCAAACGACGCCGAATTTCTTGCCGCTCTTTTGACATTTCTCTTCTTCTTCAGTAAGGTTTGCCATTTCATGATGGAAAGATATACGACGAGTCGAAATTATTACAATTTACTACCGAAATTCGGAGTCAGTGGCCTCAACGTTAAGAGCGCTACGTCCAATTTATGGTCGTCATAATCGTACTAGCAGATCAACAATTGAGCGTCTAGTGAAAAAATTTGAATCCACATGCACAGTACAAATTGTTCCCGTGCCAGTGAGACAAAGAAGTGCCCGTAGTGTCGAGAATATTGCTCCCGCTGAGGCTTCAGTTGAAGAAAGCCCAAATGTGTCTCTCACACGTCGTTCTCAAGCGTTGGGCATCTCTGTGACGTCGTTGTGGCGAATTTTGCGAAAATATCTTGGCCTACATCCTTACAAGATTAAATTGACGCAAGAACTGAAGCCACTTGACCACCAGAAGCGTCGTATGTTTGTGAATTGGGCTGAGCAAGAACTTGAAAATGATTCGGATTTTCATCTTCAGCGATGAGGCTCATTTCTGGCTGAATGGCTTCGTCAATAAACAAAATATGCGGTATTGGTCAGGCAGCAATCCACACGTACTCCATGAGTCACCATTGCATCCCGAAAAAATTACGGTTTGGTGTGGTTTATGGGCCGGCGGCGTCATTGGGCCGTTCTTCTTCCGTGATGATCAAGACCGGCATTTTACTGTGAATGGGAATCGCTACCGTTCAATGATAACCGAATATTTTTGGCCCCAATTGGATGATATGGACTTGAAGGACATGTGGTTCCAACAGGACGGCGCCACAAGCCACACAGCGATTGTCACAATCAATTTATTGGAAACCAAGTTTGGAGAACGTGTTATCTCACGAAATGGTCCAGTCGCTTGGCCGCCTCGGTCGTGCGATTTGACGCCGTTAGACTATTTCCTGTGGGGCTACGTCAAGTCTATGGTCTATGCCAACAAGCCGGCGACGATTGATGAACTTCGTACGAATATCGGACGTGAAATTGCAGCAGTATCGGTCGATTTATGCTTGAAAACTGTCGAAAATTGGGTTCAGCGTCTGGACTTCTGCAAGCGTGCCCGTGGTGGCCATGCAAATGAAATCGAGTTCCATACATAATGGCATCGAACATTCTTTCACAGGAATAAAGAATTTCATTGATATCCAAAACCGTTTTTGTTTTATTTAAAAAAAACGTTTGTAGCGCTTTTATTGAAAAAAAACCCTTTATTTGGGTGGTTATGTGTCACTCGATGGTGGAACGGACCAGGACGTCAGAAATAGACCAAATGAAGCTCGTAGTGCATTTGGAATACCTTCTCCTGTGTGGAACTCCAGCAGAATATCGCTTCGCACCAAGTTTAAACGCAAATGAAACGTGGAAGTGTTCCGCCAACATCTCGAGCAGGTTACAGGCTTTTGTTAATCGTTGTCTGCGTTACATCCTAAAGATACGGTGGCCCCAATCGATTTCCAACAATGAATTGTGGCTTAGGACTGGACAAACCAAAGTTAAAGTTGACATCAAACAGAGAAAATGGCGATGGATTGGCCATACACTGAGGAAATCAGACGACAACATAGCTAAGCAGTGCTTCCAATCGAATTTTCAAAGTGTAAGGCGACTTGGTAGGCCCAGAACAACATGGAGGTCAACTGTTAGGACGGAAGCTCAGTCCCAGGATTTGCGAATGTGGACACAGCGGAGAGATGGAAGGACCTGGTTGTCGCCCTATGCTCCAGGAGGAGTTAAATTGTTGCTGTTAATAGCAGCTACCGGAATAAAAGAAGAAGACCTCGATGTACGAAAAAGAACTTCAAGAACACGAGCTATACTGCTGGGGGACAGTATCTACCTACTAACAAGTAAACGAAGTGACAAATTCATTTCAAAAAAAAAAATAAAACAACCCGATTACATGTCACATCAATCTGATGGAACAACAGAGTGGCTATTACATTTACATTAAATGTAATTTAACAATCGCTATGAACATGTGGCTTGTATTTTGTAAGCATTTAGTCGAAAGGTAACAATAACAATCAGTCAATTGAAAAAGCTGCCTCGGCATATTATGCATTACGAACTAATTTCATAGAGGAAATAAACTAGGTAGAGTGAACGACGTTATTATTATATACAATAAAGTTTTCTTCTGTGTTTTCATGTGTGTATTATCTCGATTGAATGAGCCTGTGTAGATTTTTTCCAAATAAGAACCTATGCATCACATCACACTTGAACTAAATGACTAAAACGATTCCACCTTTGTAATAATCGCAAGGCCCTATAACAGTACAATGATATATATTGCGTTTATGTACATAAACTTCAGAGTATACCTAGTATGAAAGGAATTTCCTTTTTTTTTTTTAAATGTTTGTATCTATCGCCTTTATATGGATTTTCTGTACCAAATTCTTCTTTTTCCCAATCACGTATGGGGGGAACTGCATCGATTTTGCCATCAGCTGATTACACACCGAGACGGAATGGACGGATGCACTTTTCACAGAAACTTACAAATTTCCAACCACCACTACTGCAATTATACCCCGCTGTAGCCAACAACCTCCTCCGCTGCTCCACTATCAAATGGAAAAAGTATTTTTTTCTTTTTTCGTTCACACCATCCCACTGGAGTAGCATTTGCTAACGATACCAATTATTAATAAGTTTAATCAAATATGTATAATGACCTTTTTTTTAAAGACAAAAGTTGATGCAGAAAAATTATATTGTTTGTGGCTTTTTTTCGCTGTTCAAATGCTCACTTGTATTTTGCTTTCTGGCCGCAGTAGATAATGAATGTCCCACATCTTTCTGGGAATTCTGTCCGTCCAAGTTTTTTAGGTGATTTTTAAGAGTTTGCTACTTGTGTGTTGAACCAGCCAACAATTTTCCAACGAAAAGAAAAACAAAACGATAAACGCGACGAGCGACGACTACTGCACACAGAAATAGTGACTTTTATTCTTCTGTAAAATTGTAAATGTTCTTTTTCTAACGAACGGCTGCAGCAACTACAAAAACAACAGGCACACTTCGAGCTGCGGACTGTCGTCGTAGAAATGAGTGCGTCCAGTTGGATTTAAGTTATATTTATTTTGAAAACCAAATGGTCTAATATTACTTTGAAATAAAGGATTTTGACACAAAGTACGTTTCGCATCTATGGTAAATAACAGGTGTGTTTTTTTAAACTTCTATCTGAGCAAAGTAAAGTAAAGAAATGAGCAATAACATAAAAAACGGTTCCAGTCCTATTTGTTCTGGAATGGTATAAAATGCTGTGTTTCTCGACTTTGAGTTAGCAGTTTACTTGCGATTTTCACCCACATCACCAGAAAGGTTCCAACATAAGCTGCTGCTGTCAAGTCACATCCACTTGAAATAAATAAATTTAAATGTCTTAAGGCTCTCTCAAACCCACGCGACTTATTCGCAGCGCCAGCGATGACGACAATTTCGACTTTGAATGCGACAAGGAAATTCGCAAGCCTGCCCAGAACGAAGCGTCGCGTCAGTATGTGTCAGTTACCAGCTCAATCAGTTTTTTAGTGTAAGCCATCGCAGAATAAACAAAAATGACAGATATACGCACAGCTACCTAGACCGCGACAGCGACAAAAACGCTTCCAACAGCGTAGGTATATAAAAAAAATCGCTGCTCTTTAATCGCCGTCGCTTTGACTCGATTGCGTGAGTGTGGGTATTCTCATATACTACCATGTTTATATAATTTGACATCCGAAAATCTTGCTATCGGTGCGAATAAGTCGCGCGGGTTTGGGAGAGCCTTCAAGTCGACTAGATTGGTCTGACCTCTATGTAACCTGAACACAGGTTCGGGAACGTCACTTTTCCTACGCCAGCCACATATGCGAATTGTCAACTTAGTACTCAGTCACGAGTTTCTTGACTTAATTCGTCGTCTACCACTCCATAAACGTCAACTGAAACAGCTGCCTATGTGAACGATCTGGGCCAATCAAAACTGAGATACATCAAGTCAGTCAGCTGGGAGATTAACTAAACTAGATACTTGAACGTCCCCAAATACACAGTGTGGATCTTTGAAATGTCAAGTAGGACGTAGTTGTTGTGGTTGCGTGCTACTTTTCTTTGTTTTTCTGAGATAGAAGCTAAAAACTGAGTAAAATTTCGCAAGGTACACTTTTGCACTTTATCTATACCCTTCCCTATCGCAACAGAAAAATAAAACAGAGTACTGTGTAAAGTCACAGGCAAGAGAAATATAAATATATTATATTTCTCTTGTCTGTGGTAAAGTGTACCTTATTCCATCTGACAGTTCGCCATATGTCATTTACCTCAGTGTTGCTGGAGATTAGAGATATAAAAAAGATGAAATTTCACAATTTTACAAGCCTTGTCACACCGAATTGTGAACACCCCCACTTTAAGGTAAATCTATGCTGCAATTCGTTTAATATTTTTGTTTTGTAAAAAATTTAATGGAACTACCTAACCTACCCATACTGTTCGACTTATCGTACCAAAAACAAACAATCAAATCTGGATTTGGCATCACTAGTTATCAATTATCTCGCTTTCGGCCATTTTCAATCGCCTATCTCTCTCTTTTCTAGACGAAATCCAAGTTTTCATAAATTCTTCATCCCTTTCATCGCGAACACTCGTTTTGGGAAAGTCTTCTCACAAAGTTCAAGCATTTTTTGTAAGTGAATTTCAACAAAATTAATTCATAGAAAAAAAAGCAATATTTTAAAATCAATAAAATCAAATTTCGCCACACAGGAATTCTATTAAATTCATAAGCCACAGTTCCAAATCAAATAGAATATGCCGAAGAACAAGGGAAAGGGAGGTAAAAATCGTCGTCGTGGAAAGAACGAAAATGAATTCGAAAAACGTGAATTGATTTTCAAGGAGGACCAGCAGGAATACGCTCAAGTCACTAAAATGCTGGGCAATGGTCGTCTCGAGGCGATGTGTTTTGATGGTGTTAAACGCCTTTGTCACATTCGCGGAAAACTACGAAAAAAGGTGCGTAATAGATAATTTCTTAAAAAAAAATATACCACAGGCGGACATTTTGAGATATTTGTGGAAGAAAAATGCAGTAATTATTTTTTTTTCCCCAAAAATTTAGTGTACACGTGAACTTGTAACTTTCAAACGTTAAAATTTCCTCAAAAATCGTAGGTAAATTTTCAATTTCATGCGCAGTGGTCTTCCTTTGTCTTGGGACTGTGTGCAGATGCAAAAGAAAAACACAAGTGTCGATTCAATGGGGCAGGGGCACACGTACAGTGGATCTGCAAATGAATTTGATTTATTTTTCCTTGCAGTAGTGCGTAGTTAAGCTTCTAGATGGAGGTGGATTGAGCCCGACTGGGCCTTGTGTTGAATAGTATAAAATTTTGATTTATAAATGTGAAGGAGGCCTACTTGCGTCGTAGATTGTAATGCATTTTTCCTCAATAAGCCAGCTTCAGCACATTCAACGATAAACCATTCCATAGCTCCTTTCATCTCATCGGTAATTTGGATGTTAAAATCGATTTCAAGGTAGTTTTTAATGATGATGGGACAGAAACTACAGCGGGAGGATATGAAATTCCCTTCCAAAAACCTCAAACTACTTTACCTATCATTCTGTTCCTCACCTGACCTGCCCTTGCCAATCTCGGAAAGGTTTTTCTGGGCTATTACTTTGATGGTTTTGTTAAAACTCTTCGGTTTCGTTTAAACCAGAGTAATTCTAAAATTCAAGAAGGCCTTAGGCCTATGCTTGTGCGTTTCAGTGTAATGATTGCTACAGGCGCTCGCCTTAAATCTGTGGTCACGAACCATAACCGCTAAAGTCGACTTTAGACGAAATTGAGATTTTGATGTTATTAGATTCAGCGTACTCAAATCTATTTTGTAATTTTTTTCAGCTTTCTATCTTTAAATAAGTGGCAACAATTTCAAGAAAACGTAACACCTTAAGTCACTTTTTTTAGTTTGGATTAAGGAAAAAAAACAAACTAAAAAACAAATAAATTTATTATCTAAAGTCGACTTAAGCGATTTTTCCTTGTGGCCACAGAAATATGCACAAATTTCATGTAGACAGTGTAAAGCAAAGTTTCCGCTAAGAACAAACCCAGAAAATTCAAACTCGGACTGTTTCCTTCAGTCCTAATATCGTTTCGAGTATCACGACACAAGGCAGTCGGATCATGAATTCCTATTCTGTCGGGAAAACTCATTGCAACCCTAAGCAAGAAGGCCTGGCTTGTTATTTTTAAGAGAGTGCTATGAGAACTTCTAATTAAAACACATCTAATGACGATGGACAGCAGGCTACATCCCTGAGAACTAAAAATGCTTGCAGCATGATATGTTGCCCACAATCGTTCCTTTCTACCGCATAAGACAATTCGCTAACACAAAAATCTCGCTCTAAAAATGACGTCAAACATCCAAGTTTGATTAATTCACGGTCGTTGCCTTTTGAGTAACCTTCCAACTTGACACACTTATAGCTTAGATCTGCCTTATTCAATTTACTCAATTTATTCTCCTGTTTTATTAGGTGTGGATCAACCAAGGCGACATCATACTTGTGGGACTTCGCGACTATCAGGATTCAAAGGCTGACGTCATCTTGAAATACACACCCGACGAAGCCAGAAACTTGAAGACATACGGCGAATTCCCCGAGTCAGTGCGTATCAATGACACCGTCACATTCGTCGAAGATGGTCTCGATGAAGACATCGAGTTCGGTGATGAGATTAGTTCAGAGGATGATGCAGATTCGGTCGATAACATCTGATCGGCAAATTAAGTTTAAGTCAAAAACAAACAGAAACAACAAAAAAAACGTGTAAAACCTTTGAAAAGAAATCTTTTTTTTTTGTTAACTTATAATATTATATAGTATATACAAATTTAAAAGAAGAAATCAAACAAAAACAAACCAACAGACATTTTATTTCAATTATGTGTATTCCACTTTTTATCCTGAACTTCCATTGAGTCACAAAATGCGTGCATAAAGTGCATCCTCTAAATTCACTGATAGTTTTTTTATTTTATTCTTTTATTTTCTCGGAGATATGCGCTGTGAATTGCTTTGTTGAATACATATACGTTGTTTTTTTATTTATTTTATTTTGTTCTCAAAATTTGTTGTACAAGTTCAAGTAGGTTACAATAAATTCATATAAAATCGTTTTAATTACAAAGAAAAAACAAACAGACAAATAAAACGTGAAAAAAAAATGTAAAATCCGAGGAAAACCAAAAGCGATGTTTTATTTTTACGGTGCAGGGATGGGTTATTGATGTTTTTGGGCAATCAAGGTTATGGTGAATACATTTGCCTATGGAATGTTACTCATTCAGAAATGGGCTTCTACTGCTGGCATAGGGAACACTTCCATCGGAATTTATGATAGTCCTCCGTGTTTTAACACAAGAAGAGCTTTCTTTCTCTCTGTCGACATAGGCGGTGATTGTTATCCTCCCACAAGTAATCACCCGCATGCTCGTCCGCATATCTTGGCATAACTATCGATTCCAAACGCACTTCATTTGTATATATTGCGCTCTGATGGTGGTCGAATCGAAATAGAAGTACACACATTTAACGCGTATTAATCTACTTAGCATCCTTCTTGGTTTCAATCTTACCACCGCGTATCCTACCGGTACGACTTTGTGACCAGGAGGGGTCGAATCGCGTCGTCCGAGAACGAGCATTTCGTGACGGAATTTGTTTTTGTTTCATATGTAAAATCAACTTAATTCTATGAACGTAATGCTGACGGTGGAAGTCTTACCAATATGTTGATGGTTACCACCTCCTTGGAAATGTTCAACGGGATTCATAGCAACACCACGAACCTTTGGCCAGCTGTTCCTCTTCACCTTGTATTTGTGGTAGGCGCGACCAGCCTTCAAGGTAGGATTGTCCATATGACCCCCACCGGCAAGAATACCAACCATAGCACGGTTAGCCGATGGGACAACTTTCTTAGTGCCGGATGGCAACTTGACACGAGTCTTCTTTGTGTCGGATTGTGGGCGATGACTGTGGCATAGTTGAACGACTGACAAGGGAGCACCACGACCTGAATCGTGGATGATTTCTTTAACTACACCCCTGATGTAGCCATGACGTTCGTCGAAATTTAAAGGCCTGGGTTGTCAGCACGTAACTTGATACAATCGAGTTCAGTCGATACAATCGAGCTCTGGCAGCACCTAATTTGTTTCAATCGATTGTCTTAAACCGATTATCCTCGATTGAAACAAATTAGGTGCTGCCAGAGCTCGATTGTATCGACTGAACTCGATTGTATCAAGTTACGTGCTAAGGCCCCTGAGCTTGGCGGCTCCCTTGCGCTTCTTGACATGGGCCTTGAAAATTAACCCAGCTCCGTTACGTTGTACAAGAATAACACGACCCATTATTTGTTTAAAAGATCGAAAGCCTTTTGAAATAGAAAAAAGCATCCTGGAATCTGTTTCGGAGAGAAGTGCTAAAGTGACAACATTCCTTAGGAGACACATAGTAATCACAAGAGGATTAAGAGAAAGCGAACGAAGGCTGCTACATGGCAATTAAGCGCGCGATCCTTCTGTATGGATGGAATATAAGCAGATGGCGGCAGCGCACAGAGATGTCAGCACAGTTCTTGACATCTGAATGGACAAGGCGCCACACAGTTCTAACTGAACATGGGTATTTTAGTCCATACCTACACACAGGATGCGAAAAGTAGAACAAAGTAGACGACGCTTTTCATACTTTCTTCACGTGCAGCAGGTGATGTGCGGAATGATAGCACATGGAATCGGAGATGGGTTATATCTCTCAATCTCCCTGGCATCCGCGATGGCTCACCATTCCATATAAAAAGCCTTTTTCCACAGAGAGTTACACCAAATTACTGCTAGACATCCTTAAGGACTCTCTAACAAACTCCAATAAACGCTGGCTTGCAAATATCCCCTGCGGCAGGTAAACTTACTCGGAATACAAATTCGCAACACAGGAAAATAAAGCAAGGAGTGCCTTAAGACCGTTATATACCTACATCCGGGGGAATATTCATCATTTCATTTGCAGACAATTATATCAAACACCGAGTGCGGTGGCAAGAATAGCCTGAAGTAAAACTTTAATAAATAATGGTTCGTTGGATGTACACAGCACTGGTACTGGTTCATAATAAGTGGAGTCCAAATAACAACTGGAATTGGAATCATGGGAGCCCTACTATCAAGTCCGATTGAGGTGCTCAAGGAGATTCCATATTTTCTATAGCGTTTTTCAAACAGAAGTAGTGCAATCAGGGAGGCGTGTGGACTGCTCAGAAAAAAAAGGGAACTTCGTCGACAGTCAGGACGCGGTTAAGGCTCTCGATTCAACCAAGTCTGCATCCAAGCTTGTTTTGGAAGAGAAAGCCAAACGTGGCTTCTTTCTATGCGAGAAATACTCTTGCACTTCAATTAAAAGTTGGAGAATAGTTGGGCGAACCTAACAAACTGCGTCAAATAAAACAGATTTGGCCAACATAAAACGCTGACAGAATGCAAGCAGATTACGCTAAATTAACGGCCATTAGTATGGACCACTGGCTTTTAGGAACTCACGCAGACAAGCTATGCTTCCCCCATAACAACCACAGGCGTAGCTTCGCTGACATAAACGAGAATACAATAGTGTTCCATTTCCAACGATGACCTCTCTGCAATCCAAGGTATCCACTTCAACAACATCCTGACATTTCTGAACTCCACAGGCTGGTACGTATAGCACTCGGCGGCAGACCCCCACCAAAAAAAGCAATTCCAACCCCAAGCAGACAAATCTGAAACATTTTCGGGCGAACTTGTGCACTGATCTTCATCTGCCCGGCCAAACGAATTGAAATAGTCGCAAAACTGCTGTGAAACCACCCAACACCCAACTGATGTGGCCCAATTCGAAACTGAGGACCACCACGAATATATGAATGATGAATGAAGCTGCAGTGACATAATTGGCAGAACTCAGCGTGATGTAAATGGCGCGTTTGTGAGTATTGAGACTGAGGCGGCGAAGATGGGTTTAGCGGTCAATGAGGGCGAAACGAAGTATATGCTGTCGACTAAAAAGGACACCCAACACCGACAGCTCGGACAGAATGTCACAATAGACAGATATAACTTTGAGGTGGTTAAAGACTTTGTCCACCGAGCCTCCGCTATGAAATCAGACAATGACACCAGCGCTAAGGTTAAACGTAGAATAACTCTTGCCAATCGCTGTTTCTTTGGGCTAAGAAGACAATTGAGTAGCAAAGCCCTCACTCGACCTTTTATAAGACCCTAATCGTCCCAGTCCTGAGATTTAACGACGACCTAGTCAGAAGATTGGTCCAACGATTGAGGTGGCTGGGTCATGTAGAGCGAATGGACACGAATGGCCCGGTCCGGAAGATCTTTGAATCCACACCCGAGGTAAGGTGAGTGGAAGGGGACCTTAACCAACTTAGCGTGCAAAACTGGAGACAGCTAGCTGGAGACGCTTGTTGGTTGAGTCCCCGGACTGTAGCGCCACCTTAAGTAAGTAAGTTCAAATGAAGCTGCATCAACAAGGTTAGGTTAGGTTAGGAGGAAAGTGCACAGAAAATTTTGCCGTGCTTCCAAGGGGTCCATTGTGATCCGTAGTTGTTTACGTGGTCGTAACAAACTGCCATTACAATATAAATGCATGTAACAATTACCATTAACTCTTTGGAGTTGCTTTTTAATTGGTTGGCCCGTTGGAACCAACCTGTCTTCTTAACAAATCTGATTTTGTCCGTCAGAGGTACCTGTGCTACGTCCTCCAGGTCTTCGGAGAATCTGCTGCCCAGCTAACGAGGTTTGGAGGTTCGAGCATTCGCAGAGAAGGTGCTTGATGGTTTCGGTTTCTTCTATAACTTGACAGCTTCTGCAGTAGTCAGATGTATTAATGCCCAGTGGTCTGTCATTTGCAGAAGCCCGTTAAGATACGTATTTCTTGTTTATTCATTTTCAGCATGAATCTTGTTCTTTTTTCGTTAACTCTTGGCCATAGGCTGAGAGATATAACACAGTCGTGCATGTTGGCCCAGGTGTTCTAAATTTCTTCTCAGTTTTTGGCCAATATTGCGTTTTGCTGCACTAATTGGAATATCTATTGGCGTTATGACATCTATTGCATCAATTTCTGACCCGATTCTTGCAAGCTCATCTGCCTTTTCATTACCATCATTATCGCTATGACCAGGGACCCATCATCAGAGAGTGATGCTGTGTCGTTTGCCTATCTCGTTCAGGGGGCCAAACTTTGTAATTCGACTCTACTTTCATTTCTATTCGAAAGTTGTTTCGATTCTACTTTCAAATAGAACAGTTCTCTTTCAAAGTAGAATTGGAACTATTTTCGAATAGAATCGAAAGTAAAAATCGAATTACATAGTTGGCCCCCTGAACTCCTTGGAATTTCCTGACTGTTTTTGATATGATGGTTTCGTTGTCTAATGCTTTGATAGCCGCCTGAGTGTCTATGAAGATTTTAATCTTATGTTATGTTTAAGTGGCTCTCGGTGAGAGAAACACTTAGGCCGTAAGTCGACCCATTGTGCATACCACTGGTGTTGGGGGTTCCTTAATCAGTTACTCATGTAAACCATTTCCAACCATTGATAACGCTAAGAATATTAGCAGCGCTGATGAAGCTTAGATCACTTAGATCATTGAGGAAGTAGTTACCTAAGTAAGCCCTCCTTAAATTGGATAGGGCGGGGCAGTTGCAGAGGAGGTGGGTGCCAGACTCGTCTTCCTCCTCGTCCATGCAGCTTCTGCAAAATTCATTGTATGACAGTCCGAGTCTACGCGCGTGTCTACTCAGAATACAATGCCCGGTAATGACATTAGCGACTAGCGGGATACTAGTTCTGTTGAGTCGCAGAAGCGCCTTGGTTCTTTTAGTGTCCAGGGTTGGCCAAGTAAGCCTAGCAACGTCGCAGTATCCTAGATGATTCCATTGATTCTATGACTTGACTTACCTCTTGCGTCCGCGAGTTATATTAAAAGAGAAACACAATTTTATTTGGTTTCGTATGTATAGTTTTATTTCGTTGACTGCCTAACACGAACTGACTCGCTGTCAATGCATCCAATTTCCTATCACCTTCGGTAGTTTGGAAGTTCCGATAGGAAACCGATGCATCGACAATTTATGAATAGTCAGCAAAGTCAATGCACTCATCTGCCTGTGGCCTTCGGGTGTTTGCCAGGAAAGTGGTGCATTGGCACTTTATGGGTTGCGAAGCAACACAAATGTTCCGTCATCAAGTTTGCTGACTCGCATTTGCGTAACTCACGTGAATGAGTTGTTTAGCGTAGGAGAGCGGTGCAGACTGACACTATCAACGCCAAAAGAGCCTTTTCTCGCTAATTTTAATGTTAAAAGGGTCCAGATTCTTCGCGGCGACTATTTCAGCTTGGATGACGCTACAAACGACAAACAACAACATAAAAATAAAACAAAAGCATTCCAATTTACACAGATCTTCGTTTATTTATTATTCCAGTTTTGTATTTAGTTTAGTTTTTGTTTATACTTAGAATATCAGAATAAATTTATGTTATCCATACATTAGTAATATATAATATTTCCTATAAATGTTCCATTATTTACGAATAACTTTTCCTTTTCTGTTTTATTTACATATACGTATATAATTTATGTCCATGATTTATTTAATTTGTCCTATATATTTGTATTATAAAAGTGGTTCTTAAAATTTTCTGTAATTACGATTTTTGTTTAAAAATGTCAATGAGAACAAAAGCATGAAACTCTGTGACATCAAGCGAAACGATTTTTATGTCGTCGCTAGTACTGTTTTTCTCTTGAGCAAATATTTAATTGACAACAATGATAATCGCAAGCAAAATTAGGTTTTCTATTTAATTTTTTAATGAAATACCCAACGCCTATCGCTTGGCATCACAGAATTTATAAACAAAAAATAAATACACATAATTATACAAGTTACAAGATTTTCTCTATTCGTTTCTGGTTGAATACATTTATTCTCTTTCAACTGCTCCCTAGAAATATGTTTGTTTTATGCGTTTATGTAATCGGATTCGTTTTGTATAACATATTTTTTGACTTTTTAACCTTGTTTCGATTAGTTCTAAGTTAATTCTGTTTATCTGGGAATTGGTTTTTTGTTTGTTTAGTTTTGTTAGTTTTTCTTATGATTATTTAGTTGGGTGATTTTTTGTTTCTGTTTAAACTGCCGGTGTGATATGTTAAACTTAATATATCGGAAGTATTTATGTTGTTTCTTAAAAATATACATATTTTGACATAAGTATAAGGAATTTACGAAAAGGACCACAAAGGGAATGAAATGGAATGACTGAATAGCGAGTGGGAGGTTGATTGTAGCTAAATGAGGTCTTACATAAAATCAATGAGACTAATACGTTGTTTTCTGACGTTGAATGTTTCCGAGGAGTAAATTTGAATGAACGATAAAAGAATATACAATTTTTGGTAAAAATAGTGAGACTGCTGAAGACAGCCCTTGGTAAAGCCAAGTCCCTGATTCAGTGAGAAGTATGGCATAAGAGGTTCGTTTAAAGTTTAAAGGAAATATCATCTTCCTTGAAATAACGCAGTTCGTCAGATTCCTCACAAAGCTGCCTTTGAAGTAAAGTGCGGTAATATTTCTCTTTTTACGTATCCCAGGAGGAAATTTGAGTAACCTCGGTACTGATCTTGCTCATTTGCGCTCGACTTACCCAACCTATAAGTGTTGACCACGAAAGAAATAAAAACATAGCCTCTGTCGGAATGACAGGCTGAACAAGTCTAACATGAGCTCCGCAAAAAGAGGACGTACGAATGAATTCACTGCATTGAATCGTCAACAGTTAAGGTGATGGATTACTTACGTGAATTGTCCATATATAACTAGTCAGAGTACGATGGAATATCCGGCTTTCTAGTGTCATCAACTGTAGCCAGTCGGAAAAATCTACATTGCTATGTCACATCTCTCCTTAATCTTAAAAACACAGTCAGTCGTGTTGTACCCGCGGCAATAAACTATAAACAGAGATAATTTCATTTTATGAATTTTATTTGAACATTATATTCGGCCTTGTGATACTAGGTTGAAAGCAAAAGACTGAATTTCTAGGTTAGAAGTGGCGCCGTCGGTGGTTATTCTCCACCGCGATATAGAGGAGCCTTGGAAAATGAATTTTCGTAAATGACAACCAGCCAGGAACCTCCACGGACTGCGATCTGATAGTATGATGCTCTACAACCTAGCTTGAGTCTGTTCACAAGACAGATATTCGGCCCTAGCGAGGTATCGAAAGGAAGGAACGGAAAATTCTCCGATTTTTTACGATTCGGAGGATTTTTGCTTCGAGGTATTCTTCGGAACATCTATTCGGAATATTTCTCCGACATTTTGTAACGCATATCGGCGAATTACGTTGAAGCGCGATGAAGTTCTTCAATTTTTGACAGCTAGTTTCCGATATCCTCCGACAGAAATTGGTTGCGGAATTCGTTTACGATTTGGATTTGAGCATCCGACAGAGTATGCGTTGCGGAGAATTTTCCGTTCCGACGGATACCTCGCTAGGGCCGAATAGTTCGGAAAAAATTCCGAGACGAAAGTCAAATCAAGGTTTGAATTACAGCACCCATGATTAAGTACTACGTGGCTGAGTTTGTTATTGATTTGCATGTAAAATCAACAAAGTTCAGTGATGTAAGGGCCCAACCCATAGAATTCGTTGCAGGTAGCATCCGTCGCGTTGACGGAACGAGCAGTTCCATAGAATCCGTCACACATGTTAGCTACCGAATATACTCACATGAGTTCTTTAAAATACATGACAGTTTCTCTCACTCTCAATACTTCCACCAATGAAAGAGCTTCCTCTCCCGCTGTGCCAACTGTCAACGCATGCCGCACACAGGAAAGTAGAAAGTACTTACTTTATACCTCGCATCCGGCACGTGCAATGCCTATGGCTCACTTTCCATAAGCTGCTGTGTATTCTATCAACCTGTCAGTCGAATACGTTGCCGCAACGGACGTGACGGATTCTATGGGTTGGGGCCTGTTTTGCTGGGTCACGAGTGCGGCAATTTGACCCCAGGTCGGAGCTCGGAACTTAGATTGCTTTCGACGTATCCGTTTCGAAATAAAATAAATGAAGCATATAAACGCGTTCATTTGACATTGAAATATTCCACAGCATTGGGCACATTCAAAAACTTAGTTATCTTAAGTCCACTAGATTGGTCTGGTCTAGATGTAACCTGAACGCAAAAACTAGATTGGTCGGGAACGTCACTTTTCCTACGTCAGCCACATATGCGAACTGTCAACTTAGTACTCAGTCACGAATTTCTTCACTAGATTTGTCGGATACCCCTCCATAAACGTCAACTGACGAAGCTGCCCATGTGACCGATCTAGGCCTATCAAAACTGGGATACATCAATTCAGTCAGCTGTCAGACTTACTAAACTAGATACTTGAACGTCCCCACTTATTTTGTTGCCCGAGAGCTTCGGAAAAAATGTGCCATGTAACTGTCAAAAGTAAGTGACCTAACGCGGTACAATGCAATGCGGCAAGGTGCGCTATAAATCTGTTCCCTAACGAAATTGCATTCGAACGAAATTTAGCCAAACTTTGTCCCCTTCTATGTGACTTTTACGTTTATCTAATGTGCGCGAATGCATTATCCTTAGGGAACAGACCTTATATGTCATCGGAGAACTCTTCCGAAGGATATCTCGAATGGAATTTCTCTGATTTCATACAAATCGGAGATAATTCAGTTCCGAACGGATACCTCAAATGGGGGTGACTATGTAAATACAGTGGAAGTCACTTATAACGATATAACGACCAGTTGCTTATAACGTCCACTTTCAATTCATTTGGTTGGTTCATTATATTTTAAGCTTTTTCACCGTCGGATCTAACGTCGGCGATTCGTCGTATATAACGAAATGTTGGATATAACAATCAATTTTTCGGAAAAAATTGTTTATTGTTGTCGGTTTTAACAACGGAATGAGGGAAAATCTAAAAAAATTGTCTGTTAAATATTAAATAAATAAATAAATATTTTGGCGCGACAAGTCTATGGGACCCAAGGCCTAGCTTCTCACAACCATTCGTTTTGTGTGGGTTTTCAATTTTTGGGACGAATGGAAGGGATCTACAATTTTACGCCGAGTCCAAACGGCTAATTGAGAAGCTCATTCATGACAGTTTTAGTCTCGGATGTTTGTCAGACGTTCGCGAGAGGTGGCGCAGTGGAAAAAAAAATTAAGATGGAAATTGGCCCTCTCGGGATTCGAACCTGAAACCCCTCGCTTAGTAGCCCAACACACTACCACTAAGCCACTGCGCCGTCTGTTAAATATTATGAAAGTTAATTTGATGAGTCGCCGTGAAAGCTGCTTTTAAATTAGTTGTGGTTTACACGTCTTTAACAAAAAAGTTAGCATTTTACGTGATTTTTTTTATTTCTGAATATTTATGGAAGCCAGATATGACAGGCGGATATAGCGACCGCCGGTTATAACGACCTCATTTCATCGGTCCCTCCACCGTCGTTATAAGCGATTTCTACTGTATTTTAAAAGCAAACATTTTGATGAATGTAAATAAATGTTTAAATGAACAGCGTGACTGTGAATGAAACAAATGTTTGATAGTGAGATGCCTAGTTACCTACTTCAAAAGAACACATTTCGTTTGATCTCATTTTTTATGAACATAGCCACGGCCAGTTTTGTGTTTTACACCTCATTTCTTGTGGAAATGACAAACATTGGTTTACCTGGTCCTCGAATATCGATCGGAACAAAAAGAACAAACAAAAATTGCTACATTCTCTGCCCCTTTACTTATTTCACTCTCGAATGATATTAAACATAAAAAAAAAATATATAAGAAAACAAAAATTGTATAAAATAATAATATTATAGAATAGATAACAGTATAATAGATTTATGCAATACGTATGTATAAATATGAGTCCTTTTAGTGATTAGGTTATGTTTGATTTTTTTCTTTTCTGCATGATGTGAGGAATTTTTACTATCAAAATATAAGTAACATTTGCTATTGGACTGGCCAACAGTTTCTATGTATCTGGGTTTGCTTACCATTCCAGTTAGCACCATGAAAAGAATGGGCTTTTGTTTTGGAAGCGCTGGGTAAATGAGAAGAACCTACTATTCGAACCATTTTTACATCTGAAACGGAAAAGAGAACACATGAATAAAAGAAATCATAGTCGTTTAGGGCTAATCACCTTTCAATGACAACGGCCGGCATTTGGACTAGCTGTACGGGAGATTTATTATCCTTGAGGGCTTGAGTTAAATTTAAAATTTGGCCACGCATCACAGACATTTGACGTTCGTATAGTTTCTTGTCGAAGCCTTTATCTTGCTGTAAATTAAAAGACGACTCTTAGTTCTCTGCAATCTATGTGTGTATATGCAAATTAAAGACTCACCTTAAACAACTGATACAAATCACTGCACAGTTCCTCGACAAAATTCATGTCGGATAACAGGGGCAGCACTAACTGCTTCGTTTCTTCGCTAAAAGGCACTTTAGCCTGTGGCAACCACGCCCAATGGTAGGGATACGCACGCCAAGAATCCGGATGTTTGAACGGAAAGGCTAAACCATTATCGATGGCGGCGATCTTCACCTCGGGCAATTGAACCACATTCCAGTTGGCATTATCTGACTTTCTCGTTTGCTGTTTGTTGTCTGGCGCCTGGGATTGTTGACTGGTGCCAGGCTTTGAGCTGTCTTCGATCTTTGTTATAATGTCATCTGGGATTGTTTCCACTATCACTGCTGGCGACCCACTACGATTGGTCTCTTTCGATTTTGTGGGTGTTGCAGTCCCGTTTACTTGTTTCACGATTTTTGGTTGATCATATTTTATCAGCCAATTATCATTGCCGCGATCTGTGTTACGGATTATGTAGTCCAACACGACTAATCTCTCGAATTGCAGTTGAAATGATTTGGCGAGGTTTGGCGCGAGCGCTTCGTTTTCGAAGCGACGTAGCCAATAATCCGCATCCCTGTAGCCTTCGACAAATATTTGAAATGATCCTTTCTGTAATAAAGACGTGGTTAGTGAAAACAAATGGTGTAACAGTGGAAATGTGTACCTTTAGTGGCAAACTCATGCGATTGAATCTCGCGGATGGGAAGTGCTCTTTGATTTGTTTTTTGAGTTTCGCCTTTCGCCGATCGATTCGGGCATAGTTAAACGTTTCAGCAACTAATCGAACTATTCTCGTTTTGGGTACGACATCTAAATTTAATTTTTGGTCCACTAGACTTGCTCCAGCTTCGGATAGGTATCTGTAAAATCGTTTAATAATAAAATACAAGCAGATTGCGGTTGATTTTGAACGTACCCTTGATTAGGAATTAAGCAAGCACGACCGAAACAACACGGGCAGCAAAGCTTGTGCATCCATTTTGTCCATTTCGGATTCATGCGGCCGTAGGGCTCCTCATCTTTTGGCTTGAATACCGCTAGGATTTTCTGCAATTCGAAAAAGAACGCGTAAGACATAAGTTCTCGCTCAGGTATTGCTTATTTAGCTAATTTCAGAAAAAAAATGTTTAATTCTCATCCAAAATTCTTCCAATGTGCTCGCATGGATGAATTCCCCGAATTGGAATCAGTTTATTTAGGCTTCTTTCAGAGACGCATTCGACTTGTGACTTTAAGTTGAAAAGCGATTTTGGAAGCCGCACTTGGCACATGACTCGAAATATAGATATTTTGAAAACTTACCCCCGCTGGATTCTTGACAAAATAAGACCCACTGCTTCCTTGGTATATTCTCTCCGGATGTATACCATGTTCGATGGCGAGCTCGGCTTGTGATACTATTTCGTGAAAGTCTGGATCATCTGGGGACAGAAAGGTAAACCAGTCAATAAAGATGAAAATATTGCATAGCTAATAATCATAAAATCAAAGAAGAATTCTCAATAAAAACCCAAAGAGTCAACAAGTAGACAAAGGGACCTTCAACTGCAACTGATTTAAGAATATGTCCGCATCGCGAGTAATATTTGCTGTTTTGTGTTAAGTAGGTGGAGGTAGGAATCTGCCACCGATGACGGTGCATTTTTATTTGTTTTTGCAACTAAAGGTTTGAATTGAAAAGTATTCTCATAAGGGCTCTGGATGTTTGCCAGAAATTTGCAAAAGGCGACGCAGTTGAGTTCCGATTTCCCTCTAACTAAACTCTAAACCATGATGATACTTTCAGCAGTGGATAACTTTACTTCTTCTGGACTTTTCTGGACTTCTTGGACTTATTTCCCTGAAGAAGAAGTTTCTTCTAATACCACAGAGGGCTGGCCGTTTACACAGTATATGCTCAGTTGTTTCGTCTTCTTCAAGACATAGGCGGCACTCCGGAGAGTCGGCTACGTGTATTTTGTGATATCGCAAACCGTGGTGCCCTGTTAGGTAGCCAACTAGGTTTTTGACATCATGCCTGCGTAGATTTAGAATCTTTTTGGCATTATTTTTAAAGGGTTTAATAACTTGGGATATTCTCCCAGTGTTTAATACAGTTAAAGTTGGAGTCAATGGTGGGTGAGCTTTAGGGCATTTATAGCTGCTTGACTATCCGTGAATTTATGGATGTTTGCACCTTTGATGCCTGAGTTATAGATAAGGCTTGCGCATTCTTTAATGGCTTGGAAGTCTGCCTGAAACACGCTTGGGCTTTTTCCCATTGGTATCGAGACAGCTTGGTTTGGTCCGAATATGCCAGCCCCGAGCCCTGAGTCCATTTTAGAACCATCCGTATACCACTTTATGCCTTTTTGGCAGTTTGGTGGGCTATTGCTATCCCACATATCTCTATTTGTGATCTCTGTTAAAACTTAGTGTTTTTGGGAGGCGGTCTGTGATCGAGCAGATCATATCGAGTTCTGTTATTTCTGAAAGAAGGGTCATCAGGTCCGAGTGATTACCGATGTTTATCTCCTTCATTTGTAGCAGATTTGTTGAGCTGCGTATTGCCACTTTTTTAATGTAAATGTGGAGAGGTGTTAGTCCTATTAGTGCGTCTATAGCAGCTGTAGGACAGGTCCGCATAGCTCCGGAGCTAGACTCTGTATCTTGCTGAGCTTTATGATGGCGGTTTTCTGTGTCACTTTGTTCCACCATATTATGGAAGCGTAAGTAATGATGGGTCTGAGCATCATTGTATAGATCCAATGCGTAATCTTTGGGGAGATTCCCCATGTTTTACCATACATGCAGCGACAGGCCCAGAAAGCACTGGTAGCCTTTTTGATTTTGCTGTTTATATGGGAGTTCCAATTTAGTCTTTTATCTAGGATCACTCCTAGGTATTTGACTTCGTCGGAGTACTCAATGGTTCTATTGTTAATGGAGATTTGATGTAAGTTCAAATTTCTTCTCTTAGTAAAAGGAACTATGATAGCCTTACTGGGTTTGTGGACAGATGTTTCTTAGAACACCAATCTAAGACTATCTTGAGGGCGTTTTGCATTTGTGTTGTTACTTCGTTTGCCACTTTTCTCCTAATGATGATGACCAAGTCATCTGCTTATCCGACTACGTTTATGCCTGAATTGCTTAGAATTTGTATCAGATCATCGATTACCACAGAATACAATAGGGGCGAAAGTACTCCTCCCTGTGGGCAGCCTTTTACGGCTGTTACTGATGCTGCGGTTATTCCCGATGTTGCGGTTATTTTCCGATTTTCAAGCATTGATTTGAACCATTTTATAGATCGATGATCTACATTTCTGTGAAGCAGAGCATTCGATATGGAAGGAAGGCGCATAGTGCAACCTCTTTGTTTTGGTATGCAAGTTTTATGTGTGTTGTTAAATTTAGTAAAGCACCTTCCGTTGATTTGCCCTTCTGGTAGGCATATTGATAGGGGTGTAGAGGAGTGCCGTTTGCTAGACATTCTCTAATATGTACCTACGTCGATTATTCTTTCCATCGTTTTCAAGAAAAACGAGGTTAAGCTTATAGGACGATATGATTTAGGTAGTTCGCTAGGTTTGCCTGGTTTGGGTATAAATACCACGTTTACCTCCCTCCAAGCTCGTGGTATATAGCCCCAGTTGAAACTGAACCTAAATAAGGCAATCATGGTAGGCAAAATATACTGCAGTCCTTTTTGGAAAAGTGCCGGAAAATACCGTCTGTACCTGGTGCCTTGTATGGCCATACTACGCGTCTAAAAATCAGAATCGGCTTAAAAAAAACTTCGCTTTTGAGAGAAATATTGCTGCCATTTGGAAAGCTTAATGGTCCATTCTATATACTCATTCAACAAAGCTAGAGAATGTTCGTCAACTCATTAGAGTTTGGATAATCTAAATAAACTGTTGATGGTTTTTTTTTTAAAGCGAATTACGGCATCTATGGTGAAAAATGTCCCAACCTTAACTTTGTTACCAAACTCAGCTAGAAGATCAGGAGCAGTGAATCCACAAATTACAGACTGAGAAATTACATAACAAAGTGGGACACAGATGGGTCAAGAACATATGAGGGAACTGAAGCGGGAGTATTCGGGCATTAAACCAAATATAGTGAAACAATGGGCAGGCTGCTGTTATGGCACTCGATTCCTACATCATTAAGTCAAGACTTGTGTGGGATCGCCTTAAAAAAAACTTAGAACTGGGTAAAAGGAACTCAATAACCCACTGTTAGGCGTCTGGACATGTGGGAATAGATAGTAATGGCCGAAGAAAGGAAGCGCCAGAAGCTTTCATAGGCCCTGAACAATTCTGCGGAATAAGGTGTAACACCCTCAAAAGAATTCAGGAAACTAGAGAAAGAAATTCAGGAAACTAGAGAAAGAAAAAAGAGCTAAATCCGAAAAAAACACTCAGGGTACGTAGCAAAAGAGAAACTTCTAGGATAATACAAAAGAAAAAGATTCCAAGCTTGCTTTGTAGACGCCAGGAACACCTCATGAAACTGGGTATGTCATAAGATCTCTGCAGATTCTGCGATGAGTCAAATGAATTTCCAAAACATGTCCTGAGGGGATCATGTGTGGCATTGACCCACAAAAGACTGAAATTCTTGGGCAAACTGATGAGGAAATACTGTCACTGAAGCCAGCACTCATCCTTAGATTCTTAAAGGAAACTGGACTAGAAAGAGTTCTATAGGACTGATTTTCGATTCGATTTCTATATTCACCCCATAACCGGTATATGTGGTGTTTTTTTTTAATTTGACGTTTTTAATTAACGTCGCCAACGAGGTGAACTATACGTTAAGAAAACAACAATTGAATTTGGATCGAGTAGTGTGAACGGAAACTGTGTAATTTAGGACTGATCGGATACATTCAAAAATCTAGTTGTCAACTAGATTGGTCTGGAATAGATGTAACCTGAACGCAAAAACTAGATTGGTCGGGAACGTCACATTTCCTACGTCAGCCACAAATGCGAACTGTCAACTTAGGATACAGCCACGAATTTCTTGGCTAGATTCGTCGACTTAGGCCCTAGTTATAGCTAGCATTGAAATGCATAATTGAAAATTTTGATTTTCGATTTTATAATCGTCTTAAAATATATAACCAATATTGGCTTTAATTGGTACCAAAATAATGGAATTTTTTAACAAAAGAAATTACTTAATTCTTTCTTTAAATCCACATTTTTTATTTCACTGATTGGAATCGATATTCAAAGTTGGAACCAAATCGTTTCACTGATGTGTTCGATTCTCTTTTATTACTCAGCTGTCAGTTTTGCGTTTAATGACCAACTCTAAAGGCTGGTACGCAGTTCACGTGAAATCCAATTTTTCATACAAAATTTTCACTGCGAAATGTCAAATTGTCCATCGCATTAAATTTTTGACATTTCGGCGTGAAAATTTCAATTTCAATTTCACAGCACTTTGTGGAGAGGAGTGAAAATTTCACTTCACTCAAACAGCGTACCAGCCTTAACCGCGAAACCTGGAAACCTCTGTTCAATTCCACTGACAGGTCGTTCCACTGGCAGCAATTTTTCAATGATTGCTTTAACTGACTTGTCAAAAAAATGAAACCACCATTCCACTGATTTGTTCCAATTATATAACTGGGGTTTTATACAATCCAACTGACAGCAGCCATAGATTATTATTTTTTGGCATTTAACCAATAAATTTGTGGACTCAAGCCGAAGAAGTTTTCTTGTTCTATTGGATTTTAGATTGAGTGAAACGAATGGAAAACGACATAAGTAAGTTTCTTGACTACCCCCCCATAAACGTCAACTGCAAAAACTAATCACGTAACCAATCTGGGCAAATAAAAACCCAAACTCAAACTCCAGCTGTCAAACTTATTAAACTAAAAATCCTCAGTAAAAGCAGAGCCAAACCATACTGAGACCCCCCAACTCGCAATTCTCTGCCGCTGGCCCCCTCAGTTTTTTTTTTTAAATCTGGCAGTTGGGCTTCCTATCAGTGTTATGTCATTCTGTATACGAGTTCGGGAATACGACCTTTCAACAACAATGAATTATATTTTGTTAAAAGACGCTAAATTTGATTTGTTTGATTAATAAAATTATCTACAGGAAACGTTTAACATATTTGAAACATATTGCGACAAATACGGTTATGTATTTACCACTTTTCGATATCATTAACATAGAGGGCATGTGTCTAATTCAACTGACAATTTAAACAAGTTTTTTTTCTTTTTTTGGTACATGAAAGGCAATGTTTGTTAAAAAAAAATAGTTGGACATAATTGGGGTCTTGCATTTAAAACTAAAATTATTTTTTTGAAAGAAGTCAAAATTCACCAGAACCCGGCCAGCAAAATTCAGTAGTCGGCCACTTTTGCACCAGTATCCGGCCAGGTTTTTTTTTTAATTTTTTACTTAAAAAAACTGCAATTAAAAAGTAAATTAAACATTTAAGCTAGTTTTTATGTTTTGGTTTCATTTGAAACAACAAATTTCATTTTAACCAAGAATCTAGTATCCGACCACCTTGGCCGGACACCTGAACACCTCAAAAAATAAGACTTCTAGTCACCGGCCACCTTTTAATACTTAAATAAAAATTAATTTTTTTTTCACATTTTATGATTAGTCATTACATAACTTAACAGAAAAACAATATACGAGTTGGTTAATATTGGAAAAACATTGTAACTAACGTTTTTCATTCGATACCTCCACTTTTCACTTCCTGGACGAACTACAAAAATTGGGATTTTTTTTTGTGGCTTAGTGTTGTCCACAGCTGTCAAATTTTAGCAGCACATTAAATAGGTCAAAAACTATAGCCACAATTGTTGGCCCGTGAATACAACGAAAAATTTAAGTATTATTAACTTTTTAAAGCAAAGTGGCACCTACATTTTTCATAAAAAATTTCATAAAAAGTTGGCTCAAAATGTTACTAATACAACAATAATGCATTGTTTAGTTTTCATAAACATTTTAACCAAATGTACACTTATTCCTAAAACAAATTACTAACCACACGTAACGAATAATTTCAAACTCAACGGATAAAATTCTATGAACGCTTTACCCGCTTTTGACGTTGCAAGATTAGGTGCGAGTGTGTTGGTGCCTGACATTTGTCAATACGAATTTCTATGTAACATACTAACGCACCTAATCTTGTCAGCCCTGTAAAAATAAAGTTTGTAGGCAAATAACTGTAAATCGGCCGAAGTTGGGGTCTCAGTATTGTCTCTGGTAATAGGTCAATGTCCGACATACATCCGCAACATTGTGTAAATTATTTAGCAGACTTCAAATTAACTGACAGCTTATGAATTAAATATGAGGAACGGTTATAAATTCAATTGAAAACACTGCAATTCACTTTAATTTTAGAGTTTTATTACACTTCAGCGGATATTTTACAAGAGAAACGCACTTCAACAATACTGTCACATTAACGAATATTCAGTATTAAAAATTTAACAATTTTCAAAGCAATTACTCACTCGCACGAAAGAAATTCGTCCGCAAAATAATTAATTTGCAAGGACGTCGTCGAATAACAAACACTTCGGCATCGATGGGAAAAATCCTCATTCCCAAAACTAATACTGTTTTGAATTATATATTCTTTTCAAGTTTTTGTTGTTTTTATTAAGAACACATTCGTCCAACAATAAATTAATCAAAACTACTAAAAACGTAGAGAATAATCGAAGAAAACTGAAAATACGCACAAGACACGAAGTGATTTTTTCATAAATGGTAGAGGGAAGCTCTTTATGACTTATTGGATTATGTATTTCTAAAGTTGACTTGTGCGTTGAATGGATAAGGAGAATGGGAAAATAATTTTTATGACAAACTGATGAAGGGAACCATGCCACCTGGATAATGTGAAGTTGGTTGGTCAACTAGACAGAACTGAATTTTAAATGTTATGCTTGGCAGGGGAAAATAACCTTATAAATCATAAGGGTTCCCCCTTGCACTCTTTAATATGATTGGCGTCATACAGTACTATTACTTCGAATACAAAATAATGACTTTTGCACGACTCCTTGTTTTTGTTGTAAAGTTTGACAGATTGTCGATGGGATCTTATATTGTGACGTACCTGGGAGAAAGTGCAAAACACTTGTCCACGTTGTGCCTTGTTATTGAGGTAACTGCAGGAATGAGGTTCGGAGGTTTAACCAAAGGCTAAAAATAACCCCAAGGATACAGATCCCGAACCGAAGCCTGAAAGGACGAACAAGGGGACATTGTAAAGGGTTTTCCAATAAGATGTGTTATTTTGAAAAGCCCGCTATTTCGGTAGATGTCACTTTTGAAGCTGTTATTTTTTGATATTTGACAAGAAGAAACTAAGCCATTACTAAAAATGGAACGATACACGCATTGAAATTATAAAAATTCACTACAAAAATGGTGCGAATTTTGCAGTTCGCAAAACTAAAGCATTTTTGCTTCGTCGTAAAGCACCTTGTCGGACCGCAATACAGAAATTGGTGGAAAAATTCGAACTGTTGGGACAACTTAGTGATGTGAAGAATAAAACCTGTGCACGTGGCTCAAGAACAACAGAGAATATTGCTGCTGTAGCCCAAAGTGTTGAAGAAAACCCAGGTTTGTCCATTATTCGTCGTTCTTTGGAATTGGGCATGATTAATAATTTTTTATGGCCGGAGTTGGATGGTATTAATCTGGACAACGTTTACTTTCAACGTAAACGTGCCACACAAGCAACGAAACCATTGACCTTTTACGGGAAAAGTTTCCGGACCGTGTTATCTCTCGAAGAGGTGATCACAATTGGCCACCGAGATCTTGTGATTTTACACCTTGCGACTTCTTCCTTTGGGGCCACGTGAAAGATAAGGTCTACGCCAACAGCCCAGCGTCGATTCAAGACCTCAAAGATGGAATTCGTGAGTCTATCGAGGACATAGGGCAGTCACTTTGCGATTTTGTTATGGAAAATTCCATGAAAAGGATATGGTCCTGTAAGCGTGGTCGTGGTAGCCATTTGGCTGATGTTGGTTTTCATTATTAACGGCATACCTTCTCTTGGTTAGGAGCATGCACCAACTCATCTGTAAAATATGGTCGGAGGAAAGTGTGCCCGATGTATGGAACCTCAGCATTGTTTGCCCGATCCTCAAGAAAGGAGACCCTCTGAACTGCGCCAATTACAGAGGTATCAGCTATTTCCGAATATTGCGCCCTATATGAACATATAATCATTTGTGGGGATTTTAATGTGGATTTTTTAAAATATGATTCGCTGGCCTTTCAATTGAAAGACTTAGTTTCTTCGGTAGGAATGCATGTAGTAAACACAACCTACCCTACACGTTTTGCGAAGGATAAAGTACCCAGTCTTCTTGATCTTATAATTGTTTCGTGTTCGTCGCTCGTTCTCTTGTTTGACCAACTTTCATTTGATGTTTCAGACTATGATCTACTTTTTTGTTGTTATGACATTAATTTTTCGAAAACTGCCATCCCTGACACTTTTACTTTTAAAGACTTTAATTCTATTGATGCTAACGTCCTTCAAGCCGCGACTTTGTCTGCTCCCTGGGAGCAATGCCGATTGACTGGTGATCCAAATGAAAAAGCAAGACTGTTTCAATCAATACTGCTAAAATTGTATGATGAATGTGTGCCTATAAAAACAGTGAAAGTTCAGAACAAAGTATGTCCTTGGTTTACTTCGGAGGTGGTCTGCTCTATTAAGACGAGGAACAAATTTCACAGTAAATGGAAGCGTAGACCATCAGATGTAAATTGGTCCGCATACAAAGTAGCTCGTAATTATGCAACCACCATCTTGCGTGCGTCAAAGAAAAACTTCTATGCTTCTAAACTAAATTCTTCCCTTCCTGCAAAGAAACTTTGGAGTAACCTAAGGACAATTGGTATGTCTGTTGGAAGGAATAACTCTCCTTGTGCTCTGGATCCAGATGACTTGAATAATTTTTTCCTGGGTGATGATCCCTCTGCTGATAGCTCAGTTTCTAATCGAACAGTAGACTGTGTAGGCTCTGTACCAATGTTTGAAAGTTTTGAAGTAGCCACGGAAGTTGAAATTACTCAATGCGTTCAAGCCATAAAGTCCAATTCGATAGGTGAGGATGGCTTTCCAATTAGATTTGTTAAACTTATATTACCTGAAATTGTCTCCCATCTCACTCATGTAATTAACTGGTGCATAATTACGTCAACTTTTCCTCAGCTCTGGAAATTTGCAAGAGTTTTACCAATAGCAAAGAAATCAAATGCATCTTCTCCTGTTGATTTTAGGCCGATTAGCATTCTACCTTGTCTATCTAAGGTTTTTGAAAAGGTTATGGCAAAGCAGATAACGAAGCACTTGTCGCTGAACAAATTGCTGTATGATCAGCAATCTGGTTTTAGAGCTAACCACAGTTGTGCTACGGCTATGGTTAACCTTTTTGAAGAATTAAGGCAGGAGTATGACAGGGGTTATGTTTCGTTGCTGTGTTTGCTAGACTTTTCTAAGGCTTTTGATAAAGTTAACCATAGAGTCCTGTGTTGGAAGCTCAAGAATCACTTTGGTTTCAGCGAAAGAGCAGTAAAATTGATCAGTAGTTTTCTCTCTGGCAGATCGCAAAGGGTCAATTCTGGTGAACGTTTTTCACTGTTGAAAGAAATAAAGCAGGGAGTTCCTCAAGGCTCAATACTAGGTCCTATACTCTTCTGCATGTTTATTAACGACCTTCCAACAGTCTGTAAACATACATCAGTACACCTTTATGCTGACGATGTCCAACTACATTTAGCGATGCCTTCTGGTAACCTAAACGAACTTGTTCTTCTCATCAATGAAGACTTAAAACATATTACTACCTGGTCTGTAGCTAATGGGCTGCTTCTCAATCCATCTAAATCTCAAATAATACCCATTTCAAAAAATAATTTCGACCTTTGCCTCCTTCCCGATGTTTACCTTAATAATAACAAAATTAAAGCTGTTGACTCAGTCACTAGTCTAGGCTATATTATCAACCGAAATTTGTCTGGTTATGATCACACAAACGTGGTCGTGGGTCGTATCTATGGATGTCTGCGCAAATTGTGGATCGGTGCTTACTTTACCCCTCAGGAAACAAGACGAAAGCTGGTACTGTCTCTAGTCCTACCCCTCATAACATATGCTGAGGTGGTCTATAGCAGTCTTGACTCTTCATCCCAGCGAAAACTGCAAGTTGCATTTAACGATGCAGTGCGTTACATCAATGGCATACGTAGATATGACCATATTTCTGTGTTTGCTAGGGGGTTGCTTGGTTGTACTTTGGAACAATATATCAATGCCAGGAATTGTATGTTCTTGCACAAAATTATTAAAAAAAAAAAGTCCGTCCTACTTGTATAACAGACTCAATTTTACTCGCTCCTCAAGAACCATCAACCTCATTCCCTATCGTTACAATAACCTAAACTCATCACGCTTATTTTTTATCCATACTGTAAGGCTTTGGAACTCTTTGCCCTCTCGATTGAAGAATATTTCAAATCTAATCAATTTTAAAAGTGCAATCTTTCAACATTTCTCCAACTTATCCATTTAAATTCTTTCCCTCATTATTCACTCCCTTTCTTTATTTACTCTATCTCTCTATCCTATTTCAAACTTCGATTAAGATAAATATTGTTATTAGATTTAAGTATTTTGAATTACTATAACTCATGTGTAAATTGCTAAGTACTAAAAAAGATCATATCTTAATGTACAAACCATTTAATAAATGAATTGAATCAGTCTTCTAAACATTGCCCACAAGATCTTATCTGCCGTTCTGTGTGAACGCCTGAAGCCTTTCGTTAACAAACTGATTGGTCCATATCAGTGTGGCTTCAGGCCAGGAAAGTCAACCATCGACCAAGTATTCAAATCTGCGGCAGATCTTTGAGAAATCAGGAACTTCAAATCGATACCCACCACCTTTTCATCGATTTTAAGGCCGCCTATGGCAGCATTATAGGGAGGAGCTATACAAAGCAATGTCTACTTTCGTCCGTTTGTGCAGGATGACGATGCACGCTGCTCCATCACGGTCGGTAAAGAGCTCACCAAGACCTTAGATGTCAAAAAAGGATTTAGACAAGACTTCTTCAAAATCATTCTTGAAAGAATAGTGCAAAACTCAAACGCCAACACCAGACGCACGACTTTTCAGAAGTCCACGACTGAGGTGGCTGGGTCATGTAGAGCGAGCGAATGGAAACAAAACTTCGAATTCACACCCAAGTTATGGGGCAGTAGAGGATTGAGGCCCAGGTCCACCTCGGACTGTAGCGCCACCTTAAGTAAATAAGTAAGAACACGAATTCCCTGGATAGAATCAATGGTGGCGTCTACAGATCCAGTCAGCCTGAACTATCAAGTGCAATCCTTATATGATCTGCTTCGACATATTCGGATTCCAGGTCTATAGGGGATCTCCAATACTGAACCCGGGTGAAAAATGTGAAATGTGAAAAAATGTATAACACTCAAGGTGCTTGACAAAAGAAATATGAGACTGTTCTCACGCCGAACCGCGATCCAGATTCTATCCAAAGTACTGTGTGAATATCTCAAACCGTCCGCAACATATACTAATCGGCAGGTACCAGAGTGGCTTCCGGCCCGGCAGACCGACTATAGACCGAATGTTCACACTGAGGCAAATCCTGGAAAACCAAAACAAAGTTTCAAGTCTAGACTCACACTCAACTTTTTCTAATCGACTTAAAAGCCGCATATAATATCATTTATCGTCAGAAGCTCTATATGGCGATGGCAGATCCTAGCAGAAACGACATTTGCGTGATACTATGGCAAACACGCGCTGTAACGGGCAGTTTGGAATTAGCTCCTTCGGATATACCGGATTTTCGGAGATGCGCTATCATGTGACTTCTTCAATCTCGTTTTGATAGGGCGCAGGGCAGGTGTCAACACGGAGGGCAGTATCTTCAACATGTCCGTTTAACTACTAGGGTGTGTTTACAGCGTTCCGTGATAGAAGCTTCGGTGTTTGAAGAAGAAGGGAAATCTGTTGGCCTTGACGTAAATAAGGACAAGACTAAGTACATGCTAACAACAACCATTTGTCCACCGCCTAGGACAAAACATCACTATTGATATAGCAACAATTTCCAGTAACCGTAGAAAAACGTTACTACTTCGACTTGCCAAAACAACTGGATTCAAAACTTTAACTCGAAGAACGGAGTTTAGCTTTACAAAACACTCATCTTGCCAGTTCTACTTTATGGCCTCGAGTGCTGGACGACAAGCGGGAAGGAAGGGCTCCTTCGAAAGAAGATTTCCTCGGCAGATTTTTGGTCCGGAGGTCGAATGCTTCTGATAAGAGGACCTTAGAATTCCCCTCCCCAGATTCGAGAAGACCAGTGAAGACCCAATCTCAAAGACCAAAGCCACCGTGGATGCCAGACCGCTTGGTCTTGATAGCTGAAAACAGTGTGCCCGGAATCGTCGAGAACGGAAGGCTGCAGCCAGAGACTCTTCACGAGTTGTTTTCGGTTTCTTTCGAAAGACGCCATTCGATTTCGTTGAGGGGCTCATCAACACAAGCGGCCATCAGTCAACAAACAGTTGCGATCATACAATATTTCTCGAATCGTAGCAATAACTTACTTAACGAATACGGGGGTTCACCAAATTGGCTCTGTGGGAACAACTAAACAACAAACTCACTTCCGCTGTTCTATTCAATAAAAGGTCTGTTCCTTTACATTTGTAGTAAAAATGGAAAAGACTGTCAAAATGACAGTGGACGGGATTGAGTTCTCCTCAGAGAGGGAAACTTACGCAAAAGTTAAGAAACGCTTTTGTAGTAACCTCTGAAAAATGACAAATGCGAATATTCCACCCAAATGCCAAATAGAACAACAAATTCAAATCAGCTGTCAATTTGCAGGCGACTGACAGTTGTTTCAATTCTACGCAAAGAAATTTGTTGAGTAAAAACTAGTAACAGGGGAAATATTTTATTCTTTCGAAGCCGCTCTCGACAATTGAGTAGAATGCGTAAGTATTCGTAAAAATTCGTAAGATTTAAAAGTAGAGCAACAGACCCATTATAAAATATACGTTAACGTCAAACGAGAAAGCTGTCACCGTCTGAACGTAGCCTTAGGGTTAACATTAAAAAGAACGCCTTTAACATTAGAAAATGGGAATTTACAATCGCAGGCAAATTGGATTTGATAAGATTAAATCCACGGCGCAATAAATAAAGATGGAACAAATCATATTTTAATATTGAACATGTATTGACTGCAGCCAACTCTGTATAGAAAATATCGCCATTGTGAGTGTCAAATGAAAGCTAAGCATAACACTTTTAGTACCTACGGACGAGCAAATAAATTATAGCCTTCGAACAAGATTGTTATGGTAAATACAAAATGTATAGCTTATCATAAAGGTTCACCATATGTAGAACAAACGAAGAACGCATGTAATTATCGCAATCAATTGAATGTTTAAGCAATAAAAGAACAATCCGATCTTATCGCGTCGTAAACAATTATTTACCGTCAAAATGCATGCACCGAAATATGGCGTAGATCGATGAATTAATTTGTTCAGCGCTCGAAAACGATGAACTGAACACCAAATGCTTCCGATCTACACACAAGTCACTGTCCACTTCCATTTGAACTGACACTGACAAACGTTAAACTATATTGCCACTCGACATAAATGTGGCGGAAAATGCAAACAAATTTACGACACCGCAATTAAATAGAAGCGTGCGTTGTTCACTTCCACCATTACCCTTCTGTGCACTGTGCTGGCAAGGAATGGTGAGCTAGTTTGTTTGTCATTATCGCCTCACTTATATCTACAGGCATTTCTAATCGAATTTAGATAAAATACAGTGTCGGCAAACAACGACCTATATCTGCAGCGGTGTCGTGTCTTACGTCTCGTAGAATATACTCACAGAAATTCTGAATGGGACAATTGTTGCAGCAACACTTGATCGGAATATCACACTCGTTCTTTGATTTTGCGGACAAATTCGTCAGGGATTGTCCCAAACTGAGCTTGGATGGATTTGGCCTTAGCACGATTGGACAGCTGCATTCGTGAGCGGTACACGCGCACACATTTCTCCTAGACGCCGAGTCAGATTCAAGAGAATATAGGGAATGCGATGACATTTTGTGAAACTTTACTGATTGAGCGGTGATTACTTAGACACCGTAGTTTTTGGCAGTAGCAGTAAATTCAAAGTCCAGTCAAACGACGGTTGCAGAATAGATTTTTTAAAGTCACTTGTTGAAACTGCCATATGTCAGTACGAGGCTGTCATTTGCCTGCAAGAGTGGGGACGTTCAAGTATCTAGTTTAGTAAGTCTGACAGCTGACTGACTTGATGTAGGTATCTCAATTTTGATTGGCCTAGATCAGTCACATGGACAGATGTGTCAGTTGACGTTTATGGAGGGGTAGCCATCTAGTCAAGAAATTCGTGGCTAAGTACTAAGTTGACAGTTCGCATATGTGGCTGACGTAGGAAAAGTGACGTTCCCGACCAGTCTAGTTTTTGCGTTCAGGTTACATCTATTCCAGATCAAGCTAGTCGACTTAAGATAACTAAGTTTTTGAATGTGCCCAGTAAGAGGCTAATGAAATCAAAATCTGTAAGCCGACTGATAAAATACAGTAGAAGTCGAATATAACGACAGTGGAGGGACCGATGAAATGAGGTCGTTATAACCGGCGGTCGCTATATCCGCCTGCCATATCTGGCTCCCACAATTATTCAGGAATAAACAAAATCACATAAAATGCTAACTTTTTTTTTGTTAAAGACGCGTAAACCACAACTAATTTAAAAGCAGCTTTTACGGCGACACATCAAATAAACTGCTATAAACAGCCTTATTGCGAGTTTCGCCCGAAAATTAACTTAAATTTTCAATGTTTTGCCTCTAGAAAACAAATGGAAAATTTATGCTGTAAATATCGGTATATTCCGCCCGAAACAGTGCTGCCAATAACGGGCATTTTTTCGAACATCAACAATTTTTCGCCCGGAACTCATAACAAGAGAAAAGTGAAATGTCAATTTTTCGGGTGGAATATTGTTCGGGCGAAACTCACAATAAGGCTGAATATTTAACAGATATTTTTTTTTGATTTTCCCTCATTTCGTTGTTATAACCGACGACAAGGACCAACTTTTTCCGAAAAATTCGTCGTTATATCCAACATTTCGTTATATACGACGGTAAAATAGCTTAAAATATAATGAACCAACCAAATGAATTGAAAGTGGACGTTATAAGCAACTGGTCGTTATAAGCGAGGTCGTTATAACTGACTTCCACTGTATACATCTTGACTTGGAAGCACTTCGTATTCCAATGCTCAATTGTTGAACGGATCCATTACTTCTTCCCAGAATATTCTTTGCGAGAACAACGTTTTAAATTTTTTATTTTTTCAATGAATTCAGGTTTTATAAATAAAATTAACTTATTTTTATACTTATCGCCATTATAAAACTCACTTTTCATTTTATAAACCAACACTATCACCTCAGATGCCTCCCCATCTGGACTCTCTTGCTGTTTCCTCAGTAGAGAGGAATGGAACCAGAATATCTTCCAAAAAGGAAATCAATATCCATCTACTTAGATGGATCAAAGATGGACTGTGAAAATGGCGGAATTTTCTTCAAGCAATTTAACATAATTATTCAGACTGGACACAGGGACAAAATCGGCAACGAGATGGCTGATAAACTGGCCAGAAATGGATATATAATAGATCAATAACGAGCGCTTGAGTCGATCAAACCAGCACTTTGTAATCGTAGAAAGAGAGAGAGCGGAAAATAAGATCCGCATGAAAGCATATATTCGCTCATGTAAAGAGATCGATTTGCATGGCTTCTAGGGCATATTCATATAAATGTTATTTTGCGACAGCCAGAGGGAACAATTCAAGTTCAAGATTTCGATAAGCTACATAAGTTGCGTCCTCTTATCACGAAGTTATCAAAAACCATATTGTCATCACTCAAGCCATCAACATTTTAATCAGTCAATGCTTAAATTTGAAGGACGCAGTTGTTTTCGTCAATATATGCCAATGAAACCCATGAAATGTGAATACAAACTTTGCATCCGGGCTAAATTCAAAGAGGCTTGAAGTCCATGTCGATACCCACCATGCGTTTATCGCTTTTTAGACCGCATATGTCAGCATTTATAGAGACGAGCAATACAGAGCCATGTCTAGTTTTGGCTCGTCAGATTGTGCAGAATGACGATGGAGAACGCTCGCTGCTCCATAAAGGTCGGAAACAATTCCACCGAGACCTTTGATGTCGAAAAAGGATTTAAACAAGGTGACACGCTGCCATGTAACTTTTTCAATATCATTCTTGAGATAATTGTGCTAAACTAGAAAGCCAACACCAGAGGCACAATGGCAGAACACAACGAGCTGTCACTGGTGCGTTTGCAAGTATCAGTACGGAAGCGGAAAAAATGGGTTTTAGTGGTGAAAAAAGGCAAAACAAAATATATGCTGTCAACAAGAAGGGACACACAACTGGAAAACTAGACATCAACGAATCGGACAGAATGTTACGATAGACAGCTCTATAACTTTCAGGTAGTTTGCGACTTTTTCTACCTCGGCTACGTTATTAACTCTGACTTAGAACTTGACAACCGCTGTTGTCGAGAAACACTGAGGAGACTCTATATTAGATCCTTATTATCTCAGTCCTGATATATAGTGCAAGAGAATGGAGGGTGTTTAAGGCGGATAAAGATCTCCTTGGTCGCTTCGAAAGAACAATTCTTCGCGTGATTGTTACAATTAAGCACATAATCAGGCCTATTCTGCGAAATCTTTTATTCTGCTATGAATTTTCTGTTCTGAATCATAAAAGATTTCGACCGTAAAAGATCCTTTATAAATCATATTCTGGGTTTCGAACTTTTATGAAACTCTGTTATTAAACTTCGAAAATTGAAATCTGTACGAAGTTGTCAAAACAATTAGCTATTTTTATTATTTGTTTTCAACTTGAGCAAAAAACATTAGAATGCAGGCTTACAGTGCAGTTATAGCGACACGAAAAACCAAACCGTAAAAAGTTTCTTTTGCTTTTTTTAACCACTTAAACTTAATTGTTGAACTCAATCTTGGTCTTAAAATGTTGCTTAGGAATTGTTATTAGTTTGTCAAAAAAAAATAAGTAAATTATATTCAATTTTTCTAGAAAAAGAATTCATTTATTTTTCTGAACGAAAAAAAATTTACGTACAGAAAAATTAATAAATGCTTTTTTTCGAAAATTTCAAGATAATTTTCTAATTTTTTTTTGATGAACTAACTTTATAATTCATAAGCAACATTTTAAGACCAAGATTGAGTTCAAGCATTAACGTTAAGTGGTCAAAAGAAGCAAAAGAAATTTTTTTCAGTTGCTTTTTAAGTATCGCTATAACTGGCCCCTTAAAAGAGTAAGTTTTGAATTATTACAAATTAAATATTTGTGTAATAAGTTTGTAATTGTTATACGTATTAAGTAAAATAATTGTTTCCTTATGTAAAATTTAATACATATCGTCCTCGAACCCTGTTTCCGTCGTAGCATTTGTTGCGATTTCTTTGATGGTTTTCCCTTTCGTTTTCATTGCCGTTTGTTGTTTCTGTGGCTTGGTATACATCGTCAAGAAATTGTTCCAAACCCATAGTATACAAATTTTTGTATACAAAAAATTGCATTAACAATTTTCAGAGTTTCTTGTGGAAAGATCCTCTTATTAAATTCGATTGAGGTGACCTTTCTGGTGGGTAAATAACCATAGTTTAAGTGGAAAGCCAGAATCACCTCGCAGCAAATTAAACAGTAAAACGTAAAAAATATACACTTAAATATTTGGCTATAGTTGCGACTTTCAGTATCTAATCTTTTCACTGGTGAACCATCTAAATAGCTGAGTCGTGAACTGTGAAGGAAATCGAGCATCATCGTAAGTAACTCTCATATTCGCATTCATTTCAATCCAAAACTTCCTTTTTAATAAAATCTTTTACGATAAAAGCCTCAAAATTCTGTTTTTTATTCTGTTATGATTTAACAGAATTCATAAAAGATTTTTCCACGCAGAATACCAATTTTAGAGACCGTAAACGTTTTTTGACAGTTCGAACTTTTGTATGGAAATTCATAGCAGAATAAATGGATAAAAGATTTTGCTGAATAGGCCTAAATAGCTCTTTCTGTTCTCTAATAATAATGCATTCAAACGCATTCGTTCTTTTCTAACCAACTTTTGCATAAGCGAACGAAGTTTGACTAATGAGTTCGACTTCGAATGCAAGGGAACAGACCTTATCTCTCACGTGTTCCACAAACAAATTAAACGAACTAATTCACTCAAAAAAAACAACTACAATCATCGTCATCAACTACAAGACAGCAGTACACTGCAGCGATACGAGTCTTTGAACTTGTTTAACATTATAAACTTCACGTTCACACGTAAACTCATAAATCACTCGGTCATTCTCGTTTACATTCATTTGGCGGATGAACATGAACAAATTGAAGTCTAAATTTAGATATGGAATAAAATAATAATTCAACTCATAGAGGTTATATTTGGCGCGACGGTGTTCATATGCCCGGGTAGCTCAGTCGGTAGAGCGTTGGACTTTTAATCCAACGGTCCAGGGTTCAAGTCCCTGCTCGGGCGGTCATCTTTTTTTTACTTTTCTTTTGTAACTGCAACAAAATTGTCGTTGTTTATAAATGGCCGAAGAGGCTGCTGTAATTTGTGAAATGGAATGTCTAAAGTTCGATACGAAACAGCACGAGTTCGTGTGTCAATCAGCAACTTATCAACATTCTATACTTTTAAAAATCTGTCACACAATCGAACTACTGCGAGACTTGTTCCAGTTTTCTAATTTGTCATTCATAGCGCACACCACTTCAACGCATTTCTATGTCATCAATTAAGTTGGAGTTGATTGATTCGCAAATTCGATTCATTACTTCATCCTACACAGAAATAGCATCAACCGCAAATGAGTCACTTGAAACAATTACTGAAGTTACAAGCCTTCCAGGCATAGAATGACTGAAATTATGAAAAACTGCAAAATGTACTTCGTCAGCCAATAAACTTGTGGGGTTTCTTGTGCTAGCATTTGCAACAGCACATTACTAACATATCTCATGTCTCATTCGCCTCTTATCGCCAACACGAACAAAGCAAATAATAATTAATATAAATGTAGTTGTTAATAAAACGAGTACTTGCCTGGGAATGTATTGCCAGCAAAATCCGTGTGATCAGTACTACCGCCAGCGCCATTGCGACCCCCCAACAGGGGTTGCGATTCACGATTATCAAAACTGTTATCCAGAGTGATGCCCTCAAAGTCGACGTCTGGCACTAAGCAAATCTCCTCCTCCGTATTCGATAGATCGCAACACGAACGCGGTGAACTGTTTTGAGTGCAACTGCTTCTACTACTGCCGGTACCGCTGCACGTTGTTGGACTGCTCTCCTCTGCGCCACAGTTACTGTTCGAAGATAATGAAATTATGCTGCTGCTGGTGTTGTCGACGAGATGTGCAGCAACGTTTTTACTATTGCCAGGGCCAACAACGTTACCATGTGACGTCTCAATGCTAAGTAAGGTGGTTGCTGCTGCTGTGCCCGGATTATGTTTATGATGTCGGTGGTGATGGCGATTGTTTGACAAGTGTGCTTTGATCTAGAATGAAAAAATTGTAATCTGAGAAATGAACAAATAAAAGAAAGCAAAACAACAAAAAAAAACTCTGTGCAAACGGGGAATTTATTGCAAAATTTACTACACTCTGGATCTAAAGTATTCAAACAAAACGGAAATAATGGCAAAATAAGACCACATGCGTGCGATTTTAAGGGAAAAAATATCGGTTTGGGCCGCGAGCAAAGCCAGCAATCTGAAGGCAATGACAAAGATACAAAGACTAGCATGTATAGGGACAACCAGCGCATTGAGAACTACACACACGGCTGGATTGGAAGCAATCCTTAATCTGACTCCTTTGGACATATACATGGAGGAATCTGCTACCAAAAGTGCCTAAAGCATCAGTCAAATGAACATTTCGAGTCCATGCAATTTTGGCCACGCACAGATTCTAGGGAAATACGTCGGGAACGTTGTCACTTCTGACTATATTCACTTACTCTTTTCCGAGTAGGGACCAATAGAACACAGAGGAACCGACAAAGCGGAAATCGATATGCGTCTACACAGGTGAATCAAACATGGACTGTGCAACCGGTGCCGGTATATTCTGTGAGAAATTAAACATACAAAGAACAAGTCGTCGCGGATAAGCTTACAGTCTGCACAATTGGAAGCAAAGTGACCACACTTTTGACAAAACTGTACTCCAGGAGCGTTGTATGTCTAGATATAAGAAAAGCATAATAGATTTAAATACGATAAACTCCAAGAAATACGCCCAGAGGCAAGGACAGTAAATTTCAAGTTTTGAAAATATCCCATAAACTGACACCTATGACTAGAGCAGAGGAACTAAGAAAACAGTCAGTTAACGGAAGGACGTTCAACAGCAACATAAAGTTTTTAATACCCAGTTTCAATTAGTTTAGACCACTGGCTTATTATAGGACTGCTAGTTGCCAACTTCACGTATGTTCCAAAACAGCAGACGGGCTACTAATTCGCTGCTAAGCTACAGTAAGCTACATATGAGCTCCATAATTTAAATGTTACTGCCACTAGGAAATTATTCGACATTCGGTAGTGTTTGAAAACAAGTCGATGGTTTAAAAATTAATTTAGAAAAGGACTCTGTGAAGAAAACAAAGCGGAAACGTTTGAGTTCTTCAACAAATCCATAAAATATTATTCTGGTTCAACGTTTCCAAATGAAAAAAAAATGTAAACCCTAGAAATAAAGTAGAATTCAAAGTATGTATGAGAATTACATATGTTGAAAAGAAAACATTTTGTCATATAATCTCTCACAAGACCATTTAGAGTTATTTTTCTCAAGTATACGTTCAAGAGGAGGGTTTAATAATAACCCAAATACTGAACAGTTTACCTCAGCTTACAAACGTCTTTTAATTCACTATGAACTTCGACTCCACCACCATTCTGGTGAGAATTTATGCAATTTGTGAAAAAGTATATTCTTCTTTAGAAGAAAATGTAGAAGAGGAATTTATGCTTTTGAATTGTATTGTTATTTTGTTTTTCTATTTCAAAATACAAAACGTTGCAGAATTTGTCACTCTTTGAAGCTTTCCATCTTTTGAATAGATGAGGCTCTTTTGTTTACATGTTACTATGAAATCTCTTGCTTATTTACGTTACCATCGAAATTTGAACATGACAGGGACAGCGGCATGTGTTTCTTTGCTAACCCAGAGCGAAACAGTAGCGCCTGTTAATAAACTTACAGCCTGTAGTAAAACTAGTACAATAATATCAATCAATATTATAAACATATCAGAAATAGAAGATATATTTGAAATAAAATGTCTTTCATTAGCATCTTGACATCTTCAAACTTTCATTGAGAACGCACCCTTAAACCGATTACCAAACTTTCAATGTCAAAATATTCAGTAAAATTAATGTCGTTTTCATTGCGACCACCAGAAATCTTTTTCAGATCTCAGACTCTACCCGGCAAATGGAACATGCAACGAAATTGCTCTGCTTTTATAAATGTATTAGTGCGTTATTTGACAATAGGTCTGTTCCCTTACAATAAGGAATTCGAACACATTAGCCAAATACAGTCAAAGTTTGTGCCTTTCAATACAAATTTTGGGTAAGGGAACGAAGTTTGACTAATTTGTTCGAATGCATTATTGTAAGGGAACAGACCTAGCATTATCAGTTCTTCAATTGCATTCATTTATGGAAAAATCGCAAATATGAATATCAATTTGAACAATTTTTCCCCTTTTGTGGATGAAAATGGAATAGTTCGACGAGTAATAAAATGATTTATTGATGTCCCAGTTATACATGGCTAGTATTTCTTTATTAAACTTCGTAAATTGACGTAAAACCGCTGTGCAAAGTGTATTGGTGTTAGTGGCAGTATGTGTAGATCTTAAAAAATATCTAGATCTGCAAAAAGTGCTCCGAATCGAAAAAAGATTGATTTTTTGTCCCAATGGAAAATGACATTAACTTCACAACTTTCTCAAGAATTGGACCTCTCCCAGACCAGACAGAATTTTGCGTAAGGATTTTGGCCAACACCTTACACGATCAGGCTGACTGAAGAACTAAAGCCACTTGATCATATGAAGTGACGTATGTTCTCGAATTGGGCTCTAGACATGATGGAAAAATATTAAGAATCTCAAAATCATCTTCTTTTTGGTTAAACGCGCTTTGTCAATAAGCAAAATATGCCGTACTGGACGTGGACAGGTGAGAGCCCTCATGTGGCTTCATGAAGCAGCACCTGATCCGCAAAGATTCATTGCTTGGTTTTTTTTTTGTCGTCGATGAATGACCGTCACGTTACACCGTAAATGGTATTCGCTACAGAGACAAATTGGAACGTAATTTCCTTGAACAATTGCATGAATAGGACATTAGTGATATGTGATTCCAACAAGACGGTTCCACAAGCCACACAGCGGGTGCAACAGTCGAGTTATTCGGTGGTCGTGTTTTCTCGAGATTGGACGCCGAGATCGTGTGATTTAATACCGACTATTTTTTTTATGGGGCCGGCGGCGTTAGAAGAGCTCAGAGCCAATATTTACCGAGAAAAAGCCGCCTTATCGGTCGAAATGTGCGGCCGAGTCATCGAAAATTGGATTCAACATATCGAGCGCTGCATACGTTCCCGTGTTGGACATATGAACGAAGTCGGATTCCATTCATAAATGTTTTGATAGTAATTAAAGGTAATACATTTTTGTGAGAAATCTAAGTAGTTAACATTTTATTTGCAAAATAAGTTGACAAGAAGAGGACTTGTAGCAACAAATATGCAAAGATTAGCAATACATAATATAGCGAAGAGTGTTTACTTCCATCAGCAAACACAGACCCAAAAAAAAGTTAAATAGATGTCGGAGGAGGAGTTCTGAAGTTTCTATTTGGGACGATGGTCAGCTTAGATCGAACCGAAATAGAAAACCAAATCAGGAAGTGGCAGTTAAATAAGCAAATTAAAATCAATAACTGCAAAATGAAATAAATACCAAAGCTAGACCCGAAAAAGAACATCAAGAAAATCCAGGTTATGATAAAAGAAACAAAAAGTTACCAATCATGTACAGAACTACAATTGAAAATAACTTAAATATGTAATCTAAAGAATGTAGTTGAGAAAATTCAAACTGACATTCTCTCAAGCTGATTGGGCGTGATGGTAGTCAAAACGGCGGCGTTCCTCTGCTCGTTAGACGTCTAGCACAAAAAATCGCAGTTGAAGGAACGATCGCGCTAGAGCCCTAGCGCCAGCGGCAAATTTTGCAAACATTTGAACGATTTTTCTTTGACTGGTCGTTTTTTCCTCTCTCTCTCTTTCAATGCAGCGGGTAGTTTTTAAAGGGATATGTCACAAGAAGTCCTAGATGTCTAGCGCTTATGGTGAAAATTCATTTTTTTTTATATGAAGTTTGACGTGCAGCTAATCATCTAGCGGGCAGTGGAACGCGATCAATGTTAACAGACGAACACTACACATTACATTATACAAATGAAACTAAAATGTTTAAAAAAAAACTCTTAGTAATTTATTTCGGGCAAGTGAAAGAGAACCTCAAACAACTTGGAGTGCGCAACTGGAGGCAGTTAGCCAACTGGTTGAGGTCAGCCCGGAAAGTAGCGCCAACTCTCTTATCTTTGATTTTATATCGCTAAGGGTTATATTCTCTCCTTTTGTCCCACAATTGAGGAATGCTGTCAACCTTTAAAGTGCGAGGTTTCCGACCGTCCAAGTAGCGCCACCCAAGTAAATAATTCACACAAATTATAAAGAATAGAGTGGACAACCAGTACGACCCTAGAAAAAAGGCAACAAATGTTGTCAAGCATCATGTCACACAGCCGACTTGAAATTACAGTACAACAAAACGTAGTTGAGCAAGTTGGTAGGTCACAAGTTACTGACGAACCTTACAATAATACAAAATCGAAAAAGCACCCTACACACCAAACTTGTACTATTTTCTGAACACAAAAGCATGCGATTCGGTTTAAACTTTAAGCCAAATACTTTGCCGACAAAACAGTGACTTCATTTCTGCAGACCTTCAAAACAAAAGTTAACTCAAATTAATTAAAGCTGAAGCATAACAAAACATCTTAATATTGACAATGATGACAAATTCTGAACACACACTGTAGGAAGCTCTAATAAACAATCAAAACGATTCTACACGCAACACATACACTTACCTCCAAGTGTTTGGGTTCTTCGCTGAAGGAACTGATTAGATCGTCGTCCAATTGCAAAAGTGGTGGATCGGCTGTAGTCATGAGGACAAATTTCCAAAGTTTAACAAAATCCCAAACTCCCAACTGCGCACTGCACTGCTATCACTGCACAGCAATTAGAGGAACAGCTGCGTTCTAAACCAACTCCCGCTAATGCCCTACACAAAGGAGGGCCTTGCGACTTATTTTTGATAAGGGTTCTACGCCAAGTGCGCTTTTGCAAAACGCCTTATTTAATAGATTACAATATGCTAATGTTTTAGACACCCCTTTTTAATGTTTTTAACATTTTTGTATTGTGGAATAAGTTATCGATTTTGCTAATTAACGACTATGACCTTTTGCGTTTCTTATCATGCCCAGCGAGTTGTTTTTTTTTTCGCTTTATTCGTGATTCGTTGATAGTTGCGTGGAATTTTAGTTCACCATTATGGAATTGTATTATATTTGGTGGTGTTTTCGTTTACCTTTACACTGCACTTAAAGGTTCTTTGTTAATTTTTTTCAAGTGAAAAATATTAAAAGGAAAAACCACAAGAAAAAATCACACAAACGAAGGAAAATCTATTCGCTGAATCAATACAACAACAATAAAGTGACATTTGTGGTGGCCATGAATTTTTGTTGTTGGTTTTTATGACAAATTTTGACAATTGTGTGACGAATCGTTGTTTTCGAATGTTTAGGGGGAGTGCACAATGGGTATAGTTCAGCAACGAAGGGGATTTTTAATTATATGGCATAGCTTTCTGAATGAATCGGACTCAGAGTTCAATTTTTCGATGTTGAATTTTAAAATTCGGTTTGAGTCTTGCATTTTAAATTTTAGTGTTAATTTAGTCGTTACATATTTATGCTAACGCGTTTCTATACAATTTAATTTCGAATCTTGTTCCATATTGTAAAAAGAATAATTCAAAGAACGTCATACAGATGATGCAAAATGCACAATTTAAAAAAGAGGAATTCGCTTATGTAATTTGGAATGAAGTGAAAGAAAGAAGCAAACATTTTTTATAACAAAAAAGCAAATTTTAGATGTGATAAAAGTAGGCAGGACGAAATTTAGTTCTTACCTGATGGCTCTGAAGATCTAGCGATATTGTGTGCTAGATATCTAACGATCGATAAAATGTGACTGAATTTATTGAACAGCGTGTTTTTGTCAGTCAATCACATAGGTTGACAGCCTATTTATTTTATCACTAAAAACATATACTTTGTTATTTAACTTGTAGCACAATATCAATCAATCTTTTACTCGCGAACTAAATTACTGAACCTTTACCATTCTCCGCTCTTGGTATTTATCTACTCGTTTGCATGGTGATTAACGCAGGTACCAAACAAACCTTTCTAATTACATAACAGTGCTGCCAAAAACCAAGTGTCCTAATGACTTTTGAGTATTGTCTACATCTGCATGAGTTTTCTGATGTTGATGGCGCCAATTTCTGAGTTGCTGATATTCTGATTACTGATATTCGCTATAAATTTATGACGTTTAGCGCTACGATCGGGAAAAATTACGACCAGCACAGTAGAAATTGAGAAAAATTAAGTTGGAACCTACTAGTTTTAGAGTATTCAATAAATAAAAATGGATTTTTACATATAAATTTTTGCTGGTATGTAGTTTTAACTTATAAGGAAAAGTTAAATTTTCTTTAAATCAAAATCTGAAAGACAAATCACAAAAATTAAATTTTTCCTCAGCCATATCTGGTTTTAGAATCTTATCATCTGCTTGTTCGAATTTCGAAAACAGATGGCAAACATCAATCAGCTGCGTCCCGCCGCAGTCATTTGGCGAAGTTTACTTTTGTGCACAAATTAAACTATTTAACCAACAGTATTTAAAGTTTAAAAATATGAACGACCCAAATAGAAAAATAGATGTTAACCTGTCATCGCTGCTAAGTCTTAAAGCCGAGCTTCTTCGCAAGCAAGCCGAAGTGAGTAAAGTCAAGGCAACGCGCTCCAATGAAACATTTGTTCCCAGCAAAACAAAAACATACATGAAGGATACCATCACCGAGTCTTCAGCGACAAACGCCAAAGAAAAGGACACAAAAGTGTATGAAGTTGAAGACTCAGCCCTGCTTGCTAAATCGCAAAGAGTTCTTGAAGCCAAATCCAAGTACTACGACCGTATGGCTGCAATGGGTGGCAAACTCAACTCTGACGACAACTGTCTTGTGCTATTCAATCGTAAGAAGCAGGAAGATCCACTGCCAGTGCGAAAGAAAGCCAGTTATTCATCCTCATCGGATGATTCAGACTCTGAAGAGGAGGGCGATATTGGACCTGTCCATCCAGACGATGAGTGGGTGGAGTACACAGATTGCCTTGGAAGGACTCGTAAATGTCTGCGCAGAGATCTGGACCTAATCAAAAAGAAGGACTCTGATCTTGCTGCGAGTATTCCGGAACGTTTGGACCAAACTCAACCAAATTGGATGATAGATGTAAGTAAGTCCCCAACCGAGTCCCGTCCGCCAGAGTCGATTGACGGAGATATTCTGTCAGTGATGTCCAAACACGATGAAATGCGCAATAACTGGGAGAAGAAAGAAGTGGAGAACTTATCAAAGGAGAACGTCCACTACCAGGATGTGTTTTTCGACGAGGCCCGTCAGCATGGTGTCGGCTACTATGCCTTTTCCACAGATGAGGAGGAAAGAGCTCGCCAGCAGAAGGAGTTGGAGGAAACACGAAAGAAAACGCTCGACGAACAAACGCACAGGGAAGCCCAGCGCAATTATCGCGAGAAAATTATCGCCGAAAGGGTGAGAGCAGCGAAAAACAGGCAACGAGCCCGCCTTGGTCTGGCCCCACTCGAAGAGGAGCCGTCAAAGGAAGAAGACAAAGAAACACCCAAAGAGACTAAGGAGGAACGAAAACTTCGCAAACGAGAGGAAAAACTTCAAAGAAAGCGGGAGAAAGAGGACAGCATCCGCGAAGAGGAAAGGAAGACTCATGTGCGTCCATGGGACAAAGAGAAGAAGGGTGTTCGTGAGAATGTCGCAAAGTCATCCGATTCTGAGGATGAACCGTGGGCCTATCGACCCGAACGCGATCCAATGTCTCAGGAAGAATGGAACGAATTAAAGCGGAAAGAGCGGAAACCCGAGTTTGCACCGCATCCCGAGAACCCATCGCAGAGGGGACGCAAGCGGAAGGACATGTCTTCGGAGTTCGACTCAATGTCAAATGAAAAAACGCAAAGAACGAGCTTCAGATCGAATGATACAACGTTTCCAATGGCTCCTCCGCCACCTCCAACTCTATCAGCAGAGGACATGAGTAACTTCGCCACTTTCCAGTCCACGAAGAGGGCAAGGCACTTCCACAGGAAAAACTCGAGTGCATTTGCAAGTGACTCAAATGCAGAACCCGCGGAAAGGCGTACCGGTGCTGAAATACCACCGCCAGCTGATTTGGATCCAGAACCGTTCACAAGGCCGAAGCCAACAACGGAGACTCTCCAGAACTCCATCGAAGCTGGGCTAAGGTTTTTACGAAATAACTTCGACAAGACGACCATGTCCAACAAGTCCAGCTGGACCGCGAGATCGGATTATTAAGTTTGTTAATGGCGACTTTGAAAAATAAAATTTACCTTAATTATCATTAAACATTTTTGTGTTTTGTTTTTTATCACATCGTATGGAATTGTAAGAAGTATTGGTAACGAAATGTTTGATGTCTAGGGTTAGCGTAGGTTCATCGGCTGTGGCAAACGGCTAACAACTCACGATGGAAATTCGATTTTAAATGTTTAACTAAACCATTGAGGTTCAGGTTTGTATCACAATACTGTATCAGATCAGAGGAAACGCAAGGACACAGACTTTCGGATGTATTTCTACACACATGGCGCGCTTTTCAATGAAAACTGAATTCAGACACGGTGACGGAAAGCCAAATGAGGATTTGTTTCAAGATTAAATTCCCTAAAAAGAGCATAATGTGCCCACATCCTTCGTCGGACCTTAAATTTGTACTTGGGCAAACAGATCCATATCCGGTTCGATATATGAGTCTGGTAAGGTTAGTTCTCCGTGTTAAAAAGCAGACCATACTTTATGATCTATTGTTAAGCCCTTCCTTCTTCCAATTGTGGTGTCCTTCAAGTGACAGATACTCGTCCAGTTATACAGAAAGCGTGGTCTGTGGTGTACCTATCCTTAAAAGCACTCTTCCTAACTGCAGCCTGTTCATTATGTCGTCACCGTTCAGGTCACCTATTTTAAGAATTCAATTTAAATGTCTGCCGGCGATCTGTCAAACGGAAAAAAAGTGCAAGGACTCACAGAGGACGGAACGCGGAGGCTGTACTGTAGTATCTCAGGAAGTCTCTTTATAGGTCGGAGGCTCCGTAGTTGAAATTACAATCCCTCCATGTAACACAATACACAACCCACAGTTTTTTTTATTGTTTTGAAGTTTTTCCCTAACAAAAATCGTAGGATTTGACAGATGAGAATCAAATCGTAGGATCAAATCGTAGGATTTGACAGATGAGAATCAAATCCTACGATTTTTGTTAATCAAATAAACAAGAGGTCTGTTCCTTTACTTTTGTAGTAAGAATGGAAAAGACTGTCAAAATGGAAGTGGTGGGGATAAATTCTCTCACAGAGAGAGTCACTAACGAAAAAGTTAGGGAACGCTTTTGTAGTAAACTATGATTAATGACAAATATGACAGATACTAAATTCAATAAATTTTTATTTCATATTCTCTTTTCATTTTCAATACGATGGAATGTTCGAGGTGAACATTCAATATTTATTTTGCCGCCTGTTGATACCATTTTAATGCACAAAAAATCAAAACAAATGCAATCGAATGTGAAATAGGACAAGAAATTTCAAATCAGCTGTTACTGACAGCTTTTCCACTTCGTACACCAAGAAATTTGTTGAGTAAAAATTCGTAAGATTCTCAGTGTTGGGGTAATATCATTCTCTCTCGATGACGCTCTCTTTTACGAATTTTTCGAGTTAGGGAACGGCATTTGAGTAAAATTCGTAAGAATTAGTAAAAATTCGTAAGATTTCAAAGTAAAGGAACAGACCTTTAGTTCAACAACATAACGTTAATGCTTGAACTCAATCTTGGTCTTAAAATGTTGCTTAGGAATTGTTTAGTTATTTTATCTAAAAAAAAGTTAGTAAATTATCTTCAATTTTTCTAGAAAAAGAATTCAATAATTTTTTTAACGAAAAAAAGTTTACGTACAGAAAAATTAATAAATGCTTGTTTTTTCGAAAATTTCAAGATAATTTGCTAATTTTTTTGTGATAAACTAACTTTATAATTCATAGGCAACATTTTAAGACCAAGATTGAGTTCAAGCATTAACGTTAAGTGGTCCAAAAAAGCAAAAGAACATTTTTTCGGTTGCTTTTTACGTATCGCTATAACTGGCCCCTTAATTCAATAAATTTCAAATCAGCTGTGACTGACAGCTTTTCCACTTCGTACACCAAGAAATTTGTTGAGTAAAAATTCGTAAGATTCTCAGTGGAGGGGTAACATCTTGCTCTCTCGATGACGCTCTCTTTTACGAATTTTTCGAGTTAGGGAACAGCATTTGAGTAAAATTCGTAAGAATTCGTAAAAATTCGTAAGATTCAAAAGTAAAGGAACAGACCTAAGCACTTGGAAAATGTGAAATGTCAAATAAATGAGGTGTGACTTGTGAGGCAGGATGTTTTTAACTACGCCTTCGTCTACTTCAATTGAAAAATTGGTTATGTGACCAATCTAGACCAACCAACTGGGCACATTCAAAGATCTTAGCTCTGTTCCTTTACTTTTGTAATAAAAACGGATAAGACTGTCAAAATGACAGTGGAGGATATGAATTCTCTCTCAGAGAGGGAAACTTATGTCGTTTTCCATTGGGCAAAAAGAAGCGTCCGGGAGAGTCCGGAATCGAAAAAATCACTTCTGAAACCGTTCCTTTGGCACAAAAAATACTCTTCTGGTGATTCTGAGAAGATAAATTCGCTTCTCGATTTGAAGTCAGAATCCACTCAAGGAGCACTCACACATATGTAATTTATGTATTTTACACAAGTCAGCTGACAGCAGCCGTAGATTATTTTTTGGCATTTCACCAATACATTTCTACATTCAACCAGAAGCATTTTTCTTGTTCCATTGGATTGCAGAATGAGTGAATCCCCGAGTGAAACCAATGGAAAACGACATTAAGCAAAAGTAAAGGAACGCTTTTGCAGTAACCTGTGAAAAATGACAGATAGTTCATAAATGTCAAATGCCAAATAGAACAACAAATTCAAATCAGCTGTCAATTTTCAGGCGACTGACAGTTGTTTCAATTCTTACGCAAAGAAATTTGTTGAGTTAAAACTAGTAAGAAGTGAAATATCTTGCTCCCACGAAGCCGATTTCTTCTAAGAATTGTTAGAGTTAAGGAACGACAGTTGAGTAAAATGCGTAAGAATTCGTAAAAATTCGTAAGATTTAAAAGTAAGGGAACAGACCTCTTGTTATCTTTAGTTGACTAGATTGATCTTGACGTGGTCGATAACGTCACTTTTCGACACATTTGCAAACTGTCAACTTAGTACTCTGTCACGAGCTTATTGACTAGATTCTTCGGCTACCCCTCCATAAACGTCAACTAAAATATCTGTTCATATGACCGATCTAGGCTAATCAAAACTGAGATACATCAATTCAGCCAGCTGTCAGACTTACTAAACTAGAAAATTGAACGTCTCAATTGTTAACAACAAGGAAAACTCGCCCCAGTTACCTTCAAGGTACCTACTTGAGACTTTTTTTCGGGCCCCGTACTGCTTCCGTTCTGTGGTCGGCGTACATTTGAAACTGTCTCGTTACAGTGTAGTTTGACTTCTTCTATTGTTTTTGCTGCAACCACCACAGCTATGTCGTCTGCAAAGCCGATACTTGACGCTTCTCTTGGAATCGGTAGACATAGAATTTTGTCATACATAACGTTCCACAACAAGGGGCCTAAAACTGAACCTTGTGGTACACCGCCCGTTACTTCATACTCTTTTATTCCCTCACCACAGTCGTAGAGAAGAACTCTATTTGAAAAGTAACTCATTATAATCCTACGAAGATAGTTCGGTATTCCAATCCGGTATAAACAGCTCGTGAATTAAACGCGTTTTTTACATCAAGCGTTATAACGGCGCAGTAAAACATATTATGGCCCGACTTGGAAGTAAAATCGATTCTTCTAAGGCGAAAATGTCCAAGCGGAAGTGCGTGACGGAAATTGGCCTGTGTCGCCATCACTATGTCGTCGCCTAAAACTCATTAACCACTCAACCGATTTCATTGAAATTTTGTGGGTGGGTATGGTTGGTTGTAACTTGATGGATAGGATAGTTTTGGACCCGATAGGTGGCGCTGTTGTCGATCTCCTTAACCATGGGCACAATGGAGTGAATTTCAGTTCAAGTTTTACATAGACACTAGACTACTGAATCAGTTGAAGATTTTAAAACAAAATGTAAACAAAAACTCTCGAAATAGAAATAGAAAACTTTGGATTGGATTGTGTTATGGAATCTTTTTAAGTTAATGAACATAATTTATCTACTGCGCTGAATTAAGATTATAATAACAAAAAGGTTTGGATTTTAAATTAAATTTCTTAATGAAATTCAACTACATACAGCACAGTTCAATTTAACATCCACATTTAGCGAGAGAAGTTTCCTTTCCAACGCCTTCCTTCTATAGCGGCTCAGGCTCTCGTTACTACCGCAATGATTGCATCTACCGTAGATCTTGATCTACAAAAACCGTACTGGTGTTCCGAGATGCCTCCCGCCGTTTCAATTGCTGGCTGGAGCCTGTTGTAAATAATTCGCTCGAGAATTTTAAAAGTTAGCAAATGGGACGATAGGAGGATGGTTCGTTTGGATTACCCTTTTATTTCGGCAGTAGGACAAGTCTTTGGCGCTTCCAAGGTTCAGGAAAAAACGACCTCCTGAAGACACGCGTTGAACATTTCGGCATTTAAGTCAGGTCGTGTTTTAATTGCGATTTTTAGAGCTCTATTTGACACTTCAAAGATTGCACTTAGGAGGCACATTCAAAAATCTAGTTATCTTAAGTTGAATAGATTGGTCTGGACTAGATGTGACCTGAATGGAGACTCTAGATTGGTCGATAACGTCACTTTCCATACGTCAGTCATATAAACGAACTGTCAACTTAGTACTAATTTTCGCAATTCTTGACTAGAATCGTCGGCTACCCCTCCGTAAACGTTGACTGAAAAAAAACCTGTTCATTTGACCGATCTACTGAGACACATCAGCCGTCAGGTCACCCACCTGTCAGACTTGCTTACCCGAATTCTTGAACGTTCCCGGCATTAATTCCATGTAGAAGTGACTTTTGAAAGCAATAGTTCATGTTGCCGCCTTTCTTCGTTTTTATAAAGATACTTACTAGAGTCAGAGCGCGGTACTAATTAATCATTTTTAAGGTTAGTGACATTTACTTACAAATGCGACATTTTTCATATGATGAACCATAAAATGTTTAAGGTTAATGTTAAAAAATGAATAAAACTCTTATTTTTTTCACTTAATTTTATTATACATATATTTTGAATATTTTTAGCTCTTCTTTGTTTTTTAATTACATAATTTATTTTACAAAAAACCTCGGCTTTTTCTTAATTAAATAATAATTAGTCCACATGTTTCTTCTCATTGTTTGTTTGCTAATTAGTAACAAATCAAAATATTACACAACTATCAATATATTTGTGTTGTTACACATAGACATATAGTATAGGGATAGCAATAATTTTTATATATATCTATATATTCTTTTTTTTGTAGAAAAATAATAGAACATTGTTTTTTTTAATACACACGTACACTCTACAACATATATCACAAACAAAACTTCAATTCAACGCTGTTTGTTCGATTCAATTTGTATATACAAATATACATTTAAACTTTTGTGATTAAATTTGCAACAAAAGTCAATTATTTACTAGCTAAAAATTAAATTGAAAATAAGCAACAACTATAGTTGTGTTTTGTCTTTAGAGTGTGTTTTAGTTTAGAACAGTTTATTGTTGATTTATTTTTCACTCAATTCCAAAGTAGCATTGACTATTTTAATTTCTAAGTTTTATTTGAGGGGCTTTTTCTTATTTTTATAGGTTATGGGTTGTTTTGATTCTGAATTCATATGCATGTATTCATTTACGTATTTAATTTCTTTTTAACCGTAACTAGTATTATTATTATTATTATGATGAAGCATTATTCTATTTTACTTTGTATACAAGTTTCATTTTATGACGTATATATCTTTTCTATTTCAGTTTGAGTACACAATAATAGAAGAAAAATTAAATAATCCTTAAGATAGTTCAGCAGTCAAAATTATAACTTATTATAATGAACACACAATTTCAGTTTGCAATTTGATCAACAAAAATAGTTTCTGTTTACACATAAATGAGGTTAAACAAGATTTCTAAAATAATAGACTTGCAATATTTTTTTTAAATAACAACAACTTATATTTTTGCGTGTATTTGAATCTAGAGTTTATGGCTTCTTTATAGCGAACACTAAGCCACGCAGTTCCGGTGAATATTTTAGCCCATTCGCCTTTATGGCATATTTTTGTTGTGACTTTTAATACATAGTATCATATCTTCTTTTAATAACAGTGATTGATTATACCCTAAGTGACAACAATTGTCTTTCCTCCTGTCAAACTTCAAACGTCAAAACTCTTTTACTTCCTCTGTAATCTCACTTCGAAGCCAAAGGAAATCTAGAGAAAGTAAAAGAGTTTTGATAGATCGCGAAATGGAGGGGCCTCCTGTAAAAGTAATTCATAATTCTCTTCGAGGCCGCATAAACGGGTATAAGAGTCAGTCGTTAAAGATCGCTCAACCAATAAACACTATGGCGTAAAATTATAGTCATCGAAATCCCAAGGTCTAACTTTTTAATTAATTATAAACACTTTTTAACCTGCCTACAACTAGTACTAACATTAGAGCGGGCCCGACGCAAATTTCAGTCAAACAGATCCAAAATTGACAGTTTGAGAAACCAAACACAGTTTGGAAAATTATCTTTCTAAACAAATAAATTTATAGAAACAAAAGAGGTGTTTTACTTAAACAAATATCAATAAACTTCAGTAATTTTTTGATTATTGTTAATTTTTTTTATTTTACATGCTTTTTTGGATAAAACGGGATCGGAAGAAGAATCGGGACCGGGATGAAAAGGAAATGCTGCGACAATTAGTGGAGCAACATATTTCTATAGTGGGGGATAAGGGAAATGACCTAAAGATGATCGCACGAAAGAAGGCGGCTTGGGAGTCGACAAGCAAGCTCTAGTTATTGGGTTGGATTCTTTTCTTTTTCATATTTGTTAACGCGTCTTTAAATTGTCTTTGGTGCGCACATCTGTTCCAAGTGAGAGACTATTTTCAAAAGCCGGCTATACAATTACAGATAGAAGAACCCGACTTTCTGCTAGCAAAGCCGAGCAATTGGTGTTTTTAAATGCTAACTTAAAAAATACCGATTACAAGAAGCTTATACCGTAATCCATATGTAATTATGTACATTAATAAACATTTTGATACTATGACTTCAAATAATTTATGTGAATACACGGTTTTTGAAAGCTAAGTTAAATTTAAGTAGGAAAATCAAAATCTATCTTCACTTAGACTTTTTTTTGATGATATTTCATATTAATTTAGCATTAGCATTTCACATGCTAAGTATGAAAAAATCGCATGCTAATTAAATTAAAAGAAAATAGCATTAATTTCCATCACTACCTGATACCTCGCGCCGCGAGTCATTATCAATTCACTGGCGAATAAATACGACCACGACAATGGCAATGGGACCATACCATAATCAACACTCTGTTGCAGATAAGGAATGGATCGTCGAACACTACTGTTGGTGCTTGCTGGCGTGGGAACGATCGTTGTCGTGGGCAAATGGATATCTCGCGCCTGGGTCTGGTATGGCGTACTCGATACCCTGGATGTCTGGAATTTCGGCTGACACAGCAGCTTGGGAACTGTGGTCTTGGACTCTGATGGAGAGTCAACGGCGATGGGCCGTCGAGTCTCAATTTGTTAATCATAGCGCATAGTCGGAAATAAAGCTAGCATTATAACGAGGTCCGTGTTTGTTCTTTTCAATTCTTGTGTTGTCTTCTTGACTTGTTAATCGTAGTATCGGAAGTAACATTCCCGAACATAACTTATACCTAATACCTTATAACGCCACATACATGTGGAAATGATAGTGTTGCATCCGCAATAACGAATAATTGGTAGCACTGGTTGTCACCGCCACTGAACGACGAGCTCAGCTGTCATCTCATTTGTCTGTCTGACTTCATTTTCAATCGGTGCACGCTGCACTTTTCTTCTCCTTCTTTATTGTTAATAAGTACGTAAATTGTATGAATTCTTAATAAACTTTTGTAACCGGATCAACGCGTGTTTAATTATCATTCTTTTCAACCAACGGTTCCAACAGATAGTCTCACCTAATAGCGAAAGACAACCAACTTCAGGTTGCCCACTCCTTTTTCTTTGACATATGATGTAATTTGAAAATAATCATCCATCTTGATTTTGTCTTTTGGTGAGGAAGCGTGTAAAAAAAAACAACGATACGAAAAATCCAAAAATAAAATATTCATCCGCATTAAATTGATTCTTGAATTTTTGTGGATAAAAAAATAAAGATCATAGTTGCTTTGCCCACTGAATATGTGAGTATGTATGTGTTCACACCCGGCCCGTTTTCTCAACAGTGAGGAAAAGGAAAAAGAAGAGGGAGTGCGTGTAAGTTATCCTCAGAGGGTGCGAAAAGTAAAAAGAAAGGGATTAAAAGGGAATTGTAGCGGCGTCCCGACGAGGTTGTAGCTTTGGGCTTAACTCAACACCTCCCCGGGCGGCTAAACATTCGTTGAATTGGCCCTTCAGGCAATGATATCGTTATTTTTTTTTTTTGTAATTGGAAATAAGTCTCGAGCGAGCAGGGAAGTAGGGACCTTGACAGTTATTGTGCTTTGGTATTAAGATCAATAGTTTTTCTTTGCTAGTCCGTAATTTCGCGTGAACGTCTTGAGAAGTAGATTTTCTTGTTAGATTTAAGTAGAACTGTGCTGAGAGAATAAACGTTTGCAACGCAGCCCGAAATGTAAGTATTCCTAGATAATAATTTAACTTCCCCCATATTCAATACCAGCTACAGGTTTCGATTCTTTCCTGGGCACAAGAGGACTATAACAAGTGCTAGTTCATGCTGCCAAACAATGATTAAATACCGAGAAAACATGGACTCGAAGCTGTTTGGTTGCAGAAAACGCAAGCTTTTTCCTTTTTCTGCTGCCATAAATTCTGAAAACATGCGTCTCATATCCAAAAATAAAATATCGGAACTGATTTGCCAACTCATGTCCACAAAAACTGGCTTGAAAGAGTTTGTCAAAAGCAAACTGGAAATTAAAGTTTATTTTGATCCTGATGATCTTCCTCAAGCAAGTAAAAAGAAAAACAGATGCCCATCTTAGAGAGTTTCATCTCAGGAGAGAACCAGAGGACAAGAATCGAGAAGAGGCCGAGAAATCCATGCCCATCCTGGAGAGCATGCTCTCGGGAGGTGATCTGGATGATGCGGTTCAAGATTCTGAGGAGGCAGAAGATCTGATGCCCATCTCGGGGAGCATGTTCTCAGAGGGGGATTTAGACGACACGGCAATAGATCTTTTCCGGAACATCACTCCGGAGGAGGAAGAAAATTTGCTAACAAAGTTAAAATAGCACAGGTAAACATTCATCATGCGATAGGAGCCTCCGCTGCTATATCCATAATGTTTACCACCAGAGGCCTGGAACTGGTCTTAATTCAGGAGCCATGGATCTTGAAAGGACAAGTTTAAGGATTAAAAAACAAGGATGCAAAGGTAATTTGGGACTCTCGGGCTGAAAAACCGAGAGCATGCATTCTTATACATAAAGAAATATAAGACAAATTTATTTTACTTTCAGAATACACGACGCGAGACATGGTGCCAATACAAGTATCCTTAAACATGGAAGGAGTCAACCGCACCATCATCATCGCTTCGATATACTGCGCAGGAGATGAGCCAATCATCTCGCCAGATCTGCAACGGCTAGTGGAGCATTCCAACAGGCTCCGTATGCCACTGCTAATAGGATGTGATGCGAATGCTCATAATATCGTGTGGGGTAACACCGATACCAATACCAGGGGTTAGTACTTATTAGAATTTATACTAAGTTCGTCCCTTGATATTTATAATGTAGGGAACACCCCCACGTTTGTAACTAGAGTTAGGCAAGAGGTACTCGATCTCACACTCGGTAGCGTAACTAGACTAATCAGGAACTGGAAAGTATCTAGTGAGCCATCACTGTCTGACAGTGCACTAGACCCTTATCATAATAAATAAAAAAAAATTAAATCTGCCACCAGTAAGCGACGAACGAAGCGGGATGCGAAATTTACATGTATGCTTATGCATGGCGTGATTTCTGCATCGGTAGCTCGTAAACATGTTTACGAGCTATTGCGACCTATTGGCGTGGCCTGGTGAGATGATGGCTTGGGGAGAGTCAGTCTGGATTGGATAGTCGTCGAGTAAGGAGGCATAGCTCCTCCAAGGAGATATCTTGGTTTTGCTAAGTGTGTCACGGAACATTTTTTCTTATAAAACAATTTTTCCGTGTGGTGCATTAAAGTGACGGGACGGCAAGGTTCTTTTTATTTTTTTTTAAAGTTGGCTTAATAGTGCGCGCCTCAATGCGGTTAAAATTCCCCCCGGTGTTGATTCAAATGTGTACCAAATTAACCAGGGCCCACTGAAGAGGTCGTGTTAATTAGGGCCCACTGAAGAGGTCAGATAAAACTGAGAACACGTGCACAGTGCAGACCGTGTTGGCAGCAGACGACGATGGAGCATTTTAAGTATTCGTAGAGTTGATCGTATTGTTAGCCTAATTTCCTTATAAATAAGTAACGAAAGAAAGATTTTTTTTATATGACTACCCCTTCGACAGCGCTGACGATAGGTTAGGATTTAGTATTAGATTAGTGAGCGACCATTACGCCTTGAACACGACAGGTATGCGCTTTGTTGAACCCGTAATTTTGTTTTACATCTTTTCTTATATGTTTAATAACGCGATCCCTCTGAGCCGTGTGATATCTACTTGTAGTTTTAACGATTTTAGTAACTAAGAATGAATTAGAATCTATTTTTTTCTGAATAAAACTGTTCTAAAATTAACTTGTACTAATTTAAATTGTGTTTCGTGTGGTCAACAGAGAAGAACATGAGTAAACGAGGGTAAGCATTATAACTATAGGGGTCACTAGAATTTTCTGAAAAAGTGACCATGGAAGGGTGGGGATAATTCGGGCAGAAGGAAATTAACCAACACATTTTTCTCCCGGACTATGAGTTTCTGGTTGGCAATCAAACCCAATTACAGGTACCTGGTGTGCCTTCGCCAACGTGGCAACGTAGCTTATTTTACTTTTGTTTTATTTCCATGCATGCAAATTTAATTTAGTAGTGTGTGTGAGTTTGCTTTGATGAGAGCAAGGACCCCCCCAATCCGGCGAGCTAGCTAGAGTCCCGCTAGGCGTGCATGACCGCTCAAAATCAAGCATATGTAGAGGTTTTACCATCTTTTGTTGTTCCAACAGGCCCTGGGTATTGAACCTGGAGACACCCCTCGCTCTGCATATTTCACATGCCATTACACTTTGGAACAGCGAATTATAAACATGGGTTTTTTTGTGAGCATAGCTCTTTTTCCCAACAAAAGGTTGTTTTAGTTTTTTTGTTTTACAGTCCATTATTATACACTTTGGTCCATGTTGAGCCGGATATTGAGCCAGCGGCACATGGATAGCAAAAAGTGCCAGCGTAATAAAACCATAAAAACCTAATTAATGCAAATGTGCCAGCGAGCAAGCGAATAACAAAACGGGTATACTGCCAGCGAACAACAAAAATAGCAGTCAGGTAAGCCAACCGGCTGGGTTTTTTGTTTTTCCTTTTTTCTCTTCCCCTTAAGCACAGCTATTATATAAGCACAGCAATTGTAAGTTGAAACGTCCATAGGAACTCATCAAATAAGTAAAAGCAAAATAAAGTTGTGTGCAAAAATATCTAAAATGAACAAAAATTAGCAGTAAAGGATTAACTACATTCGGCAAAAATTCAAAAAGTTAAGAAGTGAAAGCTCACACACATACGCAGCTGCCCCCTTGTTGTCAGAAACCTCCCTAAAAAGCTGTTTTTGACATTTAAAAGCTCTAAGAAAACGCAAACAAGTATTTGCAAACGAAACGCGTGGAAAATTTTCAAGAGCAACATTAAAAATGTGTAACCAAGTTAGTAATTGAGTTAGATAGAATTCAAGAATTTAATTTAGTTTCCATTAGCTTGAACAATTGAGTTATCTCAAAAAATTAGCCAACGACATCGTGAACGACGACGAAGTTGATGCTCGAACAAAAATTCATCGCAGATGGTGGGTACATCCTATCAACCAGAACAGATCAACTCAGGGTGACTACCAGAACCTATTGGAAGAAATAATGCGCTTCGATGAAGAAAAATTCTTTTGCTATACTAGAATGGAAATAAGACAATTTCAATATTTATTAGATCTAGTAAAACCGTACCTAACGAAACATAGTCATCGACAGGGACTACCGGAAGCACTAAGATTATTTGACACATTAAGGTATATTATACAAAATTCAATAGAAAATAACTATCTTATATCTTATATACTTTTATGGAACGTGTTGAAGCCAATTTACTTGCCTTCCAAATCTATAGAGGATTGGAAAATCGTCGAAAGTGAATTTTTCCATTCATGGAATTTTCCGCATTGCTTAGGTGGTATTGATGGCAAGCACATCACCGTTCAAGCACCAATAAGGAGTGGAACGCAATACTTCAACTTCAACAAAAAAAACTATAGTATTGTTTTGCTTGCGGTGAGCGATGCACATAACAAATTCTCCTACGTCGACATCGGAGCCTATGGATCACAAAGCGATGGGGGTATATTAACAAACAGCACATTAGGCATTTCGCTTGAAGGTGGTCACATGAACTTTCCCAGTCCAGCACCTTTGCCGGGAGGTAAGTGGAAGATTTTTAGATAGTGACAAATATGAGTACAATTGAAGGCTATAGAGGACGTCGAGTTGTGGAAAATGCTTTTGGAATTTTGGCTGCCAGATGGAGAATATACCACCGTACAATAAGAGCAGAACCGAAAACAGTTGATAGCATTATAAAGGCAACTGTTGTCTTACACAATATGCAATGTGAGAGCAGCAAACATTTATATGCCCCCGCATCGTTTGTGGATAGGCAATTTGATAATGGCATTTAAATCTTCTTCAATTTGTTCTTCCAAAATACTTCCAGACAGATCGTAGATGAGTTGGTTTCTTTCCTCAGGATCCATCGATGAGCATTCTTCCCCAATAAACTCAAGCACCTTAAAGTGGCTTGCTTTTTTCTCCTCAGGAACTGTTGAGGACTGTGCGGCAGACATATTGGCCGCACTGGCGCCAATTCTTCCAATCGCGTCAATTCCTTTTTGGAAGAAATCTGCCCGCAACGGTTGTGTTGATTTTTGGGAACGAAGGGGACATTTTAGATCCGTTGTTGGGGTTGATACAAAAATGGGCAAATGTGGCGATTCTGGCGATGGCGGGTTCCTCAAAATTGGAGAGTTTTGACTTTCCGAATCCAGTGATACGCTTCCAGACCACAAAGAAGAGTGTCTCGCCGTCGAAAGACTCATGTTTTTTGTTAAAATAAATATTCTGTTTTATAACGTTTAAAGAAGCAGTTGCATTTTAATTCTTAGTCCGTTTCTTAAAGTTAACTGAACCTACGTGATCTTAATTGACCGGCATCAGCCAACAATACTATTTGGAACTACGTGATCTTAATTGACCCTTGATCTGGGTACGCTTTCGGAATGGTGTCAGAAAGTTATTTTGTTTAAACGTTTTACCCTTATAGCCTGAAATTAAAAATATTCTTTTTGAAAATAAAAGTGTTTTAGTCTCACGCCCTACAATTTTGAGTTTTTAGGCAGTTTTTCTGTTTGTGGTGCGCGAGTAATTATTATATACTCGATATCGTATCGCACGGTAGTAGTGAACAAAGCAACGCACAAGATAAAGAAAGAAAGTGAAGAACAATTCCGTCAAGTTTCAACACATATCATCGCTGAACATCATCTCCCACATCTGTATCAATGGTGCACAATGCACATACAAGGAAAACTGTAGATTATCATTTCTCTGGTTATTTGCATGTAAGTCGATTGATTGGTTTTTGATCACCTAGTCTTAAGCTATATACCTTCCTCGTTCCTTCAATTAATACCTTATGATAAAAAACTGCAAAACTTGGAGAGACAAACGAAGATCGGTAACTCCAAGAAGTAGTAAATATTTTCAAACAATTAGTGAAGAATCTTGTGACAATGAAGAGGAATTGAGTGTTAGTATTGAAAAAATGAATATGTTTTCGCCTAACGAAAATTTGCCCAGTCGCAGCGCCGCAGCAAACGGAGCCCCTGTAGGAAATAGTTCAGAAATAGTAATAAATAACTTAGGTAATATAAACAATGTCCTCAATATGTTGAAGATTCCGGACGCAATTAAAGACCTACCCCAATACGACGGGAATCCTAGGCTTTTATTCGAATTTATCAATAATATTGAGGAAATTTTAGAATTAATGGGTAAGATAAATAAAACCCCTTATGCTAAGATTATTCTTAGTTATTATTCCAAAATAATAGAAATACTTTCCACTCTCACGAATCATGTTCATATCCACGAAAATGATCCGAACGTAATAGTAGCAGAGACAAGTCCCTTTTCTGAAATGAGCCTAAATACATTTTTGGCAGGAATACGGGAACCTTTGGGCTCTACCATCAGAGCTATGAAACCCGGTAACCTTCCCGAAGCATTCAGCTACTGTATAAAAGAACAGAACTCATTTTATATGAAGCACACTACTAAACAATTTCAATTCACAAATCAATCAAACATATTACCAAACCTTCAGAGAAATACACCTAGCCTAACATATAACAATACGTATCAAACGATTCCAGTTGTTAATGACATCTATGGCCGACTAGCGAAATTGTACTAGAACTTTACATTGATCGTATCGCCGAACCTCCACTAACTGCTCGCACCTCTTTTTTGTCATATAAAAGGTCGAACTCGACTTCCTTTCTTTTTCTTCTTTGTAACTCCGACCAACAACAAGTGTCGCCCTGGCTGGGGGCATTTAAGTCATTTTTTAATTTAAATAAAATATTAAATACGTGCAAAAACATTTGGTCCTTCGAGCCGGATCGTGCCCAATCGAGAAGTCCGCCATTTTGTACCACGCTACAAACAGTTTAGCGGCGACAGCAATTTGCGATCAATCGATTCAACCATACCAGGAAACGAAATCCAAATCAGTGCCTGCTCGTAACAACGCAGGCATCTCCAACATCCCTCACCAAGACGACCAGGAATTCAGTTGCTCCTTTTGAAGAAACCATTCGACCGAAAAAAACTCCAGTTCGAAATCAGCCAACAACAACAACGCTCCTGCATCCACCATCGAGAACAATCGGAACAACCCCCATCATCAGCCCCAGGAATACAAAATACAAGGTGAGTATCATTAATTCAGTGCTCTAAAGTAATTATTGCAAAAAGTTAAATCAAAAATATACCGGACCGTTCATTCAAGTAAAATAAAAAAACCTTGTAATCTGTAGGTTAGCGGAACTTGCATCGATACATACAGTGGTGGCCACTCAATTAGAAACAACAACTCTAAACGCATTTCATTAATCAGAATTTTTTTATTAGCGCCACTGTGTTTGGCTAGTGCCGTTAGTCCTTGGCGGCTGGCATGTGTGTTCCGAATATGAGTTTTATTGTACTCGAGCAGTTAAGAAAATGCCGTTATTTTAGGAAATTCATTTATAGTCGACATTTTCGCTGGACAGAAAATTAGAAACGACAAAAGAATTTGTGAATTTGTTTTAAAAAGAGCTTGTTATCTATGTGAGTTGATTGTTTTCAGTTTACTTTAATTATTTTTGTATATTAATATTGATTAATTTATAATGTACAGTGACAAAAATGGGTAAAAAAAAGTCTTGCACTCCAGAACTCCGAAGACTCATTGTGCAGTGCTATCAAAATGAAAACGAGTCAATGAATACCATAGCTAAAAGATTTGGTTGTTCGAAAAAAATGGTCTTTGGTGCAATTGAAGTCTATAAAAAGACTGGCAGCTTTGAAACCCCTAGAAGGAAGCCAGTAGGTCGTAAAACGACACCAAAAGAAGACAGACTGATATGCCGAATTAGCAAAGCCGATCCTTTCTTGACTTCTGCAAAAATTAAGGAGATTGTTTCGCCTCAAATCAATCAGGAACTATCAGCTAGAACCATAAGGCGTCGACTTTTAGAACATGGTCTACGTGGATGTATTGCAAGGAAAAAACCATTTGTTTCCAAAAAGAATCTAAGGAGGCGTTTGGTTTTTGCTAAGCTCTACAGAAATAAAGCATTAGGATTTTGGAAAAATGTACTTTGGAGTGATGAATCTAAGTTCAACTTGTTTGGATCAGATGGTAAAGTGTACGTTAGACGTCCTCAGAACAAAGAATTGGATCCAAAATACACTCTGAAGACTGTTAAGCATGGAGGAGGAAACGTAATGGTTTGGGGTGCATTCTCATGGCATGGTGTTGGCCCGTTAGTAAGGATAAACGGTCGAATGGACCAACATGTTTATAAAGGCATCATGGAAGATGTTATGGAGCCTTATTCATTTGCACACATGCCCATAACTTATGTATTCCAGCACGATAACGATCCAAAACATACCTCACGGATTGTTAAGCAGTGGTTTGCAGATACGAGTACTAATGTTTTGGATTGGCCCGCCCAAAGTCCGGACCTGAATCCTATCGAGAACTTGTGGGCAGACGTCGAGAGAGGATTGAAGTCCAAGAAATCGAAAAATTCGGAGGAACTTTTCCAAAACATTAAGGAGGTCTGGGAAAGTATACCACCATCAAGATGCCGCGCCTTGGTCGAAAGTATGCAAAGAAGATTGGCTGCAGTTATTAAAAATAAGGGCTTCCCTACAAAATATTAATATAAATAGTATATTATATCGAAGATTTTTAATGAAATGTTAACTTTTCGTTTCTGTTTCTAATTGTATGGCCAGGTGCAATTTGGATTAAATAAATGTGAGCATTTTTTTCTAATGTTATTGTCACGCTTATAATTTGTATAAATATTCAAAAGTGTACTTTAGGTCATGGAATATTAATAGAATCACTAATCAACCTCAACAGATTTCTTAGAAAAAAGTTATGCAATGTAACATTGCTATAAAATTGTCGTTTCTAATTGAGTGGTCACCACGGTATGTATGTGCATGTTTGTTTTTTTCGAAACAGCCGAAACAGCAATAAAAAATATAGGGGTGTAGCAAGCACTTGAGCAACGTACCATTTATTTGTATAAAAAAGAAAGAAAATGAAACATATTAATCAATAATAGAAAAGTATTATCGTGAAATTAAGCCCTTCTGGCAATACCCTATTTAGTAAATAATTTAATATTTGTAAGACCTGGCAATGCTGTAATTAAAATAAATAAAGCTCTGAAAGCTCTCTCACAGCCGATCACAACAAACAAACAAAAGCTTTGTAAACTAGTATATAAGGCAATGAAAATTCTGAATAAATTAGTTGAACTTGCGACGTGGACAGCACGGTAGAGCACCTCAGCCTCTGTCTCACCACCAAGAACGACTTTTGTTGATAAACAACATTTCTTGTCAGCGTTTAAATTTGTTTTCCCATACAGACTCTGCTGTAACCCAGGACCCGTCATCTTCGTTGTTTCGCTCTCTCTTCCACTCATCCTACTTATACCTGCAGGACGGTAGAGTACCTCAGCCTCTGCAGCAAAAAACGTCACGATTACAGGGGAACTTTAAGATTCAAATCATAATTTGAATTTTGCGCCTAGAAACCAAGCTTCGCCATCTTTTTTTGTTGAAATTCGAATTTATTTTAGTATGAAACTTGGCACCACTTATTTGTTTCGCTCGTGCCAAGTTAATGACAGTTATTCATTCCTTGTTTCTTCTTCTTAAATAATAAAATACGTTTTATTGGGAGCTGCGTGGTTTTTATTTTTTTCTATATTAGATTTAACGAAACTAATAGAAAAATGTCTCACACGAGTTTGCCAGCAATTGAGAAGCTAAAGGACCAAGAGAATTAGGCCGCGCACGAGGAACTCTGGGGCTGCGTTGCATCCGTAATGGCACCGTACACAACAAAGAACACTAAGGCTAGGTGGAAAATAATTTTGTTAATCGATTCAATTAATTTCGTTCATGTTCAATCCGCCAAGACAGCTAGGTAAGCGTGCACCAATCTGGACAAGGCTTTCCAGGACAATGGACTCTGTTGAGAAAAAAATCAAATTGGAGAATTGTCCGATTTACCGGAATGAGAAATAAGAAATAAGCGAAAATGGCTCGCCGCATGCGTACATTAATTTTTGTACTTTAACTTTACGTACACTCCAAAAGGAGAAGGCAAACGGTGCTGCTCAAGGGTATAAACCCAGATACTAAATTAGAGGAGCTTAAAGATAGGGAGAGCGACGACCTAAAGTTCGTGGGGGTCAAGCCGTTTTCCTTGCTTGCGGACAGGGGTGGTAACCACCGCAAACTGCCATTCTTCTTAGTGCAACTAACATCCGACAGCAAAATTGATGGCTTGAAAAGGATCAGATTCCTGTGCTATCATGCAGTACGTTGGGAGAAATTAAAGAGGTCAGATCGCGTACTTCAATGTATGCGCGCCGCAGCTAAGTGCCATATGCAGGTCAGGTGCGTCAAGTTCAATAGGGACCACAAATATGGGGAATGTGCCTTAGGTACAGATAGAGTAGAGGATCGGGGCCAGCTCTTGTGTGTACTCTGCAAGAGCTTAGGACATCCAAATAATTTCAAGGGATGTCCAAAGTATCAGCAGGTCAAACAGAACGTGCAGGATCGAAAACAGAGGTCCGAAGAAGAGAAGGGTGGAAAAAGTCGCTCGTTATCTAATTTTGTTGCACCCAATGTGGACAGGGTAGGCCTATGCAGCAGTTCAGTGGCCCTAGAAAAAGAACCGAGGACCCTCGGTGAATGGCAACTCAACGAGAAAAATTATTGTGAGGCGTGGAAGCGTATCAATGAGATATTCACCAAAAAATACGCTACGAGCAGGGAGCTATTGAGGAATTTCTTCGTAATCGTAATCGTAATGTAAAAACTACTGAATAATAATAAAATTAAATATTGTACGGGTATAAACCCACTAATTAATATAAAAAGTCTTTGAAAGAACAAAGTCAAGATATCTTGTGGTAGCAGACCCACAGACACACAAAAGTATAAGTATAGAACAAAAGAAATCAAATGAAATCCATTTATTCGTTTAGAATATTTAAGCTTAAAGAGAATTCCTTTTCTTACTGTCCAAGATGGCTGTACTTGATAGCAAAGAACAACCGCAGCCAACTTAAAGCGAATCGCGGCCATATTGACAAAAAAAAAAAAACGAAACTGTCAAGCGGCAAGCCACGCGGAATAAAAAACTGTATATTTTATCTGCAAAAATTAAAAGGCAAAATAAGAGAAGAAAAAATGACTTTTATTATCTACTACAGTTACACATTTTCTTTCATTAATTCCTTATGGGAAATAAAACTAACGAATTGCAAAACAAACTCTGGAAACAAGGTCGAACAAGAAAGAAAATTCCGACACTAGTGAAAGTGATCCCGACATGAATGCCACCATGAGAGAAAACCCCACCCAGCCATGCATTCCATGCAACAGCTATAGAGGCTCTTCAGATGAAGATGGAGGAACTTCGGGTGCAAGTGTAATTGTCGTTCCGAAAAAGCGGAACGCCTTCGCATTGAACTACTACTCATCAGTGATCGCAGTCGCAGCCGGCACAGGCAACAACAAACGCGAAACGCTCCTAAAAGTGTTGGGGCTTTTCGACATAAGTCGCAGTCAAGTACAGCTCATAATGGGAATTTTTTTCTTTTTTTCCCAATTTATGAGACGGAAGAAGAATGGCATCCAATCAAGCGAGAGCGACAGCGCATGCCATCAGCATGGCACGCAAGTTTGCCGAGTCGGAGAAAGCAGCCGCAATTTCCTAGAAAAATGAGGAGCTGCGCCTCAGCACTGTAAAGAAGGACTGGCAGAGCTTTTGCAAGCTGCATGAAGGTCTGCTAGCCGAAGCCGAGGGTGACGACATAGCCACATATATCGATTTTAAGGAATCGATAAAGGGTGACTATTTTCAGGCGTGCGCGGCGTTTGAGGACAGGATGGGGGCACTCCGCCCCAGAGTACAGGACAACGTACAGGTACAGGGTACAGGCATTCAGGTGCAGGTGGACACGCCGTTCCAGCAGCATGATCTGAAGAATACTTGGGGTGAGTTCGATGGAACTTACACCAAGTGGTTAGGGTTCCACGATAGGTTTGCTGCGGCCATCCATCAGAATGACAAGGTCGCACCGGCCTACAAGTTCGCGTATCTCCAGTGTAATGTTGGCCGGTCCTGGTGCCAACTTACTAACTTCTTTACTAAAGATTACCACTAGCTTTGGCTATTGCGCCTTGAGCTAAAACCTTTGGCAGTTGCCTGCACTCAAGGTGGGTATAACAATCTTCAACGCGATACAATAGTTCGGGCTCGCAAGCCAAATAAAACAGTCGTATACCTTGGTGGTTGGTAAAGAAGTTAGTAAGTTGGCACCAGGACCGGCCAACATTACATGGCGATCCTGCCAGGAGGCAACACGACAATTTGCCGACCTCAATGTCCCAGGAGCAGGCGAATCTGGCCAGAGCCGCCGAACTAATCCAAGAAGCCGACAGCCTCCTGCGGTCCACGTACGCAGTCAGTCCCATAACCACCAAAGACCCTACAGTCCTAAGAGTAGGACCCCAGCCCCTTTCCATTGAAGAGTACCGGCGACGCCAAAACCGGCAAGCTACCGCTGTTAATCGCACCACTGTCCCGACGCCTAAAACCCCAACAAGAGGAGGGAAGCTGGTCCGACAAAGGAAAGAATTGGCCAACCTACGCCGCCTGGCCTACATACCAAACCAGCCCGCCGACGTTCACAAAAAATTCCTGGCCAAAATCAAGGAGCTCAAACACGAGATCCGAGCCGACCAGAAGAAGAAACACCGACAACGTAAAACTGAGGAGACCGAGTTCCATAGGCTATTCGATGCCACTGCTGCTACCGCTTTAAGGAACTGTATTCAGACCGGAACAGACTAGTATTTCTCTGCCGTCTAATCCCTTACAGCTATACCAGATGGGTAAAACACAGTCTAAACAAGATGAGGTGATCATCAACAACAACGGCCCTCAACAAAACCACATGGAAGAAGCGACCCACTTCGGAATCGACTTCACTTTAATTATAATAATTGTAATTATTCTAGTAATCTTAAGATATGTTACTAAAGCCAAAAAATCACAATTTAACAAGGCTATACGACAACAGATTATTAAAAATAATGTAAGACAACGCAGAATGTCAGTTTAAAATTGTTCTTACCAAAATATACATATATAAATATATACCTTGCGTATCACTTTTATCTTAAACAGAATAGGATCTAATTTTTTTTTCTTCATAACTTAGCATAGATTTCTAATAGAAACTTTTTCCTTTCCTGATGACTTTCGTTCAGCTGGAAGACGCCCTAGCTAAATTGAAAACTTGCTACCAAAGCCTTAAGAAATCACCTGAGCGTAAGCGCAAGCCCGAGGGAGCCGCCAAGAAGCTAAAACAAATAAAGCAACTCTGGGACGACTTCGTCTCCCACTTTTCAGTTATCGATCAGAACTCCTTATCGGAACTAGAGCATAGCTACCTAACTCGTTTAACTACTGAAGCCAACACGTATAGGGAACAATCTGAAGAAATAGTCAAAAATAACATTGAGGACACTGACTCAGACGAATCTGAGGCTGAAAGTAGTTTATCACAATCATCGGTTATAGAAAGCAAATTTGAGTCTTGCGAAGTTCCACTAAGCAACCCCATTATAAAAAACAAAATCATGGGTGAATTCGAATTTAACACGGCACAAAAATTGCCAGTCCTTACCTGCGAGGCCAACGAAAACCGAGCAGAAAATGTAAGAGACTTCCTTAACAACGTCGAATTCTACTATGAGTCGCGTAAGACTTTGGAGAGATCGTCAGAAAATTTTAGACCATTTTTGGGAAAGGTGGAGTACAGATTATTTAACCACTATTCAGCAAAGGAAGAAGTGGCGTAGAGTTAAGGAAACGTTGAAGGTAGGTGAACTAGTCACATTGGCCAATGAACGTTTGTTTTCCACCAGCACACTGGGCGCTTGGTAAAGTATGCGAGCTCATACAGGTTTAATCATGTACAGAGTCAGTTTGTTCCCAATACAAGAAGAAACAAAAGGAAACGGAGCATAGGAACTCATAAACACAACAACTTACGAGAAAAATATTGTGAGTGTGACGAACAATATTTTCATGCCCAAGTACAGGCTGCGAGTGAATACCTCTTTTTTTTTGTGTCGTCTGGATTCACACAGACGCACAAGGAAAAAAGAGAAAAAATGTATCGAACAGCAACAGGTAAAGAATTCCGATGGTCGCCATTCGCCAACGGCAACCAGTCGGCGAGGTAATAAGTACAGGAAAACAAAGAAAGAAGAAGAAAAAAGAAAAACAAGAGAGCGACGCAAGAAGGTACAGGGTAAATGCTTGCATATGTAAAGTCATTATTAGTTGAGTGCTCAGCAGAGATGGTCAAGAATACCAATTATCAAGTGTGAAAATAAAAAGTGTTGGTTTTTCTTTAAGAAATTTGACAAACTCTTTGACCTCATGGTAGAAAAAAGTACGCACCGATCAAGGGTATAGACCCAGACACAAAATTAGAGGAGCTCGAAAAGGAGCTTAAAGATGGGGAGAGCGACGACCTAAAGTTCGTGGGGGTTAAGCCGTTCGCCTGTGGACAGGGGTGGTAACCACCGCAAACTTCCATTCTTCTTAGTGCAACTAACATCCGACAGCAAAATTGATGGCTTGAAAAGGATCAGATTCCTGTGCTATCATGCAGTACGTTGGGAGAAATTAAAGAGTGAATGTGCGCCGGCGTCGACAAATTATGTGCAGTGTATATGGTTTTATTTATTAACAAAACTGTAAATGAGCAGCGACAATGGGTTCGGAGATGGAGAAGGAAAAAATATTTTATTAATATTGTAACAACCAACCACCTGTTGTAAAGTGCACCACTTGATGCATACCAAGCACTTTACAACCTCTTCACTAGTTCTTCTTTGTATGCAAGATGTTTAACCCTACGATCAATGTTGCAACTTTGTAACAATATATTGATTGTCCCAAATAAACATCCTCCTAAATTGCTATTTCAGCTTGCCACTTCCAGCGTCAATGGCCAACACTTCCAACCTAAATAAACAATGCTTATTTATGGTCTTTCTTTATTTCCCTTGTCAATTAACTCGTTGTGCTGATGTCGCATTTCACTTTCCATACGAACGATCGCTTTATGTATCGATCGTATGCGCGACAAAGTAACATGAGCCACTTGACTTGTCCGGGAATTCCCTTCCGCTTTTTCCGTATTCTTTGGCTTTCCATTTTCATTCTTCGAACCTCGGATTGAATCATTCAATTCGAGGCTATTTATATTGGTCACTGAGCAATGACGCGCACTCAGTTACAAACGGTCAATCGGCTCGGGACTAACTTTTCTATATCGTTCTAAATCTAAATCCTATCCCAGTCACTAAATACCAATCTTTTACAACATCGTAACCTTAAATCATAGACATAAGTTAATTGTAATAAATAGCATAATTAAAAAAGTGTCGTATTGTTTTTTTTTTGGACTAAAAGGCAACACCATCAAGGTAAGACCCAACTGAGAGTAGTGCCTCTCAGTATAAAAGACAAAAAGCACAACATAAATTTTGGTGTCAGATGTGGAGTCTATCTGAAAAGTGTTAAAAATCCAAAAGTGAAATAAAATTCAAACAATTCAAACTCTCAAAAAAAAAAAACACTAAAAGTGAACAATCCAGTGAAAAAAAAAACAAAACGAACTATCCATTATCAATAATCAAATCATCAATCATCGTCAACAAAGATCCAGGAACGTACCTCCGTTTCAAGGAAACTCAAGCATCATCTTTGTTCGGTATTCACCGAAACCACGGCACACGCTCCACGCATCTTGGCGTTGGTGCGCCCTCCCCCCCCGCTTGCCCCGCACATCATTTGCCCAACGGTCATCAGCCGTACGACACACATGCGGTATCACATCGCATTCCTACGATCGGGTGGCCACAAGCACAGCCAGCCATCAGACACCCACATAACTTTGGGTTAATCACCGTCGCTGCTAATGAACAATAACAAACAACATATCGTCTCACTGATATGGGACCCGACGACGATTCGTTGCATGGATTGCAATCGCCGTCTGCTCATCACGTCGTCACTGGCTCGGACACCTGATACCTCGCGCCGCGAGTAATTATCAAATCACTGGCGAATAAATACGACCACGACAATGGCAATGGGACCATAACATAACAAACACTCTGTTGCAGATAAGGAATGGATCGTCGAACACTACTGTTGGTGCTTGCTGGCGTGGGAACGATCGTGGTCGTGGGCAAATGGATCTCTCGCGCCTGGGCCTGGTATGGCGTGCTCGATACTCTGGGTGTCTGGAATTTCGGCTGACACAGCAGCTTGGGAACTGTGGTCTTGGACTCTGATGGAGAGTCAACGGCAATGGGCCGTTCAGTTCTTTTGGTAGAATCATAGCGAACAGTCGTTCTTTGGAAAAAGCATAATAAAGTTAAAGTAAATTATCAAATACTTGGTTGTGTTTTCATTTTGTCAAATACTTGGTTGTGTTTTCATTTTGAAGTATCGGAAGTAACATTCCCGAACAATCTTCAACATCGTCGGAGTCAAGCATCATCTTCAGCATCGTCGCAGCAACAGTAAATATTACTATTATCTTCACCTTACTATATCTTTCATTGTTTGTGAGAATTAAAATTTAAGTATTTTTTCTCTATACTAGTTAAACTATACTGTCTAGAATTTAAGAAATTTTTACTATACCCATATATATCATCTATCTAGTACTAAAATAAAATTCTTTGTTCTGTGTTATGAGAACTCTTAAATTGAATTAGATCCTAAGAATTTTTTTTTGTCACATGTTCTTAAATTATTTCCTATCCTCCTATGTCCTCTAAAGATAGTTTAGTTTACACACCCGATTCAGAAGACTCTAGTACCATCCGTGACTCCTCATCCTCTGAACCCAGTACTGAAATAGAATCCAACATTAATATGCCTCCTAAATTTGACCGATCTTTCTCTTTCAAGCTCATTCCAGAGTTTGATGGCAACCGCGACAACTAACACAAATTTCTAAACGCTTGTGACTTGCTAGCGAGTGAAACCACCGTGTCCGAAATACCCATCCTAATGATGATTATAAAAACCAAATTAAGCGGTCCAGCCTATAACATTGTCAAATATTCTGAATTTGACAAATGGTCAGATCTAAAGATTAAACTACAAAATCAGTTCTTAGAGACTAAATCTCTATCTCAGTTGCAAGTAGAATTAATACAGGCTAGACAAAAACCCACCGTATCTTGTCGCAGCCCCTCCAGCACGACAGAAAGTTTACTACCTCTTTAAAACAACTTCGGTTCCACTGTGTGTTACCCTCGGAAAATACGTGCGGACCCACTGTGTTGACATACCGTGCGATGGCACACAAGCATTCACTCGACCACCAAGCGCACCAGCAAGAGGTAAAAGTAACCACAACAACAACCACCCCACTATACCAGCACATGGGTATTGCGACGCAAATCCATGCACCGGCATGAGCGACCAAAAATGGAATTTTCCATTCGGTCGATGGTGAGGGGGCCAAGTTGTGTGTAGTTAAATGCAGAAGAGTGTGGAGTGGGTGTCTGGAGTGGTTTTGCGCAAGGAGGCAAAGCGCATGGGTAGGTAGCCAGAGCGAGTTTCGCATGGGTAAATACACAAGCGAGATATGCGCGGGTACAAATTTTTTGCTAGGTGGTGGCTGAAGGAGCCGACTGAAAGAGATTATTCTTTGTTCTTGGGAGTGGCGTGGTTACAGTCCCCAACCGTAAACATTTTTTTTGTGTGCGAAAACGGGAAAGATAATCAGGCGACGAAGTTTTTTGTTTGCTTCAATATTTTTTTTGTGTGATCCTCTTTGTGAGATATGGCGTGATGGTATTGGACCGACGCTTCGAGGGAAATCAAGTCGTAGAGTTAAGGCAGTTGGTGATTGGATTTTGGCGCAGGCGGTTGGCTCCGACAGGAGTAGAGGGAAGCTTCGGTCGTTCAAACTGTGAAAGTCGCGAGTTCCTGTCAGCCTAACGCCCTGGCAGTTTAAGAACAAAAAGTGTCGAAAACGCTTCAAACTGTGAAAGTCGCGAGTGCCTGTCAGCCTAAAGCCCTGGCAGTCGAAAACCTCTACGGAAAGGAAGGAAGTGCAATCCCCAAACCCTCCCCTGAGTGAGCCTAGGAGTGCAAATTTCATCCAGGCTAGAAAATCAAAAAAACCAAAGAAAAAGAAAGAAAAAAAAGAAAAGAAAAAAAAGAAAAGAAAAAAAAAAACTAATCGACACTTCCCAAACCCCCCCCCCCTGATCAGCAGCGTGACCGTGCGTCCAGTGGGAAAACAACTACCCCGGTGATTGACTTACGAGTAGCAGGTTCCAGGAGTCTACGAGTGTTACGGGAGCGGTAGTTATAAGTTCATAGTCATAGTACAGCTCTAGGCAGGAGTTAGATAGTGTAGCTCGCGAGTGGGGCTTGGCTAACTTCGTTTTAATTTTTTTGTGATTTTTTTTTTGTTTTTCTTCTTCGGCATTAAAATTTTTCTTCTAAGCTCCTTACCAAAAAGCGAGAAAAAAAAAAAAAAAACAAAAAAAAAAAAAAAAGTAAATTTAATACCTGAGTATTAGAATGTGTAGAGTGCGAAGGTAAGGGAAAAAGGAAAAGAAAAGGAAATAAGAGAAAAGTGCGATTGGAGCTAGCCCGAGGGGCGAAAAGTCGAAGTATAAAAAAAAAAAAAAAAAAAAAAAAAAAAAAAAAGGAGACAACTCTTCCTTAAACAAAAAAAAATATATATATATAAGTTTTTGGGGATTTTTTTTTTCTTTCTTTGGTTTAAAAAGTTGCAGAATGGATCCCGGACACGCGGTGCACCTCGTTCCAGGAAGGAAATTTACCCAAAATTATTGAAGATTGGTGAGTACCGAAAAATTCTAAATATATATATTCTTTTTTTTGGTTATTGTACGTAAGCCGCCGTACATGGTTAAGGACTAAGGGCAGGGCTTTTACCGGAATCACCCAATGTCACTGTGGGGATTTTATTTTTTTTTAATTTTAAATATTTTTTTTTATTGGGGATTCCGAGGGCCGTCGTTTTGACGTCCAGATAGTAGTTTCGGATTTATGTTCGTAACTTTTTTTTATTCTTCTTCCTTCATCTTCGGCACGAGGGTGATGAGTTGGCCCTTCTGGCAAGACACCGTGGTTCGAGTATTAGGAAGTCACCGCGAGCAGGGTAATAGGGACCTTTTACTATTAGGAAGCCTCCTTGGAGGGTTAGTTTTTTTTATATATAATGATGAATAGCGTGATCACCCCAAACCGAAATGTATAACGTAATTGATTAAGTTGCTAGACATATTGTTTTTTTTTTTCTTTTGATGTTTTGGAATCGGTCAAGGGGTCACTGCTTTGGAAGTAGATTTTCTCTTTAAGTCATTGTAGTTATAAAGAGCTGAAAACTAAATAAATCTGTGAGCCACGGTACAGGCGAATTGTGCACCAAATTGAAATGTTGTATATTTTTATTTGGGTCGTCACGGATTTTCGTAGGAGTCTAGTTCCATCTAGTTGGGTTTTTTTTTTCCTTTTATTCTTCTCGTTTCCGCTCAAGGTGTTATATTTTTTTTTTCTTCCGGAAATTTACTCGAGGACTGAGTAAGGGTGATCGTTCATGGTCCAACGTTGGTCGAGGAAAAAGGAAGAGAGGGGTTTTCTTTTGGTTTCTTTTTCAGTAGTGCCAGTCTAACAAGATGACTCGGTAGAGAGATGGAGGGGATGGTGGCCTAAGTGAGACCCGGAAAGGATGGGGGAAAAGTAGAGGGAGAGGGTAACGGAATCGGAGCGGCTCGTCAGGGGTCATACCCGAGTAGAACGACGCGCAATGGTTATGACCAAGGAACGGTCCTTGGTTCCAAGGACGTAGGGTGGGTCATGCGCAGGTGAGATCAAGACCTGCAGTACGCAATCTCTCACCAATGACGTGATGCGAAATGGGAGGATGAAATTTCTGGTCCGCGGAGTAGTTTGTTGACTGATCACCTTACATAAAGGAAGGGATCACTCTGTTAGTTTGTTATAGTTGTCTTTTATTGGCCTGAAACAACGTGACGGCAGTCCGAGGTGAGAAGCAAGACACCCCCCACCAGCAGGCCTACGCTTCTCATGCTTGGACACCCTTCGCCGCCTCTGCCCGGACTGACGGAAGGACCTGTAGCCCAACCGTCATATGGGTAGGCCATAGGTAGGGAAGGTCGGTGCGGTGCCAAGAGATGTCTTACCTGAGGTCCATCACAGGGTGACGCGACATATTTCAGTCGTGGGATATTCTTTTGGCAGACCCATCGTCAGGGTGAACTACGATTCAACCTAGTGAAGTTTACATCAGATCACTGCACCCATCAATTTCGTTACAATCTGAAAGGACTTTTGCTGATAAAATAGAGCAAATCTTGACAAATCTTAACGACGCGTGCATTACAAGTGAAGGCACATGTACAGAGTCAGTTTGTTCCTAATACAAGAAGAAACAAAAGGAAACGGAGCATAGCAACTCATAAACACAACAACGTACGAGAAAAATATTGTGAGTGTGACGAACAATATTTTCATCCCCAAGTACAGGCTGCGAGTGAATACCTCTTTTTTTTGTGACACCTGGATTCACACAAGGAAAAAAGAGAAAAAAGGTATCGAACATCAACAGGTAAAGTATTCCGATGGTCGCCAACGACAACCAGTCGGCGAGGTAATTAGGAAAACAGAGAAAGAAGAAAAAAGAAAAACAAGCAAGCGACGCAAGAAGGTACAGGGTAAATGCTTGCATATGTAAAGTCATTATTAGTTGAGTGCTCAGCAGAGATGGTCAAGAATACCAATTATCAAGTGTGAAAATAAAAAGAGTTGGTTTTTCTTTAAAAAAAAAACCTTTGTGAATAAACAACAACAAAAGAAGAAATTTGACAAAATCTTTGACCTCATGGCAGAAAAAGTTAAGAACTGGTCCGAAAGGGGGAACCGAGAGTTCCAAAATGTGCGCAGGAATCATGTTACGACATGCTACGTTCAGGAAATTGCATACCATCAGGAGCGGTGCGAGAAACGTCACTACATTCTAAAACCAAAAAAATAGCTACTATGTACCTATAGTATTAAGTAATGTAGGCTAGTAACTAAGGACTTTTATATAAAAAGGATAAACGCCAATAAACACATTATCATGTGCACAAACATGGAGGATCACAAAAAAGTACGCACTGCTCCGGAGAAAGCAGAGACAGAGTACTTCACGTACACTCCAAAAGGAAAAGAAGGCAAACGGTACGGCTCAAGGGTAGAGACCCAGATACTAAATTGGAGGAGCTTGAAAAAGAGCTTAAAGATAGGGAGAGCGACGACCTAAAGTTCGTGGGGATCAAGCCGTTTTCCTCGCTTGCGGACAGGGGTGGTAACCACTGCAAACTACCATTCTTCTTAGTGCAACTAACATCCGACAGCAAAATTGATGGCTTGAAAAGGATCAGATTCCTGTGTTATCATGCAGTACGTTGGGAGAAATTAAAGAGGTCAGATCGCGTACTTCAATGTATGCGCGCCGCAGCTAAGTGCCATATGCAGGTCAGGTGCGTCAAGTGCAATAGGGATCACAAACATGGGGAATGTGCCTTAGGTTAAAGATTAAACTGTTAAAGATTAAACCGTGTTAATATTGTTAAATAAAAAAACGTTAAAAGTTTTTAATTTGCATTTTCAGCGTCTGCATCGAATTGAGCGACTTTTTTCCACGTATAAGAGAAAATATGATGATTGCTCAATTGGGTCATGTTACCTCGTGGCTGGAGATCCGCCCGAGGGATGCGAAGGAACAGCAAATAAAATAAAATAAATAAATAAGTCTCTACTCGCTCATAGAGAGACGAGCAGCAGGAAAACCACTAAACGTATGACCGGAGAAGAATGTAGTACCCCACACAACCTGTTCATCTGCGTTTCACTTATTCCCATACACTTCCCATTTGCCAACCACAACTGCTCACAGAACCATATTACCGCATACCAAAAATGCATACTATTCGATATTCCCAATAAGACGACGATGACGCTAAATACTATCAGTTAAGTACAGTACTAATAAACATTAAACAAAACCTACCCAGTGACACGAGACTCTCGTCTTTGACTGGGTCAATGTCAAGCATATCACACACATTGCCGACAGAACCCATAAACAATGTGAGTAATCGCCACAGAGCCCATAAACAATATGAGTAATGGGACAACAAGGGAACTCCACTTCAAGTTCTGTACACATATGCTGATATCGCACTGTGTGGTCGCACTATGTGTAACGAAGGCAAAGTGTGAATGATATGCTGATAATGCACTTTGCGCAGCTAGGGCAAAACGCCAATGACTTGTTGAATGATATGCTGATAATGCACTTTGCGCAGCTAGGGCAAAACGCCAATGACTTGTTGCGATATCGATGGTATTTTGGGTCGCGAAGGTATGAAGGACTGCGTCAGCATGGTTGAGCAACGCATTTCCAAGAAATGCGGAAGAACATGTGTGTTGGAGGGGAACGCAAATGAACATGGATGAATTCGCTAAACCACTATAAAGGGACTGAGAATTTTGGTAGCAAAGCAGAGTAGAAATAACTAAGAACAATATTGGTCGCAGCCCAGCCTAGACAGCGGGCCAATTTTTTGTTAAACATTGAATCAATATAATCCTAAGAAATAAAAGTATTGGTCGCAGCCCAGCCATAGACAGCGGGCCAATACCTAATAAAACTATAAAAATATAATTTAATCTCTTGGTTTTTCTTCTCTCCGTACGCCACTCTTCCCTCGATTTACCGAGGAAGCACGGTGACGAACGCAACAATTGGTGGCAGCGGTGGGATACCTATAAGGTTCCGACTACCGAAAAACCAAAGAACGAGTCTACCGAGCACTCGAGGCGTACTGGGGCTATACACCAGCGAAAAAAAAAAAAAAAAAATATATTTTTCAAAAGTGTGTTAAAGTGAGAAAAAAAAAAAGTGTAAAAGACCTGGCGAACTCCTGAAATACGGACGCAGAGGCAGTGACAAAAAGAAAAGACCAAGCCACCACATCTTTAGGGCGGGAAGCCTGCTTGGCAGACGAAAGACTAACCAGCAGCAACATCATCATCATCAACAGAACAACAGGAACAGCAGATACGACATCGCCAACGGCAGCAAAGAAAAATTTTTTTTGTCTAAGGTATTTGTTTTATCTTTTAAGAAAATATACAATTTTTTTTTACAAACACACACTATATTCCCTTTTTCAATTAAATTAAACAAACAAACAAAAAGCACAGTAAAATTTGTTTTTGCATTATCCACAAACTAACCCAACATTAATACTAGAAGGCAAGCTGCGATAGTGCAGCTATTCGAGCAACTTCCCTTCCACAAATTAACTTCCGTAGAGAATAAAAATTCAGATTCCGATACCAACATGTCGGAATACAAAGTCAGTCTTAACGACATCTACAACATTATCCCAGCCTTCAGTGGAAATCCTGAAGAGCTAAACAAATTCATAGCGTGTGGCAACATATTGTTCACGTCAGTTAGAACTGACGCCGAACACAAGCTCTTTTTGGAGGTCGTAAAAACGAGACTCCAGGGACCGGCATTCGAGCTAGTCCAATTAAAGTCATTCACCAAATGGAGTGACTTAGTAGCGGAACTAGAGAGACAGTTTAGAGAAGTAAAGTCTCGTTCCTCGGCACAAAACGAGTTGCTAAACGCGAAGCAAAGGTCGGTAGAAAGCGTAAAGGAGTTTGGTGATCGCATTAACCGATTACTAACCTCCTTGAACTCTGCTACTTTTGCCAGCACTAGCGACGAAGCCGTACGAAACTTCCTAGCTAATGAAAACGACCGGCTAGCAATACAGGTTTTCGAAGACGGTCTTCGAAACCAATTGTTGCGTTCGTCACCGTGCTTCCTCGGTAAATCGAGGGAAGAGTGGCGTACGCAGAAGAACATTCAGTTCGACTCGAGCGTACCACAGAAGCCAACCTTAGGGAAAACAGGAAATACCCAGCTAAGTTTTCCTCTCCTAAACCTACCTGCCAAATATGTAACAGGGTTGGACACACATCCACCACCTGCTACAAAAATCAAAATCCTGTCTCAGCTCCTCGACTTATTTGCCAAACCTGTAACAAGGTAGGACACACGTCCGCAACCTGTTACAGGAACACGAACCTTCCCAATTTCATTCCACAAGGAATAAAAAGAGAAGTACAATACTTAAGGTGTACATATTGTAACAAATTCAACCACCACCAAAACGAATGTAGGACGCGTTTGGCTCAAATGGGAGCTCCTCTACAGAATACACACCAACAACCCAATCACTCACAAACGCAACCCAACAATTTTAATAATTCCTCTCCTAACACCTCCACTCGAAATACACGCCGCGATATCAGACATTATACAACGTCAAATGAAAATAACGCGGGAAACGGGATGGCTCGGGGAGATATCGTCGACAGTCATTCCCGAGCACAAGTACAAGCCGACGTTCACAGAACCCCAAATTAAACCTAAATATCTATGTACCATTTTGCCCCGAACGGTTGGAGCCAGTAGTACAAATAAAGCTCTACCCCTCAGAAAAAAATTCTTCCACATTCTTGATTGACACAGGCGCTGACATCAGCCTTGTGAACCCAACAAAACTCGAAACAAAAATTTGTAACAGAAATCAATGTATTATATCCACCATATCAGGAAAAGAATTTAAAACTATAGGAGAAATTACAGGAACTTTGGAATTCCAAACAGAAGACCACTTGATTCTTCTGGACCATCCGTTCCAAGTAATACCGAACCATTTAAGCTTAGCATATGATGGCATACTCGGTAACGATTTTCTTTCCAAATTCCAATGTTACATTGATTATGAAAATAGGGAAATCGAAATCAAAACCCCAGTAAACGGCTTAGCCACAACTGAGCAAAATAAAAAAGACTCAGCAATGGTCAATAAGCCTGAGCAACAAAATAAATATCCAGCAAAACGTAAGACTGAGGACAAAAGTGCCTCAGCAAACAGTAAGCCTGAGCAACATATAATGAGTCAAGCAGCCAGTAAGACTAATCATTCGAAAGGATTAGCAGACAGTAAGACTGACTTCAAGAACAATAATAAATTAAATAATTATAATTTCGAGGATTTAGATAAAATAACAGTCATCCCTTACGAGGAATTGCCTACGGGCACATGGACTGAAAACCCTAATCCCAAACTAACACCCATAAATGAGCAAAGACAAATTACCATTCAACCCCGAAGCCAACAGGTATTGAACGTTCCGTTAAATGATAAATACGATTCCACATTTGGAGATATTATCATACAAAAGAGACAAATCATGCCAGGTTTATACGTGGGCGAAACTTTGGTCAGACCTAGCGACTCAAGAATAAAAATATTAGTAATGAACACGTTGGAAACTGAACAACGAATAAACACCGAAGAACTTGACCTTGAATGGGATAAGTTAGAAAATTTCAATCTGGTATCCAAACAATCAAATGACAAAATTAAAGGCAGATTAAATATACTGCAATCCGTCATAGATCTCAATCACTGTAACATGGAAGAGAAACTATCCATTTTTGAAATATGTAGGGAATACAACGATTTATTTTTCCTTGAAGGCGACAACCTTACATTTACAGAGACATCGAAACATAGGATCATTACAGATCAAGGCAAACCTCCTTCATATGTCAGACCTTATAGGCTTCCTGACACCCACAAAACCGAGGTCCACAAGCAGGTGAATGATATGCTACAAAACGACATTATTCAGCCAAGCGCTAGCCCTTGGAACTCTCCTCTACTTCTTGTACCCAAAAAACCAGACAAGGAAGGCAACAAGCGATGGCGTGTCGTAGTCGATTTTCGCAAACTGAATGAACTAACAGTTGCCGATGCATACCCTCTACCAAACATTACTGACATTCTGGATCAGTTAGGCAGAGCATCATACTTTAGCACCCTCGATTTGGCAAGCGGATTTCATCAAATCCTAATGGATGACGAAGACAGATGCAAAACTGCTTTCAGCACCCCATATGGACATTACGAATACAACCGTATGCCATTTGGCTTGAGAAATGCTCCTGCAACTTTCCAGAGGTTGATGAATACCGTTTTGATTGGCTTACAAGGATTTGATTGTTTCGTTTATGTCGATGACATAGTCCTTTACGGATATGACCTTAAAGACCATAATAACAAACTTACAAGGATATTTGACCGATTACGAGAACATAACCTAAAGCTCCAACCAGACAAATGCAACTTTCTGAAAAAAGAGCTCATGTACCTTGGTCACATTATTACTAAACACGGTCTAAAACCAGATCCCGAAAAGATTAAGGCAGCAAAAACGTATCCAACACCCAAAAACGTAAAGGGAATAAAATCATTCCTTGGGTTCATAGGATATTACAGACGATTTATTGAAAATTTCTCAACCATTGCAAAGCCACTAACCAAGTTGTTGAAGAAGAATGTCGTATTCAAATGGGATGCATTCTGCGATGAGGCGTTCCAAACTCTAAAAGGTAAACTTATAAAACCACCCATCTTAGCATATCCAGACTTCAAAAAAGACTTCATAGTGACGACCGACGCCAGCGACATTGGGCTGGGTGCTGTACTATCACAAGGAGACATTGGACAAGACAAACCGATCTGTTATGCCAGTCGCACTCTGAACGAGGCCGAAACTCGGTACAGCACTACCGAAAAAGAACTATTGGCGATCATCTACGCTGTCAAACAATTCAGGCCCTACATCTACGGACGAAAATTCACGATATGTACGGATCACAAGCCACTACAATGGCTCATGAACCTAAAAGACCCGACGTCAAGATTAGGCCGTTGGAGGATGCTCCTGGCCGAGTACGAATATCGAATTGTGTACAAGGCAGGAAAGTACAACGCCAATGCCGACGCACTGAGCCGCATATCCGATAAACCGGAAAATTTGACAGAAACTTCCAAGACTGTCATGGCAACTACACGTAGCCAAAGCAAACAACCTTTACAGAACGTACGTTCCGATCTTTCAGACATCCAGGTCCTCTCCAGTATTACCCTACAAGAACATACAGGATCAATTTTCGGCAACAAACTAGCCCAACTCAAAACAATAATATTACCCCTAATACACTCACCCGATGAAGAAATACTTAAAGAAAAGTCACCACAGTTTGTAAAACCTCAATTAGGAAAAACAATTTTATTACAGTTAAACAACCAAGAACCAATTTATGTAACAACGTTACCAGTACCATTCCGAAGCTCAACCGACCAGAAAATCGTGAGCACTTGTCTAAACGACATCAAGGAAATATGCTTAGAAAAAAAACTTAAATGTATAGGATTCTCCTTACCTGCAATAGGGGATGAATTCAAGAAAACCCTCAAAAATCTTCTCGAAAAAACATTTCAAACCCTTGATATAGAAATTCATATTTGTGTGGACAACAGAATCTTTCTAACAGACGAAAAAGCCATACAAGAGTTACTCATTGAGTATCACGACTCACCTTTTGGAGGACACCAAGGAGTCACTCGAACACTCAAGAGAATTAAGCCCAAATACTTTTGGCCTACAATGGCAGCGGACATAACTGAGTACATTCGAAAATGTGCCTCATGCCAGGTCAATAAGAGCAGACGAAATCCACCCATACCCATGAAAATCACGACGACTAGTTCAAAACCATTTGAACGGATCGCATTAGATATAGTTGGACCCTTACCAACAAGTTATGGTGATCATAAATATCTTCTAACCTTCCAAGATGATCTCACTAAATACTCAGAAGCGTACGCTTTATCCAATACAGAAGCATCAACTATAGCAAGAGTTTTCGTCGAAAACATCGTTTGTCGACACGGCATTCCGTTCTCACTACTAACGGACCAAGGTGCAAACTTCTTAAGCAAAATGTTTTTGGAAGTGTGTTCGCTCATGAAAATAAAAAAGCTAAACACAACACCATATCACCCACAAACAAATGGAGCGCTAGAACGTAGCCACAAAACCTTGGCTGAGTATTTACGACATTACGTCAACAATGACCAACTCACATGGGATACCTGGATTCCTTATGCGATGTTTGTATATAACACGACTCCCCATTCAAGTACAGGCTTTACGCCATATGAATTGCTCTATGGTTACCCGGCAAACATACCTAGCAAATTCGCACAACAACCAAACGTTTCATATAATTATGATAATTATGCGAACGAGTTGAAGGCACGATTGCAACACGGATACCAAGCAGCAAAAGAACTATTAAACAAGAAAAAGGAAAGCTCTAAAAAATACTTTGACGCAAAAGCCAACACCAAGAGATTTAACGTCGGTGATAAGGTCTTGCTCAAGAATAACGCCAGAAAAAACAAGCTATCTCCGTTATGGGAAGGTCCATTCGAAGTAGTAAAAATAATGTCCAACGAAAACACAATAATTAAAGTTAAAAACAAGTCCAAATTAATACACAATAACAATCTACAGTCTTACTACGAATAAATACACTCACCACGTTCACACATACAAATTGGCCACAAATAAGACCACTACTTACTCACCTAGATAGATTTTCTTATATTATCAAGCCCCCAACCTAATATCTCCTTCCACCCTTCTTCTTCTAAAAGGATGGAGTCGATATATTACGTACCAGATTCGGAGTGGAAACTTCTTAACATAGTAACACAAAAGAAACTCTGCTTGCGCCGTGGAACCACTAAGATAGGCAGAGGGCACGCAAATAACATAGAACTAGATACCCCACTTGTGTCTCCAAACCAGTCGGCAATGTACGTGGAACTCAACGACCAAAAGGTGTACATAGCAGACTACCATCATTCCCGAGGAACCTATATTAATGGAGAAAAACTTCCACCTTGCACCATAAGGGAGCTCCATTTCGGAGACAAAATAAGTTTTGGGATAGTCGAAGAAGATTTCAATATGGACTTCTGTCCAACCTATGTCTTAAAAGGTCCCCTCCCACGACGATGGAACCCCACGATACGGACTCCACCTCACCGCATCGAGTATTACGATGAAACCGACGATGGGTACGACTCTTCGGACACGGTTATATGGGACCCACACAACAATTAGCTTAGAAAAAAAAAAAAAAAAAAATTTTTTTTAAAAAATATAGTATATATATATATAGAAACGTCTTTACATTCACACTCATAACACACACACACGTCACATTCAAGAAACCCATTATATCGTCATCTCACCAAGCCTCTCACTACTTAAAATTCCAGAATATGGATACGCGCCTATTTTTAATATTATTGCCAACCGTCATTTACGCAACCCTCCAAATCAGTCAAATACAACAAAACCCAGGGATATATTTCGAAGAACTGGGAAAAGCAGAACTCTTCTCCAACGAATGGAAACTAATAGTCTACTATGATCTCGAGAAATTCACGCAAGCTTTAGATCATGCGGATCACTACGTGAAGGAGATCAATGCACTGTGTAAACAACTAACAGGTATAGCAAATTTCGAACTCATATGCGATAGCTCAGTAACCGAAATAACCAACTTAATGGAGGATATCAAATTTAAATACAATATTTTACAACCAAGGAATAGAAACAAGAGAGCATTAATAAACATGATAGGAGCAATAAGCAAATCACTATTTGGCACACTAGACGACGATGACGCTAAATACTATGACCGACAGATAGATAAACTTCAGACAAATGAAAAACACTTATTAAAACTAATAAAAAATCAAACGTTGATACTAGAAACAACGGCAAATATATTTAAAAAATCCGAGAGTACCATGGAAAATCAGTTAAAAGCAATAAACTCAAAATTCGAGGACGTTAAATACATGCTTGAAAACTTGGTAAACCAATCTTCCGACCAGTCTACCCTTATAAAAATGGAAGCTCTAACATCACTAGTCACACTCTTAATAATTAGATACGAAAACACGATTTCAGATATTTTAGACATACTCACATATGCAAAAAGGGGTACACCTCACCCTTCCATAATTACGCCCGATCAGTTAAGTACAGTACTAATAAACATTAAACAAAACCTACCCAGTGACACGAGACTCTCGTCTTTGATAAATAACGACAATATACTCCTCCTATACCAAATTAGTAAAATGAGTGCCACGATACTAGAACAAAAGGTAATTTACGAATTTCTGATCCCTCTCCCATCCATTGAGAATTATCACATTTACAAAGTTATTCCATTACCTACTCGCTTTAAGTCCAACTTCGTATTCATACAACCAGCTATGAAATACATACTCATTGACTACAGAAAGGAACACTTTTATAATCTCGACGAGGAAGAATTAAAACAATGCAAGACCCAGGGAAATCAATTTTTATGCGAAATAACTCACCCTTTATTCAATACCAATGCTAACAATCCTCCATGTGAAATCCAAATACTCCAACGTACAAACACTTATCCGACCAACTGCGATGTAAGAGAATCAAGCATACCAACTGTTTGGATACAATTATACCAAACCAATAAATGGTTATTCTCATCCATCAATACATATACCTTTGACGAAATATGTCAGAACACCCTTACAACATATTCCCTAAAAGATACAGCAACCCTACAAATTTCTGGAGATTGCTACCTCAAAACAAAAGAGCTGTCAATCCGTGCTAATAAAGAAAAAGGCTCATACATTCAAAACGTTTTCATACCCTCCCTTAACATTTCCACTATCCTAACAAACCATACCAGTAGAAACTGGAATAAAACAAGCAAAACCACCTTCGTGAAATTTTCAAGCCAAGACGACTTAAAATCAGTCTCTGAAAGTATAAATCTCATAAAGAATATAGAGAACAACCCCCTGGTATCACTAGACAAACATGATATCCATCATTACGTATCCACCTACATTATCATTGCCCTAATCCTAACCTTATTCTGTTACAAACAATACACCAAGTATAAATTCAAACACGATCCCATTGTACCCAAAACCACATCCAATCCCAAACAAATTAATGATGAAATACCTACTATTGTACTAAAAAATTAATACAACAAAAAGGAAAATATTTGAAAAGGGTAATATGTGTGTGTGAATCATAAAGGATAAAATAAAGTACCACAAAAAAAAAAAATTTTTATTATTATTTTTTTTTTTTTTATTTTTTTTTGTTCAATATTTTGTTTAAGAAAATACAATATCTCCTTTAAGTAACAAAAAAAAAAAAAAAAAAAAAAAAAAAAAAAAAATATGTATCCTGTTTAAGAAAAAAAAAAAAAAAAAAAATTTTTTTTTTTAAAGAAAAACTATGTAATAGAAAATTTAAGAAAACTATGTAATAGAAAATAAGGCAATAGAAAGTTTAAGAAAAACTATGTAATAGAAAAAAACTAATTGTAAATTGCTGCTAAAATTCTCCCAAGTCACCTCTTTGAAAGAAAATTGATCTTTTCACTCCCAATCTTCTTTTTCTAAGGGGGGAAGGATGTAGTACCCCACACAACCTGTTCATCTGCGTTTCACTTATTCCCATACACTTCCCATTTGCCAACCACAACTGCTCACAGAACCATATTACCGCATACCAAAAATGCATACTATTCGATATTCCCAATAAGTCGCCTCACTGGGTCAATGTCAAGCATATCACACACATTGCCGACAGAACCCATAAACAATGTGAGTAATCGCCACAGAGCCCATAAACAATATGAGTAATGGGACAACAAGGGAACTCCACTTCAAGTTCTGTACACATATGCTGATATCGCACTGTGTGGTCGCACTATGTGTAACGAAGGCAAAGTGTGAATGATATGCTGATAATGCACTTTGCGCAGCTAGGGCAAAACGCCAATGACTTGTTGAATGATATGCTGATAATGCACTTTGCGCAGCTAGGGCAAAACGCCAATGACTTGTTGCGATATCGATGGTATTTTGGGTCACGAAGGTATGAAGGACTGCGTCAGCATGGTTGAGCAACGCATTTCCAAGAAATGCGGAAGAACATGTGTGTTGGAGGGGAACGCAAATGAACATGGATGAATTCGCTAAACCACTATAAAGGGACTGAGAATTTTGGTAGCAAAGCAGAGTAGAAATAACTAAGAACAATATTGGTCGCAGCCCAGCCTAGACAGCGGGCCAATTTTTTGTTAAACATTGAATCAATATAATCCTAAGAAATAAAAGTATTGGTCGCAGCCCAGCCATAGACAGCGGGCCAATACCTAATAAAACTATAAAAATATAATTTAATCTCTTGGTTTTTCTTCTCTCCGTACGGCACTCTTCCCTCGATTTACCGAGGAAGCACGGTGACGAACGCAACAGCACCCCTAGTCATTCTCTCTAAGAATAGAAGAAAAACGAAGAAGCCGTAGCCAACTTCACATGGAAAAATAAAAAATAAAGAAGAGCGCGCGAGATATATCAATGGATAAGATCCCACTTGGGCGAATAAAGTTCTAGTACAATTTCTGTAGTCGACCATTGATCGTATCGCCGAACCTCCACTAACTGCTCGCACCTCTATTTGTCATATAAAAGGTCGAACTCGACTTCCATTTTGTTCTTCTTCATTTTAAATTTCGATCAGCAACAAGTCTCGCCCTGGCTGGGGGCATTTAAAATCATTTAATTTAAATAAAATACATTAATTACGTGCACAAACACACTCTACCCCATTAGTATTTAAATGCCTTCTGCATTTGAGACACAAAGTAACATAATACTTCGTGTTCCTTAATAACAATGATTATAATTGCCTTCTGTAATAATAATTATTTGGCGTCGGTTTGTCGGACACTTGGATCGACGATCTAGGTCGATACCATAAAATACTTTGTCAACCATAGTTAATATTCTTTTGTGTCGTTTTGTTGAACACCTGTGTAAACAAAATGTTCGGATTGACGACTCATCTATGGATTGAAGCTAAAGTTTAAGATGATGAACTTTGATTTCATCAGTTGTATTTCTACGTTCAAACTCATAAGATCACTTTCCAAATTTCCTTTATTATAATATAAAAAATAAAGAGATATATTTTTTTGAATAAACTCTCGCTTAAAAAGCGAGTGACGCCATTAAATAATTAATTCAAACTAGTTTACAATATCAGATGTGGGATATTCTCAAAATATTCTAAGATGCCCAAGCAAAATAAATCGGACTGCGTGATCGATCATGATGTAGATCTTCTTACGTCCCAATCACGGGACGTCACTCTGATGACGGATGACCGCGTTCAACAGATCCAAGTGAGTTTGGACTTAAAAAGAAAAACGAATCAATTGTCAATTTTGATAATTTATCTTAATCAAAAGCATAGGCAATGCATCGAGCTATGACGACTGTGGACTGCTTGTGGGATACACACGTACCCATGTAAAGGGATGGGCAATGCTCATGCCGTAGCAGGTAAGTTAACACAATCTACGCTCAACAACAATATTCTGATATCACATCCAACATCCGCCAACTCCAACGTCCAGCACAGACGACACAGAAAACCGCCGAATAGCCACATTCCTGCACGTACGTCTATGTGTAATACAAGAGTACCCGTGGGAACACATTGCACCCGTTAGGTTTAGAATAGTATTTAAGCTGTAGATTTTAAGACATTGTAGTTCAGTTGTAATAGAGGCAGAATCGCTGCCAGTTTGGAAAATAAAGTTATTTTTTAAACGATTTAAATTTATATTTAATTAATTTATATAAGGAGGTTCGTCGAATTTTTCGTGGCTTTTTGCCTTTTTCCTTTCTGGAGTGCGAGTCGACATATGGTGTCGCGGAGTATTATACTTTGGTGGGACTAATATAGTGTTCAGTGACGTGCCTCGGGCAACAATAATTTTAATCAAGTTTTCTTCTACAACGCGAATCGAAGATTATAAGGCGATGTGCCTCTGGAATTGTTTTTTTTTGCGTAAGGCGATAAGTGAAAGTGGATTAAAGTGTTTCGTACCCCATACTTTCTTACGTCGCAGTAAGTCGCTATGCAGTAAGTCGATCAATTTTCTAGTGTTTTAAAAGGACGAATAGTGGAATTCATTGTTCTTAAAGAAGCCTAAATCGGCACGAGTCCCTCACACCCCTCGTGTTCTTAAAAGTGCTTTATACATAACGTTCCGTTCGTCGGACATTTATTATATTTTGGCGAGGCGCCGTACCAACTTACTTTTTATTTTTAATTTGGCGATGCGCCGTACTGATTGGGATTCTCACCGGAATTTAAAGAGAATCATGGGAGGAAGGGTAGATAGGGGTTGACCGTTCATTAGAGTACTAGGTATAAAATTATTGTATTGCTTTTCTGTGCGTCGGCGTGTGCGGTCGCCTTCTCCACTGTAATTTGTAATTTATACATACACTTTACACGGTAAATTAAAGATACGCCAGTGTGGCTCCAAGAACCGAAACCAGTGTTTTTTTTTAGTGAAAAATTAAAGTGCCCAATCATCCCCACAGCTCTGCGATCCCCTAAACACACATTTTCTCTCCGGTACTCGATTCGGCTGAAATCATTAGGGAAGCAAAGGAGCCCGTTGCAAAGTTTCATCAATGCGATAGAAATTGTCAAGACTGCCTTTTCAAGGACGAGTTCCCTGGTAAGATATGCTCGTTCACTCGGACTACTACATCTGTCCGACTTATCTTGCGGATGTCATACCTTAATCGTTACTCACAAGTTTGTGGGTGATGAGGGAGTTATTTAAGGCAAACTAAAGTGTAAGAGGAAAAGATCATCGGAAAGATCGGAGTCTGCCTATCCGCATTTTCGAGCATTTTCAGAGCTCCGAGGCCGACAGCACATGTGCGCAGTACCGAGGACGAAAGGACGAAACCCGATATGCCACATGTACAAGTTAAAGCCAGAAACATTTGACCATGAAAACAACTCATGATACGGTTCCCATGAGCAACAACATCAGTCCCAAGCTTGATCGCGTTCCCACGAACCAAACGAAGTACCTATCTTCACACCGGACACATGAGACATCGGAATTTACATCTGAGACACCAACGGATGTCGACTGCTGACCTGGCGTCTGGCTGCATGGGCAAATGCACCTAGGTTTAGGTTATTAGTTCGATTGTTAGTTTAGTTTTTAAGTCAGCCGCGAAGGCGTTCAGATGGAAAATAATTTTTTTTTTAAGTTATTAAACGCGTAAAGTTTTATTTGGCGCCCGAGCAGGAACCCGGGTTAAATCACAGCAACGGAAATGAAAAATAACGTATATAGGTAAAACAAAATAAAAGAGCTCGCCGCGACCTGATTAACTTTTCAATTCCGTTACCGCCCCTAAATCGACCTTTATCAAAGCTCACGCGGGTTGTGTGTGTCGTCTCGTCACGAACCCGAAACCCATCAAGAGTGAATCGTGGTTGCAGTTGTAGCTGGTTGCAAAAAAAAAAAGTAAATCCCTCAAAGTGGTGGTTCGTCTGTGACTTGGAGTAGATTAAATTCTAAGAAAAGTGATCTAAATCATTGGAAAAGCAACGGCGACATCAATGTGTGCAAAGAGACAAAAAAAAGGATGAACACTCAAGAAGGCGATAACGCGTGACAAAGAACTGTTGTAAAGTGCACCACTTGATGCATACCAAGCACTTTACAACCTCTTTACCATTTCTTACTTAGTATGCAGACGTTTAACCCTACGATCAATGTTGCAACTTCGTAACAATATATTGATTGTCCCAAATAAACATCCCCCCAAATTGCTATTTCAGCTTGCCACTTCCAGCGTCAATGCCCAACGCTTCCGACCTAAATAAACAATGCTTATTTATGGTCTTTCTTTATTTCCCTTGCGCAACTAAGTGCACAAGTCAATTAACTCGTTGTGCTGATGTCGCACTTCACTTTCCATACGAACATACGAACGATCGCTTTATGTATCGATCGTATGCGCGACAAAGTAACATGAGCCACTTGACTTATCCGGGAATTCCCTTCCGGATTTCCCTATTCTTTTTGCTTTTCTTCTTCGTTCGTCGAACCTCGAATTGAATGATTCAATCGAGGCTATTTATATTGGTCACTGGGCAATGACGCGACACTCTAGTTCAGTCACTCAGTTCGGCACTCTGTTTCAACCCGGGAGTCCGTAATTATCAATCAATCGACTCAGTTTCTATTTCGTTCAAACTCGTTTCAATATCTTAATCCTACATCTTTGTTCGTTTTTCCCAAAACCTAAATAAATAAGTTAAAATAAGTAAATTAGAATAAGATTGTAATTTATAAGTTATAATAATAAAACAATAAACTAAAAAGTGCAAAATTTCGTTGTTCGGTGTTTTATTGATTTGGACGGACATACAAAATAACACCATCAAGGTAAGACCCAACTGAGAGTTGTGCCTCTCAGTATAAAAGACAAAAAGCACAACAGAAATTTTGGTGTCAGATGTGGGGTCTATCTGAAAAGTGTCAAAAGTCCAAACAATAAACAAGAATACATTAACAATCAAGCTCAGTGAACTCGTGAAAAACTAAACTAATAACAAACACCAGTGAAAAACAAAAAAAAGGGAGAGAGAGTCATCCCAACTATACAAAAAAAAAAAAATAAAAAAAAAAACACAAGACTATCAGTGCAAAAAAAAAAAAAGAAAACCGACGGCAGCAGTCATCACATCATCATCCTGAAGCAGATCCAGCCGCTGAAGTTCCAGTCATCACATCATCATCCTGAAGCAGATCCAGCCGCTGAAGTTCCAGTAATCCAGAAGTAAATAATATTAAGATTTTTTTTTTCTTCACCTTTCTTTCTCTTTACTCTTATCGACTTTCTTTTTATTATATTCATATTGTACTAGTATTAAGTATACGGAATCAATTACCTCTAAAACACAAAAATATAATAATTTTACGTTAATAGTGTAAGTCAATCGTCGTCTGCTCTCCTATGTCCTCAGAAGATAATCTAGTGTCTATATCCGATTCCGAAACCTCCAGTACCCTTGATAATTCATCCTCTTCCGAACCAAACTCTCAAATCGATTCCACTCCCGATATGGCTCCGAAACTAGACCGATCTTTCGCTTTCAAGCTCATCCCTGAGTTTGATGGCAACCGTGCCAATTTGCATAAATTTTTAAATGCCTGTGATCTGCTAGCCCTAGAAACATCCACTGCCGAGTTGCCCCTTCTGATGACCATTATAAAAACCAAATTAAGTGGTCCCGCGTACAATATCGTCAAATATTGTGAATTTAATACGTGGGATGATTTAAAAGAAAAACTTCAAAATCAATTCCTAGAAACGAAGTCGCTATCGCAACTGCAAGTAGAACTAATCCAAATCACACAAAAACCGTCTGAGTCTGTACGAAATTATGCTAATAGAGTTGAGCAAACCCTAGCGAATTTAAATGACGCCTGCATAGCCAGTGAGGGCACCGACAATTCCGAGTGCATACGAGTTGAATGCGAAAACTGCTTTAAAAAGCTTTGAAAGGGGTCTAAACCCAAAATTCAGCTTGATTATTAAAGCCTCCAGATTCGAAACCTTGTCAGAAGCTGTAGAAGCAGCAGTAGAAGAGGAGAGAAGCTCTTCCTCCTTCCCCCCTCACTATCCAAATCACAGTAAACCTGTACCTACTAAGATTTCGTGTGCCTATTGTAAAAAGCCGGGTCACTCAATAAACCAATGCTACATGAAGCAAAATAAAGACAATTTACCCGTGATCAAAAGTGAAGTGAGAACAGTCAGCGTAACGTGTAACTACTGTAAAAACCCGGGACATCATATCCAAGAGTGTAGGAAAAGAGAATATAACAATAGACGCCGTCAAGAAAATTCTCTATCTCAAAATTCCCAACCTCAAAATTCTCAACCTCAGAATCGGAATCCTCCTCCTCCGAATCATACTCATCATTCGGAAAACCACCCGGAGGCCGGAACCAGTGGCAGGGTCCGGACCAACAATTAAATTCTCCTCGCCACATCTTCCATATCAATCTCAATAGCAAAGTTAGCCGTGTAGACTCTATTGAGATTTCTTCATCAACTCTTCTAAATCATAATCCTTCCAAATTCCTCATCGATGGTGGTAGTGAAATTTGTTTAATCAAAATCGACAAACTAAAGCCAGAAGTAGCAATCGACTCTTCCATAATTCATTCTTTGTCTGGAATTACCGAATCCGTTATATTAACCCAGGGTGTCGTTTACTTGAATGTAAACTTACCCTTAAACATCACCATCACGTATCCATTTCATGTAGTAGACAGGAACTTTCCCATTGTTACTGATGGAATTATTGGTAATAATTTCCTCGATGATCATCAAGCTCAAATCAATTATGGCACTAAAATTCTAACTCTTTTTTTTCAAAAACACATCATCGAATATGATCTAATCCCTTCCAACTACGTTAAGATTCCTGCTAGAACTGAAGTATTACTTCCTGTACTAAAGGAAACTAAAGCTGACAGTATTTGCTTAGCCCAACAATTTCCCAGTGGATTGTATATTGGCAATAGTATTACTCCTGCCAATAGTACTATCTCTTATATATCTGTGGTCAACTCTTCCGAATTCCCTATTGAATTTAACACAGATGAATTAATCTTCGACGAAGTCTCTAATTACAATATCTTCCAAATCCAACAGCATCCAACTTCTTACGATAGAATCCAAACTATCAAAGAATTAGTCGTGACTGATCACATGACTAACGACGAAAAAGATTCTATCTTAAATCTGTGTATGTTGTATGGCGATTTATTCTACCTAAATGGGGATAAATTGACTCATACTACATCCGTACAACATTCAATCCATACCCCCGATTCTACCCCTACTTATATCAAACCTTACAGGTTACCTGAAGCTCAGCGCCAAGAGGTAAATAAACAAATTCATGAGATGATGGACGATAATATTATCCAACCATCGAATAGTCCATGGAATTTTCCTCTTATCGTTGTACCTAAGAAACCTGATAGGAATGGTAATAAGAAATGGAGAATCGTGGTCGATTTCCGTAAGCTCAACGACAAAACAGTCGGTGATGCTTACCCTCTTCCCAATATAACTGATATTCTAGATCAGTTAGGGAGCTCCAAATTCTTTTCCACCTTAGATCTCGCTAGTGGATTCCACCAAATCGAAGTTAAGCCTGAAGATAGAGAGAAGACAGCCTTCTCCTCGCCGTTTGGTCATTACGAGTTCATTAGAATGCCTTATGGATTAAAAGGTGCCCCCGCTACCTTCCAAAGGTTAATGAATAACGTTCTGACTGGTCTTCAAGGTATAAAAACTTTCGTATACATGGATGACATCGTGATCTATGGAAAAACATTAGAGGAACACAATTCTAAGCTAGTCGAAATCTTTGATCGTTTGAGAACACACAATCTCAAACTACAACCTGAGAAATGCCAGTTCCTAAGATCGGAACTTATTTACTTGGGTCATGTAATAAACGAATCTGGCATTAAACCAGATCCTCAGAAAATCCAGTGTGTTAAAGACTTCGCTCAACCCAAAAACACCAAAGACATAAAAAGTTTTCTGGGTCTTGCTGGATACTATCGCCGTTTCATCAAAGATTTCGCTAAAATTTCTAAACCCCTTACTAATCTTCTTCGCAAGGACGTCCCTTTTGACTGGACTCCTCCTTGTACAAATTCTTTTCACGGATTAAAAGAAAAACTTATTAATCCACCCCTTCTCCAATATCCTGATTTTACTAAAAACTTTATCCTTACAACAGATGCTAGTGATGTTGCTATTGGTAGTGTGCTTTCACAGGGTGAGCCAGGAAATGACTTGCCTATCGCATATGCCTCTCGCACGCTGAATAAGAGTGAGAAGAACTATTCCACTACAGATAAGGAATTGCTTGCCATTGTATGGTCAGTCCGGCATTTCCGTCCCTATCTCTATGGAAGAAAATTCCTCCTTATCACAGATCACAAACCACTCATCTATATCCATAATTGCAAAGACATTAGTTCAAGACTAATGCGATATCGCCTGCAACTCGAAGAGTTTGATTATGAAATTATTCACAAAAAAGGCGAACAAAATACGAACGCCGATTGCCTTAGCAGAATTGCTAAAATGACTCTTCGATCATCTACTAATTCGTCTACTACATCGTCTTCAAATTCGTCTCCTACATCGTCTACTAATTCGTCTACTACATCGTCTACTACATCGTCTACTACATCGTCTACTAATTCGTCTACTATATCTTGTTCCAAATCGTCTTCTAAATCGTGTGCCAATTCTTGTTTTAATTCATGTACTAACTCTTGTTCAAAATCGTCTCCTATATCCTGTACCAATTCTTGTATTAACTCGCCTACTACATCGTGTACCAACTCTCCTACTAATTCGTTTACTAACCCATCTACTAATTCGTGTACTAATTCTTCCAAATCGTCTACTAGTTCTTCTACCAATTCAACTCCTATATCGTCTCCTAATTCACTTACCAACTCTTGTTCCAATCCGTATACTAGCTCGACTCTTACTAACTCATCCCCTACTTCGTCGCCAAACCTGCCTACCATTTCGTCGTCTAACCTAACCTCTCCGATTCAAGATCCTTGTACTTCTTCACAAGTCATTAATTCGTTAACTAACTCCTCCCCTAGTCGTGAACCAACTCGTGAAGAAATTCAAATCATCCTAAAGGAATTTCACTTAAATCCAATTGGAGGACATTGTGGAGTCAACCGAACTTTCAAACGTATAAAATTATATCACAAATGGAAAAATATGTTCCAAGATATAAAAACGTATATCAAAAACTGCGAACTCTGTCAGAAAAACAAAGTCACAAAATACACCATGGAACCTATGGTAATCACTTCTACTGCCAAACATCCCTTTGAAAAGATATCTATTGATATCGTTGGCCCATATCCTACCACTTCTAACCAAAACAAATACCTTCTAACTTTCATCGATGATTTAACTAAATACACCGATGCTATCCCATTACCAAATCAGGAAGCTAATACTATCGCCGAAGCATTCGTCAAAGAAATAATCTTTCGCTTCGGTACCCCTAAATACGTTTTATCCGACCAAGGTCAAAACTTCCTCAGTGACATATTTAAAAACGTTTGTAAACTTTTAAAGATCACTAAACTTCAAACAACAGCTTACCGACCTCAGTCAAATGGGTCCTGTGAACGAAGTCACCGAAACTTCGTGGAATATCTCCGCTGTTTTATAAACAAGTCTCAAGATGATTGGGATTCTTGGATTAAATATGCCGTATTCGTCCATAATACTACCCCTAATACTTCTACTGCTTTTACTCCTTTTGAGTTAGTTTTTGGAAGACAAGTGGAACTTCCTACTAGCTTAACTAAAAATCCTGAAATATGTTATAATTATGATCTATATGCGAATGAGCTGAAATCACGATTACAACACGCTCATCATATTGCCAGAGAACACTTAGTCAAAAGTAAAGAATCTTCCAAGATTCAATATGACAAAAAAACAAAATCCTGTAACTTTCACAGAAGGAGACTATGTTTTACTTAAAAACGAAAGTTGTCCTAAGAACAAAAATAAAAAGTTACTTCCTATATGGAATGGTCCATATGAAATTTTATCTTCCTCTGGAGTTAATTCCATAATAAAATACAAAAATCGAGCTATAAAAGTTCACAACAATAGACTCAAATTGTTTTCTTCTTAATAAAAAGAAATTATTCCTATATCTTTCTAGAAATGGACGGAATTTTCGTAAAACTCCTCATCCTAAGCACCTTCGTATATTTTACTTCTCCAATGGCATTATATAACCAACCCGTAACCTCATACGAAATCATCGATCTACAAAACAAAACTGGACTCTACTACGAAAACATCGGTAACCTCAAGCTCTTCTCAAATCATTGGAATTTAGTAATTTATTCTAGTTTAAGTGAATTTGATACCCAATACAAAGCTATCTTACTATATCATCAAAAAATATTATCCCTTTGCGAACAATTCCTCTCAACTCAAGAATCCTTAAACCAATGTACTACCCTTCCCATTCAATCCTCCATGATTCTGGACAGACTTAATGAACAGGATCTCATTATAAACAAATATCTTGGTACCACTGTAAAACCCCGTCTACTAAAACGAGGTCTTCTAAATGTTGTCGGGACTATTTCTAAGCAATTGTTTGGAACCCTTGATGACAACGATGCCAAATCTTTCTCTGAGCACATACACAATTTAGATCAACAACAAAGTCATGCTTTCAATCTGTATGAAAAACAAATATCCGTTTCAAAAAATATCATACACCAACTAAATCTTACTAATGAGCAATTAATTGCTCTTGGTGAAAAACTTGAAAAAACTAGTCTAAACGTGGAGAAAATCCAACTTAATCAGAACAACCATGACTACTTAACCGAATCATTTTTTCAACTAACAGAACTATTTACTATGTTTAATTCCTTATCTGAATACTACTATTCAGCAAAAAGCCACCTTTTGGAAGCTATTTATTCCGCAGCCCATGGAAAACTACATCCATATCTTATAGATCCATCTAAATTAACCGAAGAAATTAGAAAAATTCAACCTTTCCTTCCTGAAGACAATCGTCTGCCATTTCCCCTACAGGAACAATACATAGATAAACTATTTAACATTTTAGAAACACATATATACTTTTCCAATGACAAAATACATTTTCTATTGAAAATCCCACTAACCACATCTAAAAGCTATAGTATTTACAAAATGACCAGTATCCCCAATCTGGTTGGAAACAACTCATATTCCGTAATAATTCCCGAAAAACCCTTACTCGTTATTGATTCTGAAAAACAGTCTTACTTCCTCTACGAAGAACAAAATTTAGAAAAATGTTTCAACACCCATAAAAACAATTATATTTGCGAACAGAATGGACCAATCTTATTTACACATCTCAGTAATGCTTGCGAACTTAATCTGCTTTCTACATTACCAAGCACCCCCAATAGTTGTAAAATGCAAATTATGCAAATTTTTCATCCAATATTCCTACAACTAGCCGATTCAAATTCTTGGCTATTCGTCTCCCCAAATCCCGAAAATCTTATAATCAAATGCCAAAAATTTAATTCCCAACTAACTATCAATTCAACTGGAATACTAAAAATTGACTCTACTTGCATAGCAAACACAAAATACCAGTCCCTTATTTCCAAAACTAATTATGAAACAGATACAAAACTAAACTTTATCTCATCTGCCATCCCTTTATCTACTCCAAACATTACCCAATTTCATTTCGCTAAACTACCCATCATAGAAACTCAAACATTTACAATTCGCAACCAAATTAATGATTTAAACGCTATTAGTAAAAGCTTAGATGATATAAATTATCAACAAATTTCACACCCCATCATAAATTCCTCAAATAACAAACATATCACTACTATTTATATTCTCTTGGCCATACTTTTCCTTATGATGTCCATAGTTATCGCTTTCTTAAGAAAATTGTATACACAAAAAGATTTACACAAAAATCATATGATCTCTGACCCTCTGCCACTACCAAAACCACGATCATCTACAATTCTTTCTCATCCATTTCCAACTTCAAGCAAGTTGTCTTCAAATCTCTCTCGTTCCCTTTCCTTACCGAAAACACAAACCATTAATGGTCCATCATCTTCTGCTTCTTCAACCGAAACTCGTACCAATCCTAGGTACAAGTTTCGTTTTTAAGGGGGGAGGTGTTGTAAAGTGCACCACTTGATGCATACCAAGCACTTTACAACCTCTTTACCATTTCTTACTTAGTATGCAGACGTTTAACCCTACGATCAATGTTGCAACTTCGTAACAATATATTGATTGTCCCAAATAAACATCCCCCCAAATTGCTATTTCAGCTTGCCACTTCCAGCGTCAATGCCCAACGCTTCCGACCTAAATAAACAATGCTTATTTATGGTCTTTCTTTATTTCCCTTGCGCAACTAAGTGCACAAGTCAATTAACTCGTTGTGCTGATGTCGCACTTCACTTTCCATACGAACATACGAACGATCGCTTTATGTATCGATCGTATGCGCGACAAAGTAACATGAGCCACTTGACTTATCCGGGAATTCCCTTCCGGATTTCCCTATTCTTTTTGCTTTTCTTCTTCGTTCGTCGAACCTCGAATTGAATGATTCAATCGAGGCTATTTATATTGGTCACTGGGCAATGACGCGACACTCTAGTTCAGTCACTCAGTTCGGCACTCTGTTTCAACCCGGGAGTCCGTAATTATCAATCAATCGACTCAGTTTCTATTTCGTTCAAACTCGTTTCAATATCTTAATCCTACATCTTTGTTCGTTTTTCCCAAAACCTAAATAAATAAGTTAAAATAAGTAAATTAGAATAAGATTGTAATTTATAAGTTATAATAATAAAACAATAAACTAAAAAGTGCAAAATTTCGTTGTTCGGTGTTTTATTGATTTGGACGGACATACAAAATAACACCATCAAGGTAAGACCCAACTGAGAGTTGTGCCTCTCAGTATAAAAGACAAAAAGCACAACAGAACTAGTAAACGTGTACGGTACATAGTACACACAGCATTGCAGCCAACGTAGTCAACCGTATCGCTGTTGTTCGCTTCAACGATCAGAAACCCTACGAAGGAGAAGAAGAAGGAATTGAAAGCAAAGACGTCATCAATCCAGACAGCGTAAAATTCATAGGGAAAAGTATTGTTGATTGCTTGGTGAGGTATTTTTCGATTAGATTATTTTATTTACTGCTGGTATATTTTTAACGTAATCATCTTAATAAAAATTTTGTCGTAAATTTTTAAATTAAATTAATATGAATCTAGCCGATGTACTAGCTCTGACAGTGGACGGACTTAGACAAAAACTGACCGAACTTAACTTAATAACGACAGGACGTAAGGAGATTCTCCAAGATAGGTTTCTGAAGCATTTAGGCTTAACCCGCGAGATGGCAAGCAGCGCAGGCGACTCGGATGGAGATTCGGCTCTGGGTGACGAGGGCGTAAGAAGCACATTCACGCTCCGCGACATCGAAGATTCGCTCTCAACCTTTGATGGTACCAATCAATCTGATGTCATGGAATGGATATCAGTATTCGAAGAATGCGCAGCAACGGTGCGGTGGAATAGTCTGCAGAAATATATTTACGGGAAACAGCTGTTGAAGGGAGCGGCCAAACTCTTTATTCGTAGCCAAACGGACATATCGAATTGGAAGCGGTTGAAGACAGCGCTCATGAATGAGTTTAGCGCAAAGTTGTCGTCAGCGGAGGTGCACAACCTTTTGAAGAATCGCCGTAAGAAGTCATCTGAAACCTGCCGGGAGTACCTGTATAGCCTTATGGAAATAGGGAAGTCCATCAACCTGGATGATGCGAGTTTAATTTCGTACTTTGCGGAAGGTATACCAGATTCGAAGATCAACAAATCGCTGCTATACCAGGCCCGAACGGTAAGCGAGCTCAAGGAGCATATGATGGTTTACGAAAGAGTTCGCGGCCAACCTCAGTCGTCATCATACGCTGGTGGAAGCCAAAAACTATCATCGAGTCCGCAGATAGTGAAGCAGGAGAAAAAGTGTTTTAAGTGCGGAGACCAAACACATATCGCCCGTCACTGCAGGGTGAGAACATACAAGTGATTCAGGTGCGGACAGGAGGGCCATAGGTCGTTTGAGTGTGGAAGTGGAGGCCTACCTGGGCCGAGTCAGCAGCGAGCAAGAGGAGAGCCCAGACGTGTCCATACCGCAACAACGGAGGATACAATTTGGATCCCTGAAGCTCGAGTTAACCTAGCGGTGAGTTGTAATCGGATTTTTAAGGACACCGGGATTAAGAACCAGAAAGTATCGGCATTATTCGATACAGGTAGCGATTTAAGTCTTTTGCGGTACGATGTCTTAATGACGTTGCCATTTATCGAACTAGGTGCAGGGAGAAGGATATTGCTAGGGTTGGGACACAACCGGGTTCTGACTTTAGGCAATTTGAAAGTAGTCGTCGAAGTGGATGGAGTCAGCTTCGAGGTAACGTTCCATATAGTTGGTGAGCCGGACATTTACTATTCGGCAGTAATAGGGAACGATGTGTTGAAGGGCGTTGACGTCGAGATAACCTCAGAGGGAGCCGTGTTTAGAGAGAAGCGGAAGCAGCAATCCAGCGAAAGCGATAGAGTCGCAGTATGGTGACCTGGGTTCCGGACCAAAGCAGCATCTGTAGATCTTGCTGCCAATGAGGGAGTGTGAAAAGATTGGCCCCCTAGTAACATAAGTCAACGGGATATGCAGCCCCTTCACCAGCGTTGCATCTTATTAATGTAAGCTAGTTTTATTTCGTCGTAGCTGTTATTGTGGCGTCGTGGAATTTTTCTGGTAGGAAAAGGAATTTGTATTTAGTCAGTTGATAGTTGGCAGCGGAACACATCAGACGTGTCGTCTGGGGATGGTGCGCGTAGTGGGTCGGGTTATACTGTGCGTAGTATACCAACAATTTATTTCGTTCTTGGCAAGTGCCATAGTTTAACATTAACAGTAATTTCCTTTTTATCCCGTGTGTGTCGCTTAAGATCACGATTATGTGAACCAAAATCAGAGCAAAGGAAGTGTATAAGTTTTAATTACGCCGGGTGTAGTTACGAATCCCACCCTAAAGTGACAAAAGTGCCTCGTGGATTGTACCACCGTCAGCCCCGTACACCAGTTTCACCCCCCCTGTCTTACTCGACCCTTGGTCAGAAGCCGCCAAAGTGTATGGATACAGACTATTTCTAAATCTATACGTGGCTCCGACTTGTCGACAGCGAAGCGCGTCGTCTTTTCGTTATTTTTATTTTGAGTGCGCGAACAATTGTAACCGCCACCAAACGGACGGAAACTTTCATGTTATACGTACCCCAAACTGTACCTTCGTCACGCTTCTCCGACGCCTCGGATTGCGCCTCTTTTTTTTCGCTTAGGAGTCCGGAAGGCTCACCAGGCCAGTTCCGTGTATCTTGATTGCGATTCCTCCTGGGAGTAGATCGGGTATCACTGCAATTCCCTTCCCCCCCCCCCGCACTAAAACCACCGAGAAAACCACGTGTTCCACGGTAGAACCAGATCACGAAATCAGTACCTGCATCAGCGAGTCTCGTGGGAGTTTCCCGCCTCGAACCTCAGCCGTCAGCACGAAATCGCTCTCGGACCAGCCCGGACCTCATCAACTCAACTCACCAGTTCGCACGAAAAAAAAAAAAAAAAAAAAAAACATTTAATCAGTATTTTAGTATTAGAGTATTTTTTTTGGTATGTGGTTCCTTAACTTTTTTTTTTGTTAGGTTCGGCGCCCTCCCAATAATCTTATTCCCCTGAATAATTCTGTCATAAAAAAAAAAAATGTTTATAGTTAAAGGCTGTTCGGTTTAATAAAATGTAATTTGCTAAATTCGTTTTTCCGAGTAATATAGCACTTCGACGAACGAGTAGGAGATGTTGTGCACACCATCGCCCCTGCGCCGCAGATCGAATTTGTTCCGGGATAAAGCCTGTCAAGGTACAAAAGGGTAAGTCCATTCTTGTTGAATAATTATTTTATTTGACCGACGCTTGAGAAAAAAAATAATAAAAATTTAATTTGAAATAAATAAAAGAGATTGTCAATATAGTATGGAATATTGTATCTCGTAAGTTAACTTCAGTATTACTGGAATAATTGAAATACCTAGTACGTAAGGGTAGTAAGAAGTTGTTACATCTATCGAAGAGAGGGAGCGGAAACCTGAACTTTGTAATAGAATTCTCTTTTTTTTTTGAATAAGGATCAGTATATGGACCACTACAGCCTATTGTTAGTTTGTTGTTCTTGGTTATAGTTTTACTTTAGGCGGGATCATAACCCCCTTGAAATTTTGGAGATTGTTTTATTGATTCACTTAGTTCTAAGGGTAGATTAAATATTCTTGACCTTAATCCATAACGTAAGATGATACTGTATTAAGGTATTTTTATTGGTTATTTTTCCGTTGTAATAAACCATTTGAAGCTTTGTATCCAGTAAACCTTGGCGTCGTTTTTTTTATTGATTTGAATCCGCTTGGAGTCTTGGTTGTTTGGTTTGATGTATAGAAAGCTGAATCGACGATGGTTTTTCTTTTTCTCTTGAACGTTATTGACGTGATGAAGGCGTAACTGTCAGCCCTATTTTGGATGCGAGGATGAAGTGCAGGTGCACTAGGTATGTAGACTCGACGCAGCAGAGATTTTAAATCTCGGTAGTCTTTGATAAGGGGTGACTAACAACTTAGTGTTAGAGGGGCTTAGTCACCAACGGTGGTGCGGACTTGGTAGTACATCATTCCCGCCATAGGGGTGGGTTACCCTCCGAGGGAGCACCTACATCTTGCTCTCTCTCTCTCTCTCTCTCGCGATCCGTGTGGAAAAGAAAGGAAAGGAAAAGGTAGTGGTAGAAGATAGACCAGTAGAGTATGGAGACACTTACGAGACCCCCACCAATTCGAAGATTTTATCCGTGACCAATTCGAGCCCTCTTTTTAATGAACATTCCTCTCAAATTTCAACTAGAGACAGGCATGAAAATATGTAACACCGTTCGGCATCATGGTAGCAAGATCCCCCCCCATCCGACGAGCTTAGGACGGAGCCTTTGACTAGCATGCCTGACGCTATTACGTGTCCGAACACCCTCCCGCCTAAACTCAGACTGACTTCTAGTGGTACCTGTAGTACGGGAGTCACAAGAGTTGACCAAAGGTTGGAGGTTATTGTTATTAGTAACACCAAAAATGCGTTTTCGTTTTAGTTACTAAATAGCCTTTGACTGCCAATTGGCACTCCCGTGGGCCAGTCGTGTCCCTTGCGGTGGTCCGTGTGGCAGTTGAATTCTATATAATTCTTTCTCGTCGATCTTTATAGGTTGGCGAGAGGAAATTTCGTTACAAACTGTAACAAATAAATATAAAGTGGCCAACACTCACGCCACTTCGCCAGTCGCATCGCAACCAACCAACCAAAGAAGAAAAGCAAACAACGTCAACTTTTTGCACACGTCCCTACCAGGCCAACACGACGAACCACTCCAACGAAAGGGAATAGGGAAACAAAGACTGGGAAACAAAGAAGTATAAAAGGCGCTGCTCCATCCTGACAAAACTTACTTTAATTATAAAGTTCAGCACGAGCACTTCTGGTCTTGTCCGAACTAATGCTTCAAATTATTTTTATATCCATATCCTACTTGTAAAATAAACAAATATTAAAAATTGAGTCTTTATAGAACGTCATTGTATTATTTTTATAATAAATAAAAATTATGGTGTTTTTTTTATAATAAATAAAAATCGGAATCCTAACAGGTAGTGCTTAAAAAACAGAAAAAAAGAGAACTCAAAACTTGAAAGACTCAGCGCTAAAATCAACATCTTTGCTGCGAAAATGAGCCGCAACTTTAACTACCCATTCCAAGTTATGTGCCGTTATGTGCTGTAATATTCTGCACTTAGTTTGTTTGTATTTTTTGCGCAATAAAGGTGTGAAACTGAATAGCTTTTTTAACATTTATTGTGTTTAGTCGAAAACTTGTGAATTCGAATAAAATGCAAAAACAAAAGTGTTTAACGGATCGAGAAAACACTTTCGAATCGCCAAATTGCCAAAAAGATCTGTCGAAGTTCAAATGCTGTTGATCATTACGTAAAACAGGGTGCTTTGTATGGCAAGAACTACAAAGGCAGGACTGCGATGGCTTTGACACCAAAGGAAAACCGCAAAATCCTTAGGATTGCATCCAATTCCGCCCTTTCTACATCGAAAATAAAGCAAATGGCCAATGTTACAGCTAGCAAATCCGCAGTTCGAAGGGCTATTCTAAAAGCGCCGCACCTGAAATATTAAAAATTACAAAAAAAAACACCTCTGAATCAATTTCGCAAGCAACGCCGACTCGATTTTGCAGGGGACCACATGGCTTGGAATTCTGCCACAAATAACGACCCCGGTGAATGGAAAAAAGTTGTATTTAGTGACGAAAAGAAATTCAAGGATGGGTATGTTGACGTCAATACTAACATTGACGGTGACGACGCACGGCAACACTGCATCAATGGGGTGAATGCACCCACCCACAAGAAATATCCCATAAGGGAAATTGTGTCAAAATGTCAATCACAAGGCACATAAGCGAATAAAATACTGACTCTGATTTATAACGTTATGGAATATAGTGGTTTTTCTTTATTACGGAACACTTTACCGATTTTAGCCGATTACAGTTGTGGCCAAGAAATCTCCCAAGCCAATTTTGATTCCTTTGTTCTACGCCCGAACATTTTGGTCCTTCTACGCCTACATTATTAACCCGACAGTGTTTCAATTTTGTGCGCGGAGATTCTTATATACCATATTGGCAATCTATAAAAATCACCAATTTCTATTTTCATGACTTGAGAAAGGAGGAGAGGTACTTGAGTCGACATCACAGCCGTGAAGGGGGTGTCATGAAATGGGGAGCAATCTCGTACTATGTATGGCGCGTTCGAATTAAAAATCGTAGACTCCATCATAACGACGGGCTGAGTGATAACAATTCAGAGGTTTACATTAAAAACTGGAATCAAGGAGATGGAATTAAGACTAGCTATAACGGATTATTCAAAAAAGGGAAAAAAGTGTTCTTCCCTCAAGATACAGCATTTAGAGCGGAAATTATGAGAGATACAGTGAATCATCCAGTGAAAGAAATATTCATGAGTCATATATCAGAATCCAATAGAACTTTCAATCACATGGCAGAGGCAGTTAACGTAATAGATGCCAGTTCAAGGTGGGTAAACATCCTGTGGGACGATGTCAGTCATATTTTTTCAGGAACTGGAAGATTTTTAATTTATTCAAACAACAGCTATAAAACGCTATTGGAATCATCTTTTCCCGAGATTTGAGAAACATTTGGACCCATTCAATGGATCTTTCAACAGGATAATGCGCCTGTACACACTTCAAGAGTGGTGATGACTTGAAACTATCGTCGACTATCGATGGTTTTGAAATTACTATTGAAGGCGCCGACTAGACATTTCAAACGAATACCTGTTTTTAACTTTACGGTAATACAAAGGAAGAAGAATTATTTTATACAGTGGTAAGAAATATCTCTTATACGCCAACTCAAGCGATAGTCCTTCTCGTTCTTTCTAATTTTTTTTTCGCAAACACATATACCTTTTCCTTGATCCTTTCTTTTCTTTCTGTCTGTCGTCGGACTATTCTCTGTGTGTATGACTTGTGACAGACCGAACTAATACAAAAGCAAAAAAACGGTGTGGTTCTGGTGTTATCATGGTCATGCCAGAAATTATTAAGTCGGCGAATGAAGGTATGGGTGAATCACAGCGATTGTCGTATGTCACAGTATTGGAAACTGAGATAAATTGTCTGTGGGCAAAAATCAGTGAGTTGAAAAAACAACATCAAATGAATCAGCATATCGATATTGGAACGTCGGTTCGTGAAGAAAATGTGCGAATGTTTTCTAATCCACGTTGACTTTATGGACATACTACCAAGTCTCGATTCAGCTGATCAGTTGGCAGGGCTGACAGCATTTCAGTTTATCGCTTATTACAGACGTTTACGCATGGAATGATAAAGTGCTAATGTTCGCATTGGCGACTAAAATGAAAGGAGCAGCTAGAATCTGGTTTGACGGTTAGAAGGAATTATTTCAAACTATAAACTCATTTTCAGTTGCTCTGCTGGAGAGTTTTCCTAGTTGCTACAATAAATGTATACAAGAATATTGTGTACTGGTTGCCGTGATCTGAAAAAAACAAAATTTTTTTGTGTGTGGCATTATGTTTGTACACCCCACTGTAACGCGCATATAATTCAGTCAGAGCATCAGTGGAAAAATACCAAAGACTTTCCGCTAAATCACGCCACTGCGTAGAGTGTCCACACAGCAACAATACACACCTATATAACAATATAACAACATCGGTAGTACCAAGCCAAAGTACAGTCACATATTTTGTTCGCGTACAAACACGCCATACCATCATCACATTGTAATTTTCCATACAGCAGCGATGATAAGTCCAGAGACAGCGGTACTTTGTTTACCCAACTCTTAGAGTTTTTTTTTTGCATACGACAATATCACGCCACTGAATGGAATTTTACAGGCAACCGCATGAACACGAGCGAATGGGCAGTGATACTTGTTAGAGTATACACACGCACCCATGTAAAAGCATAGGCAATGCACCGAGCCGATGGCGACTGTGTATCACTTATGGTATACACACGCACCAGTGTAAAAGGATGGGCAATGCTCATGCCGTAGCAAGTATATCTATATCTATGTGGTGTGGGAAGAATCATACGACGGAGATAGTGGTAGTTTTTTTTGTACCAGAAATGCGCGTCGTATGACAGTGGCTTGGGTTGGTGTTGTTGGTTTCGCTTGCTTGGGAGGACGGGTATAAAAGGAGGTTCGTGGAATTTCTCGGGGCTTTTGTTAGTTAGTTAGTCGTGGGAGTTACAGTGAGTCGGTCTTTTGGTTTTGTCGAGTGACATGGTGTCGCGTAATGATAGTTCGTTTTTGGACGTTCAGTGTTTGGTGACGTGCCTCGGACCCAATAAAAATATTCAGTTTTATCGTGATATCGAATTTTCTCGTGGCAATTTGGCCTTATCGTTATAAAGTGACATGGTGTCGCATAATTTTTTATCGTTTTTGGGCGTTCACAGTGTCTAGTGACGTGCCTCGGACCCAATAAAAATATTCAGTTTTATCGTGATATCGAATTTTCTCGTGGCAATTTGGCCTTATCGTTATAAAGTGACATGGTGTCGCGTAATCAATTTAACTTTTCTTGGACGTCGACATTGTTTAGTGACGTGTCTCGAACCACCAAAAATTTTAACGTGAAATAAAGTGAATTTGGCGATGCGCCCGACAACCCCACTTGTAGTTTTAAGTTGGCGATGCGCCCGACAACCCCACTTGTAGTTTTAAGTTGGCGATGCGCCCGACAACCCCACTTTTAGTTTTAATTTGGCGATGCGCCGCACTAATGGGAAAATCCCTCTATCTATCGATCAAGTGGTTCATTACCACCATAACTATAGTGAATCGCGACCATTCGCAATTATAATCGAAACGTGAGCCGACTGCGGCAAGAACATCACCAGCTGATCCATGACGTCCCGATGTCCCGGAGTTCCGGCCAGACGAGCGCAGCAGACAGTAGTGTGTTTAGATTAGTTTTTTCTTAAGGTGGCAATTTTCCTTTTTATGCGGTAACATTAGATCAAGACCGTTTCTATTAATATGTACATTAAATTACGTAATCGGCTTGATATTGTGGCTATATTAAAAGTAAATCATATTTTTGTTAAGCAATTAAAATTATGTACAATTATATATATAAATTCGTAATCTAACTTTCTTTTCTTTTCTCATTCGTTCTGACAAGGCCAGTAAAGATTTGGTTGGTGCCTTCTGTACCTCAGACGATTTTAACAATAGTAATTAAAAATAAATGTAATTCTATAGAGGAATTTCGATCAGGATTAGATTAAATTGCAACCGTTATAATTATTATCCGTATTCAATAAAAATTAAAGAGGGAGGAAATCTCACAATTGCAATTTACAATAGTTTCGCGTTCATAACATTTTGGAAGCAGGTTAGGGCAAAAATAAATATCACTTTTACTCTTTAGGAATTTACAGGCGTAGTATCGCTCGTACGGAGTTCCTCGCCAATGCATTGGAGACCGGACACTCTGGTAAGTAATTTGATCATAACGTATATTGCGTGAATATATTTATTTTTCTATTCCTTTGCTTTCGTAGTGTTAATTGTAGATCGGGTTAATAATTCTCTTTTGGGTGCTAAATGAAGTAAATACCTCTTTAGAATTGTAGGATCCGTTGAACTAGATCGACCTAATAGTGTCAAGTCATTTAATAATCTCGTGTTTAAGTAAATTAAATAGTAAGACCACCCCGGGGAACCACTAGGGTATCTCCTTCATAGGATTAGTTCGCAAATTTCTTTATGGAAATAAAATTTCGATTATGTAATGCAATGCATTTGAACATGGTTTAATTTTCTGAGGGAAGATGTTCTGAACTGGGAAGCAAGGTTCCCAGAGCCATTTGGGATTCTCACCAGAATTTATAGAGAATCATGGGAGGAAGGGTAGATAGGGGTTGACCGTTCCATCTGGGTCGTACCCGATATGGTGAGTTGATGTAACAATAATTAGGGAAAGATAACACACATCCTTATGTGCACGTAAATATTTTTTGTAAGTATAACGGCGTTTTACCTAAAGTAGAGCTACTTGAGTCTTAGTATTGAACCCCCCCAGCCGCAGCTTAGTCAGGGATAACTAGACGTGCACTATACTAGCACTTGAGATAAAAATTGAAACATGCTCGGCGTGTAGGAATTAACATCAAAATATCGCGCGGCCATATGTAATCATTACAATTTGGCGCCCAACATACAGCGAAATCCAGCACGTAGCCGTCACCATTACAATTGAGCGGATAGATGAAGAAGATGCTATTAAAGGTTTTTGTTAATTGGTGGCAAGGCGTTCAGAAAAAAGCGAAAATATGGAATGATGTCTGTTAATGCCATCTATGGCCGACTAGCGAAATTGTAAAGTTCTAGTACAATTCCGCTAGTCGGCCATTGATCGTATCGCCGACACTCCACTAACTGCTCGCACCTCTTCTTTTTGTCATATAAAAGGTCGAACTCGATTTCTTTTTGTCTTTTTCTTTTGTAACTCCAACCAGCAACAAGTGTCGCCCTGGCTGGGGGCTTTAAGTCATTTTTTCATTGAAATAAATTTACGTGCGAAACCATTTGCACTTTTTTTAAATAAAGTTACGTGCAAGAACAATGTCATCACCATGGACATTTATTCGAAAAAGCAGAAACCTAAGGAACCCACTGATGATTTCATCTGTATAAGAAACGGGCTTTATTGGCAAGGCTACGCGAGGCAGCGCCAAAAGAACCAATGATGACCTCGTTTATGGTCTACTTCATCTTTCAATCCGTGATGGTGTACCACAGGGCACACCATCAGTGAATGCAAAAGAAAGGAAAGTGATGAGCTCCTAAAGTAATCATCTGCGCCAGCAAAACCCGAGTCAAAGCTTCACTGCTACAAGTGCAAAGCACCGGGATTCGTAAGATCCAACTGTCCCACTTGTAAAGATCTATCGAAAGGACCAGCTACGGTATCTTTCAATTGCATAAAAACCACATTGGGCACAGACCTCCCTACAATATCAATTATGTCACATGGAGAAGTTGGACTAGCGTACATCGATACTGCAGCACGAACAAGCGTCGCTGGAAGAGAACTTTATTTGCATCTCCGCTGTAAAACAACGAACTCCAACGTCCGCTGCGGTTAGCGAAAAGCGAGAGATCAAAGAAAGATGCTACAACTGTAATTCCGTTGGACATTATGCTGCAGAGTGTAGGAAGCCGAAGCGTTAACTACTGTCAATAATTCGGACTTCGAAAAATGGAACTCGCATATGAGGAAGGATGAGACCCTCGGGATGTTTACAGACATGGATGATCTGTTTGGACTCGGGAAATGCATAGCTCGAACGCATGACATGTTTGAAGAATCACAGTTTTATTTGGCCGACGGAACTTATACCCCCCCGGATTTCCAGGGATGGAAAAACCCTCGTAGAAGATGATTATGTGTGGAGCGGGCACCTAGGGGGGATTGAAGGACTCAGGCAAAAGGGTTGGACTATTTTCACGACTGTTTGTCTGAAGTACATAGCGAAATCACTTCGACTAAACTGTGAGATCATGGGACAGGGTGACAATCAAGTTATATTGCTCAAGTACCAGGACCAGACTATCCAGGAAATACAGTCAAAAAAACCATTAATTCTTGGAAAGATTGGACACCCTGTTGAAGAGAATTGGACCTCCCTTGAAACTGAAAGAGACATGGACCTCCTCCCACTTCTTATGGAAAGTTTGGAGTTTTCGACGGGCAACCCATGTCGATGGGATTGAAAAAGTTGTGCAGAACCATGAGGCTGACTAATGAGGGATTCCAGAATTTGGAGTCGACATTGTCATCCATCTCGGCGAATGCCAGTGCAGCGGCTGCAGCCGATATGGATCCTGTTATACCATACTTGGTAGGATTCATGGAAAGTCTACCGATTTACATCTGAATCATGCCTTTTATTGGGATCCGATAGCCAGCAGATCCCTATCACAAGCAGTAAGATTGCCTGTCCAAAAGGCAGAGCGATATCCTATACTTTCAGAATCACAGATGATTTTGGGAATCTGATCAAGAGGAAGGAATATTCTACCTACTTGGCCATCATGTTGGTCCTTGCATTCTCGGAGGATTCCCTACTTTACAGCTCTGTGACCTAGTCTGTCATGGTTTTCCAGACCCGTTGACTCTAAATATCAGTTTCCTGAAGAAAATCTATAACCGGCTTGCAAGTTCCGAAGTTTTTCTAAAATCTAAAATTCAAAAAGTACTAAACCCTTTGGCAAACCCTCAGGTGACTCCGGGAATGCTGTGTGAAGACCCGGGATCCCTTAATTTGCTCCACAGTTCCTCTGGATCGGAGAAAATCAAGAGGATGGTTTATGACTTATTAATCCAGACAAACCGAGTTGTCAAACGTCCTGTTTGGCATGACTCCTTAGTTTAACCCTAGGATAGCTAATGCTATTCTGGAGTCCACGATTGTAGGCAGAGCAATGAGACTTATATCCAAAGTAAACAAGACAGGGAGTCACGGATCGGAAGTTAAGTTGTGTCGTGGTGCGCAGAATTATGTTCAAGTGAACAAAAAGGTAATTTTGACTCTCCCGGATAGTTCTAGCCCCGAAGACAACAGTGAAAAAAAATGATAGATAGATAGATAGATCAAGGCAAAACCTGCCTCAAATGATTGTTTAACCTATCAGAATGATACATCGGCTTGAAGCGACCATAAGGCGCATATTCAAGAAAGCGAAATGCTGAATGCACCCACTAATTATAGCTTTCGGAACACTTTCCAAAAGTGCAGCGAAAAGCGAAATAGCAAGTGCGAAATGTCATTCTTTCTCTCTCGCGGTTTCCGGCCTCACGGTTGAGGTTTTTTCTTTCGTATAGAATAAGTTCATTCGACTTCCATTTTCAATTCTCTTCGGTGGTACCTCGTGGCTGAGGGTTATCGACGTTTCTTAAGTTCGTGTAACATAATTAATGTAAAGAAAGTATGAATTCAAATAAATGAAGTTAATCATTTGCGATTGCAAAATCAAAGTGTTTTATTCTTCGTGTGCTCACGATAGAAAAGGCTTCCTAAATGCCGCAGCGGTATCTAGCTCTAATGGAAGACATCGTTGGACGAGTTCCGTATCCACTTCGATTGTGGGTCAGGTGAAGTTACCCCGAATATGAGATGTGAATGTGGGACCTCTAGTTTCAATCCAATTCCCCTTTTATGTATACAGGGGGTGAGTACAGAATGACCTTCCTTCCCCCTTACTCGTGGGAACAAAATAGATAACCTAAACATAACAAACAAAGGGACTGGTGTAGATGAATCGGGCACCAAGAACTTCAGAAAAACCGATTCTCATACGAACATGACGGAGGAGGAAGAAAACCTTCTACTCCAAGAACCGTCAATTAGCAAGGCTGCTTTGGTTGGGGGAAGGGAGGGAACGGTTGACCTCGGGCTTGAGAAGCATTTCTTGAGCATGAGGACAATCGTTCAATCGCCAGCTCAACCAACTTCTCGACATTGTCTACGGTGTCCGCTGGGGAAAAAAAAGCTGCAGAAGAAACACCAACTAGAGGACAAAGACAAACGAAGGCTCCAGAATGCTCTTGATTTCTTGGAGAGTCGGTCTTTGGAATGTGACAAGCCCTGTGCTGGTAACGCTCCAAAGGCCGATTGTCCTGAAGTTTGTTATGGTCACCTGAAATGAAGAAATAATAAATTAAATCCAGAAATAAAACCAAATGCAGTCGACCTACCCTGTCAACCATAAAATGTGTTTTGGGTGTTAAACGTCATCGTGTGTACAATGTCAATTGTCGACCTGTTTGTTGGGAATTTGTTCCCTGTAATGTTCCCTGTTGCCGTATATGGTTGTTGTCCCCACTAAATGAATTTAGTTTGTACATAGTGTTCCCAATCGAACAAAAAAGAAAGGGAAAACTATAATAATGATATTCAATGTACTCTCAATAGCGGGAACACTGCAAAAAAAATCTAACTGGTATGGGGGCATTATTGCAGCATTTCAAACCACCCACTGTAACAAAGAAATTTTAGAATCATTTCGGACATAACGACCGTCAGAGGCACTAGGTGCCATAAACTAGTAGACTTATTGTACAGTGGTATATTACCTAGTGAAGTTGTTTCTATAAAGCCCTTTTGGAAGTAAAAGGCAGTGCAAAAGAAAGAAGTACAAGAAATACTTACTTAAATAAGATTCACTTCTACATTACCGGGGTAAGTGAAATAAGGCTTAGTGTGTGAAAAAAGGTATTAAATTGTGAGTTTTTTTGATAGGCGGCTACAAAAAGCCTAAGAAATTAAATTTTGGCGGTCACCGACAATCAAAATTAAAAGTCGGTGCCGCCACTCAAAAAATTGGAGGTGGGCAAATTCCACAGATTTAGTCCAAATGTACGGTGGATGAAATTCCTCAGATTAAGCGAAAAGAAGACGATGCGAGAAGTGTTCGTTGCCTCCGCGAAACGTCAGAGAAGAGAAGACTTAGACAACGTGTAGTAAGGTGACCTTGAGCACCCATTACTACAAAGAAACGATAGCTCGATCTTCACAAAAAATTCAAAATTGAATACGCAAAAATAGGAAAGATTTAAAGAACCTAAAAACCTAAAATTTAAAGTGAAATTTAATACATACATACATTTTTATATAATACACATCCATATTACATATTCCAACTGTGCAAGTGCACCTACCTATATATATATGTATATATATAGTAATATTATATATAGTAAACGGCCATTAGCCCCCACAAAGCAAAAGCTAAATCAATTTTGCCGTAATTTGTTTGTACGATAGTACCTAACGATTCTTTTGTTTCGTTTTGTTAGTTTTAAGTTTTTTTTGTTAAATTTAAATTTTTTTTTGGTTTTGGCGTTATTTTATTGGCTAATTTTCGTGTTCGTTAATTTTTTTGTAATAGGTCTCGTTTTCTCCACCCTGTTTTTCTATTGTGCGATATTTCGCGAAAAAGGCCCATATAAATGCTACCTATCAAGAGCTCTTTCTAGGTAGGGATATAGGGTACAAATTTAAAATTTTCTGGTGGCAGCTGAATGCTGATAGGGTTGCCAATAGCATTATAAGGGCGGCGATAACTATAGCCTAGTTTTCCTTTTTTTGTTTCTTTGTATTTGTTAAAAATTTCAATTTCATTTAATTAGTATATAATTTTTTTTGTAAATATTTGCTTGTTTTTTTTTTTGTTAATGCGATTTAAATGCGAATAATAAATTCAGTTGTTCATTCACGCCATATACATGGGACTTGATTTGTTTTTGTTTTGTGATCTAAGATCACAATGATTTGCTGAGGCAATTTTTCAGGGGGTGCGGTAGGGATGTCTAAAACCCATTCGGCAGGGATGGTCTGAGGCGTCAGCAGCATCCACATCATCGGGGAAGCTTAAAAATTCCGCCAACGAGCTTCAAGGTTGGGAGGGCAAGGCAACCGCTGCAACAAAATCAGCAGCGCCCTACAGTGTGGTGGATGTCCGTCCGCCATAGTAAGTATTTTTTTTGGCATGATTTATGTTTTTTTTTTTTGTATAGTAGGTTCGGTTGAGTGTGGGGGCAAGAACCACCCCATTTCCGGCGAGTAAAGTCGAGCATCGCTAGCATGCCACGTCCCTCGCACTCAGCTATCTCTTTCCCTTTCTATTTCCTTTTCCTATTTTTTTTTCCATATCCCGTCCACATCCATCATCCTGTCACTTTTAAATTTCCAACGTCCTATCCCTTCCAAAAATCTCCTATTGGCCTACATTACAAGTTTCGAGCAAGGGAGTTCTCATCTGACCCCGCAAAGAGAGCCGACAAAGAGGACAATATTTAAGGCCCTTCTGGCCAGAAGTTTTTTTCTCTTTTCCTACATTAAGTAGGTTCTACTTTTTGTTATAAATAAAGTTTAAAAATGCCAATGAATTTTTAAAAACTAAATTTTATTATTTATCTTGAGTTGGTAAGGTGGAAGGAGATAGTTACAGGTAAGCTAGCGATGGGGTCACCAAACAGGAGCAAATAACCTTGGTGGGGTGGGAAATGCCCCGAAGTAAGTGATATCGTACTTCGCCTTTGAGTGTGTGACAGAGACAATCATTTTTTTTTCTTCTTTACGGGTATATGCTTTAGCTTACCGGAACTGAAGCTGAGACCTAAATTAGACTATTTTTCCCTTTCTCTTTCAATGCACACACATTTAATTGTGAATGGACATTCCTTTCTTTGGTTCGAGCAAGAACGCACGTGCATACCTGCTCTAGACTGAAGACGAAGCTACGCACGTGCTTACGCTAGCATGCCAACGACGCTCAAGACGATTGGACCCCCTTTCATCCACTAGATCAGTAGGTTCCTAGCCTATAGGGTAGAAGGGTAGTTCTATTGACCGTTACGACATCCATGTACACGAGCACTTTGAAACAGAGCATCTTAATTTATTTAACTTTGCAGAATTACCTAGAAGAAGGAACTCTTCGGAAACTTCTATGTCTGTAGAAATCCTGTACAAATAAGTTTTAGAATTTTTAGAAATAAAGTGCTTACAACAAGAAGCACAAGAAAAGAGACCCCTTCAGCTGCAACTCTGTAGTCGAGGTATCAGTCTCCTTGGCATTGGCGCATCAGGTGTAAATATGAATATTTATTTTAGTGGAGCAAAGTCTATTGGTACAGACGCTTACACTAGTTCGTGCCTATTGAACCCTATGATAAAGTTTATGTGTGCAGACTGAGTTCAATACATGCACGATGTGGATTTAGTACTTAAAGAAATCCAAGTGTAACATGTAATAATCTAGTACCGACTGGCAATGCTGCACCAGCCTGTTTGGTCGGAGGAAAGCCTCTAGATGTCGCACTCGTCGTAAAGGAGAAAATGTGTAACGTCAAAAAATAAGAAGAAAGATATGGGGGAGAACAAAAAAAAACGAGACGTCGACAGAGACAGATAAAAAAAACGGAAAGAAAGAAAATTGTAATAAATTAAAACCTAATAAAAGAACAATTTAATAAAAGAGTTTAAAAATTACACCAAGAGTCAGTTAAAAAAAAATAGTTGTTATCTGAAAGAGTACAAACAAGACTTTGAAGAATGAATCAAGAAAAACAAGTGAAATAGAAATGTTGCTTGAATCCATTGAGTCACGTTACATGGCTAGATTAGATGCTATGAAAATTGCTGAAGAGACATGTGAGTGAAGAGTGTAAACGAAATAAAGAATTTGAACAACTACACTGAATCATTTAGAAATCAAAGTGAAAAAATATTCCAAAAAATATACCAAGTGGAATATTTTAATGAATGTGGAAAATGTTGAAAATCCTGATGAAATATTAAATAAAATTCTAAAACAAAACCCAGAACTGGTGAACAGTGACCAGCCAACGACGGACACGACCACAGAAGCCCATCATCATTATGATACGAGTAGTTTGTATAGAGACATACAGAGATATCGAAATATTGTTAGGAAGTAGTTTGTATAGAGTTATACAGAGAACCTTGTACACCTTATTCAAATATTGTTAAGCAGTAGTTTGTATGACAACATTGTAATAAGTATTAAGAAAACGCACTGCGAATAAAGTGTACCTCTAAACCAAAGTTTTGGTGTTTCTTTGGGTAAACCCTGGATCCGGCGAGCAAAACCCCGGCCGGAGAAAAAGCACATCACAAAACTTAAATGTTGTAATTGAATTAAACAGCAACAGTTTCCATAAAATACTTAACATGGGAAAAATTAAAGTTGGATGGGTGAATTGTTTTGTTAGAGAATTTCACAATTTTTCATTTTTCATTATATACACATGTCGCATTGGAGTTACTTCACTCTTCAACAGACGAGCGAGCAGTGCAGATCAGTTTAGTTACAGTCCACTATTAAATTAAATAAAAAATGAAATATTTATACAATCAAGCCATTTGTTTTGTTTCATTGTTCTATTAAACATTTTGGTCCTTCGAGCCGGATAATTGAAGTGCTAGTGCGTTGAAAAACATTTTATTCTTGTGCAAAAAAGAAAATTTAAATTGTGCGCGGTGTTTTTTACTTTTTTCTTGTGAAGTGAAAAAACTTTTACAAGCCATACGTGCGGCAACAACCCTTTGCAGTGCTAGCGACATACGTGCAAGTTTATACAAGTGCGATAGACAAAGCTAGTGCAGCTTAATTCTGTGCACGATTACTGCGATTTCCGAGGGGTCACATGTTTATCACGGAAGTGCATAACAACGAGCACATGGCGAACGTCACGACGTTAAAAGAGCTGAAGCAAGCGCTAGAGGAAGCTCCCGCCAGACTCATCAACCGCTGGCAAGTTACCGATGCCAACTACACAGAGGCCTGGACGAAGCTTAACGAGGTCTACGACAATCCTCAGAGCATCGTGGACGCGCACTTGAATGCCTTACATCGATTCAGGTAAGGGCTGACAAAGTGCGTCAGTGGAAGCTATGCCACAATTGCCTGAAGAGCGGACACACCGCCCTCAACTGTCAAGCTGGTAGCTGTCGCAGGTGCAACAGAAAGCACAACAGCGTCTTGTGCCCAGAGGCAAGAACCCCCCGACCGAGCGTCTTAGCAGCAGCAGCTGTTCAGTAGCATGAGCAGCGCGCCGTTCCACAGGAGCAAGCCAGTCAAGCAGATGCCTAGCAATTAATACCCAAACGAGAAGCTACCCAGCAATCGAGGAGCATTGAGAAGGCTGGAGACATAGCGCGGGAGGGAGCATTGCTAGCCACAGCACGAATCGACGTCAGTAGCAGAACCGGATGAACACTGGAAGCACGAGCGCTTCTCGATAGTGGGAGCCAAATAAATTTAGTGACAGAGCAGTTCATCCGAAGAATGGGCATCAAGACCCATAAGCCGGACATCCGGGTATCCGACATTGGAGCAAGTGCCAATGTGCAGCCATCTGGGGTCGTCAATCTGTGCATTCGTTCCCAGGCGAAAATAACCTTCACCATGAAATGCAGATGTTACACCATGGAGCAAATAATATCTGATCTACCAGATAAAGATCTTTTGCCAGACGAGATGGCGGACCTCGACGAGCTGAGCTTAGCAGATTCGAGCTTCAATAAGGTGTCCGGCATTAATATTCTGCTAGGTGTTCAGGTCTGGGCCGAAATCATCCAGAGCAGGGTAATAAAGTATAATTCCGGACTCACAGCGCAATACTTCCACCTCGGATGGATCGTCTTCGGGCAGCCAAAACAATCAGCGCGCGAAGTAAGGGTGATGATTGCAACCGAGAAGCCATCGAATATGGAGCTGAACAACCTCCTGCGAAGATTCTGGGAGATCCGGGAGGAGGAAGGAGTAATTCCGATGTCTGCGGACGATCAGTGGGCGGCGGACAACTTCCAGAGCACACACCGCAGGGATCCGACGGGAAGGTACATAGTGAGTGTTCAACTTAAAAATCACCACAGCCACCAACTTTCCAGTCGACTTCCATTTTTGTTGGAAGTTGCTAATGTTGGCTTCTGGAAAGCTGGTGTGCTGTGCCACTCAGCCAGCGTGATAAAGTCTTTGCCACTGCACTATAAATGCAGGTTGGCTTTTTGTATATTGTATTGGGCAAGCACTAGTAGTCGGCACGCGTTGTACTTTATTTTAGTCGCAATAAAATTATAAAGTTTGTAAACCCGCCAAAGGGAGTAACGGATTGTGTTTTTTTTTTCTTGCGTAGTTCTAATAATAACATTTTTGGTCCTTCGAGCCGGATTTGAACCAGCGACCTATGGATTAACCGCAAGGCAGCCTAAAATAAATTATAAAAACCGAGGTACGTACAATCATTTTGGTGCATATAGTTTTCGATCGTATTTTACATATATATATAATTATTATTATCATTGCCATTTGTACCTCCAACCGTTCAGACGTGTTTTTCTTTCGCTCCCGCTTCGCGAGTTCAAATTAAATTTAACTGCAATTTATTTATTTGCATAATTGCAATTCCATTTGTCTTTCGATCGTAATAACTGACCTTATAAAATTAAAACTATGTCAAAACAGTGCAGTAATAGTGATTGTGTGCTACCATCGCAAGACCTTAGTGCTGACGGGGTGAAATGTAGTGGTCTCTGCGGTAAATCGTTTCATGCCCTCTGTATTGGGTTAAGCAAGCGCTCCATTACATACCTCAGTGACTTTAATAACAATTTCCTTTTTTTCTGCGATGAGTGCAAGGGCATCTCCTTATCGCATGTTATGCTCGCGATAAAATGTGTTAGTGACACTGTTAACGCTAATTCCTCCGAATCCAAAATGCTTCACAAGCAAATCGTGACCCAACTCGCTAAATATGATGATCTATTTAAATATGTAGAAGAAATATCTTCCAGCATAGATCTTTCCACCATTTTCTGCAAGTCAAAATTCAAAAATATGGACAAGCAACTAGCAAGTCTAAGTGAATCAATAAAAAAACCGCCAGCTGATTTCAAATCTATACTTTTAAATCTAAAAGGTGATATTAAATCGGATATCGTCTCACTTTTGAACCCGCAGTTAATTAAGATCGATGAACATCTGAACTCATTTCGCTCTTACCTGGATACCCATTTACAAAGCTCTTCTAAAGCAACCCGTCGATCCACTGTTGTTTGAATTAATAAGCAAAATCAGTGATTTAAGTAACGATGTCGCTGCTTTCCGCGTAGTTATGGGTGATATCGACGAGAACATTAGACTGACCTCAAATAAGATTGATTTCATACCAGAGCTGATTCAACCACAATCAAGCTCTGTATACAATACTTCAGTCTCCGATTTTTCCATATCCTTATTGAAGGCTTACAAAAGCGAGCTCTCGGATCTGTGGTCCGACATAAAGAACAAATAACGTCAATTTATTACCAGCACGGGCACAGACACCGACGATCAGGATGAGCAGGATGTTTTAGAAGCAGCAAAGGCTAAGCTTCGGTCGTCTTCGGACACACACATTTCGTGTTTGGGTAGGATCATTGCGTCAATGGAAGATTTGGAAGCAGCTCAAATCAAAGTCAAACTTCCAGCTCAAAACATTGCTACAGAAGTAGTCAACTCAAGCTTAGGTCTTTCTCCCGCCGAGTCTAGCAACCATATAAAGGTTCCTCCGTGTGACTCAGAGGTGTTTCACGGTACTTACTTGGACTGGCCCTCGTTTCGAGACATGTTCTCAGCCATTTACGTAAACAATTCCAGTTTAAGTCCGGTTCAAAAGCTTTTTCACTTGCGTGCCAAAACTAGAGGTGACGCGAATAATATCGTTAGCAAATTTCCCTTGACGAATGACAATTTCGAGCTTGCGTGGCAAGCGCTAAGAAACCAATTTGAGAATAAGCGGATCATCGTAAATAGTCAACTAAAGGTGCTGTTTCAGCTTCCTCAAGTCCGAGCGGAGTCAGGGCGAGCAATTCGTAAGTTACACTGTAACTGTCGTGTCGCCAACTTAGGGGTTTTCCCCCTAAATTTAGGGTGAAAAAAAAGTGTATAGGGGGTTTTTTAGGGGGTTTTTTAGGGGCATAATATTTTTTTTTAAATTGAACTGCTTAGTGTGAACTTCACCTAAATTTGTTAATGATAGTTACGACATCTGGTGGTGAGTAGTGTACTTTCTGCAACACTAGAACATCTGACAGTGACAGCAAATCAGCTGTTCATATATCATATCATAAATTAATTTCTCCAGAGATGCTGAAAGAAAAAAAATATTGTCAAAAATACACCAAATATGGGAGTGAGCGATGTTTTATTGAAAGGTTTGTCTTACATTTTTACTAATTTATTTCAAAAGGAAGAACATATATGATTTACAGATTGGATATCGCCAAATCCAACAAGCGACACCATGGCAATATGCAAGTATTGTAAAGCAAATTTAATAGCTCACAGAAAGAACTTGATATCTCACGCTAAGACTGAGAAGCATAAAAAAGCAGTTGCAGCAGACAAGACCGCAAAATCATGTAAAAAAATAACATCTACATTCATACCCTTCTGTTCGGAAAAAAACAAAATTGCAGAGTTGAAAATAGCGGCTTTTATTGCAGAACATGCTTCTATACAAACTGTGAATCACTTGACTTTACCGAGCTTGGACAACAATTCTGAAACTTTATCTAAATTAAAGCTTCATAAAACAAAGTGTGCAATGCTCATAAAAAATGTACTCAGCCCGGAAGAGAGGAGAGAGTTTTTAGTTTTGGTTTTGGACGTGTATGTCGTAAGGGACAAAATAAAGAAAGAAGAAAAAGAAAATCGGGCGTTTATTTTTAAATCTCTAGTGGTATTTCAAAAAAAAGTTGAAGTTTTTTGGAAACATAACCAATTTAAAACAACATCTTGTTCGTTTACATCCTGTCCAATGGAGAGATGAAACGGGTGCTGAGGCAGCACAAAGTACTGATTTGGTATCTAGTCTTCATACCACGGATGCACAACCACAAAAACAAGTTCCTTCAACAAGTGGAGCAATTGCTGGAACAAGTTCCGGAAAAAGATCTGCTGCAGATGATGAGCAGGTGAGTCACAACAAAATTAAGCAAATGCGACTCTATGGGGTAAAGGCAAAAGGATTTTCACAAATTGAAAAAAAGAAGATCGACAACTGTTTACTTAAAATGATAGTTACTGATTACCAACCGCTATCAGTTGTCGAAAATTCAGGGTTCCTTCAATATTCAAACATGCTTCAACCTTTATATAAGCCACCAAATAGAAAATCTTTGACAACAACATTAGCGTGGCTCATACACTTAATTTAAGTATAAACGAAGCTATTGTTGCTAACACAGAATTCTCGTATTTGCTAAAAAAGTGTAGGACACTGGTGGCGAAAAATTGAGAAAAGCGCAAGAAACAATGGATCGTCCTCAACTAAAAATTAAGCAGGATGTTGTTACCAGGTGGAATTCCTCGTTTATAATGTTGGAAAGATTACTAACATTAAAAGATCCCCTGTCAGTTGCAATAAATGATTTGCCGAGAGCACCTGAGTTCCTGATTGCATCTGATTGGGAAACTATTCAAGATTGCATTTCGCTTATCAAACCATTTGATCAGCTGACAAAGGAGCTTTCTGGCGAAAGGTGTCCAACTCTATCGCTTGTGATCCCCTTAATAAGATGCCTACAAATGAAAATTAAAAATCAAAGTCCTAGGACAGAAATAGGTTGTAAACTTCAGGCCGATTTATCGCTTGCTACCATAAAACGTTTCTGTGCATTTGAAAGCAGCAAAATTTCTGCGAAGGCAACTCTGATGGATACAAGACTGAAAAAACCGCTTTCGGATTAGATGAAAACGCAAGGAATGCTCAGAAGTGGCTAAAAGAGGAACTTATTGGTCTTTTTTCCAGCGCGATTGAATCCAAAGTCGAATCCAAGACAGGTATTTTATCTGAAACAGTTCGAGAAAAAAAAGGATAATGACTCTTTGTGGGCTCATTTTGAAGAGATTTTCGTTTTTGTTACCACCCACATGTAATTGTTTTGAAGTTCTTCCAGTATTCATTAATTTATTTATTTATTTTGTATTTCAAATCAGAAATAAAGTATGACTTTTTTTTTGTTTAATTACTCGTCTAAAATACCATGTATAAAATAGGTGTTTTTTAATGTACCGAACTGATTTAAGGTGATAAAATAAAAAATAAAAATCTAAATCTTACTCACGCCAATTTTCAGAGCAAATGTAGAATGGAGTATGGAATATTTCATTCGAATGATCATTCGATTATTCAGATCACTCGAATACTAACATCTCGATTATTGAAATCATTCGATTATGCACATCACTAAATACAAGTCCTTCGCAGGTGATATCTCTTCAAAATTGACCTCCGCTTTTGTTGTACTGGTTGGCATAGGATCGGAAATAAAATACCCAAGCCATTGCATACCACGACGTAGCAAAAGTGGCATTTCGCATAAAAAAAAATATGTATATAAAGATTTGCTTGGGCAGCGGTACTCTGTTTACCATACCCATACCCAAGCCACATCACGCCACGTCGTAGGAAATTTCCATGCAGCAGAAATTTTGCTTGGGCAGCGGTACTTTGTTTTCGATACCCAAGCACATCAGTCCACCTCGTAGTACTTTTCCATCGAGCAGCGACGATGCCGGATGGGCAGCGGTACATTTTTTTTTGCAGCATAGGCATGGGTGGTTGTTGTTGGTGGTTGTGCGAGTCGGTGGTGGAAATGCTGGCGATTGATTTGGGTAAAAAGGGGAGTTGAATTTGGGATCTCGAGCAGCGCGGACGTATTGCGCAATTCACTTTTGATAAAATAATTTTTTTCGTGGCGTTTAATCGTTGGCTGAATCGCCTCGGACAAATCTATTAAATTTTTTTTGGCATTCACCGAAGTGGTGCGGGATAATTTTTTTTATTCCCTTGTGGCGGAATAAATTCGCAAGTGGTACCATGCGAAGTGTGTAACTTTGTTTCCCATCGTAGTGATCCCCGTCCAAGGACGTAAAAAAAAAAAAAAAAAAAAAAAAAAAAATTTATTTTTTTTTATCTTTCGTGAGTGAATCGTATTGATCCCCGTCCAAGGACGTAAAAAACTTAATTTTTATCTTTCGGGAGTGAATCGTATTGATCACCGTCCAAGGACGTAAAAAAAAACTTAATTTTTGTCTTTCGTGAGTGAATCGTATTGATCACGTCCAAGGACGTTAAAAACTTAAATTCTTTTCGCATAAGTGAATCTTAATGATCACCGTCCAAGGACGTTAAAAAAACCACGTTCAAAGTGACTATGATGAATACCGTCCAAGGACGTTAAAACATTTCGGATTGTTTTCTGGTGAAACCTGATTCCCTGGAAGTTTGGGAATCCCGGCAGAGACCACAGGCGTTTGGCGCACCCCATGAATTCATGACGCGGACGTAGCTATACAATTTATGTTTTAATTATATATTAATTTTAAGCTCTCATGGTGCGATTTTTCGCATTTCCACTATTTCGTAATGTAAGATAAACGTTGCTAGAGTCGTTAGTTAAGTAAGCTATTCGTATCTCATTATTTACTGTGTACTAGGAATTAGTATAAATATAAATACAGAACTTGAGAGTCACATAAGCGGGATCACCTTTAGAGTATCCCTAGGGTAGAGGCACTCTTTAGCAGCTGGCAATGCATTGGCAGGGGCAGGAGAGGTTAGTACCTCAACCAATTTTTCCTTACGCACAGGCGTACTAGTCGTGTATTTATACTAGTTCGAGTAGAGAGTTAATTATGCCTAGCTCTGTAGTTAAATTCTAAGTTCTTGAGACTTAAGGTTCCCTCCGCCGTAAACTGTAAATCCCTTCTGGATATACGGCTATCTCAAACCCTTATGGGCATTCTCCTTGTGACATTAGATGTCTTTAAATATAAGTATATTTTCTCTCTTTGTTTACAATAAAGTTTAAGTCCGCACAGGATGCGTGGTAAAATGAACTAGACTTCCTTTTAATGTCTTGATTACGGAACAGGTCCAGCTTCACTAGGGAGTCACTCACGATGTACACGAGGACTCAGGAAGGGTGGGTAGAGAGAAAGGTAGGTCAATAACACCTAAGCCTACCGCACTTGTGAGTTGTGGTTTCCGGTGACCGACCAAGAGAAGCAAGAACAACCCAATATTATTACATTCGTGCACGTAAGTATTTAATTTTATGTCCACAACCACCGTAGTTTTATTCGTCGGCCTCGCTCTGCTTAGAAACCCCCCCCAGCCGCAGCTTAGCCAGGGTTTGCTAGACGTGCACCCTAGGACAGACGAGGGTAAATTTGTTTTGGTAATTACAACTACGTTTTCCGTTGATCGGCACCAAGAATTTGGCGCTTCAACGTAGCGACGACTGGTGGCGGTACATTGTTTCAACATCAACAAAATTGGACGATAGTATAGCTGCTGCAGAAGGAACATTAGCATTTCATGCTCTTAAACACCATTTTAGTTTCCGCTCAACGGACTGTGCAAGTATTCTATATCGAAACATCTTTAAGGATTCTGACATTGCAAAACGGCTGTCATCTGCGCATACAAAGACGAGAGCAATTCAGAAAAATGTAATAGCTCCGTTTTTTTGCCTCGAAATGATCTTCAATGCTGTTTCTCAAACTCCTTTCATATCTGTTTCAACAGATGGTAGTAACCACGGCAACATTAAGATGTTTCCAATACTAATTCAGTATTTTGATAAAGATTTTGGAACTCAAACCAAACCAAATATGAAACTTCAGAGACGATATGTAATTATATAGTGAAATGCTTAAACAAATTTGATATCGCGTCAAAGTGTGTAGCATTTTCCGCTGCCAATTGTAACACCAATTTTGGAGGCGTATCGGGTCAACGGCAGCGCTCAAATCAAAAAATGGGTTATTGACATCGGTTTTTCCGGCCCGCTCTTCTAAGGTCAAAACAAGGGCCTGGTCCTCCAGGTTGGGGGTTGTGCCGTCGGGGTAACTGTTGAAATAAGATTGTTATTTATATTACATGCATACATATAGATACACGACAGTACACAACTGAATTCCATGTACTTATCAATTATCTATATTTGGCACCACTTTGAATTATTACTAACTTCATTCTATTCGTGAAATAATAAACTGTCAACTTCTGTCTAAGCTCCAAGAAAGTCGTGTTTTTTTACTTCTCCGGTTTTTACTAAAATACTTTTGCTTTGCTGCGTCGATAATTCTGCAACAGTAACTTCCCGACCATGGAAAAACCAGCCTCGGATAATGAAACTCCTCAAATGGCAACAAGACCCGGAACGTCAATGGACTACGATTTGAGAGTATGTACCTGGAATGTACGAACACTTTACACACTAGGTGCTACTTAAAAACTTGAGTCTGTCCTCATGCGGTACAAGGCAGATATAACTGCGATCCAGGAGATACGATGAAAAGGATCAGATGTTTTTTAACATGTTTGTTTGTTTGTCGTGGAACCATCGATGTTTTTAAGAACGATGTTGCATCCCTAGGCGTGTCGCATGTCTCATCTGAAACCTCGATGTCGAGCCATCGCCACATACTACAACTACGTACTACTTTCTTTGAAATATATAGGCAGATGCACAGACTGGGACACATGCAATCAAGAACTCATGGCTAAAATGGGTGGATAAATATTTTAAAGGTCAAAATAGATATTATTGTAAGTTTGTAAAATTTAACCTGATTATTAAGTACCGCGCACTGACAATGTTGAGCTAGAAATACGATAAATCATTCACCATTATTTAAAGAAGATTGATCACAACAAGTCTTTTTGATTTTAGCTTAAGTTAGAAACATTTTTGATTTCTTTTTTTTTGTTTGCTATTTTTAAGATCAAATTCCTGTAAGTTTAGAAAAATATATGCATTCGTTAAATAAATCTACTCCTATCTTGTTTTCTGTTACATATACTATATATTTGAACTCGGTTCATAATTTATTTCTTTTTGTTTATTGTTTGAAAGTAAAGGTAGTTTGAGTTTGTTATTTGTTTTTTTTTTTTCTTCTTGTTTTAGGAATAAGAAAATGTTCAGTTGTGTTTTTTTTTATACGTCTCTATTCTATCTAACCAATGGCACTTATCTCATTTTGTTTTCTAAATAAAATTAGATCTATTACCTGTGTTTGTTGAAGACTTTTGCTGTTTGATTTTCTGTTTTATACAAAACTGTACTGGTTGTCGACGGCTCGCCCGGTTTCGTTTTCATTTGTTGCACCACCAGATGACTGTGACTGCGAATGCTGTTGGTGTGATGGTGGAGCTGACGGAGTTATTGGTACATGATGTGATTGGTGTTGTTGTTGCTGCTGCTGGTGATGGTGGTGATGATGATGCTGATGCTGTTGCTGCTGCTGTTGCTGATGATGATGATGTGATTGTTGTTGATGATGATGGGAGGCGTGATGATTACCAGCCATTTGATGAGAATTTAGTGGCGTGTTTGGAGAGTTTCTACTGTTGTTGCTGTTATTGTTGTTGTTGTTGTTATTGGGCAAGTGATGTGTCAATGGCAGTTCAATATCACAGGTTCTTAGGCGAACACTTCCATTCATTGTGATAACTTGTTGATCCTGTTGAATGAGAAAAAGTGAAACAAAAAAACAAGACAAAAGGCTTACTAAGGTTTATTGTAAGAAAGGGAAGTGAAATATTTGTTTGTTGTCTACACTTGATCGGTTTCGTTTTAGAGATGCAGTTGTAACCATAGATAGCTGGATCAATGGCAATGATCGGAATGCTTAACCGAGCTTATTAGAATCAACAACTATAGGTACCTTCAATGGCTGAATAGCTAATCACATTAGAACTAATGGTTTGCATCTACTTAAATATATCTATCACTTTTAAAGAGTTGAATCAATAGAATCATTATGTTTAAGATGTGCACGACTGGGTCACACGTAACTTGCTGCTTTTAACTGTTTATTTCGTTTTAATTAATGGGATAATCGATATACTTATATATAGTGAAACAGAACTAGTTTCCTATTGACTATTGACGAAAAATTTCGATTTAATATTTACTTTTGAGACAACTGTCCCAATCTACCCGCGCGAATTGTTACTATTTCACCATGAAACATGTATGGGGAGCATGCTACCATAAATAAATAAATAAATATTTTGGCGCGACAGGTCTATGGGACCCAAGGCCTAGCTTCTCGCAACCATTCGCTTTGTGTGGGTTTTCAATTTTTGGGACGAATGGAAAGGATCTAAAATTTTACGCCGAGTCCAAACGGCTGATTGAGAAGCTCTTTCATGACAGTTTTACTCTCGGATGTTTGTCGGACGTTCGCGAGAGGTGGCGCAATGGAAAAAAAACCTTAAGATGTAATTTGGTTCTTTCGGGATTCGAACCGTGGAGCCCTCGTTTAGTAGTCCAAGACACTAACTTCTGTGGGCGCAAATTCTTACCATTGTAACGCTAAATGCAAATATGTACCACAGCAACCCCCGTGCTTATGGCTGGGGTCACTAGTGGACTTAGGAAGGTTGCGAGGTTGACTCAATGGAATTTTTCTTAAAATAACTTATGTAATAGACCCTAAAAGTCAAATACTACTACATAACCTAATTTACTTATTGAACAATTTAATTTTAAAAATAAAAAGGTAGTTTTTGTGGTTCACAATTTTCTCAAAAACTAAAAGACATAAATCCAGGCAGAGATTCTGGCCGTACTCAAAGCCGCGGAACTACTTGAAATGAGATCAATATCCAACAAGAATATCGCCATCTTCATTGACAGTCAGGCGTTTGTCTGGCCAAAAAGGGAGCTCAACTTCCACAGAATGATACAATCGAGGGCATAAGACCACCATTGGCCGTGCCCAAAAGAATGATTCCGGAAAATACCAGGAACAGAACAGATCTAAGATGGTCACATATAGAAGGGCACAGGGTCTCAAAGGCCCTGTGGCCAAAGTTAAATAGGAAAATATCTCTAGAACTGTTAAATCTAAGTAGATCAAAGTTACGAATGACAATAGGAATACTATCGGCACATTGCCTTTCGAGGAAACATGCCAGGAGATTAGGCTTGATAAATACGGATGCATGTAGGTATTGTGAGGACTTACATGTCGCAAAGGATGTTACGCATATCTTCTTCGAATGTCAGGCTATAGCTCGGAAAAGAAGGAAATACCTTGGAAGATACTTCTTCTAAAATGTGGAGGAAGTTAATTTCGCAAACACAATTGAAACCATAGATTTTTAAGTTTGAAAACAGTTTTTTTTTTTCAAAACTATTAACAGAAACGAGTTAATGTAAAAACAATATAGAAGAACAGATTTCTTGCTGTGAAAACTGATACTCCTCACTCGGACTCTCCCCAAACCTTATACTCTACCCCTAACTCAAAGGAAGAAGTTATATGCACTTTTTTTTTACTTCAAGGGAGCATTTGATACGGTGGACCGAAGAATGCTCTTTTACAAGCTCTACAATTTTGGTATGTCATCCAAGTTTGGAAAAGGTCTAACAAGCATCATTGATAATACATACATGGAATGCAGATAAAATGTCAGAATGGTTTGAAACGGAAATAGGAGTAAAACAAGGATGCACTTTAAGTCCATTGCTACTTGCATTGTTTATATAGATGACCTCATTGATTGTTTAACGGGTGGAATTGAATTTGCAAGGACTAAAATAAAAGCGGATGATGTAGTAATATTTGCTAATTCAAAAGAAACCTTGCAACGAATGATCAATCGACTTCATGAATACTGCAAGATAATTGGGGTGTTCGTGAATCTGAGCAAATCCCAAGGTGATGCGTAGAAATTCAAGAAACGACAAATGGTTTTTATCAGAGAGCCATATAAAGAATAAAGACATATAAATGTCTCGGAGTAACAATAAGCAGCTCTTTGAGTATGGAAGCACACATGCGAGAGAAGCTGGTAAAGGCCAAAGTTGCGGTAAGTGCTACATGGAAACAACGTTTCGCCAACCTGTTAATAACTCACCGTGTCAAGCACCAAGTCTTTGAGGCTGTGTCAGAATACATAATGATGTATGCAACACAAGCCGCCTGGGGATATCAGCGAAATGAAACTGTCGAAAAACTATTACGCTACTTTGTCAAAAGATGTTTTCATCTAGTAACAAATACTCCAAATTACATGATCATCAGTGAAACGGGCTTTTTAAAATCGCTCAAGGCACTTGCGGACTACCTAGTTAAACATGATTAAAGATAGACTGCCAAAGAAAGCGGCGCGGTATACTATTGAGACAAATGGCTTATGGTATAAAAAACTCAAAGAGGAAGCAAGTTATAATAGTGGCCTGGATTTGCGGTTAACAGACGGCGAAAGAAATCTAATGGATTCTTTATACAATTTAATCTCTAAAAATGATGAAAAATATAGAGAAGACTGCATCAACGAGGCAACATCGTAAGTGCATAGAGAAACGGTCTATGGCAACGAAATTATTTTCGTAAAGAGCATACGCAAGAGCTAACTTCTTCGATCTTTAAAATGAGAGGAGAACTGCTAAAGCTGGAGTCGAATTACCGCACCCGTGATCGAGCGATACGTCACTGAATTTTGTTGATTTTACATGCAAAACAATAACAAATTCAGTCACGTATTGCTCGATCACGGATGCAGTAATTCAACCACTGAATAAAACACAACCAATCAACTCTCTCCTTAAGAAGATGCAATAAATAAATGTATAATTTGTGAATGACCACTCCCCCTTTGTTGCATGAGAGAACAACTGTGTCCCGAAGAAATAAATAAATCATCTGCTCGTAGCATTATGCAGTTTAAACCAAAACATGGATATGTGCCGGACGGGCGCGCTTAAGGCATAGCTCAACCTTTAAACAGCACTAAGATGCGACAAATAAATGTTTTTCCGAACACAAAAGGTTGCTGACTTCTGACTGAGTCTTGCTGTCTTGTCGGTTTCCTACTAAAGTCACGAGAACTCTTCAAAATGGCTCGAAAAACGATTTCTCAGGAGGTCACCATCCCGTAAAATTGACTAAATTTCACACAGTCGTCCCGTGTTCACCGAGACCTCCAAACGTAACCCACCCTAGTAACCGCTGCAGGTTCATTTCCCGGCGGCGGGAGAAAAATAAGTCGCCTTTCAAGAGACATGCGACCTGTCAATATTCAACTTTTCAATCAACCCAACTCCAAATCGAAGTCCTTGAACGATTAAACAATGCGAACTTTTAAGTGGACAGTCACTTTGAGCGTTTCGACATAGCCTACCCAAGAAGGACTTTCCCAGCATCATTACCACTGCCCCATGGTTACAACTGATCCGTAAAAGAAGAAAACCAAAGAACAAAGAAAGGAAAAAGGCCTAAATTGCTTTTCGTGCAAGAATGACACAACTATCAGTCGAGTCAACGATTTCTCGTTTTTTCTCTTTTTAATATAAAAAAAAAACAATTTCATTAATAAAAAAAATCCTTGCAACTCAAATTCAAAACAATTCGAGCCAACAACGAAAAGAAAAAACAATTTTTTAAACAATTTCCTTTGTCAAACGTAAAAACTATGTATGTAGGTGAAATAAAATGAAAAAAGTCAAATAAAAAGAAATAAAAACAATAAAAGCATCACTGACACTGAATTGACTCCAAAATTTTGGCTATCTCACATGTCTGGGGGATGGATGCTGCTGCTGCTGTTGCTGCGGATGGATACTCGTCCCGGCATCCGAAATGAAGGATTCTCCACCGTATGGCACTCCGCGGTTGTACACCCAATCAGTCAGAGTAACATCAGATGTACCGCCCGATTCCAAAGGAATCGGATTGTGTCGGAAATGCTCCAGCATTTCCTGTATTGAGGGAAACCACAGGTGTTGCACACGACACTGGCCCGACTCTGTGAGCGTCATGCGCAAGTGTTTGGCTCTGCCTTGAAAATTGAAGGTGAGTACAAACTCACCCTTGCGGGTTTCACTCTGACGCACTAGGAAGAATCCATGGCCAGCCGCCTCCGAGTGCAGCACCATGCGGGCTGCCTCTGATCGCGGCAGTGTTCCATGAAACCATGGATATTGACGCATTTCGGCTGTCAAGTCGGCCACATTTAAATCGGAGCCCTCCAGATCACCTTCGGTTAGTTCAAAGTTGCTCGATGCTGATAATCGTTGTTCACCCTGACGGCGTGGCGGTATTTCTGGTACCGGACTACTGGCACCGCCTTCACTGCCCGCATTCAGTGTGTCGCTGGTCGTCGTCGACGATGTGGTTGGCGCATTGATGTTGATGGGCGGTGAAGTGGCATTGCCACCCGTGTACGCCGATGTAGAGTGCTGTTGGTTAATGGATGTATTAGGGGCGCTCGATGTGTTGACATTCGGTGAGTTTTGCTGCAATCCTGAGGCCTGCATACCCCCATCTGAGGACATGTTCAGTGTCGGCTGTTGGGTTGGAGGGCTACGCATACAGTAGCGAATTGTCGCTAGCCAACTGCGCATTTCGTCGGTGTCCTGCGCTTCGATTACGTACTCCATGTTGTTGTCGGCCTTCAGTACAAACGTATTCTCATGGTCGGGCATTTCGAGTGCAGTCGTCTCACGAGCCTCGGATATGAGGAAGCAAAAAACTCCACTGCGCGGCTGGAAGAGAGAAGGATAACGTGATTTAGTTTGTTGCATAATTGTGGGAACGATTTGACTTTGTATGAGGATGATTGAAGATATGTGGTGCACAATTTGGCTAGCGCATGGAGATGTGCTTTAAGACTCATAAGGATAAACCCCCTTCTTTGGGTAGTGATGGAGAATGTTTTAGGCCGAATTTGAACTCTCATCACAAGAGTCGGAAGATGGAGGAAGCTGGATAATTGAAACAAACGCCAAGGAAATGGTTTCAAGACGTCCAGCTATTGAAGATGATGGATTGTCAACACAGGAAAATGCAAGTACAAATGTCCTACATTCCTTTTTTCAATATCTTGATATTCAATTTTGGAAATTGGTGGCGGACAAACCTGTATTCTGCACAAAAGCGTGACCTCAGATCTATTAACACAAATTACCAAGAGGTTATCAGATTCGCAGGAGTCCAAATAATGATGGGAACCCTGAAATATCCTCAAGCCAGACTCTACTGGGAATAGGGACTTGTGTATACCCCTCATTAGACAAACAATCTCGAGAGACCGCTTTTCGAAATGAGAAATCATCTGCATTTTGTTGACAACACTGCTGATCGTCCAGACACAAATGAAAAGCGTTGAAAGTTGAGGCCAGTTATAGATTGTATTCTTAAGAAATGTCATAGCCTTCCAAGATCGCAACACATTTCCATGATTGCATCTGCATTGTCAATTCCTGCGTCATGTACGTCCGATTTTGTAAAGAGAAAGATGTTGCACCTAAGGACAGATTGGGACTGATGCCGTACCGCCTGAATATAGGTACGGACAAGACCGAGTTCGAAGGCGGTAGGGTTGATCCGCTTTTTCAGCAGCCCACCCCAAGTCCGAGGGGTAGCAGAAAGATCAATGACGATGAGGATACCGAAGTAGATGCAACACCAAGAAAAAGAAACACAAGCTGGTTGTATCTCACCCACACAAGCACAAAATCAGTTACGACGGAGTAGGACATCTTCCACGTTATTTAGACGATAAATTTGCATCGAAATGCAGGTTACCTGGATGCCATTTCTGCACTTGTTGGGGGGTTGATGTCAATGGTATAACTGATGGCATACCTGTCGAGTTCCTGAAAGCCGATCCCAACGAAGCGGCCTGTATTTTGTTTCCACTTGTTCAGGCTGTTTGGGAGAACGAAACCTTTCCCAGGGAATGGAAGGATGGAGTTATTGTCAAGATACCGAAGAAAGGTGATCTTAAAAATTGCAATAACTGGCGTGGTATCACTGTTTCGTCCGTATTCCTAACGCTGATGGCAAGTAAAGGCTTTTGCAACAGGGACGCTACAAAAGTAGAGCGACAGAGACAGCAAACGACGCCGAATTTCTTGCCGCTCTTTTGACGTTTCTCTTCAGTAAGGTTTGACATTTCATGATGGAAAGATATACGAGCCAACAACGAGTCGAAATTATTACAATTTACTACCGAAATTCGGAGTCAGTGGCCTCAACGTTAAGAGCGCTACGTCCAATTTTTGGTCATCATAATCGTCCTAACAGGTCAACAATTGAGCGTCTAGTGGAAAAATTTGAATCCACAGGCACAGTACAAAATGTTCCCGTTCCAGTGAGACAAAGAAGTGCCCGTAGTGTCGAGAATATTGCTGCCGCTGGGGCTTCAGTTGATGAAGAAAGCCGAAATGTGTCTCTCACACGTCGTTCTCAAGCGTTGAACGTCTCTGTGACGTCGTTGTGGCGAATTTTGCGAAAAGATCTTGGCCTACATCCTTACAAGATTAAATTGACGCAAGAACTGAAGCCGCATGACCACCAGAAGCGTCGTATGTTCGTGAAATGGGCTGAGCAACAACTTGAAAATGATTCGGATTTTCATCGCAAAAATCATCTTCAGCGATGAGGCTCATTTCTGGCTGAATTGCTTCGTCAATAAACAAAATATGCGGTATTGGTCAGGCAGCAATCCACACGTACTCCATGAGTCATCATTGCATCCCGAAAATATTACGGTTTGGTGTGATTTATGGGCCGGCGGCGTTATTGGGCCGTACTTCTTCCGTGATGATTCAAGACCGGCACGTTACTGTGAATGGGAATCGCTACCGTTCAATGATAACCGAATATTTTTGGCCCCAATTGGATGATATGGACTTGGAGGACATGTGGTTCCAACAGGACGGCGCCACACAGCGAATGTCACAATCAATTTATTGGAAACCAAGTTTGGAGAACGTGTTATCTCACGAAATGGTCCAGTCGCTTGGCCGCCTCGGTCGTACGATTTGACGCCGTTAGACTATTTCCTGTGGGGCTACTTCAAGTCAAGTGAAAACCGTCGAAAATTGGGTTCAGCGTCTGGACTTCTGCAAGCGTGCCCGTGGTGACCATGCAAAAGAAATCGAGTTCCATACATAATGGCATCGAACGTACTTTCACAGGAATAAGGAATTTCATTTATATCCAAAACAGTTTTTGTTTTATTTAAAAAAAAACTTTTGTAGCGCTCTTATTGAAAAACCCTTTATTATTTTCGAGAGGATAAAGTACAGGATCGAGTCGTCGCTCAGCACCAAGCGGGATTTCGCAGTGGTCGATCATATTAACACCTTGCGAATCATACTTGAACAATCATCGGAGTACCAATCACCGCTCTTTCTCATGTTCGTCGACTTTGAAAGAGCATACGACCGCGTTAATCGGGATTGTATCTGGAGATCGCTTGCTCGATCCCTGAAAAAATTGTTGCTATCATCAAAGAGTCATACAGCAACGCAAAGTGTTTCGTTTTGCACAGTGGACAGCTTTCCGAGCCATTCGATGTGCGTCAAGAGTGAGACAAGGATATGTACTGTCACCGATCTTGTTCTTACTTGCGATAAGAACAAGATCTGTAACGAGGTTATCCTGAGACAGGAGACCATAGAGGTGGTCATGCATTTCAACGATTTCCAACAATGAATTGTGGCTTAGGACTGGACAAACAAAAGTGGATGTTGACATCAAACATACACTGAAGGTGTAAGGCGAGTTGGTATTACTGTTATGACGGAAGCTCAGTCATTTCGCTTCTTTTACTAGTCTGGATCTGAAGAGGTTAACGCCATGAAAATTCTAGTGACGAAAATTGACAGCTTAGTAACTCTATGTTGCACCATTCCGTGCGAAGAAAACATTTGCCTCTATATAGACTCTGTGTCCCGAGAACAGTAACCGAATTCAGAACAGTATCTGATGAACCAGGAACAAGTGTGGCAGAAAAAGTTTCCATCAACATGCTGCGCTGAGTTCAGAAGCTGTTTTCAGATCAGTGGCGAAGGCTGAACCCAGATTACATCGCTTAGAAGTCCACCACACCAACGACAGAGGAACGTGCTCACTTAACGTATATTCGGAGATGAAATAAGCACAAATGCAATGCCAGGTACCACTTGCATGAGTGTCCTTGAATAACTGATTAAAAATCGAAAAATATCTCACCTTTTGTGACTTTGGCGGCGAATAAAACTCCAGCATGTATCCACCGACAGCTTTCACCAACGCTAAGCGACATTTTTCCCATTTCTGCGCACCAGACGGTTGATCCAAACTTTCCGGCGTTAAATAGTTGACAGTTCCTTCTTTGCGGCATTCCACAACGATTTTGGCTAGTTTGGTTTTATTTGCTCGACTGCTACTGCTTGTGGTGGCGTCCAAGTCGTCAGAGTTCTTATGGAAGAGTGCCTGTAAGAATAGAAAGTTCTAAATGTCAATTGCGTAAGGACGCCACTGTTCATGGTTTTTTTTTTCTTGTTGTTTGTGCAGTAAAGCAAAGCAGAACGAACCTTTCCCTTGCGTAATCCCTTGAAGGAGAGGCGTCGGAAAAATGTCTTGTGGAAGTTTTTCGGAGATTCTCGCTCCTCAGAGAGATCGCTTTCTTCGGGAACAACAGCAGTTCCATTGCCAGCCTGAAAATGCAAAGAATATTAATAAATAAACAGTTATGAAGGGATTTGCAAAGAATCAATAAAGTTAAAATTTGTCAAAGTGGCGCAGGAGTTGACTCCGACTGTCTCTGAAATGGGCAAGGCTCCCAAATGAGCAACGTCGAACAACGTACCCGCAATTAGCAATGTGTGACTGAAGATCTATGAATGATGGAGTCAAGAGAAAGGAACAACTAACGAGTAAATACTACAGGATCTTGCAATAGGGACCTCCGAGCTTTAACAGTTGATAGCGGCCATATTGTTGAAGCTACTATCTACCAAATTGGAAAACTACCTTGAACGGACAACAACAACAAGTCCAAATGATAAAATTGTTTAATCAAAACGGGTGTTGTTTTGGTAGCATTCCGCGCGATTCATTGGAGGCCTATTTCTGGATGAATGAGAACGTCAACAGACAAAATTGTCGATTTTGGGACGATACCAGTCCACATGAGATCCAAGAGCGTCCAAAAAATTCACTGTTTGGCATGGGCCTTGGGCCGGCGCTGTCATCTGCCCATATTTCTTTGAAAACGACATTGGCCAAGCCATAACCGTCTATAGGTCGACGATAACCAAATTCTTTTGGCCTGAATTGGATGATTTGAACAGGCCATAGCTACGTGCCAAACAGCTCACGCCACATTGGAAATTGTGCACGAGCGATTCGAGGGTATGGTCATCTTACGTGGAGGTGATGTGAACTGGCCACCGAGATCGTGCGATTTGACCCTGTTAGACTTCTTCTTGTGCGGTTATCTGAAGTCGAAGGTCTATGCGAAAAAGCAGCTCAAAGCCAACATAACCCATTTGCACAAATCCTATAACTATTCGCAATCGAAAAGGAGGTGGTCAAGACTGTGCGTTGTCGCGCCAGTAAACACGACCGGAAATGAACTTTCTAAAGACATTCACGTGATCGGGCTGAAGCGCGACAAAATGTGATACAATCGCAGTCTTAAATCAGATATTTTATAAATGCACGAGTCTTCTCGAAAGAACTGTCTGTCAGTCAGTCATACCGACTGACAAATCATTGCAGGGTTTATCCAGGCAGAGATCTACGCGGTTAACAAAGCGGCTCAGACTGTCGTGGCGACGGAACTACCAGCAATGGATGTAACCCTCTGCTTGGACAGCAAACCAGCACTTAAAGCGATCAACTCCAATCTGGTAAACTCAACATCTGTAAGTCAGCGCCTTTTGAAATTATAAGCGATAAAGCATCACTTACTTCTTTCAAGACGTAGACGAGCTTTCCAGCGCACCAATAGACAAGTTAATGGGATTTATCAAATCCACAGGATGGTTTGTATGTAACAGCACAGTAATTACAATACTTATAGACAGGGTTATAATGGGTAGGTTAGGCTAGGTTATAGTGACAGGCTACACACAAGTGCACCCACACTTAGGCCAGAGTTGGCCCATTGTGACACCACAGGATGTAATAATCTCAAACTACCCGTTGAACCAACAGGAGCTCAAAGTAAAGCGGCGGAGGCGATTGATATTAATAATTGCGAGTTCACCAAGATTGTCAAAGAAACATTTCTCCGAGATGTAATCTTCTTCGAGTAGAAAGAGTAGGGCAGGTGCATAGGAGGTGAAGAATGGACTCTTCCTCCTCCTCATCCATGCAACTTCTGCAGAAGTCATTAGCGGGAAGACCCAGCCTGAGGGCAAGTCTCAGTATTATGCAGTGCCCCGTGATCACATCTACTAGTGTGCTTATGACGGCTCTCTTTAATGAGCTGGAGCGCTTGATATCCAGCCTGGGCCAAATTTGTTTTGCGATGGAGCAAGTTGTGCAGTCTGCCCACCTGCGGTTAGTAGCGTTTATCGCGTTTTGTTTGATTAGTAGTTTGCAAGTAGCGAGAGGCATGCAGAGATTCTCCTTTTCTGGTAGAATCGAGTTGTGACATGTCTGGCGAGTTCGTCGGCCGTATGGAATGTCCCTATGGTCCGGCACCCATATAAGGTAAGTTTTGAATTGTTCCGCCATCTCGTCGAGAGATAGGCGGCAATAGAGGGTCTTGGAGTTAAAGGTGACCATTTCCAAGGATTTAATCGCGGCTTGACTGTCGGTAAAAATAGTGATGTCCCTTGCAGATATTACATTATACCGCAGCCACGGCAGGGCCTCCTATCGCCAGAATTTCCGCCTGGAACACGCTACAGTGATAAGGAAGTCGGAAGTCGATCTTACAATCCAGATCTTGGATCTTCTGTTTCCGTTTTGACCTGCTACTCTCTCCCAGTCAACTCTGGAGGGTATACCGGTTTAAAAAATGTTTGTTAAACTGAAGTTGAGGGTGTAATCAGTGTCTTTTGGTATACATCCTATTTCATTCAGAATGGACGAGTGGCCAGTTTGTCCGCTGGTCCACAGACGAATTGCCTTCAAGCATATGGAGCGTTTGCTGCCACCTGTTTACAATAGATATCCAACGGTAGCATATGGAATAAATTGTCCAGAGCCGCTGTTGGACTGGCACGTTTGTAGTAAGTTTTAATAATTTCAACGCGGTGCTCGATTGTTAAGCGATCCCATATCGTAAATGGCAAACATTCAACTAATATTATAACACTTCAAATGACAGCTGAGTTTAACGGGTGTCAAATGCCAGCGCTACCAACTTGAAATCACGAAATGAATGACCCTTGTCTTGTCATATTAGACATGCCCCATCAGTTTAGCAGAAAGCGGGGTAGACTGCTTCGGTCATCCTTCGTCTACCCGAAGACAAATCGTCACCAAGCATACACGCAGCAACAATGCTCCCACTAGTATGTCCGGTCTAGAAATTCCTCTTGCACAAAGGACCTCCTATACATCTCGTATAAATGTTTCTTTCTATACATCATCCTAACCCAACCCAATGCGAGGCGCACCTGTCCAACAACAGTTCCAAAAGCTATAATTGTACTCTCACCTTTACACATCTTCATCAAAAAGATAGCAGCAAGATGCGCTATTAAGCTGCAACTAGAATATAAGTATAAACCAACTGACCGTGTGGGTCACCGAGAAATAATTAACTCAATCCTAAATATGGACATGTTCTGCTCCATCCCCGACACTATGGTTAGGGAACAGAAATTTGGGAAATCATTTGGGGTAGAGATATTGGGCAATGATATTGGAATGGGCCAATGGTGTCCCGAATCTAGACCCAAAAAGTCTGGTTTAGTATTAGATGGATGAAAAATGGAGTCTGAAGTAGGTGCTGGTGTCTTTGGACCCTACAGCAATGGTCTCTATACGTTTTCCACTGTTTTTCAGGCTGACATCCACGCCATTGAGATGTGCGCTTTTCTAAACTCAAAAAAAGGTTTAAAGGGCGCCAAAATACAAATCTTCTCTGATAGTCAAGCTGGATTACAGGCGTTGGACTCACATACAGTAAAGTGCTGCCATGATGCCCTGCAAACACTATCCAAACACAACAGGGTCAAACTTGGATGGGTACCTGGTCATCAGGGTACTGCAGGTAACGAATCAGCGGACGAACTAGCTAGGACTGGATCAGAATCCGCGTTCTTTATACCAGAACCATATTGCAGAGTCAATTGGGCTACTGCTTTAGGGCTTATCAACGATTGGGAACAACAACTCTGCCAGTGGGAAAATGTCCCGGGTTTAAGACAATCAAAAAGACTAACTAAGCTCTTCTCCTACAAGGAAATCCTGAAGCTAAACAAGGAAAGTATTAGAAAGCTATTGGGCTTCCTCACAAAAAACTGTTCCCTGAGATATAATAGATCTTGTAGGTCGCAGTATGCTAAAGTGGCTCTCGGTGAGAGAAGTACTTAGGCCGTAAGTCGGCCCATTGTGCATAAAACTGGTGTTGGGGGTTCCTCAACCGGTTACTCATGTGTTGGGGGTTCCTTAACCAGTTACTCATATAAACCATTTCCAACCACTGATAAAGCTAAGAATATTAGCAGTGCTGATGAAGGTTAGATCACTTAGATCATTGAGGAAGTAGTTACCTAAGTAAGCCCTCCTTAAACTGGATAGGGCAGGACAGCTGCATAGGAGGTGGGTGACAGACTCGTCCTCCTCCTCATCCATGCATGCAAAAGTCATTGTATGTCAGTCCGAGTCTACGCGCGTGTCTACCCAGAATACAATGCCCGGTAATGACATTCGCGACTAGCGAGATACTAGTTCTGTTGAGTCGCAAAAGCGCCTTGGTTATTTTAGTGCCCAGGGTTGGCCAAGTAAGCCTAGCAACGTCGCAGTATCCTAGATGTTTCCATCTATGACTTGCTTTACCTGTTGCGTCCGCGTGAATGAGTTGTTTAGGACAGCGGTGCAGACTGACACTATCAACGCCGAAAGAGCCTTTTCTCGCCAGTTCGTCAGCTGCACAGTTCCCCGGGATGTCACTGTGTCCCGGAACCCAGCAAAGGGTGAGGTTGTTCTGTTTATAGCTATCTCGTTAAGAGATACGCGGCAATCTTCCACCGCCTTAGATTTTAATACGCTGGATACTAGGGATCTAATGGCAGCCTGGCTGTCTATGCATACAACTATATCCCTACGTGATACTTTATTAATTGACAGCCACGCTGTGGCTTGACGAATGACTGTGATTTCGGCTTGAAAAACACTACAGTGCTTTGGGAGGGAGAAGGAGAGGCCCAGGTTCAGTTCTTCTGAGAAGACCCCGGCTCCGACAGTGCTTCTTTTGTGTAGGACATTCAGAGAGTCCCATTGGGATCTGTCCGGTATTTCAATTGTGAAGCCTTCTTCGAAGTCTATCTTCGTGGGCAGGTTATCAGTAGTCCTTAGTCCTAAGTCTTATTGCCGCTTTTGCTGCGTATTCCTTACTGACGATGTCGAGAGGAAGAAGGATAAGCATTGTTTGTAGAGCAGCGGTGGGACAAGTCCTCAATGCGCCAGTGATGCTAATACAAGCCAAGCGTTGAGTCTTCTCGAGGAACTTCAGATTGGAGCTCTTCTCCAAGGCCGGCCACCATGCCACTATGCCGTATAGGATAATCGGTGTAAGGTCGCAGTGTTAAACAATTTGGGCATGCAAACGCTTCATTCTCGTAGACGATGTCACTTCACAACAACTGTGCTCAATTTTAGGTGTCATCACTTAACAGGAGCCTACCCAACCCTCCTCGCATGCAGACAGACCCACAAAGATCATGCAAAACTGAAAAGCACTAGCAAAACGTCTCCCCCATACGTCATCTCACTCTGTCGCTTCATTCAGCCAGTCCCCAGTGTGATAAGAGAAATAGCAAATTATCGCCACACCGCTACAGTTCGTTCACATTAAATCAACAGCACAACACACCACAAACAAAAAATATAAAATAATTATTGTTATACCCCCCCAACTACGAAAAAAAAAAATAGAAATTTAATTTTAAGTCAGAAACACACGCACACACCACCACCACTGTACCACCCACCTTTAAATTATTCCTTCGGCGGGTGAATTCCACTTCGAAACAATCGCCAAACGAGTCGAGAAACTTTTGCATAAAATTGCGATGGGAAATAATTCGTGCGTCGTCAATTAGATTTGTGTTGATGTAGTTGATGCAGGATTTGGCAAAATCAGTTGCCGCCGCCCTGGCATGTCGGTCACAGAACTCTTCCCATCCTGTTCCGATTTGATAGGAACTTCCGCCCAGTCCGCTGCCGACAACACCGCCAGCAGTGGCCACGCCAATGCTATTTTGGAGTGTCGCCGAACTGTTGTTACTATCGCCACTTGTCGGACCCATATTATAGGCGCCGTGTTGTAAACTCGCACTGTTGGCAGTCACTCGTGCAGTGCCTCCTCTGGAGCCTGCTGTATTACTGTTGCTAAAGCCGCCCACAACCACTCCCGATCCCGACTCTGCGTTGGTGTTTATGTGATTTCGAACTAAATTTACAGCTGATGTGGTGGGCTCGCCCATTGCCGAGTAGTCCTGTTGCTGCTGCTGTTGCTGTTGCTGCTGTTGCGGCTGCTGCTGCTGCGACTGCGGTTGTTGGTTGTTGTAGTATATTGATTCTCCATCGTTTGGCGATGCAACAGCCATAACAATATTCACGAGAACCAAACTACTTGCAGAGAAATAGTTGATTTCAGTTTTATTTTCTCTCTCTCGATTGTTCTTCTTATCTGTTGGGTTTTTTGTTTCTATTTTTTGTTTTTCTCTTCTTCTCTTTACTTCGGTGTGTTCTATTTTATTTGATTTGTTTTGTGTGTTCTTGCAGAAAATTCGCGATCTCTGTGGGAAAAAAGAATGAGAAACATAAATTTAATCAGTTTCGGTTTGCGCTGATAAAAATACATCAACCTATGAGAAATGTACGATTACCCCCCTCACACACACACAAATAATGTGTTTGTTTTCTTGTTGTTTTATAGGTAGATGGAAAGAAATTCGCCCCCGAAGAACAAACGTATACAGCCGCTCAGAGATGTGGTTGTACAGAAGGGATGACCTGACCTTTGTTGAAAGCATTTACTTTCGCTCGCCGATTTTCGGCATGGCAATTTTATTACGAGAGGGATGGACACACTTTAAATTGTATAAAGAACATAATCGTTGATGTTTAAGGTTTTTTAGTGTGTTGATTTTGCCAGAAGTGGTATTGCAATAGACTAGGGACTAGGGCAATCAACACCCATTCCTAGAAAAGTTTTTTTTTTTCAATTAACTTTGGGGGACTTTAGTGGAAAAGATGGAGAGCCACTGGAGTTGAGAGATAGGTACCCAACGATTACCTTATACGGAACAAATAAAAAATCTGGACACTTTAAAAGCATTGAGCTTTTTGGATTTCATTAGGTCGATAACTTGTATTATTATTTCTGGCATTCTAAACTGAAGAAACAAATTAAATTAAAACAAAAAGTGCCGGATTAACCATTCATGACAAATCAATTTTGTTAATCTATATATATAAAAATGGATCTTGGTTTGTTCGGATGCTTAAAACTCGAGAACGGCTCAACCGATTTGAATGATCTTTGTTTTGTTTTGTTTGTCTTACATCAGCGATGGTTTAGAAGAAAAGAAAAGTTGGAAAATTCTCAACAGGTGGCGTTGTAGGCACACATTACATTTTTCATGGGGAAACGCACTTTGAAAAAAAAAAAATAAAATAAACTGGATAGAAATCGAGTAGTGACACTTCAAATGGAAGGGATCTAGAGCTTTACGCCGAGTCCAAACGGCTCTTTCATGACAGTTTTACTCTCGGATGTTTGTCAGACGTTCGCGAGAGGTTGCGCAGTGGAAAAAACCTTAAGATGTAATTTGGTTCTTTCGTTAACAAAGCCATTTGCAAAAAATTATCGGGATAGAAATCGGGATATGGCACTTGCCATATAGGTAACCAAATAATTAAATTACTATAGGTATCTGGACATTTATGAAGCCTTGAATTTTTGTAAATGGTGTTCAACACAATGGGGCAGTAATCAAAAAGGGCGCCGTTGCACCTCCCTTAAAAAACGACTCTGCGAATTGTGGCGGGACTTAATACGAAAGGCACGGGCAGCGCCGTGGGAATACAGCTAGTTATCTATATATATAAAAATGGTGTGAAAAATGTATAGTGAATCATCAATTGAGAACGGCTGGGCCGATTTGGCTCAAATTTCTTTTCAGTTCTTCGTAATTACCAGGAGCATATTGTTACGAAAGAAAATTTTGGAAAACCCTCCAGAAAAGTCGGGAAATTGGAAAAATCGAAATTTGATTTTTTGTATGGAATTTTTTGTGCAATTATTCCGGAATGGCTTTTGGAATGGAAAACTAGAAAATTTTTAGCGGAAAATTTTGAAAATTCCGGAAAATCACGAAAAATTTGAATTTGTTTCGACGAATTTTTGCATTTTATCGCATGATTTGATGATTTGTAGCTTTTTGTGAACATTATAGGCCCTACAACCTTCGATTCCTTGCGTACTGGAGATGGTGTGCTGTGCGCCACTTTTCAGGAGGTTTGCCAATGTTTAAATTTGCTCGAAAACGATACACATTGGAACTCAACGCTCGCCGATGCAAATATTTCTGCGCCTTGACGACATTTCGCGGAGAGTTAGCACGACAACTACATATTTCGATCTTGAAATTGCGTTGACTGTTGCATCCTCTGGCATTGCTGCCACACTGTTGGAAGGCGGTCGAACTGCACATTCTGCTTCAAGCTGCCGATGAATATTCTCACGGTTGACAAGCCAACGTGCACACTGACCAAGAATTCAGCGACAGCGAAACTGATGCGAGAATGCAAAATTATCATTTGGGATGATACGCAATGGCGCATAAACGAGCTTTGGAGGCAGTTGAACGAAAAAATAAAGGACTTACGAGGTGATTCGAGACGATTTTTTGGGGCTATGATATTGCTCTCCGAAGATGTTAGTCAAACGCTTCCCGTCATCCCGAAACCTACTGCTGCCGATGAACTCAATGCATGCCTGAAATCGTCTTTTTAGTGGAGGCATATCAAGAAGTTAAAATTGACCACGAACATGAGATTCGCATTGCAGAACGACCAATCGGCTGCTAAGTTCTCGAGACAACTACTGGCACTGGCCAAATTGCTGTTGATGTTTCGATTGGATTGATATCGTTTCTTGCAAATTTTTGCGATTTAACATTATCGAAGGAGGAACTCATCACCAAACTCATCCCCGGTATTGGACATAATTACAAAAATCTCGATTAGATTAGTGAACAGGCAATTCTAGCAGCGAAGAATAGGGACGTCGTCGCTTGCTTGAATTTGATTATTCAACGTGAAATCGATGGAGAATTGTATTCGTACAAATCCGTTGACCGCGTGATGGACGAGGATGGAGCGACCAACTATCCGACGGAATAGTTTATTATTTACAGCTGAAATCATCCGAAATTGTGCAACGGTACGCGGTTGTTCATCAAGAAACTGATGAATGTGATTCAAGCGACGATCATCAAGGACAAATTCAAAGGAGAGGAAGTCCTAATCCCAATAATTCCGATTATTCCAACTGATCTTCCATTCCAGTTCAAGCGGATTCAGTTTCCCGTTCGATTAGCTTTTGCGTTAACAATCAATAAGTCGCAAGGCCAATCATTGCAAGTCTGTGGGGTTAATCTCGAATTTACCTGCTTTCGGATGGTCAGCTGTACGTTGCCTGTTCGCCTGTTGGCCTGTTGGCAAACCATCTTCGTTGTTTGTTTTTTCCCCGGAAAACAAATCGAAAAACAAAATGATAAACAATATCGCTCTCTGCTGATTTCGACTCAATTCAAATAAATTGAAATTTTAACTATCTGTGTTTTATTATTCCTCTGGAGTTTATCTGAAGGCGTAAAATTGAGGCTAGACGAAGTTCGCCGGGTCCGCTAGTTTATGTATAAATGTTTAGAAATTAAGGGGGTCACAAATTTCGAATGATTTACAACAATTAACCAGTGAATGGAAAACGCGTAGAAAAGTGTTGACATACAGTCGAATCCCTGTAACTCGAATTTTTCTACCCTATTTTTGGATTCCCTTCATTTTTCATATAAAAGTCATCCTCTAAGTCGAAAATCCATGAGAATTGTATATCAAAGTCCATGTATTGAGACGTGTAGTCAGAGGTGACAGTATTCGCCAGAATCTGCGCGTGCCCCTGTCTGAAAGGTTTCCAACTCATGGTTCGGCTGATTCTTAGGGCACTTTTGGCTGCAGATTCCTGCATGAATAGGTCTATAGGTAATAGGTTGAGGATTGCCTCTAGTCCAGCAGTAGGTGTTGTCCTTATCGCGCTGGTTGTTCCTATACATGTCATCCTTTGTATTTTTGTCATAAGCTTAAGATTGGATGACTTGTTCGTGGCTTGCCACCAAACTGCTTGGTCAACCTTGGAATTTGTAAGAGCTCTTTTAACTGCACACGTCTTGACATTGTTGAATGCTCCTTCAATGTCTAGGAAAGCAGCAAGTGTGTATTCTTTCTCTTTTAGGGATTTTTCGACGGTGCTGGTGACCTCATGCAGTGCGCTTTCTACCCCTTTGCCTTTTATGTAGGCATGCTGCGCGGTTGAGATCACATTGTCGTCAAGCCGACTGCGAATAAAAACGTTTAGTAGTTTTTCCAAGGTTTTAATATAAAGGATGTTAGACTTATAGGCCTGAAGTCCTTAGCAGTCGTGTGGCTAGACTTACCTGCCTTCGGAATGAAGACAACCTTTACCTCACGCCATACCCTGGGAATGTGTCCACATTCCAGGCAGCGTGTGAAGAGTCTACTCAGGGCTGTCTTGGCTTTCTGAAGCATGATGGGAAAAATCCCGTCAACCCCTGTTGCTGCAGGAATTGCGATGCTTGATGTGGCGTGGTCGGTTGTTTCGGAAATACAACCTGGAATGTGTGTCTGTAGGAGCAGACTTAAAGTTTCTTGGCAGGACTGAGTTAACATTATTTTTCTTGAGATAACCGGAAACAGTAGGTTATTTCGAAAGATTTTCCTAAGTCTAGCTGATTCCCTAGTATCTTTTATTTCACTACAGAATTTGTGCCATGCTGTGCGTTTAGCACTAGTTATTGCGCTTTTAAACTTCCGCTGACCGGCTTTATATAGATCCCAGTCTAACTGTGAGTTGGTGCGCCTGGCCAAATTAAATAGGGATCTGGTTTTCCTTCTGATCTCGCGGAGGTCCTTAGTCCACCACGATGGAGATCTCCTATTTTTAATTGTCCGTAGAGGACAGGCTTTCTCATAAGCCTCAGATAGAACTTTATTTAGGCTTATCGTGAATGCATCGATTTCGGCTGGTGTTCTCATTTTATGCTCTCCCAGCTGTCAACCATTCCGCACTGTTTCTGAGATGTAAATATCCCAGTCTGTGAGCCTCGGATTTCTAAATTTACCTATAGCCTCTGTCTTTTAATCTATGAAAAATTCTAAAATCCATCTTACTCAAACCTATTCTTTTGAATCTTGCTCTAAGTCGAATTTTCCGTCTGAAAAAAACACTCCCTCCCTCAAGTGTTACGACGATAACTTGAAAATATAAAGGACCCTATGTGGTAGAAACCAAACGCCATATTCCTCTGTATGAGCAGCCGACAGAATGAAGCTTTGGATAGAGCTCGATGAAGACAGAAGTCTCAAAGGTTATCTCCAACAATGGCATGGTGATGTCCGAGGTCATTAATTGTTATTTCGAGTAGTATAAGTATTATGCTGTTTTTATCATGCACTTTCAGATCTATGAATGTCGTGACATATTACAAATCACGTCGTATCTGTTATAGCGATCATGAAGAAAAATAGTCTCAAACGCACCTATTATGACATTAAGGTCAGTTAGCAAAAAATATGCACAATGAAAACGTTTCAAGATTCTTTAATTTTCAAGCAATAAATAAAAACAAACTGAACTACGGGACACTGGCCTCTAGGAACTCACGCAGCCAAGCTAGGCATCCCTACACATCACCAACTGTCGTAGCTGCGGTGACACTAACAAGTGTGAAACGGTGTTACACCTTTTTTTGTGAATGTCCGGCTCTAGCTAAAACCAGATACGATGGTAGTGGTTTCTTTGACGACCTATCGGCCATTCATTTCAACAACGTCATCAAATTTCTCAACTCCTCAGGCTGTTTTTGAGCTCCCATAACATATGTCTCCCTTTTTATCTTCAGGTTCTACTAGTTGTGGTTTCAAAATGGCGCTAAAGCGCTACTTATGTTTTTCCATCATCAGGAAGGAAGGAAAGCAAACACCTAAATCAATCAACTAACCATGAAAACACAAAAAGCTCATGACATGCCAGAGCCCTACAGTCGATCAAGCCTCCACTCGTAATCTCAGGGAACGAGTGAAGAACAAGATTCGTATGAAAACCAATAACAGCTGAAAAGAACTAACTACCTGCGAAGTATCACGGAAACTTTGGCCAGAGTATGACAGAGGCCAAACCATCAAACTGCTACAGTTTGACAGGTCATCGCTGTCTAAGCTGGTATGAGCCTTAACGGGCCATGACTTCCTAAGTACCTAACCAAACGATGAAACTAAATCTCAAAGATGACGAAATTAGTAGAGGCTGTGGACTCGAAGAGGTGCATGAAGATAAACCTTACTTCCGCTGTCACTGCCCGAGTCTCAGTCACTTGAGGAACAGAACACTTGGGAGATACTACTTCCAAGACTTACAAGAACTTTGTGATGTCTCACTCTCTAATCTTTACAGGTTTCTGAAGACATCGGGATGGCTGGACAGCGTCTGTTAACCACAAGGGGGAAAGAGGACAACCGATACAACACCAGCGGTTAACCCCCAAAAAAAGGGCATCACTATGGGTCCACGAGGACCTAAGTGTGGTATTGCAGGGTACGTCCTGCTGTGTGAATCAAATTAAATCTAATTTTACTGACAAATGCGTCACTTAGTCTCATTGTCGCCAGTTACTGATAGGCTAGACATGTAACGACGCCTGTCTGCCCACTGGAACACAGAGGCCGAAGGAGGCAAATCAAAATCAATCCTCTTTCCACATAAAGCAACCGTTGGTGGTCATATGCTGTGCGAGAGAAAGAGAGAGCGCAGATAAGACGATCAGTTCTTGGAAGGAGCAGTGAAAGCTTAAAGACCCACAATGCTTGGTATGGCAACAAGTAGACAGAGAAGGGCAGGTGGATATTTTCAGTGTCAATAATAATTGTTTGTATATACATATTTAAATGAAAATCAACAGGGGTCGAATTACCGCACCAGTGAGCGAGCGATACGTCACTGAATTTTGTTGAATTTACATGCTATACAATAACAAATTCAGTCACGTATTGCTCGATCACGGATGCGGTAATTCAACCCCAGGTATAGGTACTTAGAAATACAATTTTGTGGACTTGAATCGAACTGGACGCTGACGATAAACTTCAAACTATATTACATTTACCTATGTCTTTCTAGGAAGACGAAGGAAAGGATTATATTTCGTTTGTTGCGTTTAAAATCATTAAAATATGATTTACTGACCATGTGTCCTCTTATTACCGACGCCTGCTGGACTTATCAGTATTTGTTAAGATATGCAAAGACAAATACATAATCCAATGAGGAGATGGCGACTATGAACGTCCTTCAGCAATCAATCGAATTATGAAATTATTCGCCATCGCCAGACAGATGTATGTAGGTAGGTATGTACCCAACTTTTCTATTGAGTTTACAAAGACCTATCGCAACAGCTTTGTTCTAGTTATGCAATAAAATTCCCTAAATCCGGACTTGCAGCTCTTACAAGCATAATTATTCCTTTCAAAGACTCTATAGCAATTAATCTGCAGAAAATATGTAATAACCAACTCGCAGAAAGAATTCTTCGTTTTTTTTTCTCATGGATTTACGTTGTAAAGATTCTCATCCTTGTGTAATTGAAAGCGATGTGCATTTCTCAGAATAAGGATGCCCAAAAATAAAAAAACAAATGCATAACTCACCTTCTTATAGGTATTTGTTTCCAAACTTTTATAAAAAAATTAATAACGCCGCAGTTGCTAAAAATGCAAGAACTGCTGCAGTTTCACGAATATGAATACAAGTTTTTCTTTTGGATGCTGTTGCGGCTATTTGTTGCGACCGCAGCCATGCGCACACCCAATATTTTTCAACTGCTACGATTTGCTCAAGGAAAATGTATATATTGGCACATTGTTGGTAAGAATTGGTGAAAAATGTTATTCAATTCATAATCACTAGGATTTCATGTGTAAATTTATTTAATTACGCACAAGTAAAGCACAATATTTTACAGTTTATTTTGCACAAAACACCGCCGCGAGAAATAAAAACCGCTCTATTGGATTCAACGCCGTCTTAGATTTCATATCGTTCCTATCAGAATTCCAGAAATGAAGCAAAGTGCACAGTGATGCCAATTTGTTGTAGTGGAAGTGTTCAATGGGTTAGCTTTGGTGATTGTTATGGCGTGTCACAATCACAATTTTATGCGATAGTGGCGCTTTTTTTATTTAGAAAATGGCAAATTTTTCAAAAACCCTTTTTTCCCAAATAAATAAGTTTTAAATGTTAAGTGGTTGTCTATCAAAACACCAATATAAGAATTCTACAGAGGTATCCCGGAGTGCTACAGAAATCTGTACATTTTCTTTTTTGTTTGACGCTCGTAATACAATAGCCAAGTTTACTAAACTAGATACTAGAACGCCCCCACTCGATTTCAGCTTACACGCTGTCTCCAATTGCTATAAATTTAAAGCAAAAAGCAGCAGCAAACAAAAAAGCACGTAACAGAGCAGCTGTCAAATTTCGTTTGATGGGCATTTCATAGCATACTTTTTTGGAGCAGCAGAGAATGGCAACGTGCTGGCACATGAGATTAATTTTTTAATCCGTCATTTTGAAGCGATTAGGTGCTGAATAATTCAAAATTATTTGAATTTCAAAGGCACACTACGATTTCAAAATTAATTGACTGCTAAATGACAGCTTTTCTTGTTTTTAAAGTAGGTATGCGATAGATGGTATCGGTATGCTTTAAATCATGCTTTCTATCGCAAACTATGAAAATAAAGCTGCTATAATGGTCTCCACTTGTGATATTGAAAGCATGCTCTATCGCATATTCATCGCAAGTGGAGACAGCGTGTTATGAAATGATTGGATGTTAGCGATATGTCCCTGCAATTATATCTTGACATTGATGTCTGACATAAAATTGATAGATAATATTGTGTTTTGCTTTTCGTCCGAAAATGTCATTTTTTGTCTCATTTGAGTGTCTTCTCATGTCGTTGATGGTCTGTGGTAGGTATTTCATGGTTTTTGTTTAAATATGATTCGTGTCATGACATTTCTTTTCATATCGTAACGGCACGAGAGATCAGAGACACGCCATACTAGGTTTGTTCGACGTGGGCACTGGTGCGCACTGGGTTAACCCTAATGTGTTCGATATAGCACTCAACTCGCCCTGGTACCTACTGAAAACCTGCGTTCGGCATGACTTCTATGGCGCCCTAGTTGTGCCCTGAACTGACCCCAGTTAATTTGTCGGGGCAAGAATTCATTGCTGAGTTTCGCTGTCAGTTTTGCTTTCTGTCATTCATTTTCCAATGTAAAACGGGCAGCATATTTTGTGTTCGATATAGTTGCCGAATTTTCAGGGTTAGGATCCAGTTATAGCTATCATTGAAATGCATCATTGGAACAAATCAGTGGAATCGTGATTTCATTTTAATGACAAGTCAGTTATAGCAATCATTGAAAAATTGGTGTCAGTGGAAGGACCTGTCAGTGAAATTGAACAGAGGTTTGCAGGTTTCGAGGTTAGAGTTGATCATTGAACGCACAACTGACAGCTGGGAATAGAAAGAGAATCGAACACATCAGTGAAACGATTGGGTTCCAAATTGGGGAAACGAAAATCAGCTGTTCATTGAAATCGATTTCAATCAGTGAAATAATAAAAGTGGATTTAAAGAAAAGTTTTAATCAGAATAAAGTAATTTCTTTTGTAAAAAAATTCTAAAATTGATTAGCTTTATTTTGATACCAATTAAAGCCAATAAAGTTTGATAAATCGTCTTAAAATCGAAAATCAAAATTTTCAATGATGCATTTCAATGATAGCTATAACTGGGGCCTTAGGTTTGCAATGTTTGGACTGGCGGGGAAATTAGCTGACATTTCTCAGTGCGCACTAGTGGGCACTAGTGCTAGGCACGTCGAACAAACCTACTGAGACCCCAACTCGCAATCGTCTTGCGCTGGCCCACTCAGTTTTTTTTTCAAAAATTTGGCAGTTGGGCTCCTATCGGAGAATGCACAATCTGTTTGACATGCAAAAACACACAGAAAATAAAAAAAAATCTCGCAGCTTTTGAAGCACGTTTTAAATGTTTTTTTTTTTTTTTTTAAGTTCTAGCGTGACGCGATTTTACTCACCCATTTTGACAAGTTTTTTCACTCGTTTTTTAAGCTATTTTTAAGATTTTTTGTCGTGTTTTTAGTTCTAGCGTTTTTTTTCTCGCCTTTTTGACGAGTTTTTTGATTGAACAACTGGGTTTCTGTAATTACCTCTTTGATGTGCACGTTTTGACATTTTTGAAGCATCCTTTAATACCGAAGAAACCCTATTTTTGTCTTTAAGTGACTTTCTCTTAGCGCTAACAAGTATAAGGACCCTATGTGGTTTCCGCTATTATTAGATCACGCTATTGATGTTAGACATAGAGGTCTTAAAGCCTTTGTAATCAATACGACCTTCACCTCTCGGCAAGCTTTTAGAATGTAGCCGCATTCTAGACTGAAAATTTTCTTAGAACCGATGGGATGGTGCTTTCTGGAGAACAATTGGGAATATTCCTTCATCCCAGTAGTATTGATTATTTGTTCCCTAGACTTAAGAAAAACAACAAGTATAAATATTGTCACATTTTTCGTTAGGTACCCAAACTTCTAATTTCCAACTTGTAGAAAAATCGTTCAATAGTTGATAGCTTGCCGATCAAACAACATAAAATACATTGGGGACGTTTAAATATATAAATTAGTAAGTCTGACAGCTGACTGACCTGATGTATCGCAGTTTTAATTGGCCTAGAGCGGTCACATGGGCAGCTTTGTCAGTTGACGTTAACTAGTCAAACAATTCCTGACTGAGTAATAAGTTGACAATTCGCATATGTGTCTGACGTAGGATAAGTGACGTTACCGAGGAATCTAGTTTTTGCGCTCAGGTTACATCTACTCCAGACGAATCTAGCCGACTTAATATTTTGAATGTGCTCATGCCCATTTACCTGTCTAGTCGGCCACATGTCATCTTGCTTTCAATTTCAAAGTATAATCAAATTGACACAAGTTCTTTAAATAAAAATCTTCTTTATTTCAACTAGAGTAAATATACTGTTACAATATTTGTTCTGTTTTTATTTTGTTTATTATTTTCTTTTTATTTTTCAGTTTGTATTTTTAATTACCTTTGTTGTTTGTTTTATATATTTTATATTCATTTTACATTTTTCTCTGTATTATTCGTTAAACAATTCATGTTTCTAATAATAGTAATAAAAATACTTGCAATACAAAAATCACTTAAGTCTTTATTTATAATACAATATATATATATTGTTGTTTTATTTTAGTAAATATAAGAATTTGTTTAATTACATAATATACTAATGTACTTTAAATATATATATATATATTATGTTCTATGTGTCCACTTTTGAATTCAATGTGTTTTTGTTTCTTATTCATTGCGTTTTCATCCTCAAATAATAGTTTTTTTTTACAACATTCTTCTTTTTAATTCTTTTTGAATACTTAGTTTTACTAATTCATTTTTTTTATTTAATTTTAGCTACACTTTTTCTTATAATAAGTATTTTACAAAAACTTAATAGAATTTTATAATATTTATGATCTTGCCCACAAGTTAACCAATGAAAAGAAACGTGTATTGGTTTCAAAATGAGATTGTGTGATTTTTTTGTCTTTGATCATTTATGGATTTGTTTTCGATAGAAAAATAGAAGAATCGAGAGAAGAACTACACGAAATTAGTTAGATAACGAAAAGAAGATGAACACAGTCTATAGTGGATGTATTGTTTTTTATTACAAGTGATTTCGATGGCTGAATGAAGTTGCGGCCTGACCGGATAGTAAGCTTTTTCGAAGGTCGAACCGTTCAGGGGAAGTATACGTCTACATCGACAGAAGATGGGTACTAGGGGACGTTCAAAAATCTAGTTTGCCATCAGGCAACCGTCGCTTGATCACGTGAACCGTTGACGTATATGAAAGTTATGACAGTAAAAACGTGGCAGTCTATTTCAACGCAAAAATATGAATTAATGACACATTTAAAAAAAGAAAAGTTTAACAAGTCTGACAGCTGACAGCTATTGTCAGTTGACTTTTATGGAGGGGTACCCGACGAATTTAGCCAAGAAATTCATGACTGAGTACTAAGTTGACAGTTCGCATATGTGGCTGACGTTTAAGAAGTGACGTTTCCGACCAATCTATAGTTTTTCCGTTCAACTTACATCTGATCCAGACGAATCTAGTCGACTTAAGACAACTAAGTTTTTCAATGTGTCCAATCTTCGCACTACTGCCCTCGGATAGGTTAAGTTAGATCGGCTGCCAGCTAAGGAGCCTGCACACTTGGACCATTTAATAGGTCCATTGTGATACTACTACTGTCTTAAGAAGTCACTGCTTTGACGAGCAATGTTCACTAGCAAAGATGCCATAATAAGAGCTTTATAAAAGGGCTTCGCAAAAGAGAACTAGATCAACTTGCTACCGCTACTAGTAATAGGTTAGGAGAGCATGCCAACAAGTTTCGTACAAAAGCTGTAGGTGTGGCGTCTTTACTTGTTTTAGAATCACAATCAGTGCTGAGAATATAGAGAAAACTATTGATTACGAGTCTAGAAACGAACACCCCACTGTTTGGAAGAACAAATCATTAATTTAGATGATAATAGCCAATTGTTTAAACTCGCTTCCACCTTATCAAACAAAGTGCGTATAACAGTGTCCCATGTTGCTATTGTCGATCCGCAAACGACTTAATAGTTGTCGATTGAGCCGATTGTTTATTGGTTTAGTTTTGTGTAACTAACGTCTAGACAGAAACGTCAATGGCACACTTTTGACTCTGATCCTTTACTTTTGTAGTAAAAATGGAAAAGACTGTCAAATTGACAGTGGAGGGGATGAGTTCTCTCTCAGAGAGGGAAACTTACACAAAAGTTAAGGAACGATTTTGTAGTAAAGGCTGGTACGCTGTTCAAGTGAAGTGAAATTTTCACTCCTCTCCAAGAAATTGCTGTGAAATTGAAAGTGAAATTTTCACGCCGAAATGTCAAAAATTTAATGCGACGGACAATAAAAGCCATGTGAAATAGCAAGTAACGCCCTCTACATATCACTTTTTGAACAATTATTTTTCACCCGAACAGCGTACTGCCAGTGAAATCTTCACGTGGAAAGCTCATTTTGACATTTCGCAGTGAAAAATTTGTATGAAAATTTGGATTTCACTCGAACAGCGTACCAGGCTTAACTTGGAAAAATGACAGATAGTTCATGTGAGTTCACTGGAGTAATAAAATTCAAATCATGGCAATTTTCAGGCGACTGACAGTTGTTTCAATTCTTACGCAAAGAATTTTGTTGAGTAAAAACTAGTTAGAGGGGAAATATCTTGCTCCCTCGAAGCCGCTCTCTTTTACGAATTTTTCGAGTTGAGGAACGACAATTGAGTAAAATGCGTAAGAATTCGTAAAAATTTGTAATATTTTAAAGTAAAGAAACACCCCTCTTTTGTTACAACCAAGTTCATTCGTTTTAAATAATAATTACAAACATGCAAACCACAACTCGACAAAATGCCGATCTCAATCGAAACCAAAATCAACTATCTACTGTCGGTAAAATAGTTTTTTTTGTTCGATCGGTATTCGACAACCACAATAGATGTCATTATCTGAGATTAAAATCAACACGGATGCAAGGACGGATTACTTCCCAAGCTGTTTAGAGCAGTTGGACTTGGTATCTTTTCAAGATCAAGTCCAACATCCCATCTGCTTCAATCCTTCGTCTCTATAGTCTGATGAGTCCATATGAGTGTTGTTTTAGGCCAGGGAAGGCCACCTCCAAACCCAATTCTCATACACACATAAATCGAAGAAGTCAACATCGATACTCGCCACTATTGGATCGATTTTAAAGCCGCCAATGACAGCATCTATCTCTATAGAGACAAAACTGTACAGAGCCACGTCTAGGCCACCCTCAAACAACCTCGAAATCACTGTAACTCCTTTTTTCGCGAATATTTTGGGACGGAAATATGCTAAACCTATAATGAATAGAAGTAAAGAAAAATTAAGAGAGCATTGAGAGAGAGTTACAAAATAATAAAAAAAAACAAAATTAAAATTACGAGTACTTATCACATGAGAAAATCAATCAAATTGTGTGTTTTTTAAAAAGATGATAAAATGCTTATTTCGTTCATTAAAATTGAACTAACAACTACTACTCATAAAACAATTGACTTCAGTTCTTTTAGCTTTTATAAAAATAATAAGTGTGTTTAGTTTTTTTGTTGTATTTTATGCGCGAAAAAGGTGTAAATCACAATTGTGCGACGAAAAGAACACGGGCGTTTTTGTTTTCAATATATTATAATACATATTTTTTAAATGACAATAAGGTTTAAAAAATTGTGAACAAATAAGTGAAACAAAATTAAACTGGATATTCCATCGGAATGGATAGTTGGTTCGGTTATTGCGCGGAAGGGTTTTAGCTCATTTTTCCACGGGAGGTGAAACGATTGCATTTTAAACAGTAAATTCGAACGAGTAGTTAAACTATGCGTAAAACGTTAGAGAGTGAAACATTGACCGAAGTCTCTCAAATGCATTATTGTTATCGAGATTAATCAGCTGCGATGTTCGGTGTTGTATTTTGTACGTTTGGCGTCTTACTTATAACAAATTCGCAGTGTGGAAAATATAGAGCTACTAATAACAATTTTTACTCTAAATTTAAGCAGTTCACAATAGCTATGCCTTCCATACAAATTTTACAATTATTATGAGCTTCACTAGAATTTGTTATTAGTAAGGCGCAGTGCGAGTTCCGTAAAATTTAAAGTCGAAAATCTGTTTATAAGTAAAGCCCTTTGTGTTTTGGCTGAAACCGAATTTAAACCATTGTAAATCCAGCTTAAAACCAAATATAAAAAAAAACTTTGAGTTTTGCTTTGTTTCAGTGACGACGAGACGGCGAGAAATACTAACATGTTTTGACAGAGATGTAATAGCCATTGTTACCGACTGCGATGGCTGCAAGGAGTCGAATTAATATGCTGAGTCTACTACCAAATCTTAAGCCTAGTACGCATAAGGGTTTGGACTTTACTGCAAAAAAAAAAAACAAAATCTACTGCACCACTGCGCTCGACTGCCAATCTACTGCAATTTATGTGAGTTTCGGAATTCTAAGCCAATTGCAAATAATCAGTTACTAGAAGCACTGTTTATTGATTCTGCAATCTATTACAATATATTTTAAAAGAAAATGTACATGCCATCCTGTTTTCACTGCATTTGCTATGCGCGAACTGATACTGAAGTCAAGTCTCAAGTGTGTCTTTCTCTGTTGCTAAATTTATTGTTGTTGTTTTTCTCCTCTGCTGTCAGTTGTCTAGCACTAAATAGAGCTTAATAAATCAAAGATTTGTGATCTCATTTTATTTCAACTGAAATATACTAATACATTTTAAAACTTCATTTTTATCGCATTTTTTCTAAATTCAAAATTTACTGCAAAAAAAGGGAATCTACTGCGCTTTTTTTTAAGATCTACTGCGAAATTTTATAACTGAAGTCCGAACCCTCACGCAGTTCACGTGAAATCCAATTTTTCATACACATTTTTCACTGCGAATTGTCAAAATGCCACGTGAAGATTTCACTAGGCAGCACGCTGTTTGAGTGAAAAATAGTTGTTCAAAAGTGATTTGTAGGCAATACAAAAAATATTGACAAATAATGGCAAAAATTAGCTTAAGAGCTCAAAAGTATTGGCTCGGGCCCCCTTCAAGGAGTTGAAAAGAATTACAAAGGGTTCGTTAATAATGCGAAACACAAAAATTTTTTGCAGGGTTGGGTAGGTACATTACAAAACCAACTTAAAGAAAAAACTGGCCAGCTCTTCGAAGACGAGAATGCAAGCAACGAAGAGAATGTGAAACCGGTAGATTCTAACAGGAGGATACGGGTGCAAACTATTGAAGAAGAGAGAATTGCCTACCTCAAAACGTAAACTGGGAACCAAACGAATATGCTAAAAGCAATTAAGAGAATCGAAAAAGTGAATTACAGAAACTGTGTTCTAAACATCCAAGTAACCAAAAAATAAATCAAAACTGCTTTCCAATGTTTTTAAACTTTTTCGTTTTAATTGCAAATACCTACTTTACTTGGTTCGATTTCAATTTTTACAAATAAATTCACAAAATTGACATTTCGATTTTCAATATGCCCCTAAAAGATGGCAATTTAGATTTCGACCTGTGGCAGCCGAACGGAAAGGTTGTTGTTCCATATTCCCTATTCCAAGTGCGTAATTTTTTTTTTCTCAAGAATTATCTTCTGCAAAAGTAACGGTTCATGTGTAACCGATTCTAAGTTTCAATTCTAATTTCTAAGCTTATAAAAGTGTGCAACGGAAAATAAATAACTATATTTGAATTGAATTGTGAAAGTGTTAAACAAAAATTCTGTGCTGGGGATAAACGTAAACGTTAAACACCGGTTTTGTAGCGTCATTCCCTGTGTGAGTCTTCCTCCCAAACACTTGATTTCCATGTTATCGTCTGAAATGAGCAAAAAAAAAAAGAAGTGGTTCTGCCTTTTCCCTCATCAATAAAGATTTATTAAAAAAAAATATATATCAGAGAAAAAATCTTTGAAAAACAAAGTGCCGTTAGCCGCAAATAACGGTAGTGCTAACGGTGATTCTCCGCAACAGACGCTTGCATCGAAGACGGATGTTGAGCAACATTCTGTATCAAGCAACATAAAAGACATTCAGTGCAACATGAACAATAAAAACAATAAATCGGAGGATGAGTTCCCTCCGCTACCAGCAACTTCGTCAAAGGCACAAGCCAGTAGCCCTAGTGCTATTGATGCCGCTGTCAACCTTCTGAGTTTTAAAGCTTCACACAACAACAACCGTAGGACAAGTCAAGAAAGCATAATTTCCAACGAAGATGACATGGACTCCAATGCTAGTTGGGTATTTTCCAACAGATAAACAACAGAGCGTGGATCGTCTCAGGCCAACCAAGATGACTCAACACACAACAATCGGTTCCATCCCCTAAGGGATCTTACATTTCACTCAAGGGATGAAGCAACACAAGGTAATAGTAGCAAAAACAATAATATTAATACAGCTATTAATATAGAAAACGTGCCTTTAATTAGTAAAATTAAGTATTGCCCTCCAATTATTCTATTTAAAACAAACGTGAGGAAATTAATAGAGGATCTTAATAGAGGATCTTAAAGTAAGACTCCTCATTTAAAGTTTAGGGTTTACTCCGGATGAAAATAAAACCATTAATCTTATCCTCAGGGGTCTCACCACAGATTTTGATGTGGAAGAGATAAAGGATGAGTTGGAGCGACTGGTCCCTGATACTGTGGAGTCAGTTAGCGTTTTTGAAACAATCAGATCCAAGAGGGATCAAATTAAGTTTGACCTCTTCTTAATTAGAATAGTTAATGGAAAAATTTCTGAATGCCTCACAAAAATCAAAAGTTTGTTTCATACCCGAATATCGTGGGAAAAACCCCATGGAAATAAAGGCCCCCGACAATGTCGGAGGTGCCAGGCTTTTGGCCACATTGCCAAGAATTGTGCCAGAAAGTACAGGTGCGTCAAATGTTGCATTCCTCATAACCCAGGTGAATGCAAGGTCAGCAGAAGTGAAGACTCAGTCGCGTACTGCATAAATTGTGACTCTACTGGTCATCCTGCAAACTTCAGAGGTTGCCCCCACTACAAAAAGTATATGGATCGAAGAAAAGATCTAATTAGGTACTCAGGCTTCCAAAAAAAGAGAGGCTAAAATAAATAATATTGTTAGCCAAGTAAACCATGTATCTCCTAACATCTCTTTTGCTAGTCACTTCAAGCAACCTTCTCCAAATAAACCGAATCTCCAAGCTTCCAACGGAGTATTCTCGGACTTCCTTAACCTCTCTCATAGCCTCTTTGGCTCTGATGTCACTACCTTACTTGGTAAGGTGAAGAATTTTATGAATAACCTAAATAATTTCGGCTCACTGGAGCAGAAGCGTCAGGCGTACCTACAGTTGCTAGACGAAGTTGTTATTGCAAACCCATAATGTTAATCAAAACCATGTCTTTCAACGTTGCGTCATTAGTCGACCATAGTCGACGAATCGAGCTACTTAAAATTCTCACCCATAACAACATTACTTGTGCTTTTATTCAGGAAACACACCTGAAGGATCGTCATAAGGTCGTGATTGACAACTACAAAATTTTGCGCAACAACTTAAATCGAGGTGTTTCAGTCCTAATACGTTCGAACATAAAATACAGAATACTGGATTCCTCCAGTTTTGTTATCCCAACTGCCCTGATCTCCGTCGAACTTTTAGTTGATGGTATTACCAAACATTTTCTTTTCGGTTCGGTGTATGTCGAGTCCAACCTTTCTTCATTCATTTTTCTAAACGAACTCTGCAAATTAGAAGCATTAGCCAATTCGTTCCATGGTGCGGTATTCGGTGGCGACTTTAATGCCAAAAACCCCTGCTGGGGGGACTCAGACGGGTTTGTTAGTTGCACGCACAGAGCCGTAAATATGAACACTGTGGACATCACCCCCTCTACCCAAAAAATATAAAGACCTTCCATCTGACATAATTTGGCTTTTTTCAGTCAAACACGCCTGGCAAAAAAAACCTAATAAAATCTATAAAGCGTTCCTTAATAGAAATAACCCAATTTATATTGAATTGTTAAAGCAAATTTCCCTACTTAAAAAAATAATAAAGGAGAAGGTTGCAATTTGGCTTAACCAGAAACTTCAGCAGACGCTATCTACTATAAAGCCGGGTCCTCAGGCGTATAAGCACATAAAAAGACTAATGGGTCGAAGGAACAACTCTTCTTGTGAGAAACTTCTTGTGGACGGAATTACCATCTGCGATGACATTGGGAAAGCTAATACTTTTGGAATATTTTATGAAAAAATGTATAGCGAAAAAAATCCAGACTTCGACCCTCTCCTGCAAATGAGAGTGGATTCGATAGTCAAATATTTAGAGGAGAATCTTCCAGCCAGAATTTTCAATTTTGACTCGGATAACACTTCCATTTGCCCTATTGATAAAGAAATGTTCACTTCAGCTTCTGAGGTCTCTTCCATTTTGACTTCGATCAACAACAAAAAATCCTTTGGCTGCGACAAAATTGCCAATCATGCTATCAAAAAAATCTCTGAGAACGCTATCAACTTTTTAGTCATAATTTTCAATAATTGCTTGAACAACTTGTATTTCCCAATTAACTGGAAGAAAGCCAAAATCATCCCAATAGCAAAAAAAACCCGTAGTCTAGATGTAGGTGACTTTCGTCCAATCTCAATGCTATCAAACCTTGGTAAAATTTTTGAAAGGGTTATTTCTAATAAACTGGACGCTTTTATTGAAGACCAGCCTGGTCTTATACCGAATCATCAGTTTGGTTTCAAGAGACAGCACTACACGACACATGCTCTTCTGAAGATTCACAACGACATCACGCGAAACCTTCGTAAAAAAAAATGTACTGGGGTGTCAGCACGTAACTTAATACAATCGAGTTCAGTCGATACAATCGAGCTCTGGCAGCACCTAATTTGTTTCAATCGATTGTCTTAAACCGATTATCCTCGATTGAAACAAATTAGGTGCTGCCAGAGCTCGATTGTATCGACTGAACTCGATTTTATCAAGTTACGTGCTAAGGCCCCTGGTCTTTGTTCACTTGACGTTGAAAAAGCTTTTGATAGCGTGTGGAGTAGGGGACTGCTTTACAAAATTGCTTTAAAAAACTTCCCCACTGAAATCTTTGGAATCTTGTCTAGTTTCCTTTCCACAAGGAAGGGTTTCGTGCAAATACAAAATGCCGAATCAAATCACTTCGAAATACTCTCTGGAGTTCCTCAAGGTTCTATTCTTTGCCCGAAACTCTTTTACATCTTCTTATCGGATTTTCCTCATGAACATTATTTCAACAACACCCTGATTTCCAAAGCAATCCTGTATGCTGACGATACAATGATACTAGCTCACTCACGTCAACCTTATTTGGCCCGATCCTACATTAGTCAACACCTAAACGCTATTAACACGTTTTATAAAACCTGGGGTATTAAAATAAACTTTCAAAAATCCGGTTGTATATGTGTTCGAAATGCCGCTGGAAAAGGACCGAGGGGGGGTATGCTTAGAAAGTAGACGTTTAATGCTGAATATAGATAATACCAATATCCCATTCAAAAATACTATCAAATACCTGGGCATTAACTTTGACATATTACTAAAATTCAATCATCACGCTAGAAATATTTTAATCAAAGCTAAAAAAACCGCAAACATACTAACACCTTTCCTAAGAAATACACAACTTAGATCCGACACAAAGCTTCTGTTTTATAAAACATTTGTTCGCCCAATACTTTTATACGCTTTAAGCTATTTCACTTGGCTTTTATTGTCCGTTGCATTAAATTTTTGACATTTCGGCGTGAAAATTTCACTTTCAATTTCACAGCTTTTTTTTTGGAGAGGAGTGAAAATTTCACTTCACTCAAACAGAGTACCAGCCTTTAATGAAAATCCACTCAAATTATTGAAGCTGTAAACAGGGGTCGCAATTTTTGTGGATATCTCAACTTTATGTCACCATGGATATATCATCGCTCGGAAATTGTGAATGCTACCCGGTATATTGAGATGTTGAGTCTTGAGTATTCAAACTGACAACCGTTTTATTGCATTTTGCTTTAAGGACAGCGGGTCTTACTAATAATCGTTTTTAACCTTCACCTTATATACGATGGGAGTTCAAAATATACTCGGTATAAGTGGGATACTCCGTTATTCAAGTGTTTTACTGTAAAATTTCATTTGGCTGTGTTTATTAGTTTGCTTTCCATCTTGCGTTGAACAAATCTGAAATGGCTGGCGTCCCGATGATCACTAAAATTGAGCAACGCGCTGTGATTTAATTTCTTTCTAAACAAGGAAAAAGTCAAAAAATTATTCACGAAGAGGTGGTGACTGTTTTCCGAGATTTTACACCTTCGTTGTCAACTATTTAAAAGTGGTCAAGTGAAATTCAAAGGGGCAGGGAGAGCATTGACGACTAACTAACTGCCTGTAACGCAGAAAACATTAAACAAGTCGAGAAACTTGTACTTGAGGATGCCCGAATAAAGATTAAAACGATAGCTGAGAACATTCACCTTTTCATTGGTACCATACACACCATTCTTCATGACTGCCTTAATCTTTCAAAAGTCAGTGCAAGATGGGTGCCTCGAATAGACTGTTCTAAGAATTTTTTTGGAGCTGTGTAGCGGGGACCCGGTAAGAATTATTAATAGAATTGTTACTGGAGACGAAACATGGGTTTATCACTATGATCCTGAAAGCAAACAGGAGTCCATGCAGTGGCACAGGCCCCCCGAAGAAGTTCAAGGGCACTCCGTCTACCGTAAAGGTGATGGTTACAGTTTTTTTGGGACTCAAAGGGAATTTTGCTAATCGAATACAAAAAAAGGTTAAACCATAAACGCCACATCAACTTTGCATCATTTACGGGAAAAAATAAAGAAACAAAGACGGATTAAGGTAGCTGCTGGCGTGTGGCTCTTTCACGACAATGCTTCGGTGCGGACAGCACGTATTTCTAAGGCTGCTGTCCGGGATTGTGGTTTCGAAGAGATTCAACACCCCCCCTATAGTTCGGACCTTACCCCTAGTGATTATTTCTTGTTCCCAGACTTAAACAAAACCTTCGTGGTAAGCGATTTACCGATGATGAGGAGTTCAAAACTGCAATAAATTAACATTTTGAAGAGAAGGATGAAAACTATTTTTTTGAGGATATAGAAAAGTTAATCTCAAGATGTAATAAATGCATTAATATGAGAGATGAGTATATTGAAAAATAGAAATATTTCCTAATCTCATTCGCGTTTTCGTTCAAGTCGATACCGAGAATATATTGAACTCCCCTCGTATTTTCTTGGTCACAATATACATTTTTGCATGTAAAATTCCGCCATTTTGAGCTCTAAAAACTTAGCCTGGACACTAAAAATTATTATTGGTATCGCATCTATGCACTTATGTTCAGCAAAATCGTATAATAACCGCCGCAAGTGACCCGTGAACGATGAACGTTTAAACGTATACAAAATCTGACTATTCACGCAGAGCTGAGTACTCGCATTGGGCAAACAAAGCTGAGTTAATTTGAGAACGCATTTAACACTTGGAGAATGATGAGATTTTGGATTTTTTATGCAGTTCATGAAAGAACTAGTTCAATTAGCTCTACCCTATAATCTAATGTGATATTCGATCGGGCTTTTTAAATTCTGCTCTCAGATTTCAGATTAAGTGGTTCTTAACCGGTGGTCCCTGCAAGCACCCGAAGTGGTCCGCGAAGCCATCCGAAAAATATTCAATAAATTAGTTTGGCCTTTTCATTGTAATCGTTTCTAAGGTGCCTGATAAAATTTAAGAACAAGTGATTAAAATGCAACACGAAAGATACGTCCGAGATACGTCCAAGATACGTCCGAGAGATGTCTTGAAGATTTTTGGAACCAAAATGCAATTTTTTCCCAAGGATTCGAGAAATTGTAATACGTTCACGACATACCTATGCGAGCAGGGGTTTTTGCCGCTTCTGATATTTAGAAACAATCACCGATATCGTTTAGATGACAGTGTCGAAAGCGTTTGACTTTAAGTAACACTGAGCCCAGGATTAGTAAAGAGTATGCAGTCACAAAAATCTCATTAAATAATATAGGTACATACTTATTTGTATAATGTAAAATTGTCTTATAAATAAATAAACATTTTGGCGCGACAGGTCTATGGGACCCAAGGCCTAGCTTCTCGCAACCATTCGCTTTGTGTGGGTTTTCAATTTTTGGGACGAATGGAAGGGATCTACAATTTTACGCCGAGTCCAAACGGCTAATTGAGAAGCTCATTCATGACAGTTTTACTCTCGGATGTTTGTCAGACGTTCGCGAGAGGTGGCGCAGTGGAAAAAAACCTTAAGATGTAATTTGGCCCTCTCGGGATTCGAACCTGAGCCCCTCGCTTAGTAGCCCAACACACTACCACTAAGCCACATAAGAAGTGACCTAGAGCAAAAAAAAAAGTTAAAAAAAGTACTCCGAGACTGCCCGATCAAATACCACATAAATAAACGAGTTCATTGGCGCATTTTAGTTCAGTTCAGTTCCAGTTCATGTCGTTTTTATTTTCTTATTTGTTGGTTAAAATTATACTCCGAATTGTAAGCTAACTTTGCAGTTAAAAGTAGGTCTGTTCCCTTACAATAATGCATTCGAAAAAATTAGACAAACTTCCTTTTCCCTTACCCAAAAGTTGTATAAAAGGGAACAAACTTTGACTGAATTTGTCTAATCTGTTGGAATGCATTATTGTAAGGAAACAGCCCTAGTAATAAGCCCACTAGGTGGCTAAAAGCACAAGCCTTAATGAGATTCAACTCAACTGCAATCCTTTGATCAACAACATTCATTTAGTATTTCTCGCCGCCACAAAGAGTAGCAAAACTCCTTTCATTATCAATGTTTCTTATTAAGTTTGTTTCTATATTATTTAAACACTTATTCTCATTTAGTCTTCGTTTTTGTTTTCCATTCAACACTTATTTCTTGTTTGATTTAATATTTTTTACAAGTAGAAATGATATTTTACGACTATATACACGGATGGACAGCACACAGAGCAGTTGGTTCAAGGAAATGGGCTGATTTCTATTGAATTATTTTTATTATTATTATTTCACTGGCAGGAGAGGATTGAAAATAATTTCACTTTGATAAAATTCAAACAAATAAAAACTTAACACAACTCTTACAATACAAAATTTGTTTTTTTATGAGACAAACCTTAAGGTAGGAGAAATAAAAGTTTAATTTCTTATAAATAAATTTTTGTTCTTTCTCTTTAATAATACAAAAATAGCAAGTACCGTACTTTTTAGTTTTATAATAATAATTAGTTGCAACGATAATCATTATCGATAATTTTACGGTTTTTATATATAAAAAATCTATATTATCGAACCACTTAAAATTTAAATTATATATTTAGCATTAAACATTAAAATAAAAATAAAACACACTCAGACTTCCAATTGTTTTGATGGTTGATGCGATATAAATGGTTCACTCCACATCCGTCGTAAGTCGCCCTGAAATATATTTATTTACGATTTCAATTTAATCACTAGGACAGATTTTTTCAGTCAGATTTTACTATAGAGTGAGGAGAATCTTTAAAAATAAGATGGCCCAACAACGGTTTAAGTTGTAACCTAAATTCTTTATATTATTTCCCTAAAGTTAATCTTTACATCCCGATTATTTTTTAGAGCGGAAATTGGAGATAAGAGGGCAGTTCGAAACTACTGTCAGTGAGCTTGATGCAAGATGGTGGACGGATCACAGAGGATTTTCTCTGACATCTTTGTTTGTTTCTCGGCATGGGTTAGGTTAGGTTATAGTGGCAGGCTAAACACAGGTGCAGCCACACTTAGGCCAAAATTTGCTGTGACAGCTCAAAGCAAAGCGGCGGAGGCGATTGATATTAATAATATTGAATTCACCAAGATTGTCAAAGAAGTATTTCTCCGAGATGTAATCTTCTTCGAGTAGAAAGAGCAGGGCAGGTGCGTAGGAGGTGAAGAACGGACTCTTTCTCCTCCTCGTCCATGCAACTGCTGTAGAAGTCATTAGCGGGAAGACCCAGTCTGACGGCATGTCTCCCTATTATTCAGTGCGCCGTGATCAGACACACTAGTGTGCTAATGACGGATCTCTTTTATGTTAGTAATAAGACTGCTGGAGCGCTTTAGTTCCAAAATGGGCCAAATTGTTTCTTGATGGAGCAAGTGGTGCAGTCTGCCCACCTGCGGTTAGTAGCGTTTATCGCGTTTTGTTTGATTAGGAGAGGCATGCAGAGATTCTCCTTTTCCCGTAGAATCGAGACAGGGAGGCATGCTCTCAGACTGGGCCTCCCTTCAAATGATTTCTGTACAAGCTGTATGGACGAGGTGGACAAGGAGAATACTATTCCTCATCTCCTTTGCTCTTGCCCAAATTTCTCTTTCCGCAGAAAATTACATCTCGGCGAGCACTTCTTCGACAATCTCGGCGAAGAACAGCATATAAGCATTATATGCCTCCAACGCTTTATTCAAAGCTCCGGTTGATTCAGTGGGTAGCTTTTGAGATAATTAATGCTTTTGTATTACAATGGACCTACTCTGGCCTACTCTTAGTGTGTCCTGCCACCCAAACTTGAACCTAACCTAACCGAAGTGATTCACTGAATTTATTTCGTTGCAGTCTTACAACGAACAAAAGACGCTGACCGCCTAGGACGTCCAAGAGACGTCACAACAGGAGAAATAGTTAACAAAATCCACGATAATGTGTTGCACGATTTGCCGGGTCGAGGTGCCGGAAATAGCTGGGTAGCAAATCAAATCTGTCTTAATTTTCTAACGTGTCTCTGAGCGACTACGTAATACAATGGAGAACATAAGCGACTCGATTTATAGGGTCTATACCAAATCTTCGTATAAATCTATAAATATGAATACGACTTTTAAGTAGAAAGCAACGATGAGCAACACTTGAGTCATTTTCCCAACTAATCGCCCAGCGATGACGCTCAGTAAATGGGCACCGAATCGTTCAGACTCTTCGCTCTATCAATCATCACTTAATAGCTCATCTCGTCTCGTCTCCGTGAACCAAAAACGGATTCGGGTGAAGTTTTTAAAACATAATTTGGAACTCTTAAAAAGTGAATTTGGACGACATTTTGTAACATCGCCATCCGGGATACACTGCTGCAAGGAATCATGGTCTTACGTTATCTACCTCTGATTTAAGCTATGAACTGCTTTCTCATGCACCTAATTTTCTAGATTTGGCGACTATTTCCTTTTTGATAACATGAACAGCGAAAAAAGATTCTCATCAAATTTGCAAAGTTTGAGAATTCATATTTTTTGAAAGGGGAAAAGTATATCGCGCTGAAGAAAAAATTCGATTCAAATATTTCATTTCAAAGTCACTAACTTATCGAATACCCCTCGTAACGACCAAAAGATCACAATCTGGACGGATGTAAGCAGGTTTTTACTCGGATGGAAGCGTGTGCTGTGTTCCAAGCGGTTTGATATAAATCTCCGTCGACAGTTGTTGAAATGCGTACACGCCTTTAGCCATCTGCTACAAGTTCTGCGAACTTTAGCACTTCCAGGTAATTTCCTTTCGTTTCTTACGCTCTCTTCGTTCTTTTATTTATTCATCCGTTCTTTATCAACATTAAAATAAAGTCATATTTTATTTAATAACCTAAAAAAACTGCTTTTAATTTCAACAGTCAATCAAATGAAAGGCGGTTGGAAAATGTGGTTATGCGCTGATCACCCTTTGGCCAAACTCTTATGGAAAGACTTCCTATCCGACACTGAGAAGATTTAAGGAGTACCAGCAAAACATTAATTGTCTTCAACGCTTCATTTACCAACAAGGCGTACAAGTTGGTGGTCGCCTTTGGAATACCAAAAAATGCACCCAATTTCTGTACTTGCGATTTTAAAGAACAACTGGAGGTTTGCGTTTTTTCCGAGTCTCATAAAATTTATTCAATATCTCATAATATTTTTCCAATATCGTGATAGAATAGAACCTGGGAGGTCAGTGCGAAAGAAGACCTTATGCTACAAAGCTTGTAGGATACACAGACGGTTTGGGCTTTGGTTTTCAGGCCATAAAATAGGTAATAAATATACCGAGAACAAACCTTCGATTGGTGACTGTTTGTCTAAAGAAGCAGAGCAGATGTATGTAATTGGGAAACAAAATACAACGATCCGTCGGTAAAACTGACTTCCGATTCCAACCTTTTGCAATAAAGCACTGGGGCGCATCTGCAAAATACTACGAATGCCTACTTTCAGTCTAACTTTAAACTCACAGTAGCAACTCTGTTTTCAAGATAGGTAGAAGAAAGTTTGCCCGATCCACAAGAAAGGAGACCCTCTAAACTGCGCCAACTATAGAGGCATCAGTCTCCTTAACACTGCGTATAAGATCATATCTGCTATACTGTGTGAACGCCTTAAACCATTCTTCAACGATCTGATAGGTCCCTATCAGTGCGGTTTTAGGCCCGGAAAGTCCACAACCGACCAAATTTTCACACTACGGCAGATCCTGAAGAAAACCCAAGAAGTCCAAATTGATACCCACCATCAAAACCAAGTATATGCTGTGAACAAGAAGCGACACACAACATCGACGAGTCGGACAGAACGTCACGATAGACAGCTATAATTTTGAGGTAGTTAGGGACTTTGTCTACCTCGGCTCCGCTATTAATTCTGATAACGACACCACAGCAGAAATCAAACGAAGAGTTACACTTGCCAATCGCTGTTTCTTTGGACTTAGACGGCAATTGACTAGTAAGGCCTTGTCAAGAAACACTAAGTCGATTCTATATAAGACCCTCATCATCCCAGTCCTGCTATGGCGCAGAAGCATGGACCCTAACAAAGGCGGATGAAGATCTTCTTGGCCGTTTCGAACGCAAGATTCTTCGAGTGATTTTTGGTCCCGTTTGCGTTGACGGGCTTTGGAGGAGAAGATTTAACAGCGAACTCTACGAGCTGTACAACGACACCGACCTGGTCAGAAAAATACGCATCAGTCGTCTAAGATGGCTAGGACATGTAGAGCGTATGGACAACACAGTGCTCCGGCTCTAAGAGTGTTCGACTCCAACCCAGAGGGACAACGCGGCAGAGCAAGACCTCGCCTTAGGTGACGCGCGCAAGTGGAAGGGGACCTCAACCAACTTGGAGTGCGCAACTGGAGGCAGTTAGCCAAAGACCGCGCTAACTGGAGAGGCGTATTGGTTGAGGCCCAGGTCCACCCCGGACTGTAGCGCCACCTTAAGTAAGTTAGTGATACATGAATCTAAAATTTAATTCTTCCTACTCGTTGAACCAATTGGAGCTTCTGATGACGCGTAGGAGACTTCGAATGTCTATGTTCAGATCACTATAATAGAATGCTCCCAAATGGAGTTTTCGCCCTTGTGAGAGAGCCGGACAAGTACATAGGAGATGGAGAATAGTTCCTTCCTCCTCCTCGTCAAGAAAGCTTCTGCAAAAATCGTTTGAAAATACGTCAAGCCTTGTCTTATGCCTGCCTATGAGACCGTGTCCTGTGATGACACCTATTGTAGCACTAATGTGCTTTCCATCGAGGGAGATCCAAGTATCTAGAACGTTTAAGATCCATCTCTGGCCAGATCTGTTTTGTTACTAGACATATCGAGCCGGTTGTCCACCTAAGGTTTGTTCTATTGATGGCATCCAGCTTTATAATTAGTTTACAAGTAGCGATTGGAATAACTAAGGAATCCTTCAAGATAAAAGTCCACTCATATCTACAAGCATGTTCAGAACCTCCATGTAAATCGCATGGAAACCGCTCTTGTAATGTTCAATTTAAGTTCGTTCCTTCACAATAATAGTTCTAACTCTTGAGTTGATTATACTGTCTGGTTTTCTTTTGTCGATTCAACAAAATTGAATGTAAAAAACTTACCTTTAAATAAGCCATTGTTAGTAAGGGCAACAAAGTAAACGGTACAAGGTACAATAGAGCAGGCTGTGCCGCCTTAAACACTTCAGAGCTCACAGTTGCTGTGAGTAATCCAAGAAAATATCTGCAATGAACACGGATTAAGACATTTTCACGCTAAAAAACCAACCAACTGCATTACTTACCCTAATAAGGAACAATGAAAATACGTCAGCTTCGAGCCCATTCCTCTCGGTGGCGGTATTGATGGATCTGAGGTTACTCCTTGAGATTTCTTATAAGCATCGTAGCGCAACACAAAACACAATAACAATCCCGGCATTACGATATCACCCAGTCCCAGCATCGAGAAATGACCACTGTTGTGTATGCTGGGGAACACCAATTTGCCAGGCAGATTAAGCTTTGGTGGCTCCTTGACAATTCCCCCTAAATTCAATTTACGTGCAACAATTCCGACTGGATTTTCGGCGGGTCGTGTCGCTACTTTGACCATAACGTTCGTACTGAATATGTATGACGAGAAGAACACCCAAAACACATCGTAGATCAGCAGACCGGTGAGTAGGAGAGTGGATACTTTGAGACTGGGAAGTCGCACAAATGCAATGAATGCGACACACAGACCCATGCCCATTGCTGCAAGGAGATTAAAGGTGTTTTATTGTTTGGAAAAAATGTGTAATCATATTGCAATTGTTACCATCCATGAGGAGCCAGTGACCGGTGAGGACCCAAATACAAACAATTGACACCGAAAGTGAGAAACTAAAAAGTTCAGCAGCTGTAAAACGACCGCAAACACCGAATGATATGCGATTGCCATCCGAACAGGGACGAATGATATATTGACACATGGGCAGAAGGAGAAATGCCAGCGCTACAGTTGCTATAACTGAAAAGACAAAAAATATATGCGAAATATTAATTGCAGCTCGATGCGTCTGAAAGTATTCATCTTGATTTTTAATATAATTTGGTAGTGTGTTAAATAAAATAAATCCTTTATATACCAATAGGTCTGTTCCTTTACTTTTAAATCTTAGGAACGATTTTTTACGAATTCTTACGCATTTGCTCAATCGTTCCTCAATTCAAGCGTTCCTTAACTTTTGCGTAAGTTTCCCTCTCAAAGAGTCATCCCCGCCACTGTCATTTTGACAGCCTTTTCCATTTTAGCTACAAAAGTTAAGGAACAGACATATTGTTATTCGGGCTGCTAAGGAGCTTTGCTGGCGCATCCTCTATGACTTCGTTCATTAGAAACCTTAGTGTTGTACCATGTTTCATTTTAAAAATAGTCATTAGTGTATTAGGCTCCAACTTGCGTTTGAAGTTTAACCACATTAGTGCGTCTAGCATTAACCTTATTGTGGTAAATCGGTTGCATCTCAGGATACTCCTCATAGCTTTGTTTTGCAGTTTCTGTAGCCTTACAATTCGTCCTTGATTACAGCAAACAAAATTCGAAATGTGGTTTCACTACAGTGTTGTAAACCGTAACAGCTGTCACGTAGTCCATCCTCTTCCGAACGCGTTTGGAGAAACCAATTTTCTTGCCAATCTTCTTGCATATGTAGTCTACATGTTCATGCATTTTCAAGTCGCTGTTAATGACCAATCCCAGGTATTTGATACCCCTTACATTTTGAATAGGTGTCCCATTTATTTCTTTAATTGTTACACTGTTTAGATTTACTTCCATGAACTTTGTTTTCTCTTCGTTTAATTTTAATTTGTTCATTTTTAGCCAAACCGTCAGTTGATTAATATCAGATACTAATTTGTATTAGCATTCTTCCGCGTTCACTCCTTCTTCTTCAGCAAAGATCAAGGTATCACCGACATACAATAGAATTTTACATAACTTTATTACTGCTGGCATATCGTACTTACTTAAGGTGCGGTTACAGTCCGGGGTGGACCTGGGACTCAACCAATCAACTCTCCAGTTAGCGCGATCTTTGGCTAACTGCCTCCAGTTGCGCACTCCAAGTTAGTTGATGTCCCCTTCCACTTGTGAGCGCCACCTAAGGCGAGGTCTTCCTCTACTGCGTTGTCCCTCCGGGTTGGAAGCGAAGACTCTTCGGGCCGGAGTGTTGGTGTCCATTCGCTCTACATGTCCTAGCCATCTTAGACGACTGATGCGTATTTTTCTGACCAGGTCGGTGTCGTTGTACAGCTCGTAGAGTTCGCTGTTAAATCTCCTCCTCCAAAACCTGTCAACGCAAACAGGACCGAAAATCACTCGAAGAATTTTTCGTTCGAAACGACCAAGGAGATCTTCATCCGCCTTTATTACGGTCCATGCTTCTGCACCATAGAGCAGGACTGGGATGATGAGGGCCTTATATAGAATCGACTTAGTGTTTCTTGACAAGGCCTTACTAGTCAATTGCCGTCTTAGTCCAAATAAACAGCGATTGGCAAGTGTCGCTGATCCCTGCTGTGATGTCATTTACAGAGTTTATAGCTGAACCGAGGTAGACAAAGTCCCTAACTACCTCAAAATTATAGCTCTCTATTGTGACGTTCTGTCCGATACGTCGATGTTGCGTGTCCCTTTTTGTTGACAGCATATATTTTGTTTTGCCCTCGTTTACCACTAAACCCATTCTTGCCGCTTCCGAACTTGGTGGTGGTTGGGTGTTGTGTGAATAGGGATGGGCTTCTGATTGGCATCAACTTGGTGATGTCCAGTGTCGCAACTATCTCACACTCACCAATTGTGCTTATTTTAGCTCCCCGTGGTCACCACCGGGTACTGGTCTATGTCCACCCGGACTTGACTTGCTAAACTTATAAGCGCGAGTGTTGAACACGAAGAAAATAGCAACACTATAATGCTCTGTCGGATTGAATGTCGGCTCGAGTCTCAGAACATAGCTGAATCAACGGTGGCGTCAACAGTCAACATGGCAGACACCTCAATGGGCTACTCTGACGTATTTGGAGCTGAGGTCATTGAGGATTTTCAACACTAGTCAGGGTGTTAAATGGGATGGTGGCGAAAGAGCCCTAAATGGGTCAACGGCAGCTCTCACATCCCCGCAGCGGGTTACTGACTCCGGAGCATTCCGGCTCCTTTTGTCCAAGGGGTCGCAGAAAGGGCCTGGTCCTCCAGGTTGGGGGTTGTGCGTAGTGCTAACAACCCTACCGCGGAAAAAAAGACTTGTAACGAAGCGACCAATAGCCTCGGATAAGAATGGATTTACTTTTGACTGCTGACATATCGTTTATATAAATTATAAATAAAAGTGCACCTAATTTTGATCCTTGCGGTACTCCTTGCGCCATTTCAATGAAATCAGATGTACAATTGTTAAATTTTGTTCTTTGAGTTCTATTTGTCAGGAATGATCGAAACCACTATACTCTGTCCAACAAAAATTGTCAGTACAGGCCTTATGGAGGAGCTTTTTTTCTACCAGTGGTGCCTGTAGATACTCTCATGCCATTCAAACACAAGAATTGCCACTGAAATAAAAACCAAACCACTGTCATACCAAGGAATTGTTGTTGTAATTTTCCTAAAATTTGGCAAGGAGCTCACTGCAACCACTCTGCCACACAACTGCAGGCAGAATGAATGAATGATCGCTTGTGTTCGCTTGCAGTGTGTGTGACTGAAGCACATCAGAAGTGTGTTACCATGTGTACAATGAAAGGATATCATCAAGGGTTTTTCTATGGATTTTGTCAAAGAACTTTCGGTTTTTGTGCTTTTGAGAACGAATTTTTACGTGGGGTGTTACTATTCGGTTTTAATCTGTTTGTATTTCTGAAGGATCAAATAAAATTCAGTTAAAATATTTTTTTCAATGTTGTCTGTTAGGTTTATTCGTGAAGTGTTTTAATGCATTCATTTCATTTACGCAACAAGTGATCATAAGTGCATTGTAGTGATATTGTTTTTTTTGCGATATCGTATTAAATATTTTAATATACAACTATAAGTTCCTACATATTTTCAGCCCTAGTCGTGAGGGCAAATTTCTGCATAGTTGGGTATAAATGAGCACATGGGTATGGCACACATTTTTGGCATATTTTAGCATTTTTGTTATATTTTTGCATATTTTTCATAAAAAAGTTTTTCACACTGAAATATCAAAATGACCAATCAGGTATACTACGTATTGTCGATCGTTGGGTTTTACCAAAACAAACTAAAGTGATTAGGCCCACTGGGAATACCCTAGAAAAACCCTCACGGGAAAAGGAAAAAGATAAACTAAATTTATTTCGTTCAGCAATATTTTTATTTTAAATTGTAAGTTGGTAACCCTAACAGTTTTTCTCTCTGAGTAATGGTGAATTTTCATACAATCTACGGCAACCCTGTGAGAGCTTTAAAGAGGGACAGATTTATGTAAGTCATTGCAACCAGACTGAGAGACAAACATCCTATCTTTCCTGTACTGACAATTTTTGTTGGACAGAGTATAAGAAAATCAGTTAAGAGCCATTAATCTTCCTTGTTGAGCTCAAGTAGACTTTTGGCTTTACTGCGAGATGGGTTTGTGAATCGCTTAGCCTGCCTCTGGCCTTTTGATTTAATCCAGTATTCATACAGATTGTAATCTTCCCATTTCCTGATATTTGAATGTGAATCAAGGATACCCCGAAGAAGGGTTCAGGACCGGTGAGTGGGCGAGAGACGCCCCTTTGCGGCAAACAGTCCGCACGCTCGTTACCCTCATATCCCTAATGACCTGGTGTCCAGGCAACGGAGATTGAAACAGTCCAGTATTATTTTATACCTAGGCTTGACTGTCCGAAAGGATATAGATGCGGGCACCATTAATGCGTCTTCGTAAGCATTCGTAAACACATAGGTCTATAGCGTGCACCTCCGCTTGAAAGATGTTGGGTTATTTTCCCAGTAATACAGGTCTTTGGAACCTAGGCCCATATACTCCAGCACCGGTAGCATCATTTCCCATCTTAGAACTGTCGGTTTACCAAGTTTGTGATCCTGGAAGTATTACGAAATCATTTGATCTCCCAGTTTGCCGGTCACATATGACTTTCTTGAATTTTCTAGAGAAGCAGAACTTTTTAAGCATAGTGTTTGATATTTTAATCACAGGATCATCTTGGAACATTTATGCAATATCTTGAGATGACCTATAAAGTTGCCTATTTTGAGGTTTGATATATTGGGGAGCCTGAGAGCACTGATACTAGCTTCTTTCTTCAAGGAAATATGTAGCGGCGAAAGGCTGCGCATTGATCCTAAGGCTGCTGATGCGATATATCTTGTTTAGTTTGTTTTGGGGTTGAGTTTTTGGCCACCATGCTATCGCTGCATATGTGATCATCAGTTCGATGATCGTGTTGTATGAAAAAAAAAAACATTTTTGGTTTTAAACCCCAGGTTTTGCCGTAGAGGAGCTGGCACATGTACATCGCTCTTTTTGCTTTCCTGATGATTTGATCAAAGTGAGGATTCCAGGTGAGTGCCTTATCTAGAGTTATGCCTTAATATTTGACCTCTTTTGATAAGTCTATTGCTGTGTTATTCAGCTTGATCGGTTTTAATTCCAATTTTTTTCTTTCTCGAGAACCGTATCAGGACAGTTTTTGACGGATTGATAGTCGATCCTTTGTTCTGACACGATTTGTAGGTTAAGTTTAGGGCCCTTTGTATAGTCTCCGTAATAGTGGAGTCATATTTGCAAGATACAGTGATTACATCTGCGTAACATTGTATTTTATACCTTTGCGTTCCATTTAAATCGTTTTGCTTCAAGTTTGTAGGGAGTTGAAGTAATGCAAGACTGATTAGAAGTCAATAGAAACTAATTTACGTAAGCCTACCGGGTATTCGAAGAGTACTCCCTCACTCAGGGCAATAATGACGGATTGTGATATCCGTAAGCGGAAAAGATCACCCCAGTCTCTGGAAAGCTCTTCTTCTTCAGAGTATAGCAACTCGGTCACGATTTCATCGACGGACAGTCATACTTTTCTTGTAAACAAAATATATAAATAGTTGGAGCAACAGGTCTATGGGACCCTAGGCCTACTCTCAACCATTCATTTGTGTGAGTTTTTAATTTTTGGGACGAATGACTTATTGGTTAGAGTGTTGGACTACTAAGCGAGGGGTCCCCGGTTCGATTCCCGAAAGAACCAAATTACATCTTAAGGTTTTTTACCCCTGCGCCACCTCTCGCGAACGTCTGACACATATCCGAGAGTAAAACTGTCATGAAAGAGCTTCTCAATTAGCCGTTTGGACTCGGCGTAAAATTACAGATCCCTTTCATTCCATAGATTTCTAGTAATGACACAAATTTCTATTGGAGATCTATCTGGTGTTCGCCTCTGTTGCGAGTTTTTCCCTATTTCATGCTTGAATATAATTCATCCGCTTCCTCATTGTCAAGACTGCCTTCAAGCCCAGGGCGAATAACTTGCACTGTGTTTTGGGAATATTGACTTCTTCACGATAAATCCCACAAGCTTTGATTATTTCTGATGCAGTAAGATTTCAGATGAGATGTCTTTTTCAGATGTGACAGCAGAGTCGAGGTAGACAACCGTCGCGTCGGCGTATACGAGCTTTAAAGAGACTTCCCGTCACACTTCTTGATTGGCAGTTATGCTCGCCTTCAATCAGTTTAGGGTCTCTGAATGTTTTTCGGCTGCGAGTTGTCTGTACAGGTCTATGCACATCTGAATCTCGTTGTCATAAAATTTTACTTTACTGGGTTGCAGCTGTTTCTGGACGTCTTACTTATCGGGCTCTGCCTGAGACACTGCAGCCTTCCATCCTCTACGATCCCGGGCACGTTGCTTCCAGTTGTCCAGACCAACCGCTCTGGCATCCGCGATGGCTTGGTCTTTGAAACGGGGGTTCGGTCTTCCTTGTCTTCTCGAACCTGGGGGCTGGGATTCGAAGATCCTCTTACCCGGAGCGTTATTGTCCATTCGCTCGATGCGACCGAGCCAATGTAGTCGACGTGTTTTGGCTTTTTGGACTACATTCACATCTTGGTTCAGCTCGTAGAGTTCGCGGTTGTATCTTCTCCTCCATTCGCCCTCCTCGCCCACAGGACCAAAAATCCGCCGAAGAATTTTTCTTTCGAAGGAGCCCAGTATCAGCTCTCCCTTCTTGCCTATGGTCTAGCACTCGTCGCCATAAAGCAGAACTGGCAAGATAAGGGTCTTGTAGAGCACACATTTCGTCCTACGAGTTTCTGGACGTCCTACGCCGCTCAATCCATAGGAGAACCAGTTTCATGTAATACTTCTAAGACGAGAGACCGAGTTATTGCTAGTTGTCGCATAAGGCATAAGTAAGCGTCTGTTGTCTCATCTGCGCATTACCGAGAATTTATGTTGAACAATGTTCATGCTAACGTTTTGAGTCAGATAGTTTGATATTGCTGTTACCCACCGTTGAGTTAATAAACAGTTTCCATCAACTTCGTAGAACTTCGCATGAATGAACATGGTAATGGGTTTTTCTAGTAAAGAATTCCTTATCAACAACCTAACACGATCTCGTAGAAGATAACAACAACAAAAAAAAAACGAAACAATAACAACACAAAATTTATAGCACTCACTTGCTGTACAGACGGCAAACAGTAGTTGCATGGAATCGAAAAAGAAGAACATCACAAGTAATGAGACCGATGCTCCCAGCGGCAAGCACAAAGCGTGCATCGTATCCAATGTCGCAAATTTACCTAAAAACAAATAAATAAAGAGAACGATAAACAGTGGCATTAAAAATCGGTAGGTACGCTCCAAACTTACATGGCTCATTTTCAATTGGCTCGCCGGTTAGCAGATTTGTCATCGACTCGTTGCGTTTCTTCTCCTGACGCTCGCGAGCCTCCTGTTCGATATTTAAACTTCGAAAGCTGCCATACACAATCAGCAGCATCGATATGAGACATGTCGACACCCTCGACGAATCCATCACGGAATAGGCCCAGTGATATTCACGAAACTCTCCTTGTGTGCTACTGCTGTCAACGCCTGCGTTCCCTGCTGAGCCGCCTTGCGACATTTCTCATAGAGCACAGTTAAAAAACGCGCACAAGTGCCGATTGCTTGCCTCCCCCTCCTCCTGCGATCGTTTGTCGAATGAATACTTCAGCGACGGTGGCACATTCACCGGACACACACGTGTCACGGTGTCGGGTTGCAGAGCTGAGCGATCGTTATCTATGCGATGATGATACAAGCTACCTGGATTTATTGATTTTTCTCTATTTGCACGGTGACCCTACTAGCGTAGGGATAATCTGAAAATAAAAGGGAAACATTTTTATTAAAATTTACTGCTATCGAGTTGGTAATCCTTATCAATGTTTGCATTTGACGTGAATAGTTGATAACGTGCGCTACATGTGAGTCCTTACTTTGGTTTCTGTATAAACAAAGTTTTCCCTATCGCACGGTTGTTGTCACAAATTGGTTTGCTGTCGGTCGGTCGATATATATCAGGAGAACCGATTTGAATCGAAGTTAGAATGCATGCGTAAGATAAGATTATCTAGCCGAGTGGCAGGCGACATACCATACATACACCCTTGTTCATTTTGTTTGTTGACTTGCTTGCCGGTGAATGTAAACGAAGCTCGGCGTTATCTGTTACAAACAAAAAGAGTGTTGATAGACTTTGTTTAGAACACCGGATTGTTAGGTCGCCAGAGATTATACTAGTGAAAGTGATTCTTATCATATGTTGCCTTAAGATAAGTTTATTTGGGGGCCAAAGCTTCAATACAGGAAAATATATTAGAAGACGGCTATTACAAGATATGCAGGCCTCATACGAAAATCGCTTTAATCTCAAATTGGATTACGCAGAAGGCTGATTGAGGGAATGTCTGCATTATTTGCCGTGTCTCGAGAGGAATAATCTTTCGTGTGAAATATTCTGTGAACGTCTAAGGCACAACTTTGGCAGTCTGTTTTAAAACGAGACGGTCCACATTTGATGTAAGACTTAACGTCTTTCTTGTCTGCACTAAGTTTGCATATTTTTGCAGCTAAGAAGAGGCGCACAATTTATTTGAGGAGTAAATGCATTTATAAACAAATTCAAAGACCTAAACAACGATCTAGATAAAATCTACACGAATGCCCTCTCGCATCCAAGACGGGCGTTCAAATTCCATTGATAAACTCTACGCATCGACCACGATGGCATCCTGTTAGACGAAAATGCATTGTCACTTTCATGAAGTGCCTGTCGGTAGCCAAAAGGTTCGAAATAAGTGTCACCATTCTGCAACAAAAGAGGACTAAGGTTAAGGACAAAATAAAGGGTTTTCCAATAAGAGGTGTTATTTTGTTATTCAAAGAAAAATGCAATTTGTTGAGATAAATGATTGGATATTTATTTCATAATAAAGAGGAAGGTATGTCGTTAATAATGAAAAACAACATCAGCCAAATGGCCACGACGACCACGCTTACAGGATCATATCCTTTTCATGAAATTTTCCAGAAGAAAATCGCAAAGTGGCTGCCCCATGTCCTCGATTGACTCACGAATTTCATCTTTGAGGTCTTGAATCGACGCTGGGCTGTTGGCGTAGACCTTATATTTCACGTGGCCCCAAAGGAAGAAGTCGGCAGGTGTTAAATCACAAGATCTCGGTGGCCAATTGTGATCACCTCTTCGAGAGATAACACGGTCCGGAAACTTTTCCCGTAAAAGGTCAATGGTTTCGTTGCTTGTGTGGCACGTAGCGCTGTCTTGTTGAAAGTAAGCGTTGTACAAATCAATACCATCTAACTCCGGCCATAAAAAATCATTAATCACGTTTGTGGAATGCCCAGTTCCAAAGAACGACGAGGAATGGACAAACCTGGGTTATCTTCAAAACTTTTGGCTACAGCAGCAATATTCTCAGTTGTTCTTGAGCGACGTGCACGGGTTTTACTCTTCACATCACTAACTTGTCCCAACAGCTTGCATTTTTCCACCAATTTCTGTATTGCGGTCCGACAAGGTGCTTCACGACGACCCAAAAATGATTTAGTTTTGCGAACTGTGACTGCAAAATTTTCACCATTTTTGCAGTGAATTTTTATAATTTCAATGCGTTGTTGAAGCGTGTATCGTTCCATTTTTAGTAAGGGCGTAGTTTCTACTTGTCAAATGTCAAAAAATAACAGCTTCAAAAGTGACAGCTACCGAAATAGCGGGCTACTCAAAATAACACCTCTTATTGGAAAACCCTTTACAAACAACTGATTTGAGCACTGACGATAGCAGCAAAAACGTCTTGAGCTTCTTTGTGGACACTTTGACATAAGGCAGATAGCCGACTGAATCTTAAGGTCTTCCGATCGGTGTCAGGATATGAAGAAAATATCAATCATGAAGGTTTAAAAGACAAAACAAGGATAGAAACAAAAACGACACCACTACGGCTTAAGGAGTCCATTATCTATATATACAGTGACCCTTGCCAACGTACCATGCAAACGACAAACCTTAACCTATAATCGATGTCAGTGAGTGAGAGCTAAAAATAAAAAGGTTCTTTCGCAATTACGGCCCTATTTATAAAGACCAAGGAGATGTATTATGAGAAACATCAACTTTCTTAAGGTCAGAGGAAAGCTCAATTTGCGTTGACGACATTTGCAAGTTAGATAAGTTTTAACTGCGAACTGTTTTTCCGAGGCAATGGGGCTAAAAACGCACATGTTGAAGGTAACTCTAGCAGGGCTACGTAGAAAAAACCGAGATCATCGTAATCAGCATCCAAAATAAATATAAATTGATAACGCAAAGCGGAAATACATAAATTCAATTGATCTTTAGACGGGATAGACTTAAAAATAAAATTTGAGAGATGTCAAGTTTGCTTACAAGTGCCAAAGCAAACGCAGCTGTATTTATCCCGCTGAATTCGCTTGCAAGGATAATTAATATTGAACCCTTGAATAAAACGAACCTCAAGCAGGCACGAAAAAGAAAATGGGCAGAAGACTGAACCGCAAAGATTATTCTTTGTAGAATTCTTGGGTTAGTTTTTGTCCACATTAATGAGGAAGTAAGATTTTCTGGGAAGCAATTGTCTGGTGTAGTTCTGCCGAGGTATAATTGTAACCTCTGCTTACGCCTCAGAGAGGTACATTCACTCATAAGAGTTTTTCTCACATTATAAATTCTTGCGGAATCATTTTAAAGGTTCTTGTAGTCTTGTTTATCCTTGGCGTAAGAAATCTGTCCTATAGCACCCTCTCTTGTCCAGTTTCCTTTAAAAATGAATCCAAGGATGACAGCTGGCTCTAGTGACAGTATTTCCTCATCAGATAATTGGTACTTGCCCAAATATTTCCGTCTTTTGTGGGTCAGGGTCCTAAATGTTCTGGGATTTCCCTGGCCTCATCGCAAAATCTACAAAGACTTTCTTCAGATATACCCAGCTTCCTGAGGTGTTCCTTGAGTCTACAATGGACAATCCTACAATGTTAGGATGCGGTGGTTATTTTTACTCATGCCGATGCAAGCTTTCCGGTTGTATTGCCCCAGAAGTTTCTTTGTTTTCATTCTGTTTTCCAAAATTCTTTCTTCCGCAGAATGGTTGAGGACCTATGACAGTTTCTGATGCTCCCTGTCTTGCTAGGGTGTTGGCCATTTCATTACCCTCTATTCCCACATGGCCAGGTACCCAATAAAGGGTTATTTTGTTCCTCCTACCCAGTTCATTAAGTTTTTGTAGGCATTCCCACAAAAGTTTGGATTTAATGATGTAGAAGTCAAGCGCCACAAAAGCAGCCTGGCTGTCTGTCATTATAGCTATATCACAGTTCGTTTTGTTTCTGCCGAGGTTAATTTGGACATATCTGTCGATGGCATAGATTTCAGTCTGAAAGATGCTGGTACTTGTTCCCATTGGTTCAGAATATTTGGTTTTAGGCCCGAATACTCCTGCTCCGGTTCCCTCATCAGTTCTTGACACATCTCTGTGTACAACTTTGTTACATTCCTAGTTCAGTCTGTGAATTGTGGATTCATTGCTCCAGCTTTTCTAGTAGCTGAGCCTAGTAACTAGTTCTTTTGTAAATCAAATTTTTTGATGGCATCGTCTCTAGAAAAGGTTGCTTTTTGAGTATTGCGTCTTACTGTTTCAGTGTGATACACTTTTCTCTTCCTATTCCTTTTTTGGCCATTCCTAGAATCATTTTACTTGCATATTCCCCAACTACAAGGTGTAAAGGAGTCGGCTCCAATAGCAATAGCTGCAGTTGGGAAAGTTCTCGTGGCCCCTGTAATACATAGGCATGTCAGTCTTTGCCCTTTATTGAGTGTCTTGCCCATGCAATCGCTCCATATATGTTCATTGGCCTCACAATGGAAATGCACATCCATCTGAGGATGTAAGGGCTACATCCACAGTCCCCTAGGCGCCGGCAAATCGATACTAAATAAGTTCTTGAAATGTTTTTTCTGATTGGTATTGTTGGGCCGACTTTAGCCAGTGCGTAGGCTTGAACCCAGTGGAGATGAACATACCTTCAAGAACTCCCGACATTTATGCATAATCTATGTGCTTCATACAGGAAAAGCCGTAAAATATCATTTTCTACTCACGCACAACTTCCACCGCTGTCCCTGGTATGTCCAGGTTTCATTTCTTGCAAATCGCCCACCACCATTTCTGAACACCAAAATTTTTGTCTTTTCAAGGTTTACCGTTAGATTCCAGACTTTGCAGTACGTTTCAAATTTATTGATCTTAAGTTGCATACTATTAACTGAGTCTGCTAGGAAGACAATATCGTCAGCATACATGAGAACCCAAAGAACCCAATTAGGACAAGCTACGCCACAGCGACAGCGAATTACAAATTCATTTCTATGCAGGTTCACTTATTTAAGCTAAACAAGCATGGCCGTACGATTACGATAATAGATTGCAGTTCAATTAAGATAGTTGTTCAACACTTTACCCTTCCTTTTAACTACATATGTTACTCCACTTCACTACTATCCATGGACAATTGAATCCTAACCTCTGTGAACTTTACTTTTCAGCTAGGTAGGTTATGTACCCACATTCGTACCTACCTACTTTTTCCAGAATTAATGTTCTCCTGTCACTTTACAGCGTTTTTTTTTTCTACCTATCATTTATTTAATTAATCTTCGTAGTGTGTATAACAACACTCCGTTACGTTTATGTTTATTTATATACAGCAATTTTTAATTTGCTACAAATTGTAATCGGAATTTATTTTCCCAAGTGTTTTGACCCCTTAAAATTCCAATAAGTGTGTAGGTACATACTTCCAATAAGACATTCGGTGTCGGTCGATCCGGTGGTATTGTCAACCAAGAAGGCACACTTTTCCAGCCGCTTTACTCCTCTAGACCTCTACAATACACAAGCCAACAACTTTCGAATGGTTGGCTTCAAAACTCATTGTTTGACCGTCTGAGGTCTGACTACTTTTCTGCGAAAAAAAATTAGGCAAAGCAGAAAAAAAAAACACTTTACAACCTACATTTGCAGACAAAAAAAGTACACAAAACCACCTCGACCAACAACAACAACAACAATACCTACTATGACTATGAGCGATGTTCAAAATCATAATTCTATTCTCCTCTCGTGCATAGTGGAATTTTTTTTTTCTTCTCCACTGATTCAAATTGGAGCACAACAAATCGATACCGATTACTTCATTTCAACGACTAATTAGGAGCAACAGAAGGTATCAAGTTTTATAGTTTACTTCATTTTATAATTTATATCCCACCCCCACTGTCCACTCTCTGATTAGATGGACTCCTAAACAGGCAATTAAAAAAAAATCAACAATAAAAGAGAAAAAAAGTGATTATGAAATGAATTTGGAATGTATACTAGTGGACGGGTACTAACCAAGTCGCCTGCTGCTGATGACTTTTAAAGAACTTTCCTATGCAATTGGTGGTGCATTGGTCTTTAATTTGCCGATGGCGTTAACGGTGCTGCTAATGATGATGTTGATGAATGTGCTGCTGCTGCTGCTGGCGGCTGTTTTGATTCCAAAGAAAGTTTTCATATTCTATTGGATTCCATGGGATTTTTCCTTGATTTTCCACACTACACGAAAGACCACACGATTTTCTTTTAGTTTTAATTTTGCTCCCCTTATATCTACCACTGTTTTATTTGGTTTTCTTTTTTTAATGAAAGTAGAAACTTTTCTTTGTTTTTTTTTTCACATTATATCTCCCGCACGCCCATCATCGACATGAACTGAACACAAGAAGAACAAAAAAAAAGGAGAATTCGTGCAAATGCAATAAGATGTGTTTAATTACTCGCACCGACGATGTTGTGATGAATTTTTGTCGTTCGTTTCCACTTTGAAGAGTGAAATCGGAGGGAAGAAAATAAAGTCGACGATTTCGGGCCCAGGCACTGTCGAAAATTTGTCTTTTCTTTGAAAAAGTCGCTTTTCTCGATTGAACGACGACGACGAAGACGACGGACAAACGATGGAGATGGAGACAACAGCACGACACAAATGAGATAACTCACAAAACCACATAACACACTGAAAAAAAAAATTACAATGAATAAGGTGTAGAGAAAGAGCAATGGCTTAGAGAATAGAGAAAACGGCTAAGGAGCAAGGGAGATGAAGGCAGTTGTTGGCATGCACTCCGTTCCGTTTTGGTGTATTTTTGTGGATTTATTTCATTCTATTTTGATATTTTTGTTAGAAATGCGTGTGTATGGTGTTGCACTGGAAATTGTTTGGAAGGGTTCGTTTGTGGTGTGTGTGATTAAGAGCTTGCGAGAGCGAGATAAAGCAGAGGATTTTGTTGTTTTGTGTTTGGCCATATTATTATTGGTGTGTGGTGAGGTGCTGTCAATTATAAGACTAACAGTTTGGGAAACTTTGAATAATGTTTTTCGATAACACGCAATTTCCTCATATCGATTTACATAGGATTTTTGAATCAGTCAGAATTTGAAAGGAACCAATAACCAAGATATTTAGTCGACTAGATTGGTCTGCACTACAGGTAACTTGAACGCAAAAAAGTAGATAGGTCGGGAACGTCACTTTTTATACGTCGGCCACATATGCGAACTGTCAACTTAGTACTCAGTCACAAATTTCTTGACTAGATTCGTCGGCTACCCCTCCATAAACGTCAACTGACACATCTGTTCACCGATCTAAGCCAATCAAAACTGAGATACATCAAGTAGTAAGACTTATGTCGTTTTCCATTGGGCAAAAAGAAGCGTCCGGGAGAGTCCGGAATCGAAAAAATCACTTCTGAAACCGTTCCATTGGCACAAAAAATACTCTTCTGGTGATTCTGAGGAGAGAAATTCGCTTCTCGATTTGAAGTCAGAATCCACTCAAGAAGCACTCACACAAGTGAAATTTATGTATTTTATACAAGCCAGCTGACAGCAACCGTAGATTATTTTTTGGCACTTCACCAATACATTTGTGGATCTATCCAGAAGCAGTTTTCTTGTTCCATTGGTTTTCAGAATGAGTGAATCCCCGAGTGAAACCAATGGAAAACGATATTACTTAACTTGATACCTACTTGAACCTACAAGCCGAAAAGAAAAGTTATCGAGTGAAATCAACAACACTGAACAATTTTCTCGTAAATTTGTTTCAATTGAAAACATGCATTGAGGACGTTTCTAACTTTTAGTTTCCTAAAGTAAACTAGATTGTCCGTTGACGTAAAAACTAGATTTCCCTTCAAAATAAAGCCACTTTTACTGCGTCAGCCACTCAACCGATATGTCAACTTCGTATTCAGTCAACAAATTTGTGACCAGATTTGTGGGGTGCCTTTATAATGCTTATCATGAGATGAAATGTCTTGTGGAGGCACTCAATTTCAGCTTATGAGTGGATGTCTGCGATCTCTCTCTGCAATTATTTCTTGGCATGGATGTCTGACATGAATTTGACAGATAGGTACCTGTTTTTTTTTTGTTTTTTGCCAACAAATAAATTTTTTTGTCGCATTTGAGTGTCTTCTCATGCCGATTATGGTCTGTGGCGTAAAGGCACCAAGTGACAAAGAACAGAAACAGGAACAGAAACAGAATCCTATACATTTGCAACAGAAACCGAATTAGGAACAGAAAAATGGCTGTTTGAGGACAGAACGCAAACAAGTCTTTATTGATTGTTTCTGTTGCTGCCAGCAACAGAAATTCAAATTTATCGTGGGGGGCGGGTATTTTTTTGTTTGGATTTTTTTGCATCTGTTTGTTTCGCATCGTACTATTGTTTTTAGTAGACGAAGAGGAGAGAATAATAGATTTCGTAAGAAATCATCAAATTTTATACAATTTCATTCTGTTCCATGTTTTTCGTTGAAGTCAGAGCAAACGACATACAATTTGATGGAATAGGCGTCTGCCATGTTTTTATGGCAGTTTCTATGAAAAGAGCAAATCTAGAAGTGCTCTTTCTATGTTTTCCATGTTTCATTGAAAAATAAAGTGCACTTCCAGGTCAATTCTCAACACGAAAGAAGCGTCCGGATCCGGAATATTTTTAAAGAAGTGCCCTGAATTCACCAACACACACAAGCAAAATGTCCGATTGAAATGTTTGTTGTGCTATTAAAACAATCTCTGTGCTTCGTGATCGGAAAATATCCAATTATGAGTGCAAATGTAAATTTCAAATGAAATGTATTGATTTCGCCAATGGAAACATTCATATTTAATGTAAAAAGCGAAATAAAAGTTACAACAGAAAACCAAATTTCACAATGACGTGCATATGTTTTCTACCACTATTGCAAAAGTGCTCCAACGAATTTCATTGAAAAGAGCAATTCTGAATTTCGGGGCAATTCTCTCAAATCTTCAATGAAAAACGCCATTAGTCAGTTATATATACGAACTTTCAAATTACTTCTCAGTCACGATTTTATTGGCTACCCCGCCATAAAGGTCAACTAATCGATCTAATGGCGTTTTTGATTGAAGGAAAGAATTGCCCTTTCTATGAAAAGAGCAAATCCAGAAGTGCTCTTTCTATGTTTTCCATGTTTCATTGAAAAATAAAGTGCACTTCCAGGTCAATTCTTAACACGAAAGAAGTATCCGGAATATTTTTAAAGAATTGCGCTGAGCTCACCAACACACACAAGCAAAATATCAGATGCTTTATGGTCGGAAAATATCCAATTATGAATCAAGTCAGCCAGCTGTCAAAGTCCTCAATGTTTCCTTTTTATTTCCTGTCAATAATTTTCAACGGTTCAATCATCAAAAATACTTTTGCAAAGACTTTAAAATGGCGATTAGTCATAATGAAAATTACACTCGTTTTGTTTAGCAGTTGATGGATAATATTTATGCATTTAACACAAAACAAGATACTAGATTGGTCTGTACTAGATGTACTATGTTCAACGAAATGTCGAACAGCGTACTGCCTGGTGAAATTTTCATGTGGAAAGTTCATTTTGACATTTCGCAGTGAAAAATTTGTATGAAAAATTGGATTTCACTCGAACAGCGTACACGGCTTAATACTCCAAAGTGTTAACGGAGTATACAGGCAGGATTTTCTTCACTAGATACGTCGGCTACCCCTCCATAAACGTCAACTGCAAAAACTAATTACGTCACCAAACTGGTCCAATAAAAACTCAAATACACCTAGTCTGTCAGCTGTCAGGCTTACCTAAAATAGAAATCCGAACTTCCTCAATGTTTCTATTTTATCCTGTCAATAATTTTCGTATCCAGCGGATCAATCATAAAAATACTTTTGCAAAGGCTTTAAAATGTCGATACGTCATAATTTTCATTTATTAGGTACACATAATGAAAATAACAATTGTTTTGTTAAACAAGACACTCTTAAGTCGAGTGTACTACATATTTCCTATGTAAACCACATATACGAAATGTCAACGAAGTGCTCAATCACAACATTTTTGATTCAACTTGTCGGATAAACCCTCCAAAATGGCAACTGAAGAAAACCTGTTTTCGTAACAAATCTAGGCAAAAAAAAAGAAGTTGAAAACATATCAAGAGAGCTAGCTGTCAAACTTAACTGAATTCTTAAACGTCCCCACTGTGTTTTAAAATCGTGTGAATTTCATTGCATACTTGCTGGTGTTTACTTATGATATGCAAATAATGCAAACTGATGAATCCGAATGTTTAATATGTAAACAAATACATAAATAACAACATTTTTCGGGGGTTAATGTTCTTAATTTCATTGATACAAATTTTTACTTCACCGCTGTAAATTACATGGACTTTGGAATATATCGCCAGTCGGTTTAAATTGCGATTCGTCAAAGAGCTCAAGTTGTGGTCTGAGGCTTTCAACATCGATCCCCTCCTCACCCCCTTGACGAATTCTGCAAAAAAATAGAATCGTGTGCAAAATAAATAAAGTAGTCCGACTAGTTCTGCTAGATTAAATTACCCAAAAAGTTTTTTTGTGCAATTGCCCCTCGCATTCTTGTCACATGCTTCTAATATCTAATTCGCGCAACTCGAGCTCCAGTTCCGAGGCGAGAGACTGAGCAAATTGCCCAAACTCGTTATGAATCATAATCAAAACATTAGCACGTCTGGCAAGACGCAAATCAAATTCACCATTGAAAGGTCAGACGCTAAACGAACGAGATAAGCCTTACCCAGACGCGCGTGCCATGTACAATTTGTCTAATCACTATAATAACGTGACTGCCCGCTGAAACCGGTTTCCGATAGAACAATAGAATAAAGAAAACATGACCAAATGATTGCTCTTTGTGTAAAATTTGCTTTATCTTACTCTTAATGTTACGTAACCAAATTAAGAAAACTAAATGCACTACTGGCTGTTCCGCTGCTACCTTCAAACTAATCAGTCTTTCAGTTGCTCAACTCCTTTAAGATTGCACCAGCGATGACCAACTTCTGAATCTCCGAGGTGCCCTCATAGATTTCGGTAATCCTAGCATCACGATAGTACCGCTCAGCAGCCATGTCGGTCACGTAACCCATTCCACCTAGCACCTGAATAGCCTGGTGTGCGTTGAATGTAGCCGCCTCGGAGGCAGCCAATTTTGCCATAGCTGCTTCCTTGGTGTAAGGTTTTCCATTATCCTTTAACCAAGCCGAGCGCCACGTCAGTAGACGAGCCGATTCGACCCTTAAAGCCATATCGGCGATTTTCTGCTGAATCATTTGCAATTTGCAAATCGATTTACCGAAGGCTGTCCGCTTGTTGGAATAATCCACTGCCAATTCGAGCGACGCCTGTGCGATGCCCAGAGCCTGTCCAGCAATGCCAATGCGTCCGCCGTCGAGTGTCTTCATGGCTATTTTGAAACCATAACCCTCTTGGCCGAGTAGGTTCTCTTTGGGAATTTCGCAATCCTCGAAAATCAACTGGCAAGTCGACGATCCCCGGATGCCTAGCTTGTCTTCTTTCTTTCCCAAGGTGAATCCTTTGATGCCCTTGGGCACAATAAACGCAGAGATGCCCTTGTGTTTCAGTGCCTTGGAGGTGGTGGCAATTACCACACCCGTTTCAGCTTCAAATGCATTGGTGATCCATGCTTTGGTTCCATTCAGGACATACCGGTCTCCCTTTAGAACAGCTGTGGTAGACGCAGCACCAGCATCAGAGCCGTTACCAGGTTCAGAAAGTGCAAAGTATCCCACTCGATCGCCAGTCGTGAATGGGCTGACGAATGTCTCTTTCTGCTTATCATTGCCAAAAGCAAGGAGCGGAGCGAGATATAGCGAATTATTGACCGACATTATAACGCCAGCTGTGGCACACCCCCTCGAAATCTCCTCCATAGCAATGGCATACGCCATTGTGTCCAGGCCAGTGCCCCCTGTATAACAATATTCATTATTTGACCTTTTACGGGGTATATCAATTGAATACATTACCATATTTCTCCGGCACAGCAACGGCCATCACTCCTAAGTCACCCATTTTTTTTATTTGTTGTGCGGGATACAAGTGCTCGCGATCGGTTTTTACGGCACTTGGAACGAGTTCGTTATCAGCAAAATCTCGCAAAGTCTTCTGCAGCATTTGATGCGTTTCAGGGAGCGCCGACAAGCTGGCGATGCTTCTTTTCAGATTGCATGCATTTTGCGCTAAATTTAGAACAGAATGATTTTTTTTTCCGTGCAAAGTCCTAGTTGGTATGTATTTTTTTTTTATTAACTTACCTAATCTTAGAGGGCTTCTTACGAGATTGTTCATCTTGGTGTTCTATGCAGAGGTTGTCTGAGATCAAAGTTTAATAAAGTCACAGATAAAGTTTCAAAATAATATTTAAAACAGATAACAGTCTACCGTCGAGCCCTATCAGCGGAAAGCTATAGATTATGGCAGTATGAACGAAGTAATTTAATTAATCAGGTGCGGTAAGGTAATTGGCATAAAAGTTTGATTTGATGTCGAACGAAACAAGTAGTAGTAGTAGATGCCCGCGATCATTTGTTGCAGTAGAACAGTTTGAACACGTACTAGATGCTTCAAATAGTTCAACAAATGATTTAAAAATTTAAATTTTCTTTATTAGGGCTGTTTTTTTTTATCCTTCCTCCTCAAAAAACCAAAGTAAAGTAGGATTTTCAGCACGCAATTACAACAACTACGTCCTACTTGACATTTTCGAGATTCACACGGCTATTATCCCAAATGGAAATGAGTTGACAGCACCAGCTTGTGTTTGAACCTTTGTGGGTGGAAATCGCAGTTTAATTGAAAACCTACAGTCGAGAGACACAACCTTTTAAAATGTCATTCAATATTGTGACAGATGTAACTAGAACCTTCATTCGTCTACTTTACTTTGAAGAGAAGCTCAGAAAAACGGACCTATTATCGTAAAGTAAAAATAATACAATCACGTCTGACGTCTTATGCGTTTTTGTGTTGCAGTACTTTTTTAAGACTTAAAAGCTGGTACGCTGTTCAAGTGAAGTGAAATTTTCACTCCTCTCCAAGAAATTGCTGTGAAATTGAAAGTGAAATTTTCACGCCGAAATGTCAAAAATTCAATGCGACGGACAATAAAAGCCAAGTGAAATAGCAAGTAACGCCCCCTACAAATCACTTTTTGAACAATAATTTTACACTTCAGCAGCGTACTGGTGAAATCTTCACGGGGAAAGTTCATTTTGACAATTCGCAGTGAAAATTTTGTATGAAAATTTGGATTTTACTCGAACAGCGTACCAGCTTGAAAATAAAACAAAGCCTTAGGTGGTGTTCCATTGTGTCGAAACAAATCGAGAGCACATTTTCTGAATCTCGATTTTCTTAGACTTTCTCGGAATTTATTTTAAAGAAGGTACCTGCTGAAGCCTTAAATTCAAACTTCTCCAATCAAACGTTAAAATTCAATGATATTTATATTGCTTATTCATATTCGCATGTTTAAAATATTGTTTATTTAATAATATTTATTTATTTATTTTGTATTAAAATTACCGGAATATTTACAAAAATTGATTTATAAACTTTTGTAAATTATTAAATATGTAAAAATATATCTAGCCGATGCAAACTCCAACAGAAATAGAAAACAAAAAATTGTAATAGCCAATCCATTTCTGGAATCTGCACATCACTCTTGTATACCACAAATATAACAGAAGAGGAAATTCCTTTCCACTAAAATTTCCAGTTGTCAAAAATGTTACTATTCCCAAGTGCAATCGTGTCGTATCAAAATAAAAATTATTTTTTCATAATTCCATAGAGAATATCGTCAAATTAAATAGCCAAAAGTGCATTTATTGTTTTCACAAATTCGCACATTTCGAAAGTGAGCTAAATTCTGTGAAATCCATCCCTCGATTGAACGTCAAAATACCATTAACAACACAAGTGTTCTCCTCCGCCAGAGCACTCAAATCGAATTATGTTGTTATAATTAATCTGTTTCTTCATTTATTATTATTTCTCGTTTGCATTTCACATTCTTTCGTTGGACTTGTGATTTTCGGATTTCGATATATTCAACAAAATACAGGTAAGTTATATTTGAAACCTGTTTTTAGTTATACGTCGCTGTGGCAATGAATACCTCCAAAATAAGTCTCTGCCACCCCCAAAGAATGAGAATTTGTTTTTAGATTTCACAATAGTGTTGGGTGGGGGCTTGGCGGGGTGGAAAAGTAAGAGTGAATTCGCGAAAAAGAAGGAAAACATAAATAAATGTTGTGTATCTGTTTGAAAATATACATTTGTTGTGATTCCATTGCGAGCCGAACGAAGGCAATTAACGTTTCATCGCAGTGAATTATGATATAAGCGAGAAAAAGAGTAGTGTGAGCTATTGGAATGCACAACGACGTTGGGGATCCCACACGTAATTTGCATATTATATATATGTGCTTCTCTCAGGTCGTCACAACACCCATACCGATGATCAATGAGACAACTGGGCCCTGATGGCGCAGTGCTAATTGAACTTATTAACAGTCAATCAGCTCGGGAATGTCGCATATCTTTGCCGTGCAATGTCTGTTAAGCGAGATAAGATAAACGGCTTGAATACTACTTGTACTCGTAGATAAAGTGACAAGCGAAACATAAATCCTTCAAGTGACTAATCTCCAAATAGATAGACGGAGTTGTTGCTGTTGTTATCGACTGAGGAACCACGGTATTTGCATCCGAAATTGGCTTGTCAAATGAATAATGCGAATGGAAACGTACGTAATAGTTTAATTGTTGCTATATTAATTTGTTAAGTGTATTTCCTTCTATGAATGCGATGGCAGTGAATAAAGACGTCTCCACGCCGCAATTGGGTGTGTCGCCTGTCAATTCTGGAGGAGATTGCCATTCGTTACGATGCTTTATTTCGCAACACCAATAGTGGATGGTTGTGCGGGGATTTTTATTGTTATTTACGAGCGAAGGACAATCAGTGTTTTTTTTTCGTTTGTCTTGGCAGACGATGAGGCATACAATGATCACTCGAGTTTTTGTTTGTTTCTGTAGTTCTGCCCTTCTGATTCAGAATTTGGCCTGACCTATATTTATCACATTAGTCAGCTGAAGGTGTTTTTTTTAATCGCCCTGATAACAATTTTAGTTTGCTCGGAAGGAATTGTATTATGAACGGAAAATCAGGGGGAGAACTAAGGGTTTTTTGGTAGTTAGTTTCCTAGCACAAAGACGAGATAAAGTCCAGTGAGTTGTCTTAATTTTTGCAGGAAATATTATCAATTAAGTCTGACAGATGCCGACAAACGACACGTCCAACAGGAAAGCTTCCTGTCATGGTTAAGCGTGATCGATTTACAGCCGCTTCCTTGTTAATCATGTAAACATACTGCTCGATCTCTAGTTAATTTTGGGGGAGACGGTACCCCCATATACATATTTGGCTTAATACAAGCTAAAACTAATACATCGGCTTAAAGTAACAACTTAAAACTAACTTAAAATTAAGACATAAAAAGCTATAAAACTAAGATTTAAAAATAGGGAGAACGGTGAAGGAGATCGAGTTTGAGGTGGGCAGTGCTGCTGTTAAAATCGAAAACTGAAAGGTTAGAATTAACCCTTCGCAGCACACGGAAGATTAGTTCATTGGAGTCGAGGGCAACGTGAATTACGGGGGTTTGTGTAAAAGAAAATAGAGTTATAGAGGGACGCACAATCAACGGAGCCAGAGAGAAGACGAAAACAGGATCGTCCCATGGCAGACTACGAAGGGCAAATCGCAGAAAGCGACGTTGGACGTTCTCAATTCTGTACACATGAACTTGATGAAATGAAGCCCACACTTGGCTAGCGTACGCAAGGAGGAGGCGAACAAAGGTGATGTAGAGGGATCTAGTTACGTAGGGGTTGGAAAATTCTTTAGACCATCGTTTAACAAAGCCGAGTGATGAGTTGGCCTTACAAATTATTTCATCAATGTGCGAACGAAAATTAAGCTCCCTGTCGTACGCCAAGGTCACGAAGAGGTTGAACGAGAGAGATTGGTTGACCGTGAAGATGGTAAAGTCGTTGAGGGGACTTGTTGCGCTTGCGCGATAGGGTAATACATTGACATTTGGTGACGCTTAGCTCTAAGCAATTTTTCAGGCACCAGGTCGAAAAATGTTCGAGGTCTTGTTGAAGGAGGTCTTGTTGAAGGAGAACGAGACAGGAGTCTTTAGGTGAAGAGATGATTTTAAAGAATTTAGTGTACGAAAGTACGTATCTAAAGCGAACGCTATAATACCGGTTTTCCAGGTAGGAAGATATCCATTTTATTAGTAAAGGTTCAAAGCCGAGAGCTTTGTTTGACAGTTTGAAAAGGATTAATTGATGAGATATCCTATCAAAAGCATTACTAAAATCAGTTGCAATAACATCGACTTTGTTACCGCTCTCTAAAGCTGAGAGTGCAAAGGATACAAATTCTACGAGATTTGTGGTTGTTGATCTACCTCTCAGAAGGCCATGTTGGTGGGGGGAAACAAGAGACTTTCTCCGAAAACTTAAGATTTCGTATAATATACTTTCGAAAAGTTTGGGTATATGAGAGAGTTTAGCAATTGGGCGGTAATTATTAACTTCATTTTTGATCCTTTTTTGTGTATCGTATCGGAGTTATGAACGAGGTCTTCTAAATCTGAGGAAATTCTCCTTTTAAAAGAGATAGCCGAAAGAGATTGGAAAGGGGAAGCGAAAGATTGGAAGAACACTTCTTAAGAAAAATGACTGGAAGACCATCTAAGCCAAGTGAGAACTCAACATTGAGCTTTTGTAACTTATTTTCAATAAGTGAGGTGACAACAGTTTGGGAGAGGGAAAGGGACCGATAGATAAATTAGGTAGGTAGCTAAAGTAAGAGGGGTCAGGTGCGAAGGAGTTACCGGCAGACGATTGCTTAAAAAATGTGGCAAACAAGTTGCCGATGGTATGGGGGTTAGTGGATGATACTTTTAAACTCATGAACAACTCATGTCGGTGGAGGTTTCCTTCTTCAAAAGCAACGATTTTCGGCTACTCGTTCTATATGCTCTATAATTTTGTCTTACTTATTATTTTTTACCAAACATTTGCGAAAAATGTTTCGCTTAAAACAACTGACCATTTTCATCTGCGTGTATGCTCGACCGCCGTATTAAAGGACAGAATTGATTGTTGTCGAAGCCATAACATCGCCTCGAAATAGAGATGCTTGCATTTATGTCTCCAGGTACACAACTCGAAAGTTGCTTATCTAGTAGCCAAGGGAGGTTCGCGCAAAATTTACATCAACCTCGATTGCCCAGAGCAATGATGCAAATCAATTATGCAGGTTATGCCAACAGATTTGCTGTTAATACAAATACAATGATATGGTCATGGACCTTTATTATGATCTGGATCAGTTGTGACAAACAAGTAGAGGATGTTTCCAAAATTCATCGGATTGCCTGAAATCCTCGTCCCTCGGTCCCTCGCTAGCTGCCTCCAGCTCCAGTTCCGTTGAGGTCGTTGAGGATGCTTGCAAATGCCCCACTGACAGCTCGCCGCGTTCTCCCAATAATGTCAATATCATCGGCATAGGCAAGTAGTTGAACGGATTTTTGAAAAATTGCACCTCTGGTGTTGCCTTGTGAGTTTCGTACAATTACTTCAAGAACGATGTTAAAGGAATAACACGAAAGAGCGTCGCCTTGTCTTAAACCTTTTTCGACATCAAATGACTCGGTGGTGTTTGTAACGACATGTGTTTTTACTGGTGAAACAAAGAAACCAAGTCTTATGAAAAAAATACGAAAGACGTTCACACGTTATAAAGTATTTATTAGAATGATCTCGAAAATGTCTTAAAAATAATTGTACACTAATTGTACACTCGTTCCAATTATGTGTTTTATGTTATAATAATATATATATAATATTTTACATGTTTATTGTTTTTAAGTAAATGTCAGCTGTTTATTTATTGTTTATTTATTCGTACTAAATGTCATCGATGTTATAAGTCTTCATGGATGGGTTTGGGCATTGTTTATTAGGAATGTGCATCCAATTCGCAACAGTATTCTTGCCGAATTTGACGGAGCAGCGAGATTTCTCCATCGTCATACTGCACAAACAGACGAGTTTGGCGGGGATGCCAAAACTTGACATGGCTTTGTATAGTTTGTCGCTTAATACGCCACCATAGGCGACTTTAAAGTCGATAAATAGATGGTGTGTATCGATCTGAAATTCCTATGTTTTTTCTAAGATCTGCCGGTCGATGGTTGACTTTCCTGGCCTAAAACCACACTGATATGGGCGGATCAGGTTCACACAATACAGCCGACAAGATCTTATACGCGACATTCAGGAGACTTATTCCTCTGTAGTTGGCGCAGTTCATGATATCTCCTTTCTTGTGGATCAGCCATCTCGTTGCCGGTTTTGTTTCTGTGTCCAGGGACCCAGCAGATATGCGTGGTATGCTGCGAGCAGAGAACGTTAATCTCTGAGAAACTGTTTTTGTCGATGACTGTCGATGAATATTGGAATATCGTCCGTCTAGGTAAATACCACCACTCAAAGATCTACTAGGGTTCATCACAAAGTCCGGTATCTTAGTAAGCTCTAATTGGAGTAAATCACAATAGGCCCACCTGTGGCCGCAGTGATATGGTAACATGCTTCCAACTCCCTAATAGGAAAAAAGCTCGGTAGATAAATAAAGAATGATAATAATAATAATAATAATAAACTGCACCAACAATCATTGATGTACTGCGTTAGAGTGGTTTAGAGGTCACAGCTCGTTTTTAATATATATCGTGTTGCGTAAATGGTTTAAATTGTGAACTCTTTCGGCCTATTAGCTTTTTAGCAGCCTGCTCTAGACGTTCATTGACTACTGAAGACAAGGACCCATCCATAACAGGGCTATGAACAATATGAATCTGTGCCCAATCATAGAAAGATGGATATTGTCAATGCTCAATGAAAGAATAATTAAGGCCCGCATCGATAATGTAGAAATCTCGGCATTCACAACTAGAGGGTGTTCGCAAGAGGCCGCCCTTTTGCCATTGTTCTTGTGCCTTGTCATTTACGACCTACAAATCAAGGGATTGATGCCATAGAACATGTCGAAGAAGAAGCAATCGTTGTCGGAAGCACGGTCCTAGAAATACTGCAATACGCACTATATGTCGTCCAGAGATGGTTTAACTAAAAAGGGGTTTCTGTGAGTCCAAAAAAGATTACAACCGCCCTTTTACCAAAAGGAGGAAACGAGACCTGCCTGTTTGCACCCCTATACATAAATAAAACTATTCAATTCAAATTGTAAGCTAAGTACCTATGAATAATACTTGACGGAACCCGCAAATAGAATGTACCATAAACAGGACTACCTGACGTCGAGTCTGCGCTAACAATTGGGATCGGTTAAACCATCGATCGCTTATTCTTTTGTTACTGGTGGACTAAGACTAATAAAGTTACTACAGTCAAAAAGCTAGAACAGGTCCAACCGTCTGTCTATGCTCCACCCGGCTACAGCACTGAATGTCATCTTCGGTGTAACACCTATTCAAACACAAATTCAAATGGAAGCAAAACTGAGCACTCATCTACTGCTGCATTCGGACAACATTGACTCATATTCCTACCATGTATGTCATCTGTCTTTGTTTGAAGCCTGCAAGCCCATTCAGCGTGCTCCTAGACGACACGCTACCGGAATATGGCTTCTATATAAACTTATCTATCATCGGCGCTCCAAGGGAGGACTGCGAAAAATACAAACCCAATCTATCACGACTTGACCTCGTTTGGTACAAAGGCAGTTCTAAAATGGCAGTCAGCGACCTGATCTGGCATCTGTCAGCCTTGGCAAAAACTAACTCGTCATTAACTGTTGCGCTGGAATAAATATAAGTTCTTATACAAGTGGAAAAGCTATATTTGTGTTTTCTGACTGCCAAAGCTCTTGACTCATCAAATCAAAGCTTTTCATAGAAACATACACGATCATCAACGAACTTGGAAACATAGCCATTCTGGGGCCCTACTCTGTATTTCGTTCCGAAAGTCAATCTTATTCGAAGGTGCTTTTTCGTTCCGTTTTTGTTTTTGTATTCTGTACAAAATATTCGTTTTCTGAAATTTTCACTTTCGGAACGAAATACAGAGCCCCTGCACTGGATTCCAGCCCACAGGGGCTTTGATGGCAATGGAACTGCTGACTAACTCCTCATTGGCTAAAGTCGGCGCAACAATACCAATCAACGGACCGGAACTCTTCTGTGGTTTCCACTTCAGGAACTACATCCACAGCTTGTCTCGTATGGAATCCAAGTCTGGTTTATATCACCCCAAAAAACCCTACTGCACTCGGCGCAATTTCGGAAAGTTATATTAACAATAAAAATATATCCCACAACGCCCAGAACTTCCTATATAGGATGTGCACCATTTCCCATCAGTATGACCCACTTTTACAGAATTCCATTCAAATATATTTAGAGTACATACATTCATTCTCTCTCGTCTCAGAAATAATTTAACAGAGGAAATCTTAACTCTAGCAAATCCTTCTCACATATCCCCAGTGAAAAGTCCTTATCATTCAAACAGTCTGCGGGTTGGAAAGATTGCGCTAGGACCTCAGAATGGGCCGAAGAGACCGGAGTGCCGGAGTGCCAGAGGCCCCTGAAGGCACTCTCGATTAAAAAGCACACAGGAATCAAATCCATCTCCACCAGCTACCGCAAGTCTCCATTAAACATTCAACCGGATGTGCCACAAAGTTTTCTTATTCGATTTACTATAGCAGCATTGACATTCTATGAAGTTGCTTATCCCACATAGGTTTCTATTTGCTGGATGAGTTTCTTTTCTGAATGACTACAAAGGATTTTTGATAGGGTAGGGAAAACAAGATTCTGATAATCGTGCGATTGCCAGGGGGGAAAGTATTTTTTCAGTCTCAACAGGTGTTAAATGTTGCTGACTCTCAACTGTTGGAAGCTCATTGGTCTGAATTCTTTTTTGCTTCATTCGTCGATTCGTCTCTAGTTGTATGTCCGAGGAATTGGTCCATCCGGGCCTCCGTTTTAGTTTGGGCATTCGTTCTCAATGTTGGGGTCTAGGCGAGCCTTATCTGAATTGTTTACGTTGCTTAGTTGATACAAAGATCTTACAGACATCTCCAATGACACCCCAGATATCTATTGTGGGTGAGTTGCAACAGCCCTTGTGAATAATGTGGGAGGTTGTCTCTTGGGACCGATGAATAAATTGTCGCCAATGCAATATATTCATTACTTGTGTATATTTTGTGTATTTAGCGTACAAAGTTTATCAAGACTTTCACATACTCAACTGTCAGAGAGTGCTTTAGTTTAAGAACGCTTCCTGGTACTTGATTTTCCATCGTAATTTACAAGTTTTACATTTCCCTTAATAATCTTTTCCTATCATTGTTCCAGGCATACACATAAATGGCGACATCACCACGCTCTGCGGACACAATATCGTTATGTTCAACGGTATCGAGTTGTCCAGATCGAAATGGTTTCTACGGTGGCTTTCAGCGCTCGGACAAACCAAAGGAGCCACTATCAAAAGCACAGATACTGGCCAGAGAAAAGAAATGGCTCCACATGATTGAGAATTGGTCCATTTACATGTCAAAAAATTACAAAAAGGTACGTGCAACTGTACTTTAGCTATACAATAAACAAAACCCTCCGTCTATTCCAGATAAGAGAACGCTGTCGCAAGGGCATTCCCAAATCAGTTCGACCAAAAGCATGGTTCTATCTCTCCGGTGCTTATCTATTGAAGAAGAAACACGGCAATCTGTATGAGAAACTTTTACAAAAGCCCGGCAATCCGCAGGTCATCGAGGAGATCAAACGCGACAAGCACAGGCAATTTCCCTTTCATGAGATGTTCCTGGACGAGGATAAAATTGGCCAAATCGAATTGTTCAACGTGCTGAAGGCGTATTCCATATATAATCCCAAAGTGGGATTCTGTCAGGCGCAAGCGCCAATTGCAGCCTTCCTGCTGATGCACATGCCAGCCGAAGAGGCATTCTGGGTGTTTGTCAGCGTATGTGATGTGTAAGTAGAAATTTTATTTGTTAAAAGCGTAGATTCCACTTTCGTTTGAGGGACAGCAGGCAGGCCTTGCGTTTTGGAAGCTCAATTAGAGTGGACACGATTCCACAAAAAGATACGAGAAGCTGAAAAGCAAATGAGTAAATTGAACTTGAATTACAAGGTGGGCCAAAAGAGATCACTCTACTGAAAGATGTCAAATCTCTTTTGACATTTGTGGACTAGACAGATGTTGAATACAAGTGAACAAGCCATGGAGCGATACACTCCCCAAGAACGCGGAATAATCGTGTCTATTCTTTTGCGTAACAATTCGTCTTTAGTGTTGGCGCAGCGCGAATTTCGTCGCCATGGCCGTCCGACACCGACTGCGCAAATACTGCGCCGTTTAGCCACCAACCTTAAAGAGTATTGGGACCACACGAGACGTTGCCAAGAGTGGCCGGCCCCGGAGCGCCCGTTGTGCCGAGAATATCGAGCTGTCGCCCGAAACACCGACCAGACGCAGTGCCTCGCAATTAGCCATCAGCCGGTCGTCCCTAAGGCGAATTTTGGTCAAAGATTTGCGCATGTTCCCCTACAAAGTCCAGTCCGCGCATCAGCTGCTGCCTGTCGACCGCCAAACGCGTGTAACCAAGCCATCCTCAATCTCGAGGACGATTTTTCGACTAAAATCATAATGAGCGATGAGGCTAACTTCCACCTCAGCGGGTACGTGAACAAGCAAAAGTATCGCTTTTGGGGAACCGAAAATCCACGAGGAGCCATTACACTCGCTCAAACTTACCGGATGGTGCGCTGTTCACGCTGGAGGAGTCATCGGGCCATTTTCTTTTTCGAGAATGCCGCTGGTCAAACGACAACAGTGGACGGTGCGCGCTATAGGGCCATGTTAACCGAGTTTTTTCTGCCGCAATTGGACGATTTAGGGCTGGAGGACTTGTGGTTCCAACAGGACGGAGCTACGGCACACACTGCGCGAGCCACAATCGATTTTCTGAAGGCGGCGTTCCTGGGACGCCACACCTCTCGTTTTGGCGATTTGCACTGGCCCGCAAGGTCGCCCGATTTAACCGCTCCAGATTTTTTCTGTGTGGTTTTTTGAAGTTTACGTGAACAAGCCCGAGTGTGACACGAGTGCGAGAATCTGTCCCTCAAGTTCTCGCCGAAGTGATGAAAATAGCCATAAAACGAGCACGTATGGCAATCAATTGTGACAGCGCCCATTTGGCCGATACCATCTTCTCGATTTGACCAATAAAATTCTAAAGGTTCAAATAAACATAATCAAAAAACAGAATCGAAGTTTTTCATTGAGAGCCAAACAACATCGTATGACTTCTTTTGGCCCACCTTGTAGAAGTTCACTCGCTAACAAACGACGGAGTCGGCCGCCTTGTTGTTCTTAAGCCTTTTGAATATCGGGCCATTATATTTGTTTTCCTTGCCATTGTGCTTAAATTGCCCGCCCACTTTGATGGGCTTGCGAGTGTCCCGACCTTCGTGGATGTAAATGTGCATCTTGACATTTAACTTGACCTCAACTCGTATGTAATCCTTTCGTTTACCTCTCGTTCACAGATATTTGGAGGACTACTTCATCTCTGGCTTGGAGGTGCTGCAAAACGACGCCGGTATCCTGGAGGGCCTGCTGAAAAAAACCTTTCCCTCAGTCTACCGACATCTACAGAAACACAAAGTGGAACCACTGCTCTACATGACCGATTGGTTTCTTTGCGCCATGACTCGGACACTGCCATGGGAAACGCTGCTCCGCGTCTGGGATTGTTTCCTTGCCGAGGGCATTCGTGTTGTATTCAAAGTGGCCCTTGTTCTCCTCGGTGCTACTCTCGGTCGGCAAAAGGTCCGCAAACAATGCAACGGCCTCTGCGAAACGCTGGAAGTTTTGAAATCGCCACCAGAAAAAGTTCTCGAAGAAGACTTCATCCTACACAATATGCAGCGGCTAAATCTGACAGTGCAAGATTTCGAAATCGAGCACACGCGTCAGAAACAGAGGCGCGAAAAACTACGCAAATTGGAACAGCAACAGACCAATGGTGGCGGACAAAAGTAGTAGAAGCTTAAATGACAGACACCCCAGAATAGAGATGCATTTCTATCGAATAAAACTTACACTTGAACTTTATTTATAAAAAAAAACGCACACAATCACACTCCTTTTGGGTCACTCCCTCACTAAATATGCACAAGAAGTTAATTATTTGCCAAAAGCGAAGATCTGGAAATAGGACATGTCAATTACGTAGAACGGACGACGACTAGCATTGCCATATCTAACCGGGGAAGAAACGACAACAAAAGAATCTTACATTTTCTAACGCGCACTTGCATTTTCTTATTCTTTCTTTCTCTTATAAATCTAAGTTGCAGCAGCTATATAAAAAAGAAACTAACCACAAAAGAAAAATGTGTTAAGCAATCGATGGAGAAGCATAATCATATCATTAACCTAGTAGATAATTACTTAACTTTAGCGAATATTTGCATTTGTTTTATCGACTACAAGTCGAACATTTATGGATACACATTTTGTTTTTCATTGTAAATATTGAACTCTAGAACGCACCAAGAAATTTCCCATTTTCAGTGTTGCTGCCGAGGCTTTTATGTCTTTTACCCATTAATGGAGTATTTATTTTATTTTATTTCTCATAAAAAAAAATCAAAGCAGATAAAAGTATTATTCAACCCCAGATAGAGAACTAATAAATCACACAGTACAATCTTTCAAATATTTATATAGAAATGAAAAGAACATTTAAATTTAAAAAAAAGTATATCTTCCATCATCATTCCATTGCCTAGTTAATGACTTGTAAAGTATTTTACTCGTCAAAAGAATTCACTATTTATATTGTAAAAACAAAAAATGTTTAACGAACAAATTTTCATCACTCTCCTTCTAACCTTGTTGTGGGGTGGAATTTCTCTTGAATGGCCACATCTCCACATGCACACGTTTAACTAACGAATTTCGATGGTGCATTGTTTTATGTTTCCCCAATTGGGAGAACAGCATTTTCCAATTGATGAGATGCATTTGAATTGTGCAATTTTCTTTAGAAAATAATTTTTTTTTTCGATTTTTTTTTGGTTATGTGAATACAATTAATTTGAAACGGAAACGGAAGAGCAAAAGAAAATGAATACAAATATTATAATAATAACGAATATAGTAATATATATTTCTTATTTATACAGTTAGATGATGAATTGAACAGAATATTAATATATTATACAAGAAGTAAAAAATGGAAAAACGAATACAAAAGAAGAAAATACGTTTTTTTTTCCAATTAGATGATAAGTTTTTAACAAGTAGTGTTTTTTAAGGTTGAAAACAAAATAATTTATACAATCATGCAATATTTAACATCAGTTCTTTTTTTAAAAAGAAATATAAAATACATACATATATTTTACTTGAGTTTTAAATGCGGTTGACACACCTTATGATGTGTTGTACCCTGACGGAGAGGGTTGGTCTAGGAACTTAACTCATCGGGAAAACGAGGCCTTAGTATACAGTGACGGTTCCAAGACCACCAAGGGCACGTGGTCAGGCATTTACTCCAGGGCCGGGCAAAAGGAAGATGAAAAACTGTGACATCTACTACGGTGATTGCTACAGGGAACAAAAGCAGCGTTTGTTCGGATGCGGATTTGTTGTAAGCGGCAGACTTAGGCAAGAAGTCTTGAGCTTTCGACACGTGAGTGAACGCCTTACAACTATTCGCATCAAGGCTAAATTCGCCAGAATCAGCCTAATATGCGCTCACGCCTCCACAGAAGATAAAGACGATGCTACTTAAGATTGTTTCTACGAGCTCCTCGACAAAATATATGAGCAATGTCCTAAATATGACGTTAAATTAGGTGATTTTAACGCCAAATTAGGAAAGGAGGACCTCTTTGGTAGCACAATCGGAAAATACAGCCTACACGACACCACGTCTGAAAACGGACTAAGGCTGATTGATTTTGCTGCGGGACGTAATGTTACCATAGCTAGCTCACGGTTTCCTCACCTCGATATACATAAAGGAACATGGCGGTCACCAGATCATCAAACCGTCAATCAAATTGATCATGTTGCGATCGACGTAAGGCACTCCTCCCGTATTCTAGATGTCCGAACTTTCCAAGGTACGGATGCGGATATCCCAAAACGGGAGAACATCGGCTTCTCCGGAGAAAGCAGAGAGAGCATGAGAAGCGCTCCTTGCAGGAATAATGTTCGGAAGTTTTACCAAAAGGTAAAAAGAACGTGTCAGGGCAACAAAACCCGAACAGAAGCCTGTAGAGATGAACAAGGGAACCTTGTAGTGGAATCACAGTCGGTGCTGAGGACATGGAAGAACCATTTCTGCAGACTGTTAAACGGCGAAGATGACATAAATTCCGCTGTCAGGCAAAATGAACCATTCAAGTGAGGATAGCAATATCTAAACTTAAATCCAACAAGGCTGCTGGACCGGACGGCTTAACTGCCGAGCTTTTTAAAGCAGCGGGAGATGGCTTGGTGGAGAGCATACACCAACTCCTTTCCAAGATTTGGTCAGAAGAAAGTATGCCTGATGAATGGAACCTCAGCATCGTTTGCCCGATCCACAAGAAAGGAGACCCTCTAAACTGCGCCAACTATATGGGCATAAGTCTCCTTAACACTGCGTATAAGATCATATCTGCTATACTGTGTGAACGCCTAAAACCATTCGTCAACGATCTGATAGATCCCTATCAATGCGGTTTTAGGCCCGGTAAGTCCCAACCGACCAAATATTCACACTACGGCAGATCCTGGAGAATACCCAAGAAGTCCAAATCGATACCCACCATCTGTTCATCGATTTTAAGGCCGCATATGACAGCATTTATAGAGACGAGCTACTCGTCAGATTGTGCAGAATGACGATGGAGAACGCTCGCTGCTCCATTAAGGTCGGAAACAATCTCACCGAGACCTTTGATGTCAGAAAAGGATTTAGACAAGGTGATGCGCTGTCATGTGACTTCTTCAACATCATTCTTGAGAAAATTGTGCGCAACTCACAAGCCAACACCAGAGGCACAATTTTCCATAAGTCTGTGCAACTGCTTGCATACGCGGACGATATTGACATTATTGGCAGAACACAGCGAGCTGTCACTGGCGCGATTGCAAGTATTAGTACGGAAGCGGCAAGAATGGGTTTAGTGGTAAACGAGGGCAAAACAAATATATGTTGTCAACAAGAAGGGACGCACAACATCGACGAATCGGACAGAATGTCACGATAGACAGCTATAATTTTGAGGTAGTTAGGGACTTTGTCTACCTCGGCTCCGCTATAAACTCTGATAATGACACCACAGCAGAAATCAAACGAAGAATTACACTTGCCAATCGCTGTTTCTTTGGTCTAAGACGGCAATTGACTAGTAAGGCCTTGTCAAGAAACACTAAGTCGATTCTATATAAGACCCTCATCATCCCAGTCCTGCTCTATGGCGCAAAAGCATGGACCCTAACAAAGGCGGATGAAGATCTTTTTGGCCGTTTCGAACGCAAGATTCTTCGAGTGATTTTTGGTCCCGTTTGCGTTGACGGGCTTTGGAGGAGAAGATATAACAGCGAAAACTACAAGCTGTACAACGACACCGACCTGGTCAGAAAAATACGCATCAGTCGTCTAAAATGGCTAGGACATGTAGAGCGAATGGACACCAACGCTCCGGCCCGAAGAGTCTTCGATTCCAACCCGGAGGGACAACGCAGTAGAGGAAGACCTCGCCTTAGGTGACGCGCACAAGTGGAAGGGGACCTCAACCAACTTGGAGTGCGCAACTGGAGGCAGTTAGCCAAAGATCGCGCTAATTGCAGAGGCGTATTGGTTGAGTCCCAGGTCCACCCAGGACTGTAGCGCCACCTAAAGTAAGGAAGTAAGATACACTCGTTGTATTAAGCCGCTATGTTTAGACAGTCCAAAACCAATGTATTGAATTTTTATAATGTACAATTTTTATAGTCAATAAAATTGAGTTCTAAGTGGAGCCTGGTCTAATTGTTTCCTATCAGGACCCACCTCGATAAATTCTTTTGGACTTGGATTTGTCAGCGGCGTATACGCAACAACAGACACGATCTACCTTTGCAATCAAGGAAGGAAAGTTTTCCTGAAGGGACTTGGTCTTATTACTTGTTCAACATGCGAAGGATGCTAAGTACTATTTCCTGAGTGAGTAACTGTCGGTTGTGAATCCTCCCAGATGAGAACCGCACTGCTTAAGCTTATTCCTAAAATTTTGATTCGCCAAAGCTGGACATAATGAACCCACTACGCTTTTTGGTGTGTTTTAGAGGCACGATTGCACCTGTACGTACCTAGCTCGAGATATCAACTGAAATGAATTATATTGTAATAATTATCAACTCATGAAGTGTACAAAAAATTCCTAAATTTGAATTTATGAGCATATAAACGGTTTTCATCAAATTGTACTAGATGCACTGTAAGAATTTTAAAATAACCTATCTACCTGTTGAACACAGTCAGGAAAAGGAAAATCTTTCTGTTTTCCAATCACATTCCAACACAGCTACCAACTGACGTTTATTATCACCAATTATCACCGCCGACTCCGAAAAGCGTGGTTTTGCGTCGTTTCACAAACTAGAATTAATTTTTTAAATTGTTTACAAAATATTTCTACACATAAATCGTATTCAGCAATAAATCCATCGACATGTAAGCATTACCTTGCATTAGACTGATAAACAGCTTATGGAATATTTCTTCCGATAGGCGAGATTTCTTTAAACAGCCTGGAGACGGCGACGATTCAGACGATAGCTTAGATTTGAGTGACGAGAATCCCTTGGTGTATCCAATGGCCTTTGCAGACAGCGATTCGGATGCCTCCATCGATATAAGCGATGATAATGATGGATCCGACTTTATTCCCAGCAACGATTCTGATGATTCCGATGATGAGGGTAAACCCGCCACTGCTTCGTCTACTGGACAAACCGCAGCCAGTACTGATGACAAACCTTGTGGTTCATCCGTGCTAGATGAATTGAACGAAGACGAAGAAGAGGATGAGACAGTTCGGGCCATAATTGCTGCCATTAAAAAACCACGCACCTCGCCACCAGAAATAAAGTTAGACGACTTCATTGCTGACATTTGCTTCCATCCTGATGAGGACATCATTGCACTGGCCACTATCACCGGCGATGTTCACTTGTACAGATATGCCAATGAGCAGAATACTCATTTGAAGACTGTAGAAGCGCATACGAAGGCGTGTCGCGATGTTGAGTTCACCGAAGACGGCAAGTGTTTGGTTACATGCTCGAAAGACAAGTCCATAATGATCACAGACATGGAGACGGAGAAGTTGAAGCAGTTTTACGACACCGCACACGAGGACGCAATCAACAAATTGCGCATTATTGATGAAAATATGTTTGCAAGTGGTAAGTGTGTCATGATTACATCACTGGAGACCTTTAAGAGACATTTTTGTTTAGGTGACGACAGTGGAACAGTGAAACTCTGGGATATTAGAACTAAGGAGCCAATATTCTCCCTCAAAGAGGTCGAAGACAGCATCTTATCCATGCTCACCAACGAAGCAAAGAAATTGCTTCTAGTCACGAGTGGGGATGGTTACCTTACAACTCTTAACTTGGCAGCACGGTGAGTTGAATGCGATCTTTCCCCATGGGCACATAAAATGAGATTGTTTCTTCTTGTAGCAAACTGTTCGTGCAATCTGAGCCGTACGAGGAAGAACTCACCTGCATGGGCACCTATCGTGGCGACTCCAAGTTAATAGTGGGCACATCAAAGGGGCGCATCTACACCTTCAACTGGGGTCAGTTTGGCTACCATTCGGACATGTTCCCCGGTGTAAAGACGCCAATGAGCGTAATGATGCCCGTCACAGACCGGATTGCCTGTGTTGCCGGCGAGGAGGGCGTTATTCGTGCAGTGCACATTGCCCCGTTCAAAAATCTGGGAATTGTCGGCCAACACAGCATGCCCATCGAGTCGTTGGACATCAACAACAGCGGCGAACTGCTGGCTTCCAGTTCACACAATAACGATGTTCGCTTCTGGAATGTCAAGTATTTTGAGGACTTTGCCGACATAAAATACAACGAGAAGCACAATGCTCACAAGGACAATCGACACAATCTGCCATCGTCCAAGTTTACAAATGCGTCGGACTTTTTCTCCGACTTGGCGGGAGGCGATTAACAGTGTTTTGTTAACAATGCGATCGTAATTATTTCTTATTTCGGATTAAGTGTTTTTCAAGATGTTTTTAGCTGTTAAATATATACATGAGACATTTTAGAAAGTTTTGCTTGAAGGTTTAGTTCTAGGTTATGGAAGGTCTCCCTGTTATCTGAGATGGAACACTGTTTCTCTTTGTTGTGCCCACACATATCGTGTAACGCCCTAAGATCATTCTGCTGGCAACCCTGGACGTAAGAAATGCTTTCAATTCAGCTAGGTAGAGCGACATACTAAATGCGATAGAAAATAGATTCAACATTCCAGCTTATCTATTAAATATGGTTAGGGACTATCTCAGGGATCGGGAGCTGATCTACGAGACCACAGAAGGCCCACGAAGGAAGGATGTAACTTCTGGAGCAGCACAGGGATCAATCTTAGGACCAGACCTCTGACGACATTTTGCGGATAGAGATGCCCAACGACACCTTCCTCGTTGGGTACGCAGATGACATCGCGGCAGTGATAAACGGCAAGAGACTGTAAAAACGCGCAAAGAAAGTTGAACTAAGTCATGCGACGAAGGAAGGATGTAACTTCTGGAGCAGCACAGGGATCAATCTTAGGACCAGACCTCTGACGACATTTTGCGGATAGAGATGCCCAACGACACCTTCCTCGTTGGGTACGCAGATGACATCGCGGCAGTGATAAACGGCAAGAGACTGTAAAAACGCGCAAAGAAAGTTGAACTAAGTCATGCGACGAACAACCTCCTGGATGGATGAACACGGTTTCACTCTGACAACAGAAAAAACCGAGATAGTCCTCCTGACGAAGAAGAGAATCCCTACGCAAATCGACTCTCAAATTGGCTCTGAACTCATTAAGAGCAAAGACGCGGTGAGGTATCTGGGATTGAGGCTCGACACAAAACTAACCTTCGGGCAACAGATAAATTTCGCAGCGGAACGAGCATTTAGAGTTACAGCCTCGCTCAGCAGATTAATGGCGAATATAGGCGGCCCAACGCCAAGCAAGCGCAGGCTATTAATGACCACAACGCATGCAGTTCTTCTTTATGGAAGTGAGATCTGGGCAGACGCGCTTCAACAAAAAAAGTACCGGAAGCAGATGGCGGCAGTGCAACGACGTGGAGCTCTACGTGTGGCTTGCTCTTACCGAACGGTGTCGAAACCAGCCTTCTTTGTAGTCGCAGGAGTGACCTCCATAGCGGCACGACGTCCACGACAACAAGGCGGAAATCGGATTCCAAGCGGCAATCGATCCAGCAGCGCAACAAACGATTCGGAAGTGGCAAGAGCGCTGGAGCTCGGAAAACAGAGGAAGGTGGACAGCGAGGCGAGGATAAGAAATGTGACTGAGTGGTCGACCGGAAACACGGTGGGGTAAACTACTTCGTCACACAGTTTCTCACCGGTCACGGAAATTTCAACGTCTTTCTCCATAAGATTGGCAAATTGGGTGTAGAAGATGGGAAGCACAACGAACAGTTCTCGAAAGCAGCATTGGGGCCTTCAACCCAGAAAACATAGCTCACAAAATGGTGACGAGCGACCTAAATTGGGGAAAAATTTGCCAGTTCGTGGAAGATATTCTCAGAAGAAAGAAAAGAGAAGAAGAACAATACCGGGAAAGCACGTGAGCCCGAAAGGGCGTATGATTACAGCCCCCTTGAAGTAATGCGAAGAGCGGTCCCAGGGGGGTGTGTCAGAATCCATAGGGTTGGGAGGAGTTTAAGTCCGTATACTTCGAAGGCATTCCGAGAGAGCCGGACACACGGGGATGGTCAACGCAAACAGGCCTCCTTACGGTGCGTAAAGAATTTCTCCTCCCCCCAACAGGAAAAATAAAAACGCCCTACGCTGGGAACAATCCGGCGACATAAATACCCAAGCCGAATAACCCAGTCGAAGATATGGGAAACCACCCAACACTGACCCACTCAAATGCCCCAAATAACGAAAAGGTCACAAGAAATTCAATATTCAATCAATCAATGTTGCGTATTCTTGCCACCGCTGGTATAATCAGTGAGAACTCGTAACATGGATAGAATTACGTTGCTGACCTCCAGAGCACATTGAGGAAACAAAAGGCATGGAGGAAGCATTGTGAACAAAGAGGCGGACAGTCAAAGAAAAAGAACCCAGTGAGCAAGTTTCGTCACTAACATCTTGTAGTGCAAGCGCAGTTCCGGCAGTGGGTTTTATAGGGGATGCCCAGCTTGGCAGTGGCCCGTACTGATTGGCGTTAGTCTAACGAAAGATTATTTGTTCTGGCATCATTATAGGTTGGCAAAATCTTTGTTGAAATAGTCTCCGCCCTCGCAGTTTAGTGCAGGAATATTTCTCTCTTACGTAAAACAGCGGAGGATAACCTTCCTTCCCATAGGATACGCACAGAGGAGAGTGATTCAAACCGGCTAAACGCCAGTTTCTCACTGCAGTCCACAATAAGTTTGGACGTAGCCCAGGTTGGCTCAATAGCCCTAAAAGCGGACTGACTGTCGACGAAGATCCCCATGTTTTTATCGGGTGTCGCTAGGTTCATAACTAGTCTACACCCCTCCTCAATAGAATAGAAAGATACTTTATTTAGCTTAAATAAGCCATTTTTCATTTTGTACAGTTTACAGTGATTTTTTGTTTTCTTAGGTACTAATATTACTTATATTATAATTTACATAAAAAGTTCATAATTTTATTGTATTATATTTATTTTTGTAAATTCGATAATTTTCCTTTTGAATAGTACAAAATTCGTTTCATTTTTTATTCCCGTTGGCAGACTGTTGAATCTTTGGAATCCCGTGTGGTTAATTGTTCGCTGTCCTCTAATAGTTCTAGTTCTTTGGATTCTAAAATCTCCGACACTCCTTAAGTTGTACGTTGTGTTGTCCCTTGTTGCGACATTTTCACGGAGATAAATTGGACACATACCGTTTTTGATTTTGTAGATAAAAATCATAGCATTCACAAAGAGTTGTTGATTTATGGTTAACCAATTTAGGGAGTTTATCATTGATATTATTGGTGTGTATCGAGTTCTTTTTAGTACTATACGCATTGCTTTGTTTTGCAAGACTTGAAGTCTATTTTTTTGATATTGTGGACATACAAATAAAACGCTACTACAATACTCAAAATGCGGTTTTATAGTCACATTATACACTTTGACGGCACAGTTTAGTGATACACTTTGTCTAATTCTCCGTAGGACACCAATTTTTTTAGATATTTTCTTACATATGTAATCAATATGATCACATAGTGTAAGCTTATTGTCAAGGATGATGCCAAGATACTTCATTTTTTGCACGATTTCAATTTGCACGTCATCAACAAGAACGGGGGGTATATGAGACAAGATATTATTAATAATTATACACTTAGTCTTATCAGTGTTTAGAATAAGCTGATTCATTTTCAACCATTCACTTATGGCTTTCAAGTCAGAATTTATATTATCAATACATGTAACTAAGTCACTTCCACAGGTATACAAAAGACCGTCGTCAGCAAAAAGTATTAGTTTAGAATTCACTACCACTTTAACCATATCGTTCACATATAACAGAAAAAGAGTAACACCAAGTATTGTTCCTTGCGGCAGACCTATGTTCACTTCTAACGGTGTCGACACATTATCGTTAACCCTGGTTCGTTGTGTTCGCCCAGAAATAAAAGATGTGAACCAGTTTTGTTCTGTGGATTTAATGCCCATTTTTGATAGTTTGTTTATAAGTATTTCATGATTCACCGTTTCGAAAGCACGCCTTAGATCTAAGAATACAGCTACAACGACATTTTTTTTATCTACATTTTCTTTCCAGTCACTAAACACATAATTAACACACGTTTCACAAGAATGTTTTTCTCTAAAACCAGATTGGTATACTGTTAGTATATTTTGGTTAAAAAGATGTTCATTTAGTTGAATTTGAACTATTTTTTCTAATATCTTTTCATATGTTGGCATCATGTTGATAGGGCGGTATTCATGACATGATTTCGCGTCTGTAACTTTCTGGATTGGTACTATTAGAGATTCTTTCCATGATTCTGGAAAGACTCCAACACTAAACGACAAATTGATAATGTATACAAGGACAGGACCAATAATATCAATGGCATCACTAATCATACGAACATTTATAAAATTAAAGTCATTCTTCTTGTTTATCAGCTTTATTGCACCTTTTATGTCATGGACATCTATTGCACGGAACTTAAAGTCTATATTGCACTGTTCAATTAAATTTTCATATTCTAAATATATCACAGATTGGCTCAGGTTATATATACTTTGTATGAAAAAGTGGTTAAATTTTTCACACAATATTGCACTATCATTTATTTTGACCCCGATTTCAAATTGCACTTCTATTATATTGTCTTTGTTCTTGTTGAGAACATACTTTTTTAGTTGCCTCCACATATCTTTTTGGGTGTTAGCATTGTCAATTTTCGTCGCGATGAATAATGATTTCACTGATTTTAATTTATTTTTATAATAGTTTCTATAATAACGGTAGCTAATCCAGTCAGACATATTATTTGTTATCACAGCCTTTCTATATAATTGTATTTTTATTGATTTTGCCTGTTGAAGCTCAAAGTTAAACCATTCTGCATTATGGAACGGTATCGACTTTGTTTTTGTCATTGAGGCTACTACATTTTTAAGTTCTACTGCAAAATCTAGACTTAGCGTATTAATACTATATATTTGGTCAGTTCTAAAACTTGCGCATATTGGTGTCAATCTTAATTTTGAGAGAAAAAGGGATTCAACATATTTGCAATACTTAATTTGCTTTTTACTTGTTATTTTTTCATTTACACTTTTAACTAAAACTTCTACTGTCTCATGGTCACTCACATTTAAATACTGGACAACACTTGCGCTTACCGATTGTACATTGTTTGTCAATATATAGTCAATTTGAGTTGTAGAGTTTGATGTTATTCTTGTCGGTTCAGCCATAACACTTGAAATGTTTGTGTCATTCAGGATTGATGCAAGCCGACGTCGATACGTATCAGTGTATTCAAGCCAATCAATATTAAAGTCACCGAGTAAAACAAAATTACTATTACGGTTATGCATCACTTCAATTAATTCTTCAAGTTCTATACAGAATTCTCTTTTTGTGAAGGAGTGGGATCTGTACAGTACACAAACATCTATCACAGTATTATTGTTATATTGCATTTACAATTGCCAGTACTTGTACTTGAAAGACCCTGGCTGCATTGTGACGGCAAGGGGATTTGGAAGAACATAGATCTGATTAGAAAATACCCGCTTCCAATCTCCCAGATCATTTTGTACCCATCTGCGCGAATTGGTATGTTAAATTCGTTAAAGAGCACACTCTCGCCGCATTCTGGATCTTGAGTGCAATTTTACATAGCAGTTTTTATTGGAGTTAAGTTTGGGTATTGTATATTGTTTGTCCTATCCCGACAGGAAGAGAAAGCAGATTGTTGGTATGACCATGGAGCCTTTCAGACTAATCTGAAATTTGAATTCTTTCAATCAAACAACGCTACAATGTTTTTTGAATGCAAATCCACTGCCAGAAGATCAAGAACCACGTTGAGCGCCTCTGTCGAACTTGATCGTAGGGCTCCCGTGATTATAATTTCATGTTTCTTTGGACTCTACATAGTTTCGTGATGTTGTAGGTTTCACTTAAGGTGGGCCACCATGCGAATGATCAATATGTAAAGACCATTTTAAGTTGGAGTCCCCATTTCTTGCCGAAAGTTCTGCTACAGGCGAAGAAAGCTATGCTTGCCTTTCGTACTACGTGTTTGGTATTAGACTTCCAGTTGAGTTTAGGGTCAAGAATGACTCCTAGATTTTTGGCACTGGTGGATAGAGGAAGATTTTGGTTATTTAAGCGGAAAAGTGTCAAGTTTTTTTTTGGTTTTGTGGGTGCTTTTCATCAGTTCAGTTTTACTTGGGTTATCGCTAAGACCACAACTGGTAACCCAACCGCTAATCTCACACAAGGCTCTTTCCATAATTTCCCTAACATTTCTGGGGCCAAGTATGTAATTCGATTCTACTTTCGATTCTACTCGAAAATAGTTCCGATTATACTTTCAAATAAAACATTTCTGTTTGAAAGTAGAATCGGAACAACTAGAACAACCGAGTGATCCGCGAACGCAAAATACGATACCTTCACTGTCAAGTCTTGACATCACTACTGTATCGTTCAATACGCTTAGTTTTTTTGAGTTGGGCAGGGCGGGTGTGTAGATCGCATCTTGTTCTTCACTTGTTCTTTGAGATAAACTTGTTGTGGGTTGATCGACTGAAAAACCGGATCATGATCAATTGCGGACTCCTTACGACTTTTTATTACTCTCCGACAGAATTAAATACATCTACCAAAGGCAACTAAAGACTTTCTATGCTAATCGTATTTCCAACTCACAGTTTCATGAGAGAACGGCTCAAAAACCAACACTCCTTGCCATTCGACGACAAAGGTTGCAATGAATAGTGAAACACATTTTAAAAAGGCGATACTTCCATAGGCGAACACGCAAAGCAAAGGGGAAACCGTTCATTGTTGGCCTTTTGGAATGTTTAGGCTGTTTGAAAAATGATCAGGTTGCCGCCGACTACGAATTGTGAGGCAAGAAAGCCTTGCCTGCCAAATGACAACTCAAATACTCTCCGTATACATATTTACATAGATCTTTATTTGAACTTTACCATGTACTTGTGTAACAACTTAAACTTATAAAAAACACATCACCCTAGTCAGCATCATCCACCATCGGCAGCACAAAGAATTGTATGTACACCTGCGCATCATCATTTGAGTAAATCATAAAGTGGAACTCCATTAGTCCACTGGATTCTGTTTTAATGGCGACTTTCGTCGATGCAGACAATGCCTTCGACGTCAGACGAATGTGCGAGCATCTATACCGCGCAACCGTTGTGTCGCGACAGTTGAACATCAGCATCATGTCACTTGTCTTGGCCACTTGTATATTCGACTCCGATTGCATGACACCGATTGTAGCCACACGAAAATGAGGATCCTTCGGAGATAGGGTGATTTCCAATTCCTCGGCTGTTTTATCGATGTCGGAGAAAATCTGTGCCATATCCGGGCCACGGATAAAAATTAGATTATAACTAGAGCTCTCCTCATTCAACGAGTACTCTGTGAATTCCTCGTATTGAGCAGTTTTGATTGAACACTCAGTTGTGACGTCCTGGTCTGCGTTGTACTCGATGACCAACATCAGAGGAGCTCCATGACCCTTGTAGAATATTTTGAGACTGCAGTCGCTACTGGCGAACAGACTTATGCACTCTACGAGGACATTCATATTCACACTGAAATGGATATCGCCATCGAGATGGAATTCCTCGAAAACTTCGCGCGTTAGGAATAGACTTGCCTGGATGGACTTGCCACTTTCCACCATAATACGAAAGCCGTTCTCATTGACTTGGAATTTGGCATTCTGCGGAGGAATAAAAAGAGATAGAACGAGAGAGAACTGCTTCAAAGTTGGAACATACCTCGGAAAAACTGATGGCCTTAATTCCCGCATAGAACGCCTTAACCTTGTCCAAGCGACCAACAAATTTGAAATTCGAATACTGGGATTGTGTCAGCATGTTTAGATTTTTGAGTACGCCCTTCTCGTAGAGTATTTTCGAGTTGTGCATTTAGTCCGCGGCAATTTGTTTCAGCAAAAAATTAAACGTATGCTTTGGAATGACTTCCACTTTAAGTTTATCGAGAATTCTAGCCAAACGAGCGGCTAACACATGTTCACATGTGTAGTTCAATTTCTCAACTGCATTCAAAATGTGGCAAGTGAAAAATTCGCATTTACAAAAATTAATATTTGGAAATAGTTTGTACACTATCGAAGATCGCCATAGATTGGTTTGGATTTCAATTAATTCGCTAATGCCATTCTGGGGAACGTATGATGTCACGCAACCTGTGTCGATTATATGGAGTGCTTTGAAGACGATGTCCTCTTGGAAAAGGGATTTTAATTCGATAAATTCTTCGTTTGTAACTGAAACGGGGTTGTAGGTGCATGTGTGTATGATAAACATTTTGATGGACAAATGCTTACGTTCTTTTTCGCTTAACGGCGCTAAACGATTTGCAATTCGATCGAAGACTTGTTCAATTAGTTCAGAGAGAAATGTTGGTTCCAGTTGCTGCATTGGTTTCTTAAAACATCCTCAAAATAAATAAACAATGAAATTTGCCGGTTTTTGTTATATCCAATACATTATATTGTACTAGATGGAGCATTTTGACAACCTCTCATTTTTAAGGTGTGTTCGATGTATAGAGCAGCCAACATTTGATCCGCCGGAGCAGGGAAGGTTGTGATATTTGAAAAGTCTCCGAGTTTGGGCTTATTTGCTTGATTTGGACTATAAGCCTAGTACAAGTACGCTGCTCGAGCTTAATTTTAGCTACCATACAAAATTCTCTCCAAAATTTAGCTGAGCTAAATTTAAGCGAATCCCCTTAGCTGAGTGGTACGCAGCTCGAGCTAAAAATCAAACTTTTGTTTCCGAGTGTCCTTCATGTAGGTATCTGTCAAAATTTAGCGCACCCATTTAATGGGTCGGCACATTTTGTTCAAGCTAAATTTTGACAGATTGCTCTGCTCTGTTGTTCTGCTGTGTAAAGATGAGTGATTTTAATGAATACATCGATGAGGAGTACCGGGAGCTAGAGTCTTTCATTTAAATAACAGAGAAGTCCTCAGAAAAAGCTAGCGATGGTGGTGGAGCAACAACCATCGGCATGAAGACTAACAGATTTTGAATCTATGGAAGTTTTTTCAAAGAACAGCTGTTTTTTGTGACATTTATCCACAGGGCTCTCTATGTCATAATTTAGCTAGGATTTTAGCTGATGTTTGGAGAGAAAAGTTGGAGAGCAGCTAAAATTTAGTTTAGCTCGAGCAGCGTACTAGGCTTTAGTAGGTAGAGTAAAAAATATATGTGATTATGTACGAAAATTGATTCGGTCAATCCTAGATCAAGGCTTACGGCATTCTTACAAAATGACGCATTTGGAAGACACCAAAACAGGAAGTTTATCCTTAACTTCATTGAGTATGAAAGTAAAGCCTTTTTTACTAAAGCTTAGTACGCTGCTCGAGCTTAATTTTAGTTTCTATACAAAATTCTCTCCAAAGTTTAGCTGATCTAAGTTTGACCGAATCCCTTTAGCTGAGTTGTACGCAGCTCGAGCTTATCATATCAAACTTTTGTTTTCGAATGTCCTTCATGGATCTTTCAGAATTTAGCGCACCCATTATGGGTCGGGACATTTTTTCAAGCTACATTTTGACAGATCGCTGGTACTCTGTTGTTCTGATGTGTTTAAAAAGATGAGTAATCTTAATAAATATACCTCGGTAATAGGTGTCAAACTGTATCGTTACTAAATGAGAGAGGAGTCTCAAAGGTTCGATCCAGGAAACAAATATTGGCTCTAGAGCCCTAGCGGCAGCGGCAAATTTTTCAAACGTTTGAATGATTTTCTTTTGACTGGTAATTTTTTTCTCTTTCTCCCAATGCAGCGGGTAGTTTTGAGGATAGTCTAGCGCCTATGGTGAAATGAAATTTGTTTATATGAAGGTTGACCTGCCGCTAGTCATCTAGCGGGCAGTGGAACGCGGCCATTACAATCTTAGTTTTTTTTTTCATTCCGACTGATACACATCCGACAGTATATCTGTACTGAAAGAGCTTGTGAGGAGCTAGCTACAGGGTCCTATCTTGATTGCGCCAGTTATATATTTATTTTTTTTAGACGCCTTTTCAGAATTCATGAACTGAAGAAATAAGAAATTTAACAATTTCGGGAATTGACGTACAAATAATGGCAATGCCGCAGAGATTTACATCGTTTAAATACATATAAGTAGTTGAAAATCCGACCATTAAAGTGAAGTTATACGGTCTATGAGACCTGCCCGTGTCTCAGAAGTTTTTATGAAACTTTTTTTCCCATTGCTGCCAAACTAAAACTCACTTGTATTGGTAAATCTCGAGCGAATCCGGAAATAAACCTAGCTCCCTACTGCCCCAATCGAACATAAAAAAATTTTCTCCGCTCAATCGAAAAAATGTTTTCCTGAACGCACCATTTAAAAGTTCAAGTGCGTCCACACCCATTTGTCCATTGAATACACCCATCACGAGTGTGATCGATAAATCTCTCCAATTGCCATAATTCTCCACAACGTTTTTCCATCAACCATCAACCAACAAAACGAACGAACAGACGTTTTGTTCGTTGGTTTTTTTTGTGTCTACCGCTGAGTCGAACTTCCAAAAAAGTTAAAGAAAAAAATCGAAAAATAATCCGTGGTCTTAAACTCGCTTAAAGAAAAGAAAACATATAAATTTCTCATCTGCATTTCGAGTTTAGCACAAAATTCATCAAATCCACCCAAAATCGATTCTAGAGTAGCCTCCAGACCGAAATAAATAATAAATGTCTGAATTGCAGTCATCCCTCTTGCTGAAAAAGCAGTTAGGTGGTAAGTTTTATTATCGAAATTCTCTCCGTTTTAGCGGTGCTCCGTAAACATTCATCTGCAGCCGTAATTCTTCAGAAAATCCCAAACAAAAAATATTTTCACAAGATGCCGCAGACGATAGATATTCGAGGTTAATTCTCCCCTTTAAATTCTGTGCTCCCATCCATTCGTTGCGCTGTGAAAAACGTGTAATTTCGAAGCACATTTTCGGAAAAATCAATTTTTAAACAAAAATCATAATCATTTCCAAAGGAAAACGAGAAATAAAAAGAACTCATCAAAGATGATGTGCAGAAAAGAACCAAGAACTCCTTTGTGTAAGGTTTTTTTTTTTTTTTTGTCTTTTCTTCTCGAATGTACAGAAGTGAACCGGGACAACGGGGGCGACAAATTGTGTGTGAAAATTACACACGTACGTGCTAAATGCAATTTTTTGATGGCGTTTCTTTGATTTTTCTTACCTAAAATGTCTGATTAAATGGGAAAAAGTCTTTTAAATTTCTTTATTTGACCATTTCGATGAGATTTTGCCGTGTATCGCCTTTCGTTCGATGCATATCCAATCCATATATCAGGGTCGCACAGTAGGCAGCGCCGACAATAGGTGTACCAGTAACATGAATGTCGTTGACTTCTTCTATAAAGGCGAGAGATGAGCGTTTACGTTTACTTGTGTTCCACCCCAGTGTGTGTGTTGTGAATCATTATTATTTTTTTTTTTCGTTGGTTCTTAGGTACTTTGGTTGGGTTCTTTTTTATTCGATTTTTGTTACTGCTGTTGTGTTTTGTTACTTTACTTTGAATCTGCAATGCTCTTATGTCTTCTTTCTTTTGTACGTTTCTTTGCAGAATTAAACAAGAATCCTGTTGAAGGATTTTCAGCTGGACTAATCGATGAGAGCGACATATTTAGATGGGAGGTCCTTATAATTGGTCCACCGGACACTCTCTAGTAAGTATCTGTGGATGAGTTTCATTTAATTAAGATGGGGGTGTAGCATATATACGAATTTATATGAAATCGATATGGAATAAGGGGTTTCGTGTATTGTAGGTAAGACGCAGGTAGTTATGTGCCATTAAATTAGTCAAAGTCTCCATGCAATGCATACATACGCATGAGGGTAGCCGAGCAGCTGCTCTTTCCACTTAATTAATTCCACTTTGATGCTTGTGCAAAGATGTAGACATTTTAACAGCTCCTTTGTATGCTAGGCGTACATGCCCACATTTGACTGCAAGATGATGGGTGGTAATGAAGTAAAGACTTGAAGGTGCATGCGAAATTGTCAATAGTGCTGCACTCTTGTTACTTGAGGCGGGGAGTAAAATATATTCAATAAGAAGTGTGCTTAATTCAAGTAAAGGGTGGTCCAACGAAAACGCACTATGTTAATTGTAAATAAAACAAAAAGTTTTCGGGGAATTATGTTAGTACATATTTTTTATTATAATGGAAGGATCTATGACAATTATCTGTGAAACAAAATATGTATCGGCCAAATGCTCGCCACGGCTTCGGTGGCATACCTCTATCCGATGGTCAATATTTTCAATGACATAATTGAGGTTCAATGTCGTTAATGTGCCGAATTATCTCATCCTTTAGCTCTTCAATTGTTCTTGGCTTGTTGACTTACACATTTTCTTTTAAATATCCTGAAAGAACGAAGTCCAACTGTGTCAAATCACATGATCGTGGCGGACGACGTGAGATAACACGGCCATTGAATTTCTCGCCCAAAAATGCCATTGTTTTGCTGGCTGTGTGGCAAGTGGCACCATCCTGTTTGGAGCACATATTGTCTAGGTCCATATTCTCAATTTCTGGCCACAAGAAGGTGTTCAATTTTTTGACTCGCAGATTAGTTGAGGTTGACGGCTCTTCTGCCATACTATCGCGAACAACAGAAATGTTTTCCGCAGAACAAACTGGGCGAGCATGCGCATGGTGTTTTCACATTTTCTACAGACCCGGTTTGCTGGGGCACTGCCCCAATTTGAGTGTTGCCTTTATTGTGGGCTTCACCAAATTGAACAGTGTAAGAACAGTACGTTTGAAAGCGTAGTGGCTCCGTAGTGGTTCAACTGTGACCTTGTGTTCCGGACGACTTTTTGGCAAAACATTATTGTTGACAGGCTTTGGGTTTTGTAAGAAATTTATCTGTTTGCTGATACTGTTCTTAAATCTGTGCCATAACTAAGTTTACCTTAAGTTTTAAGTTGCAAAAGCTCGACCAGTGGCTATAAACTGGTACCCACGGGGATGGGGCCCCTGTTCTCTTTTGAGCAGCCCATCATGGGAACAGGACCAATGTGGGGGCAGTGGTTACTCAACATCGCGAGAACTAGATGTGTTCATTAGAGCAGAGAGGTTTAAGATATACCTCGCCCCGATCACAGGGCTGGATGACCTTACAGTCATTCGGAAAGTGAACTGGGGTTTGTCAAAGTGCTAACTCCAGAGCGTAGTGTCAGACGCTTATGTCTCTTATGACTCTATGTGGGTATGCCCACCGTAAAATTTAAGCCTAACGGCCAGAGATGTGATCCGATACGAAATTGTACTATTTGGTACGATTGAAAGTAGTTTCGGTTCACGAAACCTTGGTCCAAAAGAGGTACGAAAATGGTACAAAACTAAGACACCAAACTGGGGTACGATATTATCTGGCAGTCGGCAGTTTCGGACCAACGTTTTACTGGTACGAAACGACACAAAAAGGTACGATCCGAAAGTAAAATTCACATGATTAGTTTACTAAATGATATGAAATGTAAGAAATACTTTCGGATCAGACCGGTCCGAAACTAAACAAAACATTTCGTATCGGATCACATCTCTGCTAACGGCAGGTGTTCACGTTAAGCAAACCTTATTTGAGACCCAGTTTTGCTGAAATTTGCGCGTAATTCTTCCTGACCTGTGTCTTGTGGACACATTTGGTCGATTATACTGACCAAAAAAAAAAACACGAAGTGCACGAAATGCATTTTGATTTGAACGCCCATTTTCGTAAAAGGCTTCAAGAGTCTTAACGCGCTGCTCAATTGCGTACCTCTCCGTGGTTGAATTTGTCAAGCACTGAAACAAAAAAATGTCAAATTAAGTTGGGCAAAAAACTTGACCATAAGGTGTGACTCACGGAGTTCTAGTGTATCTACTACGCCTTCGTCCTATCGTTTGCGTTTTCTGGCAATAAGACTCGGCTCTCTACAACTCTTACATTACATATCGCCGCAGATGTTCAGCGGCAACTGTTTTCCGAAATGCATGTCTTAATTGACTCGCTCTTCTTTCATCTTTTAACAATAGTATCGCCCCAGTTGCGTCTGACTGAATTTGTTATTGTTTTGCATGTAAAATCCACAAAATTGCTCGCTCACGGATGCAGTACTTCGACCCCTGTAACCACTTGAAAAATAATACGTAAACGAAAAGCAAAGTTTATTCATTCATAATTCACATTTTTCTTATGAAACTTGGCGTTGGTGTATTGTACCTACACAACGGAAAACAAAACAATATCGCAGGTCGCAGCTGTCGTGCACTGCTTTTTTCGCACGAGTGTCGATGTAATGTGTTGTATATTTGACGCTTTATGGAAAAAGAACAGAACAGGGGGCCGACTATGTAATTCCATTCTTTTCAAAAGTTGTTCCGATTCTACTTTCAAATAGAACAGTCCTCTTTGAAAGTGGAATCGGAACTATTTTCGAATAGAATCGAAAGTAGAATCGAATTACATTGTTGCCACCCAGATGCAAAATAATACAAGAATACAGCCCGTGCACAGAAAACCGTTGCACGAGTTTGCTACACGTTCATTGAAGAAAAGTATGACTGCGGGTGACAAATGTCGATGGGGATGAATACTGGGGAAATCTTGTTGGTATAGGTAGTTAATAATTTAAGGTTGGATTGATTTGATGAAATCCACAGAACACGTGCACAGCGTGATTTCGTGCGAGTTTATTTCGTTTGTTTCTCGAACGATGAAGGAATTTTAAAAGACATAGGAAGGTGTAAGGTGTAGGCTGTGTGATGGAGGTTTTATGAGTTGTGTAATTGTGATGTGCGTATTTGTGTGTCTTAGATGTTATTTTGACACAGTGTTCGATGAGGGACTTTTTTTTCGTTAGATGTGCATTGCACACCCTGACGAGACGCCACTGCTTCGCCCATATTATAGTACGGCTCCAACGCTATCCACAGCCTTTTGTTAATGAACATACAGCTGGTAAAATGGTAATCGGCATTCGATACTGACTTGCATGGTATTCATGTGGTCAACGTTCCGAACCGCTGCATCCGTGAAAGCGCTACCAAAAACATTTCCCTCAAATATTGCTCGTTGATGCTAAAACGCTGTTTTTTCGGCGTCGAGTTTGTCTACCAAAAGTTCTTCAATTTGCTCTAGTATTATTTAAAATTTGAAGGTAAATACTCGTAGGGTAAACCACACACTCCCACTAGTCAGTCCTTAACCATTAGTCGCCAGTTTATTGTTTCTAAATAGTTTTAAATGCAGTTCGTTAACATATTTCCTGTCCCTTTTGAAAGAAATCTTCACTCAATTTTAGTGCTAACATGCAAGAGTGGAAACGGTCTAATTTTAAAGTAGTTATTAAGGAAATGTAAAGAGGGCTAGGACATACTTAGCCGACTTATGGTATTTTCGTTATTTGCACCAGTAAAACTTGAATATAGCAGATCTTTAGGAAATATTAAAAGTTGTTTGTTGAGGGGTTTAGTTCTGGTAATAATTCGTCCAGTAGTCGGGCTTGTGGTATTTTCGTTCTAAATTCGGTTTTGGTAATGCAATAAGAGAGCGTCAATAGTAATGTGCTAGAAATGCCGACGCTATGCATGTGATTTTCGCAGTTACCAGTAACGACTCGCTGAAAATAGAGAGTTAAAGCAATGTTGACATCATCTAAAGCTGGACCTACCTATATATTTAAAAGACAACCGCAGCTTTTCGTTTCCAAGTATATTTTTCGCAAGTGGCAGTGACACGTGATAGCCTCAGTTTATGTTGGCACGTTTCTGTTGTAAATGTCAAGTAAACTGCAAACCGAACGTCGAGACACACAGCCTTCTTTTATACAAATGTGACTGGAACTGTTTTCTGCGCATTTGCCTACTTTATTTTGCTAAGATAGAAGCTGAAAAAAAACACCCCTATTATATCAATCAGACAGTAAAACCTCCACCGCAATGATGGCTATGCCTTTTTTAGTACATGCGATCCCAAAAACATTGTACGAAGCTCTCCGAGGATTGGGCATTTTGCAATGAAATCGAACACATCTTCTCGTTCTCGTAGATTGCAAAGGTCACACAGTTCTGCTTGGTGCGGTATATAACTTAAATTTGTGAGTTCACCTCTCATCTCTTCTCTTCTCTTCTCTACATATAATAAAACTGTAGAATAAAAAATGCCTAACCGCTCATCACGCAGAAACTACTGGACGGATTTTGATGAAACTTGGCATAGTGATTGCTTATGTTCTGGGTCGAGACTTAGGATACTTTTTAACCCGGAACATAACTTGTTTTATTAAAAAATAGTCAACAAAAAAAAAATTCTGTTTATACAGACCCAGCTCAGTAGTAGCTTATCGGATTGAAAAATAAAAAAATTGGTGAATTTAGTAAATTCTCTCCTGAATCATTCAAGATATAAAACATCCTCCTGCGTTGTCATGAAGATGAGAAATGTTCAAAACAATTATTGAAAACATCGTCCACAATTTTCTTTCAGTGGATTCCACTGTCAGTAGTGCGCGCTATGTTTTTATTGTCTTTGTTTTTGCCTTTAGAAAGGTCTAAGAGAGAAAACATATTTATAAAAAAATGAGTTAGCTTTATTTACGTGTGAATCGTAGTGTATTACCAGTTTTTTCAAGTATTTAGCGACTTAGAAAAATTGTAATAGTTAGGTTAAAGTCACAAGATTTTGCTAAATTTACCTAATCATGCACACAGTTTCGTTTTGTTCACATTAGGTACGACTATAGCATTATTTTTGATAGTATTTGATGTTCCATCCCCATCACTTTTACAACATAGTCAAAATGCAACTGCAGCGTTTGTAGAAAGAGAGGGGCCATTCCGGTCTCCAATAAATCATATAGTTTAGGGTATTACTTGGCAGTTTGAACACTCTTTTTATGCAGTAGCGAAGGAAATTTCAACGTCGGCAAATGAGCAATATCCCCATACCTGAGCTCCGTATAGTATTATGGACGTTGCAGTTGCACGTATTTTCAGCTTCGAGCCGTGGTCTTATATTTTATTTTTTATATTACTAGCGGACCCCCTGCACACTTCGTAGTGCAAAATAGAAATATAAAAAAATCAAATTCAAATTCATTTAAATCAGTGGTTAATAGTTTTTATTGTAAAGCTTTGTGCTACACTATATTTGGTTTTTCCATTTCAGGAATCTTGGACTGTATACCCATTTTTAATTCACTGACATCTTTGTTCTTAGCAGCTTAAATTGCACTCAACCACGCATGGTAGCACTGTTGTGCTATGCTAGGGAAAACACTTTCAATCAATTTCTCTTTTGACAGTACAAAACGGCAAAAGTCATTTGGCAATGGCATCGCATCGACTTAACATAAATATGAAGACTTTAAGCAACCGTTAATTTTATCAGCAGTTGTCGATCTAGGAATGACGGGCAATGTTTGTTTGAAATCGCCTGACAATAAAATCAATGTACCAGCAAATGACTCTGAATTAGGTATCTCGAATATTTTTCATTGTTTTTTCCAAAGCTTCAACAGATTTCTTATTTGCCATAGTGCTTTCATCCCAAATAATGTTACCGCAGCGTTTTCGCCGTTCCAGATGTTCTTGAAATGTTACATGTTGGAGTTTCAATAACTTGGTAATTCATAGGCAATTTCAAAGCAAAATGTGCAGTCCGACCACCATCTAAATAGTTGCAATGCCAGAAGATGCCAACGTTAATGAATTTTTATACTGAAAACGTATGGTTGCCAAAAACAATGAAATTAAAAACGTTTTTCCGGTCCCTCCAGGCGCATCTAGAAAATAAAATTAACCGGTATCGCTATTTACAGCTTGCATAATATTTAGTATCGTACGCCTTTTTTGCTCCGCATCCACTGTCGAAAGATTTGCTTGAACAAAAGCATTCAATTCGTTGCGATCGTATTGTAGTTCACGTTGCAATTCCAGATCCAAAAATTGCATGCATTGCACCATTAGGTGATGGCATTCCCAACTGTTTTATTAGCAATCGACAAACAGAAATCTTCAATACAAATCATTGTAAATTTTCGGCTTGAAATCCATTACAGGATTGCGATTAACTTGACGCACTTGAATCAGAAATCTATTCGGAGGCTTTCATAATAAAAGATTTTGACTGTTTTTTATGTATGGGCGGTGCCACGCCTCTTTGTGCAATTTTGACCAATCTTCCCAGAATCAAAATCGGTTCACGCATTACAGAGAACATTGGCGACAAACACAATTCAACTTATTTTTATATATATAAAAGAAGAAGATATGTTGTTAAGTTGCACAACGATGTACAGTACCCAAAGCCTTTATTTAGAACAGCTTCTCCGATGTCCTTTAGAAATTTGGTGCCTGCGTTGCTGTTGCTATCTCTCTAGAAGAATTGTCTGAAGTGAATAAATGTAGCTTGGTTCGCAAAAGTGTTATACTCTATTTGGAAAATTTTCTAGAGTGGCTAACCGGGTAGGATCTATATTGTTTGACTCTCTTTCGCCTTCCGTGATTAGAAAATCAATGATTTTGTTTTATTACTTTTATAGAGCACATGTCTCTGTGCCATACGATTAGCCTCTTAGAACTCTTCTGTATAATTGCCGCGATATAAGGTTTTGTGCATTGTAATGCACGTTCGGCCATATTCATTTTCATAGAAGCTCTAATCTACTCACAGTTTTAGTTACTTAGCGGTGTCGACAACTCAATTTGCTTACTTACTCCCGACCCGTAGAAGTTTCTGCCTGAGACACTGCAGCCTTTCATCTTCTACGATCCCGGGCACGTTGTTTACAGTTATTCAGATCAAGCGCTCGGGCATCCGCGATGGCTTGGTCTTTGAAACGGAGGTACGGTCTTCCTTGTCTTCTCGAACCTGGGGGCTGGGATTCGAAGATCCTCTTAGCCGGAGCGTTATTGTCCATTTGCTCGATGTGGCCGAGCCAATGTAGTCGACGTGTTTTGGCTTTTTGGACTACATCCATATCTTGGTACAGATCATGGAGTTCGCGGTTCTATCTTCCCCTCCATTCGCCCTCCTCGCACACAGGACCAAAAATCCGCCGAAGAATTTTTCTTTCGAAGGAGCCCAGTATCAGCTCTCCCTTCTTGCCTATGGTCCAGCACTCGGCGCCATAAAGCACAACTGGCAAGATAAGGGTCTTGTAGAGCATACATTTCGTCCTTCGAGTTAGGAGTTTTGAACCCAGTTGTTTTGCCAAACCGAAGTAGCAACGGTTTCCTAGGGTAATTCTTCGCCGGATCTCGTGTCATTCGTGGAGTTTTTGTTTAGTCCGAAGTAGGTGAACTCCTTAACTACCTCGAAATTGTTGCCATCAATAGTGACGTTTTGTCCTAGGCGGTGGACAGTTGCTTGTTTGTTTGTTGATAGCATGTATTTGGGCTTGGCATCATTTACTTCAAGGCCAACGGTCGACAACTCAAACGGAATACTATTCAGACTCAGAGGAGTTCCACATGAGATCTTCACATTTCAATCAACTTTGGTCGCACGCCCTTAGCTGCCTGACTAGGAATATAGTTTGCACCCAACTTCATGGAGATCAGAAGTTCGTTAAGAGCTAAATTTTAGATTTAAATAAATTCTTCTTGTGCAGTTCGAGGTGCGCACCATTTTCTCTGTAAGGAGGTGGGTGACATGGTCTTATACTTTTCTTCATTCGAGCTTTGTCTGTAATAAAGATAAGATTAATTCACATCTACAGCATTTATATTCCTAGCAACTCTACAGTGGGAGAAGGGACGCTCTTGTTAAATTATATTTTTGTTTCTTTGTATCGCTTCCATTCCAAGCTTAATTTTGTTTGTTTCTTTTGTTCTTCTCCCTTTCCAGTGAAGGAGGTTTCTTCAAGGCACATCTGCATTTCCCAAAGGAATATCCACTCAGGCCACCACGCATGAAGTTCGTCACAGAGATCTGGCATCCAAATATCGAGAAGAACGGCGACGTTTGTATTAGTATTCTCCATGAGCCAGGCGATGACAAATGGGGATATGAGAAAGCTTCCGAACGCTGGTTGCCCGTACACACGGTCGAGACCATATTGATATCAGTGATATCGATGCTAGCCGATCCGAACGACGAGTCACCGGCCAACGTCGACGCAGCCAAGGAATGGAGAGAGTCTTATCCAGAATTTAAACGTAAAGTAGCTCGCTGTGTCCGAAAAAGTCAAGAAGAATGCTCGTAGAATTCTTTGTATTTATATATAAATTAAAAGAAATTATTTAAATAATTTTTTTTTTGTCATTTACTATTATATTAAAACAAAAAAACAACAACAACAACAAAAAGGCGTAATAACAAATAAAACATTTTTAAACAAGAGAAACAAGAAAAACAAACAACAAGTACTATGCATCGTTTTGCTTAAAAACCAGCCAATACCGCAAATGAGGAGATTCGTAAATTTATAAAATATAAAACATCAAAAACATCAAAAACATCAAACAACAACAACAAAGACCTAGAACTATATTCAAATCAATTAAAATTTCCTAAATTAAATAAGAACAACAACAAATAAAATAAAAGTTGAAACAAATAACAAACGGCTTCAATTTATTTCTCTACTATCTCTCACTCTCTCTCTCTCTTTTCTATTACACATGATGGTTTCTTAGTTTCTGCATAAAAAACAAGTCAAAGTTGAATTTTATTTCGTTTTGGCGAGAAGTTGATTTTAAATAAATTAACGCGATAAAATAAGAGAATTCAGAAGCAAGTTAACTTAATACACAATCGAACCGAAAACAACAATGGAAACTAATAGAAATTTTGTGTGTAAACACTTACAATACATTTATATTAATAAGAATATTGCGGTCCTTGAAAATATTGTTATAATTAAAGCATTTAATGAAACTATTTTCGTTTGTCGAAAAAGAAATAAAATATTTGAACGAAATATAGACATTTTTAATAACGCGCCGTAGTTTTATTTTGAAGTTGAGGTGTATGGCGAGTCACCATGCTCTTGGCGTCTGGACGTCTAACGCCTCGGTGATATTTGGTGACCGCTGGGGTGAGGTTCTGTAAAAAACGCCTTGAAAACCACTTTCGCGTTTCAATAAACGAAAGAAGTCACACGAAAGCGAAAATTTCCTTCATGTAACTGGGTTCGTCTCTTCTTTTCGTTAGAGTTTAAGAAACGGTCTGACAAAAAAAATTAAGGTTTGAAAAGCTGTGTAGGTATATCAAATATAAACTCGGAAAACTTCCACTTCTAGCTACACCCATGGATGACAGCATCAGGAAATTCAACTTTGAGAAGAGTTTCATAACGAAAATCAGCAGTAAAAAAATTGGAGCAATGAATCCATGGTATACGGACTGAGCCATACCGTAAAATGGTATACAGATGGATCGAGAACAGACGAAGGAACTGGTGCAGGAGTGTTTGGGCCAGGAACTATGCACTACGAATGTACCAGCATCTTCCAAGCTGAAATATGTGCTATAGATAGGTGCGTTCGGATTATTCTCGAGAAAAACTACAGAAACTGTGACATAGCAATAAAGTCAGATAGTCAGGCTGCCATCAAGCCACTTGATGGCCATATCATCAAATCCTTGTACTTGTACGGGAATGTCTGCGCAGGCTTAACGAATTGGGCAAGAAAAACAGAGTAGCTATCTGCTGGATACCTGGGGTGTCAGCACGTAACTTGATACAATCGAGTTCAGTCGATACAATCGAGCTCTGGCAGCACCTAATTTGTTTCAATCGATTGTCTTAAACCGATTATCCTCTATTGAAACAAATTAGGTGCTGCCAGAGATCGATTGTATCGACTGAACTCGATTGTATCAAGTTACGTGCTAAGGCCCCTGGTCATGCAGGCATCATGTACAACGAAACCGCGGATTCTCTGGCAAGACAGGGTGCAGCGGAGCCCTTTATAGGCCCTGAACCATTCTGTGGCATAGGGGACCACACCCTAAGAGAGGAATTCAGGAGGATAGAAAAAGAAAAAAGAACTGCCGAACCACCAAGGCCTTTTTAGGGGACTATTACCTTAAAAGATTTAAGGCATGCATTGGCCTAAATAAAAACAACTTGAGACACGGGACACTGTAAACTAAGGGAACACCTGAGGAAAATAGGACTATCAGAAGAAGGTCTCTACAGATTCTGTGATGAGAGCGCTGAGACCCCAGATCACATTCTGGAACACTGTGGGGCACTGAACCACAAGAGGAACAAACATCTGGGCAAGTACCAGTTATCAGACAAGGATATACAGACCATAGACCCGCTACTCATCCTCAGATTCATAAGAGAAACTGGACTAGATGAAGTGCTCTAAAGTCGATATTCTTGCCGAGCCTAAGACGGAGCGATGATCCTTAAACACAGTTCTTAATGGAACTGCAATGCGAGAAAGCTCTGGGCATGAATCTTTCCGAGGTATAAGCAGGGGGCACAATAGATCACAAGGTCGCAGTGCACTAAACCCTTACCATAATAATTATAATAAAAAATATTTATGTTCTTCTGACGGCTCAGTTGACCGCTTTCAATGTATATATATTTCGTTTGTTGATATTTTTGTCGTAACAAAAGGTGAACATTCGAATAATAATCACCCTTATTCCAAGTTGCATTGACATTGAACGACAATTGTCGTTTTGTGAGTCGTGACACTTTACTGTCGATTTGTTATCGGTATTCCGCGATTTAAGCGCCATGGGTGTCATTTTCATTACATTCCACATATACAATTCATTGGATCTCCCAAATGACAAGTAAGTATCAGCATGGAATATACTCCTAAGAATGTACCAAGTAAACCAAGTTGAAGTTGAAGCATTTGTTATTTTCACCCTTAAGAAAAAATAAATAGCTTAATATGTGAAATTTAAGCTAAATAACTTGAAAATTTAAATAAAATAAGTCGATTTTGTTGCCTGGCGTTTCCAAATTTCGCAACGCCAGTAAATGTGAGACTAACGCCTGTTGGAATATCGATGCGTGACCGTTGTCGAACAAGAAATTAAGTTCCACATGCACTAAAACGACATCTAGCGTTTAATGGCGTAAACGACTCATAAAACGCCACCTGTAATGCCGAGTTCACATTTGTCGTTTTTCTTACTGGCGTTTAACGTCACTTTTAAAAAGGGGATTGATAGCCTAGCGGCGATAAAAATCAATTTCTCTCATGGAAAGAAATTGTTCGGAGTTAGAAGCGCAGCTGATTCTTCAATATAATAAATAAAAACTCTTTCTGGAGGAACTCTAAGCGAATGAAGTGCGAATTGGTTTTTGTTACGTATACGCCCAGTATTCCCAATGATTGTTTATCGTGACTGTCGAATTGAAAGGGTATTTTTGTTAGACAATGGCGTCTACGTTTATTTAAAATACTTTTTTCATCCCAGCGTATGTATTTGTCCTAAATTAATTTGAGTTTTTGGGAAATGCTGTTATGGGTTACTTTACAAAGCAATAGATTCAGTAGTCAGTTTAAGTGATAGATTAATGCATATTTTTGGTGTGAGGTGAAGTCAACTAAAGTTCTATTCGTTAACAAATTATAAATCAATATTTAAAACAGATATTTTTTATACAGGGTGGGGCAAAATACAATTTACTTTTTAAAAATTGTTCAAGCGTAAAGCAACTCGTTTCGTTCCGCGGAGGGATAATACTGACTTTCTAGTCAAGATTTTGAGCGGGGAACAGCTGTCAGTGTCAAAATAACCCTATGATTTAAAAAGAAACCAGGGCCACCCTTTAGTTAGAGGGCTTTGTTGAATACGATCATTTCGTTTTTTAAATCTTAATATAAGTAAAAAGATAAACCAAATCCATCTTTAGAGAGTTACATCATTGCAACTGATGTCAGTAAAGCCTTTGATAACATATCTCATCAATTAATCCTTTTTAAGTTGTCCTGCCCTTGTCAAAGCGAGCTGGGTATAGCTTTCTAGTAAAACTTTCGGCAAGAAGTGGGGGCTTCAACCAAAGATGGTTCGCTGGATGTACACAGCGGTAGTACGTCCCATCCTCACCTACGGATCACTGGTATGGTGGCCCGCTTTAAGCAAAGCCTATAACGTCCTTAAATTAAGCAGAGTCCAAAGAATAGCTGGAATTGGAATCACAGGAGCCCTGCGATCAAGCCCGACCGCTGCCCTCAACGTCATTCTAAATTTCCTGCCAGTGGATCTGTATATAAAAAACATTGCAGCGTGTAGCGCTGTTCGATTGAAGGAATCTAAGTGTTGGTCCGAAAGGCCTTATGGCCACACCAGCATCCTTCTTTCCCTTCCTGACGGCATAGGTCGTATGTCTACAGACTACATAGTACCCAAATACGACTTCCATAAAAAATTCCCCTCTAGATCAGAATGGGAGGAGAATGCGGTCGTTAATGAATTCGACATACCTATCTTCACAGATGGTTCCAAGATGGAATGTGGAGTAGGAGCAGGCATATTCTCAACAGAATTAAACATCTCGAAAAGTCTTCGCCTACCCAACGTAGCTAGTGTATTTCAAGCAGAAGTACTTGCAATTAAGGAGGCTTGTAGACTGCTCCACAATAGTGCGACTCCCAAAAGAAAAATGGGCATCTTCGTCGACAGTCAGGCCGCGATCAAGGCTGTCGGTTCAGCTAAGTCAACGTCCAAACTTGTTGTGGAATGCAGGGAGACACTGACCAGGGCTTGTCACCGGTTTGATATCACTCTCGTCTGGGTTCCCGGCCATAGGAACATCGAAGGGAATGAGAAGGCCGATGAACTTGCCAGATTTGGCTCAGCTCTGTGCATGTCTCATGCGGAGGAAGTCTTCCCACCGCTGGGATATGTAAAGAGAGAGATCCTCCTGCACTTCACCTCACGGGCAGAGACTAGATGGTTGAACCTGACGAACTGCGTCATTTCAAGGAAGATTTGGCCAACCTACGATGATGCCAGAACAAACAGCCTTTTAGCCAGAACACGTATAGATGTCGCCAGACTAACGGCCCTTAGGAACTCACGCAGCCAAGCTTGGCATCCCCCACAATACCCACTGCCGTAGCTGTGCTGACACTAACAAGAGTGAAACGGTGTTCCATCTTTTTTGTGAGTGTCCGGCCCTAGCCAAAACCAGACGCAGTGCGCTAGGTCGTCCCTTTTTTGATGACCTTACGGCCATCCAAAGCATCCACTTCCACAAGATCATCAAATTTCTCAACTCCACAGGCTGGTTTTGAGCTTTCTTGACTTCCTTTACCCCCTTCAATTTCAGGTTCCATTAGTTGTGGTTTCAAAACGGCGCTCAATGCGCTACTTGTGCTTTTTCCCTCGTCGGGAAATACAGCCACCTAAACTAACCAACCAACCTGCCCTTTGCTTTGAACTTGCTTTTAGGTTCGTACTTTCGTCCTCCTTCTAAGCAACATCTGTTGTCCTACAAGGCAGCCATTTAGGTCCATTCTCTTCATCCTAACGGTAAATGATCTTGAGAAGGTCTGTCGCCGAGCAAAATTCCTTGAAATGAATAGTACCTTGATATATTTATTTCTGAAAACATAAGTTAAAAAAAAAGATTTACATTTCATTTAATTACATTTTGTTTACCGCAGTTTTCCCTGTCGCTCGGCTTCCATCCAACTTAAATTTTAAGCGAAACGGCAATCAATTTGACAGAAGAAACTACGGCAGCATACGGCGACTCTTTTGGTTTTTTAATTCAGTTTTTTTCAAAGCCTGTATCCAGCTCCGATCCGCGACAAGGTCATTAAGCAATTCATTCCTTCACCTCAAGACTCCTCTGTCTCGTCTTGAACAAGACCTTGATGGGTTTTTGACCTGGTGCCTCAAAAATTACTTAGCACTCAACACCAAAAAATTCCAAACCATTATAATCTATTAAGTAAGCGCAACAATCCTCCTCCCAACCCTTATCCGTCCTATATCATCTTTGTTCGCCTACACCTTAAGTACGCGCTATTCAAGCGTAGTCTTCCTTTCATAGAATTGATAACTTCCAACGTCGCTTTTTTCGATTTGATCTTCGAGGTCTGATGCCTTGGGACGATCCTTTTATCTTGCCACCAACAATAGAAGACCCTCTCAACCTTGTTTACCTAAATATACTTAAGGAACGCAAGCAAAACCGCTGTAGACATTCTTTTCATTCATCTCTTCAACTCTATTTACTTAACCACAAACAGCCGTAATTTATGCTGTCCTCGGCTCTTTTAACCATCAACCCATCATACCTCAGAAATGTCGCCAATGAACCAATCTGCCGTAGCGCTGCCCGTGCCCACCTCAAACCTTCACCGTCTCCTTATATTTTTAAGCTTTAGTGTTAGTTTAAGCTTGTATTAAGCCAAATATATACATAAGTTAAATAAAAATGTTAATTAATTGTATCTAGTCAGCCATTACAACCAATAGTGAAATGCAAAAACAGATTTGTCATATTCGATTCACAAACCTACTAAGGGCTGCTATAGCGAAGACTTATTTCCAACCCCCCAAGGTATGCAATTTAAAATAACCTAACCACCGCGGCACTTGGCTTGGCAATTCCTTCTACCCAAAGTTCGCTTGATTTTCTTCGACTTAAATCTTCCTGAAAAATTACAAAGTACGCACGAAAAGCTAAGCCCCCTAAAATGTATCTAAGAAATTCCTACTGATTTTGCGACGAAATAAGTAAATTCATTATTACGCCTCAACAGTCAACAGAAACTCATTCGCAACAAACAGTATTTGAAATTTAACGTATTTTTAAGAGAGATTTCTCTTCTCGAAATGCTCTTCTCTTTCGCAATTTGCCTTCCACTTGCGTTCCACAACCACTTTTCCAGAAGAAGGAGCTGAACAACATTTTTTTTTCATTTCAATTCGCCGCATTTACTTCATCTTACTATAATTGCAGACATAATTCAACCCACCAGCAGTCGCAGTGTAGGAAATTGGTAGTCACAGCCCAAAAACTCAACGCACCGCAACTATCTACAGCAATGAACATCAAGTGAACTGTGTCAAGTGGTGAGTGAATCGGTTGCGATGATGCTTCGTCTCCGTGAGAACAAACCCCACGCTAAGCAGACGAAACCCACAACGCCAAAACAGCTGGGTGCAACTTTCCCGTCCCGAATACATTTCTCTCAAAGAGTGAGTGCCGCCCGGTGCTAGTTCTGTGTGACACACGACCAACTTACTCAATTGGATTTTGTTTTTATTTGTTATGTATACGCCACCGAAATTCGCCGCTGTCGCCCCATCATTATCATCGCACAGCTGGCGAATAAATGTGACAAGCAGCAACGGACGACGCACGGTGAGAGCAAGCCAGATGGAAACAGATGAGAGTTTTCCTAATGGTTCATAATGTGTGTTGTACACGTCACAGAAGAGTGTTAAAGTGAGTCGAAGCGGAGTCCCTCGCCTTGGCCAGAGCCAGCGCCACCAAAGTCTCACATTTTTTTCTTTAATAAAACTCAAAACCCGTTCTGGTCCGTCTTCAGTTCGTGCTGGAGAATTCCATTGGAAAGTTCGCGCGCGGCATGTGAGTTATAAATTATTTGCTTTTGTGTGTTGTTGTTTTTTTTCTATATAGTGCGGTTCTTCCTTCTCACTCCCTTTAGTATCGCGTGTGAGAGTATTTTGTAAAAATTGTATTTCGTTTGTTTATACTGCGTGAACTGCGAACATATTCAGGAAGTGTCCTTTAATCGGCAAGGCGCAACCAGGGTTTTGTGGCCCATAAATACCCGCAATTAGCTTTATCTCATCTCTTCCTCGACCGCTCTAGCTCGTCGGTGGAGCAGTTAGGTATCATAGATACAACACAAGAAGGAAGTTTTCTCGCATTTTGGTGGTGTTTTTATGCTCAGCCCGCTCTGTCCTCTGTCCCTTGTCCTTATCCCGCCCGAAAGTGTGTTGAGTTTGTGAGTGTGGTGAGAATTGACGTAAATTATAGGGCTCACACTTTTCCCCATTTGTGAGGGTTTTCCTTGTTTTTTTTTTTTTTATTTTTATTTCCCTTTTCTATTGGTTGTGCTTTTGCGATTGCCATCGCTCTAATCTAATGACGTATGTGTGTGTTGTCCTTAGGGAGCAAAGCGGAGAACACGAGGAGTGTGTTTGTGCCAAAAAGACAACAGGATATCTGCATTGAAGATTGAAATTGAAATCGAAGTTGCGAGCGGAAATGAGGTGAATGTAAATATTTATCATTCATTATTCTGGATGAAACGACAACGCATCCAGTGCTAAGCTGGCTCTAAGTGATATGTGATTTGTTATAACGTAATAACGATAAAAGCTCGAATGTATCGTACGCGCAAAAACAAAAACAAAACAGAGTAAAGTAAAACAAAACAGAGATATAAAAAAACGGGCGCGCACACACGCTCTGGGGTATTTAAATAGTGCGACGACAGGCCGTTTGCCAGCAGGAGCATCATCTCATGAATCAAACCATCAAGGAGCGCACCTACACTCATCGTACTCGTAATTTTATATTTAAAGGTATGTACCGCACTATCCTAGTACGATTTTGTTTCGTCGTAATTTCTTTTTTTTTTGCTGACTTGCGGAACTCATGTTTTGTTTGGTTTTCTTTTTATAGTGATTTTCTTTTTTGTACCTACATTCGGTGCTGTTGTAGGCCTTCGCAGATGGGCGAGATGCATTGTCATCAAAGTTGATTGTGTGTGTTTTGTTTTTATTCTATTTCGTTGGTTGTGCGTGATTTGGGTGCCGAATAGACCAACAAAAGCATCTCTCGCATTTGATTTGATATGAAACGCGGAGGATTTAATGTATTTTCAATGAGGAAATTTTTGGCAAGTATACGTCAGAGTGTGCTCGTTGAGATGCTTAAGGTGTATGTGCGGCGTTAGAGGTGGAGTATGTTATGCCTGTGTTGAATTTAAATGAGTATCGTGGGCCTGAGGTCTTCAAAGGGAATCTACTTTTAGATAATTCAAGAAGTAGGCAGTACCCGAGTATGAGGCGAACATACGTTAGCATTTTATGTGTTGGTAAGTGGTATGTGATGCGGACTGCAAAGATAACACGTTCAGTTTGGGGAGACCTTGAGGTCCGTTTCGTGGTGCCTCAATGTTTTTGGGAAAAATCGATTTTAAACTTATTTGGGTTGGATTAGAGGGACTAATAGAACTTATCTTCCCCTTAAGTGCGGAGACTAATTTTTCTCCACTAAATAGAGTATTTGTTAGCGTCTTAAGAATAGCCTCTAGCACATCTTTCTCATAAAATTCTGTCCCTATTTTAACACCTTTTTCACAAAAATGGAGGGATGTGACTCCTTGATGAGATGGCCACGCTGAACCCTTGGAATAACTTTTTTCGAATCTTTTTATGACAAAACTTACCATTTTGCTTTTTATAAACTTCTTCCACAGTAAAAATTGTTTCATCCGTAAGAAGAATGTTTTTATGCTCATTTTTTTGCGTGCCATACCAAAAGTCTCTTGCTTCTCTCCGCCCTAATTTTTTTTAGTTGAGGAGTTAAAAGACGACGTATTTATCGACGATAGGCTTTCATATGAAGACCATCCCGAACCAGCTTAGACATCGATCGGGAGGATATGTCCAACTCCCTGGACATGATCTTTTGCTTCCGAAGGTAATTTCTTCGAATATGTTCACGCACAGCTTCTACTTCCGCACTTGTACTAGTCCTCTTTCCTCACTTATGCAACGCTATTACTGCGATTATATTTTCGTTGGCACCCCACTCCATGTTTATTTACTGGAAGCTGGAACCAAACTGGACAGTACATATCTCCTGTGCTTAAAGAACATAATGTTCCACCTTGGATTCTTTTTTTCATAAAGAGGCATAAGATCTGTTTCAAGTTTGAGTGATGCTGTTCGTAAATATCGACCCTACTGGAATCCTTTCTCTGTTAAAACAAATTAACTTTAGCACACAGTTACAAAAACTACGATTTACTTGACCCTTTTCGAAAATTCACACTAGCCCACTTATATATCTGGAGTTTGAGCAGCGTTTTTAAAATTATCAGCGTTAATTTTGACCTCTTGGGCACCAAAACTGTATTTTTAATTAAAAATACCTCCAAAGTAGGTTAAAAAAAAGTAAAAGTGGAAAAACAACAACAAATGTTTATTCATATTCAGGCATATGTCAATTGCACAGTAAAATAAAAATAAATAAAAATGAATACTTCACCAAAACTTAAGAAATAATAGGTGCATACATTTAATTTGGTTTTTGAATTGCCTCTGTGATATGAACTGGTATAAAAGGATGGCTGCATTCACAGAAAGAGAAATAAATGCGGTGTGCGACAGCAGCGTTAAAAAAACACTAAAATATTTGTTTAAGCGCTTAAAAAAACGCCAAAGCGGAAGGTCTACTTTTTCGGCAGCACTAAAATGAAGTTTTGAGAACTTAAATTAACGCTGAAAGCACTGACTTGGCAACGCTGGCATACGGACGTTAGTTAACTAGCAGATGTCAATTAGCATACAAGATTTTGACGTAACTGGTGTGTGTAACCAGTTGATAGCCTTATCGCAGCCTTTATCAATACGGAGTTAGGTGTTTGTTGCAAGAAGAAGTGTTGTAAACTCCATAATGATGCGTTCATGACATTACTTGGAGTTAGTTGTGGGTATAAATGCACTTAGTGGAGGGTTTATCACTAAGACTACGACGCCATCTATACAATAATGGCTTTTAAGATTGAAGACAATAATTCTACAAGTGTTCTTTCAATGTTTTTTATATTTCATTGAAAAAAGTGCACTTTTTTGTTGTTTTGTTAAGCCTAGTATGCAGTTCACATGAAATCCAATTTTTTATAAAAATTTTTCACCGCGAATTGTCAAAATGAACTTTCCAAGTGAAAATTTCACTACGCACAATGCACTCCACAGTTCGAGTGAAAAATATTTTTTCAAAAATAATATATAGGGGGCGACACCGAAATCTCTCCACCTTTTAGTTTTGAAAACAGTCAAAATAAAATCTCCAATAAAAAATATTTCACTTTCGATTTCACAGTACTTTTTGGAGAGAAGTAATAATTGCAATTCACTCGAACAGCGTAGCAGCCTTATGCTATGAAAAAATTACTAGAATTGTTTTTCTTCTCTTAAACGTTTTCGTTCCATGGACTTACAATGTCCATCTTCTGACTCGGAAGATGAAAAATAATTTAATGTTTAAGAATTTATAAGACACCTATTTCTTTTCAAAACATTCAAAGAAAAACAATTCATTTGACATTTGTCAGCGATCAACTATGACAGTATGTAGCAGAATTGTGCTAGTACAATTGGTACACCATTTCACTCATTCGATAGGGGCCAGTTATAGCGACACGAAAAAATGCAACCGAAAAAAATTCTTTTGCTTTTTTGAACCACTTAAACTTATTTTTTGAATTCAATCTTGGTATTAAAATGTTGTTTATGAATTTTAAAGTTAGTTCATCAAAAAAAACTATTTAGTAAATTAGATTAGATAGATTACAGAAAAATTAATAAATGTTCTTTTTTTTCGAAAATTTATGATAATTTGCTCATTTTTTTTTATAAACTAACTTTATAATTCACAAGCAAAATTTTAAGATCAATATTGAGTTAAACAATTATGTTTAAGTGGTTAAAAAAAGCAAACGTTTTTTTTTTCAATTGCATTTATAGTGTAGCTATAACTGGCCCCCAACGGATGTGGTAATTCGACCCCTGGACTCTAGATTGTACTTTTTTTCCTTATTTAGGGACTTAGATATGTGGCACAACAGTCGGATGTGTAGTCCTTCCAGTTGACACGATTTTCGGCTAACCGGTTCCAGTTGCGCACTTTAAGTTGGTTGAGGTTGTACTTTTTGTGCGCGCCACCTAAAAAAATTCTCTACTGCGTTGTTCCTCTTGGTATGGAAGATTATTTCTAGCGTCCAGAAATTCAATATGCTCTGGCCATCTTAGACGTCTAGTTGGTATTTCAGGTTTTTTTTTTGCAAGCAAGCAACAAAATGTTAAGACTCGATTTTGGGCTTATATTTATTATGAGCACATGTTGACATATTTTTGGTTGACTTTTTAAAAGTCTGAAAGAGTCTTTAAGCCGACTGACGTCTGACGATGCATATTGAAGTCCTCGAATACAACTTTGAGTACACTACTCCAGACAGGCTTCATCCAGGTGGCCTAATGGCTCCTTGAGGTCCTTCATCGTCTTCAGCAAATATTACTAGATGCATACTCACATGTTGTAGTCGTTGAAGTTCAGATTTTCCGACTCTATTTCTGTCTATCTCTCTCATAACAAGTAGTTTTTGACACGTGACCGGCCATTGGTTTCCCAAAAGACTCCTGAAATGGCAAAGAATTCAAACTTAGCGTACAGCGCAGACTATATGTGGACGGCCAAACTCGTTGAAATTTAAAAAGTTGACAAAAGAGAGAAAATAAAAATGACAGCTGATTCACCTATGTAAGGTTTGAATGTGAAATCGCAGCTTAGGTTCGACTGCCAACTAACATTCCACTGCTCCCCCTGATGCTCGTTTTCTGCCCATCACGAGGTAAATTATTTGAATTCTTCTTGATATGTCTTCTTGACAGCACCTTTCAACAACTACCTACTAGAACATGTTCAACAATTTCCATTAACTTGGAGGTACTAGAATTTTGTATTCACACCAACCAAAGCCAGAGTGTCAAAAGTCAGACCTCACCACATGCTACCCAACGGAAATAATTTGAAATAATAACAACAACAACATCAATAACACTCGGTCGGGCTAATAAAGTCAATATTATGACGTTAAATTTTGGTAGATCCTCATAAAACCCTCAACACGAAAACTACTCCTGCCTACAATGGTTGCACTGCAACTGTCTTCTACGTCTTGTCGAATCATAAATAATACCACGACAACGGATAGCTGTCGCTTTGCCATCACTGCCCGCCTTGTCATGGTGACTTAATCATCATCAATCATTTTAGAGCAATACAATGCAAATATTTGCGAGCCAATTTACATTTTTTTAGGATGAGGCGCACATAGTCTGCCACGACCAAAACGATTGGAAATTCAAACATAGAAGTATCTCTAGCGAGTAGTGTGGCTACTGGTGGCATGCTCGTGCAAATATTTTTCAAATCTATCTAATTTTATACACTCCAAATAGAGAGTGATAATTTGTATGATAAACTGTCGTTAGGCGATTGATGGGAGCTATTTTTTTTTTATAATTTTTAGCTGACTTTAAGAGTGAAACTAATTTTATTTGAACAGCAATATTATAAGCGAATCGTGCAAGTCACACATTTGACACATTTTTGACATATTTATGTTTTCTCGTTTAGAGTAGAACACTGAACAGAGCTCAGGAACGTCTATGATTGTAAAAGTAACCCATGTCGGCAGTATTTGTTGTATTTCACAAGTCTGGTACACTTTTTTATGTCGTTCTACTACACTTTTATATAATCTCCGTGTAAACACACAATTAACTATTTTACAATAAATAGCACTGAACGATTTCACTCTCGACTTCTGTTCTGACCGCAACGGACTTAGCTGTCAAATCCAGAGTGACATTTGTAAAAGAGCGTCCAACAGGAAATTACGTTTTTTTCATTATTTCATTCACCCGGACCTAACTTTTACATTGGTGACCCCGACGTGTTTTCTTTACTAACCTGATCGGCAATTGAACTGTTATAATCCAACTGTTATAAAAACAATATTACTTTGGACTGCGCGAACTCGCCAAGCGCTCTTGATAGCCGGATACGAACTGCGATCTAAATGCTGCATTTACAACATCACACAATCCAACATGGAAGATTAAACAGTCGTCTGACAGAAAGTGACAGCACTATATAACACGGAAAAATAAGTGACACGTTTTCTGGTCGGTCATCTTGGGAAAGCTCTGCATGTTGATATTTTCATAGCGATGGCTTTCGAAATTTTGCTTTCCCATAAAACAAAATGGCTTCCGAATATTTTAAACGGCCAATTATTTAATTATTTCTTATATTTGATTAATGAATTGTTGATGAAAATTACTGAAGCCAATTACCACTCACATTTGACATGTTTTTAATCAGTTTTTTATGTGATTGAAGGAATGCTTTGGTCGCCGGAACTTGTATTTATTTCCGTTTTACATTATCTATAATTAAGGGTCATCCATGACATTTTACCCGTCTGATTTGTGGTGTTATTCTTACGCCTTCTCTGTCAAATCTCATACAAAAATGCGCGTGCGTGATGTTAAAAATGCTGTATAACTCAACGAGCAGTAACACTGCTAGCTGCCAAAATTAGCTGTGCTCAGACTTTTACTCAGACTGACAGCAGTCAATTTATTTTCGGGTTATAGAGGGTACTTGAAAAAAAAAAACAAATATAGAACACTTATGTTTCTCAGCTAAAAGGCAAACAAAGTTCTTGTTGACAGTTCTGGCCTATTGGTTGAAGAATGAGCTGAAGTATTTTTTATGGGTTTAAAATACGAAGGCTCTTACGGAAGGCCAAGGGAACCATTACGAGGGGCATCCCTTCTTAATTTTCTAGACAGTGAGAAAATTTCGCATGTGCCATAAAGTTGACAGAAGATTTGCCGACAATCATTTCACTTAGTTCATAGATCTTTAAAACAGTGATTGGAGACAAAGTTGGTGTCGGCTGTACTCAGACTTAGAGTAATAGGTAGACGAATGTCGTATAAGACCTAGTTGAACAAAGGCCTAAACTTGCGATTTTCTGCTCTATAGTCGCCGAGGTTGTCGTATTGCTATTTTAAATAGCCATTTCAATACTTGTAAATGCGCCACTGACTGCTCACCGCATTCCCCCTAACCTAACTAATCAATGACTTTTAACAATGCTCAAGTAATGGTCAGATTTAAAAATCTAGTTTGTTCGGTAACCTCACTTTGCTATGTCAGCCACTTAACAATCAGTCAAGTAATTCTAAAGTAGATTCAGGTAGCTGTCAGATTTACTATAATTTACTAGACTCTTTCTTCTTCTGGGCACATTTTAAAACTTAGTTGTCTTAAGTCGACTAGATTCGTCTAGAGTAGATGTACCCTGAACGTCAGCTTCATGTATAAACTGTCAACTAAGAACTCATTCATGAAATTCTACCTCCATAAACGTCAACTGAAAAATCTGTCCATGTGACCGACCTAGGCCAATCAAAACAGAGACTCATCAGGTCTGTTCTTTTACTTTTGTAGTAAAAATGGAAAAGACTGTCAAAATGACAGTGGAGGGGTTGAATTCTCTTTTAGGGAGGGAAACTTATGCAAAAGCTAAGGATCGCTTTCGTAGTAACCTGTGAAAAATGACAGATAGTTCATAAATTGGAGTGATAAAATTCAAATCAGCTGTCAATTTTCAGGCGACTGACAGTTGTTTCAATTCTTACGCAAAGAAATTTGTTGAGTAAAAACTAGTATGAGGGGAAATTTCTTGCTCTCTCGAAGTCGAAAGGAACAGACCTATCAAGTCAACCAGCTGTCAGACTTATGTCATTTTACATTGGGATTTTCAGATTTTCCGTTTCCAATGGATCACAAAATCAGATTAATTTTTGTTTTTGCATTTTTTATGATGCGTGATTTAAAATTCAGCTTAAGTTGTAAAGGCTGGTACGCTGTTCGAGTGAAATGAAATTTTCACTTCTCTCCAAAAAGTGCTGTGAAATAGAAAGTGAAATTTTCACGCCGAAATGTCAAAAATTCAATGCGACGGATAATAAAAACCAAGTGAAATAGCAAGTAACGCCCCCTACAAATCACTTTTTGAACAATTATTTTTCACTTCAACAGCGTACTGCATAGTGAAATTTTCATGTGGAAAGTTCATTTTGACATTTCTCAGTGAAAAATTTGTATGAAAAATTGGATTTCACTCGAACAGCGTACCAGCCTTAATTTATGTTTACAAAGTTCCATTTTTCAACTCGAAATCGAGATTCTAATCGAGACTCTAAAAAAAGTGTCTCCCGAATTTCACTCCATCATTTTGACAACTGTCAGCGTGTTTACGTAATTTCACATCTGTTGATTGTGACTACCCGTTGGATAGTCTGTCATCGTGCATGATCTATGGACTTGGGCGCCACAAATTCCCCACATAAAATCAAAGTACAAATTGCATTATTTAATTGCGCTGTTTGTTTTTTGTTCTATAGCCATAACCATAACTTGACTTAAACCAGACTTTGAAGCTGCTTGTCTGAGAAGTGCGCACTTTTTCAATACGTGACACTTTTTGCCTATTTGCACAGTTTGCACATAAAAAAAGCAACAAATGTAAACAATTTCCACCTCCTTTGGAGTTATTTACCCATGAAAACAGCACTTAGCACGACTGTCAAGGTAAATCGATTCATTACTTCCACTCGAGCAGACAAAAAGATGCGCATCGTCATCGAAACGAAATTTACCGAGAGTGTCACTCTTTCCTCTAGTCCCCCGCACACCGCAGACGTCTTAACAGTTAATAAAAAGAAGATGTTGCGTTTAGCGTTGCTATATCGTATACACGTGTTTACCGTATACACATATAGAATGTGTATGCGTAACGGCGTAACAGTGAACGCGAAAAAAAGAACTGTATGTACAGATTTAAATTCAATTTATTTAAATTTCGAAACGCGGTGGGAAGCATGAAGATAAAGTATCTCTTCACCGACATGAAGTTGGTTGGGGCGCCAAGTCGGGTGTGTGAGGGGCGAAATCGCATTTAATTTTATTTCCATCCCTCCATCAATTTCCACCGTTTCCCAATAAAGTGTTGTGATTCCATTAATATAATTGAATTTATTCTTTCTCGCGAGCGCCTACACAACACACGCACATACGCTCGCCTGTGGGGTTAACGTTAAACACAGACGCAGGGTTACGTCCACAATCCATTGAGGGCTAAATTTTATTATACGAGTACCTTGTCGGTACCTACCGCGTGTCTGTGCTCTGCTAACCCATTGGCGAAGGATGTTTGCGATGGAATTTATTCAACGTTCAAGGAACCGTGTAAGCACACGCTATTGGAATGGAAATCCATTCAAATTCGGTTATAGAAAGGATGTGGAAAAATACGCGAATCCTACGGTCTTACGTTTGACCCAAGTGGCCAAGATGGCGTTTTTAATTTTCGTTTACGTTAAATGAGTAGGTAAGCCGTATCTGTATACAAAAAAAATATCCTCCATTATCGGTCATAACCGTAAATATACAAGCTTTAATTGGGGACAGCCGGCGCAGTGGCTTAGTGGTTAGTGTGTTGGACTACTAAGCGAGGGGTCCCCCGGTTCGAATCCCGAAAGAACCAAATTACATCTTAAGGTTTTTTTCAACTGCGCCACCTATTGGAAACGTCTGACAAACATCCGAGAGTAAAACTGTCATGAAAGAGCTTCTCCAACAAGCCGTTTGGACTCGGCGTAAAGTTAATGATCCCTTCCATTCGTCACAAAAATTGAAAACTGTCAAAAAACCAATGGTTGTGAGAAGCTAGGCCTAGGGCCCCATAGAACTGTCGCGACAAAATATTTATTAATTTAATTGGCGACGTTTAGGTATATAGTTGAGTAAGTCTGACAGCTGACTGACTTCATGTATCTCAGTTTTGATTGGCCTAGATCGGTCACATGGGCAGCTGTGTCAGTTGACGTTTATTGAGGGGTAGCCGACAAATCTAGTCAAGAAATTCGTGACTGAGTACTAAGTTGACAAATGTGGCTGACGTAGGAAAAGTGACTTTCCCGACCAATCTAGTTTTTGCGTTCAGGTCCAGACCAATCTAGTCGACTTAAGATGATAAAGTTTTTGAATGTGCCCATTCTTAAGGACTACTTATTCATATGGCGAACAAGCGAATATTTGTAAATTCTGACATTTCAGTCCCATGCAAGCATTTCTTGATTGCAGATACCCCCGAAGCAATTTCAGTTTTAAAGGTTAAGTTCGAACGAACTTTTCATTCGCGGATTTGTGGATCGCGACTGTTTTCTGTGGATTGCGAATAAAGTGTGACAGTTCGCTGCAAGAATTTTTCAATTCGCGGAAAAATTGCTGCAATTGTAAATTTATTTATTTATCAATTTCATCTTACAAATACAACTTATTTTAAATTATTTTGAAATAATTTATACATGAATGCTACCGTTTTTACAAATTATAATTTTTGGCCAATTAAGACGTCATTAGCAAGCATTGCGGAATAATATATCCTTATTTAAGAAAGAGGTTTCAAATTTATTAAGGAACATCTATCGTCGTAGGTTGAAAGATTTTTATTCCAGTCGAACTTCCTAAGAGCATTACCTAGTAAACCTTCTTTGAAAAGGATTCCAAACAACACAGCAGTATTCTAATATTGAACGAGCCAAGGTATTATAGAGAGTTTTAAGCGTATATAGATCGTTAAAATTCTTAGAATTTCGAAAAATTAAACCAAGCATTTGATTAGCTTTGCCAATGCAATGAAAGGTTAAGTTCAGTGTCAAAAATTACCTCCAAGTCTTTTCGGTCTGAAACTCTACTCAATGTTGTGTTTTGTATTCTATAATTAAAAAAATATAGGGAACTTTTTTCTACTAAAAGTAAGAACTGAACATTTCTTAATAATAAAATAAATGCCATTAAGAACACACCAGTCATTTAAACGGTTTACATCATTTTTTTGCCTTGTAAATTTTCCGATCATCTGCGCACAAAATATCTGCGCACAAAAGACATTTTGAGCTTAATACGAAAGAGGGTAAATCATTAATAAAAAGCAGAAAAAGCAGGGGACCAATATGACTTCCTTGGGGAACACCTGAAAAATTTCGAATTTTATTCGAAAACGCGGATCCAATTTTAACAATTTGTTTACGATTGGTCAAATAATTGCCAATCCATTTAAAAATACGGGAATGAATTTCAAATAGTTTCAGTTTATTTAAAAGAACATTGTGCTGAACACGATCAAAGGCTTTTGAAAGATCAGTAGGTATATAATCAATCTACTTGAAGACGTTTTCCAATATTTTCAGGACAGTGATTGGTAAAAATAACCAAGTTTGTAGCGGTTAATCTACCATTTACAAAACCGTGCTGAAGTTCTGAAATATAGTTGCGAACAACTGAGTACAACCTTATTGATATGAAACATCTTATGGCGCGACTTGGGAGTAAAATCGATTCATGAAAGCGGAAATGACCAAGCGGAAGTGCGAGACGGAAATTGGCCTGTCGCCATCGCTATGCCGCCGCCTAAAACTCCTTAACCACTCAACCGATTCGAATGAAATTTTGTGGGTGGGTATGGTTGGTTGTAACTTGATGAAAAGGATAGTTTTGGACCCGATAGGTGGCGCTGTTGTCGATCTTTTTAACCACTCAACCAATTTTGATGAGATTTTGTTGGTTTGTATGGTTCTTGGAAAGATATATTTTTAAAATTTTTTCAACTGAATTCTCAAAGTGAAAACTTATATGGGAACGCTGGAGTAACTGAAGAAGCTAGGTTTTACACACACACTAAACTACTGAATCATTTGACAATATGAAAACAAAATGTAAACAAAAACTCTTGACATAGAAATAGAAAACTTTGGATTGGATTGTGTTATGAAAACTTTTTAAATTAATGAGCATAATTATCTACTGGGCTGTATTAAGATTATAATATTATAAAGATTTGGTTTTTAAATTAAATTTCTTAATGACATTCAACTACATACAACACAGTTCAATTTAACATCCACATTTAGCGAAAGAAGTTTCACATCTGGCGTGTGGTCACAAGCACGCTCTCTTTTTTTAACAGCTGCCTCAAATTCGCTTCAATTAATTCTCAAACTTTTTCTAGCTTTCTAGAATTTGGCGAATAGCAAGCGACTCTTCTATTGACATTCGCTGCGATATCAACTTCTCACATGATACATTCAAGTGCCTCAGGTGATTCTCAGTTAAATTTGTCGATTAATAAAACCTTCTTCCGGGAAGTCCGCAGCGAACGAAATGCGATTCGCCCAATTCGATGGGAGAAGTTTAAATGATATTTCATGCATATGAAAAATTCTACATTTATTCATTGACTGACAGATCTTGAAAGGTGAATAATTTTGAATATCCTATGAACCACTCCAAGAAGTCCCTCTAGTCAATCGCCTTTCGTTGATAAAGTTGTGTATATGACAGCTGGGACTTTAATTCAAAGATTTCGCTCGCCAAAAGTCATCTGCAAACTCGCTTATTTTTAAAAACGCCACTGGCATGGATGTATAGCAAATAGAAGCCTCTGCATGTGCATTGCATATATTTGTTTACAGCTTGAACAGGAGACGCGCCCACATTATTGTTTTATGCAAAACATGTTTCTGCAGAAGTTCACACATCTTCATCTGTCAAACGTAGGTACATTTGATTTGAATATACATACCTACATAACTTTATAGTATATGCACGTGGGCAGTCCAAATCTAAAGGGCTATCTTCTATCTCGGTAATATGACATACGTCAACATTAAAACGTGCGTAGATGTGTATGTGCTTGTGCATGCTTTAATTAAGTCGGTATACTACCACACCATTCCAATCTTCTAACGACAGGATGTTCGTTTTTCGTGCATTAGATGTAAAACAGGATAACAAAAACACTGTCACTGGCAAAAGAGTACTTTTTATTATTCTTATCTGTTTCAGCTGTTTTTTTTTCTGAAATGTCCTTTCTTCATTTTGGTGGCAATGTGGAGCGGGTGCAAAAGGAAGACTCTTTTGAATTCTCAATTACAGTCGCTTACATTTCGTGCACGTACGAAATGGTTCTTTGCTTCACTTAACCTTTTTTTTTATTTTGTACCTTTATCCACACGTATATACACCACTTATCCTTCAAAAAGGATATGCTTTCGGTATTTTATGAGTCGCTGTTTAAGGCACAACAAAAAAGTGGACCCTTTCATATTCAGTTCGTACATAAATTTTATTTTTTTTGGGGGATGCAGACTTTGGTTACTGTCCTACGGAGTGCATTCAATTTAATTTATACAATTTTGGAGGGATGTCCTCTATCTACAAATGAGAAAAACACAGTTTGTTGCTTGTTTTAAAATGCAAAACAATGAAAACATGGCGTTGGAGATAAACTTGGAACAGCGCTGCCAAAAATTGGATTTTTCTCTTTCTGAAAACAATGACAGGAGACAGGACTAACTGCAAAGGGAGTATTTTTATGTCGTATGCTCGTGTGTCCAGTCCATATAATGTAATAAGAGTTCGACTCTCGAATAACAATTTATTTAAAAATGATTGGATGCATTGATACTTTTGACAACTGACATCTGCCATTTTTTTTCATTTATTGAATTAATTTTAAGCAAGGACATCCACTGTTTTTTAAATTACTGATTTAAATGGGCAAATTCAAAAATCTAGTGATGTAAAGTTGACAAAATAGGAAAAAACTGTCGATAACGTCACTTATCCTACGTTAGCCGCATATACAAACTGTCAGCTTATCCACTCAGTCGCTCTTGACAAGATTCGTCGGCTTACCTTCCATAGACGTCAACTGAAAAAAGTGATCGATCTAGGGGAATCAAAACTACGAAACATCAAGTCAGCCAGCTGTCAGACTAACTCAACTATATACTTAAACGCCCCCCCCCAAATGCAACGTGAAAATTATTAAATCGTTTAAGTCTGCCTAATTAAAAAAGAGTATTCAAACAAATCTTTCGATAATCGGGTAATTTATTTCTACTTGAACTTGAACTTAAAAGGTTCACAATACATGTCGGTAAGGATGTAAATCTTAAAGTTTGCTAAATTTCTTCTCATGACTTGTTTTTTATTCCAATTTAAGGGGTCTTTGACATTATTGACTTCGTTTATTTAATGTTTGTTTTGTTTTTACAAATTAATTTGTTCTTTTCGGCAAATAAGGAATATTTCACAGTTGACTTTCACTAGAAAAAACTACAGTCGATATCGAATTCGATGGTGAATCGATCAGCATTGCATTTGGTTTATAAAATCTCAGTTATGGTTAATACTGTTACGTTTGACGTTTCGTATTCCTTTTCAGTTGTGACCGCACCAAAGATTTCTCTCCCCGATGGATTTTGTTAGTGCGCTTATAAAATGTAGAGCTGTTCGAATTTGCTGGTGCATCGGGCACATGAATCAAATTGAGAGCTCAACCGACTAATGGCTCAACTACTGTTCTTTTAAATGGCCAATGAAGCTTTAAGTTTTCACTTGAGAGCTATCACTGACAAACATTTCAAAAGGAAAATTGTAGTTGCATTTGATTGAATTATTGATAAGGAATGGGTACGTTCAAGTATCTGGTTTGGTAAGTCTGACAGCTGACTGACTCAGTTTCGATTGGTCTAGATCGGTCAGCTTAATGCTGGTACGCTGTTCGAGTTAAATCCAATTTTTCATACAATTTTTTCACTGCGAAATGTCAAAATGAACTTTTCACATGAAAATTTCACCAGGCAGTACGCTGATGAAATGAAAAATAATTGTTCAAAAAGTGATTTGTAGGGGGCGTTACTTGCTATTTCACTTGGCTTTTATTGTCCGTCGCATTAAATTTTTGACATTTCGGCGTGAAAATTTCAATTTCACAGCACTTTTTGGACGGGAGTGAAAATTTCATTTCACTCGAACAGCATACCAGCCTTTAGATGGAATCGGCTAAGGTGATTGATTGATTGTCGCTTTTTTGGCTGTCGTTTTTGATTATCAACTCTTTTTTACTCGTTAAGCGATCGGAAAAAAATTGATTAATTATTGGCAGCACTTAGAGTTTTTAACGTCACTTCCTTGCCGACGCTGTCAATTATATTCGAAGTGTTTCTATTGTGAAAATTGTAAGTGAATATCTACACAAATGTTAACAAAATGCAATAAATTTGTTTGTTTTTTAAGGTCTCAAGCAAATTAAGAGCAAATACGGACACAATAATTTATGCTACTTCAACAATGAATATCTAAAAATATGCATTCTACTTTAGGTTTGGAAGTTCCAAGATATGTGCTTTATTTCTCACTTTTCTTCTTAATAGTTGGACATTTTTGTAATTTTTCCCTTCATTCTTTCTGTTTGAGTTGTAGAAAAGTTCGTATAAAGTAAACATTTCACTTCACGAATTTTCAAACATCACTTAAAGTTTCTTATTTCAATTTATGACACAAATTTATGAAAGCGACACTTAAATAGCTGTCACACATGAAATTGATCGCGATTGTCAATTTGGAAGACACCTTACGTGGACGTAAAGCGATGATTTTGATTGTCAACAGCCGATTCCACCCCTGTGTCAGTTGACGCTTGTAATTTACTCGAGAAATTCATGACTGAGCCTACTAAGTTGACAGTTTGCATATGTGGCTGCCATAGGAAAAGTGACGTTACCGACCAATCTAGTTTTTGCCTTCAGGTTACATCTAGTCCAGACCAATCTAGTCAACGTCGACTTAAGGTAACTAGACTTTTGGAGGTGCCCAATGTTCATTTGGACATTTGCCATACGTCAACGTACGTCTGATGGCCTCTAGTAGCAAGAACAAAGTTTTGTTAAGGCAAAACGGAAGGCAATCTTTACAGTTTGGTGCGGTTTACACACTCATTTAATCATCGGACCTTATTTCTTCAAAAAATGAAACCATAAAGATCACGTTATTGACATTTAACCATTTGCGCAAGAGCTCTAGTACGAAAACAATAATCAAGCACGACGGAGAGATCAAACCAAATGCCAATGTCATTCGATTAAAAGTAAATAAATATGGAAAAACAAAACAAAACTGGAGGTGGAGTTCGTCGATTCCAAATAACATAAATTAAAGGTTAAAATTATGTAATCGGAAGATCAGTTTATAGGTATTTGAAGTAAAAAATGAAAGTAAACAAAACGATTTGTCATTTCTGCTGTGCTGTACTAGACGTGTTTTGATAAATGGAACGCGGCCATTTGTACCTTTCTCGGTATTATTTGACACAAATTTTAGTTCTATTGAGCTTTTATGAATACTTTAAACATGTGAAAGAAAAATGTACTAATTTACTTATTCTCAATCTCATAGACAACGCATGCACTGTCATCAGTGCTTGTTTTGTATTTTTCGAGGTTATTTTCCAATTTTTTTTTATTCTCGTCGCTTTTATGTAATTAAAGCCTCATGCCTCAAACTTTACTGTAAGCATAATCACCTTAAACGAGATTAAATGTCAGTAGGTACTTTGCAAAGGACAACAAAATGTCATTCGCACGTTGACCTTTACGCTTGATATCCGTCTCATCCTTTTCCATGCGCCACCTGCGAAATGATTTCATGAACAGATTCTACTACCGTCGTCTAAATCCAAGTTAATGACAAGCAAACACCTCGCCCCTTGAAAGTCATCAAGTTTCAAAAGCAAGTCGATCACGTAAACCGCCTTTTCAAAAACAAACTCTATTTTCCACTGCAGAGTTCAACTTCACCGATGGAAACCTTGTTCGCCAAATAAATGTTTGAATTTACATCGCGCGACATTCGACCAAGCATCGCTATAAATTTATGCAAAGTTGTAGGTATGTGCATCTTCCTGGCTGCAGCTGCTGCTCGACGCCACAAAATGTCAAATGCAAATTTAAGCGAATTTCTAATTACAAACTCACGACATCGCATCGTTACATGACAACACACACGCACACCAGCAGCGAATTAAACTGAAATCGTGTGAGAACTTCCGCACAAGATGCCATATGGCATATATGATGTTCCGTGTTCGGTTATACGGAGCACGACCTACATCCTACATGTTGCCGTGAGGGCGGCAAGCCAACACGAAAAATTGCAATCACTTAAGGTCAATATCACCCGGTGTTGAGCCCGAATGATAACAATCGTATATTCTATATTGCCGCCCTACCCTTTGTGTACAGCTGTTTGTAGTGTAAACTAACCGCCTAGAAACCAACCGCCATAATGTATACCATTTCGTTCCTTTTTGTTGGTGTCCTTGACATTTTTTTTTCGCCCCTCCATCAGTGGGTTTTTTATTTTTACACCCATCGTCCTGGCTCCTGGACAAGCCGAATGTGTGTGTGCCAGCCGGGCAGCACGTGTACGTAACAAGGTGCGTATAAATTACCTTACCTTACATGCTAGGCAAGCATTTTGTGGAACGTACAAATTTGTGCTGTGCGGCGCCTTGTTTTTTTGTTTTCTCCGCTGAAACATGAACCAGTGGGACGTGGGTGTATAGAATTAGAGAAACGAAATAAGAGGGAATGACTGGAACAACTTTTACGAAATTAACTTTGAGTGGTTGGCTTTTTGTTATTATGGGCTCTGCGTGGCGTGCGTTTTTTGTTCGCCTTTTTATTGAATTGAAACATCAAAAGCAGACTTTGAAGGGCGCTTGGTGGGGGGGAATCCAGTGGAAAGAGGCAAAAGCGCCTGAGGTAATTTGAAAGATGTTCGAGGTGAATTGTGTTGCACCCTATGTGGTTTATACATCAAAGGTCAGATATGAGTGATGTTTGTAATACGCGCTTTGTACTCAAGTACAGCATCCGGGTTCATGCAGTTTTTATCAAGCGAATGGTTTTTGGGTTCATCTTGGGAGGGCTAGTCATTTCGCAGCATGTGAAATATATTCTGCATGGACGTTTGTACTATGAGTGGACTCTAATCTGACGTTTGATGGAAGTAAAAGTCCACCAGAACCGGGAACGGGACGCATTCTGAAGGAGGTGTGCTAAAGTTTCCACATGAAGTAAGAAGCACATGCAATTTTTGCCGCACAAGCAAAACGATAACTTTTTTTTGAACTGACACCTCTGTTCGGCGTAAAATGGCGGTGCTGAACCACGTCTCATTTGCCTCAATGTTTCTCTGCTGTCATTGTCGAGCTTGGACCCAGTTGTATCGTATTTTTTATTTCGAACCTACAGACAACATAAGTAATAGCTCTAAATTTGGGCTTTTCAACCGATATAACGTTCTTTTTTAATATTTCTGACAGATAATCCCTCGCTAAGCTCTTCGCTTTCAGTTTTAGGGTGCAGTTATAGCGACAATAAAAACTCAACCGTAAAAAAATGTCTTGTGCTTATTTTGACCACTTAAAGTTAATGCTTGATCTCAATCTTCGTCTTAAGATGTTGCTTATGTTTTCTGAGCAACTTCTCAGTAAATTCCACACAAAAAAACCAAATCATTCCACTGAATTGTGTCATTTCTTTACTGTTCCATCTGTCAGGAACTTTTTTCCCTTGGAATCTGTGCCTTGATTTTGTGCGGTTTTTCCCGCAATGGCGGTTTGCGGAAAGGGTTCACGTATAGGCAGATTCAATAAATGTGTGCGTGATGTCGAGAATTGACAACTTCCAATATTTCCTGTTCTAATATCTCTTTGTTCCTGGAAATTCCAGGCGGGATTTCCCTAACGCAACCTATTTAGGTAGCGAGAAGGATGTCGGTTGACAACAATTGACATTATATCCGATATTTCGAATTGATTCATATAATCTCGTAAATATCGATTATACAATTTAGTTTTTGTTTTACGCTCGTAATACAGTATAGACGGTAAATTACTCATTTTCACACAAATTTTATTTTATAAATAAACAAAAAAAAAAACAAATGCCATTTGATGTAAATAAGATCGTTCAGCGGACTAGCTATGCGACACAATGAAACAATAGATGCAATTCTTTTTCAAAAAGAAAACTTTAAAATGAAAACGTTAAAGCCTTAATGTTCATCTATAAATATATAAAACAAATTTAAGCATTGGTTGTAGTCGAGTAGATTTCTTTGATGCACATTGCTGGTAATGTGAACTACCTGAACGCAGTCAAAGCCAGTGGCTCACTCACTCATTCAAATCCGATTCGGAACATTCCCTAGCGCAATTGCGGCAAAAACCGCACAAAATCAAGGCACTGATCAGTGTTGGTTGATTTGTTTGCACTGACAACAAAGTGGCACTCAGGTTTTCTAAAAAACTTGTTTCTGCTTGCTATGACCGCCTAAACGAAAAAAACACTAATTTCCATACTGTTCCAACTTTTTCGGTTGCATTTGACGAATCGCTATAACTGGCCCGTAAATGTGAGGTTTATTTTTTGTAAGGAACGAATGAGAAACGGGCTGCTATTAGTACCATTCCTACCACATTCCACCTGATAAATTGAGTAAACTTTCACATGACAGCTGTCCCCATCATTGAGATGACAGATGAGTACAAAAATGAAATGCGACTGCATAAATCAGTAAATTAAATTGTAGAAGCTGCAATTGAGATGGATTGCGATTCTAAATACTTCGGGGTGAAGTAAAGTACTGTCGTGTTTTCAAAGATAGAAAATTTTATTTACAGTAATTTAAATTGTATCGCGTTACAAAGATTAAATATAAGCAAGACATTTGAAGGGGCAATCTGGCTTGGCTACACTATTATTCATAATGCCATGGGGCGTACAATATGACACGCAATCTGATAAAACACGAATAGCGTGCTGAAAGATGCAAACAACTTGATCAGTTTCAAGCCATTCAGAGAATTGATCTGAACAATAATAATGTCGCTACATGTGAGATGAATTGTTGCCATTCATTTGTTGATGTACATTAATTAATTGGCATTTTGTTTACTTGTCAGTTGGGCGTTTATAACATGTCAACGCCAGCTATACACGAAGCCATCACCGTCAAAACTGGTTTACTGAATTGTTTTAAAATTAACTCAGGTATTCATTTCCCTAAAATTTGTATACATTGCCAACTTCATAGACATGGCGGCGTTCTATTTAATAATTACTGCAGATAAACATTTTGATTTGTTTACATTGAGTGCAAAGGTGCTTAATGAAGTCAGTTAAAAATCAAATGTACATTATACACCCGATTTATGTATTCAAAGCCCAAAAGAACCCAAATCATTGTCACTGTCAATCAATCACCTTTTCAACTACTGAACGTGAACGTGTCCATCTGTTTTTTTTTTTTTAGAAAGTAAAACGATTAACTGAAGAATGTGTTTATTTCCGAACTTCTGTTTGATTGGTGTTTGCGCTAATCTGTCATTCACAAATGCCAATGTTATGCCATAAGTTATCTTGACATATATTATAGAATTTGATGGGATGACTTTTTAGTATTCCTTTCTTGTTTTTTTTTGTTTTTAATTATTGCGTGAATATTTCGGTTGTAAGAAGTCACATTTTGAGTGGATTATCATGTGAATTTGACTCGGCCAAAGGCAAGACCTTGGATCCATGTAAAAGACAACTAAGCGACTAAAAAAAATGTCTATCTGTGGTTACTACCGGACTCTGGCTCTGGCAGTAAATCCAATATGAATGGGCACATTCAAAAACGTTGTTGTCTTAAGTCGACTATATTGGTCTGGAGTAGATGTAACCTGAACGCAAAAACTAGATTGGTCGGGAATGTCACTTTTCCTACGTTAGTCACATATGCGAACTGTCAACTTAATACTCAGTCACGAGTTTCTTGACTAGATTCGTCTGCTACCCCTCCAGAAACGGCAACTGAAACAGCCACCGATCTAGGCCAATTAAAATTGAGATACATCAAGTCAGTCAGCTGTCAGATTTACTAAGCTAAATACTTAAACGTCCCCAATATATATGAGAGCGACCATCCAACGAATATTCGCAAGTTTTGACAGCCCTTCATTATTTGATCGAATATGTACAAATTCATTACAGATGCATTCGATATTGAGGTTAAGAACAAGTGAACTTTTTAGTCGCTAGACGATGGAACGCGTTTTTCCATCACAGAAAAGATTCTTGGCAGATGGAACAGTAAGGAAATGAGACATTTCAGTGGAATGATTTGGTTTTTTTGTGTGGAATGAACTGAGAAGTTGATCAGAGAACATAAGGAACATCTTAAGGCTCCAGTTATAGCTATCATTGAAATGCATCATTGGAACAAATCAGTGGAATCGTGGTTTCATTTTTATGACAAGTCAGTTATAGCAATCATTGAAAAATTGGTGTCAGTGGAAGGACCTGTCAGTGAAATTGAACAGAGGTTTGCAGGTTTCGAGGTTAGAGTTGATCATTGAACGCACAACTGACAGCTGAGAATAAAAAGAGAATCGAACACATCAGTGAAACGATTGGGTTCCAAATTTGGGGAACGAAAGTCAGCTGTTCATTGAAATCGATTTGAATCAGTGAAATAATAAAAGTGGATTTAAAGAAAAGTTTTAATCAGAATAAAGTAATTTCTTTTGTAAAAAAATTCTATAATTGATTAGCTTTATTTTGATACCAATTAAAGCCAATATACATAGTTTGATTAATCGTCTTAAAATCGAAAATCAAAATTTTCAATGATGCATTTCAATAATAGCTATAACTGGGGCCTAAGACAAAGATTTAGTTGAAGCACTAACTTCAAGTGGTCAAAAAAAGCAAAAGGAAAATCCGAATCCAAATCTCTTCAATCATACTCCCATTCCCATATCGTCTCCCACATTTCCTGCCAAATATAAAGCATAAGAAAATCACTCGCCCTAGCAACAACAATTGACGTAACGTCCTCGAAATAACTATACAACAAGGCTTCAGTGCTCTAATCACCAGTTTAGCCGGGGAAAGGATGAGCAAAATAACATGAAGCCCAATATTCCCTAATTTGATTGGTTCTGATATATCCGCATATATTATATGCACGCTGCTCGACACACATTGACATAGCGAAAACTAATTAAACACCAAGAACAAGTCCTAATTTATCCCTTTTGTATACACGGGGTGAATCAATAACAATTGCCACCCACAGAATCCCCATTCCCCAAACTCTAAGTGCTGTTGTAGTCGCCGGCGCGCTCTTGCCGCCCCCTTGCCACACGGTCCGAACGCCGAGAGTGGGAAATTAATTCCGAAAACGACAAGCTAATAAAAATAATGAACGAGTAAAATTACAATTGGTTTATGCCACAGCGCAAACACGCACACAGGAATACAATTACTATCGCCTATCTATGGGTATACGAATATACGACCATCGAAATAAATACATTGATGCATTTGGGTGGAGGGGACCTCCTCAGACGAGGTCATACTCGTTGGAGGTTTCGTACCCGAAATTAACACCAACTGTGGTTAAAAAAAAACAACGTATTTTGGTCCTTCAGGATTTTCACTTATATTTCTGCAGAATGTTGTCGGACTGGTTCTCTGTTCTATTAATGGCATTGACCTGTTCGCGTTGTCGCCGGTTCAACAAAGAAAATAATAAAAATACACTCGCAGGGTCGTATCTATTGATCGATATTTCTTTGGCGTATCCCGTCAAGTGGGGTAGCGCACAGTAGTATTGTTTGGGAAATGGAATTGGACACAACATTGGCTACCGTATCTGAAATTCATATCTCTGACTGAAAACGAAATTAATCGAAAAAACGTAATTCAGTTCAGTTGAGCTTCGAATGAGGAGAAGGTCTTGGTCTATGCGCATGTATTTCTGTTCGTAACTGGCAATTTTTAATCCGCTTTGATACCTTTGATCAATTCCCAAACATGGTTTCGTCCAAAATAAAACAGGCCAAATGGAGACAATATAAGAAACAATTTGATGAAAATCTTCCCTCTAAGACTCTTTGTCCAGCGGAATAATATTCTCAGGTCCAATCAATCTGGTTTCCGGAAAATGCACAGTTGTACAACCGCACTGCCCAAAGTACGCTATTAGATTTTTCCAAGGCCTTCGACACAGTCAACCATACTACCTGATGTCGATGTGACATAATAAACTCAATCTTTATATAAACTAGCTGACCCGTGCTCGCCTTGCCTCACCCGCCGTTTTTTTATAAATATGTTCCCTCCCTTGGACCTTTCTAAAAGCAATATAAAGCAAAAACAAAGGCAATAAAAACATAATTTTAATTCCTACTAAAAAGTCTACACAAAAAGATTTACGCAAAGTTCTGTTATTTTGTTATTTGTTCCCTCTTATCCACCTCAAATGTCGGCGAAAAGAAGCAACACAAATGAAACAACTTGACATTGACACACGAACCCCATCTCAGTCCATTTCAAAACTTTTCCCAATGAACAGCACCTGAAAACGTGTTCAACCTGAATGTATGCGCTGAAAAGAGACGACTGCCCATTGAAGTGCAAAATATATGATCACGTTAGAGCAACGATACTCACTGCTGTATAACTACTGACAGTGGTATCCGCTGAAAGAAAATTGTGGGCAATGTTTTGAATAATTGTTTTGAACATTGCTCAGCTTCAGGACAACGCAGGAAGATGTTTTGTATCTTAAAAGATTCAGGAAACAATTTACTAAATTCATCTATTTTTTTATTTTTAAATCCGATAAGCCATTACTAAGCTAGGTCTGTATAAACAGAGTTTTCCTTACATATATCCGGTTTTTTTGACTATTTTGTAAAAACTAAGTTATATTCCGGGCTAAAAAGTATTCTAAAGCCCGACCCAGAACATAAGCAATCACTCTGCCAAGTTTCATCAAAATCCGTCCAGTAGTTTCTGCGTGATGCGCGGTCAGGCATTTTTCATTCTACAGTTTTATTATATGTAGAGAAGAGAAGAGAAGAGAAGAAGAGATTCAGCGCATACAAAAAAAAAAAACATTCAAAATCTTATATCTCGAAAGCAACTGCAGATTGAACATTGCAATTTGGTAGATGACATTCTAAAAAAGGCGTGTTGCACCTGCCTTTAAAAAAATCACTTTGCGAATGTAGGCGGGACTTAATACGAAAGGCACAGGCAACGCCGGGTGCATACCGCTGGTTTATTATATATCTTTTCAGATTCCGCTGCAAAATTCATTCTCTCTTATCTCCAAGAAAGAAAAGCTGAATTCCGAATTTATTGAAATATTGTCAGGTGTTCCGCAAGGTTTAGTTCTTGGTCCTCTTCTTTTAATGCTCTTTGTCAACGATATTTCAAAAGCAATAAAATATTTATTCGGCCCTAGCGAGGTATCCGTCGGAACGGAAAATTCTCCGATTTTATACGATTCAGAGGATTTTTGCTTCGAGGTATTCTTCGGAACATCTATTCGGAATATTTCTTCGACATTTTGTAACGCATATCGGCGAATTACGTTGAAGTGCGATAAAGTGCATGTTTTTCTTCAATTTTTGACAGCTAGGTTCCGATATCCTTTGACAGAAATTGGCTGCGGAATTTGTTTACGATTTGGATTTGAGTCTCCGACAGAGTATGCGTTGCGGAGAATTTTCCGTTCCGACGAATACCTCGCTAGGGCCGATTGTGTCATATGTACGCAGATGATGTTCAACTGTACCTCAGCTGTAAGCCTGGGCCAAACTTCTGAGACTATACTAAAGTTGAATGATGATCTTCAAAGCATTGTAAAATGGTCTCAATTTTTCATGTACAGAGCATACATTTTTCGTTCATACAATTCGTATTTGGAATGATTTTCCTCTTAGCATTAGAAGAACTTGTTATGCGAATTCCTTTCAAAACCATCTCTTTAGGCATATGGCAATGGCAGATACTTTACTATACTTAACTATAGATATTCTAGTTGTTAAGATAAATTTAAATGCAACTGTTTCTTAATTGTGTTTCCCAAATATATGTACTCACTTCAGGACAATGCAGGGGATGTTCTATATCATAAGTGATTCAGGAGAAAATTTACTAAATTCACCTATTTTTATATTTTTCAAGGTATTACTGAGCTAGGATTGTACGAATTTTCCGTAATTAAAAGTATCCTAAGTCCCGACCCAAAACATAAGCAATCACTATGCCAAGTTTCATCAAAATCCGTCCAGTAGTTTCTGCGTGATGCGTGGCATTTTTTATTCTACAGTCTTATTATGTAGAGAAGAGGAGATATTGTGTACTCTTGTATTACTTTAACCATAATTTTGCGAATTGCATCTTCATATAAAACTTAAAGATTATATCAGTCTACTGTCAATGATGGTGATAAATAATTAATAAATAACTTAATAACTAAAATGCGACTTTTTGAAAGCCAGGGATACGATCTTCTTTTCAAAAGAGGGTTATCTATACATTTTTCTAGAATAGGCTTCCAGAAACTCGTTTCACAGGTTAGTGAGAAAGTTCAGTAAAAACATTGCGCGGGATTGTAGACAGTTGAAAAGTGGTGCTGCGAATAAATGAGATGACAAGCCTTTCAACAAACTACCGACTCCTACTTATACCTTAGGTGACAAAAGATTGAGTAAACAAACACTTTGGAAGGTCTCTGCCATTGCATTGAAATGGACTTCGCCTTGTTCCATTTGGCAGCGAATGGATTCCCTATGCGATGATGACGTCTAAAGTTCCAGTCAGATTGAACTATATTTCGTGTTATTCTAATGTGGGCAGTTTATTAGGCCCATAGGATTCTTGTAGACTGACAGATTTGATGCACAGTAGGCCAGATCAGTTCTATTTATATTGATCCCCCATACTAGAACTTATCCATTCTCGGGTAAAGACTGAATTAGAAGCTCTTCAAGATGTTCGCTAGCATCAATACTTCTAACTTGTTTGCCCCTTCAAAAATCTTGGACGTTAATTATGCTGTTTACTCCGAAAAAGAGCAAATGTATGTAGTTCTTACAAGTGCTGTTGTACTCACCCAACAGGTGTCACTCACATCGTATTTTGTAATAGCTTCCTCTCGTTCCAAAGACGAGCTTTAAAATTAGTCGCAAGAAAAAATTATAAATGTATTGAACTGTGAATGACTTTTTCTTTTTTTTTCTTGTAGTAGGCGTGTTTTATTGAACATTTATCTCAGCAGAGTAAAGTAAAAATATCCTTGCATCTATAGTTCGACTGCAAAATGCTCACTTTTGTCACTCGATTGAGTGTACCCACTTTTATCCGCAACGCAAATGAAAACACACAATATTTGCACAGGACAAACAGCGCGTAATTAAATCAAAGTCAGTGCTTAAAGGCTTCCATCTGCTACAATCATCACCACCCTAACACATTTCAGCTTATCACGGCTCTTAACACACCTTATGTTGCATATAATCGCATTATACCGATGTTCCATTGTAGTCTGTGTCTGTCGGAACTCCTCTCGTCCTACCCTCAACAGATATGCCGTCGATGGCAACTTAGTCGAGAGGCCGACAACAATGACAACGTTTGCCTTTAGGCGACAGTCTTCAGCTTCAGCCACTTTCCCGTCACCTTATTAATCATAATCATCACTTTGTCAGCATAATTATTGCAGTCAAGTACTCAGCCACTCAGAAAACTATTTCCCACCGTTCTCGTTCTTCACCTCTTCTGCCAATAAAATCCATTAAAAAATACATACTCAATGGCACTCAATTGACAAATTCAGTTTGATAACTACTGACTGTTTGACATTTACGATGTTGCTTTCCGGTGCTGCTGCCGCTGGTGGTGGTGGTTGGGTATACTATATAACTCGTTCATTTGTCAATATACCTTTTGAGGAGAATTTTCAAAACTATTTTTCGACTTTCTATGCGAACATCTTCCAAGACGGATAGTGCAAATATTTTCCAAAGAAAAGTGAAGAAACGACGACGAGAACCCTCTCAGGAAATACCTTCTTCCACTTCCTGTTCCGCTTCTTTCCAATGTCACGTTCACGTTCAACAAAACTCAACTCAATTAATTAAATTCCTCTCTTTGATTTTCCCCCATTTAGTCGGAGGACGAGGAGGAGCGCCATTGGAGAGGTGAAATGAGAATGCTGATGATGATGAATGTACCTACTATATTTTTTTTGATTATGTAATTTGATGTTGGTGAGAGTTCGGATGGTCTCTTGGGTCGAGTGGTGCTGTAGAGATTTCTTCAGTAAACACACAAACAAAAAAAACGAAAACAGACGGTGGGAAATTAATTTATTGAAAACGAATTTACGAACACGTGAACGCCACTTGGTGTAATCTATGACATAAATGGAAATCCTTGGGTGGTAAATCAGTCCGGGCTATTAAGATTGAATTAAAGTCCATTCAAAGCACACATAAATTCGGTACTAGCGAAGTTCGCTTAAAGATTAGGATGGCGGGTGAGATGCGGTCAAAGAAAGGACTTTCTTGAGGGACAGTTTGCATGCAATTGGGCTCAGTCAAAGTGTAAATTAATCTCGACTACGATTAGGAGTTTGGCAGTTGGTCAAATGATGAAGAAATGTCCTTAAACAACTGTTTTCAGATTTAACTGGGGGACTACAGATGCGACAAATCACGACAAACGACTTCAATCACAGTAACAAAAGGCAGAGACTAACAGAAGCAAACTATCAAGAGATTTCTGTAAGAAAAAAAGCCTCAGATCTAAGTCTTTGCCAAGACTGATTATTAACTGATTGTCATTTTTGATGCAAGAGTGGCATTTACCCAAAGAGATTTAACACGTGAGAAAGAAAAATGGAGGTCCCTCTGATGATATGGATGAAGGCTTTAAAAAAATAGATGTCCTTGATAGCAAATTTAAAAAGAGACTTAAGAAAAGCTTGCTTTTGTAAAGGAATTTGATGGTATAAGGTTTACATTTAAATACCCACGAAGCAAATACTATAGAGCAGTTCATTGCTGTGTGAGACGTGATAAGGACGACAAGGATAGACAGTCTTGGGCAAAATGCAGAAACCAGACAAAGGATAGATGCTTGGGAATTATGGAAAATATCCAAACTTCAGCACAATGGACCTGTTGTGGTCTAATCGGACGTATACCACCTAAGACGTACAACCACAGACACAGCACCAATTTGTCTGTGTTCGACAGCAAATGGAACTTATGTTGAATAGCTGAAAATTCTGTCGAGCATCACGATGCAGCTGTTTACATTTCGGGGATCTTTCCTTTCTCTAAACAAGTTGAATTGAAATTTGGGTGCTAGATGCGCGACGGCTCGCTAAAAAGCTCGTGGACAACTGTCTGCATTGTTTTAGGTACAAGCCAAAGATGATGAGCCAGATTATGGGACCCCTACCTGCTGATCGTGTCCAACCTGTTAGGCCATTCCAGAAGACCGGTGTCGATTTTTGTGGGCCATTCTAAACCACTTTTAAAAAAGATCTGTACTGCGGTAATGGTATAGTCCGTCCCAAAAAAGAAGAAAGATCCCAACATGCGCAGTAGCAATTTATTTAAAGCAAATTTTCTCTTTTAAGGTATTTTTGATCGCATGAAATTGTTAATGCTTTTCTCTACTTTATCTTTTTTGCAGCGATATTGGAAAACGTAATTGTGCGTGCCCATGCACAAAGTACAACGGAAATCCCATTTCAACCCTTTTTAATAGTTTCTCAAAACTCTGGCTTTCTTTACTAAACACATATTTAAGAAGTGCGAAACCCAGCAAATTTCCCTTTTCTTTGGGGTGGGTAAATGTGTATCTATTGCATGCGCCAACGACGGTTCTGTGTGGACAATCAGTCATGCCTCGATCGTCGATCGAGAGAGATGTTTTCGCAAGCAGGGGTATGCGTGTTGTATGAAATGCGCACATATTTTTTTTTAGCTGTAGTTTTTGTTGGAAAAGTAGTTTTGCTTTCTCTAAGAGAATAAAATCCCTGATATGAAGAGACCTGCGCAAGATATTTTCAGGTACTTTGGGACGGGCTATACCACCTTTGTGGGGGCCCGCAATGAACTGAGGGCATTAAAGCAACACTTTTTGTAGCAACAAACTTAAACCAGGATCGCTGAAGGGTGTGCGGCTCACTGCGTTCAAGTATGGCAATTTGAGGCACTGTTCTATCCTCTCGGATCTATTGGCCGGAAACCATAGATACTGAGGGTCCCTTTGGTTTATTTCGACATTTAGTAGTTTGTATCATATCCACCAAACAAAGTGACAGCTCAAAGACAAAATATGGCAGTTCCGGCAATAATTCTGCAGATCCAAACCTGGATATGTCTCTGCTTATAGCTATATAACTACCGGACATAAGCCGCGACTTCCAATCAAAAGTTCTGACTGTATTTAAGGACGCAGATTGCCAGGCACTGGGTTGGACATTAAACCACCTTCGTGGATCATGAGGGACATTATTTGACACTTAATAATAAAGGTACCCGAGCTGAGAAGTTGTCAATTATTGGCGGGCATATAGTATCCAAAGCACTTTGGTCACAATTCGGCAGAAAAGGATCAGGTAAACATTCATAGTCTCAGACAGACACCTGCAGGCTCTTTAATGGCTTGCAAGTCGGGGAAAACATTGCACACATAACATATAACCGAAGTAAATTTCTGTACAAACTACAAAATCTACTACAAATCAAAGCAAGTTGTTTTTTGCGTGAAATGGATCAAATTTTCTTCAATTGCAGTCTTGCTTCAATTGGTCGCCAAATTTCGTGCCTATTTCCCTTTGAGACTCTACTCTCTCATATGGCTTTTTAATGTAACGCAATCTAACCCCACTTTCTCTTGCAAAACTCGACACTCAGTTAAGGCACGTCTGTTCACCGTAAAACCTATGTACCTTATTCGGACTTGCTGTAAAATATAGAGATTCTTTTAAGAGCCGAAGAATATGCGCTTGCTATTAAAATGCATTGTCTTACAGGGTTTTGGATCCTTATTAACGTGTACCGCCCACAATGATTAAACCAATTTGCACCAGGAGCTCTTTCTATCCTTTCTATTAACCCTTCCAATCATTGTAGAAACTACTATTATAAGGAAGAAAAAGCTATAAATAAATATACCTGGTGTAAAAGAAGTAAAAATCTGTCGAATGTCGGGACAAGGCAGCATAAATGACATGGCTTTGTGAAATACCAAAAAGAACGTGCAGTCAGTTATAAGCAAAAGCAATTACTTCTAGTAAGTTTTAAAACTTTTAAACTGATCTCAGTTAAGAAGCTTGCTTAAGATTAGGTTGCTTTGATGTCTGTTACAGTCTTCCTGCAGTGGAGAAGAAGACGATATACGTTACAAGATTTGCACATATAGATCGAAAATATGAACTTTCAATCTTGCCGTCAATATCATTAACTAAATAAACTAAACTAAATAAATACGTAACCAAGATGGTTACCTTGATGTACTCCAGAAGACGTTTAAATTATGTTGGAATATGTCGAACCAAATACAAAAATGTCGGCCCTTTTAGTAGGATTTCATTTACGATATGCAAATCGACTGAAGGCCAAAAGTCCCTTGTTGGAAAATAGCAGTTTATGAGAAATTGTATCGAATGTCAAGGTCGGTGACATTCACATAAATTTCGTTCCAAGATATTTATGAAAAAAAAACATCATTTCAGAAAATTCACTCTCATTAAAAGATCCTTTTGAAAAATGTTAATATTTTCAACAACTTTCAATTACAAGTCTGGAATCAATCAAAAGTATTCTGAAGAATAAAATCATTTATGCGGACTGCAGTTCAATGGTAAAGGACTACCACAGCACTTGTGACTTGAGCACTACCCCCTTGGTGGGTTTCAGCCATTCAGTAGAAAATATCTGCGGCAATCCTCGAAAGCAACTCAACTTTAACGCCCTCTACACCACAATGTCGATTTAACGAATAAGAAAATATTATAAAGAAATAATAAAATTTCATTGAGTAAATGTAAAAAAAATAAAATCCTAAGAAGTAGTAGTTGCTGAATCCAATTACTACGGTAATCGTTTGCGATGAGGAGAGGTAGGTAATTCGACATTCAAGGAAACCTCGAGCCAACGGAGTATGATATCGATTTTCTTGAATGAAGGATTGACGGGTGCAGTTTTTATTCCTTTTTGTGTTGCACTCGTAATTTGATGGAAGAGCTACCCCTTTTTCGTATTATTTTCATTTGTTTGATGCACTGTCGACTTTTATCTAAAAATTAAGTCCTACTTTAGCGGAGATTGACAGATCGCTTACGATGTCTGACAAGGACGAAGTGGATATTCTTCATAAGTATTATTTTTACGCAAAGAAGGATGTTTGTGCCAACGCATTCGTACAGAAATGTTATGGGAAAATAAATAAAAAATACATAGAAAGAAGATTTAGTGTAAATCAAGGAACAATACTGGGTCTGTTTTATTGGCCACAATAAAATGCCCAATAAAACAGTTCAAAGTCGCATATGTCATAAAGTGGTAAAACTGGTATATTTTATCGTGTGTCTCGAGTTTAAGTTTGAATTAGCTTTCTTCTAGTTGAGCTCACTGAAAGTGAATGCCATGAAGACATCAACAGAATGGTGTCAACGTGATTTGCTGCTGCCAAGTCATTCTACTTGGGATAAATAGCTAGCGCGAAAGATCGGAAGTTGACAGTAGAGTGCGTGATGTGATAACGTGCTTTGACGCTTTAAATTGAGTCTTTTTCTTAATTTTAAAAATTTAAGTTCGATAGAATTCAATTCCGTTGCATCGCCAGATCACAATTTTCGTAACGCATTCACCAGTTCACTCCCGATCTCCCTATGACCATAAAAATGTTCACATCAAATATATAATAATTGCAAATGGCTGAGCTAACACTAGGTCTGTTCCTTTACTTTTAAATCTGACGAATTTTTACGAATTTTTATGAATTCTTACTCATTTTACTCAACTGTCGTTCCTCAAATCGAAAAATTCGTAAAAGAGAGCGGCTTCGAGGGAGCAAGATATTTCCTCTCTTACTAGTTTTCACTCAACAAATTTTTTTGCTTAAGAATTTAAACAACTGTCAGTCGCCTGAAAATTGACAGCTGATTTGAATTTGTTGTTCTATTTGGCATTTGGGTGGAATATTCGCATCTGTAATTTTTCATAGGTTAGGGCTGGTACGCTGTTCGAGTGAAGTGAAATGTTCACTCCAAAAAGAGCTGTGAAATTGAAAGTGAAATTTTCACGCCTAAATGTCAAAAATTTAATGCGATGAACAATAAAAGCCAAGTGAAATTGCTTACACGCTGTCTCCACTTGCTATAAATTTAAAGCAAAAAGCAACAGCAACCAAAAAAGCACGTAGCAAAGCAGCTGTCAAATTTCGTTTGATGGGCATTTTATAGCATACTTTTTTAGTGCAGCAGAAATGAAATAGATGGTACGATTTAAATCATGCTTTCTATCGCAAACTATGAATATAAAGCTCCTATAATGGTCTCCACTTGTGATATTGAAAGCATACTCTATCGCATACTCTGAATTCATCGCAAGTGGAGACAGCGTGTTAAGTAACGCCCCCTACTAATTACTTTTTGAACAACTTTTTTTCACTTGAACAGCGTACTGCCTGGTGAAATTTTTATGTGGAAAGTTAATTTTGACATTTCGCAATGAAAAATTTGTATGAAAAATTGGATTTCACCTGAACTGCGTACCAGCCTTTACTACAGAAGCGTTCCTTAACTTTTGCGTAAGTTTCCCTCTCTGAGAGAGAACTCAACCCCTCCACTGTCATTTTGACATCATTTTCATTTTTACTACAAGAGTAAAGGAACACACCCACTGTGTTATGTCAAGAGCTATAGATATCGGACGTATCGGACGAAGAGCGAGTCTTTGGTAGTCTATGAAAATGAAATTGAGATCTTGAGATTGGGCTGCCCCACACCACAGACAAATAATATACAGATGTCTCACGTCCATAGAGAAAAGTGTGCCTACTTTTTGAGATCGTCAAACAACGATTGTCCATTGTCCAACAAATGGAAGGTGAAAACAGAACACACCACACCTCCAACGAGAAGGATAGACGATAGATAGGTTTTGCTTTTTATTTTCAGTGCTATACCATTTCACCTCATTCGCATCCTGATCGTACGCCGAAAGGGTTGCTGCTGCTGGTGGGTCAAAAGGAATATGAATGAATATTATTTCGCTTTGGGATGGGGATGAAATTCACTATTAGCTAGTCCACGGCCGACGCGACGGCCGTTGTTGCTTTGATTGTTGTTGTTATTTTTTTTGGGTAGATTTGCTTTCACAGTGATCAGTCCTCCGAGGAGATTGTGTAATAAGGAAAACAACAAAAATGGTATCTACTTGTGCCCTGATTGTACGTCGCAGGGGGTGTGTGTGCGTGTGTAGGGGTTTAGCTATGCGGAAAATGTGCACAGAACGGGTTTGGTTTTGGATTTGTTTTTGCTGCAAAAATATTTCTTGACCTAGGCGAACAACATGAAGGATTATTTCAATTTGGAAAAAAAAATTATTTAGCTCACAATTGTCGCTGCTTAATTGAAAATAACCTAGTTAATTAGTTACAATAAAAGCAGCATATTCTTAACTAAAGTAGTTTCCAGCGCACCCCTTTCCTTTATATATAATTATATATATATAAAAAATGTATGGAATACGACGTACCCCATTTATTTGAAACTGTGAATAACAACCCCTTAAAATTCGAGATAAATACGTTAGATGGAGTTATAAGTATCTCAACAATATAGGAAAATATGTCCTTCATTAACATCTGCACATATTGATCCAACTAATTTTGAAAAAATGAGCGTTAAATTGGCGGCACAAGTATAGAGCAGATCTGCTGCAAATTCCCTAAAAATATTGTAGTTTTTGCGAAATCAACTGCATATTTTCTTCGAATGAAAAACTAGCTCTGAATAGATTGATAAGATCATTTTCTTTCTAGAAGGCATGCAAGTCTACATCAAAGAATTGGAGCTTATAAATACAAAAGAAAACATTATGTTTCACAGGTTAGATAATGACTATTAAACACATACTTAGCATAAGGAAAGAATTATTTGCTGATCACGTGTCATTGCAATATAATATATGTAATAAACAAATTTAACCAAGATTGAAAATCTCTTCACAAAAAACCAGACCTCGTATTGTAAATAAAAGCAACCTAGCGCTTCTAAATTTAGTTCCTTGCTAGCAAAAGTAATGGCCTTAACATTTTTATAAAAATCCAAGTTTTCAAACTGCGAAGAAGATAATTCTGAATATCTTGAATTAGATTGGGAAGCAGTTTTGGAAAATGAAAACCTAATAATTATTACTCAATAGAATATTCTAAAACACATTCGACAAAGCCAGGGATTTTATAAACACCACGAAATTTATAACACCTAATGACATAATTAGTACCAAAGTGCCCACAGTTAATGATATAGCAACGAGGTATTTTGCAGGCTACAGCTTTTTTAAAGTAATAAAAAAAGAGTAAGTAATAAAGGGTTTGCCAATAAGAGGTGTTATTTTGAATAGCCCGCTATTTCGGTAGCTGTCACTTTTGAAGCTGTTATTTTTTGACATTTGACAAGTAGTAACTACGCCATTACGCCAGTGTCGGACCGCAATACAGAAATTGGTGGAAAAATTCGAGCTGTTGGGACAAGTTAGTGATGTAAAGAATAAAACCAGTGCACGTCGCTCAAGAATTTTGCTGCTGTAGCCCAAAGAAATAAACCCAAGTTTCTCCATTCCTCGTCGTTCTTTGGAATTGGGCATGGCATATGGCCGTAGTTGGATGGTACTGATCTAGACAGCGTTTACTTTCAACAAGATGGCGCTACGTGCCACACAAGCAACGAAACCATTGATCTTTTACGGGAAAAATTTCCGGACCGTGTTATCTCTCGAAGAGGTGATCACAATTGGCCACAGAGATCTTGTGATTTAACACCTTGCGACTTCTTCCTTTGGGGCCACGTGAAAGATAAGGTCTACGCCAACAGCCCAGCGTCGATTCAAGACCTCAAAGATGGAATTCGTGAGCCTATCTAGGACAAAGGGCAGCCACTGTAAAGGATATGCTCCTGTAAGCGTGGTCGTGGTGGCCATTTGGCTGATGTTGTTTTTCATTATTAACGGCATACCTTCCTCTTTATTATAAAATAAATATCCGATCATTTATCTCAAAAAATTTCATTTTTTTGAATATAAAAATAACACCTCTTATCGGAAAACCCATTATTTGCCAAACTGTACTGAAGAAATATTAAAGTACAAACAGAATTTCGTCATGTCAGAGGTTCTCATAAAACTAAAATAATATGAAAACTAAAATGACAGAACAATACCTATCTGACAACTTGATAAATATTTCGAAATTATGTAACTGTACCGCAAAAGAAGAGAAATGCGAAACTCAAAAATAAATAAGTAATTAAGATGACAACTTGTCCGCACATAACGCAATTCCTGAAAAACGAAATTTGTGATATGATTTTTTAATATTATGTTTATTTGGAAATACTCTATAGGTAGATACTTAAAGCTACTTATTATTTTTGATTTTTGCTTTTCAAATTTGTATTTGTAAAGTGATAAACTTAACTGAATTTTGCGTGTCTTTTTTTTGAGATACCTAGGTAAATGTGCCTACATATGTATAGGTATATATTTTTTTTGTCTAACTTATTAAATTGTTGTAAATGCTTTCCTTTTTTGCTAAGCTATGTTTTTTATTATTGTGCTTTATTATGTTTTTACCTTTTGTTCTTACAACTTATGTTAATTTAAAAGAATAAAATTCCTATAACTGTTAAGAGGGGTGGGGGTCAATATTCTGCTACGTTCACGTTCGTGTGCTCTGCAAACTACTTTAGTTAAGGATATGCTGCTTTTATTGTAACTAATTAACTAATTTTCAATTAAGCAGCGACAATTGTGAGCTAAATAATTTTTTTATGTACATATTAGGAATGAGAATCTATACCCAAACAAAAACATAAAAAGTTCCAAATTGAAATAATCCTTCATGTTGTTCGCCTAGGTCAAGAAATATTTTTGCAGCAAAAACAAATCCAAAACCAAACCCGTTCTGTGCACATTTTCCGCATAGCTAAACCCCTACACACGCACACACACCCCCTGCGACGTACAATCAGGGCACAAGTAGATACCATTTTTGTTGTTTTCCTTATTACACAATCTCCTCGGAGGACTGATCACTGTGAAAGCAAATCTACCCAAAAAAAATAACAACAACAATCAAAGCAACAACGGCCGTCGCGTCGGCCGTGGACTAGCTAATAGTGAATTTCATCCCCATCCCAAAGCGAAATAATATTCATTCATATTCCTTTTGACCCACCAGCAGCAGCAACCCTTTCGGCGTACGATCAGGATGCGAATGAGGTGAAATGGTATAGCACTGAAAATAAAAAGCAAAACCTATCTATCCTTCTCGTTGGAGGTGTGGTGTGTTCTGTTTTCACCTTCCATTTGTTGGACAATCGTTGTTTGACGATCTCAAAAAGTAGGCACACTTTTCTCTATGGACGTGAGACATCTGTATATTATTTGTCTGTGCCCACACTGTTAAGCAAAAGTAACTCTAACATTTTTAGGGGGGTGTGTTTGGAATACTTTCGTCATAAAGGTGTATATTTAATTTGATGAATTTTTGATGCTCTATGTGCCCCTGTGGCCGACAGACAATTTGAATATCTTCTGACTAAGCCGGCCGATTGTAATGAAGTCAATTATATATCTTGTTCCATTAAGCCATATGCTATGCCTGGAAAATCCATGAGGATTTGTAGAGCAGTTTGAAATCCACACACTTACTTTCTTACTTTAGGTGGCGGACCTGGGCCTCAACCAATACGCCTCTCCAGTTAGCGCGATCTTTAGCTAACTGCCTCCATTTGCGTACTCCAAGTTGGTTGAGGTCCCCTTCCACTTGTGCGCCCCACCTAAGGCGAGGTCTTCCTCTACTGCGCTATCCCTCGGGGTTGGAATCGAAAACTCTTCGGGCCGGAGCGTTCTTAGACGACTGATGCGTATTTTTCTGACCAGGTCGGTGTGGTTGTAAGCTCGTACAGTTCGCTTTTAAATCTTCTCCTCCAACGCCCGTCAACGCAAACGGGAAAAATCACTCGAAGAATTTTGCGTTCGAAACGGCCAAGAAGGTCTTCATCCGCCTTTAGGGTCCATACTTCTGCGCCATAGAGCAGGACTGGGATGATGAGGGTCTTATATAGAATCGACTTAGTGTTTCTTGAAAAGGCCTTACAAACAATTGCCGTCTTAGTCCAAAGAAACATTGATTGACAAGTGTAACTCTTCGTTTGAATCCACTCACAGAACGAGAATTTTGTTTTTTGACCGATTTGTTTAAGTGGACAAATTCTTTGTACAGAAAAACATCATTCGCCTTGATGGTGGTCCTATTCTGTGAAATAATTAAGCGGTGATCATCAATTAACAAGTGACAACTCACTCTGATCAACCTTCCTAAGTTTCGCACATTTATTTCTATAGTCTTAAAAAAGTCCCATGAGGTAACCAGTCATTTTGACCACTGACACCACCGTTGATCCAATCTAGTGGATTCATATTCCTTCTGAGGGATGCTTGGTAAGACTTCTGGCACAGTCTTAGCATTTCAAGTCCGGACAGGCAAGACCAGTAACCGTACAATTGATGTACAATAACTTTCCGATTTTAATCACATTTAACCAACTTTCACGGACGTTCTACCAGTTGTTTTTACGAGAAACTATCTTAACCCGTCCAAACGCACATCCGCCCACACAAATACCAACTAAAACGCAATAATTAACAGAGTTTCATTGCATCTAAACAGAACTATCAAATAGCAAACCCATAACCATAAGTTTTGTAACTCCCATGCCGCTTGGCGGGGCGCACAGTCAGGCTCTGTATCTGTAGTTAAATTACTCGACACAAACAACTTTGCACTGGATATAATATGCATTCACAGTTAATGGTCAGGTAATTCCATTACTATTCCCAACAAAGTGGTGTTTTTCCAGAAGGCAAAACCGACACAATTCAGGGAAATAATAAATTATGTCCTCTTCTATGTCCCACACTCAGGCAGCAGGCAGCAGGCACTCACCCACAACAGCAGCAGGCATAATACTTTTGCAATTTCGGAATTACAAGAGTACCTATTTTCGTACAGAGCCCAACTATATACGTAGACGTAGATACTATAAAAAGAAACCGTATACGATCAGGCAGCACGAGAGTAGGACGTAGGACCAACAAAATGAAAATACGAATGTTGTTGACAAATTGCCCAAGGATGCACTTTGACTGCTGGTTTGTCAACGGTTGTGTGCACTGGCTTCATGGTCATAAAGTAAGCCACAGTTGTTGTTATTGTTATTGTCGGTGCCGGCAGAGTCGTCTCCCAGCCCTCACACCCACGCAACGAGCAACGATGCAATAAAACCAAAGGAGACGGAGCACGGAGGACGAAAAAAAAGTCATATTTTGCATTGTTTATGACCTAGGTCAGGGCAGAGCCGTATGAGCATTGAGCACACCTGTGTGTGCTTTGTTTTTGAGTGCTGTCTGCTGTATATATGTTTTGGTGTATGGTTTGCTCCTCCATCGGGCATCCATCGTTTGTGTCTTTTTACTGTGGCAAAGTGAACGGATAAGTTTGCATTGGAATCCATTTAAAAGTTCCTTCTGTGTTTGCTTCATTTCTATACTTGGAATTGGAATTTATTTAGAGATGCGCCTTCTGGCATTCGCCTTCTAATAATTGTAGTAGACACACATTAAGTTCAGCAATTAAATTGGGAAATTTACTGCGCGCGCAAACAGACGTACTTTGTTTACTGAGCGTTGTTCCAAGTGCTGGCGAATTTATGATGGCCATCAAAAACTGGCGAGCTGGTTAAGTGGTGTCAATTGGCATTGATAATCGGATATAGTTTGGCTTTTTATGAGTTTAAGATCTTTATGGACGTGTTATGCAGCTCATTAGCTAAATGAAATGAACTTGACACCATTTTGGGTAAGGGTTTCGTTTTGTGGGGACACCACTGTGCTTGAGTGAGTTCTTTAAACCGTTCCTTTGGCACAAAACATACTCTTCTGTTGTTTCTGAGAAGAGAATTTAGCTTCTAGATTTGAAATCAGAATCCACTCAAGTATAATTTATGTTAGCTGACAGCAGCCGTAGATTATTTTTTGACATGTCACAAACACATTTATGGATTGAACCAGAAGCAGTTTTCTTGTTCTATTGGATTTCAGAATGAGTGAATCGTTGAGTGAAACCAATGGAAAACAACATTACTCAAGACTTATAGGATCTGTCCGAACTCACCCACCCATCTTTTAGCCAGGAAAGTACATTACTCATCAATTGAGATTTGAGAACATTAACTGAGAGCTATGTTAGGTTAGGTACTGAAATTTTAACAGAGTATTTTTGACTCTGAATCAGGGCTGTCATTTGAAGACAAAAAGCAGCAGTACTACCATACCAGTCGATAAAAAACAACCGACTGGGAACCAATTTCGAAATTGTAACTAGCGTTACCAGAATAAAAATGCGGAAAAGGGGGACATTGCGAGTTGTCTAGGGTTCAAGGGGGGAAATTATTCAAAAAGGGGGATAAAACATGTTTTTGAACCAAAGTAAGAAAGAGTAAATTAAAATAAGTTTCATTAGATACATATTTGTATGAAGGCTCACATTTTTTTTTATTCATACTTTAAAAGGATTTGAACTTCAAATGACTGCGTTCACAGAGAATTCTTTTCTATATTTTTATATTTAAGGAATAATAATAGTTATCTTTGACTTTACGATAATCGAGACTGTAATTTTCGATCAAAAGAAAGTCGAGTTTAGAGCTGATTTTGGAAAATAATGCGTACAAGCAAGTAACAAATATTGCAATGTTTAGTTCAAAAACTATGCTTGCTCAACTATTTAGCTAAAAACTGAGTATTGGGTATTGTTCAGGATGTTAGTATTACTTTTAAAGTTTCATCCAAATCGAAAATCGGGTTTTCGAGATTTGAGCAGTTTTCAAAATCGGCGTTTCCGGTGATTCGAATCGAAAATGAAGGATGCAATAATGTTGAAAACGTCAATTTTACTCCAAGTATGCATTTTGGTCAAAATCGCTTTAGCCGTTTTCATGTAGGTAGGTAAGAAAAAGAAATTTCTAATTTTCTAAATATGCCTTTTTTCGAAAATCCATTATAGACAATTTAGAGAAAAACTGAGTTTGCTATCATGTTAGGAATGACCATATAACCTTAAAAACGAATTTTTGTTAAAATTACCGTTATTCGATTTTTCGGTGAAAAACTGGGTATGCAGCCACACCTACTTAAACCCAAATATCAATTTTGGTTGAAATCGTTGGAGCCGTTTTCGAAAAACTCAAAATTGCTTAATACCGTTACAACGGCAACTCTTAACGTGCAAAAAAAAACTGCCCGAACTGTAAGCCCACAAACCCCAAATCCGAAGTTTGAAAGAAATCCGTTCATCCGTTTGCGCTATAGAGCTCAGGAAAGACGGACAGACGGACAGAATTCTATCATCGTAATGTCAGATTTGATTAAATCTTGAGTTCGATTTTTTGTACGATTAGAATACCTTTCTCTTACTACTTATACGAGAAAGTTTAAAATTATAACGCACCTGAGTTATACTGTAATAATTTTTCGATAAAGTCAGATGTAGTTAAAGTTGCGACCAATTTGATTGTTGGTACCTAAAAATTTAAAGTCGAAACTATGGTTATGGTTCGGCTGTTGGTTATGGCCCATCGACTTTAAAATCCAATGACTCAAAACACTTATGTAAATTGCTTATGGTCTAGATTTAAATATTTGAAGATAAGTTGGTTGGTTGGTAAGTTGAATAGTAGCATAGTAGAATAATAACTGGGTTATTGGTGGAAATTTACGCGATCAATCGAAGAAGAAGGGATCCTTTTGGGCTCTTCACTCGCACTCGGCAAGCCCCCAAAGCATGCTAAGCTAAACCCTGTGCTGGATTTGTCAATGTCATAAAATTCATGGGCTTTATAGACAATTGTTCTTACGTCGCGTCGCTGTAATCTGTCGCTTAGGACCTTAACCTTCACCTTACATATTTTGTAGGTCACAATATGCAACTTTGTTTGGAAAATTTCGCTATTGTGAGTTCGAAAAATTTAGCCTGGACACTAAAAATGATTATTAGTATCGCGGAATGTCTGTTAGTCTTTTTTCACAGAGGGTCTTTCGCCCAAAACCCAGTTAAAAAGAAGCCTCTTTCTTGGTACAATCCGAAGAAGTTCCATGACCGCAAGTTTGATGACACAATGCATTTGAATTTTATTAAGTTTTTTCATAGTGACAATGATATAGTGGTAATAAATATTTTATTATTCATTTATATTTTCTATCCCTAGGTAAAATTAAAATTTTCTAAGAAATCCCATTTGGCGGACACAACAAAACATTTCGACACAAACTAAAAATAGAAATAAATATTAATTTTGAACTTTGACAAGCCCGCGAAAGATATCACGCGAATATACACATTTCAAAAGAGCATTATCCCCATAAGAATACCGGGGTCAAGTTGGTGTCAAGTTTATTTTTCGATGACATGAACAATAAATTATTTTTAGAAAGATGAAAACGAAAATATTATTTTCAAACTGAACAGAAACTTTGTTGTGTGCCATTGTTAGACGTCACTGAGAGTGAGTGTGGATTAATTTTAAGAGTATGTTCACACCCCAATAGGGTATAGGGTGTCAACAGTCAGATGGGGTTCTTTTTAATCGGTGTAGCACTGGTGTTTTTTTTGTGTGGCCACAATGCGACAAACTTTTTGAAAGATAACAAAAGTAACCGATTGAATAAACAGTAAAATGGGACAAAGTTTAAGGTGTCAAAAGTGAGATAAGAGGAGAGGAAACAGACACAGAAGTAGCTGGCTAAAAATCGTTTGATACTAAAGTGACTGCAGGTGAATGAGAAGATTTTTGACTTAAAACAGGAAAACATATTTTCATTCGCTTATAGCAAGGCCAGTTTGAAATTCGTTGACTACTTTAAAAGTTTTGTCTGTCCAAAGTGACGTCCTGATTGTCATATCGTGTAAACTGTTTATACTGACCTTTGCCGTGGGTAACTCCAGCATTTCTAGTATATTTTTGACTGATGGTATTGACGTATTGTGTCTAAGAACATTTATGTTAATCAAGAAGGCCGAAAGAGTAAAATATTAACAACCCAAATCGTATATATTGATGGAAAGCAAAGGCCGCCATTGTTGCCCAAATAGAGAAAACTGTTGAACTGTCATTGTCAAACAAACCCTGTGGTGCAAATTTATTCAACACTTCAATTTACACTCGGAAAAAGGTATTGAATAGTTTCTTTCATCATTTGATTGTACTTAATTTTCGCACTTAATCGTTTACTGACTTTTTAAAATCTACGTTGCAAACTTGACAGTATTTGTCAACAATGATTCCAAGGCCGTTCTATCTACAAGAACTTGAACTACGCTTTATGGTCGCGTTCCATAACGTCTTAATCATGTTCAGAGTTCCAATATATTTTTTAAGGTCTGTGCTTTCCTTTCCCGACAGAACCGCTGACAAGAACTGTGGAAAACCCTAATAAGACTGCACAACCGTAATCTGGCTTAAGCCAACGTGCGTAAGTCGTTCATTTTAAGCATTTAACTGAAGTTAAGTGTGTTTATATTCACATTCTGGATACTTGCTTAAGTCCGCATATTGCTTTTATGGTTGATTTCTAAAAATTTGTCGTAGGGGTTTTGTCATTTTTAGCTCAGAGTCTGAACTGTCAAAGAAAAGTTCCTCTTCCCGTTTTTAGGTCAGACACATTAGACGTCTGAATTGGTGTTTCTCCCTTATTTAGAGCATCATTAGGGAATAAGCTGACTGAGCTATAAACTAGGTCTGTTCCCTTACTTTTTTGGCCAATTTCGGGAAAATGTCAGATATCAAGGAGTGGGGATATATTTACTCAGAAAAAGGCAATTTAACCAAAAAGTGCAGGAACGAAAGTTTTGCATTACTTTTGTTAACAACATATGCGAGAAAGAAAAATAATAGATATTCAAAAACAAACGTCAGTTGGTTTAAAAAAATTACCAATTTGCAGATGTGGAAAAAAATCCGATTTAGTTCTGTTTTTTTTTGCCGATTTATCCATTTTTAATAACAAATTTCAGCATTAAATAAACCAAAACGAAATAAAAAGGTAATTCAAAATGACTTTTGACAGATTTGACAGCTAAAGTCAGTTATAACAAACTAACCCAAAGAAATTTCTTGGGTTACTATTTGCAGGTTTTTTATGAAGGAGAAATGGTTTTTATCTCTCTTTGTGGCTCTCTTCTGTCCAACTTTTGCATAAAGGAACGAAGTTTGACAAATTTGACTAATGTGTTCGAATTCATTATCGTTAGAGAACGGGCCTAGTATGAGGAAAAATTTGAGCATAGCCTATTTTGACAGATAACGATGTGATTGCTGATCAGGGATGCGAATGCTGGTAAGGGAAACGAATGTATTTGGTACAAAAGTATATTAAGAGACTAAATAAATGTAGCAAATACTGTTCACATTGATTGTTTTCATAGTCATCTGACAGCTAGTGCACAAATGTTCTGCAAAAATGATCTAGAGCGCTATAAGCGCGCTCGGTTCAGAGCATGCTCTGTTGTATTGTCACGTTTCTGTCATCTGTCATGGGACCTCCGATATAAAGACGAGGAGTATTAAAAGAGTCTCACCTTTGGTCGCATAGTTTAAAATTTATAATCTGGGCACCTGTCTCCTGTTCACCCTTATTAGAAGTTAAATAACTGAGGTCAAGTACTACACACTGCTTATCTCGTATTCTGCATTACTTTTAAAATACCCAACAGGCCAGAAGTAGTCCCACAACTTAGATTAACTGGAAACAAGAAACCCAAAAAAACGTTCCACAGTATTTTCTTTAAAACGTGCTAATCCAGTTATGTAAAAAAAATACAAAAAAAGAAGGTTTAATGAGTTGTGTAAAACTTTTACACCAGGCCAACTAATCATCGTATTTACGCCACCAAAACTTTGAAGGAAACTTTTGGGATTTGTTTTTTATGTTAATGAGACATCTCGCAAAAGAATGTATACATGCAAATGGTTTTCTGTCATCGTGGCAATTTCTGTTCGTAAAACTTTTAGATTACATATTTCATAAACTGCTGCGAGTGAGTTTCGTTCTCGGAACTGAATAAAATGTTCACTCTTCGAGTGTAAGTGAATTAGCACACCTTTTGTGGGAATAAAGTGAAAAGACCGCCAATAGAAAAAAATATGGCGGTGTAGGTGTCCGACGTGCCTTCTCATTAAGATGGTAATGAGTTTATTTTAAGGAACACGAAAACACAGTGACAATACGCAAATTTGTCTCTTCTTTTACTTTGTCTCTATTTGCGAATGCAAATACTTTGCCCCCACTGAAATAGATTAAAAGTTGAATCTACTGGCTAACAAAAAAAGAAAAAAAACCTCTCATGGGGCACGTTTTGTTTTGACTGAAAATGCTGACGCTTCACTTTCAGCAGCTGTCAATTTGTTTGTGCTCTAGAAATTATTTAGAGCTGATAGCAAATGTCGCTAGGGGTTAACTTTATCGATACGGTTTCCCCCCGTCACTGGATTAAGAGTGGTTCATACTTCCACATGAATAGTGAACTCAAAAGCGATAAGCGACAGAAGTACACTTGGAGAAAAAACTGAGCGATGGCGCAATTGACAGTGTATTTGTTTTTACTAAGAGAAAGATATTGTATTCGTACAAAAAATCGAGCTTGAGGTTTTAATCAAATCTGACATTACGATGATGTCCGTCTGTTTGTCCTTTCCTGAGGTCCACGGCGCAAACGGCTGGTCGGATTTCTTTCAAACTTCGGATTTGGAGTTTGTGGGCTTACAGTTCGGCCCACTTTTTTTTTGCACGTTAACAATATTACAGTAGTCAACAAAATTTTGTAACAAAAAAGTGCTTACTAATTTTGAATTACCCGCCTACACTTAGCTTAATATATTTTTTTCCCATCAGGCCTTGTTTTTATGTTACAGCTACTTCCCAAAAAACTGAAAAAAAACGTTTTTGCTTCATTGTCGCATTCTAAAGTTTTGTTTCATTTAAAGAGCGTAGTTTGTTTTTCTGTTTTCTGTGTTAAGTGATTCTTAAATAATGTCAAGAAAGTGTCAAAATGATCCCAACAAGTTTTGCTACAATTGTGGCGACATTACTTTTAAAACTCAGCGAAGGAATTGGACACTATTAGTAACTAACTATATAAACAGTATTTTGGCTTTTACATCGGACAACAAGACAAAGCATGGGTTCCACACATCTGTTGTGTTACATGTGTGGGTCTTCTTACTGGATAGGCGAGAAGATCTCGATCTATGCCTTTTGCAGTACCTATGGTAAAAAAAAGGAAAATTAAGTATCCTGACCTGCCATCGGCTAGAAGACCGACCTTTCATAGTGAAGAAATGCCTGTGCCAGAACCACCTGAAAGTCCCGATCTAGCCGCTACCAGAAACAACCGAAAACGAGACATTAGATCCAGACTTTAAACAAGCCTCCTCATCCAATGAGCCACAACTACTATCTCAAGGAGATCTCAATGATTTGGTATACATGACTTAAATTTGTGCAAACAACAAGCTAAACTTTTGGGCTCTCGATTAAAGGGATGGAATTTATTGCAACCAAAAACAAAAGTATGTTACTTTCGTAATCGAGATGAAGAGCTGAATTTTTTTTTTCACAAGCTGATCAGCTGGTATTTTGTAATAATGTCCATGGCGTATTAACTGTCTTGGGTATAGAATATAAGGCAGAAGAGTGGCGTTTATTTATCAATGGTTCAAAAGTAAGCTTGAAGGCTGTTCTTTTACATATCGGCAACAAACTTCCCTCTGTACCAATAGGTGAGGCTTCGAACATGAAAGAGTCTTATGAAACTATTAAATTTATATTGTAAACAATTCAATATAACGAACATCACTGGAAAGTTTGTGGAGATTTGAAGGTGATTGCCCTAATTTTAGGATTACAACTTGGGTATACAAAATACTGTTGTTTTATTTGTGAGTGGGATAGCAGAGACCATCAAAATCATTATGTTAAAAAAGACTGCAAAAGGCAACCTCTTATTCCAGGAAAAAAAAATATAAAAAATCCTATTTTTACCACCTTAACACATAAAACCTGGGCTCATGAAAAACTTCGTGAAAGCTATGGATAGAAGTGGTGACGGCTTTTCATATTTGAAAGAAAAATTACCAAACCTGAGTGAAGCAAAAATTAAAGAGGGCATATTTGTTGACCCTCAAATCAGGCAATTGATGAAAGATGATATTTTTAAAGAAAAGCTAAATGAAATGGAAAATCAGCTTGGGAATCTTTCATTTAAATAATTTTCTAGGAAATCACTGATTAAGTGAATATGAAAATATTGTCGCGGCGCTTTTATCTACTTATAAGGTTTTGGGTTCCAATATGCCGTTGAAAATACATTTTCTCCATTCAGATTTAGACTTTTTTCCTGAAAATTTGGGCGCCGTTAGCGATGAACAAGGTGAAAGATTCCATCAAGACATTTATACCATAGAAAAGCGGTACCAGGGCAAGTGGAGTCCACGTATGCTAGCGGATTAAACGAGATGTCCCTGAAGCAAAATATAGAAGAAAATCAGAAAGCTACATTTATAAGTATATTAAAATTTAAGGAAATAACTTCGTTATGGTGCTTAAAACTGGACATTTCTAAAATTCAATAAAATCTAAATTAAAAAATAAGATATTCGTATTGGAATCATTCTGATTTCATTATTGCGTCCTTTATTTTCTATTCGAATTACCCTACTAAACGCTGATTTTGAAAACTGTTCATATCTCGAAAACGCCGGTTTCGGTTTGGGTCGGCCAAGAGTCAAAATTTCTTTTCTCGCTTAAAAATAAATAAAACTTTTTTCAAGAAAGTCCATCTTCGTGGGAGAACAATGTTTTCTATTTAAAAGCCAAACAGATGGTTCTTTCTCTTAAAGTAGTGAACGATACAGCTGAAAGAGCTGTCAACCTAATGCAGGATTTTAATGGACTTCTGACAGCTGAAGAAGAACAAAAACAATTCCTTCCTTCCTGATAGATCAGAAACTCCTGCTACGCTTGTCCTTGTAATCAAACATTTTGTAATTTCTAATAGCTTATAAGCAATGCACTTGGCGTTGTAAGCGTTTTAAGGTAAACTTTCGAAAACTTAAGCCTCAGATTCTTATTTGATATCTACTTCCAATGACTATATTTAAGCCAAAAGTGTTCAATCTTATATTTTGTGTACGGTTTATTTTCTCAAGTATCGCTTCTGACTTTTTATCTATATGACATCTCTTCTTCTCTTCTCTTCTCTATCTCTTCTCTATTTCTTCTCTACATATAACAAAACTCAAAACTGTAGAATGAAAAGCGTTGGACCACGCATCACGTGGAAACTTCTAGACCGATTTTGATGAAACTTGGCATAGTGATTGCTTATGTCCTGGGTCGTGACTTAGGATACTTTTTATCACGGAATATAACTTGTTTTTTACAAAATAGTCAAAAAACTGTATATCTGTAATACAGAACTATCTCAGTAATGGTTTATCGGATTGAAAAATAAAAAATTGGTGAATTAAGTAAATTTTCCCCTGATTCATTTAAGATATAAAACATCCTCTCGCGTTGTCCTGAAGCTGAGAAATGTTCAAAATAATTATTCAAAACATCGCTCACCATTTTCTTTCATTGAGTATCGTTTCAGTAGTAGTGCGAGCACCAGCGAATGTGCGCGCTCTAATGTGATAATATGTTTTGCCTCTCAATGCGCTAGGCAGTCGTCTCTTTTCAGAGCACACATTCAGGTTGAACACATTTTCAGGTGTTGTTCATTGGAAAAGGTTTGGAAATGGGCTGGTGGGATTCGTGTGTCGAGTTGTTTCATTCGTTGCTTCCTTTTCGTCGACATTTGAGGTGGATAAAAGGAAAATAATAGAACTTTCTTGTGTAGACTTTAAAGTAGGAATTAAAATTGTTGTCAGTGTTCGAACATATGTAGTTCTTTTCGAAAGTGTAAATTTTCGCTCTAAAATTTTTGTTGTTAACCTTGAATGATAGAAAACTTTTCGATGTAGTTCGATGAAAATAATTTTTCTGAAAATGAAACCCGTTTTCCGTTGTCACGTCATAACATGAAAACGGCTTGACCGATTTGGCTGATTTTTTTTTGTTGTGTTTGTTATTGTCAGCAGAAGGTTCTTATGAAAGAAAAAAATTAAGAAAATTGCTCGGAAAATTAGAAAATTTCAGAATACTTAACCACCATATTAAATGTCTACTGTATTATTCTAAAGAAAAAATGAAAAACTATTTGCAGGGCTGTCATTCATTTTTATTTTATAAAAAATAGATTCCTAAGCCTACCAATTGAATTTAATATTCACCAAATGGTGCACGCACGTAAGCCCTCAACTAAATATTGTGTGTGTGTATGTGTATCCATTTTAATCCATCATCGTCATTTTCACGCCAAAGCAAAGGTAACCCCCAAATATGTCGGGTTATTAAAGCTCTCACTGTCACAGAATAATTGATTTTGAGAGAACATTTATTTGTATCTCTTTTTTTCTTCCCTGAGTGAGTACCTCTTTGTTGAAGTTCAACCCGATCAACACAGTACAGCGGGTGTAGGTATGTAATATGAGGTGTGTGGGCCGCTTCCATTTTATTTTATTCACCCAATGCTCCCGGTGGAACAGGCAAGACATTCGGCATTTTCGTTGATTCTGGTAACAATTCGGTCAAGATCTCAAATTGCGTTGGCTGTTGCATCCTCTGGCATTGTTGACACACTGTTGAAAGGCGGTCGAACTGCACATTCCGCTCTGAATCTTCTCACGGTTGACAAGCCAACGTGCACAATGACCAAGAATTCAGCGACAGCGAAATTGATGCGCGAAGGGAAAATTATCATTTGGGAAGAATGCACGATGGCGCATAAACGAGCTTTGGATGCAGTTGACCGAACAATGAAGGATATACGAGTTGATTCAAGACTATTTGAAAAGGCTATGATATTGCTCTCCGGAGATTATCGTCAAACGCTTCCCGTCATCCCGAAATCTACTGCTGCCGATGAACCTAATGCATGCCTGAAATCGTCTTTTTTTGTGGAGGCATATCAAGAAGTTGAAATTGACCACGTACATGAAAGTCGCATTGCAGTATACGACCAATGACCAATGCTTATTTCTCGAGACAACTGCTGGCACTTGGCAATTGCCAAATTTCTGTTGATGTTTCGACTGGATTGATATCGTTCCCTGCAAATTTTTGCTAGTTCACATCATCGAAGGAGGAACTCATCAACAAATTGTTCCCCGGCATTGTACAAAATTATAAAAATCTCAATTGGATTAGTGAACAGGCAGTACTAGCAGCGAAGAATAAGGAAGTCGATAGCTTGAATTTGATTGTTCAAAGTCAAATCGCTGGAGAATTGCATTCGTACAAATCTGTTGACCGCGTAACCGACGAGGATAAGGCAACCAACTATCCGACGGCATTTTTGAACTCGCAGCTGAAGTTGGGACCGATTATAATTATGTTGCGGAATCTAGATCATCCGAAATTGTGCAAAGGTACGCGGTTGTCCTTCAAGAAACTGATAAACAATTTGATTCAAGCGGCAATCATCAAGGGAAAATTCAAAGGAGAGGAAGTCCTTATCCCACGAATTCCGATTATTCCAACAGATCTTCCATTTCAGTTAAAGCGGATTCAGTTTCCCGTTCGATTCGCTTTTGCGATAAAAATCAATAAAAGAAACATTGTTTATTCATATCGCACTCTACTGACTTCGATTCAATTCAAATAAATTTCATTGAAATTTTATTATCACTCTGGAGTTTATCTGAAGGCGTTAAATTGGGGCGAGACAAAGTTCGCCGGGTCCGCTAGTACGTTATAAAATAAAAAGCTACTAACCAAACTGTTGATATGAACGAGAAGGTTTCGTGCGACTCAGTCGTTCTTTTTCTATTCTAAAGAAAACCTTTTAGAATACAATTTTTTATGTCAAATCTCAATCAATGGAAGTGAAAAATATGAACTTATTTTTCTGCCAGAAACAGAACTTTTTGGAAAAGCGTAAACCCCCTAGGTAAGTGTCGCATTACGACTAAAGGCATAACGCCATCGAAAAAGAAGTGAACAACTTACATATTACACCTAGCATCAGTGACATCTGACTTGAAATTTCTACATCAGTTTTATTTCCGTAAAATCTGGCAAAAAAGTTGCATCCACAATGACATACTCCATCCCGTGAGATTTCAACGAAATCATCTGTGTAACTAGGATCCACTAAAAACCTAGGGGAGTCTTCATTCGACAGCCCTTGAACTATTCCCAAAACACGCAGGTTGTGCTTAACCCAACCATGCTCTGCGACCCATTTCACTGTTTGGCCACATTTGCATAAGCTGAAACAAGAATTCGAATATATCTACATCAATTCCACAGAGCCGCACAGTTCTGGGCGTTGAAATTTAAATTTATTCCCATCTGCCTTTTTGCAAAAATTCAAAACAAGTCACCAAACGGATGTGGGTGGAAAAGCCTGCACATATTTTCTTGAGAGTAAGGCACTTTTTATTCATTATGCGCGAAAGGTGAGTGGATAGTCAAAAATATCCTGATTTGAATAAACCTTGCCACCAACAGCGATATGCATTTTCGTTTCGGACACCCATCGGCTGTTTAGATTAAACTTGACGACCACCTTCACATCTGGTGATTATGGGTAAATGTTCCCAAAGGCATCTACCTTGTATTCCGACGCACTGCATCGCTCAACGCCCCTTAACAAATTTATGCACATATTCGTGCCAAGTCTTTTCAAAGGCCCTGCAGCTTGTTGTTACTACTTTGGCGCCCACAAGACATCCATGCAACGATACAATCGCCCTCATTTCACATCTCGGTGGAACACTGTAATTTGCATTAATTCGAATTTAAAATACCTGCATCTACATCGTGTTTAATCTCGGGGTACATGCTGAACTTTGCATAGAACACCGTATGTAACACTGAAGCTATTGACCGTCAGAACAGAAATTGTCTCTTGACACAAGGAAAGAAAACCCTCCCAGCCAGTAAAATATACAATGTATATTCATTTCAATGGCGACATTCATCAGAATTTCAAAATAACTTGTCGCCCTCCATCCTCTCGCAGCGGAATATTACGCCCTGAGTGGTTTTGTCGAAAAGCGTTTTATTCAAAAATAAGACACGTCTCTTATCTTTAATTTAACTGGGTCGAGTTTATTGTCTGCTACACTTTAGGAAATGTTTTTTTATTGTGAAATTGCGAGTTCTACGAAAAGTACGATTTGTATAATTTGTATTTTCAAATTAAAGTCGAGTTTCGATGTCTTGGAAGGGAATACAAATTGGATTGGACATCTTATGTCGCCTAAGATGATTTTAAAGAGAAATTCAAATCCGTTTGACAAATGGACTATTTGGTTATCGAGTCTGTATAATTAAATAAATAAAAAAAATAATAAAATAAACTTGCCCAACACAGCCGGCGTGTAGTTTAGTTAAGAACCGCGCGACAGCCGATAAAATAATAGGCATCTTCGTTGATAATCAGGCCGCGATAAAGGCCTTGGTGTCGGCTTTTATCTAAACTTGTTGTGGACTGCAGGGAGAAACTGGCCAGGGCAGGTCATCGGTTTGAAATCACTCTCGCCTGGGTTCCCGGCCATACGAACATTAGAGGGGAATGAGAAAGCCGATGAACTTGCCACACGTAGCTCTGCTCTGAGCGTAAATACAAACTGCGTCATTTCCAGAAAGATTTGGCAAACATTCTACAAAGCCAAAACAAATAACCTCCTTTCCAGAAAGCGTGCAGATGTCTCTAGACTTACCGCGATTAGTACGATGTACGGGCCAGTGGCCTCTAGGAACTCACGCAGCCAAGCTAGGCATCCCTACACAACACCCACTGTCGTAGCTGCGCTGACACTAACAAGGGTGTAACAGTGTTCCACCTTCTTTGCAAATGTCCAGCTCTATGCATTTTAACAACATCATCAAATTTCTCAACTCTTCAGGCTGGTGTTGAGCTCCCATAACATATGTATCCCTTTTTATCTCCAGGTTCTACTAGTTGTGGTTTCAAAACGGCGCTTAAGCGCTACTAGTGTCTTTCAGGATGGACATTAACTAAGTATTAAATAGGCGGTCAGCTCTGCCAACTTAAGAGAGTTTGCCTACAAGCTGTTTGCCGTGTTCCTTTGTGCAAAAGTTAAAGTAAATTAGCCGCACGCATACATTGGCACAAAGGAACCTGACAGTTTACTTTTAGTTTACTTCAGTGTTGTAAACAATGGAAATCTATGAACTACGTGGATCTGACTACTAATAATATGAATACGTATGAACTAACAAAAAAAGATGTTAGCAGGTTTGCAGTTTTGCTGATATACTTTTTAGTTTCGTTTCTTTACCGTAAATTAAGAAAAGAAATACATTTTCTTTGATTGTATCTATTGGACATTTTTAAGGCTGCTACGGTGTTCGAGTGAAGTGGAATTTTCACTCCTCTCCAAAAAGTGCTGTGAAATTGAAAGTCGAATTTTCATGCCGAAATGTCAAAAATTTAATGCGACGGACAATAAAAGCCAAGCGAAATAGCTTAAGTAACGCCCCCTACAAATCACTTTTTGAACAACTATTTTTTCACTCGAACTGCGTACTGTGTACTGAAATCTTCAAGTGGAAAGTTCATTTTGACAATTCGCAGTGAAAAATTTGTATGAAAAATTTGATTTCACGTGAACTACGTACCAGCCTTTAAAATTGAATTGAAATAAATAGTTTTTCTAAGTTGAGAGAAAATTTTTTTGGTCAGCTTTAGTACATATTTTGTTATACCTACCTACCGATGAATCGTTTTTTAAATACAAATTGGTCGGCCATTATAATTTTTAAAAAATCATTTACCACAATTAATTGTTGCATGCTACGAAATTTGTTTTATCATTTTGGAAGGTAACCTTTCAAAGGCTGAATTCAATGAATAGGAGATAAAAAGCCATTTTACGAACTTTAGATTTTCATATTCTCGGCTCACGGCTGGTTGAAGGGTTGTGATGCGTTTTATGAGAACACAAGCGTTCTCACTTAGCCTCTCACAATCAACTCCTACTCTCACCTCCACGTTGGTGACTGGTGGGTGCCTAGTACCTCGACTGGAGATTGGGTAACCAACCCCTTTGGAAGGTCGCTGGTGGCAGCAGACGAGAGAGGGGGGGAGGGAGTGTTTTCTCACTAAGGCACTTCCTCTTGTTCCAGACGGCAGCGGAGGAATTCTCTAGATGGAATCAACGGTGGCGTCTACAGTTCCAGTCAGGCCGAACTATTTAGTGTAACCCCTATATGGGCTGCTTCGACATATTCGAATACCAGGTCTATAGGGATTTCCAATACTGAGCCAGGGTGTTGGAGAAGAGTTGGTGGCGGATGAACCCTTAATGGGCCAACGGCAGCGCTCACATCCCAAAGTGGGTTACTGGCACCGGAATAACCGGCCTGCTGTCCTAGGGTAAAAACAAGGGCCTGGCCCTCCAGGTTGGGGGTTGTGCCGTCGGGGTAACTTCCCGACCACGGAAAAAAGTACTAGTTATGAGAGAGACACGAGGAGCCTCGGATATTGAATTCCCTCAAACGGCAACTAGACCCGGAACGTCAACGGACAACGACATGAGAGTATGCACCTGGAACGTGCGGACGCTGTATACCCCAGGTGCTACTCAAAAACTTGAGTCTGTCCTCACGCGGTACAAGGCAGACATTACCGCGATCCAGGAGATACGATGGATAGGATCAGGTATGATGAAAAGGAAAAATTGCGACATTTATTACAGCTGCCATAAAAGATTGCATGTATTAGGATGCGGATTCGTCGTGGGAAATCGGCTTAGGACAAAAGTTATTGACTTTAAGCCGATTAGTGATCGCCTGGCTGTGATCCGCATCAAAGCTACTTTCCAAAACATAAGCCTAATATGTGCACACGCCCCTACCGACGAGGCTGAAGACCCCATCAAGGAGGAGTTTTATGACCTCCTGGATGGAGCCTACGGAGCCTGTCCGGAGTACGATGTAAAAGTTGTACTCGGGGACTTCAATGCTAAAATCGGAAAGGAGAACATCTTTGGCGGGTTAGTTGGTAAGCACAGAATCCACGAAACGACAACAGACAACGGCTACCGACTAATCGATTTTGCAGCAGCTCGTAATACGGTGATAAGTAGCACTAGGTTTCCAAGGCTAAGGATCCACACAGCAACCTGGCGCTCTCCAGACGGTCGAACCGCCAACCAAATCGACCATGTGCTAATCGATGCGAGGCACGCATCCAACATCCTCAACGTGCACACATATCGAGGGGCAAATGTCGACTCTGACCATTTTCTTGTCGCGGCAAAATTCAGAGCTCGACTGTCCAACGAGAAGAAGCTGCGAACCGCCCAGAAGAAGAAATTCGACGTTGGACGCCTTAGCACACCTGGAGTAGCCAGAGTCTACAGAGAGCGCCTGAGTGAGAAACTCTCCATTGTGCATTCACCCACCACAGACGCCAACAACCAGTGGTCCCAGTATCGCGACATCATCAAGGAGGTAGCCGAAACTACTATAGGGTACCAGCCACCCCAGAGAAAAAGCCCGTGGTATGATGATGAGTGCGTTCGTCGGAAAAAGGTGACAGAAGATGCACATATGAAGACGCTGCAGCGCAAAACAAGGGCAGCGAGGGAAGAGTATCGAACCAGGAGGAGGGAGGAGAAGAAAATCCTGCGTCGAAAGAAGAGGGCCTACGCAGTCTCCCAGCTCAAGGAGATCGAAGAGTCTCGCGATCGAAACAACATCCGGAGGTTTTACAAGAAAGCCAAGCAACTGGCTGCTGGCTTCAAGACCGGAACGCAGGCTCTTCGAAACAGCGAAGGAAATCTAGTCACCGAAGCGCAGGGAATAGTAGATGTGTTTAAGCAGCACTTCCAGGAGCTGCTAAATGGGCACCATGTGGAGAGAGTGATAGGGCAAGAAGAGAACCCACGTCCAGTCAATGAAGAACCAGTTCCACCACCCAGTATAGAAGAAGTTGGCTTAGCTATAAAAAAGCTTAAGAACAACAAGGCCGCAGGCTCTGATGGTTTACCAGCGGAGCTCTTCAAATACGGTGGTGATGTTTTGGTAGGGCGCATGCACCAAATCATCAACCAAGTATGGGTGGAAGAAAGCATGCCCGATGACTGGACTATCAGCTCCATATGCCCCATCTACAAAAAAGGCGATCCTATGTCTTGCAAGAATTATCGAGGCATATCCCTGCTTAATGTCGCATACAAGATCCTATCCAACGTACTGTGTGAACGTCTTAAACCGTTCTGCAACACACTAATCGGCACGTACCAGTGTGGCTTCCGGCCCGGCAGATCGACCATAGACCAAATTTTCACACTGAGGCAAATCCTGGAGAAGACCAATGAATTTCAAGTCGAGACTCACCACCTATTTATCGACTTCAAAGCCGCATATGATAGCATTCATCGTCAGGAGCTCTATATGGCGATGGCCGAATTCGGGATCCCGGCAAAACTGATCCAGCTGTGTCGCGTTACGCTGGAAAACACGCGCTGCTATGTGCAATTTGGAAATAGCTCCTCCGAATTATTTCAAACTTGCACCGGATTTCGGCAAGGAGATGCGCTATCATGTGACTTCTTCAATCTCGTGCTGGAGCAGATAGTGCGCAGGGCAGGTGTCAACACGGAAGGCACTATCTTCAACAGATCCGTACAGCTACTGGGGTATGCGGACGATATCGACATCATCGGTCGCTCCCAGCGTGCCGTGATAGAGGCTTTTACGGCGATTGAAGAACAGGCGAAATTTGTTGGCCTTGAAGTAAACGAGGACAAGACTAAGTACATGCTATCAACAAACAAACAAGCATCTGTCCACCGCCTAGGACAAAACGTCACTGTTGATAGCAAAAATTTCGAGGTAGTTAGGGAGTTTACCTACCTCGGAGTAAACATAAACTCCACGAATGACACCATAGTGGAGATCCGGCGAAGAATTACCCTAGGAAACCGCTGCTACTTCGGTTTGGCAAAGCAATTGGGTTCAAAACTCCTAACTCGAAGGACGAAATGTACGCTTTACAAAACACTCATCCTGCCAGTTCTGCTTTATGGCGCCGAGTGCTGGACGATAAGCAGGAAGGGAGAGCTGATACTGGGCTCCTTCGAAAGAAAAATTCTTCGACGGATTTTTGGTCCTGTGTGCGAGGAGGGCGAATGGAGGAGAAGATACAACCGCGAACTCTATGAGCTGTACCAAGATGTGGATGTAGTCCAAAAAGCCAAAATACGTCGACTACATTGGCTCGGCCACATCGAGCGAATGGATAATAATGCTCCAGCTAAGAGGATCTTCGAATCCCAGCCCCCAGGTTCGAGACGACAAGGAAGACCGAACCTCCGGTTCAAAGACCAAGCCATCGCGGATGCCAGAGCGCTTGGTCTGGAAAATTGGAAGCAGCGTGCCCGGGATCGCAGAGGATGGAAGGCTGCAGTGTCTCAGGCAGAGACTCTCCACGGGTCGGGAGCCCGTTAAGTAAGTAAGTATTCTCGGCTCACGCAATTTTCTCCAAATGTAATTTTGTTAATTATGTCAGTCTGAAATCCTGAATTGTTTCAAATTTTTTCTCATAAATTAAATTAAATTATTTTTTTTGTTTCCATTGTCTCATGAAAAGATTATAACTAAGAAAGTATACCCACTGAAAATTGTCACTTTTGTTTCCCTATATCAATATCATTAATCGATCCTTCTCTTTAATTTCGTTGCCATTTTTCTGTCGGCAATCGCCTGCCAAATGATTTTTCGCCGAAACAAGAAACGGAGACAATAATTGTTGAAAAAATGTCTTATTTTATTTCCACAAATGAATATTTCGCAATATATTCATTTATTTATAATTGCATTAGATTTCGCTATTTGGCGAATATTTGTTTTCGTGGAGAAATAAAACAACAAATGTTAATTGAAAATAGGCACTCTAAAAACGCACCCATCAGCTGAAAGAATCCCCTCGCATACACTAGTATTCTTGGACGATCTCTTTATTTTTTCCATGCAGCGTACTCATTTTACCCTTTTTTCCCTTTACATCGAATCGAATTCCCTCGATACATTTTTTTAAGGAAATCTAACCTTTAAAAGTAAAATTTATAGTAGGTATTCGGAAAAAAGCACATTGAACCAACCTTTAGTATTAAAATACACTTAATGGTAATTTTAAGGCAAGGAATGTTTTTCCTGTCAGATTGGTGAATTCTCTCAATTTTGGTGTTTTTTTCTTTTTCGAACGAAAGGCTTTTCAGACAGTGAAATTTCCACAAAAAGGTTGAAATGCCACGATCCAAGAACACTACCAGTATTATGAAATTTCATTTATTCCACCTCCCGCCATTTAGAATTTGTTTTTGTTGCAGCTTTACACGTATTCACAGACAGGAAATTTAAGAGAGCGTTTTCTCTTCAAATTTTGAGGGGGAATCGGGTAGGTGCACTGGAGCTGACCGTCTATTTAATAGTTAGTTTATGAGGACGTAGGGAAAGCAACTACCTAAACCAACCAAACCAGCCGTTTCACATTTTTTCTCTTCGAATTTTCAAACATAAGACTTCTTTCACCTAAGAATCCCAGGCGATACATTTGACGTTGATTTAGCAAATCCACACAGAAGAATAAAATGGGCTCCCCTTCGGTTAGGTTAGGGGAAGAGTATTAGAAACCTGCAGACAAAAGGTTGAACAAAAGAACAAGGATGACAGTCAGCCTCTTTTTTATTTTCCAAAAAATGCAATGATGTTCGCAAAAAATTCATCTTCATTCACTTTTATCACACATTGTGGACCTTAAAAAGAAAACTGATTGATAGAAAAGTTTTCGTTTTAAGTAACATGAACAAATACCCATTGAATGGTATTCTGATTTTATTCTCTTGACATTCCAAGCTAACATTACACTGAGTGCTTGTTAGAAGCTTGTGTATGGTATTTCAAAGTATGTTCAGTATCAGTTACTTCTCCTTACACCTGAGTAGTTGAATGTACATTTGTATGTGCTCGCGTCTTTGTTGAAATTTGAAACAAACTCAGCCAGTATCAATCGCTCGTTCATAAGGTGCTTCATTTCGTGTTTATTTTTTCCGTGGAATTTACGATTCCCTTGCACAGTCATCATGGATTGGGATATGGGTTTTATTGCTGCCAAACGTTCGCTTCGCTCTACTCCATGTGGGTAGTCACAATGCTTTGTAAAATTGATATCCCACTTGCTACCTTAAATCAAATACATTTGCATAGAACACGTAATTGTATTGAGAGTCGTTTTACATACGATAATCGCAAGCAATTGATATCACCAGATGCGCTATCGCTTTACATCAACTAAGTGCTATTTTTGTACGACTTACTTATCGCAGCACTCATTGATGTTGTAAATTTGTCGTAACTTTATGATAGCAAACTTTGTCGTGGGAAATGCTGCGGGTAATTGCAGCAAGCTTTAAATGCTTTTGCATATGGATTTTTGTATTTGTAGCCTTGAATAGGTAATTATAAGTCTGCTAGCAAAATCGGAATCGGTAGGTTTTATAAAAAAAATGCTATTATCACGAAAACCCATTTTTTTGCAAAATTTATTATTTATTATTTAAGTTAGGTTAGGTTAGGTAAAAAAGGGGGTATGAGATACTTAGGTCTCATACGGAACTATACACCAAATGGGCTCATCGGATTGCCCAGGGAACCAATTGTGGTAGTTTGTAGCCCTTTTTAGTTTGCGTGATCTATCTCTTCTAGACATTGGAAAAAATACTGACTACATAACGCATTAAGCATTGTGCGACAGTCCCTGGCTATTTCTGAAGTGATGTTAATGGATTCCAGTGCCTTGAGTGCAGCCTGACTATCAATGTAGATGGCAATATCTACAGATGTCATCTGAAGTAGCCCTGCCGCCCTAAGAACGGCCAGAACATCTGATTGGGAGACACTTCTAGTATTCAGTAGTCATATGGACGAGCCTAGTTTGTAAATTACTATTTCACATTGCTTGGCAACCTTGTGTAATTGCCTCTCACCCCTTTCTGGATATATGATACTTCTTAGGGTATGTCAAAATCAACACAACAAAAATCAACAGCACAGGAAATATTTCGTCCGTTTGTATCAGATTTCTGGGTAACAGTTCTGTTAATATTGAACAATGACCAAAATTGCTATCCTTGAAATAGCCCAGAGCAGTAAGCCTTACTGTGCTACTTCCCGCGAGGAGCTGTTTGATATACAAATCAAGCGGCATTATTTAAGTCACTCTCATCACTTTGTGTTGCTGTTCATACCCGATCATAAAAATTACAAAAAATTTGTAAGCTTTTAAGAACGTACTCAATATATTTAAACAAATTTGTTATCGTTTTATTTTGGTTTAGAGACACATTTGACATATACACAAATTCAAAGCTACAAATTTGGACTCGGCATAAAATTGTAGATCCCTTTTTTTAACAACATCAGTATCGAAGCTTTAATATTTATGCTTAACAAATATGTATAGGTAATCATTCAATCACAACGATGGAACAGCCTTAAAACAAGAATTGTATACTGTGGAATCATGCACGCATCACGGGGGACTATAATCGCCTTTTCTCTGGCTCATGGTCAATGACAAAATTCTGACAGAGTTCGCTAGAATTGGAGTCAGTTTGTCAAAATAGTCGCCAATGCGGACGACCAAGTATTTAATAAGGGATGAGTAGTTAGTTAACAAACGGAGAGGGCTCTGATCAAGCCGATAAAAGTGAAATGATGGTATTTACCCAGTTAGTGAAAAATATGTACCTTTTATGTGATAACTTAACAGAGTTATAAGAGCAGTTGAATATCCTTATTAAGTCTTGCATATCCAGGAAGATGAAGCTCTCCTTAAACACAAATGTAACTTCCGATTCAATAAAATAAAACGCAGTCTGAGACAAAAAGACACTAGGTAGAAAGATAAAGCCTTCTTCGACTATTACCAGATCTTTCAAGTAACAATTTAACTTCGGTAAGGCGCTTCCGAGTCTATTTCCCCTCCCGCCTCATACTCATACAAACAAATTTGACTCACTTTACCAGACGTAATTGCTTGGATAAGACCTTACCGATAATGAAATTTCATTTCTGAAAGGCCTTATAGAAGCAGTAGATAAACATCCGGTAAGATGCTTGCTGTAAGGCCAAGCTTTATAGAAACTGAAAAATTAAAAGAAAAATACAATTTTTCATTCTTTTATTTTTTTTTATCTTATTCTATCTGGTAACATTATTTAATGACTTTCTGATTTCCCATACGGGAATGCAGTCGCCAAATATGTTAGAACAGGGACTGGGAAGTGTTAAGTCACTTTCTATGCGGGAGGAAGCCTTTAGTCTTATCTGGTAATCTGGTACACAAATTTGGTACAAAACACACGTAGAAAATACAGCTAGGTTCCAGAATTCGAGTGAAATGAAATCGGAATCGAAATTGCAAATCGAGTGAATTCGTTTTCAGGGTTCTACATTTCGATCGATTTGGTCACTTCGATTTTTTTCGAAATCACTTTTCGTGAAATTGAAAACAGCTGAAATCTGTCATTTGAAACGTTGCACAAACATAATTTTGATAAATAAGTTCGTTTGGTTTAAGTTTTCGCTATTTATTTAATAATGAGTGCTGTGTTAATTGCTGTGGTGTTGCGAACCGAAAAAGAAAAGTATGCTGAAGAAAAAATGAAAAGGCGTATGCTGAGTCCATTAAAATCCATTGGAAATTGCATTCTTCCACCCAGTCACGTCCTTCTGGGATGGACAATGGCTATTGAGTTCGTTTCCAGCTCGTTCAACAGAGCTCCGCGACAAAACATAAATTTAATGAATAGTGCATCCGGTGCAGTGTTCTTAATAAGTTTATACAAAAACTGTTACCTATTCTATTATGAAATTATTATTATACAAATGAATAAATAATTATTATTGTTCACATTCATTTTTAATGGCCTGGTCGTTTGCTTTGCACTATCTCACCCTGAAAGAGTTGATCGATTTGAAATCACTTGAAATTCGACGAAATTGAATTGTGGAACAAAACTATTTCACTTTTCCTCAATTTCAAAAAAATTTGAAACCGAAATCGATTATAGTGAAATGTAGAACACAAACATTTATTTTCCATGAAAGTGAAATGTGGAACCTAGCTGATAGTCTCCTCGAATGACGGGTATCCATTGTTTTGCGGTCACTAAGCGAGCGTGACTCCTAAGAGACGAATGCAAATTCTGTATACGGCCTTAAAAGTGTGACGAACGTCGAACTTGGGCGTTTCATTACATGCCTTCGGTCTGAAGCTCTAAAGAAGCTCCTCACATATTTCTGAGGTCTAATAGAGATCTTATCGAAACTTAATTCCATAATCCTCTGAATATACTTCGCAAAGGTTTTACAGAAGTTATTTTTCCTACTTCGGTTAACAAATACTATCGAAGCTCTGTCGAAGCTTTTGCCTACAGAAAATACAAATCTGAACCTTACCGACGTCAAATTGTCACTTATATTATCGCTTTGCCAACACGGCAAGATGGACTTGAGACACTCACACGTACAGCTTAGGTGCATGCAAAATGGTACGGTGGAACCTCCAAGACAACCAGCTATACTCTTCTTTGTTTTAATTCATACAAAAATGTTACGTATACGCCCAGGTTACCCGATTTGTTTTCAATGCTTAGTTGGTTTGAATGCAGCGAATTAAAACCATTTTTAATCGCAGCTTACTAAGAAAATTAATTTAAAATGTACAAGGATTTTGTTCACTAATCCATAAGTGTAACAATTAAAGTTTAAATTTGAGATAAGACTGTAAACAAAAAGTAATTAAACTCGCATTAAATATAAATAATACTTCTTCTTTCTGTTGCTCGTTTTGCCTTATGTTGTTAGGGATCCTGATATTCAGATATCCTTGATTTCTTCTTCAATTAATTTACAAAATCCATCAAATTAATCAGAATTCTTTATTCTTCTTTTCAGGTTAGTATTTGGTACATTTTTGGATGGACTGTCCCATTATGGTAATTGTTTAAAAAATGTTTATTCAACTTGCAAAGGCAAATTAAATTTTCTACACATACTCATTCTACTCATCAACCACTCCAATTTTATAGAAATTCGCCCCTTCCTTTCAGTTGAACTACTTGAAAATTCATTCTGTTGTCAAAAATAAAAGCTTCCTTAAATAAACGTCGGTCGCTTCTCTCACAGAAGGTCAGCAAACCAGATACTCATCGTTACAACCTTCCTTGGAACACCGAACACTATAATGTTCAACCATGCAATTAGGTACTTGTTATCCGCCAACGAACTCGTACATTTAACATTAAAAGGATATATGTTTACATCGACCTTCCACTGCGAAATAAAACTTTATCTCTGGCAGTAATATCTGTTTTATTGCCTTCCGCAAGTGGATAGTAAAACCAAAAAAAACATTACACAATCCTTTGAGATTAGGGTTTTTCTTTTGTATATGTAGAGTCCCTATGTATGCGAGTGTTCATTTTTAGCACTTTAGTGGCAGGCAAATTAAGTTACTAACAAACAATTATTTACACTTTGTGTATAGTCCGAATGGAATTGTGTGTATCAAATGGTTATGCAGACAAAATAATTATTATTGTTCATGAGGGAGTGCTAGTAGTTGGGGTCGGTATTACATTCTAGTCATAGGGTTGGTGGGAATAATTTTTGCTTCAGGGGAAGGTCAATTGACTTTAAAGGTTCTGGCGCAAATTTAACTAAATCGTGGAAATCAAACCGCTAAAAAACAAAATAGGTAATAAGTTGGCAGGGCAAGACTTTTCGTTTGTTTTTGAAACAAAACGGAAGGGGCGTAACATTTTGTGAAAGGCTATCTCAGTACAAATCCACCCATTTAGGGTAAACCTTTTTTGTTGAAAATTTGAGATTATTTTGTCAAATAAGCAATGTCGAAATTGCTTCTTTATTCACTAGGCAATCTTGGTCGTCTACATTTTAGTACTTTACTTATAGAGCTCTTGACCAGAGAAGAGTCTGCTCTGCGATCCCGGAAACGATGTTTCTAGTTATCCGGACCAAGCGATCTGACATCCGCGATGGCTTCGTCGATCAGACAGAGTTTCGAGCTTCTCTCGAACATGGAGACTGGGTTCCGAAGATCCTCATAGGTGGAGCATTATTATCCATTCGCTAGATGCGATCGAGTCAATTTAGTCGACGTATTTTGGCTTTTTGAACTACATCCACATCTTGGTACAGCTCATAGAGTTCTTGGTTGTTCCTGTCCTCCTCGTACGCCTAAAGTAGAACTGACAAGACGAGTATTTAGTAAAGCTACATTTCGTCCTTCGAGTTAGGAGTTTTGAATCCAATTATTTTGCCAAGCCGAGGTAGCAACGGTTTTCTAGGGTAATTCTTCTCCCGATCTTCATGTTTACTCCAAACTTCCTCGAAATTGTTGCTATCAAAAGAGACCTTTTTGCAGCCCGGCAGACAGATAGATGTTTGTTTGTTCAAAGCGTGTACTTAGTCTTGTCCTCGTTTATTTTTAGCCCAACAGATGTCTGACGTTCTCAATCCCCGTGAAGATTCCTATCACGGAACACTGTGAACGACACTTTATACTTTACTTTCGAAAATAAGCCCAAAATCTTCCGAAATGTCTCTGCTCAGATTTAAAACGTGCATTTTTTCAACAGCCGTAACAAATTTAATCATTTAAATAAATAAAAGTAAATAGTTTACCTAGCTTCCATAGGCCTAATTTCTTACATCCATTTGTTTTGTGTAAGGTTTTATTTTTGAGACGAGTGGAAGTGAAATTTAATTTTATGCCGAGTCCGAACGGCGATTTGAGCAGCTCTTTCATGACAGGGCTACCCTCGGATGTATGTCAGACGTTGGGGAGAGGTGGCGCAGTGGAAAAAACATTAGGATTTGTGTTTTTCCGGGGATCAAACCTGAAACCCCTCGCTCAGTAGTCAAGCAATCAAACCACTGAGCCACTGTGCCGAGTCAAGTTGAAGTATTGTTTACAACAATCGATGCATGTCTTTTTTTCCATCAATGAGCTATCAAGTCGACATTTAATTTTCAATTCAAGTGCGCCTACAAGTTCCTGTATAAACAACTTGGGGCGCTGTTGAAGCGTTATAGCATTATTTTCATAGGTTCCCCCTTCCCGAGAGAAAAAAAAACAAACGATAACAGAAAATTGTAAGACCAGTCTGGACTTCTTCGATTGTTCTCAAGATCTGCCGTAGTGTCAATGTATATAGGTTGTGGAATTACAAGGTCTAAAAGACCAAATGGCAAGACCAGTCCCGTATTTTGTTTACAACATAATGCGGATATGTGTCGTTCGGCGACTGCAACTTTTAATGAGAGAAAAGTCCTGCGATTGATGCCGTGGAACTTCTTTCCCTCAACGTCTATTTAAGGCCGTTGGTTTATGCTAGGTACCCCAAACACTTAGATCAATGTAGATCCATTGTGATGTCCCTGGAGTTTTATGACCGCCACACTACGGAAACCTATGAAGGGAGAAGGGAGATATCTCATCCAAGAATTCTGTATCTGATGTGGCAGAGTGGTAGGCAGTGGCAAAGAAAGTGTGGAGCGTCCTCATGCATCTCCTCTTCATAACATCCTCTGCACAGGTCATCAGTGTTGATTCTTATTTTCTTCAAGTGGTATTTCGTCGTTGTCGGCGCAGTGGCTTAGTGTGTTGGGCTACTAAGCAAGGGGTCCCCGGTTCGAATCCCGAAAGGGCCAAATTACATCTTAAGGTTTTTTTCCACTGCGCCACCTCTCACGAACGTCTGACAAATATCCGAGAGTAAAACTGTCATGAAAGAGCTTCTCAACAAGCCGTTTGGACTCGGCGTAAAATTGTAGATCCCTTCCATTCGTCTCAAAAATTGAAAACCCACACAAAACGAATGGTTGTAAGAAGCTAGGCCTTGGGTCCCATAGACCTGTCGCGCCAAAATATTTATTTATTTTATTTCGTCGTTGACTTATATTGAACACAACGATTAAGGAACCTAAAAGATCCTAAAGTTGACTTTAAAAATGGTCGTATTTAGGATTAAAAATAATTTCATTATCATTTTTGATTTTGCTAACGAAACTATGATTAAATAAATAAGCGATAACATTTTCCCTTACATTGAACGGGGTTCATCACAATTTGAAAAACAAACATTTTTGTTTAATGTTTTTATGATTTAATAATTAAATTATTATTAAATTAAATTTAAAACTACAGACATCTTTGAATAACAGAAATAATAGTATAAATAAAACAAATAAAGTTATAAAGTAAAATAGAAATTGATTTTTAAATAAAACTTGTTACTCTTGTAAACAAGTTCGTCTCATCTGAATGTGTCTACAAGAATTGCAAGTTTTGTTTAAATGCATTTTCTGATATATAAAAACTCTAAAAGAAAATACCTATTTTTATTTTATTAATTTAATTTAATTAAAAAACAAAGCAGGAAGAAACTTACCGTTATCATCTGTCAAAATGTTTTTTTTATTTCAATTTGACGAAGTTTGGTCTTTGAAACCTTTGTTATTTTTTCTAAAAAAAAAACCTTAGGAGCCAGTTTTTAACAAGCAAATTAAAATCTTCAAAGACTAGACATTTTTTTCCTGATTTTATCGTAATAGTTTTTCGATAGGTTTCTGATATTCGCTGCCGAGAAAGGAAAACCCAACTCACTGACTATAATAGTTTAATCTAACAGTAGCAGTAGCTGAAAACAGAAGAAGGGCCAACAGTTTTATTGTGACAATTTTCAAGTTTATTAACTAAAGTGGCTTTTGACGATATTTAACTGCTTTGAAGGTATTTTTATTTTTTATTTTACATCAAAGGAAATTGTTTCCGACGTATCTCTTTAAACGTACCAAAACCAACCCGGTATTTTTAAGGAACTCCATGGTCAAAGTGAGTAAAACTCATAATTTGTATAAATAATTTTTCTATTTTTACTTCATATAACTTAAAAATAAAAAAAACTATGACAATATGAATGCTATTCGATTCAAAATAAAGTAAACTACAGTGGAAGTCACTAATAACGACCTCGCTTATAACGACCACTTTCCTTTCATTTGGTTGGTATATTATATTTTAAGCTACCGTCGAATATTACGTCGTCGTATATAACAAATAGTCGGATATAATGACAAATTTTCAGAATCTATGTAAAATATTATGGCAGTTTATTTGATGTGGCGCCGTGAAAGCTGCTTTTAAACTAGTTGTGGTTCATGCGTATTTAAAAAAAAAGTTTGCATATTATGTAATTTTGTTTAATTTATTCCTGAATATTTGTGAAGAGCAGTCGGATAAAGCGAGAGCCGGTTATATCGACCTCATTTTATCGGTAGCTTCAAGATCGTTAAAAACGACTTCTACTGTACTTACATGTCTTTAAAATCGTTTTTGGGTGAACGAAGATCGTTTTTTTGGTCCGCTAAGTAATAGTTCCAAATACTTCCGCGCATTTATCGACAGCTAAATCTGAATATGACAGCTGAATGCTTCAATTTTTTCGTACCTCTTGTCGTTAAACAGATGTTATAAGTGAAGCACGAAATTCGCCTAACTTGTACGGGGAGGTTCTGATACTTAGCTGATTTTTTGACAACGTTAAGAAGCCGGCCAATGATCCGGAAATGAAGCCAGCTATCTTTGACCGGGTCAGTAAACATTTCTCTGATAAAATGCGCCACTTGACAAAGAGTGCCATTTTATCTTTCACAAATAAAAAGTACTAATTGGCATTCCCTCAGTTGGTTAGTGGTTACACCCTGTGACCTCAGGCCTCATTAGTTTGCTATTAAAGAGCGCGTGAATGCAGTTTTGCCACGCAACAACAAATTGACAAATTGATCCCCCGAAGCCCTTATACAGTATAGTTTGGAAATACTTTCTATACACTGTTTGAACAGTTGTCCTTGAAACTCCCATGAATGCAACCAATATTGGCCAAATCTATTTCAATGACTTGCGGTTTGCGGATCACAAAACGACACCACTCGAGGTCGCTTCGAATTTCAAACCGCCATACAATTCGCTTTCAATGGTTTTTCAGTTCCTTTCTAAATGTCTCTGATGCAATTGCTCAAAAGAGATTTGTGTTTTCTGTTTTCTCTGCACACCCGCATACGTAAACATGAATTAAAAATAACAAAAAAAAAAACTGCTTCGGTTTTATTTAGTGTTACAAAACTCCTCTCATTTGGAATGTTTATGTTTGTTGGTCGTTTCTTTGTCGTCGCTTTCTGTTGGTGGGGGCGGCTCTTAAAAGAACCGTATAAGCATCATCTGCCGCCTGCCAGCAGAAACTAGGTCAATGGCGGCAGCTATCGCTAGGTATGGGTCGTCCGCGTCATCGTCAGTGTTTCTTTACTCCTTCATTTGTGCTGCCAGAGCTGCGTACGTTCCTTTCATGTTTGTCAGAGTGTGAGCATCCCTTTGCAAATTACATGTAAATTCTCTTAAATAATAAATGCAGCGGAAGAGAGCGGATTTGAAAGTTCGCGGAAATTATTGCTGTAAGCTGCGGGGGTAAAGTTCTTCCTGTTGTAATTAACGACAGAAATGGAAAGGATGTTTCTGCATTTTTGATTATTCAGATTGTGTTTTTCATTTAAGTGAGAGTGTACTCACAGTAGCGGTGAGTATTTATTTACTCTCTATTGAGTGGGATTTAAGGGTTCCTCGCAGATTGGCTGAGTATGCTTCGGCGGCTTAGTGTGGATTAATTTCGTGGAATTGTTTCAAAGTCTGATGGAGATGATTCTTTTTTTTCAGTAATGAGAGCGATGGATTAAGTAACGTTAGTCATACCAGAGACCTCATAAGCAGTAGAAACTGATGTACGTTACGATTGCCGGCGAGCGTAATTACAGGCAATCCCGTTTCGGACAAAGGAAAGGCGGTTAAAATGTTGACACAATAATAGAGTTCGACTATATGTCAATGAAGGCCAATGGAGTAAGCTTTTGAAATTGAACAAACAATTCGCACTTGGCGGCTTTAAGAAGTGAAAATCCGCCGCTGAATTGAACTTCTCTTGGGAATGGGGGAATATATAACTTGTGCTTTATAGAGAAGCATTAGGTCTTTCGGGCCTGCTGCTATAAATGGGCTACTTAACTTTGATGATGCTGATCGAAAAGGAAGCAACACGAATGAAACAACGTGACACACGAATCCCACCAGCCCATTTACAAACTGTTCTCAATGAACACCCCTGAAAATGTGTTCAACCCGAATGTGTGCTCTGAAAAGAGACGACTGCCTAGCGCATTGAGAGGCAAAACATATTATCACATTAGAGCGCGCACATTCGCTGGTGCTCGCACTACTACTGAAACGATACTCACTTCCATTGAAGGAAAATTGTGTGCGAATAATAATTTTGAACAATTATTTTGAACATTGCTCAGCTTCAGGACAATATTTTTTTTTATTTTTCAATCCGATAAGCCATTACTGAGCTAGGTCTGTATAAATAGAAGTTTCCTTACATATACCAGGTTTTTTGACTATTTTATAAGAACCACGTTATATTTCGAGTTAAAAAGTATCCTTAAGCCCGACCCAGAACGTAAGCAATCATTATGCCAAGTTTCATCAAAATCCATCCAGTAGTTTCTGCGCGATGCGCGGTCAGGTCAGGCATTTTTTATTCTACAGTTTTATTATATGTAGAGAAGAAAAGAGAAGAGAAGAAGAGAAGAGAAGAGAAGAGATGTACAGATAGAGATAGAGATAAAGAAGAAGAGAAGAGATATTGTGGAAAGTATAGATTCTGAGGACACTATTGAATTTTTGAAAAAGGAATCCACTGAAATACCATCAACAACAGCTTGCATTAAGTTTTCCAGAAGGAAGAATTCGCAGATTTTTGATAGTTCATAATAGACAAGCTTGCTTAAAACGGCTCTTGCCAGACCCGACTAAATATGCCCAAGGCTCTGTATTTTTCTGACGTTCATCTTAAATGAGTAACACAGGTCTTTATTAAAACGATAAAACACTTACCGCCTGTCACTTATTAATCGGTGGAATTTTGTATATATGACTCTTTCGACGTTATCTACTTTAAGTGGCATGAAAGTATTGCCATTTGGCGGTAGTTTTGTTGCTAGCTTCGAATAAATCGCAGAAGAGAACCACCTTCAATTCCATATTGCAGTTCACTGCAGAATTTACTTTGAGCGGCTGCCTCCTTAGTCACAAAAACATTTTAAAAGTCGCTTTTGCAAGTAGTCTATTGTATTTACTACCACGAATAACCAAATGCATTATCGCCCATTTTACTGAAATATCCTCGACTTTCTAGGAAGGGGAAAGAATGCACTTCAGCGATGAACAGCCTACAGTATCAGCACTCACCACATCAGCGCTAATATCTGCCAACTGATCCGAGCAAAAGCAGGACAATCGCGAAGTAAGTAATCCGAGGTCTCGTTCCCCTCTTCTCAAGATTTACTTAAACCCAGCACATTAAAATGCTAAACAAAAGAAAAGCAACCCGTAAGAATCGGAATAAGTTGCCTGCAATCTTTTCTGTTGAACGACAGCAAGAATGCCACTAATTTCTAACAGACATTCAGGAGCCGTGCCACACGTAATTGTATTTGGGAGAGTCCTAATCATTAATGAAGGACTTGACCGAGGACGAAGAAAGACCCAACGCAGGTTCGGGTCTTAAGGAAACATCTCTAAGCCTGGGTTGGCTTTTTCATTGGAAATCTCACTTCTCGCAATCCCGCAGTGTTGCATGGGACTCATATAAGAGTGAAAGAGACAATTAGGAGAGGTCTTGCGACCCAGAATTATTCTGATCCTGACCGTGGTTAAAGACGCAGTTTCTCCTATTTCTTACGACTAAGCTAGCGTCCATTGGGCTAGCATATATCTCCGCTCGAAAAACAGATGCATGATGCTTGCCTGACGAGTAGTAAAGTCTTGTGTTGTCACTCTTCACGAAGATACCAGCATCGAGCCCTCGACTAGTTTTGAAACCATCCTCAAAGATTCGACTACACTCTAAAGGTGATTCTTAATTTGTACGAACAGGAACTTCAGCCTCGACTCGGTGTCATATATGGCATTAGACGGCATAACCATAGAACCAGGCTCGGTAAATTGCTTGGATACTATGAACAGCCCCGAAAAGTGTCTAGGGAAGGTGAAATAAGCTAAGCATCTGAATCAGAAGCAGAGGGGTACTCGGGAAAGCTTCCGCGTGCATTTGAGACATGTTATTTTTTCGAGTATATTGCAGTAAACAGTCGCACAATCTACTCTGTTTTTCGGTCGCAACTCGCAAACATCAATATGTAGACGATCGCATTTAACTACATCGTCAACGCTGCAGCAGTTGCTATCAATTAAGAAATGGTTGAACGTGCTGGGGTCACTTGGCGCACCAATCTCGCGCCGTTCATCATGACAGAAGGCTATATTCGCGTCACCCAATGATACCGTTGCTCAATGATCACTTTCCGTCACTCTTGCGTATTTGCTATTGCGGTGTTCCTCAGTCACAATGACATCTGACGTTTTTGTACGGCATTTTATTCAGTCAACAAAAAAGAGAGCCATTGAACTAGATACCTTTATATCAGCCAGCCTTATTGTGAGTTTCGCCTGGAAAACATTTCACCTGGCGAAATGCTATCCACCCGAAAATTTGAAAGCTATTGCGAGTTACGCCGGAAGATTAACTTCAATTTTTTGCCTCTAAAAAAAGAATGGAAAATTTATGATGTAAAAAGCAGTATATTCCGCCCGAAACAGTGCTGCCAATAACTGGAATTTTTTCGAACATCAACAATTTTTCGCCCGAAACTCATAATAAGCGAAAAGTAAAATGTCAATTTTTCGGGTGAAATATTGTTCGGGCGATACTCACAATAAGGCTAATCATTTTTGGTGGGACCCTAACCACTCAGATGCATTTTCCAGATGATTATTCACTACCTTCCTCAAAGTCAGAGCTCGGCGGTCTGCCCTCTTTTCATATCTTGAATTGATCGATAATCTTTTTCGATCTTAAAGTTCAAATAGTCTGTCTTCTTTTGAGTTAAAAAGTCTTCGACTTGTGCACATCTGGTGATCATCCTTGGAAGAAGAGCTTAAATATATATAAAATGGAAATGACAACAAAGTGTCAAAAAGTGTCAAAACAAAAACTTTCACAATGTACCTGCATTTACAGTCAATCTACAACCGGTTACATTGCTGTTCTTAATAGCCCAATAATCATAGATCGTTTTCCATTGACCCCACTGACCGATGACAGATGGGTCAAATTCTAAACACACGTACACACAGTTCAATTGGCACCACTTCCGTAAGACCTGCAGCCAGCATGACAACTCACATAGGCTAGGCAGTCAACAAAAACGTTTACTACGTACTCGACAACGATTATTTAATTGAACAATAATCGTGGTTGAGTTTTATTTTTATTTTCCAATCCCTCATACATCTTTATATGCTCAGTCGACTGCATAATTACTGAGCTGTCAATCTTGTCAAGTTACACAAGTCTTTAAGTGTTGTCTACATACAGATACATTGCTGCGCTCTCCCATTTAGTACGACCGAGTTATATAAATCGCTCCATTCGCCACTGCCGCCAAAATCGATTGGCGAATAAAACGCGCGCAAACATTTTGACAAAAAAAGGCAGTCTACTGCGCGCTTGTGTCTACATGTATAGTCGTAGTCACATTTTGGCGCTCCGCGAAATTAACTGCTTAGGCAACTCGATTTGGCAGCAGTGTCGTGCCTGTTCGACGAGCAGCGGCGCTGTTATTTACGACCCACCACAATGCTCGCGATGAAAATCTACTTCCAAATCAATTGAGTTCGCGTAACGTAATGGCACATCCATGAGATGGCAACTATTTCGATAGCCGCAGCATCGGCAGGGCACTCACCATTCACCAAACCAGACCAACGCTGCTGCGTTAGTATTAAATTAAATACACGTGAGCCTTTAATGAATTTGTGTAATTAGATTAGTAATCGGGCATCGAGATGTCAAACTTTTGACATCTGACACTCGATAACTTTGTATAGCGCCGCCACCTTTCCGCGTATAAATGTGTAACTATCGATATCAGCTAATCGCGTATTTAAGTGGTGTTGATGATTTATTTGATTCGCTGCTAATTATTAATCAGCGCTCATCAGTAATTCGAAGTGTGGCATTATGTCAAAGTGCTGGCGAAAAAAGGGGGAAATAATAAAAATTGATTGGCTTTTTAATGATGCCGGTGCTGTGTGCACACAAGTCAATTATTGCCGAGTATTTCTTCTGTCAGCGAACATGATAGCTGTACGGTGGTGCAGCTCAATTTCAAAGCCCAAGTGACGGCGGCCCGACGTCAGGGATACTCTTGTACTTGTGCAGCCATTTCTGGGTAATATACTTTCATCTAAGGATATTTAACCGAGAGGATGAGTGTGTGTGTCATGCGAGTAGAATGGTGTTTTATGGCGCGTTTGGAATTATACGCTTGAGAGTGTAAAAATAGTAACCTTATGCCAGTGTTAATTTCAGTGTAGGATTCCTAAAAATAGATGACACGCTGTCATTACGTATGAAAGTTAACGAAGGCATTCACCGAGTGGAAGGCCCATGAACTTTGATCGTAATAGACAAGTAATTTGTGCAAATGGGCTTTTAATTTGGGACTATTTTCATTTTGTAGAGGCTGAAAATGGTTAAAAATAGTAACACCCTATTCACTATAATTGTCTGCAATAAAGTTTGGTGTTGACATATGGTCAAGGTCATGTATGATTTGCAATTGACAAGATGGCGGAACAGACATTTTTTGACACGAACAAAACATGCCAACAAATAAAACAACAGTGGAAGACTTTAAAAATACTCGTTTCGTATTCACGAAGCATTACTCTGCATTTAGCTCTGTTTAAGTTTAAAACTAAAATAGTTGCTATAAATTATCAACTAAATCGTAATATCGTTTAGATAAGAATATTTTAACGTTTTGACGGCATAGATAATGTCATTCAGAAAGCGGTTAGAAATAATCATTTTTAACCTCCATTTTAAATATTTCGTTGATCACAATAGACAGGTTTATTTACAAAAAAAATTCGCCATTGTTCGTTAAATTTGACGTGACAACTAAAAATGATTTCTTATAAATATAAGCCTTGTCTTCTCCATTGTAGAATTATTAAGTTATGGAATTGTCCAAAGTTTTGAGTGTAAAGACTAAATAAACACAAATTATTTTGTCCGTGTTATTACACAAGCTTTGTTTCTTTCGTCCCTATCAGCGTCTGATAGTTAAATTTATATTGACAGTAAAATTTACATTTGAAAATTTTAATTTGATAAAATATTGTTAATGGAAAATTCCAACAAAGCAGAGGTATTAAAAAGTTTCAATTCAAAAAAAATTAAAAATTAATCAGCTTAACACAATAACATATTGTGTATTGTTTCATATATTACATTTCTTGGTAATTAACCTTTTTTCGTCGGCTTGCTGAGATATTTTTTTTAAATTTGAATTTTTTAATTTTAATTTTTGTCAGCATGTCAAATGTCATTTATGAAATATCCATACAAGTTATCGATAACATACAGAAATTTGTGTTGGCTATACTTTTCTCTATCGCCGCGAAGCTGTTAACCCCGATAATTATCCAGGTTAAGCCTTTGTTGTATTTAACAAGGGATTTTTTTTTATTTTGCTTATCCTATAGCCGTGACGGGGACAAAAGAAAAAAAAACCTTGAAAACCTTGAATCGGACAAATTTATAAATACACTTCTACTGCGATGTATTTTTATATATTGTATTTTAAAAGTACATAGTTTTTTTAAAGTTCAAAATCAAAAAAAGGGGGTCCCCTCTTTCCGTTCAAAAAAACATTCGAAAGGCTATTTCCCGATACACAATTATAAGTGCCAATGTTGTAAATTTTGAATGTATGAACTGCATTGCCTTAACAAAGCACTTTTCAAAAAATAAGCGGGTTAGGAAAACGGGGAATGGCACTTAACATTTACATTTTTCGCTTTGCTGCAAAAAACGATAAAGCAATAAAATAACTATGTATGTAGGTATCTATTTAAATTAATGCTTAACGTCAATGCTGCAACTTTAAATGAAAAACAATTCACACGACCGCTTGTCGCAGTTTGGCATTTAAAACTAATTTTCCGAGTCAAAATGATCGCGGGAAATTATGAGGTCTGCGTAAACTATTCTCCATACAAAATCTGACAGTTCATTTACGAGCTGGTATATTTCTGCAGTTTAAACAGTTTATGAGGGTTTTAAGCGTTAAAGTGAATACCCTGTATATCTGAACATTTTTGAAACTTTGAAATTCTACACCATGTGGATATATGGAAATAGGGGCGTTTCAGCTCCATTTAAAAAAATCACTTTGCGAAATTTGGGCGGGACATTATACAAAAAATATACCTATAACTAAATGGAAGTTTCATTTTATTTAAACAAATTCATGCACGCAGGCAAAACTAAAAAAGAAGAAAAGAAACAAATCGTTGAACTCTCTTTCTCTTACGGTTGTGTACACAGAGATCAGCGAAAAAATGTGTTCTCCTTCTCTGCTTTGTTCACGTTGACATTTACAGTTTTTACAAAGAAAAACGTGATTTGGACTAACTCCTTGATTCCTAGCGAAAAAAGATGTTTAGAAATAAATGACGTCTAGCAAAGCTGGCGAGGGTCCGCTAGTTTTCAATACAAATGTATACGTCCAGCTTATTCCTGTACGCTGCTCGAGCTAAATTTTAGCTCCCATACAAAATTCTCTCCAAAATTTAGCTTAACTAAATGTAAGCGAATCCCTCTAGCCGAGTGGTTTGCAGTTCGAGCTAAAAATCAAACTTTTGTTTTCGAATGTACTTCATGTATCTGCCAAAAGTTAGCGCAACCATTTAATGGGTCGGCAAATTTTTTCAAACTAAATTTTGACAGATCGTTCTGCCTTGCCGTTTTGTTGTGTAAAAATGAGTGCTTTTAATGAATACCTCGACGAGAAGTATCTGGAGCTAGAGTCCTTCATTGAAATGGCATAGAAGTCCTCAGAAAAAGTTGGCGATGCTGGTGAAGCAACATCAGCATCGATATGGAGATTTGCAAATTTTGAATCAAGGAAGTTTTTTTCAAAGAACAGCTGTTTTTTGTGACACTTATCCACAGCGCTCTCTATGTCAAAATTTAGCTGAGAATTTAGCTAATATTTAGTTTAGCTCAAGCAGCGTACTAAGCTTTGACGAATAATTACAACAATTTATTTGAATTTGCACAAAGTAAACACAAGTGGATCTCAGTCTCATCCTTAAAGCAGTTTTGTATATGCGTTATTAGTACTTTTCCCACGTAATGGCAATAACGTCAAAAACAAGCCCCATTCGGGTTCGGTTTTCTTACACCCCCATCGAAGACTAGCCTCGAATCGATTTTATTATAACCGCCCATCTTTTACGGCATATCGCCGAAGGATTGCAATTTGTCTTCATGTCGCTTTGTCTGCCCCTTCAGCTATCTGCTCACACAATAGATGGGCTCTTAATAACTCGAAGAGTGTTGCTATTTATGTGGCTTTCAATGAACTATAATCGTCTCTCATTTTCCAGTCTTATCGCTCAATCTTATTGGGTGCATCACTCACGGTCTTTGCCTTCTACTTTGTTCGAGTGCTATCGCATTTTCCCTCTTGATGACGGCACACAAACACGTTTCTATTGCCCTTTTGCGTACGTAGGTGTAAAAATATATTTTCCTTGCAACCATCTTAAAAAGGATAAAAGGATAAAAGGAATGTTAGAACAACTGAACCGTTTACAATTCGTTCGTAATGATTGCATCTCAATTGCAGATGATTTCTTTCGTTCTAACTCATCTGCATAACCCACGTGCATTCCCAACGATTTTCTTCCTTTAACCCACGACATTTCCAGAACGAGATGAATGCTGCAGCGAATTTATTATGCATGGCTAGGCTTTAACCCTGAAAGTCAGTGATGTACATTCCGTTTTGCATTTAGATGAGTACAGCGTATTCACGGTAAATTAATATTAATTATTCATCGCAGTCTGGACTAGTAAAATATCCATCCTCACCCACGATGAGGATGAATAATGTCATCCTTTACCTTCGGTTGTAATTAATCAACCGATTATATCGCTTGCGCTCCTCGGTCATTCAATAAACCGGATTCTTAATGAAACATCTGCCGAAGTAAGCGAAGCGCTGCACATGAATCTTAAGACGCGACCAACCAAAGCCAATGTACTTTTTGTTGTCAAACTAAATTGAATACGTGGCCAATATTTATTTTTGTCAGCTGCGGAAAGGTCAACACTGTCATGTGACATTTCTGAGGGGCCAAGACACCCACCCACCCACTAGACAAATTAGACGGACATAACATTTTGCAACTAATTTTAGTAGACGCGCAGCAATGGAAACCGCTGGGGCATACGATTTGGTATTAAGGTGCGATTACACGGCCATTTTTTCGAGTCATTTAAATGACGCTGTGACGTCAGGAAAAAATGTCGCATTAGAGTCACTTTCAAGCTACGATTCGTCATTGGTCATTTGTGAAAAAATGGCGATCACACGAAATGACCATCAACGTCATTTTTGTCCCAAAATAAAATGACGGACACTGCGCGTCATTTAGAATTTTCCGTTGGGATGCCATTAAATGACGAACGAAAAAATTACGATCACACGGTAAGGACATGCCACACCAAAATGACAAATGTCACCTTTCGTATTATTTCGATTTTGCGTCATTTATCTGTTTTGTGATTAGACGGTAATGACCGATGAGAAAAATATAGCTACTGTCATTGAGTGTTTTTCTCTCGGCGAAGACGAATACATGTGCTAAGATTTTTTTAATTAAATTAAATAACAGGGGAAAGAAAAATTATTACAATAAACAAAATATGTATGGCGAAAATAACTTTTGCGATGATGCTGGAAATTGCGGAGACGGCGTATTTGGCAACATGTATGCTGGAAAGCAGTGACGACGATATTGATACCGTGTCAACGCGACGAAAGCGGAGTATTTGGCAAAAGAAGTGATTGAGCCGTCGCGAGAAAAGTGGATTTTGTGCTGAATTACTGCTCGAATTGCGCGAAGAAGAACCTGAACTGTATCGCAATGTCCTTCGTATGTCAGCCAATCAATTCGATTATTTGTTGAGGTTGGTGAAGCCACACATCGAAAAACAGAACACAAATATGCGAGACAGCGTTTCAGCGGAAGCGCGACTGGTGATCACGCTGCGCTACCTGGCCACTGGTGAGAGTTTTCGATCGCTGCGATTCCTTTTCCGCGTATCGCAGCCAACGATAACGTGCATCATTTCGGTAGTTCTCGACGCTATTTACAAGGTTCTTATCGCTGAGTTTATTAAGGTGTGTGATGTGTGCTATTTGATATCATTATACCGAACAACACAATACACAAACACAACAAAACAAACAAAAATCAGTTTATTAATTTTTACCGAAATGCGACACGTCCTTTCGCCACGAGCAAAACACCAATTGAAAGCACAGATATCGTAGTAAATACTGCGTCATTTGTCATTTGCATAGAAAAATGGCATGCCATGAATTTCGTGTATAGTCATTTTTTGGAGGCTGCCATTTAAATAGCGCAACAGCCAAAAAGTTTGGTCATTTGTCCTAGGCGTCCTTAAAGGGCGATCACACGGTCATTTTTTTTCCGTCATTTTAATGGCACAAAAATCATGTCATTTGGTCTGCCATTTCCCTAGTCATTTAAATGACGCCGAAAATGTTATCCCAAAAATGGCGATCACACACAACGACATTTAAATGACGGCTTTGTGACGCGACTTTGACGTCAGAGCGTCATTTAAAGGACGCGAAAAAATGGCCGTGTAATCGGTACTTTATAATGACATTTAAGCTGCCATTTTGTAAGCGTGTACTTTGCGAATACATTTTGTGCGCCATGTTGTTACCAGATTCGTCCAAGTCCACAAGCAAATGAGAATGCTGCGGGAAGTAAGGGATCACCTAAAATGGGATTATATGTTCTTAAAATAGTGTCAAAAATAATCGAAAATTCGTTACAGTTCAGTGAAACACCTCGTAAATGAACTGTCAGATTTTGTATGAAGAATAGTTTACACAGGCTTCATAATTTTCCGTGATCAATTGGACTCGGAAATCGACTGCTGAAAATTACGCTAATTTTCAAATGTCAAACTGTGTTGTTTTAAGGCCTGGAAATCAATAAAATTATGTCAATCGATTATTAAAAGCACACTTGATGGAAATATTTGTGTTTGTCTTCAAAGTAACTCATTTACCGCAAATTTCTACAAAAAATTACTTACTTTTGGCATATCGATAATTTTGGAATGTCTTAGAACAGCTGAGTTTGACAAGAGACCTGACAGTCGATTTACGAAATACGCAATACGCTTCCGAGGGGTGAGAGATTAAGTGAATACCCTTATTCTATATTTATATTGCATATTCTTCTTCAACAGACACGTAAATGGAATTCCTTATTCACATAAACTTTCTCTAGATGTTCATCTTTTGTTCTTCCACCAAAGTATTGGCGAATCGGCGGCTATTTTTCTGGCAAAATTCGTTGCGACATTAAATAGTTCACACTATATGCACACTCAGAGAAAAACGTCCCATTAATTTGTCAATGGTACGACCATTGGATTTATAAGACGCGTTTTAATAAGATTTTGCTATTAAAACAATAGTTTTCTAATAAAATTAAAGGTTTTCGGGTTATTAATACAATGGTATTGAAATTATTACTATTAATGGGGTATACGTTATAAATATAATGGGAAACACTATTCATTTAATAGTCTTTTACCATTAATATTTTATAACGTATACTATTGTCCCATTAATAAATACTATTATTTTTTATTTATTACTAGATGGAATACCATTGAAAAATCTTGATATTAATATTGTCGTCTTATTATTTCAATGGGAGGACTATTAATTTAATTGTTTTTGTTTTTATTTTGATAACAATGATACCATTTTTTTAATGAGGCACCCAGCAATAGATAAAACTATTGATTTAATAGGATTTGATATTTTCAATATCAATAACATGAACTATTGTTATAATAGTTCCATGTAGTTAAATATGTTTAATGCTAGAAATCAAAATATATTTAATAGCGTATCCCATGAAATCAACGTGAAGGGTCTTTAATTAAACATATTGTAGTAAAATCTAATCTATAATTTTCTGCGCTGTAAGAAATTAAAGTAGGAGATAACATTGTTCAGTCCTTAATACGAATGTGACATTCGAAACGAGCAATTCCGAAGTAGTGTGTGATTGTGAAAAAAGTAAAATGAAGTGAAAAAAGAAACAAATATAGATAGGTAAGTATTTTTTTAACTTTTTATAAAAGTTTTAGTTTACGAAATTTGATGTAGCATAGTTAAACACATAATGTATGCAGGCTTTTCTGCTGCAAATAAAAGCAATCTTGTAACTTTTTGGTCTAGCTTCAGATAAATGGTTTGAAAGCAATTTTGATATAACATCCATACCATAATTGCTTATCATAATATGGAACTTATATCAAAATTGTATAATATAGAAAATTTAAGAAAACAAATTATTTGTTGCCGCTTTAAAATAGTTGATTTGTTTCAATGTGATACATTTTTAAAGTTAATAGTATATCCCTTTAATATACGCGTCGTTCAATAAAAGTTCCGTTAGAGTAACTGTACAAAATTCTTTAAAAGTGATTTTAATAGTATAAAACCTATTACTTTAAAGGGATTCATATTTAAAGTAATGGTATATCACATTAAAAAGCATAGTTTTTCAAAATGCTAATAGTATATCTTATAACTTTAATTATATTAATAGTATATCCCATTGGTAAGAACAGTAGGTATGTATATTGCAAGGTTTGTTTTACTTAGACTCGTCAAAGTTTGCCATTAGTATCGTTGTCGTGACAAAGTGCAGTTCATTGTAAAATATACTCTAAAATCAACATTTTGAAATTGGAAAACGAGTGCAGCGCAGGTATAATTTAATGAATTTTATTTGATAATAATAGTGCTTTGAACTATATTAAACTATTTTTTTAATAATTTTGGAAGTGCATTTATATGCGCGTCATTAAATAGATCCAGAAAGGTATATAAAATGCTCTTAAATTCGTATTTTATACATTTAACGTGCAAAATAATTTTCTTTGATCATAGCAGTGTTTTATTTTTGTCCTAACTGTGTTAAATTAAATATTTTTTTCGAGTAAATACATTTTTCGATTAAATGTAAATCAATGAATTGTACCGTACGTAATAATCGTTTGAAACATAGCGCAACCGAAAAATACAGCGATCGGTTTGATGTCTTAATGAAATAATTACTTGCTTGCACTCAGTTTTATTTAATATTTGTAGGAATACCATTTGCATAAGAGAGGACATGGTCTCAACCCAACTGGAAAGCTGCATGATAAGGCTGATAATGGCAGAATCAAAATAAGAGGTTTGAAAAGACAACACAACTGATAAGTGAAAACAAGGACGAAGGTATTTTGTATTGTATATTTTATTCGTTTAAAACTCTTAACATCCGTTGACAATTTTTACTAAAAGTGTTTTATACATTATTATTTTTTAATACAGGTTTTAATAAGGCTTTTAATATATTTAAGTTTGTTTCATTTTTAAGGTAGGTAATCGATTTTAACTTTTTATCGAGTATTTGTAGAAACTACCGCCTCTGATCCACCGACGTATGAAGCAACTATTTATGGCTAGCACATAACATTGAGCGATGAAGTTAAGTTCGGACTAAATGGACTGAAGTCGCAAAACAACGGCACTATGATATCAAAACTGAAGCCTTATATATCCTCACAAAATATCCACGCACTGGTAAGTCGAAGCATTATTCATCTCATTATTTCTATGGAATTAATAAAAAATAACTCTTTTATTGCAGGCTTCGAAAGCTATGACTTCAAGGACCAATATTCCTACACCCTTGCTTTTAATGCTGGACTTAAGTTTGCCGATAGGCTTGTAAACCAATGTTTTTAGCATTTTTAACAATAAAGAAAGGTGATACCTATATAAAAATAAATTGTATTGTACCATTGATTTTAAAAGGATTCGCCCCTTTAATTTAGTCGGATCGCTATTGCAACAAAGGTATTCGGTTATTGTTTCAGCCATACGGTCCATTGCTGTTACAGTAGATACCATTACTTTCAAGAGAATACGCAACTTTATATCTATAAGGGCCCCATTGAAACAATGGGATTGGGTTATTGTTTTAGCAGTACAGTCCCATTATAGTAATAGTAAATATTATTAAATTAATAAGTTAAATACTATTGACATAATAGTATGGTGTTATTGTTTTTATCATATTTTCTATTACTTTTCATGGTATTTACTTTTGATAGTTAATTGTATTTTCCTATTAATAACTATCGCAAACAATAGTACATACTATTATTAATTAATAAGACAAAATATTGAATCAAAGGGGTGATACAATTAATACACATGGAAAATCGTACCATTACTGTTATAGTTTTGAAATTATTATTTCAATTGGATGAACACCATTGACCAATTTTAATAGTATAAAACCTTTGATTCAATTACTTTTCTTATTGATATTACAGTATTTTTTTCTGAGTGCATGTATGCAACAAAATCGCTTAGCGCTGACCACATTTTGTAATGCGTCTATCAAATATTGACAGTCTAAACAGCAGCTACTTCCTGTCAAACAGTTCTAATTAGGCGTACCAACTTAAAAGTTGAGAAGAAAAACAAAAACAAACGAAACAGAGGTGGTTAACTACGAATACGAACACATCGTGTCTAGTTCGACTAACAAGCATTATAACTCACTCTTTCCTTAACGGTTCACAATTCATTTACCGTTACACAGAACGACAACAAAAAAAAACATGACAGATAATAGCACAGACTAAAAATAATCAGAGATGAAAAAGAAACAAACGTGAAGCAGCGATAATGACATATCAATTCGAATTAACGAGAAATGAATGATAAGAAATTGTTGGTGTCAAGTTAATTTTGCAACAAGCCAACTATTTACAGTAAACGCGCAGTAAACTGTTATAGTTAGCTGCAGAGAGACGCCGCAGCCGCCGCTCTAATTATGTGCATTTCAATAAAAATCTACTTCGCCCTAGTACTTTTGCTAGTGACCAAAAGTCAAAGTGAGAAACAAAACAGTCTTACATCTGTCAAATATGACAACGGTGCTGCATCAATTCACGACGAACTTAAGCGAACTATAAACGATTTCCATAACCTTGTTCGTGGCATTTTGGACTATTTCCTGTCGTCACCGATTCGAGATGACACCCTAAAACTCCTTCGCAAGACAGTGATTAAATTGACCAAAAGTTTGGAGATATTTGCAGCAAAGGTTCTTGACGGTGCCGAAGAAATAACGAAAAACATTTTCCTTAGCCTCAAGGAGAAGCTAAACAAAATCGAGGAGGAATTTCAGGACATATCTCGACTAACGGATGAGGAATTTGAACGTGTCATCAACTATGTGAACACCACCATAATGGAGCAATCGCAGCACATGGATGCTTGGGCGTATAACCTTAAACGTCAACTACGTTCGAAGAACGATACTGCCCTCTCCAAGAAGCTGTGCCCAGCCATTGATGCCCTCATCAAGGACACAACCGATGAACTCTCCGGATGCTGCAAAATTGTCATCAAACCAGTGAAATCAATTTGCCGCAATGTGAGGGCAATACTGCGTGAGACTTTCCTAGTGGTCGCTGATGTTGTGGAAACCTTGGAGAGTTGTGTATTCAGTGAGGAGAAATTTGACAGTATGGTGATATCGTGTTTGGAGGATATATACGATGAAGTCAGCGCTTTGATGGATCGAGCGGCAGCACTGCGTCACACTCTGATGACAAAGTTGCCGTCGAAGATATTGCTGTCAAACTTTTGCATTTCAATGGTGACGGTTACAATGGCGTCGCGAAAGAGTAACGTCGAACAACAGATTGAGTTTGAGTATTTGAATAATTAATAAGGACTAAAAATAGAGGAAGTTTTGATCGATCGTCCTTTGTGTTTTGCATTTGGTGTGAATAAGAGTATGTCTATAAATAAAGTTGATTTTAAGGAAGTTTTGATTTTTGAAGATGACAACTGGTAGGTATGCTCTGTGAATCCATTTTATTCAACGTTTTGCATTTTATAGATAACCTCACTTTGAACTCAATGCATTTTTTTATTTCGAAGTTGCTAGGTATATGTCATGTGCCTATAATTATGGAAACGTCAGGACAATTACTCGGGTATGCTTTTAAAAATTTTTGATTTGGGCACCTGGATTTGTTTTCGAGATGCAAGGAGATTACTTTTACATATGTTACGTTTTGCGCGAGGTCCTTGTTGGATTGTATTAGATTATCATGCAGAATAGTTAGAAATAAGCTCCAAGTGACAGTCAATTTTGTGTGTAAAAAAGAAAAAGCTCATGCGAAATGCAGAGTGATTGAAAGCTAAATCGTGTTAAGTGTCAGCTGTCAAAAAATGTTCAGTCAAATGAAACACACACAATGGCCGCGTTCCACTGCCCGCTAGATGAACAGCGGCATTCAAACTTCATATAAAAAAAGTTGACATATCACCATAGGCGCTAGACATCAACAAGTCAAACGCAAATCGTTCAAACGTTTGCAAAATTTGCCGCTGCCGCTGCGCGATCGTTACTTCAGCTGGGATATTTTGTGCTAGATGAACAGCGGGCAGAGGAACGCGGCCAATGGGTGCATTCAAGAATTTTAGATGTTGTTCAATTTGTGTCAATTTTTTAACGGAAAAACACTGCTTACATGACGTATTTAGGCCGTGTGTCAATTGCGTAATAACAATTTTGGGTTAATTTGTAAATTCTTTACTAGTAAGTAAAATGTCAACAAGTATTATGTTCCAAGATAGTAAATTATCCTCTTGGATAATTTGACACTAAATTTAGATTGATTAGAGAAATCTCTGTGTCAAGATTGAAGTTGGAGAAATTCTCTCTTAAATACGCACACATACCTGCGTTATAAAGTTTGCAAAAGATTATTGGGGATCTCAGTTTTGATTGGCCTAGATTGGTCACATATGCAGCTGTTTCAGTTGACGTTTATGGACGGGTAGCCGACGAATCTAGTCAAGAAATTCGTGACTGAGTACTAAGTTGACAGTTCGCATATTTGGCTGACGTAGGAAAAGTGACGTTCCCGACCAATCTAGTTTTTGCGTTCAGGTTACATTTACCCCAGACCATTCTAGTCGACTTAAGATAACTAAGTTTTTGAATGTGCCCATTGTTAAGCGCAATTAAAAAATGTTTAAGTCATTGTAGTTACAGCCAAATTGACAGCTGTTGTAATGCAGCCATTTTGTAAGGATTTAAAGCCTATTTCGGTTATCCTAAGGCAATCGCTAAATTATTATTTATCGTTTCATGTTCGCCGTTTAAAAACATTTGTAACTGGCACTGGAAAAATGACAACTACATTCATTGAAAAGAAGCGACGTTTCTACGAGTATTCGCCGTCAAACAGCGGTGCATTTCGCTTTTAGAAGAAAGGAAATGAAATTAAATTTCTTTTATTAATCACAACAAGCATTTTTAAAGTTTGCTAGCCTTAAGTGTTAATTTAGAATAACATGTGCAAACAAATAAATACAGTAAATAATAATTAAATATAAATAAAAGGAAATAAATTTACAAATATAGACAGAATTTAAAAATACAAAGTTTAAGGTTTTTAAAAAATTAAATGTTTATGACAGTTCAGTGACCAGATATTTTAACAGAAAAAATTTAAAATTATTCCTGCTTTTAATCATTTTAATGTTTATGTGTAGAGAATTCCACAATATTACAGAGCTAACAAAAAACAGACGTTAAGAAATAAGACAGGCATAGCTAGTTTTGCATGAGCATACACGATCTAATCGACGGAAGGAAACAAAGTTTATTTGACAGGTACTCTGGCCTTTTACCTCATAAGAAAAAAAAAATATTGACGGATGGAACAGTAAAGGATTGACACAGTTCAGTGGAATTAATTGTTGAATTAACTGAGTTTTTTTAAAAAAAGTTTTTCGTACAGAAAAATGAGTTAATTCTCTTTCTTGAAAATTTAAACATAATTATATTATTATTTTTGATAAACTAACTTTATAATTCATAAGCAACATTTTAAGACCAAGATTAAGTTTAAGCATTAACTTTAAGTGGTCAAAAAGAAACAAAAGAACAATTTTACGGTTACGTTTTACGTATCGCTTTAACTGGGGCTTTAGAAGTTGTTACAAGTGAAATAGAAGAGTGAACGTCAATTCCAAATGTCAATATCTACAGGGTCGGTCCGGAACCAATAAGTGTCATATTTGGCTCCCCTGTTTCGTGGGCGTGGTTTTAAAAGCTATTTTTCTATTAGGTACTCAAGGACTGGTCTGAGTTGTTTTCTTATAATCACAGTTCAAAAATTAAAATGCTGCACTTATTTTTCAATACAAGAGGTAGGCACTAAATTGTGTTAAACAAAAGTATTAATTACAAAAGATGTTGTACATTCCTTTTTATTATTTCTCTACTACGCGAGACAAAAGTAAAAGAAAAGTATATCCTTCTCTACTCAATGTTTACAATAATTCTCACCAGGCCCCCATCCAGACTGGCGCCCTGCGGCCTTCTACACATTTCACATATGACTGATGCGGCACTGACCAACCACTGAAAAATATATTAAAGTAGAATTCGCTTAGTGGCACATAACTCAGTCGAAAGCGTAACAATAAAACCTGAAGTGGGTTTCCACCTTCATGGAAAAACTTTCCTTTTCAACTTAAATCCAACTCAATACACACATCCACATAGGTATCAAAGAATACTCTTTATTCACACTTTAAGAATCATAGAAACCACCCAAAACAGGAACGTGCTGAATAGAATCTCCCAATAGCTTCTGTCGTGGCGCTTCCAATTCATTTGCCGCGACACACTATCCATAACGAAAGCACGACTTAAGTGCGTCCGACATTTGGCTGTCGGGAAAGTTCTCCGGTATACATTTGACAAACCCAACCCGTTTGCGAAATATTTTCCTCTTCTGCTTGTCATTGTACATCATCAAATCGTCCAATCGCGCGTGTAGCTTCTCGAAATCCGCCTCAGCATTCCTCACGAAGCGACACCGTATCGGGTAGTTTCCAAACACAAAGCAATTGTAGAGTTTCTGAATGCGATGTTCCAGCATTTTCATTACGTGATATGTGGTCATTTTGGTAATCGAATAAATGTCATATGTGACGCGTAACTTGCCGGTGGCGCACTTGAATATCTCATCGGCCGACTTCCACAGAAAGTCACTGACAAAACTGCACTCGTTCGCTTGGTGTCTGCGTTGTTCGACGATGTCGTTGTGCACGTCGGTGTACTGCATGAAAGTCCGCTGTGCCACACGCACCGAGTCCAGGGTGAATTCCATGGCATCGTCCAGGACCGCACAGAGGGTGACATGAAAGTTTTCCATTTCAGTGAAGTAATCGGTTAACTGGGATTTAATTTTGTCCGAAATACTCTCTGCGGCGGGCACTTGACGCAGCTTAAGCAGGAGGTTCGCACTTTCGTTTTTGGCCGCATTGAAGAAGTCCTCCGCCAGTGCGGCGAATAGAGATGACGCGTTGCACGCGGCATCAAAGTATGGCGGAATGCTGACCAAGTTGTGGGTCAGATTTGATTGCAGGTTATTTCCGTCCAGCAGTGCGTTGAGGTTGTCCTTGGCTTTGTCAGCATTTTCGCCGGCGATGTAAAAGTCAATGGAGATGTGATCACTGCGGTAGCCATGATGCACGGCGGCTACGTTTCTAAGCAGCAAAAGGACGCCGATGCTTAACAGAGTCGTCTTCATATTCGAGTCGAGGAATTGCGCGCAACTAAAATGAGTTCTTCGAATATTTTTTATTTCGAAATAAAAAGATGCGAGTGAGTTTCTATTTTAGGCTTAATGGTAGAGGCTGGAGTATGTGTGTCAGCAGGCGGCAAGCGCTGCCGCATAAAACTATAAACTGAGCTGGAAAACACATGCCCACCGCATATAGGTGGTTCCCGGGTACCCGATTTGTTTAGTGTAGATGCGTATTGTTTATCTGAAAGTAACTAGTAATGGGATTTTGTTTTTCACACTACGTGCTTGGTCAGTGTGCGCGCGCTTATCGCCAGGCGATTTGTATACCAAATTTTATTGGGTACATACTTTGGGGTGAACTTTTCTGGCTATAGGGTATTGCATGCAGTAGATCACCTAGAATTAAGGCCTTTTGCTTATGAGATCGACACACATCTTGTTTGTGTCGACATTAAAGATACAGTTCGATTGGGATTGAAATCCTTGCCTTTATTATTTTTATAATTCCAAATATTAATTACTTAAAAAATGAGGAAACAGTAAGGCTGCCGCCGCGTGCCACCGGATTGAAAGATAGAACAAGACAAAGAGTAAAAACAAAGAAAGGCAGCTTTTTTGCTCGATATAAAATAAAAATAAATATTTTGGCGCGACAGGTCTATGGGACCCAAGGCCTAGCTTCTCACAATCATTCGTTTTGTGTGGGTTTTAAATGTTTGGGACGAATGGAAGGGATCTACAATTTTACGCCGAGTCCAAACGGCTAATTGAGAAGCTCATTCATGACAGGGATTCGAACCTGAGACCCCTCGCTTAGTAGCCCAACACACTACCACTAAGCCTTTGCTCGATATACATTTTATAAAAAAATGGCTGACTTCCAACTTCCCAGAAGCCAGCACTAACAACTTCCAGTAACACTGGAAGTCGACTTGAAAGTTGGTGGCTTTGTGGACTTTTTGACTGCCTCTTGCGGTTCTAATTTCTGGCAACCATGACCATGAGAGCTCCTTAATCTTCATTTCCTTGGGCAGTTTAATTTCCGTTGTAAAAAGACAAAGGGGGTCGTCTTATGAAAAAAAAAACTTTGTTTACAGCCCACGCCCGAAGTTCAGTCCGTAAAATTTTCTATAAAATGCCCTCTCATCATGACCACAAAAGACGTGATGTTTAGCCTTCTTTCTGCGAATAACTGACGAAATCTGTTGAAAGCCTATAGCTTAAATGCAATAGCTCTAGACCTATTGACCATACAAATGCTCTTAAGGGTCGAAGAGTTTCGCAAAGCATTGCAAAAGACTTTTTGTGAGCTTGTGTCCAATTATGAAATTTAATTTTGCACATTTTCCGAAGCAACAGAGCAAGACTGACATTCTTTTCCTACAACTATAAATGTTTGTTATGTGGAAGGTGACACGCCCTATTGTGAAATACCGAGCACATTGTGCGTAGTGCTTGATAGAGGTGTGTACAAATTCTGAAGTTAGAGCTTCCATGAGTGTCGAAATATAGCGTTTTAATAACTTTCTTTATGAAAGATGCCACGCCCCTTTTAAGAAACCCTTTGAATACCACCTAAACATACTCAGAATAGTATAGGACGTCCGGTAGCTGCAGCGCCACCTACCGAGTTCTAACATTGATATGATCCATTTTTTCGACGAAAAACATCGTGTAAGTGTTGTTGGTTCTCTGTTTTTGTACAGAGTTAATGAAGTTCTATTTAATTTTCTAAATTTAATCCGACAACACACAGCAAATGCCCTTTGCTTTTGTTGATTTTCCTAGCAAAGGCAAGGAGAATATTTCCTATATTTAAATTTCCCAATCGTATTACGAATTTTTATTTAAATCGTATTTTTGATTTGAATAGGAGTATAGCAGTTTATATGCTGCAGCGCCATCTAGCGGCAAGTAACAACAAAGTGGACGGGAAGCCTTGACTTTGCAAGCAATACAATAGGTTCATTCGCGTAGATACGCATTTAAAATCGAACGCAATCAATATAAATCGATAGCAATCGCGCAAAGTCTATACACGTACCTACCTAGGTACTCCTCAAAAATGACAGAAAAAGAGAAAAATACCAAAATAACGAGTAACGAGCAGTTCCTCTCTTGGCTTGGAACAGAAACAGCTTATAGAATTTCAACCGACAATTTTTGATAAAAATGTCAAATGCACGAAGTTGACAAGACACAAATCCAAAATCCGTCAAACGTCGTGCACACAAAAAAAATGTTTAAATAAAGAAAATTCGGTAGTGGTCCAATATTTGCTTTTACTATTTTCTGTACCTTTACACCTGAATAACATATATTTTGTTTTAATTTTGATGTAAGATGTAAGTGGCTCAAAGTACCTCGAAATCTATACACGTACTTTGGAGGAGTATACTTTTCGCTCTCTGAGAGCTCAATTTTTTTAATGTGACATATTACTCTAGTGTCAGGTAGTAAGGGGTTAAGTCAAAAAAATACCGTTTTTGGATATTTGTTGAACTTAAGTCAATTTTTTCCCCTTTCGTTTGGTCGTATCGGCATAAGTCTAGGGTATAAGTCAGGAAGTTTTTAAAATTGTTTGGTATTAAGGGTGTAAGTGGACTTAAGTTCTTTGTATTTATACCAATTTTAAATTTTGAAATAATTAAGTTGTTCCAAAGGGCTTTAGTCATCTTATGGCCACATATAAAAATTGAATTAAATACCTAATACTTTACTTTATTATTTATTTGAATTAATATAATGTTTTTAAATTTTCTTAATGAATTAAACTGAATTATTAATGTAAGCAAAGATTTGTTTTCTCCACTTAAGTCCTTAGAAAAAACTTAATTTTAATAGGTAACAAAGAGACAATTGGCTCTAAGGAGATAAGACATCAGAAAATCTGGTAAGCGCTTATTTGTTGGTCAACAGCCTATAATATTATAACATACGTCTGTTTTGATGATTGTTTAGCATCATTCATTTTTCACAAAAAGAATATCTGGATTTACAAAAAATCTTCAATCTTCAATCACATTTTGCGGAAAACTACTATTTCTGACTTAACACCTTTCTACCTGGCACTAGAGTTTTAAATGCTTAGCTCGGGAAAGTACGCGAGTAGACCTAATAAGTTGGTCTCGTTGTGTTGGGCTGAAGGAAAACGCGAAAGTTTTGCAAATGCCAATAAATCTGGTCGGGCTTAAACATTTTACCCATTAAAAAATGTCTACACACATGAAATTAATAAGCGAATTATCCAGTAACAAATTAGAAAGCATTCATTTATGTGCTATTGGGCTAAACTCTTAATTTAATTTTAAGCTGTCATAAGACGTCGACAGATTTGAATATTCAGTAATCATTTTAAACTTTCCGGTTGAGTTTTTAAAATAAAACTTTGTAAAATATTAAAATTTTTAACAAACAATGATCCACTGTGACATTGAATAACTACACATAGAATCGGCATCACCGACGACGACCGCTACGCGGTCCATACGTCGCTGCGATCGCTTGTGCGGGTTTGTGAAATGGATCCTGGCATAAAAACGAAAACACGAAAATGTATAATATCCCAAAAAAATATCCCTCTGAAGAATGCTGTCTGGGTAATTTGTTGTTGTAAACCAGTTTGAAGCAGGTACGATATTTCATGCTTATCTTTCTGTCGGTACGCTTTGATTGTCCTTATTTCCTTGTTACTTTTGGAATTTTTGTTAGAGATTTATTGCAGTGTTTTTTTTGTATTTGCTACTGGCCTGGCAGATGATTGCAGATTTGAATAATTCTAGCTAGATATGATTTTGTTTTTCGGAGTATGTAATGTAGGTGCATAGGTAGGGTAGGTATGTATGTGTATATTGTACATGTACATAGCTATGTAGGTGCGCATGCATCATTTTGCGACTTCTTTTTACTCTGCCGTTAATTAAAATAATCACACAAGTTCATGTAAACTAAAAATATGTATAGGAAAATAATATGTGGTGCATAGGTACCTAATTTCAAATTCTTATTTTGAAGTTAAACATGGCCAAATAAATGCAAATTGAGCTGAGAACCACTTCTGTTCCATTTCTTTCGTGCATTTTGCTTTGCGGTTAATTATTTTCGCACGTAAAAGAACCCGCATGGTGTGCTTGAATAGTTTTTGATTGTGCTGTTCAAAGGAACAGGGAAGCTCAAATTGGTTGCTATTCGTATACACAAATTTAAAAGAATATTAAGTACATTTTGTTCGAAGCATTGCGTTTCAAAACGTTCCTCAAAACACTTGATTATTTTTTTCAATAATACCATGTTCCCACCAACGTGATTTAGCTGAAGTGATTTATAAATAACGACAGGCGTTCCCACCGAACTTTTAAGCGTTTAAGTGTGACATTTGAAATTAGTTGGCAAACTTTCAATATCGTACATATAAAGGTGCAAAAGAAAAATGACTTGCAACAATTTAAAATGAGTTCAAATGCTTTGGATATAATTTATTTCTACCAGAATAAATCCAAAAATGATTAAAACAATTAATATCTAAATTTTTAATTTTAATTTTTTGACAGTTTGTTTTTGTGTGGACATCTAAAGTCGATAACAGGTTGGTTTGATTTTATTTGTGTCTGTTTGATTCTATTTTGTGTGGATTTGTGCGTAATTAAAAATTAAACAGGTATAAATCACGTAATTAGTGATCACGAAAATGTATGGTAAATCACATTATTAATGAGATGATTTAGCTAAATCAAGTGGATTTAGCTAAATCACGTTGGTGGGAACATGGTTTAACTCTACAAAATGTGTAGTCGGAATGACTAAACCACCATTAATTGTTGCCTCATATCCTCATAATGACGATCGACTCATTTTGATCAGGTGCAGAAAACTTTAATATGGCATGAGAAATATATCCCGAATAATAATGTGTAGCCATGTTTTGCATAATTGGAACTGTCTCTGATTCTGAACTTACTTTTAACATCTGCAATATTTAAAAGAACTGATGAATCTGATGTTTCACATGAAGTTATATTAGGAGCAACTATATATTATATAAACTCATCTGTTTTAAATTTTTGTGTAGGCGAAATGCAGAAGGATTTCTTTCATATGAAGCTCTGTTTCTAACGACTGATATACCTACCTAGTATTCTCCAGACAATCAGGGGATTGTTCTTGTAGATCATGTAAATCAGTGATCTATATGGATCATTGGCGTAAAATAAAAAACGCCTACTGTATGCGAAAAGAATCTATCCGATCTTCATTTCATATTCCCTCTTTCCATATTGTTATCCTCATAAAAAACCGCATCGGTTTTGTTATGCCTACCTACTTGCAATATGCGAAAAGTACCCGATTTAGTTTTCCTTTGCATAACTTCCACTCCACAGCCACAATCATGATTCATGAGTACGCACACAGTTGAGAATAAAGATAACAAAAGTAATTGTTCTTTCTCTTTCATTTGCATGTTGTCAATGAGAGAAATAAGAAAAAAATAAGGGGGTAGTTTGTCATGAAATAAACATGGGACTATTTTGGGAAATGAATTTTCCTTATGAAACGAACCTAGAAATGATGGTATATGGATACACTAAGTTAGTTCAAATTTCCGCCGCGTTGAAGGTCCGTATGTCGCTTCAAAATGAGCGGTGTCCACTTCTATTTGTAGTTATTCAATGACTGTGATCTATATTAAATGTAATGTCCATTGTAAACATAGGCTAACTATAATTCGACTGGTACTCAATTTTCCTTTGCATATAGCTTCTTTTGGTGTTTTTTCTCTCGCCATTCATAAATCGTTCTCTCAAATTGTGGGAGTCACATAACATAACATATTTTCCTTTCAATACAAAGATATCAGTTTTTGCTCTCGTAATCGCATACTCTTATCGCCATCCCGCCCCATGTGAATGCACACAGTACGCCAACATTTTGTTTGCAATAAATGTTTGCATTATTGATATTATATTGATATTATGTGAGGCAACATGGACCGCTAAAAATGGTAGTGATGGGACTATGAATAAAGAAAAAGAAATCAATCTTTCGGTGGAATCTTATCTACAGAGTAAATAAGTCCTGGGAATTATAACCAATTTGAGAGTTTGTTAAATTTAAACTGAATGCCAGAAGCAGTTTTTACTCTTATTAGTTCAGCGCAATTACGATTCTCCTTTAGTTACTACAACAAGGTCGCCATTCGTAGAGATAAAATCCATAAGTGCACGACTGGGTCGCCAGAAACTTTCTCGCTCATTGCAAGTTAGGTTGGGGTTTTCTAAAACAGACTGTGTTAAGTACTTATTACCTTTATGCGAAGATGATTGTTGAAAGGGGTGTAAAAAAGAAGTTGTAAATAGTTTGGGGCGTAAATAAGGGCCACCTCATTTTCGAGCAGTTTTTCGAGTAGTTGGGACTGAATGACGCCAGTCTATTCTAATTACAAAATCAACGACTTAGTTTTAATCTTAAATAGAATAGATATCAAATTGAATGCAATTCATTTGTCAACTGTCAAATTGGCTGCCGGTCGGTGGAAACAGTGCTGCCCATTCAAAAATACCAACCCTTAAAAAAATCCCTTTAATTTTTAAGTACCGAAATAAACTTTCCTTTGAACCGGAAATCTATATTCTATGGACGATTGGAAATCCCTAAACGTTATACTAAGTGCTGCCAAACAAAAACCCTGAAAATAATACCCATCCCATCTGCATAAAACATTTTCTGATCTTTGATATCAAACGCGGGAATTGTATAAATTAATTCGTTTCAGCTATATCGCCGATGAAAAATCTGCTGTAGCGAAAAAGCACATCGCCACCATTAAAAACAGTTATTTCTGTTTCAATTAACGTCAGTGAATTTATGAGCCATGTATATGCGAAGGATGCTCTCTTCAAAATTCAAGTGATTTACATTTTCCTTGGAAAGGGGTTTCTCATAAATATTTATGTATTTTCTTTCTCCTTGCTAAAAATGGGTTGCATTTATATATTTTAAAAATCAAAATAATTCAACAGACATCCTTTAAAAGTTGCTGAATAGGTAAATAAACAGAGAACTATTTTCCGCATCGATTTAAAGTCTGTCTTAAAATGAAAATGTCATACATGGTGACCTTTTTTTTGCGTCAAAATGGTCACCCACCTAGCGAGCGACACAGGTCGAACGGGTGAAATCAAAATAGTTCAATTACACCCACCTAAACCTAGAAAAGTTTATTTTTATTTGTTAGGGTTTAGTCGGGATAAAACCCATTTCCCATTTTAAAAAAGGAAAGAAAAAAGAAATGACATAGATACTGGCCAAATATAGAGGACTTGCTGGCAGCTGTCAATTGAAAACCCTTTTCTTAGAGATTGATAAAAGTAAAGAAAAGATTAGCCATCTTCCTTTTTTCATTGAATCGGGGAGACAATTCTGATTGACAATTTTAAAATTAAAATTAAATTCATTCACATTTGAAATCTAGGGCCACAGTTCCCGGGAAAAGAAATATTGCGTTCCATTAGGAATGACGGCAACTGACACTCTATTTTGGCCAAAAATTTATTTTTAACTTCCTTTTGAGAAAAAAACGGAGATTCGGTAGGTATGCAACTTGAGATCATTTGCAATTGTTAAATTGTTTATAAGTTTTAGACAATTGTACAGTAATTGATGAGACATTTTGGCAGGTAACTGCGTTCATTCTAATTCAACATTTCAAAATAAAAGTAGAGCTGAGTACAAAAATGACAGCGAGGCAACTTAATTTTAAGTAGAACAAGATAAGAAAAAATGTATTATGCAAACAAAATCCATCAGACAGATTTTTTGCTTTATGGATAGGTGAAAACTCAAGCTCCAGTTCTTTTTATAACCAAGTTTTAGGTGAGTTGAAGATGAAATGTGGGTGCTATCTGAAAACAAATTTTTACAAATTTAATATATAAATATAAAACTGCTGAAATTTGCAACAATTCATTCACATTTGAAATCTAGGGCCACAGCTCCCGGGAAAAGAAATATTGCGTTCCATTAGGAATGACGGCAACTGACACTCTATTTTGGCCAAAAATTTATTTTTAACTTCCTTTTGAGAAAAAAACGGAGATTCGGTAGGTATGCAACTTGAGATCATTTGCAATTGTTAAATTGTTTATAAGTTTTAGACAATTGTACAGTAATTGATGAGACATTTTGGCAGGTAACTGCGTTCATTCTAATTCAACATTTCAAAATAAAAGTAGAGCTGAGTACAAAAATGACAGCGAGGCAACTTAATTTTAAGTAGAACAAGATAAGAAAAAATGTATTATGCAAACAAAATCCATCAGACAGATTTTTTGCTTTATGGATAGGTGAAAACTCAAGCTCCAGTTCTTTTTATAACCAAGTTTTAGGTGAGTTGAAGATGAAATGTGGGTGCTATCTGAAAACAAATTTTTACAAATTTAATATATAAATATAAAACTGCTGAAATTTGCAACAAAAAGGTAAATGGTGTTTTTAGAGGTTTATAACTTTGAAAGGGAATAAAAAAAAGATGAAATGAAATTTACTTTGTTCGAAAGATAATCTTCTGACATTATCAATTAAATATGATTTCTGGCGTTTATTGAACGTTTCCTTCAATAAATCGATCTGGGCACGAGCTGTGTGACATGTTGCGCCGTCTTGTTGAAACCACAGCGTCACATTCAATTGATAAACGAAAAAGTCAGTAGTCATGACTGATTCGGGTCTTCCTCTACGGTACGCTCTACAGCAGCAATGACTTCTTCTGTACGCACTGTAGTACGACGTCACTGTGGATGCGTATTATCATTTAGAGTAAACGTGGTGTGAAAACGGGCCATAGTTAATGGAATTAATTGCTCCGATGGACAATTATTTTGAACGTAAAATGGACGTAGTGCGCGATACGCATTTCGAACAGAACCATGATTTTCAAAATAATTTTGCAAGCGTTATTCAGGCGTCAGTTTATTCATGTTAAAATGCCAAACCAAACTAAAAATAAATCACTTTACAGTTGACAGAATGTCCGCCAGTTAAAATAGTGCTGCCAACCTAAAGTTCTATACCTTTAAAAAAAAATACCCCCTATGATATTAAATACCTAGCATACGTGCTGCGTGGCACTGGAAAAACATTTCTTTTTTAAATTTAATATTCGAAAACAGCGATAGATACGATGCTATGTTAAAAGGGTTAAGAACATAGTGGACTTCCAATAGATTTAGGGATGCCTTCGCCTTCATTTTTTTGTTGGGCACCTACACAGTTTTTAAAGTGGCTACCCTAAGCAATTGCATTATGACCCACAAACAGTAATCTTTCAGTCATCTAGAATCTAGTAAGCCTTCAGTGGGAAACGCTAGCTAAACTTGCCTTATAAAAAAAGCTTCCATGTGATTTTAAAATTGCTATTCAATCTTAACCAAGGTGAACCTATAACTTTTTTAAAGCGCTCCAAAATATTAGTAGGTAGATTTTACTTGGTAAATTGTAGTTTCTTTGAAATATGTTTCCAGAATATAAGTTTCAAAATTAGCTGGCTATGTAACCGAAGGAGTTTTTGAAAAGTGTTGTCAAGTGTACTTCATGGGCTTTGTGCAGGATGCTGAAGACTGTGGTTCATCGGAATGCTTACAATACACACCCACAAAGGAAAGGAAGGAGTGCGGAATGGATCGGAATGCTTACAATACCAGATTCCTATAAGTGGCCAATTCTGAGAGAAGAATGATGCCGTCAAAAGTTTAGAAAATAGTGCAAGTCTCTAGAGAACTGGGTCAGCACCGAGTGTATTGCACCAGGCGTTGAGTGCTCTGTCCTCCCGAATCACTTTTGTCGACGGGTACTTATGACTTCCGCGACGAGTTATATTTCTTACGTACACATTCCGCGCCCAATGAATCTCATAAAACAAACAAACATTACCAATTCACAGACGCACCGAGATTCGACGCAAAACAAGAACCAAATCATGCCACATCTAAAACAGCTGTTTAAAAGGGTATGCCATACAATAAAAACAGAGTGTCCTTGAAAGCAAAAGGTATACTTGCCGTATACAAACGGAAACCAGGAACAACCCACCCCGAATTAACCTTAATCGATTTGTAATATACACTTAAAGTTTATTTCACCGACTCAAGGCTATGCAAATACTTGAAATGTGTCCTCCCCACGACCTATCCATTCCACCCACCATATAATGAGTTTCTCCGAGGAGAAAAAACCAAGACACAATAAATCGGTGTAGGTGTACATTTTTTATTTTCACCCCCATTTGCCATTCAACTCGAGCTCCTCCTCAGCCTTGAGAGAACATTGAATTAGGTGGACATGCAACAAAGCACTTAAATCCAAGCAGTCAGCATGAATTCAATGCAAGGAATTCCACACAACGTCATATCGTGCACTGTCGTCGGTCGTTCTCCCTTTAAGACAGAAACCGATTGCCCTGAAAGTCTGCGCACTGATTACCCTCAAACATGCAGGCGACATTGCAATAAAAACCACAAAAAAAAAAACATAATAATGATAACCTACCTCGAAATTACAACTGTTATGACAGAGGAAACCCGCTCCAAAGGTCCCAATTCACTTGTTACTTAATTCCGTGAACAAATTTGACGAAAAGATCCCTTTTCACCGCAATAAAATGGAAATTAACTCACCGCCAGGCTATAAAACTGGCAAACAAGACCCGACGGCGAGCGGGACCCACATTCGGAAACTAATTAACGAGCGCCGAGAAAGTTTACAACTGCCGGAGCAACAATTGATAGTGCTATACAGATATTGTATCTGCATTTGTTCGCTGGTGGTTTTGCTGAACCTTGAACTTTCGTTGAATCAAGGTGAGTACAGACACAGATATTCGTGTGCGACTCCCTTTGTTGTCGCAAGGCGTGCGCTATATTCATAATCATTCTAATTGCATGAGCCTGGCATAAAGACGCGAACGACATCTTTTGATTTGGTGCGCCCAGGGGTAAGAGTCTACGAAAGTAGAGATTTCTTTGACTATTTGATGGAACGCAATACATCTGCAAATTGAGTTGCGTTCGAGCTTCGTTAGGCAGTAATGAGGCAATTTCTGGAAAATTAATTTAACGACTGGCGTCCGTGTTGGCTTGTTACATTTCTGTCTACTAGGTGTACCTTAAGTCGCTCAAGTACAATGCCCTCAGTTTTGTGTAAAGTTGACCTTGGTCCTTTGCTGATTTTGGTAAGGGTTGACTCTCAATTTTGATACCGGCGGTAAGTCACGTTAGCTGTCAGATTTCGCATACGCTAATGTGTGTGGTATATCGATTCACGCACAGTTGGGTGTATCCAACTTTCTTTCAACTTGGAGGGATTTGCAACATCAACTGGACCTGATTAACTATGAATTATTCATTCGTTGTGGCAGATGTTAATTCGTCCGCCACTTTGGGGATTCTTTTGATTGCTTTTATTTGGTTAACATTAGCATTGGCATCCACACATACACATTGACGCTCATAATCACTTAGGTCTCTCATCAGATGGCTCTTCATTGCCATTCTTTGAGGATTGTGCTCAGTGATGATGGGCCATTGACATTGCAGATTATTATCTATTTTTGTGGCATTCTCTGATGTGGGTGATTGATTTTGTTTCAGATTGGATTATCATGAGAAAAATTTGTTTGGTGACAGATTGAAGTGAAGAAATGACGTACAAGATTTTTGTTTTCGATAACGAACATACAAGGTCCGTTCCCTTACTTTTAAATCTTACGCATTTTATTAAATCGTCGTTCAACTCAAAAAATTCATAACAATTGAAACAACTGTAAGTCGCCTAAAAAGCTGATTTGAATTTGTTGTCCTATTTGGCATTTGGTTTTTATGAACTATCTATTATTTTTCACAGGTTACTGCAAAAGCGTTCCTTAACGTTTGCGTAAGTTTCCCTCTCTGAGAGAGAATTCATCCCCTCCACTGTGATTTCCCATTTTTACTACAAAAGTAAACGAATAGATCTACAGTTGGTATAAGTAAAAAGATCAGGACTTGACTAAAACTTGTGACTTTGAATAAGGATTTTTAATCAAAAAGGAAAGATTAAAGATTTTAATCAATTCTGACATTATGGTGATAGAAAAACTCAAAAAATTGGGTCTCGTAATTCCGTCCGTCTGTCCGTCTGCTCTTGAGTTCTACGGATTTGTTTCAAACTTCGGATTTTGAATTTTTGGGCTTCTAGTTTTGCACGTTAGCCCTTTTATTAACGGTAAATGTAACTGTTTTAAAAAAGTTTGATTTTTTTTCGAAAATGGCTCAAACAATTTAAATTAAAATTGATATATAAGCTTAAGTACGTGAGGTTAACAATTTTTCGCTCAGATATTGAATAACTTCACTTTTGAAAATTTGACTTAAGTATCTTGAAAACGGTCTCGGACACGATTGTAACAAAAATGCATTCCTAGAATATGTAGTCATTTTTTATTGATAGCAAACTCAATTTTTCTCTAAATTATCGTATAAAGGATTTTTGTATTTTGAGAATTTGGATTTCTATATTTTTACCTACATGAAAACGGCTATAACGGTTTTGACCAAAATGCATACCTGGAGTTATATTAATAATTGCCAAATTATCAAATTTTCATTTGAATAATCAGAGACGCTACTTTCAAAAACGGTTCATATCTCGAAAACCCAACTTTTTAATTGGATGATAAATTTAAAAACAAAAAAAATCTTACATATCTTATACTCAGTCTTTTGCTAAATAGCTAAACAAGAATATTTCTCGAACAAAGCTTTGTAACGTTTGTTACAATTATGTTTTGAAAGTTTTTTTTCGAAAACCGCTTCACCGAACCAAAACTCATATTTCAATTTTCAATTGAGTTCAATTTTCTTTATGCGTCTGACCGACAAGGGCACCTTCCCGAGATTTCGATCGCGACCGCGTCGTTTATTATTATTGTTATATAATTTAGTAAATTAACACTATATATCCAATCATAAACACCTTAAACCAGCGTCAGCAATCTATTTCAGTCAAAAATAAAATTTTTCCATAATACGATTGTCCTTGCATTAAAAAATCTGGTAAAGTGCAAGATTATGAAAAGTTTATTAGGCGTCTAAAAAGTTCTAACCAGATAATGCGAAAAAAAAAACTGTTTCTGATATCTTAACATAAACAAAAACTCACATTTTTATTTGATATTTACTGCCATATTATGTAGATGAACTTTTCAGCTACTAACAAATTCATATAATTAATTCGGATAGAGCTCACTTTAAAATTATTTTATTACGTGACAATGTCCATATAAGTGTTTTGTTATAGTCGCGACATAAAACCCACTTTATCTTTATTACCTAGTATGAGTAAGTGCTGCAAATATGGCCCACCCTTTACATTTTTTGAAATAAAACCGTGAATTTAAGTCGAATTCATTTAAATTTTTGTAATATAGTCGTAGAAACTATTTCTTCTTCTGTCTTTTGTAATTTTAATAAAAAAATCAAACTTAATAAAAATATAGAAACAATAACTTAAGGAAACTCAATTTTTCTCTTTTTAAAAAAGTGCTGCTAATATGGCCCACCTGGTGTTAAATATGAACAACCCTTGTTTGTTTCTATATGCAATGATTGCTCGCATCATGTCTTTCTTAGCCAATTTCGATCGTTTTTTCTGTGTTTTTCCTAGAGAACGAATTAATCCTATCACGTGTCAAATATGGCCTACTGAGTCAAATGCCCACAAATCGGATGGGCCATATTACACTCACTGTGGTTTTTTCACTGAATTTGATTTTTCATACATGTATAAAACTGTTTTTAAATTCTGATAGCACAAAAAATAAAAAAGTCTTAACGCTATTCAGACTTAAAAAAAGATTTTTGAATTTAAGGAAAATTCAATATGAAAACAATTAACAAAAGTTACCAAAAAATTATATGGAAAACGATAAAAAGCGATTACTATCAATATCTTCCACATTCTTCGAGCCATGCCTACCTCGATTAATTGAGACAAAACTATTCTGAACTTGGTTGGAATGAATTAGTTTGTATCTACCTGCGCTTTCTACTTATGGATATATAGTGGTGGGCCATATTTGCCGCACTTACTCTAAATTTAAGATCACAAAAACTTGAGACTCTGTCATTTCTATTGCAAAATACATTTTTTTTTGCGTTTTTGGAAGATTTAAAAAAAATTTAAATATTTTATTTAATAAATTCCTTGTCACCTTTTGAATTTTGGGCTGCAGAGTCATTTTGAAAACGAATAATACCTATACTTCGTCTTGTCTATGAATTCCACCGTACAGTGCATTTCATAATAAGGGATCGACAACTGATCCCTGTTAAACCAAAGCAGAAACAGCGTATAAACAAACTCCATCTTCCACTTTGTACCTTATTGGTGGTAAAATATGTTGTAATTTTGTTCTGGTGTACCGCAGGGATTAATACTTGGGCGATTGTTGTTTCCAATGTATATTAATGATCTTTTGCTTGTAGTCGAAAATTCTTCCCTGCACATGTACGCTGATGATGAACAAATCTATTTAAGTTGCAAGCTGGGAATGATCAAAGATTGTGCTGATAAACTAAATAAATATCTTAGTCAGAAGACAATATTGTCTCCAACTTAATCCAAAAAAGTCTAAATGTTTGATTATTTGCAAGAATAATCTTGACCATTTTCCAAGAATAAACTTAGGAACAACAGTACTCGAATATAAAGAAAAGGCTATAAACTTGGGTAGAATTTAATAATGTTATACGATAATCTCAAACGCTTCGATCATAAATATCTAGTTACTCGAAAAGCATATTTGGATGTAGTTTTTATACAGATCTCATATATTGCGGACTTAAGACGCAAAACTATCATTTTAATAAACAAGACACCCTAGTATCATTATGAAAGAATTTTGGTACCTCTACCTTGTCAAGATCGTTAATATTTGTACAGCCAAAGTTCAATTGCACAAATTCAGAACATCAATTTTTTGTTTGTGTTATCAGACAGTGAAATGCTTTACCCCTAGATATACGAAGACATCGCGATACCAAATATTTCGGAAAGGTTTTATTCAAACATCTAGTCATTAATTCATTATTATTTGTTAATTTATTTAGTTCTATTCATTTTTCTCTCCTCATAATTTGTTAAAATTGAAAGGTAATAATGTAGATTCTTTTTATCGTTTCAGTTAAATTCAGTTCACTATAATTATCTCTATTTGTTTAAAGTAATTATTATTTGTTTATCTTAATTGATTAATTAAAAATTGTATACACTTTTGCTATAAATGAACTTCAATTCTATTGTAAAAGATATTTTCTAAGTCAATAAATGAAATGAAATGCTTACAGTCCGCAGTTTTGCTTTTTCCATACTTCGTTTAAAAAAAAAAACCCTGTCTCTGACTTTACTTCCAAATTTGCTTGTTCCTTTGACACATTTACATTTCAAAAATCATTCCTGGTGTACTGTGCTTTTATATAATATATATCCGCGATTGCGTCCTCTTTTTGTTCCCTGGAGAAGCCGACCTTATTCCACCCTCTAATGCTAGCAGAGCTTATAGGCTGCTTACGTTTTTCTCTGTAGCGCCAATGTTACATGGACGAGTATTATTCTGGTGAATGCGTTTGCTGTCATTCTTCATTATCTTTTGGTGAAGCAGAACACCTCGGTTAAGGTTAATTCTCAGTATTCAGACCTACAGACCTGTGAGTTGAAAATGACAAAGCAGCTCTTATATGGACAGCGATAGTCAATATAGGACAATATAGTCCGGCCCAACTTGAAGTGCAGATGCGACCGGGAATTTATTCGCTGCCACATTGAATAGGTGAAAGTACTTAGTCAGAAGAAATTCTTGTTGCATGACTCATCCACCTTTTAACCCCAAATTAGGCAACATTTCTGAAACCTTCTTCTGCGGTTGGTTTTCCCTCTATTTGACAGAGCAACACATTTGAACCCAACCATCGTAAAAGTCGCAAAAGTTATTTCCTCGTTTCACTTTAAAGGTTAAAATATTCCAAAGACGCGACGCAATGACATCTGAATTTATGTTGCTCCTCCTTATTCGAATATCTATACCCATATATTCAGTTGTTACCTTCGAAAAGCAGAGGAAAATCTTTGACGATAAAACCTGAAGACACTAAAGTACAGTGCCCATCGAATCCACTTTGGCAAAGTAGCGCTTAATGCTTTCAATTAACTATCACACTATAGGCATGTCACTGCCAAAGAGCAGATAAGGCCAGCTAGCTGTGCGTATTGCCAAAGAAATGACGGTGACAATTTTATCGGTCGACACCAGTCCCGTATCCCTGCATCGATCGGCATGCATGAAGTTGTTAAATGTGACCAACTGCGAAAGTCAATTACCCCGATTGGTATTCGATTAATTTTGTTGGCAGCTAACCTGGTCATTGAACGCCTTTGAAGCGGTGGCGGCATGCCATTCCTCGATTGGACCGCCAGTCGGGTTATGGTTAATTTTGTGTACACGTCGTCCATGCGGGAATGCGCGTCTTGGTAAGATACGAGTAGGTACTCCTCGAAAGGAACGAGTACGCGAGTAGGTTAGGTATGTTGTGCGCAAAGATTGTGGTCATGAGTGTGTTGTTTTATTTTTGTCCACGTCTTTATTACACGTGTATTTTACAGATACCGCCTAAGTGGTGTTTAAAGTGTTAATGGGTTCAATCGTAAAGTTCGAAAGACATCAAACTTAACGACTTTTCTCACTCTTACACGAGTACATGTAGATGCGGAATGAATCGATGGAGTTGTTTTCCGATTCGAAAGTCTGCTTTGGATTGTATTCAAATTGAAATTGAAATTGATGAATGAGAGCTACTGAAATGCGTTGAATACATTTGTCAAACTGGTACGTAAAAAGATTAAAAGGATTTGTGAAGCAAAATAAACATTTTCATTTTACAAATAATTGATTGATTTGGTTTCCGGATTTCATTTGCATATTTTTATGTTGTAATGGCAGACATGCGGGAAATTCAAATAATGAAGAGGCGGAAATAATTAGAGAGAGAGAAACGTTTTTGAACTAACTATGGGTAGGTACATGTGGAAAGGACTAAGAGTTTGCCTTTTATTTCAGAAGCGATACTAGATAAAATATACCGTTCACAAGATGGCAGTATACATATAATCTGCGGCTTAAGTTCTCAGTAAAAAGCTCTTTGATCAATCAGGATTTTTGATTATAAGAAAAGGCATGTAGCGTAGCAGGAGTTTCTGATCTGTTAGGGCAAGTTCCAAGTTTTTAACATGGAATAATCTTTCTTTCACGTTTGAAAGTGTAACGTGTAAGATCTAAGTGGTTTCAGGTTAGTTTTGGGGGTAGGCCAAAAAGAAGAGCAGAATTGAATGATATTAGCTAAAATGGAAGTTTTTCGTAGCTGTAATTACGTTTTATTTGGGACTGATATTTACAAAAATACACCGTAATTATTTTTAAGAAATTCCTGTAATTTAGTTTTACGTATTTTCATTTTTTTAAGAAAAACTGAGGGATCTATTAAGGATACTTATGTTATCCGAAATATGTGTTTTGGTCAAAATCGAAAGAGTGATTTTCGAAAAATTATGCAATGAAAAAATTTTGCAATCTTGCTCAACTTAGTAGCTAAAAACTGAGTCGAGGGATATGTCCAGTATGTCAGCATTATCTACTTGGTTTTAAATACTGTATTCAGTTCTAAAATGGGACTTTGGAGATGTAAGCAGTTTTTAAAAGAAGAACATCAATTTTTCTTCAGTTATGCTTTTTGATCAAAATCTTTGCAGCCGTTTTCATATACGCGGGATGTAGAAATTTTCAAAATATGCCTTGTTTTCAAAAATCAATTATGGAGTGAATTTTCGATACGAACGGTCAATACCGTTTTTGAGACAGTCAGATTTTTAAAAGTACCTTTTTTCGATTTTTATAGGGAGTAACTGAGTATGCAAAATGTTAACCCCACCTGCCTTAACCCAAATATCAATTTTGGTTAAAATCATTAGAGCCGTTTTTTAAAAAATTCAACTTGTTTAAAACAGTTATATGGAAAGTACCGTTAACAAGGGCTAACGAGCAAAAAAAAGTGGCCCCGAAGTGTAAGTTCGAAAAGCCACAAAGCAGAGTTTGAAATAAATCCCGTCCAGGCGTTTAGACCTTCGTAGCAGACGCACATTATTTCGAGATCACCTTTTTTGAGTTCCTCTAGCATCGTAATATAAAATTAGATTAATTCTCAAGTTCGAATTTTTGTACGAATATTTCTCTTACAACGTAAACGAACTAATAGCCATAAATACATTTCTGAGATGATAACCGTGAAAACGATATACATATCCGTTTAGTGGTTCTCTAGATTATGGCAGTCATGCAGGAAGACGCTTTAAAGGTTAAAGCTTAAATATTGGAGCGCAGCTCAGCTAAAAATCAAATTTTTGTTTCAAAATGTACCTGAAGTATCTACTTGTGTGAAAATTAATCTTGGCCCATTTTATTTCTCTTTTTTTTCTGTTGGTTTTTTGTTCAATTTTATTTGTGTCCATATTTGTTAATGATTTACATTTTTTATCACTTGAGTTAAATTTTTGGTGGAAGTTATTTTCAAGGAGCATATGTTTTCTGTGACTCTTATACAGAGCGCACCGCATTGCATTTTTAAATAACGTTATGGGATATAGTTTCCGTTGTACCGCTGCTAGTTGTTGAGTCGACATTTGTCATTACTTCAGACGCGTCTTTGTCGAAAAAATTGTTTTCTATACTCGGCCTTATTGGGCTGAGGCGCTTTTCCTTTTTCAACTTTCTGGTATACGTAGTAAGAGAAAGGTATTGTACAAAATCGTACAAAAAATCGAATTGGAGGTTTTATTCGAATCTGACATTACGATGATGTCCGTCTGTTCGTCTTTTCCTGAGCTCCACAGCGCAAACGGCTGGACGGATTTCTTTCAAACTTCGGAATTGGAGTTTGTGGGCTTACAGTTCGGGGCCATTTTTTTTTTGCATGCTAACCCTATTATTAACGGTACTTCCCATATAACGGTTTTAAACAAGTTTGATTTTTTCAAAAACGGCTCTAACGATTTCAACCAAAATTGATATTTGGGCTTATGTAGGTGCGGTTAACATGGCTGCATACCCAAATACGAATAACGGTAATTTTAAAAATCGGTCATATCTCAAAAACGGTCAGAACTATTTCGACAAAAATTCATATTTAAGGTAATACGGTCATTTCCAACATGATGGCAAACTCAGCTTTTCCCTAAATTATCGTTCAACGGATTATTTTGCAAAAATGTTGTTTTTTAAGACTTTATTTAATTATGGTTTACTTGAAAACAGCTTTAACGATTTTAACCAAAATGTATACTTGCGCTACGATACATGGGGTAAACATAGCTGCATATCCAGTTTTTGGCTAAAAAGTCGAATAACGGTACTTTTGAAAAGTGGCCTTATCTCGAAAACGGTCAATACGATTGCAAAAAAAATAAATTTTGTATGTAATATGGTCATTCCTAACATGATAGTAAACTCAGTTTTTCTCTAAATTGTCTATAATAGATTTTTGGAAAAATGCATATTTTGAGAATTTGATTTTCTTTTGTTTTACCTACCTGAAAACGTCTAAAGCGATTTTGACCAAAATGCATACTTGGAGTAAAATTGACGGTTTCAACAATATTGCGTCCTTGATTTTCCATATGAATCACCGGAAACTCTGATTTTGAAAACTGTTGAAATCTCGAAAACGCCATATTCAATTAAAAAAAACTTAAAACTTAAAAAACCAAGTAATACTAGCATCTTGAGCAATACCCTATACTTAGTTTTTAGCTAAATAGTTGAGCCAAATTATTTTTCGAACTAAACATTGCAATATTTGTTACTATTTTGTACGCATTATTTTCCAAAATCAGCTCTAAAGATTTTGAATAAAATGCTTGTGTGCGTGCTATATTGGATAAATTAAAAATCCGGCTCGAAGGATCAAGAAATATAACATTTCCATTTGTCTTCATGTAAATTGTATGTGTTACATACCTATTTGATAAGGGGTTAGACGAAGCTGATCATACAATGCGTTTTCTCTTTCCCTGTCCGTTATACAATTCTTCGTTTAACCACATGTAAGTTGGCTTAATATTGAAGGCTCCTCCGCAAGTGAGACAACACACTGGTCGAAGTACTAAAGTGCTTAAGTTCAAAATAAGCCAAATTAGTCGATTTGATGCTGTTTTCAGGAATAGTGAATTTTTTTCATAAATATTTTTGAATTCACCTTTACAAGATCAAATTAAGTCAAGAACTGAAGCCCCTCGATCATTTCAAGCGCTAAAACTTCTCTGATTGGGCTCTCCGAAATAAATTACTAACGTTCTAGCCAACATGTGGGAGGGAGTAGTGGCTCTCAAGTGTGTGGGAGTCATATCTCAATTAATTTGTGTTTTACTTAAGTCCAAAAATGTTATAATTGAAAGTTCCCTTAGCAACGGACGCTGGTAAAATAAGTTTAGCGGATATCGACGACAAAACTTTAAGTATACCTATGCTCCTTCATAGACTCTCCTTAAGCTTAGAACATCTGCCTTGCATAGCTCTGTCATAAATTAACTGATATTTGATCCCACCGGACACCGGAGTATCTAGACGAAGCCATCTCTCGTGACCTCATCGTATGGTTCAGTGAGTCAGCGTTCGGTCCTTTAAATCGGCGTCACGCGTTTCGACGATTGAGCTATTGATTTGCTCAAAATTTTTTACCTGTGTGCAAATTAAAATGTTAACCTCTTTCATCTGCTTAATTGGTTTCAAAAGCGGCTGCGATTCAAATTTCGCTTGCTCTCTATAACTGAAGTTAAAGCAAAGCACCGACGATCTTTATTTTTACCAATGTTGCAGGCAGTCACCAATGAGGATATATTTAAATAGACCACCTACCAATTCCTGTTAACAATACCGAGTCACGAACGTAGTTCCCCGAACTTAAGTTCCGTCATCCGTCGTTTTGACTTTTGTTTTGATGAAAATGACTAAATGGCATACGCGGTATTTACGGCTCTTCCAATCGCTTGGCAAGCACGTGTGTAAACACAATGAGTTCCATGAAATACAACAACGAGTCGAGCACTTTTCTTTTTAAAACATTCGCATCTTGTACTATTTCTAAAACATGTATACAACCATGAAGTAGTGTATCTACTTGAAACTGAAATTGACTGATGAAAGCAGACATAATATCTCTGGGATGAATTTCAACACAATAAAAAATTCTAGTTTACAAAAAAAAGTTCCCAAATAAAAAGAAGACGAAGAATTGATTTACTTTTGGAAAGATGCCAACCACTCTAGTTATGTGTAGCTAGTTGTAGATATTTATGCAACATTCTAATTCACCCCACACACACTCTCTCTACAAAATAGTTAACAATTTTCTCGTCTGTTTTGTGCTTTCAGGTTTACTGAATACTGAATAAAAATGGACCCATTAATCGCAACCATGGACCAGAGTAGCATAGGAAATAAAAATAATAAAAAACTAACCAGCGGTCCAAATACAAAAGAACAAAGTTCGAAACTGATGCACAAAATCGACCAAGAGGCAACCAGTCCGATGATACTGTCACCGTCGAATGTGGTGTCGTCGTCCTTTGATGAGTTCTCGCCCAGGAATAATCGCTTCGCGGGCCAGAAGAATCATTGTCATCCGAACAATCACCGGGAGTGCGAACCGCCCGACGTTGGTGACTACGATGACAACGCGGACGTGGTTGTGGTCACGGGACTTGGTCAAAATCACGCCCCGAGCATAACACAAACCATGGAGAAACTCTCAATCGACGAGAGCACTAAGTACAGCAATCCGAGTCAGAGTAGACACTGTGGTAACAAGGAGTTGGAAGGTACTTCCAGTCCAAGTCAGGCACAGCCGCCACATTCCATTGCACCAAATCGAACTAGCCCCACCACCACTCCAACATCCTGCACCGACATCATACCGAAGAGTCGTGATCTCTCTGAAGCATGCCACAACCATCAACCACTATCCTCATCATCCATTCAGCAAGCATCGGGGAACATAGTCTCATCCAATGGCAAGCAAGTGGGTAATCACGTTGCGGATGACGGGACAGTGACTATCCAGCAACGTCGTTTGCCGCCCATTATAAAGGCACAGTCATTGGACTATGCCTGTTACGATGATGTGCACTCCCACCACCTTCAGAATAACCATTACTTGTTCCAAAATAACAACCACCACCACCACCACCGTAACCACCACCTTCACAATCACTTTAACCATTTCTCTCACCACTCGTCGTCGAACAGAAAACAGAAAACAATAAATAAAGGTTGCTCCCCAGATAACCAACGGTCCGACGGTGAGGAGGGCTCGCGTAATATTGACATTCCGACCACAGAGGACGTGGACGCCGATGTGGATGACGACGACGATGACGAGTTGTCCCCGAAGCGAGCACCAACTCTGAAGACTAACTCCGTGAGGAGTCACACCCTGGACGAGGAGGCACCTCGTTCGCCCCATTTGAACCACCGTCCTCGTTGTAGCCTGGACAGCACGTCGTCAACTGGCGACACCACCGACAGCTCACAACAGACGGACGTTGCTCGCCTGGCGTCGCCTCAACCGAGGCAACACGGCCTGGCAAAGGGAATCCTTCCAAAGGTCCAGTCACTGGAATCTAGACCAATCTATCCCAATGTGCCATACAGTCCGTATGCGAGTCCTTACGGCAGTCCGCGGAGTAACAGGCGGCGCACTCCGCTCCGCGAGTCCCGCCGAATATCGATTGAGCAGTCGGGCAGCTTCTTGCAGCTAAATCAGTACAAACTCATGGATCAAATTGGACAGGTAAGCTGTCTAAAGTCAAGTGAAACACCTTCAAGTTGACCTCTTTCCATTGGCAGGGTTCCTACGGCCTAGTCAAGCTGGCATATTCCGAAGAGGACTCCACGCACTATGCCATGAAGATCCTATCGAAACGGCGCCTCTTGCGGAAGGCGGGTCTCATGAGTCGCGGTCCAAAGAAGACTACATCACCACTTGACAGGGTCTATCGGGAAATCGCTGTGCTAAAAAAGTTGGATCATCCAAATGTTGTGAAGCTGGTCGAGGTGCTGGATGATCCGCTGGAAGATTCGTTGTACCTGGTTTTTGAATTGGTCAAACAGGGTGAGGTACTGGAGATTCCAACCGAGAAACCGCTGACAGAGGAACGATCTTGGAGTGTGTTCCGTGACGCTGTACTAGGATTGGAATATTGTAAGTGCTTTTTGGGGATAAGGACATTTTTCAAAAAGTCAGTTAGGCTGAGCTAAGTAAAGCTCAAAGGGAAACTACCTTGCTATCTGTTTTGTAAAAAAAACTACCTTATCTTGATGAGCGAGCCAGCATGGTACCCATCTCGCTCATCGGGCTTATTATTGCCTTTTGATTTTGACACTCACAGTCCGATCCACATTTCAGGGACCTCGATTGCAAGCTTCGAACCGTAGAGTCTTCAATTTTAACCCGGGAAGTCCTACCCTAAGGTAACCTACACAGAGAAAAATCACAAGCAAACACTTGGGACTCTTGGTTTCATAACATGAATCAGAGTCACCCATCTGTCTATGTTTTGAGTTGTTAAAATTATTGTTACCCATTCGTTGACCGTATTATACTGTTACGAAAAGGGAACACTTCCGTTATTGGTCCACCCAAATCTTGTCGACCTAGGCCCCAGTTATAGCGATACGTAAAACGGAACCTCTTTTGCTTTTTTTGAATTATGAATTATGTTTAAATTATTTAGGAAAAGAGTTAGGTAACTCATTTTTCCGGACGAAAAACTTTTTCTGATCAACATCTCAGTTAATTCCACACATAAAAACCAGATCATTCCACTGTTTTGTGTCATTGCTTTACTGTTCCGTCTGTCAGAAATGTTTCTTATGCAATCTAATCAGTGGTGACAAGACAATAACAAACAGTTTTTCTGAACGACCTTTTTCTGGTTGCTAAACGAAAAAAAAACTCATTTTCATACTGTTCCAACTTTTTCGGTTGCAGTTTGCATATCGAGTACTAACATACCTACACAAATTTGACAGGTATTGTATAAGGTATGTTCCTTTACTTTTTAAATCTTACGAATTTTTACGAATTCTTACGCATTTTATTCAATTATCGTTCCTTAACTCGAAAAATTCGTAAAAGAGCACGGCTTCGAGAGAGCAAGATATTTCCCCTCTTAGTCAACAAATTTCTTTGCGTAAGAATTGAAACAGCTGTCAGTAGCCTGAAAATTGACAGCTGATTGAAATTTGTTGTTTTATTTGGCATTTCGGTGGGTAAGCTATTTGTCAGTTTTCACAAAAGCGTTCCTTAACTTTTGCGTAAGTTTCCCTCTCTAAAAGAGAATTCATCCCCTCCACTGTAATGTTGACAGTGTTTTCCTTTTTACTATAAATACCTATACAGACCTATATTGAATACGTGTCAAATTAGACTGGTATTATAGTTAATATGTGTAAATTCAAACATAGTCATTTTGAGAGAATCATTTCATAGCGCTAAATATTTCCTTTAGAAGAGTGAATCTGTGAATGGCATATATCTAGCGTAATGTCAGAGTGACATTGGCGATGATTTGTGGTCAAAGTGAAACTAACAGACTTAAGGGCCCCACCCATAGAATCCGTCGCGTCCGTTGCGGCAACCTAGTCGACTGACAGGTTGATAGAATACACAGCAGCTTATGGAAAGTGTAAGTGACCCATAGGCATCGCACATGCCGGATGCGACGTATAAAGTAACTAAGTTTACTTTCTACTTTTCTGTGTGTCGCATGCGTTGACAGTTGGCACAGCGGGAGAGGAAGCTCTTTCATTGGTGGAAATATTGAGAGTGAGAGAAACTGTTGGAAAAATTCAAAATAAAAATATTTTGTGGCGGGCAAACAACTATTTTATACAACTCATGTGAGTATATTGTGTTTTCAATGCAATTCGTACCCGTCTCGCTCCGTCGATTTCGTCAACGCATCGACCCGACGGATGCAACGGATTCTATATGGGTTGGGCCTTTAAGCAGCTCAATGGGCAACTTTGTTAAACAAAATGTTACAAAGAAGTTAAAATATGGAAATTTCTGTTATTAAAAAAACCGGCCTTAACCTTAAGTTAAATTAAAGTTGTTCGGATGAAATTTAACACAGCGCCACGCTGTTGGTTTTACAGTGTTCATTGAAGATCACAGACATTTTTTCAAACGGTTCTTGCAACTGCATTTCACTGTATCAGAAATTGCTTCCTTTATATATATTCTTTTATACAAAAAACTAGAAACAGGTTTATCAGTGGAAATATTTAGAAAGTTACATTTATAGGAGCATCTAAATGCTGTCAAAATCTAGTACATAAAAACACAGTCATGTTATTGAATTTGTTCACATTTAAAAATATCTTAATAGGTTTATTAAAAATTTTTAACAGCGTTGCGAGTCATCTTTGCACATTTCCAGGAAAACAAATTTTAAACTGCAAATATTGACAGTTCGGAGACCAAGCGCAGATCCGTCCTTATTTCGTTTATATTTATATAATCGTAAAGAATTTTGCTGTTTAGTAGACACACAGTGGGCATGCACCCTAACAAAATAAGCTGAACATCACAAAAATATCCACGTTTAATGCGTTTGCTCATGTCAGTGTCAAAATTGCAACAAAATATGATTTCCAATGCTTTGCAAACAATCACTGGTTGTAGTCAATTTCGGCTGACCATTTCCAAATGGTTTTTTGTCTATAAACAAACATTATTTAATATTAAACAAGTCAAATTTCGTCATATTTGTATTTAACGACATTTTGACATGCCACACTAATATTATAAGAAAAAAACAACTGGGTAAAAATTATGGGAGGTCACATCTTGAATTCTCCAATAAAATTAAGTAGTGTTTCTCAATAACCAGTCTTGTTTATAATCACACTAAAAGTAGTTATCAAAGGTCGATGGCACATAACTAACTTGAATTTATGTAATAGTTTCAAAATGATTTCGAAACCTACTCTTCTGATTCAAGCAAACTCGGTGAGGTAAGGCCAATCAAATGCCAAAGTTAAATACGTAAGATAATGTATAACCTTCGTATTAATCAAAACAAATAAATTGAACTTCTGTTTTATCAATCTCGTTTCCGAATAAGTTTGCCGTGTTTATAAATGTTAAGATTCGAACCTACCTACTTCAATAAGAAGTATAGTATGATATGACACACCAAGGTAAAAGTAAGATATTGCTTTTGTGAACTCGAACTTGAACTTGAACTTGAACTTGAACCTGTTAGCGGGCAATACACTTGTCAGCATTTCCTCGTTTTCGTGACTGCGATTTATTAAAACGAACAATAATAAGGCAGACAATGGTGAGGGGAAGGCAGCAAAACTTTTGACAACCGAAAAAAAAATGTAGTCGTGACTTATGAATTAATACACTATTGTTCGATTTCGGTAAAGACGAAAGCGGTGTAGATAATGTTGATAAAATGGGTCTTACTCATACGCTTTTTAATCACGCAGATGATTCGATCTTTTCAATTTCAAAACTTATAAAGATACAGACTAATTTTCTAAAGTCTATAAATCTCTCTATTTTTTATACTTAAACAAAGAGTTCAGAACATGTGTTGTATTTGCCTTTACTTTTTCATTGTTTTGTGTAATGTGTCAGAGATGTGATTAAATAACTTTTCTTTTTATGTTAAATGAATTGATTTTCTCAAAATCAACAAAGCAAGTAACAACCAACAAGTCAATACTTTCAATCAAACTTTCGCCGAATTTCTGCTAACCAGAACATCTTACAAACAATGAAGCATTTGTCAGTGTGTATGTTGACAGCAAAGCCGCAGCAACGCTTTCGAGAATTAAATACTTCGCAAAGCTGAAATGAAACATCAAAATACGCCTTAGAAAAAGAAAGCAAAGGTGCAATTCTGTAAGGAAACAAAACAAAAGACACATTTTCATAGTTTGAGGAGCTCTGCTTTTTTACAGTAGCACTTTGATCTACTTTTTTTTTAACGCTTTACGGTTTTTTTTTTCAAATTTATGTACTATATCATTTGACTCTTATATTTTGTTTTATCGCTGACAATGTTATCATTTTAATTTCTTTCACATGCACAGCTTTTTCAGTTGACGTTTATGGAGGGAAAGACGAATAATCTAGTCAAGAAATTCGTGACTGAGTACTAAGTTGACAGTTCGTGTATGTGTCTGACGTAGAAAAGTTGCGTTACCGCATAATCTAGTTTTTGCGTTCAAGGTACATTTAGTCCAGACCAATCTAGTCGACTTCTTCTCTTTTGACATTGACTTTGTCGCAGAAAACTCTATTGTTTCCTTAGTAAAATGTCCTCCTTTTTAATTGTCACGATTTTTAATGTAATTCACGTTTACACATTCGGAACTTAAAATGAAGCCCTGTTGCGGACAGTTTAGTACTGTTTTCGACTAATGTCGTTTCCCATTGGGCAAAGCGAAACCTCCATTTCACTGGTAGGTACTCAAAATATCTACTCACCTGGAGAAACTGAGCACAGAATTTTGCTTCTTACTTTTCAACAAGTCAGAATGACTCAAAAAGCACTTACTCAAGTGTAGATAGTGTAGTTTAATTTTTGACCTATCACCATTCTACAAGAAGCAATTTTTTTGTTCCATTGGATTTCAAAATTAGTTAATCGTCGTGCGAATTAAATTACTTTTTTAAGGTTAGTGCATATTCTCTATTACATTTTGTTCCACACATTGTGCAAAAGTGCCTCTATCGTCCAAATGTTACATTAACATGTCATTCTGCACGAAATTGAGGAGGTAGAAAAACTTGCAAAGATTAATTTCTATTGATTTACTAAAAATATGAATTTAAAACGGAAATTAAATAAATTTCGTGAAAATTGTTCATTGTTTAAACTACATAAAAGTGAATTGTTGAGGACAGTTTGTGTTATAATTTTCACTTGCAGTTTCACGCAAATTGTCATTTTCTATGGACTAGAGACTAATTTTGTATTTCGTAGCCCTTAAAAGTGTTCTTCTTTTAAAAGAACTGCCTTTGTACGGGTCCTTTTGACGGCGTATACCCGCGTCTTTCAAGTGTAACATCGGTCAACAGAGTAATGCACAAAACATATGACATGTGCAGAATTTTTCCTGCAGTGGAAATAGAACGCACACGCTTAAATGGGAGAGAACAATGTAAAGCTAAGGTTAGACTGTATGCCAATTGAGCATATGAATGCCAACAGGCAAATGACCAGATAAACTGTCAAATGACCAAAATGCCAGGCATTTGTTATTTATTACCAAATGTTGTAGTAGGGTAATGCTGTAAAGAAAAACAATGTAAAAATTTGAATTTTGAAATTTTCTGGTAGTAAAATAATATTTAGGTAAGCTGTTTACTGCTCGAAATTGATTTCACTGGTCATTTTATTGTAGTGAAAAATGAATAAAGAGAGCTGTTGCGCATTGGTTTTTGACGGCATGTTTGATTGACGAGATGGAACATCGCGAGACGACTGAATTAAAATCCGCTTCACGTAGACCACGCTGTGCTTGGGTGAAGGAATGGTTAAAGAAAAGGGAAGATGATGGCTTTTGCGTGAAACTCATGCGCGAGTTACGGGATGAGGAACCCGCATTGTACATTAATTTCGTGAGAATGTCGCAGTGGCAGTTCAGCTACCTTTGTGGGCTAGTGACGCCACTTGTAATTAAAAAGAGCTCGCAAATGCGAAAGAGTATTGCTCCAGCCGACAGGCTTATGCTAACCTTGCGCTTTTTGGCTACCGGCGAAAGTTTCAGGTCATTACAATACCTCTTTCGCATTCCACAATCGACCTTGCCCCTTAGCTCGGCAATCTAACCAATCGTCAGGTTTGCCAAGCTCAGCGGCCACCTCCTTCCACGCTTGATCCTTTGGGACCCGATACGTACGCCTTTAACCTGCTCTGTAGGTATCTTCCTCGCCCTGTCAGCTTCCTCCATAATCTTTGCATCGCTAGCCGCTTCGTAGATAGCAAACAATTTCTACACAAACTAAATTTCACAACAGGAAAAAAGTATAAATAACCATAATTACTAGAAAAGGACATACCACTAATTAAAATTATACAAACTACAAAGTTAAGACAATACAGAATACAATAATCTACATCTACACAAATGATATTTTCAATATTGAGAAAAACAAAGAGAACGAAAATGAAAATAAACCCAAGCGCACGAACTTTCAACTCTGAAGTCCCAAACACCGATGACAACAAAATAATTCAAAAATGCCAGAAATGCCACAAAGAAATTTCAATAAAGTGCATATGGGCATATAGGCTTTATGCTGGCATTCGTGCTTATTGTCCCATTATACTATATGCTATTTTGGCATTTTTATCTGTCAAAATCAGCCTGGTCATATGTGGCTTTAGGTCATTAGAGCATATTGTCGTTTTCCATTGGTTTCACTCGGGGATTCACTCATTCTAAAATCCAATGGAACAAGAAAACTGCTTCTGGTTGAATACACATTTGTAGATATTGGTGAAGCGCCAAAAAATAATCTACGGCCGCCGTCAGCTAGCTTGTATAAAATACACAAATTACACTTGTGTTAGTGCTTCTTGAGTGGATTCTGACTTCAAATCGAGAAGCGTATTTCTCTTCTCAGAATCACCAGAAGAGTATTTTTTGTACCAAAGGAACGGTTTCAGAAGTGATTTTTTCGATTCTGGACTCTCCCGGACGCTTCTTTTTGCCCAATGGAAAACGACATATGAGATATGCCCATTACATTGTATGACCATATTTTAACAGGAGAACTGTCAGAAATTGGCATTTTATGACCACTTGGCATATCGTCTGCATGCGTTGCAGTACTGCAAGTTGTCTCCATTTCTTAATCCACTGCCACCACAACACCAAAAAATAAAAAAACAAATTTTAACGGGTTTGGCATCATTGTGATTGACGTTTATTTCGAATTCAAACGTATTGCGTACAAATAACACCGGCTGACTGACGAAATGGAGGAAAAATTAATAGAATTCGTGATGGAAAATTACATGTTTTATCAAATATTACAGAAACAGTTAAAAAGAAGGATAAAAAAAGAATTTTCACTTAACACCACAGCTGTAAACAAAAGAATGACGTTTAGTTATTGTATGACATACCTCATTGATGCAATTACGTTAAAAAACAATTCTGAACATGTGGCTGGCTTGCTGTACTGCGCGCTTCACTGCGTCCAGAAATGTTGCATATTTATTTTGGGCATAACAAGTGCATAATGATGTTCCAATGCAACAGACACTTGTTAAACATGTGGACTTGGGCCTTTCGCACACAATGCAATATGAAGGACACCGGCTCCGCACATGTGTTTTGTTTCTCTGCAGGACCACTGACGGATCCCCTTGAATACTTTGAAGACAACCATTTTCAAATTGTTCAGCCTCACATTGGCATTCATCTGTGAGTAAAACAGGATAACGCAAATATCTAACGGCAATTTAACATGAAAGAGCTGCCTCCATACAACACACACACAACTCATAAATATATATGCTTTTCAATAAAACAGCTATCTTGACCTGTTTTCCTATAAATAACCCAGTGAACCACCACCACCTCCTCCTCCCATTGAGCGGCATTTATTTTTATGGCCAAAAGAAAATACCCCACTAGGACTCAACTATTGTCGCCTGCTGAGCTCATCTATTCACTCTTCTCTTTGGTGTGATGGTGGCATTGGGGCTGGGGCACACATTTGGTTTGCATAAATCACTTCCGGTTTGTTAAGAAAATTTCCGCCCATTACAACTCTCCGCAGCCACTCCACTTGAGATTCACCTGAGTGCGCCGCCCCATCAGGTGAATCTGAAGTGGAGGAAGATTGGATACATAATTGGCTCTCATGTTGGCCACCACACAACTGCACGTCGTCTATAAATACGGTGTGCCAGATGCGGATGTATATAGGGGAGTGCAAGAATGAGAGGGACTCCTGTCATCTCCAGAGCATTCCTAATCCATTTACTTCCGGCTGATCAACTTGTTGTGCCTCTTGGGGCGATCTCTCTGACACAGGCCAGGAGCAGGAATTCTCTCTACATTGCTTGTTTCCGGTAGTGTGCTCCCAGCTAATGCTCATCACCTATATCCCTTTGTCGTTTCAGTGCATTATCAACGCATTATTCACGCTGACATCAAACCGGGTAATCTGCTCCTAACTGAATGCGGACATGTGAAAATAGCCGACCTGGGGGTGTGCAATGAATTCTTAGGGGAGGATGCAACCATGAATAATGGCTCTACGGCTGGGACACCGGCGTTCCGGGCGCCGGAAACTCTATTTCCGGGACAGGTGAGTTTCAAAAGGACGATGGAAGTGGTTCCTTTATACATGGATATTGAAATTAATTTTCTGTTCACAGCACTTGTATAGCGGAAAGGCGGCTGATATTTGGGCGTTAGGTGCAACGCTATACTCCTTGGTCTATGGCAATGTGCCGTTCGTTGCAAGTTCGGTGCCATTGCTGTATGAGAAGATAAAAAATGAAACTCTAATGATACCCGAGATGCCAGTGATGAGCGAGGAGCTGGTAGATCTCATTAGAAAGATGCTGACAAAGGATCCAGCCAAAAGGATTACGTTGCCACAAATTAAGGTGAGTGTATAGGGAGATTTCCTGTGAATTATTTACGACGAGGTTTGATTTGACCACTGGATCTGGGGAAAATGCGGGATAGAATCAATTGGCTCAAGTCGAGCTTGCTTAGGGAGTGCTAATAGTTTGTGGACGTTATTTGTTATATCTTATAAGTCATATTTTATGAGCAGATTAAAATGCTAGAACAGGGTGTACCAGCGAAGGAAGTTAGTTCCTTGAAAGGAGACTCTGAAGTTTCGGCAAACGAAAAACTGAACGGGAGGGTATTGGTTGATAAAACGCGAACAAACTTTAACAATCATAAAATCACACTTTAACTATTCAAAGAGATGGAAATGTATTAAGAAAATAAATTTAAAAAGAGTTTAAATGACGAAATTTCGAATGCTAAACTTTTTGTCGCGAACAGCAACAGTTTAAGCCTAGTACGCAGTTCACGTGAAATTAAATTTTTCATACAAATGTTTTACCGCGAATTGTCGCATGAAAATTGCACCAGGCAGTACGCAGTTCGAGTGAAAAATAACGATTCAAAAACTGAGCTGTAGATGGCGATAGTAAAATCTCTTCACAGCTATTTCACTTGGCTTTTATTGCCCGTCGCATTCAATTTTTGACATTTCGGCGTTAAAATTGATTTTCAATAAGACGGTTTAGAAACTTGTTTGAATTTTAGATGTTCCTTTTAAGAGACTATACTATTACTTAAAGTATCATTTTTCCATTGAATATAGTACGACAAAGTTTGGTGTACAAAAAGTATGTAGCATGGATGACGTTTTTGATAAGCAGGATGCCTCCTTAAGTTATTGTTCTCAACAAAAGCCAACGGATGGAGGATGTCGTTGTTCCCTATCGTTTTATGTATGGAATTATACCGCTTTTATTGTTAGGCCCCAGTAATATTGAGACATAATAAATTTTTATTTTTTTTTGAGAAACAAACTTAATAATTCATAAGCAGCATTTTAAGACCAAGAATGAGTTTAAGCATTAACTTAAAGTGGTCAAAGAAAAAAGCATAAGGACTTTTTGTCGGTTGCATTTTACGTATTGCTATAACTGGGTTAATTTTCATTTGTAAACTATAGATCTCAAAAAGCCTTAGAATAGTAAAAACATGATAGCAAACGTGGCAATTTGGTTGTCATATACAAAAATGTATTTGCAGTTCCCTCTCATAATACACAGTTCTTTGTATTTTCAAATAGGTATTAGGAAACTTTAAAAGAAAAGTTCTGATGCAGTTTTTTTTTTTAAACAAAACGTTTTTACTATAATGATCAACGTATAATTTCCACGCACTGTTGATTGTTTAAATTTGACAACTGGCCTTTTAATATTACAAATCAGTTTTATTTGCCAAATTAAATGCTTAAAAATTGCCATGAACGAAAAACAAAACAGCTGTTGTCTTTTTAAGTAAAACAGGAGTGCAAAAATTGAAGATTTTTTTTATAGGTTAAGCTTAGTTACGCTACTTGAGCTTAATTTAAGCTTCCATACTAAATTTAGCTGAGCTTAATTTAAGCGGATCCTCCCTTTAGCCGAGTGGAATGCAGCTCGAGCTAAAAATCAAACTTTTGTTTCCGAATGTCCTTCATGTATCTGTCAAAATTTAGCGCACCCATTTAATGGGTCAGGACATTTTTTTCAAGCTAAATTTTTGACAGATCGCTGTAGTCTGTTGTTCTGTTGTGTAAGGATGAGTGATTTTAATGAATACCTCGACGAGGAGTACCTGGAGCTAGAGTCTTTCATTAAAAGGACAGACAAGTCCTCAGAAAAAGTTGGCGATGCTGGTGGAGCAATATCCATCGATATGGAACCTAACAGATGTTGAATCAATTTTCAAGGAACATCTGTTTTTTGTGACACTTATTTACAGCGCTATCTATGAAAAATTTAGTTAGGATTTTAGCTGATGTTTGGAGAGAAAAGTTGGAGAGCAGCTAAAATTTAGTTTAGCTTGAGCAGCATACAAAAAAAATTATTTGAGTTTTGTCCACAGCCACCCTGCATAAATTTCTATACAAAAATCTGCAAAATAAATATTTCACTCTCGATTTCACACTCCTTTTTGAGGCGGAGTAAAAATGTCACTTCACTCGAATAGCGCATCAGCTTTTATTAACAATCCACATGATTAAATCGCGTTCCACAAACCAGCGGATCAAACATTCGTTCGAACTTATGCTGGCGCTAAATTTTATCTCCCCTATAAAAATGTCTACATAGATAAAATTTAACTTTGTAAAGATGGACCGATAAAAAGTCTCCACTCATTTAGCTCGGGAAATATTATGTCCGGTATATCAAATCGAAGATAAATTTTCACATTAAAAAACGGAGAAAAAACTTTGTTTTGTGTTTAGACGATTTTTTTTAGACAAAACCGCAGAAAGCATTTAATGTGATATATAAAGAAAACGCAAAACCAAAAAAACTGATGAAAAAAAAAATTACTGGGCCCAGCAAAAGCTAAAATCTTTGAAATGAACTGTCAAAACTTCCGAACAATCTTTTGCTCATAGGAAGCTTGTCGTTCTTATATAAATAGGGGTTTAGTTTAGTCTTCCATAAACCACGTCCAACGGCGCTAAATATCCCCGAAACTGAAAATCAGCGCTGTAACGAACTGCTTGGATGTTTAATGTTGAAGGATTTTTTTGAGGAATGTCCAATTTCAGGTTGTTTTAAATCACTAATTGATCGAATTTCGCTGAATTTCTGAATCTTCACAATTGATGGAGTTAAATCAAGATCCCAATCCCAGCAATATTTCACGTTGTGAAAAAGGCGAACTGTAGCTGCCAAGCTGTCATTAGATTTACGTTAAAAATATTGCTCAACAATTAAAACGCGTTGTGGTGGTCCATTTGTAGTAATTCTGACCTGTCACTATGCATTTTTGCGTTGGCAGCACTTACTGCACAAAAATGTAAATGAAGCAGAACCACAACTTGAACGCATTTTGGGGACACCCTTTAACATTTTATTTGTTGCTTAAATAGGAGGGAACTCATGCGTTACTACTTCGCGCAGATTCGGATAATATTAAGCGTTTTACTTTTTTGAATCAGATCAGAATCTTAACTGAACTGTCAAAAGAAAAGTTTAGCATGTTTTTAAGCTCAGACACATGAGCTATAAATTTACGTTTCTCTTTTCGTTCAGGCCATGATCAAGAGTGCATTCTGCGAGCCCACAATAAATTGACTAAACAGTCTGAGTAAAAACCTGAGCACAAAATATTTGACAGCTAATCTTATGATTGCTGATCAGAGATGCGAATGCTAGTAGGTACTCCTGAAAAATGTAACCGGTTTAGCATAATGACAGCTAGTGCTCAAATGAGTTTCGTTTATAAATTCGATCTCTCCGGACACACTTGGTTTGAAGCATACTCCACATGCTCCACCTGACCACCTCTTTTCATTGTTTAATGCTCTGTTCTTAACAAGAAAAGAAAAACTCAAATTTGAGCAAAAATTATGAAAATTAAAATAATAAAAAATCATTAAAAATTTCTAAAAAAAAATCACAACAAACTTTTACTAATTTATTATCGCCAACAGGAACATCCCTGGCTGACGGCCAATGGAGTGCACATTCTACCATCGGAAGATGACAATTGCCGCCTGGTTCAAGTCAGCGAAGAAGACATCAATAGCGTTGTTAAAAGCATTCCCAAACTGGACACACTAATTCTAATCAAAACCATGCTTAAGAATCACTCATTTTTGAATCCCTTCAGTCGTGGCATATCGGGGCGTGCCCCTCAACGGGGTGGATCGCGTTTGGAAAGATTCACTCGTGCAGGACGCTCAAATTCCGCTCCAGGTGCTTATCATTCACCAATCGATAGGCAACTCTCCGGTGATAGTATCCTACCAGCTTTATCAGAACATACAGTCAGTTCGAATAATGACATCGCTGAAGATTCCTAAAGCTTTAATAATACACATAAAATTGAAACACATGCACACATTAGTTACGTAAGCATTTACAAAAAGAAATTTATTCCTTACAAACAATTTGACTTTTGTTCTTGTTGAGTAAGTCTTAAGTTTAAGTCGACGATTGTGTTTCTCTATGACAGCTGCATAATATGTCAAATTTATTTCTATTAAATGGGATTTTTAATAATAATTAGTTTCGATACTAAATTTAAAGTAAAAGGCTTCTACGTAAATTGTATATCCTAAGAAATAATTGCTTCTGTCTCTCTATTTAAATTAGGCCGTAGAAATGATTCTTTTTTATGAAATAAATGCACATTGAATTATTGCACTAAATTGCCTAAAACAACATTTTATTAAATTTAAACAGTAGTTGTAGAAAAATAAAATAAAAAAATCAACACACAAAATCACACAAATTACACAAAACAAAACAAAAAAATGCGAATGCTACCTTGCAATCATTACTTGTATAACCTATATATTGTTTACTGTGATATTGATATTATTATTGTTGTTATATATTATAGTATATACATACCTAATATACCTTTTAATTAAAATTACCTTTGTGTGAACGGTATCATGTGGTTAGCTAATTTTTATTTCTTACATCTATTTTTTTTTATAAACATTTTGTTAACGTACAATTTAAGTGGTGAATATTATTAGTTTTCTTTTTTAAGAATTAAAGTAAAGTAAAAACAAAAATATACATACTTTAAAGTAATTTTAAAAGTTTAGGTTGTGCATAAGACGGTTATCATATAATAAAATGTTGAAACATTATTTTTAACTCTTTATCTAACTGCGATTCGACACAGATTGAGATTTGTAATCTAGATCTAGATAAAACAAAAATACATGTAATAATTATAAGGGACTCTATGGGGATGTTTTTATTTTAGATATTACGCTCTAAATAGAGTTTTATTTATTTTTATGATTGCTGAATTTCAGATGACACACGTCTGTGACGTAAGAGTATGCTCTTATGACAGATATTTTATTTATAAAGCGGAATGTTATGGTTTTTTACTTAGATCAAATTAGCAAGGATCTATTTGTATATGTAGTCACGAAATTCCTGACCAGATCTGTCAGCTACCCCTTCATAAATGTCAACTAAAAGAAACTGTTCATGTGACTAAAACTCAAATACATCGAGTCAGCCAGCTGTCAAACTTACCAAAACAGCTTCAGCTCTAATGCGTGCTACTCTGATTGCGGAAAGGAAGATCCCCTGAAAATGAAAGCAGTTTCATAAAAACGAAGTTGAAGTTTAAGTTTACGCAATTTTGTTCACAAAACTTAAACTTACGTAAAATTGCTAACAAACATTTGCCGTTGCTAAATTTTGACAGATCAAGAGATAAAAGAAACTGGGCTAATTTAAAAACTTAGTTGTCTAGATTGGTCTGGACTAGATGTAACCTGAACGCAATAACTAGATTGGTTGGGAACGTCACTTATCCTACGTCAGCCACATAGGTGAACTGTCAACTCAGTACTCAGTACTTCTTTGGCTACGGCTCCATAAACGTCAACTCAAACAGCTGCCAATCAAAACTGAGATACATCAAGTCAGTCAGCTGTCTGCTTTTTTGTCAGAAATTCAATCAAAATAAAAGTTTTACTAAGGAAGAATTGGGTAGAGTCGTAGAGAAAAGACATTAAATTGTCTCAAAGTTTAGTAAAATGGGGTAGAGAAACATTTGAGAGGCGCTTTCAGTGTCACAGAGACAATGTACTAGGTAGTCGGTACTATGTCTAACAGGGCATTTTAAAAATGTGTTACACTTAAGTTTTACAAAATTAAATCTGAATTTTCTTTCCACAAAGTTAGGGCTAATTTTTGAATGTGAGCTCTATTGTTATATACATTTTCTATTATACAACTAATTTAAATGAGTCTTGGCATCTTCAGCACACAAAAACAAATACAAAGCACTTCCATAACCCATACGCGTTTTAATAAACGCGGGTTTCGTTTTCTACCCCTTTACAAGTTAAAACAGTTAACAGTCCCTCCTGCTTATTTCTAGTTCAATCATCTATATGAGTAGAAAGCCATTTCTTAATAAATATATCCATCCAAGAGAAATAAACATTTCCAGTAAAACATAATCTTAAACTAAACTTAGAACGCAGAAAATACTTATCTCCAATCAAAAGTAGATTTATTCTTTTAAAGGATAAATTCGTAAAAAGAGAAAAAAAATATTTCAAAAACATAACATAAAAGCTTTAAATTTTTACATAACTATAGGAATTAAATTAATATATATAAACAAATATTGGCATTATATAAATATATACCTACCTTAATCAAAAGTAAAGTTTACAGTAGAATTTAAAACAATTAAGACATTTTACTTAGAACAAAAAAAAATGAAACAAACATTTCCATAATTTAGTCGAGAGCTTTTTAATGAGAATTTTTTTGGGACCATATACCAATGTAAACAATGAGGCTTAACGTATTTAAATGTTAAATGTTCTATTTAATAAAATTTTGTCTCCAAAAATGTGAAAGCAAAGCAAATACAACATGAAAATATACCATTTTAATAAAAATCGTAAGAAATCATTTTATCATTGGCTGTTAATTGCGAACATTATTAATTATAATATATATATTAAAATATAAATGGAAAACAAATTTATTCAGCAAAAAGAGAACAATTTAAATAAACGGTTTGTTTTGTAAACGGAACAACGAATTCTTAATAATGCAATTTGCCAAAACAAACAAAAAAATTGTATTCTAAATTCTAACAACTTTTCTGTCTTGGTTTTACAAATTTCACTAAAAATTCCAAACCCGCATTTTACTATACAAATATAAAAAAAATATCTGCGTATGAACTTTACTGGAACTTTAAATTTCATCTTCACAAATTATTGTTTTACTTAATCTATAACCAATCTCCATTCGCGATAAATCTGAAGTTAAATTATTAAAACCAGCCGATAAAAGACAGATATATTGGTTGCTTAATTTTATTTTCGGTTTTAACTACCTACATTCACTTTTTCGGTCCTAACAAAATTGTCCAAATCGATTTAAATTTATCCTAAGGGATTTCATGCAACTCGTAAATTCATAAATTTCTACGGTGGTTTATGTCAACATTGCTCGTCATTTCATTGCGTATTTCTCGTAAATCGACTGTCAAGTCTCTTGTCAAACTTAGCTGTTCTTAGACTGCCCAAAATTATCGATATGGCGAAAGTAAGTGAAAAGAAAAAACTAATTTATTTGTTCATTTTGCTGCAAATAACGATAAAGCGATAAAGCAATAAAATAACTATTTATTTTTATAGTCATTGCTGAAAATCTAAATGAAAAGCGATCCAAAACCACACGACCGCTTGTCACAGTTAGACATTTAAAAATTTGCGTAATTTTCTGTAGTTGATTTTCGAGTCATATTGATCGCGGAAAATTATGAGGCCTGCGTAAACTATTTTCCATGCAAAATCGGACAGTTCATTTAAGAGCTGGTACATTTCTGCAGTTTACGAACTCTTTTAACTCTTTTATAAGTATAAGAGATAGAAAAATAAATAAAATCTATACTGATGCTACTATTTTTAATACTATTTTTAATGAAAAAACTATTCCGTCACGTCAAATAAAAAGCCGTGTCCCGAAGCCCGACAAACGTCAGTCAGTGCAAACCACTTCAAAAAATCTAAAATTCAATAGTTTCCTTCTTGATGGCTGCATACAGTGGGCACATTCAAAAACTTAGTTATCTTAAGTCGACTAGATTGGTCTGGAAGAGATGTAACCTGAACGCAAAAAATGATCGGGAACGTCACTTTTCCTACGTCAACTATCAACTTCTTACTCAGTCACAAATTTCTTGACCAGATTCGTCTGCTACCCCTCCATAAACGTCAACTGACACAGCTGCCCATGTGACCTATGTAGGCCAATCAAAACTGTGATACATCAAGTCAGTCAGCTGTCAGACTTACTAAACTAGATACTTGAACGTCCCCAGTTACTAGCTTTTGATCTGCACATTCGCTTAAAATATATTTCCTATCGCATCGCTGCCACTATTGTCTCACTGTCTCGTGTTCACAAGGGTAGTGTGATGCATGCTCAACACTTAGAATATGCAGCACTGTACCATGTCTCTATTCCAAATTGTCTGCAGAATTTAAGCATACCACAACACAAAAGAAAATAAATTGGAATTTAAAGCATTTGACAGTTCCTAATTGTGGTTGTTTTTGTTTTGTGGTTTGTAACGATGGAAAAGTACTTTTCTTAAATTTGTTAGGCAAAATGAATTTATCTATAACAATGGAAGTTGTCATTTTTATTGAATTACTCAATTTCTGTGAGTGACAGTAGCCGATGGAATTTTATGTCGAAAAATGTTCTGCACATCTGTTTTACTTGCAGCACTGCATTCTGCGATGCATCCAGACTTTCTGCACATGTCTTTTGGGCATTACAGTGCGATTTTTTTGCAGCATGATACAACTAGAAACTGGTAGGGGTTTATAAATGGGCTTCATTTGCCAACAACTTTATACATACATACATTAAGGACTCCAACGCAACTCTCGAAATGAATTCTCTGACCAACTTTGTAAATGTTTTATCATTAGTTCATTCATATTCAGAGAGCCTACCCTGAGAACTGAAATCGGGAAACGAAAAGTACTACAGTAATCCCCGGATTGTTGCGTAGTGGAACATGTACAATTATCCACGTATTCCACGATTTATTGCATTGAAATTTGTAGCGCAAATATCCGAGTAACGCATTTTAAAGGGAAAAGTTATGCAAATTTCTTATAATGATTCGATTGCTCAGTCACTTATCCGGAGATCACTGTGTAACAACATGAAACTACATTTTTGTGTCAACTGTGTCACTATGTTATACTCTTCGTTTGTCACTTCTGTGTGACACAACATTCGCTACTAGTGACAAGACTAGATTCTATTATTTTTGCTTAAGCTCACCGGCGGCGCTGCAGTCCGGGTTGGAGCTGGGCCTCAATCAATACGCCTCTCCAGTACGCGCGATCTTTGGCTAACTGCCTCCAGTTGCGGACTCCAAGTTGGTTGAGGTCCCCTTCCACTTGTACGTGCCACCTAAGGCGAGGTCTTCCTCTACTGCATTGTCCCTGCGTGGTGGAATCGAAGACTCTTCGGGCCGGAGCGTTTGTATCCATTCGCTCTACATGTCCAAGAAATCTTATACGACTGACGCGTACTTTTTTGACCAGGGCGATGTCGCTGTACAGCTCGTAGAGTTCGCTGTTAAATCTCCTCCTCCAAAACTCGTCAACGGAAACGGGACCGAAAATCAATCGAAGTATTTTTCGTTCGAAACGACTAAAGAGATCTTCATCCGCTTTTGACAGCGTCCATGCACCATGCTTTTGCACCATATAACAGGACTGGGATGATGAGGGTCTTAAATAGAGTCGACTTAGTGTTTCTCATTTACCACTAAACCCAACTTTGCCACTTCCGTATTGATACTTGCAAACGCACCAGTGACAGCTCGTTGTGTTCTGTCAATGATATCGATGTCGTCAGCGTATATGCAAGTAGTTGTAAATAGTTTTGTGCCTTTGGTGTTGGCTTGCGAGTTTCGCACAATTTTCTCAAGAATGATGTTGAAAAAGTCACATGACAGCGCGTCACCTTGTCTAAGTCCTTTTTTGACATCAAAGGTCTCAGTGAGATCGTTCCGACCAGCGAGCGTTCTCCATTGTCATTTTGCACAATCTGACAAGTTTGGCACGTATGCCAACACTAGGCTCTGTATAGCTCGTCTCTATAAATGCTGTCATATGCGGCCTTAAAATCGATAAACAGGTGGTGGGTATCGACTTGGACTTCTTGGATTTTCCAGGATCTGCCGTAGTGTGAATATTTGGTCGGCTGTTTACTTGCCGGGCCTAAAACCGCACTGATAGGGTCCAGCATCAATCATTCGCGCACACGGAAATGTTCGAACGTTTTCGCCATACAGAATGCCGACAATGATTTCTAAATGTGAACCTTAAAATAGCGAAAATGTAGCATTATGGTGGGATTAAATAAACAAACAAATAGTTTCGACAATTCAATATTTCAGAGCCAACATGCCGAGCAAAAGTTCTCCAAGCTAAGTATTTTAAAAGACGAAAAGATAAATATTTTAACTTCAAATAAAATTAATTAAAGATTTCATTTTTGACTCAGGCTCATCAGAAGTATTGCAAAAAAACAAATGTTTTTGCGTGGAGAATAGTTTTCTTTTATTGATTTGTTTATATTCCTTCACAGCTGTCTCCGTACATAACATAAACATTAAACATATATGACTAAAAATGGAGATTGGTTACCTGCTCTTTTTCTCATAAAGTAATAACAATTAAAAGCACAAGAATAGAACACCAATAATGGAAGCTCTTCCAATTCCAAACAAAGTAAAATATATATTAATCAATCAAACAACTACGTTCAGTTTGCTTTTCTATATTAAATCTGTTTTTCTAATATATTTTTTCAATAACAAAATAAGTAGTTAAAGTATGTTGGAAATACGTAACAGTAACAAGTCCAAAATTAAAACCAAAAGCCTGCATGAAAAATAGATTAATCTTTAGAAAATCGTGTTTCACTTATAAATAAAACTATGAAATAAAATGTAAAAAAAAAAACAAACAAACTATTAATCATCTATTATCAATAAATTGAACTATTTTTCAATCCTTAAGTGATTGCCGGTGTGTTTTTGTTATTTTAGTTTTAAGCATACAAGCAGAGCTGGAGATTGTTGAATCTGAAGGTGCATTTTGTTGAAAGTGACCTTATGAAAAGAATATAGGTAATCGGTTAGAAAGGAATCTGAAGAAATTTAAGCTACGTTTAGCGCAGAGTTGCTTGCTAATAATATTAGAGAACCCATTTCTTTTGACCCAAACCTGGAACATATTTCTTTTCCCCTATATCTACTTTAAGTTCTACATTGATAAACTGGGGTCGAATCGGGTCGTCCGTTAACTAGCATTACGTTCACGGAACTAAGTTGATTTTACATGTGAAACAAAAACAAATTCCGTCACGTAATGCTCGTTAACGGACGACGCGATTCGACCCCTAGACTTTACTTTAGTGATGTCAGAAATTTTTTCCATATCTTTGAGTTCATTATTGTGTCACAGAGTTTGTTTGAGAAGATCGATAAATTCACTAATGGCCAAATATAAAATAAGTTCATGGTTTAATGCTGAAATATGCAGTCAATATTGCGGGAGGTGAAATAGCCTCGGTAGTGCCTTACCGAAGTTAAAATGTTGCTTGGGTAAGTGGTTATAACTAAGACAAAGCTTTTAGGAGATGGAAGCTGCCTTAATTACATCAATGTTATCAAAAGGAAAGAAGTTTGGTAAGTTAAAGTGTCGACGATATTCTGTGCCTAAAAGATAAAACATCTTTTTTACACACTTTTCAGGAGATCAATTTTTAAACTTTAAATGGCAATACAAATGATGACTTCTTAAGCTAGTATACAAACAGATAAAACTTCCTCATTTTTACTAATGCCCCTATTATGGAAGACAACTACAACCAAAACAAGGTTGTCTTTCTCCAATTGGGATTATCGATTACAATTTACAACTAGTTGTCTGTCAAAGGACAACCATCGACCTGTGGTGAGTAGACAACTAATAAAATGGTTGTCTTTTCAGTTGGATGTACGTATTATAGAAGACAACAGGGGTCGAATTACCGCACTCGTGAGCGAGCGATACGTCGCTGAATTTTGTTGATTTAACATTCAAAACAATAAATAATTCAGTCACGTATTGCTCGATCACGGATGCGGTAATTCAACCAATGAGTTGTGTTGGAGTTGTCCTGAATGTCAAAATCATGTTTTATCAGTAGTCTTGGATGGTTTTAGATTTGTTAAACGAAAAGGATCAGCTTTTTTAATGAAAAATGGACAAAAAATGGTTAGAGTAGAAATTAGAATAAAAATTGGATAAAAGAATGTGTGTTTTAAAAAGTTTAAAAATCACCAAACCTGCGTAATTTGATCGACTGAACTTTATAGAAACACCTTGATCTGGCCAGGGTTCAATAAAAAAGAATATTGACAAAGAATGCCAAAAAATTAGCTTTAGAGCTCAATAGTATCGGATCCGGAAACCTTCAAGGAGTGGAAAAGAATGACAATAGATAATAAAAGAATCGTTAATTATGCGAAATAAGAATTTTTCTACATACATTCAGGGTTGGATACATTACAAGGCCAACTTAAAGAAAAAACTGGCCAGTTCTGCGAAGACGAAAATGCAAGCGACGAGAAAAGTTGCAACCGGAAGATCCTGCTGTAGCATCCACATCCGCACAATCTGTAAGAGAACCTAACATTAGAATACGGGTGAAAACTATTGAAGAAGAGAGAATTGCCTACCTCAAAACGCAAACTGGGAACCAAACGAATATTCTAAAAACAATTAGGGAAATCGAAAAAGTGAATTACAGAATTACTATGTTCTAAACATACAAGTCACCAAAAAATAAATCAAAACTACTTTCTAATGTTTTCTTTAACTTTTTCGTTTTAATTGCAAATACTTTACTTGGTTCGATTTCAATTTCCACAAATAAATTCACAAAATTGACATTTAACAGCTGATAAGAGATGGCACTTTATTTCTAAAGACAACTGAAAAGAGTTGTCTTGCATAATACAAAAAATTTGTTCGGTTGTCTCAAACTTGAGTTGTCACGAAGACAACACAACTAAGTTGAGTTGTCATCCATAATAGGGGCTTAAATTTTTCACCTGGATAGGCTTAAAAAATAAAGCAAGAAGAAAACAATTCAAATAAAGCTGAAGATCTCAAACAACTTAAGTCGACTTAAGATGTTTTAGCTTTTAGGCACAGTGTAAGGTTAGCTTTAGACAAAACAATCTGCATATTCAAAAACTTAGTTGTCTTAAGTCGACTAGATTAGTCTGGAGTAGATGTAGCCTGAGCGCAAAAACTAGATTTATCGGGAACGTCACTTTTCCTAAGTCAGCCATTTATGCGAACTGTCAACTTTGTACTCAGTCAGGAATTTCTTGACTAGATTCTTCGGCTACCCCTCCATAAACGTCAACTGTAATATGTGACCGATCTATGCCAATCAAAACTGAGATTAATTCAGACAGCTGTCAGACTTACTAAACTAAATACTCGAACGCCCACAATCAATGACATACTATACATAAATCGTTATTTTGCGCAGTTGCAATTTTTCTACAATGGATGGCACTGTGTTCTATGGAAGAAAATAGCAATGGCGCGCAGGGGTTTCATACTTTCGCCGCACTGAACCAAAAGGGCGCTAGTGCTCATGTTTGCTTCACTTTTCCCCGCAGGTTTGTATGAAATTGACATTTTACAAGCAGTCCATGTATATTATGTCAATGCCCACAATGTTTCACTTTTCTGACATTGCTGGGTTTCTCAAAAGCTTTTCACAGTGTTAACCACTATCAATTTGTTCTTAAACTTGGCACTTCTTTCAACTTTTCGTTACAAAATTAAATTCCTCGTATTTATCAGCAGTACTCAAACTGTTGTAGTAAATTATAGAGTACCTACTTATTTTATACTAACCTCTATGGAGCTGGTACTGTAGGGATCTATTTTGGGTCCTCTCATATTTACAACTAGCCTTTATGATCCTACTGATTTTTTAATACATTCATCGGTTAATTTGTATACGAATATTTTCAAATGCATTCAAGCTGTAAACTTTTGCCAAACTAAATGATTGTATTAAACTTTGTTCTAAAAGAAATTGCTTACAACTAAATTCTGATTTGTTATATTAAAAAACGCAATAGAAACAGCTCGTTTTCCAGTTGTTAGTTAAGTCAAAAGAGTTCAATCTTCTCGGAAACGGAATTCTAAGTTAAGATTGAAATCCCATACAGAATTTGGTGTCCCCTTCTTTTTCTTAGGTGAAGTTTGGAGATATATAATGAATGCTTTATACGCGTATGTCCTCATCATCCTTTCAGACAATATTATCCCTAAAAGTAAACTTATCGATAACCTATCAAATACGGTCTTGCTTTTGAGATAAATTTGTCGCTAACCAACTCAAATTTAGTGTTTATTCCCAAGCATTTATTGACTCTTTGTTCTTTTGCAATTTTCAAACTGCCCATTTTTTAAATAAAACCGCTAGGGAAAAACTAAACAAAATTCAAATTTAACAGGCATTTACTCCGACATTCTCTTTAAATAGTTGCCACCACTGTTTCTAATCAGATTCCGTCATATTCTCAAAGTTGGTAGCATTACCAAAACACAAACATGACATGACATTTCGTGACAGTTCAGTGACATTTGTCAATAAAAATCGGTGGTTCGGTGAAATTATGCACTTTTTCTTCAAATTGTTATTGCATTTTAATTGAGTTTCATTCGTTGTTCCATAATAATACACAAAAGCAATTGTAAACAATGGGTAAGTTCCATTGCTACACCCACACAATTAGAATGATGTACCAAAAATCACTCGTAGCAAAAATTCCCTTATGGGGGCGTTGAATATTTCGGTCAATTTTCTCCTGATTCATCCAATTAAACACAAATTTTTATCCCCCTCTATTGCAGATACAAAAGACACTCCATCCGTTAAACTAGAGAAACATCTGAAACTCCTCAAAGAAGAGTATACGAAGCTGCAACGCAGCTATGCGGAGCTCGAGCGGAAGTATAGCAAAGTGGTGGCAGCATCCGGGGATGCAGAAATCGGCGAGTTCAGCAGTTTTGTGTCACGCCTTGTTATGACAGTGGGTTCGTTGTACGGTCGCAAGACATATTCGGATTTGACGATAAAACTAAGCGGAAAGACAATGCCGGCTCACAAGTTCGTTCTCAACGCCAGATCCGAGGAATGGCGCGAAGAAGTTCTTGCCGATGCCGCGGAACTTGATTGGACAGATCTGGAGGAAGATATCGGATTTGCTCTATTGCGTTGGATCTACACCGATGTGGTGGACCTGCAGCACGATAGATTAGCCCTTGGTCTACTACGTGCTGCTCATCGGTTCAAGTTACCCGGTTTGCTTGGACTTTGCGAAAGAGCTCTAGTGGCTTCCGTTGGTGTTCGGTCGTGTGTGCGGTTTTACTGTGTCGCCGAGGAGGTGGGTGCTGCCAGTCTATTAGACTATTGTTCTGGATTGATATCGACGCATTGGGATGACTTGACACCGCAGGACTTTGAACATATGTCCGGACCGCTTCTATATAAGATGCTGAAGAGCAAGACCAAACATCCATTGCATGCCGCAGTGCGTCTACTGAGGGAAGATGTTGTGTTCCTGTGCTTGGTGGAGAATGATGGATCGGTAAGTTTAGTTGTTAAGATGTTTTTAAATTATTCGTTATCTTATCTGCTGCTTTATTTTGAATGAGGAATTTGCAAAACTGATTTTATCAACGTAAACATTTTATTACTCAGCGATAGACAAAGCGATTTTGAAAATGACAGCTTTACCACAGTGTTTTGATGCCTACTTATATTTTAAGGGCTTCCAAGAGAGTCGAGGTTCACCCATCTAGTCACGGTTTACGTGTCCCAACGGAGGAAAAACTTCGCTCGCATAAGATACGCTCAAAGCAGAGCTACGTCTAGCAAGTTCATCGGCTTTCCCATTCCCCTCTATGTTCCTATGGCCGGGAACCTAGACGAGAGTGATTTCAAACCGATGACCTGTCCTGGCCAGTTTCTCCCTGCCATCAACAACAAGTTTAGATGAAGATCTGGCCGACTCCAAGGCCTTAATCGCGGCCTGACTCAACGAAAATGCCTATTTTTTTATCGAGTGTAGCACGGTTCATAACTAGATTACACGCCTCCCCCAATAGACCGAACTTCTACCTGAAAGACGTTGGATGTGTTGGGTAGGCGAAAAGCCATGGACACATCTAGTAGGGATGAAAAAACGATGGCCATTTTGGAACCATCTGTGAAAATGGGTATATCGAATTCATTTACGAACGCGTCCCTTTCCCATTCTGATCTAGAGGGAAATCTAGCTGAGAAATTTTTATGGAAGTTAGGTTTGGGTATAATGTAGTCTGTAGATATACATCCTATCCCAGCGGGGAGTGAAAGACCAGCATTTTGATTGCTTTAATCTAGCAGCACCACAATCTACAATGTTTTTAATATGCAGATCCACTGGCAAGAGATTAAGAATCACGTTGAGTGCCTCGGTCGGACTAGACCGAAGGGCTCCCGTGATTCCAATTCCGGCTGTTCTTTGGACTCTACTTAGTTTCGTGATGTTATAGGCTTTACTTAAGGCGGGCCACCAAACGAGTGATCCAAATGTGAGGATAGGACGTACCACCGCTGTGTACATCCAACGAACCATTTTTGCTTGAAGTCCCCACTTCTTGCCGAAGGTCTTGCTACAGGCTATGCTAGCCTTCCGCACTCGGTGTTCGATGTTAGACCTTCAGTTGAGTTTAGGGTCAAGTATGACTCCCAGGTATTTGGACGTGGAGGATAGAGATAGATATTGGTTATTTAAGCGGGGAAGTGTGAAGGTTGATATTTTGGTTTTGGTGGTGAATTTTGAATAACATCAGTTCAGTGGCCATGCCTTACTTCTGGGAGAAAGTGTAGGACCAGTTAAGCTGTGCCTCTTATACATTTTAATTATGTTTTACATTTCGAATGTCTTCAAGGAGTTTAGCTCTGGTGCAAAAGTATAGATTGTGGAAAAACGGCGGAATATTCAATTCCTATTTGCGGACGCAAGTACCTACATCTTAGGAGGTGCTGACAAAATCTAACTGGCAATGTGACAACATTTTAACCGATATTTTTAAATATATTTAAAGACTATTGGGAAAGCCGTGACTCTTTGGGTATTCTATGACCCGACGTAAAACTCTTTGAATAACTCCCTCTAGCAGTTTGAACTCGGTGGTCCGAACGAAGTACTGGTTTACCTCTAAATTTTATTCGCCCTTATTCCAAGTGGCGTTTATTTTGAACGACAATTGTCGTTTCAGGAATCGTGTCACTCGATTGTCGGTTTGGTATCGGTATTCCGCAAATTTAACGCAATGAGTGTCATTTTCATTACAATTCACATAATTTCTGCTCCCTTACAATAATGCATTCGAACACATTAGCCCAATTCCGTCAAAGTGTGTTCCCTTCTATACAATTTTTAACTTTCTCGTATACGTAGTAGGTTAGGTTAGGTAGATGGGTAGGTAGAGCAGGGCGTACCTTGCAATACCACACTTAGGTCCTCGTGGACCCATTGTGATGCCCGTTTTTGGGGGTTAACCGCTGGTGTTGTATCGGTTGTCTTCTTTCCATTCCTCAGTGTGGTTAACAGACGCTGTCCAGCCATCCCGACGTCCTCAAAAACCTGTAAAAATCAGACAGTGAGACATCAGAAAGTTCTTGTAAGTCTTGGAAGTAGTATCTCCCAAGTGTTCTGTTCTTCAAGTGACCGAGACTCGGACAGTGACAAAGGAAGTGAGGTGTGTCCTCGTGGACTTCCTCGTCTCCGCAGCCTCTGCATATGTCGTCATCTTTGAGATTAAGTTTCATTGTGTGGTTTCTTAGGAAGTTATGACCAGTTAGAGCCCCTACTAGCCTAGATAGTGAAGACCTGCTAAACTGTAAGAGTTTATTGGTCCGGCCACTGTTTTATTCTGGCCAAAGCTTCCGCGATATTTCACAGGTAGTAAGTTCTTTCCACCTGTTGTTGGTTTTCATACGAATCTTGTTTTCCACCCGCTCTCTAAGGTTGCAAAGCGGTGGCTTGATCGACTGAAGTGCTCTGTCATGGTCCATTGCGGACCCAATTCTCGCCAGTTCATCCGCCCTCTCATTGCCAATTATGTCGCTATGTCCAGGGACCCAGCAGAGATTCGTGGTGTGCTGCAAGCAAAGAACCTTGAGCTCTTCGCGGCAGCGTTGGACTAATTTGGATTTTATTTCATGTGCAGAAACTGCTTTTATAGCCGCCTGGCTGTCAATGAAGATGGTAATATCCCTACGAGGTATTGCCAAAATTGGTGATTATTCGCTTCTCTATTTGAAGGCAGAATCCACTCAAGAAGCACTCACACATGCGTAATTTATGTATTTTATACAGGTCAGCTGACGGCAGCCGTAGAATATTTTTTGGCAGTTCACCAATACATTTCTGCATTCAACCAGAAGCACTTTTCTTGTTCCATTGGATTTCAGAATGAGTGAATCCCCGAGTGAAACCAATGGAAAACGACATAATACGCCTGATGGAATAACGATGACTTTTGCTGCGCGACCGTTGTCGAACAAGAAATTAAGTTCCACATGAACTAAAACGACATCTAGCGGTTAATGGGATAAAAGGACTCATAAAACGCCACCAGTAATGCCAAGTTCACATTGTCGGGAAGGGTGATTACCAATTCCAAGTGGATCATCGTTACTTGTCATTGTATTCTTAATTCCCATGAGATGGGTTGGGTCATCTTTCCAACAACAACCGTCAGACTGATAGATATCCTCATGAAACCACTGGAATCCATGGCCTCATCCGAGGGAAACCATACTCTAATGCAAACTATGCCTAGCACTTGTAGAAAACTAAGTTGCCTTGTACGTGCAACCCCCCAACCATCCTCATCTGCTTTTTATAAAGCTGAATTGGTTTTACTTATTGATTTGGTGAAGCCCCCTCAGAGAAACCATCCAAAACAAAGTACCTAAATATTTTATTCTCTTACACATTTAACTTGAGTATTTTCTTTAACATTTTCATAAACACATACATGTTGTATTTATAACTTCTTTTTATAATATCCTTTATATATCACAATATTCTCTTCGAAAAGTCTTCAAAGCTTTCTGTTTTCTTTGTTTTTTTTTTTGTTTTTAAATCGTTACATAAGTCAAACTTTGGAAAATCTAAACAAAAGAAAAAAATGCTCATTACAATTATAATTATGTATAACTAAAACGATAAAAGGTATGTGTTGATTGTTTTATAGTTTTGATGCACGCAGCACACAGCATTCGCATCTAAAGTCGATTGTAACCATTGCTTAAATATTTCATAGCATTGAACACAAATATCACAGCCATTGCATCCGCATGCAATCCGTTCGTTGGGTCATTTTTCTTAGCCGAGTTGCATAGGTTGCCCCGGCAATAGCAGTACGTTGTACTCGAACCGGAGAGATTGTTTTCTTTGAATTCTTCACAGCCTTCCTTGTAGGGTTCCTCCACTCGGTGTTCCATACTCCAGCCGCCTTTTCTAAAAACCTGGAAATTATATAGTGCTTAAGTTCAAAATTTGAAGATAGATTGGAGGCGGTGGAATTAATACCTGATCGGTGTACTTTTGACTGGCACAGCCTCTGGTCACTGTGTCGACGGTGTCACCGTTTTGTAAGTAGAATTTCAAAATTTGCTTAACACACATCGTGGAGTATTGACATTCGGTGATGTATTCGTCGGATTCATCGAATTTCGAACAGAGCGGCGTTGTTGATGTTATATTGCCTATTTTGTATATAACCGGTGAGACTTGACATTTGTAGCATTTAACTGCTGCGCTGGTTTCTGCGGATCGGAAAGAAAATGTTAATAAATCAGTACAGTTTTATAGATTGAATCTAACTCGCAGGGTATACAAAGGCTTTAAAGTGATTGTCGGAAATGTAAGTCGCTCTTAAGCGAGAATAACTTTAGTTGAAATTGGTAAGTTCAACCCAAGCTGATACAGTGGTTCGTAACAGCTTTTTTGAGACGTAGTCAATTTTAAATAAAGTCTCATCCGAATATCTCTAAATGAGTGAAATGTCACCTTTGGCTGCACTTTGACTAGAGGAGCCTGATCCGGTATAAATAGTGTAAATTTTACCAATATTGCTTTTATAAACCTCCGGTATGCTGAGAATGGCAAACCTTATAGGTAAAAACGGATTGATTTATGTAACATCGCTATTCAAATGTGGCCTAAGGTAGATCAGAGAATGTCCAACAAGCTTCTAAGACGCAAATAGGGGTCCCTTGCTTGGAAAATGAAACTTAAAACCAGACGCTGTTGTTGTTGAACCATTAGAGATAGGGAGACTTAGGTTTAGTTTGTCAAAAAATGTGTCATCATCTTTCTGTTGGTTGGAGCGAAAAGATGTATACGTATATTCTTTTCCTTCGGTCTTATGGTATGTTAAAGTGGCCCTTGGTGTGAAAAAACACTGTCGGATAAGGCCGGACTGCTGCAGAGAAAATAGGTGACGGACTTATCTTCCTCCTCGTTTCTACTGCTTCTGCAAAAGTCATTGTATGTCAATCCATGTCTGCCCAGAATACAATGTCCGGAAATAAGATTAGCAACTTGCAATGTGCTCGATCTATTGAGTCTTAGAAGCTCCTTGGGTATTTTCGTATACAGGGTTGGCCAAGTTAGCCTGGCAACGTCGCAGTATTCTAGACGTTTCCATCTATGATTTGTTTTACCTGTTGCGTCCGCGTGTGTGATTTGTTTCGCGTCAGAGATTGTGCAGGGTCATACTATCAAGAGCCTAGTCTCGCTAATTCGTCAGCTGCGCAATTTCCTGGGATGTCACAACGTCCCGGAAGAGATACGCGGCAATCTTCCACTGCTTTCGATCTTAATTCACTGGATACTAGGGATCTGATGGCAGCCAGACTGTCAATGTATGTTACGATATAAATCTGTGATACTGCATTAATTGACAGTCACGCTATTGCTTGACGAATAGCTGTGATTTCGGCTTGGAAGACACTACAGTGTTTCGGAAGAGAGAAGGAGAGGCCCAGATTCAGTTCTTCTGAGCAGACCCCGGCTCCGAATCCCTCTTCCATCGATCTTTCTTAAGCAAACTCTGCAAATTGATATTTTGTATTATTGCGAATTTAGTTAAGATATTCGAATAACAGAGTGAAAGTCGTATATCTCACGTCATCTCTGCTCATTAACATTGTTAACCCATAAATATTTCGTGAAATTTCAGTAAACTACCAGCTGCGAAAGTACTTATCCTCGGACAAACAAGTTTGCTTATCGTCAATATACCCACTGTAACCATGAAGCTCTGTCGTTGACATTGGCAGAAAATAAGTCAACAAAATCGTTATCGCACATTTCATAAACGTAGCCCCGCTATGAAGCCACAACAATCTAAATACAATAACATCAACTCAACACTTTCGCTAAACGGATCTCGGGGTGAAATTGACTTCCACAAAAGCTACGCCTCTGTTGTTTTTGATAACAGGAACTGCAATGCACACTTATGATTATACGCATTCAAATGTATTCTTGGAAATGATAACAAGTCAAAAATGAATGAAACTTCTTCTGTATCGGGGTAGAGAGTTCTGTGTAGAAAACTTCTCCATTCATATTTGTATCAGATTCAGAATATGCGTCTCCATTTGAAATACAAAGGGAAAAGCTCAAAGAGACAGGAACGTTCGAAAAATGGCTAAAAGAAGATAAACTTAGGGTGCAATTATAGCGACACGAAACATTTTTTAAGTGGTTAAAAAAAGCAAAAGACATTTTTTTCGGTTGCATTTTACGTATCGCTGTAACCGGCCGCTTACTCCGATCATTGACTGCTAGCTCTCGCTCCAACTTAAACTGGAAACATTTACTGAAGGCGAAGTCTTTGTGCAAAAAATATCCCTAGGCCTGAATACTAATCTTTTACATCATTCAAATGCAAAATCAATCAATCAAATTAAATAGTTTAAACTATAAACTTGAAAGTGAAAGTTTGGTTTTGCTGGTTCCTCCAGATGTATAAAAGATGTGTATAAAAAATATTTAGGCCTATTCGGCACAATCTTTTATCCATTTTTTCTGTTTTTCTGTAATGAATTTCCATACAAAAGTTCGAACTGTCAAAAAATCTTTTACGGTCTCTAGAATTGGTATTCTGTGTGGCAAAATCTTTTACGAATTCTGTTAAAAATCATAACAGAATAAAAGGCAGAATTTTGTAAATTTTATCATAAAAGATTTCATTAAATAGAAAGTTTTTTACTGAAAAAAGTGAAAAGTGTGAAAGTTATTTACGATGATGCTTCATTTCCTGAATCAGTTTACGACTCAGCTATTTGGATGGTTTTACCAGTGAGAAGATTAGATACTAAAAGGCGCTTTAATAACTCCAGAAAATTAGCGATCGCATATCATTGGCAGTTGCAGCTATAGCCACATATTTATGTGTACATTTTACTGTTTTAATTGCTGCAAGGTAATTCTGGCTTTCCACTTAAATCATATTTATTTACCCCAATAAATAACCCACCAGAAAGGTCCCCTTAATCGAATTTTAAAAAGCGCTTCTTTCCACAAGACACTCTGAAAATTGTTTATGCAATTTTTTTGTATACATTAAAAATTTAACATAAGGTAACAATTATTTTACTTAACACCTACAACAATTATAAATTTATTACACAAATATTTAATTTGTCGTATGTAATTGAAAACTATTTTTTTAAGCCATTATTTTAATGGTTTTTTGCAAAAGTTGAAAACAAATAATAAAAGCAGCTAATTGTTTTCACAGCTTCGTAACAGAAGAAGAAGACTTTCGAAGTTTTATAACAGAGTTCCATAAAAGTTCGAAACCCAGAATAGGATTTATAACGGCGATATTATTCACTCTCTTCTTTAATCCGAGTTAAAGGTTACATACGGATTTAAGAGAGTTTAACCCAAAAATTAAACCCAAGTCCATAATATTCGCAGTCGAAAAATCCAAACATAAAACTAGTCTTTTAAACTTGACAGCGTTTAATCCGATTTATTTTAAACTGCACTCCGGAGACCAGTTAAAGTACTTTAACTCGGGTTAAAACTCAAATTCATAATATTATTTTTTTTTGGAAATTGGTTTTATCCAAAATTTTCAATCCGCATTTAAATCCATCTTTATTCCATCGGGTTTAATGCATGTTTTTCAGTGAATAATATGTACATCGGTTTAAATTCTCGGATTTAAAAAAATGCGGATTAATGGTCGGGTGTAAAATTAACTTAAACCTGAGTTACACCCGGAGTGAATAATATGTCCGTAAAAGATCTTTTATGATGAAAGTTTTTTATGATTCATAACAGAAAATTCAAAACAGAATAAAAGATTTCGCAGAATAGGCCTGAATATTCCTGTTAATTTTGACAGCTAGTCGACATCAAAATGGAAATGTATCTGATATAAGGTCTGTTCCTTTGCTTTTGTAGTAAAAATAGGAAAGGCTGTCAAAATGACAGTGGAGTGGATGAATTCTCTCTCAGAGAGGGAAACTTGCGCAAAAGTTAAGGAACGCTTTTGTAGTAAAGGCTGGTACGCTGTTTGAATGAAGTGACATTTTCACTCCTCTACAAAAAGTGCTGTCAAATTGAAAGTGAAATTTTCACGCCGAAATGTCAAAAAATGAATGCGACGGACAAAAATAGGCTGAAGTAACGCCCCTACAAATCACTTTTTGAACTATTATTCAAACCAGCTGTCAATTTTCAGGCGACTGACAGTTGTTTCAATTCTAACGTAAAAAAATGTGTTGTGTAAAAACTAGTAAAAGGGGAAATATCTTGCTCTCTCTTGGAGCCGCTCCGCTGCGTAAGAATTCGTAAAAATTCTTAAAAATTCGTAAGATTTAAAAGTAAAGGAACAGACCTATTGTATGACCATATTTTGACAGGAGAACTGTCAGAAATTGGCATTTTATGACCACTTGGCTTGAGTTTTTGAATGTCTCACCAAATCGAAAACAATTTCAGGGGTTGAATTACCGCATCCGTGATCGAGCAATACGTGACTGAATTTGTTATTGTTTTGCATGTAAATTCAACAAAATTCAGTGACGTATCGCTCGCTCACGGGCGCGGTAATTCGACCCCCAGGTTTACATTTTTAAGCAAAGCAGGTATAAAAGACATCTGAACTGGGAATAAAAAACAAACAAGCCGATTTATATTTTGTCAGTCCCAGCCGCTATGTCAGTTTTTTGTATATTAACTGACGTCTGCTACCAAACTAACTTGTGCACATTTGTTTATTAATATGGGGGTCAGTCTTTGCATGCACTTCGCCTCCTCTTATAAGGTGTGCAGTACACTGAACTGAACTCCCACATACATTCACTGCGGGGTTTTTGTTTCAACTATCATTAACATCCACATTAGCCTCCCTAAGTTAATTATCATCATCACATTTTGCTATCAATTTCCTCCGCTATTACGAGTTATGTTCATGCGCATAGAAATCCGTGTTGTTGTTTTTTCTAAAACTTTTCAATTCTAGGTCACCATAATAGACTCGTCGTAAGTGATGACCACCCCCAATTTACAAGAGGCATCGTTCGCGCCAATCATAGTCGCATCTCATGTGGTCCATCAACTCGTCAAGTTTGTGTAGTTTTATGAGTAGATTGTGAGTTTAGTGTGACCGATTGAGTATGTTTCATGTATACGCATTATATGGGTTCTTTCCGGTCGCTCTATACGCACAGTGCGTCCATAGAGCTGACGCGGCAGTGGATAATGCCTGGAAGCGTTCTCCAAAAAAAAAAAATGAGTCACGTTCTATGTGATTATGTCGAGTATATACAACAACGACGGCGACGACACGCCGAGAGTATTTGATGTAAATGCAGTTGGCAAAGCAAGAGTTCGCTATCTAGCCGTTCGTTCACTTGCATATTGATAAGAGCAGAACTCTTTCGGATGACCTCACAAGAGTAATTTCCTGTATACGCAAGGAAAAACGAAGAAAACGGAATTCCTTAGTTTTCAGTACGAGTACGAGAGTTACTTGTGATTTTCTTTTTTCATGACATGCATGACTTGGGTTTTTAATGATAAATGCTAAGAGGCAGTTAATTTTAGTTTTGGTTTATTATTAATCGCGTACGAAGTGGTCATTGCGTTTTTTTTAGTTTCAATCAAACAGAATGATAGTTGAGAAGACTCACTTGACGCGTAGGTTAAAAACAGGGGTTATCTTCGAGTTTTCGGCCAAGGAGTTAACCAAGGATATGCCACTCAAGGCATGGGGGTGGGAAGGCCGCGTTAGTGCCAACAACATCAGGCACATCTCCGGTACAAGGCGAACCTATACGGAGGGGCGACAGTGGAAGGCTGGAAAGATGCTTAGGTATACTTTAGGTTAGTTAGTAGTATTATGCGTTTTCTTTTCCTTTTTTTTTGGTGTCGGGTAGGATTAGGGTATATATTAGGGTTCTAAATATCAGTGTCCAAAAGCATCTGACCTTCCGCCCTTGCTCCTCGGTATAGGCATAGGTTCCATTGAGCATTTCCTTTTCTTCTTTCCTATCTTCTCTTCTCTTCTCTTTCATCTATATTTTTTGTCCGTCCGCCGTCTAGTAAATTTAGTTCTTCTGCTATCCCTCTTATTTTGTTTTCATGGCACGATTTTTTTTTTGTGAAGAGCAGGTGGCTGGTGTGAAGGGAGACAAGAACTACCCCGTCCGACGAGTTTAGCCGTGCAACCGCGAGCGTGCCACCGTCCTCCTCCGCCATGCCAAAGAAGCCTCTGTGGCCTGACCTGAGCTCTGTGGCCTGACCTGAGCTCGTTACAATTGCACTGACCAAGTCACAGCAAAGGTTGATATTAGTTTGAAAATAAGTGACCATGAAACAATAGAAATAATAATCAAAAATCAACATAAGACGCAAAATAAAAAGAAAATTAAGTATTGCGATTATAACCAAAACCTATTCCTTTCAAGTTTGTCTGAAATTCCCCTTTTTGTAAATTTTAATATTGGTGAAATATACAATTTAAATGTTTTATGTGATCAACTCGTAACAAATCTTAAAAGTGTAGTGGACTCTATGGTAAAAGAAAAACATGTCCCATATAATAACGCAGTTTGGTTTAACAATGAACTCAGAGTGGCAAAGGCAACAAAAATAAACCTATATAAGCAAGCTGTACTGAGCAATGACACAAATGCATGGCAACTGTACCACTCGTATAGAAACCAGTACAAAAGGCTTATTAGAGTAACAAAGTGTAATTTTATAAAAAGGAAAATCGACAATGCAAATTGTCAGAAGGATATGTGGAAACAATTAAAAAAATATGTCTTTAAGAAAAGTAATGACGAAATTTCTGAGGTACAAATTGAAAATGGCTCTGTGATAAACGATAGTGTAATCCTATGTGACAAATTTAATAACTTTTTTGTGCAATCCATCCATGAAATAACCCGATCTGTGATAATATGTGATTATACGAATTTAATAAATGAGTGCAATATAGATTTTAAGTTTAGTGTCGTCAACATAGAAACTATTAGATGTGCAATAGACAAACTTAATAAAAAGAATGACTTTAATTTTATGAATGTTAGAATGATAAAAGACTCCCTGTGTATAGTTGGTCCAGTGTTAGAAAGAATCATCAATACTTCTCTAAGTGCGGGTATCTTTCCACAATCTTGGAAAGAATCACTCATAATACCAATAAAAAAGATTGCAAATGCGAAAAACTTGAGTGACTATCGCCCAATAAATATGATGCCCATATATGAAAAGATTTTAGAAAAAACTGTTGTGATGCAACTCCAAGAGCACTTAGAAGGTCAAGGTCTTATAGATAGCTACCAATCGGGATTTCGCCCAAATCACTCCTGTGAAACCTGCCTAAACTTTGTCCTAAATGATTGGAGGAGTGAAATCGATAAGAAAAGTGTAGTAGTGGCAGTTTTCTTAGACTTAAAGCGGGCTTTTGAAACAGTTAATCATAAAATTTTATTAAAAAAATTAAAGTGTTACGGTATAAGATCGACTGAACTCAAATGGTTCAAATCTTTTATAATGGGCCGAACACAACGTACATCCGTAAATGGGAAAATATCTATGCCAGTATCTGTCAGTGTAGGGATTCCACAAGGCACAATACTGGGAGTGTGGCTATTTCTAATTTTTATTAACGATATGACCAAAGTAATTCAATTTTCAAAATTAATTCTATTTGCTGACGACGGCTTACTCTATATCTCTGGAAAGGATACTGCGGACTGTCTATATAAATAAATCAAGATTTAGAAAAAATAAATGCATGGCTAAAAATGAATAGACTGGTGTTAAATGTCTCAAAAACTAAGTGTATGTTATTCAGTAGTAATCCCTCACGTGTGTCAATAAATGCAAACCTGTATATAAATCATGAACAAATTGAACAAGTTAAAATAATAAAATATCTCGGTGTTGTACTAGACGAACAACTTAGCTTTACGGAACATGTCAATTATATTTGTAAGAAAATTTCTAAAAAAATTGGTGTATTACGTAAAATCAGAAAAAATATATCTATGAGTACGGCTGTAAATGTTTGTAATGTATTAATTAAGCCACATTTTGATTATTGCGCTAGTCTACTGTATATGTGTCCACAAAGTCAAAAAAATAGATTACAAGTACAACAAAATAAGGTAATGCGAATTATTTTAAAATGTAGTAGATACACTCCAATAACCTATATGCTAAATGCCTTAAAATGGTTAAATATAAATCAACGACTTTTTATGTTATGCATGATATTTGTATTTAAAATTAAAAACAATATGTATCCAGGCTACCTGTGTGAAAATACACGTACAAATACATTGGCGGTATACAACCTTCGAAACAATGAGGACCTTAGAATACAGCGAACAAGAACAGTCAGAGGTCAAAGAACCATCTTTTACCTGGGTTTTCAAGGATTCAACACTCTCCCGTTAGATATTAAGAACAACAATAACTTAAATGAATTTAAAAGAAAACTTACCGAATATGTTAAAACTATATACTAGTTTCTAGGACTCTAAGTTTTTATTATTATTACAAACTAAATTGTACAAATTGTAAACTAAATGGCTTTTAAAGCTAAATAAATTGCATTCATTCATTCATTCATTCATTCATTCATTCAACAGACTCACTTGCAACCATATTGGGAAAGAAATACGACACACGTTCGAAATTGGCATTTGACATTCATGAAACATAATGAATTCATTTCGAGTTAACACCATAAGCGCCAGAATGATAAATGGTTTCAATGATTTCTCCAACTAAAAATGGTTGCGAAGCCGGCCGGCTTTGTGAGTCAGTAGGCCACCGAGTTTGTTTTTTCCTTTTTTGAAATGAAAATCGCGATAGTGACCTGTGTAGGTAGATTATTTTTCTTTTTCTGTATAGGTACTTGGGGATTGGGGTAATCTTGTATCTGGCTGTCACTGAAGATAATTTAAGGTGTTGAAAAATGTTGCGAGAAGAAGATTAGCATGGCTTTTCAATACCAGTTCTCTATCTCTTTCTCTCTTAACGCTTGAAATATAAAATGCTGCGCATGTCACATGCACTTTCGATAAAGTTGGTTTTGAATCTTACGAATTTTTACAAGTTCTTACTCATTTTACTCAATTGTCGTTCCTCAACTTGAAAAATTCGCTTCGAGAGAGCAAGATATTTCCCCTCTTACTAGTTTTTACTCAACAAATTTCTTTGCGTAAGAATTGGAACAGCTGTCAGTCGCCCAAAAATTGACAGATGATTTGAATTTTTTCACTCCAATTTATGAACTACCTATCTGTCATTTTTCACAGAAACTACTTTTGCGTAAGTTTCTTCCTCCAAGAGAGAATTTATACCCTCCACTGTCATTTTGACAGTCTTTGCCATTTTTACTACAAAAGTAAATGAACAGACCTATTTTTTCTGTTGCTTAAGTTGCTAACAGAAGATGGTTAATCTAAAAGCTTTAACCATCTTTTTATTGAGTAATTTTCTGACACATAATAATCGGACTATCCACATCGTCAGAAGGAATAGTCCCATAAAAACCGTCGAATATTTGAATATGTTGCACAAAAGTTTGGTGCAGAATAATTCCACAGACAGATTTCTGATTGAACTGTCAAACTTTTAAAGTTTCGATGAATTCGCTTTATATCAACATCCATGACTGTTTCTCAATGTTTTGTGAAAGCTGCCAAAGTGTCAACGGACTAAACGGATGCAAAGTTCGAAAATAATCCTACTTAATCCGTTGCATACGGCATTTACGTTCTAAAAGCTGACGTTTATTTTATCCACCTGTCAGTTGAAAACGTGATTGCAACGGACACTTTATCCTTCGCATATGGCAATTACGTTCAATAAGCTGAGGTTTATTTCACCCATCTGTCACTTGAAAATGTGGTTGCAACGGACGCGACGGACTCTATGGGTTTAGTATAGCAAATAAGAACTCCAAAGATGGGAGCTGGAGAAATGGTGACCGTTCTAATTCGAACAGCACTTTAACAGATCCCATTTTTTGACAGAGCACTAACGAATATGGCGCAATCTAGTGGTGTGCATGAATATCATTGCATTGACTTGAAATATTTACAATTTAAACCCGTACATAAGTAAGTGCGGAGTTCGCTTTTCAACGATGTATAATTAGATAACCAAAGAAAAGTTAGCTAACACCAAATGTCAAACCGCAAATACAAATTTGACATAACTCCTCAGAAACCAGTTAATAACATTTACACAATATTTATTAATAGATATATGCACCTACTGTTCAACCACAAACCACGGAGCAAATAAATTTTAAACCTAAAAATTTGTGTTTTGACAACTGTTCTGCTTCTAACTCTTTGCCTTTTTAAAACCGAAAAAAGTCTGTCGTTTCGCTTAAACAAAAACCATTCTTTTATTTACCTAATTGTTATTCCAACTAACAACTGACGGACTTTGAAGTTCATCGCACTGTTCTCAGAAACTTTTGACAGTTATTAAGGTAGGTGCCCGTGTGTCATGTCTATGCGCTATTCCACTTTCATTCCCAACCCTGAACGTTTTATTATAAACGCACCCCTAATTTTGTTTATTTCAAAACAGCTCAGACAAGCCCTAACGTCAAAATTGAATTTACTTAATTATCTTGTTCGTTTTATGGTTTCACTTGTTTCCAACTTGGCCCACATTCCGCCGATCTAAATATAAAAAAAAGCTGAACACAAAAAAATTGTTTACATTGCTCCGCGTATGGTTTGTTTTTCTTGTTCACCTCTCTGTGTCTTAATGAGCATTTCCCTCAGCGTAAATTTCTGTTCGCATTTTTATGACAGACACACCTGACTGAAAGGAGAGCGCGCAGCACAGGCACACCGCGCCAAACCGCATTTATATTTATGTGTGAGCGATTTAGATAAGTGCGTATAATTAGGTGAAATTGGAGCAAAGAGAGTGCGCTTACAGTCTATAAAGAGAACCATTTCCTAAAGTTAAAGTGGGAGGGGGGCGCTGATGGTGATGGTGATGGTAGACAAAGCCATATGTAGGAGAGCCCAATCGAATTTCCACTGAGTTCAAGGTTGAATTTTGCAACATTCTAGTACATAAATATTTTTCAAATGTGGGCGAAGTGTGGATGGAAATTATTCGTGTTTTTTTCCAATGCTGTTTATCCGTGGCAACTCGTAGAAGAAGGAAGAAATTCCTCAAATGACTCTGTTTAGGGTATACATAAACATGGCGTAACTACTTCCCACAAGGACATGATATTGATTTTCAGACGAATGTTACGCAGCTACTTCTAGGTCAAACTAAAGACACTAGACCTTTATCGAGACAGAGATTTGTTTTTTTTCCATTTTATAGTTTTAGTTACAAAAAACACACACTGTATGTATTCAGTGCATCGCTGAGTCGTGAGTTTTGAGTCATAACCATGACCTTTACGGGTTATCGATCGAATGACCCCCATAGCAAGTCAAGTCAGACGTGCTTGGATTTGTTGCTATTTTTATTGTGTGTTGCAGGTGTTTTTGCCGAATGCATTACGAAATAGAGTAGCTAGATTCTGTTGTAGAACTTTTTCCAATTAATTTGGTGAAAGTTCTGTACCGAATTTGAAATTGTTTGATATGCTTCTACATAGATACGACCGCTTATACGATGAAAATCAATAGAAATAGCCTTCATCGCTTCGATTCAGTGCCGCGGTCTTTTACGAGTACATAATTGAATAATTACACTTTCAAGATTGTGCTTGGTCACAATGAATGCCGGGCTGTTTATGAAAAGTTTATTGCCATAACAAAGCGTGTATTTTTATCAGTTTAATCAAAAATCTTTGCTGGATTATTATTAACATCTCGGCAGACCCAAGCGACATTGTTGCAAGGTCAGGTTTTGTTATTTCATAACTAACATTTTTCTTAGGGTTTCTCGCAATTTGTCTGGGGAATATAGATTGAGTCAGTAAAATGGGAAAAAAAACCTTTAAAAACTAAGATTAAAAATAAATTAATAAATTGTTGACGCAACAGGTCTGTGGGACCCTAGCTTCTCCCAACCATTCGCTTTGTGTAAGTTTTTTTTTTAAACTAAAGTCTAAATGGCTAATTGAGAAGCTCTTTCAAATAAAAACAAATAAAATGAACATTGGGCTCATTTTAAAGTCTAATCATCTTAAGTCGACTAGGTTTATCTTAACTAGATTAAGCCTGAGTAAAATCTAGATTGACCGTTTGTTGGCTATTGAGCCCTAAACGTCAATGCAGAAAAATTTTCACGTTGATAAATATATAAGCCAGAAAGAACTCGACATGTCATGTCAGCTGTCAGATTTAGTAAGCTTGTTTTGAACGTAAGTTTTGAACGTACCCTATTGCACCGCTTGCAAATATAACTCAAATGACATTGGGCATTTATAACCTTGAACTTAAATATGAATACATTTTCTTTCAATTGACTTTTGTTTGATTTTTCGTTGATAGTAGGTCACAATAAGTTATTTAATATGCAAAGTTTCACCATTGTGAGTTTACGAAATGTAACCTACCCCTAAACTGTGAGTTACCTTTAGATTGATTTATTTTCCAACAGGGATGATATAAAGGATTTTCCAATAAGAGGTGTTATTTTGAATAGCCCGCTATTTCGGTAGCTGTCACTTTTGAAGCTGTTATTTTTTCACATTTGACAATTAGAAACTGCGCCATTACTAAAAATGGAACGATACACGCTTCAACAACGCATTGAAATTATAAAAACTCACTACAAAAATGGTGAAAATTTTGCAAAACTTAAGCATTTTTGGGTCGTCGTGAAGCACCTTGTCGGACCGCAATACAGAAATTGGTGGAAAAATTCGAGCTGTTGGGACAAGTTAGTGATGTGAAGAATAAAACCCGTGCACATCGCTCAAGAACAACTGACAATATTGCTGCTGTAGCCCAAATTGTTGAAGAAAACCCAGGTTTGCCCAGGTTCTTTGGAATTGGGCATTCCACAAACGTCATTACACCGTATTTTGCATAAAGACTTGGGTCTTAAGGCTTATAAAGTTCAGTTAACACAAGAACTCAAGCCGGCCGATCATCAACAACGTCGTGTATTTGCTGATTGGGTCCTTGAAATGCATGACCGTGTTATCTCTCGAAGAGGTGATCACAATTGGCCATCGAGATCTTGTGATTTAACACCTTGCGACTTCTTCTGTTCGGGCAACGTGAAAGATAAGGTCTACGCCAACAGCCCAGCGTCGATTCAAGACCTCAAAGATGGAATTCGTGAGTCAATCGAGGACATGGGGCAGCCACTTTGCGATTTTGTTATGGAAAATTCCATGAAAAGGATATGGTCCTGTAAGCGTGGTCGTCGTGGCCATTTGGCTGATGTTGTTTTTCATTATTAACGGCATACCTTCCTCTTTATTACATAAATATCCGATCATTTATCTCAAAAAATGACATTTTTCATTGAATATCAAAATAAGACCTCTTATTGGAAAACCCTTTATAAATCGTGCTGCCATGTTTTGTCAAATATTTGACTTCCGTGACACATTGGTAGGTTCTTTTTAAGGAATTTTTTGGGCGCATTCAAAATGTAATTATCTTAAGTCGACTGGATTCGTCTGTACCATTTGTACCTTAAATCTTAGTACGCTGATCGCGCTGAACTAAATTTTAGCTAGAATCTCAGCTAAATTTTGACATAGAGAGCGGCGTGGATAAGTGTCACAAGAAACAGCTGTTCTTTGAAAATAACTTTCTTGATTCAAAATCTGCAAGGCTCCATATCGATGGATGTTGCGCCACCAGCATCGCCAACTTTTTCTGAGGACTTCTCTGTAATTTCAACGAAGGACTCTAGCTGCAGGTACTCCTCGTCGAGGTATCCATTAAAATCACTCATTTTTACACAACAACAACGGAGCAGAGCGATCTGTCAAAATTAAGCTTGAAAAAAAATGTCCCGACCTATTAAATGCGTGCGCTAAATTTTGACAGATAGGTACATGTAAGAAATTCGGAAATTAAAGTTTGATTTCTAGCTCGATCTGCGTGCCACTTAAGGGATTCGCTTAAATTTAGCTCAGCTTAAATTTGGAAAATATTTTTTATGGGAGTTAAAATTTAGCTCAGGAAACGTACTAAGCTAACGCAAAAACTGGATTGGGAACGTCATTTTTCTCACGTCAGACACAAATACAAACAGTCAACTTGGTACTTAGTCGCGACATCAGCTGAAAATTGATTGTGATTTGACGTTTAAACTTGTGTTGCAGGGCAAATTCATAAAATAGTGTCAATGATCCCTCGGAAATATTTGCAGAAACCACTTATACATCCGTAACCTTTAGAATTCTTTAAAAGCAACTTGTCATTTAATTTTATTTACTAAATCTGAACTGATAGAATGAGTAGATTCTATAACGAATATCCCTATTACCTACGTGCTAGCTTACAACAGACCCACCATGCAAAAGTCCGTCAAGTGCCTTGTCTTTTCAACTCAAATGGATCCCAGCTGCATACTACTAATCCTATAAACGAACAGTATCAGTTTTATTTCCATTTTGTTAATTTTATAGTCGGTGAGTCTCTTCAAGCAGATCATTGACCCAATTCCAAACATAACACACAACAAATACAAACAAAGTCAAAAAAGTATTAATTAACATTGCGTTACTTTTACGATACCTGACTATATACATACTCGTGCACAAAAAAAATTAAAGAAAGCGCGCAAATCTCCTCACGAAAGAAATTAAAACCGAAAA